>CM060916.1:1029101617-1030481617 GCA_030737875.1 Allium sativum | reverse complement strand
TCCTATCGGTTTAGTGTAAGAATAACATCAGAAAGTTGATTTACAGTTTTCTACGGGCTTTCTATTCCATATTTGAAAATTTCCTACACACTTCGTATGTTCATTATTTCTCTATATCCTTGAAAAAGAATCCAATATTTAACTACACCTTCTCTACATCAAAAAATTTCTCATGTCATCTTTATATTCCAAAAAATATTAAGACATTTTCACATGGTATGTTTTTCCTAGCCTTTCAATGTATTCCTTCAAATTACCTACGCCTTCCACTATAAGAAATTGTATGCATTGTGATGAATCAAATCAACTTGGATATCATATTCAAATTAACAATTTATCGAGAAGCACGAGTATTGGAGAGATGTAGCTGGGCAGGAGAGGCTGAATAAATTAGATGAATGAATCGGTGTTCGCCATGAGAAGACGAGGAGTTAACCTACAGGAATGTTGTTTGTTAAGTTTATGAATTTGTCTCATGAATATTAAGGATGGATCTGATTGCTTTTGGACTGCACTGCCCAATTTGAGTTTGTAATAAGAAGTTTACTCATTTTCGATATATGTATATATATATATATATGTGTGTGTGTGTGTGTGTGTGTGTGTGTGTGCATATATATATATATATAGGAGGGTTCCATGACACCCCTATTTTGGAGCACCCCATATGCACCTCATTTATGGCCACACATTTATATTAAAAAAAGTTAGTGGGGGGAGCAAGAGTTAGTGGAAGGAGAGAGAAACGGAAATGTGTGGTGGAAATCAGGAGGCTAAAGGGGTACTGCACTATTTGGGATGGCATTGATCCTATCTCATATATATATACATATGTTTTGTTCGTGAGTGAAGTAAGAGGTAGACCGTGTTAAGATTGTCACAACAAATGGATTTCCTTAGTAATTGAATTCCTATTTCATAAAGTATTGATGATCCACGTTATTTCTATACACTACAAGAGACACAGTGGTTTCCAACGGCCAAGGGTTGTTGGAGGCCGTTAGAGAGCTGTTGGTAAAGCCGTCAGTATACACATCAATAGTTTTCAACGCCCTCCAATGCAACCAACGACTAATTTCCAACGGTCTGCATTGTTATATCTAGGTCACATTAATTTTGTATTGGACCAGAAAGCCATAGGAAACCATTGATGGCCGATAATATATGGACCAGTAAGTCGTTGTTAGCCGTTGAACGCCATTGGAAATCTGGGTTTATTCCTCCAGATTTTAGATTAATTACTTCCAGCTACCCCATAATCTCATATACATCAAAACAGCTCCATTTCGAGCATATACATCATAATCACACTCACGTACATATATACCCAAACATAATAAAAAAAAGTCCAAAACACATAACATAAAACCAATATTTACAAACATACATCAAACCAACATCATCAAATCAAAATAAACCGTCATCCAACAAAATGTCTAAACCATCGTCACCAACACAACAACATGTACAAACCATCATAATGTATCAAGCAAAATCCTCACCCACTATCAAAGCGTATACATACATACATACATATGTACGTATATATATATATGTACGTATATATATATGTATGTATGTATGTATGTATATATATGGGCGGCTATTTGAACACAAAATTAGACACAGAGCCTCAACCGTTGGATCTTTTTGTCTTTATATGGAGAGGTGTAATTCATAGGGTGATCCAATAGTGCAAATCAATTGTGTCACAATTTGTGTTAAAATTTTGTGTCTTTATAGACTCTCCCTATATATATATATATATCAACAAAACAAACTAACCTCAACTCAATCTCCCTCGGAACCACCAGAGATGAAGGAAACGTACCGTATTGGGCAATGAACCCCACCAAACGCTGATTAAGCTGCTCCATATACTCTTCGCGGTGGTGACCACACTCATTAAGCTCGACAATCTGGGCTCATATTTGTGCAATCTTCTCTGTGTCACGAGCCCTTTGGTACGACTACTGAGATGTCCTAACCAGTAAATAATTTTATATTTCCAGTATTTCATAATAGCAATTAAAGTGAATTTCAGTTTTTACTAAATTTTAGTTTCTATTACCGCTTGGTACCCAAAACCGTAGCGTTTGTTGCAGGTTGATGGATCCCTGACAGCCTCAAAAATCAAATCCTCCTCCTTGGCAGTCAAGTCGGTCTTCCTGGTGTCCTCAAGCATCCGTGCACGTTGTTGCTGAAATTTATCCTGTTAAATAAAATACAATTGAATTTAGATAACACTATTTTAATTAAATTATAACTTTAAGTTAACTATGTTATACTTATATATGCATCACGTGTTTTGTCATCGTGGTACTAGGAGTAGGAAACTGAGCCTGTGTTGCCGATCTGACTCACTGCATGTGTATGTGCAAATTCACCCCAATACGACATAGGAACACCACGTTGTCTCTCCTAAAATATGCATATATTTAAATTAGAACTTAAAGTTAAATCAACTAACTTTTAACAACTTAGAACTTAAAATCTATAACTTTGTAATTAATAAACATATCAGGTCCTCGCGGTGATGTTGGAACGACTTGGAACCACTGCGATGTGTAACGGGTTTCATGCTCCTATTTGCCGAATTTATCTAAGACTTGGCGTGTATATTTAAATTAAAAAAACATGTTTTATTCTAATTTATATATTAATTGAGTCGAACAATTTAAATTAAATATGTAGTAAATTTATCTAAAATTGCTCGTTATGCCACCAAGTAAAAAGATCATCCCACACATTAGCGCTTATCCAACTCGTATTTTTTCCAACTGATTTTATGCCATTTAAAGTTTCTATGTAATTTTTAGCAAGTTTACTGTTTCAATGATGCCGGACGAGGGAAATATCTATTTACTGGAGGTCCACTGAACCCTGCATTTATAAAAAATAAAATAAACATGAACTGATCAAATAGGAGCATGACTACTTATTGTATTAAATGATATATCACACATACCAAAAAATCCTACCAAATAGTCTCTTTAACATTATCTGATATCAATGTCCACTTCGGCAACGTGACGTCATGCGACTCATGTAAGCTTGTTGTGATATCCGCAGGACTATATTAGCGGGCTCTAACTCAAAACCGCTGTGTTAAATGAAAAAACATTTAATATTTCATGGCTACTATATATACTTATAATATGTTGTACATAAATGAAATTTATACTTGAAACTTAATACTTACCCTCTATTGACTTTTGGCTTAAGCCACACTGCAGGACGTGATAGCTCCTGCGATGGACCACCGTTATCGCCACCTACTGGAGGATGAGAAGCAGAAGGAGTTTCAAAATGTGAGCCTGTATGTCTGTGTGACGTCATATTTGTAGCATCTGCTATAGAAAAACATTAAAACATAACATAAAAGGGCTATGTAAAACAAACAATATGATATAACATAAGAAGACTATGCGATACTTATCATATTAGCATAACATATCATTTTAATGGAAATAGTGTAACGTTAAAAAGTATAAATTACATTTTTAAAATGAAGATTATTGATTAGTCCATATCACTTTTGGATTTTGACTCTATTTTCTCCTCTATAATTGGTTCATCTATAGTCTCAAATGCTTCAATTAATGCATTATGTTCATTGTTTAAAGGTCAAAAAAATATTTGATCATCAGTTATTACTATTCCTCTATTTTCCTCGATATCTTCTTGATATGATTGTTTGTCGGGAATATTCCGCTCGTTAAATGTAAACTTTGCCTTTGTTTTAAAAATAGCCGACCAATCTATACTATCTCTTATTTGAGATGGATAAGGAGTGTAATATACTAAAAGAGTTTGTTTGGCAAGTACAAAAGGATCTTACTTATAATAACGCGAAGTATGCTTTATTTCTATAGGATTATATTTTGTGTGCATGTTGATTCTAGAACCTGGAATGTTGCTGGACCAGTAGCATTTAAACAAAAATACTTCTTTCGCAGGTCGTGTGCAATATATCGGTTGGAAAATATGGATTAACATGCCATACAAATCATTTATATTGTCATTTGGATCATCACAACCTTTAACAAATACACCAGTATTGTTAGTTAATTTATCAACACCGTATTGTTTAGTATTAAATTTATATCCATTGACAAAAAATATTGGATATGTCTTGACTTTACTTTTCGATCCCATGGCTAAATGTTTCAATCCTTCATCTGCAACACAATTTATTGTACCAAAATTGTAATTAGAAAACCAAATAGCAACTTCTTTGCTGATATCACCATTTGGATGTTGTGATTCATAAATGCTTTAATTATAGAACAAATGTTATATTATGATTAAAGATACGCATGTATAGATGATATAAATGTATTACAACGATTATAAGTTTATTACGTAACGAATGGTGCAATTTCAGTGCAGTTGAGAAGAATATATGCATGTGTTGCATAATAGTATCTATCATCCAGCCATCTTCCACACATTTACCAGAAGGTCGACCATGTTTTTTTAAAAATAGATAAAGTCGCTTGACAATCATATTGATCAGTGTCTTCATCGTTACGCGTAGTACTTTCAAATGATATGTTCACATGGCCACTAGAATAATGAGAGAAAAAATGAAGCTTCTTCTTCGATGTATGATTTGCAAATTTAACCTTCAACTCAAGCATTCTGTCTCACTTTTTTCTTTAGATGATTTAAACACATATTAAAAGTTATTTTAGATTAACTTTTTTATACATTTAATTTATAACCAATATATAATAAACTAAATATTAATATACCTTTCAAATGGATGCATCCATCAATATTGCGTAGGCCCTCAAAGACATGCTTCTAATGGAAGAAGAATAGCTAAATGCTCGTAACATTGAAAAAACCTAAATGAAATATATTTTTCTAGCTTGCAGAGCAATATAGAGATTTCTTCCTCTTGTTTACGTAGATGATCAATTTTTAATGTAGTATAACAAAGCTCTTTAACAGATTTAGTTCCGTTACAACAGTCCAAACTTTTACGGGCAACGGTTCTTTGAAAGTAACGGGAATTTTTTTTCATCATAACATGATAGTCATGGCTTTTCATCGCTGTAAGTTTATCCTTTTATAGTCAACACACCTTCGATGATTATCAGATATACCATATGGGAATCTTAATCCTTCCACCTATTTCAAAAGTATTTTAACTTGATTATTGTCTAGCTCATAGCACGCTTTTGGTTTTTTGTGTCGTTTGGCTTTATACGAAGCTCAGGACGATTGCATATTACTTCGATATCACGTATTGATTTCAAATCATCTTTCATATTCCCTTTGACATTCAAAATTATATTAAACACATTGTCAAATACGTTTATCTCATTATGCATCATGTCAACATTACGACAAATTAGGAGATTTTTCCAATAAGGCAACTCCCAAAATATGCTTTGTTTGCACCAATTATGAATCGATGATTTACCTTGAATTTCAATCTGTTCTCTGGTTTCATATAACTTTGGATAATCCTTTACAAGTTCATAAATATCTTCAATTGACCAAACTATAGGTGGTCTCAAAGTTTCATGCCTATTAGTTGTAAAAAATTATTATCTCTTCTAAAAGGATGATTAATATGAAGAAAATATCGATGATAGTCAAATCATGATATTTTCTTTCCATGAGGTAAAGAAAATACTCATGTTTCTTCCATGCAGTAAGGACAAGATAGACGACCGGTCGTACCCCCGCCCGAAAGCATTGCATATGCAGGAAAATCATTGATTGTCCGCAATAAAGAAGAATACATGTGAAAGTTCTCTTTTGCGAAATATCATATTTTTCTACTTTTTCGTACCACAAAAAATTTCAATTCTTCAATCAAAGATCGTAAATAAAGATCAATTCCTTATGTCGGATCATCAGAACCAGGGACGACAACTGTGAGAAACAAATAAGGAGTTTTCATACATATCCACAGAGGAAAATTATAAGGTGTGACAATTATAGGTTAAGAGAAATATTTAGCGCCAAATTGAGAAAATGGTGAAAATCCATCAGTACATAAATAAAGTCTAACATTACAACTCTCGGATGCAAAATCCGGATATTTCTGATCAAAATGCTTCCTTGCTTCCCTATCAGTTAGGTGCGTTAACGTTACTTCTTCCTGTGTTCTCACACTGTGTCATCGTATATGTTGTGCGGCTACAGAAGATGGATATAACCTTTGAAATCAAGAAATAATAGGTAAATAATGCATATGTTTATACTGGATTTCTTTTTCCTTTCTCTTTCTTAGTTTGTATCTTTCCTGATTACATATTTTACAATTCTTAAAATTGATATTTGACTTCCAAAATAGCATGTAATCGTTTAGACATGTATCTATTTTTTCATATGATAAACCAAAAGGCAACATCATTTTTTTTTACTTCATAATGATTTTCACACATTAAATTATTGGGAGGCATATGCCACTTCGTATCTTGTACAACAACTATAAATCCAGTCCTGTGAAGTTGTATTCAGATTTCAGCGTAATATATTCAGCAGTTACTGATAATTGGGTATCATTTTTATAGCTTTCCTAAAGGAGTTACTTCGCAGCATCTAATAAATCATATATTTTTTGGCTTCAATATTTGGTTCTTCTTCGGCATTAACATCGTTATCAGTAAATTGTGGAATATGAAACATTGAACGTGCAACATCTTCAACCATATGTTCTATGAGATTCGTCGTAGCAATTTCATTTTTCACTACCTCCTCAACTGGTACAGAAGTAGATGCTGATTGTTCTCCTCGACGACCCCAAACCAAATAGTTCGGCATAAGACCGTACCGACGCAAATGAGCTCTATCCATTTGTCGTATCAAATGATTTAATAATTTGCATCTACTACATGGACAACGGATTTCATTGTCGCTTCTATTATTATTTAAAGCGAAATCAATAAGCATGCCAATACCATTAATAAATTGTTTACTTATTGTGCCTTCAGCTTCTCTTTGTTTGTACATCCAGCTTCGATACGTAAAATAACTATTCATTTTCCTAAGTGGATAATTAAAAAGTATGATAAAATTTGCATTGACATTTTATTAAAACAATTTTATTGCTAAATGTTGTGTTAGTTGATCATTTACACTTTGTTGATGGGTCATCCTACCTCCCATTACACATATAATAACGTAATTAAATCGTGTAAATCTTTTCAATTTAAATGATGCAACAAATTTTCGGTAGCACTTCGCTTTAGTTCCCTGAACAGTACAGAATAACATGCACACATGGAACATAAAGGAAGCGCTTTCGAAATTTTGAGAACAAATTAAAATGAAATGCTTTATGAGATTTAATCTCATTATTATTATCTTAACTTGTACAATACAAGAACAAATCCAACAAATATTGTATATGATGAATATAGGTGTCCGTTTTGTCAATGAAATGAACATTCACATAACGATCATATACAATACTTATCAGATGGAGTAAAAAAACACTCTAAGGGTTTATGAATATAATATATTACGATTCGTGCTCTTATTATCTATCGTCTACGTACAGGAGAAAATTAAACCAAATAACCTTGAATGGCTTAATTGCAATCTCTAATTGTACGTATATGGAGTTTATCACATATACATATATTTTTAAAATTCAATCGAACTAACCACATGTTATAAAATTAAATATCGTTCACAGTAAATTTTTATACAACAGAAACTTAATTATTTCCATTCCTACTAAATGTCCCTTAACAAGCCTAAAATCTTTTATATATTCAAACTATATATGCACATAATTCTATTCTGTTACAAACTACATAAACTTGCAATACATAGATCAATAAAAGGAATTAATAAACAACACTAGACATAGAAACATGTAATCTAACATACTAATTAACCCTAAATTAAAAATCTAATTATAAAAAAACGATTAGAGTTTATACCTTGATTGGAGGAGAATTGGAGCCTAGAGAGGAGTAGAGGGAGGCTTTCAGGCGTAGGAGAGGCTAGGAGCGGTAAAGGAGGTGGTGGTTGGCAAAACTTATGAGAATGGAGGAGGATTTGGGGAAAAGCATAATGGGGAAGAAGGAAGCAGGTCGTTCAATTTCAACTTGACATACCAACTGGTATCAACGACATTAAAACCATTGGTATTCAACGGATTTCAATGTTTTTTTAAAAGGTAAAGAAAAATCCTAAAATTAGTCTCTGTTGGAAGTAGTTTCCACTAGTCGTTGGCTGCCGTTTCCCCATGCCTTTGGTATATACTGTATGTCTTGCAGTGGTAGTGGTGCTATCAATGCATGTGTATTCAACTTCCGTACTTAATTGAGAGATAGTAAGTTGTTTCTTTGAGCATTAAATATAGACTTTGTCATTGTATACCTTCTCAGTGGTTTTTATTTCTCCATTCTTAAAATATATTTACATTGAATGTTACATGTCTAGAAAGAAATATCTTACCATTGTTGCTATGGTATCTATAATAATTAATTATTTGCATAGCCTAAAAAACATAAGGAGCGAACCTGAGACTTAAATCTATGAATATTATATTGTCTAAGACGAGGGAAGCATAAACACCTAAATTTCTCTAAACTTAAGTAATCTGGTTTTACATTAAGCCACAATTTCGTTGGGCTCTTATACTATAGAACTTTAGTTGGTAACTTGTTGATTAGATACACTGATGTGGAAAGTGCATTAGGTTAGAATTTCATAGCTAAAGAGGCCCAAGCTAGCAGTATTAGACCAGTTTTCACTATGTATATGCATTTTTTCCACGCTGCAATTTTGTTTTAAAGTATGAGAGCAAGTAATTCGTACATAATTCCTTTTTGTTTGAAGTATTCTTTAAGTGATTTGAATTTAACACCTCATCACTCTACATGATTTTCATCTCACTATTGGTTTACTTCTCTGTTTGAGTAATAACCTACATTATTGCACTATATGTTTCTAACTTTGTTTTGAGAAAATATATCCAGATGTATCTTGAATTAGTATCTATAAAAGGATGTGATATTTGAGTCCGTAATAAGAACTTACTAGTGCTAGCCCCAGAGATCTATTGCTACAAGCTTAAGAGGTTTGTTATATATAGCAAGTGAATTTGTAAAAGGAAGTTTATGTATTTTACCTAATAGACGATGTATGCATATATATGGTACATACATATTTACATAGGAATGGTTATTGTATTCCAATATTTATTTTACAACATTCACACTAGGATGTTCCGACTTATGATGCCACAAATCTAATACAATTTAATAGTTGTTTGTGTTAGTCCATTTCTCATATATGTTGAGTTTCTTGAGTTATAAAATTTAGTTTATACAACCCGTTGTCCAACCCACCTTATACTAATATTTCATGATTTAGTAAATCTTTTATTGAACAAAATTTTAAACGCAACTCAATGTACACAATTTTATCATTGTCAAATTGAGCAACACTTATCAGGTTCATTTTAATTCAATGTACTTCCAACAAATTACTAAGATAAAATTTCCTTTTACCTTTTATATTACCACTTACAACATTTGTTATATTTATAGCTTCAATATTTTATGGATGTATGATTTGCATAGCTTCATATTTCTTATTGCCAAGATTTAGGTTTTAGGGTTTACTTATGATGTGATTATTGACTCCTGAATCTAGATACAAATCTTTACTCCAGATACGTTCAAATCTGGTAAGACTTTTAGTGTTTATTTGTTGCTTTCTTGATCTTTCAATTTGACTTCCTGATCTTTGATTTAATCGCGCAACATTCACACTTAAGTTGTAAGTCCATTTCACACTTTGATTTTGTATATTAAGGTTGTATCATTTTAAATTTGAAGTAGCATATATTTGCAATACGATTAGGTTTTTTAACATATTTGGCAGTTAACTCCATTGTTATTATTTTTCCTTCCATTTTTTCATCTGCCTCTCTGAGATTGGTTTGCTCTACGATTGCATGCTTCTTGTCCATTTTTTTCTAGCATTTCTTAGTTCTTAATTTTACAATTTAAAGAAAAATGGATTGAGAAGTCTGTAGAAGTTGATTTTTTACTTCGCTCTTCCATTATGAGCAAAAATTGTTGAGTAAGCATATTGCAAAGTTGCCATGGTTCGCTTTAATGAGATAACAACATAATTAGATTCATACTCCTTATCTAGATTATTAATGATATTTAGGACTTCTTTAGTCTCTAAAACTTTGTGTCCTTCAGTTTCAAGTTAATAATAGTATGTCTTTGGCTTCAGTACTCCTTCATTGACATATTCTCTTTTATCAAATACTACAGTTGCTTTATATAGTGCCTGATTTTTTGCTGCTTGATATTTGTTCTATTGTGATTCATATTTCATGTAATGACTTACATCTAGCAAATTGAGATAATTGATTTGGGCTGACAGATGATAGTAGGATAAAAGATAGTAGACTATCATGTCTTTGATTGTGACGGCCGCGAATTTCGCTCGATCCGAATCAGTCGTTAAACCGATCCAGATCGTTCGAAACCCCTGATCGTTTGAGAACATGACAAATCAGAACACAAACAGAAGAACATTTCATTGTTAATTACAACAATTCCATCAGAATACAAGAATATACAGAGTATAAATGAATAAATTACATTCGACAAATATCAGAGATTACAATAAATTACATAGCAGCGGAAAAACAATATAAAACACAACTGAAAGTAATGCACGAATACAGAGCTTTCCGAGCATCGTTCCAGCTGTAAACCAGGATCCTGTGAATATAAATCTGCAAAACCAAAACTACTAGCTGCCCGTGTGGTAAATAGGGGCACCTAGAGTTTAGGTTAAAACAATAAACTCCAGGTCAGTCACGTGACTGGTGTGAGAACTAAAACAGTTATTTAAAACTTTACTTTAAAAGAGAGTAATTCAAGGGACCACGCCGTATACCACGGAACGGGTTTCCTCCCAAGAATACCAGTGCATAGAATAAACAGCGCAATGCTTTTTCGAAAAATGAAGCTATTATAAGAACCAGGTCCCATCACACAATGCAACGCAAGCCGGAGGATAGGGTTTTCCCTTATAATAGCCAAACATGCTTGATACGTTTAAAACAAATCATTTGATACTATAATAAGTGTATAGTGTCAAAACAATTTCAATCATAAATATAAATCATAGACGGCATAAGCGCCCCATCCCACTATATCGCCATAATAGGCTCTACAAATAAAACCGAAATACACGTATTGGAAATTGGATTTCCGTCATGAGTCGAGGCAAGGGGCAAGATCCTCTCCGCTTTCGAGACACTCTAGCAAATGCTCAGGACTACACACTCTGGGCAGCCACTTGGATCGGTTGGGCCGGTCATCTCTTACGTTTGAGGATTAGTTATTCCTGAACACACGTTTCCCGGTCCTTACAGACCTATAATCGAGGCGCCTCATTCCAACAACCACATAAGTGAAAAGTATATAAATGTCAGGGCTGGTAAGTCACTGACACCACCAAAGCTAGAAAGAAACGTCGTGTTCTCCCAACGGTCCGTATCCCCTTTTTAACTCATACCGAGGTGTGAGGCTCGTGAATTCACGTTATACACAAAGCTATGCCACAAAGGCCGGGCTTTGATCATCAACCACAAGACTTTGCTTTTCAACAGAAGCCTTGATCCATGCAACTCAGCGTGCCACACAGGCAATTCATGCCATGCGATTGATATCTATCGATATATAACCTCTAAGCTCGTACGTCTCAGAGAAGGGCGTTAAGCAAGAGAATAAATTCTCCGCCGCGAAACAGATATATATTTAACTGAAATCAATCAACACAGAATAAAATCTAATGTCAGACACACAATCCATTTACAAGTTCGTTCTGGGTCTGAACGAAACCGGAGGTACTTTCCTCGCATATCCATCGATCTCCAAGTACGTCTAGACGACCACCAACTATTTCCATCCTGTTGGGTGTACAGCCCAATCAAGATCATCAGTAATCACCCAAACGATGTGAAGACTTCCGGTCTTCAACCACCGTCTTCATCTTCGACTTATCGTCGAATCGGTTATTCAGAATGGGTATAAACCCGGCCTTTCCGAACAACCCGCGTATATTAAAAACAAATGTTACACAAACACAACATACGCCTCATTCCAATTCATTAGTCACTAACTGTAAATCAGCAAGAGAACAATTTCCCAAACATTAACCCCGAAGGCCGAAACCAACATCAGATCAATACCCAGGAAACCATTCTTCTTAGCTAACCTACAGCTAGTTTCTAAATTTCAATTCTTAGGGAAAGGTTCCCATTAATTTTGTCCAAGATAAATTCTTTAAAATTTATTCTTTAATCTTCCTTTGGATGTCATTTCAAACCAGATTGTGGTTTTCTAAACTAGTCGAGATTAGCGAACCACACCGAAGTAATTATTTATTTTATTTCCCAATCCCAACCTATTCATCCCATGAAGCAAAACTGGTAATACTCCATATCTAACACCACGGGGTTATCGGTAAAATTAATTACCATTTCACGTTCAAATCTAATTAAATATTTAACTATCGCTTTGGCAAAACTGGTGATACTCCATTCTCGCTCATTTCCCAAATTTGATAATTTAGATTATCAATTCACATTTCAATCTAATTGCAGATTCATTAAAACTCCTTTTACTGGGTTAAAGAACTAATGTCATTTAAAACACAGTTCACGACAAACCCAAATCACATTCTATTTATTTATCGGGTTAAAGAACAAGTGTCATTCAAAACACCCTTCACGATAAACCCACAAATCAATTCTATGTACGACCCATTTCAAATCCAATTTATTTATTTAAAAATAAATGGGTTTTAATTTTATTTCAAAACTAGTTTATTTCGATAAAAATCTATTTTTATCTTTTCAAATATGGAGTTTTTCATCCCAATTTTTCCCAAATCATTTCTTATGATTTTACACAAATTATTACTATTTTTAATAATTTTATTAAGGCCCGTACAGTCGATTTCCATCAACGGCCATCGAACTGCACATACAACGACCTTTTCCAAATTTGATTTGGACGTATCTCCAAATCAAACCGTTAGATTTCAAATTTCTAATATTCGTTAGAAAGCTATTTACGATACGAACCCAACGGTTCCGGTTTTAGGAGAATCCGACGGTCGGATCTCCCGTAATATCCGTTCGAAATTAATGGTCGAAATTCGCGAACTGCCGCGGCGCAGCGCGTTCTATTTAGGCCATTATATTATATATATAATATATATTTCGTCGATTTCTATTTAAAACGAATTTTATGAATAGTTTTAAATTCGTTTTAAAAACAATTTCAACTTCCATTTCAATTCAAATTTGTTTTCTATTCGATTCAATTCAAATTTGTTTTCTATTCGATTCAATTCAAATTTGTTTTCTATTCGATTCAATTCAAATTGGTTTTCTATTCGATTCAAATTTCAATTCAATTTGAATTCGTTTTCTTTTC
Source organism: Allium sativum (assembly GCA_030737875.1). Taxonomy (NCBI): domain Eukaryota; kingdom Viridiplantae; phylum Streptophyta; class Magnoliopsida; order Asparagales; family Amaryllidaceae; genus Allium; species Allium sativum. Next base: position 1,030,468,160 of record CM060916.1, on the reverse strand, counting down.
AATTCATTTTGAATTCGTTTTATATTCAATTTAAATCGAATTCGTTTTCTTTTCAATTCATTATAAATACGAATATAATCGATATTAATATCGTTCGCGTCAAAATAGCGCATCTCTAATCAACACGGCTTTATATTTTTCAATAATTCCGTTATTCTATTCAATAAATGAATATTTATTCTATTCAATACGTGAATCTATATTTTTGTCAACACATGACTAATCTCAACGAATGAGTACTGTCCACGTGTGACTATTTTTGTTATTTAATATATTTTATAAAAATTATGGTATCTATCGTTTGATTTCAAATCAGACTCCAACTGTAAATTAGTAAGAGAACGATTCCCTAAATATTAATCCCGAAGGCCGAGACCAACATCAGATCAATATCCAGGAGAGCACTCATCTTATCTATTTTCCAATTAGTTTCTAATCTTATATATGATAAAGATGTAAATTTTATTGTTAAAATATTTCGTTCAACACATGACTAATCTCAACGGATGAGTACGGTCAACACATGAACCTTTATTTTATAATGATAAGGATGTAAATTTTTTTATTAAAATATTTCGTTCAACACATGACTAATCTCAACGGATGAAAACTGTCAACACATGAACCTTTATTTTATAATATTCTTTATTTTCCCGATTGGAATGAGGCCCAATCAATTACCATATAAAGTTAATTATATGGATTCCATACAACACATGTATATAATAGCAACGATAAATAATCGACCATCATCCAAAGTGCACTACACTGTATAAGCATCAAATATAAATATCTAACGCTTATAACAGCCTGTCAATCAATCGATCGACATACAACTAATTATTGGGATTAGTGTATATCATATATTATCCCAATACCCGTGTGGGGTTTCAAACAAGCAAACACAGATTTTATTTGTGCAGTTGGGCGATGTGTAAAATTTATCGTCCCAATCAATGTCCTTCAAATAGGTGTACATAAACAAATCGTTTGATTTGTAAATGAATATTTATTTGTTCGCATTCACATTAAAAATTATATTTTTAATGACCAAATTATTTTATTCAACCTATGAATATATTTTATTATCTATTTCACATCAACGTCACAAACAATTTCCACAACACATCAATCAAACAAATAAGCCATCCATGGTCTGTGGATGACGGGTGTCGGGTGCTACTAAACACCGTCTGCATCCTAGTATATATATATAACTAGAAAAAGAATATTAAAGTGAGAAGTTCTCACAATAGCTAATCCAATCGCCTCGACTCTTCATATGTAGAAAATCTTGTCGTTCTTGCCTCTTGTCACTTTCTTTGCCCGTATTCTCTATATATGTAAAAATCGAATTTTTACTTTGCTATAAAATATATAAAAATCGAATTTTTTACTTTGCTATTCAATCTATAAAAATCGAATTTTTACTTTGCTATTCAATCTATAAAAATCAAATTCTTGATATGCTAAAAAATATAATTTTACATATATTAAAAACATAATCTTTCTTCGTATAAAAATCATTTCTTTCTTTGTAAAAATTCAATCTTTGTCCCGATTCCATTCACAATATTAATACGATAAAAATCATAACTTTTTACCGTTATTCATATATGAAAAATCATATCTTTCTAAGGATAAAAATCAAAACTTTTTAATCATAAGCAAATAAAAATAAAACTGAATTTTAAAAGTTATGTTTTATATAAAACAAACATATTTTAGTAAGCTAAAAACAAAATCAGAAAATAAAACAACGTATTATAACTAAATTAAAAGAAAATAAAATAATAAAAAGGAAAACAAAACTTACAGATTTTCGGAGGAAGGGGGTGTTAGCTTCGCCGGTGGTCGGCAGCGGCAGAGGAGGGTGTGGGCGGCGGTTCAAGTGCTGGCGGAGGTCCAGGGTTTTCCGTTTTGGGGCTTGGAGGGGGTTCGATCTTCGAATGGAGGGAGGGGATGGCTGGAGAAGGGGAGGCGGAGGGGGCGCCTCGGCGCGGTGGTCGGCGTCGAGACCGACGACGGGGCGGGGCTCCGCCCCCTTTTTTTCTCTTTGTTCTGAAATGAATTTCAACGGGGGGGGGGGGGGCAGAGTGAATAAAGGAAGAGGAGAGGTTTTAATTAATTATTTAATTTCAAAAGCAACCTTTGTTCTCGAACTCGAAATCGAACCCACCGACTGTCGTCCTTAGCTAATTACCCCCATTCCGAACACAATGGGATATGTATCGTAGGCTGATTCGATCGTTTCGATCAGTTTTCGTCAAAATCAAAATATAACTCTATATATTGAATTTGAACGCGCATTTCAATTTACCGAGGTCACATACGAACTCTAAAAATCCCCGAAAAATATTTTCTAGCTTCGTATTGACGATACGGTCCTAACAAAACTAGTTTCGTCGAATTCTGAGACCGTTGGAAAAATGGCCATTTTCCAGTCGATTAAAATCAACGGAAACTGGTCAAACGCGTTTTCCTTTGCCACGCTCACATATTGATTCGAAAAATTAAGAAATTTGGAATCTAGCAATAACCTGACATCGCGGATCCAACAAAAGTGGTTTCGTCGAAATCCGAGGACGTTTGTAAAATTCCCATTTTTAAGGGCCTGAATTCCATAGCGACTATTCAGAATTTTCAACTAGACATATCTTTTGATTCCCGCTATGAAATTTCAATTTTTCGGGTTCGTTGGAAAGATATCCTCAAATAGATCCTATTATTTTTGGTTTCGCTAAAATCCGGTTTATTGTGCACCCGGTACATTCATTTGAGGTTTAAAATCGAATTATCGAACTACCGCGCCATTTTCAATTCCTTTTAAAATTATAAATAAATATTTATATTCTAACGACGACGTATATAATATATACGTTCTAAATATATTCAAAATAAATTTCTCGTCGATATTATTTAAAATAATTCATTTTAAATATTCAAAATTCGCTAAAATAAAAAAAATTAAACTGGCCCAGATTTTCGGGTTATTACAATCTCCCCCACTTAAAACTTTTCGTCCCCGAAAAGGAACAAAGCCGAAAGTGGTTTGATTAATCAACTCTACGTTCGATCTGGCTTCCATTCTCCAACTTTTCGGTTTATGAGAATTTTCAAATTCTTCAAAAATTTGGCTAACACCCTAAATTTTTGAAAAATTTCGCCATAACCTCCCCTGCACCGGGAGCCATGGGAAAATCCCGAAATTGCCATACAGGTCTTCTGATTTCAAAAAGAAAAAGAAAAAGCAAAGCGGCTGGCCAATAGGCTCATAAAATCATCATCACCCAAACAAAACAGTAAATTATAGTAAACATGTACCTATTTGTCGGGCAAACAAATTTTATTCTCTGCTCTAGCCTCCTTTCTATGACCTGTTCAATGTAAGTACATGTATATGCAAGCAAATGCAACTAATTTTCAATACAGTCCAATATTTGATGCAATTAGGCATAATGGTTCAAAATTATTAAACAATAAACAAACAACACAAACATCAATCAATTAGTGAATCTAACGTTTCAAATTCATAATTTTGATATATAGTCAAAAATCATGTTTTTGATGCCAATTCATAACAATGTATTCTAGCTATATTAGTTTTGGTTCTCACACCAGCCTAATGGAAATATATAGAAGTCACACCTTCGAAACACGAACATAAATATTGGTGATGGAGCTCCATCATCCGAAATCATCTCCGAGCGACTAGAGTGTAATTCTATATCTATCCAGTATATTAAAACCTCGAATATACGTTCATGACGCGTATATTCAAAATCTTTATATACTCGATTGTCCAAATTCAAAATAAATAAAATATTCAAATACGTATAAAATGGTTTAAATTTTCAAAACAAAATTTGTTTTCATTTGAAAAATATACTCTTCACACTCGTTCTAGGATACTACTGATCCTATCTCTAACGAGTCATTCTAATTGGATATTGCTAATCCAATATCTGATGAATTCTTTCGTATGGTTCTAATGTGTCTTGTTCTCGAGCTCTGTAAACCAAAGCTCTGATACCAAATGTGACGGCCGCGAATTTCGCTCGATCCGAATCAGTCGTTAAACCGATCCAGATCGTTCGAAACCCCTGATCGTTTGAGAACAGGACAAATCAGAACACAAACAGAAGAACATTTCATTGTTAATTACAACAATTCCATCAGAATACAAGAATATACAGAGTATAAATGAATAAATTACATTCGACAAATATCAGAGATTACAATAAATTACATAGCAGCGGAAAAACAATATAAAACACAACTGAAAGAAATGCACGGATACAGAGCTTTCCGAGCATCGTTCCAGCTGTAAACCAGGATCCTGTGAATATAAATCTACAAAACCAAAACTACTAGCTACCCGTGTGGAAAATAGGGGCACCCAGAGTTTAGGTTAAAACAATAAACTCCAGGTCAGTCACGTGACTAGTGTGAGAACTAAAACAGTTATTTAAAACTTTACTTTAAAAGAGAGTAATTCAAGGGACCACGCCGTATACCACGGAACGGGTTTCCTCCCAAGAATACCAGTGCATAGAATAAACAGCGCAATGCTTTTTCGAAAAATGAAGCTGTTATAAGACCCAGGTCCCATCACACAATGCAACGTAAGCCGGAGGATAGGGTTTTCACTTATAATAGCCAAATATGCTTGATACGTTTAAAACAAATCATTTGATACTATAATAAGTGTATAGTGTCAAAACAATTTCAATCATAAATATAAATCATAGACGGCGTAAGTGCCCCATCCCACTATGTCGCCATACTAGGCTCTACAAATAAAACTAAAATACACGTATTGGAAATTGGATTTCCGTCATGAGTCGAGGCAAGGGGCAAGATCCTCTCCGCTTTCGAGACACTCTAGCAAATGCTCAGGACTACACACTCTGGGCAGCCACTTGTATCGGTTGGGCCGGTTCTCTCTTACGTTTGAGGATTAGTTATTCCTGAACACACGTTTCCCGGTCCTTACAGACCTATAATCGAGAAGCCTCATTCCAACAACCACATAGGTGAAAAGTATATAAATGTCAGGGCTGGTAAGTCACTGACACCACCAAAGCTAGAAAGAAACGTCGTGTTCTCCCAACGGTCCGTATCCCATTTTTAACTCATACCGAGGTGTGAGGCTCGCGAATTCACGTTATACACAAAGCTACGCCACAAAGGCCGTGCTTTGATCATCAACCACAAGACTTTGCTTTTCAACAGAAGTCTTGACCCATGCAACTCAGCGTGCCACACAGGCAATTCATGCCATGCGATTGATATCTATCGATATATAACCTCTAAGCTCGTACGTCTCAGAGAAGGGCGTTAAGCAAGAGAATAAATTCTCCGCCGCCAAACAGATATATATTTAACAGAAATCAATCAACACAGAATAAAATCCAATGTCAGGCACACAATCCATTTACAAGTTCGTTCTGGGTCTGAACGAAACCGTAGGCACTTTCCTCGCATATCCTTCGATCTCCAAGTACGTCTAGACGACCACCAACTATTTCCATCCTCTTGGGTGTACAGCCCAATCAAGATCATCAGTAATCACCCAAACGATGTGAAGACTTCCGATCTTCAACCACCGTCTTCATCTTCGACTTATCGTCGAATCGGTTATTCAGAATGGGTATAAACCCGGCCTTTCCGAACAACCCGCGTATATTAAAAACAAATGTTACACAAACACAACATACGCCTCATTCCAATTCATTAGTCACTAACCGTAAATCAGCAAGAGAACAATTTCCCAAACATTAACCCCGAAGGCCGAAACCAACATCAGATCAATACCCAGGAAACCATTCTTCTTAGCTAACCTACAACTAGTTTATAAATTTCAATTCTTAGGGAAAGGTTCCCATTAATTTTATCCAAGATAAATTCTTTAAAATTTATTCTTCAATCTTCCTTTGGATGTCATTTCAAACCAGATTATGGTTTTCTAAACTAGTCGAGATTAGCGAACCACACCGAAGTAATTATTTATTTTATTTCCCAATCCCAACCTATTCATCCCATGAAGCAAAACTGGTAATACTCCATATCTAACACCACGGGGTTATCGGTAAAATTAATTACCATTTCACGTTCAAATCTAATTAAAGATTTAACTATCGCTTTGGAGCAAAACTGGTGATACTCCATTCTCGCTCATTTCCCAAATTTGATAATTTAGATTATCAATTCACATTTCAATCTAATTGCAGATTCATTAAAACTCCTTTTACTGGGTTAAAGAACTAATGTCATTTAAAACACAGTTCACGACAAACCCAAATCACATTCTATTTATTTATCGGGTTAAAGAACAAGTGTCATTCAAAACACCCTTCACGATAAACCCACAAATCAATTCTATTTACGACCCATTTCAAATCCAATTTATTTATTTAAAAATAAATGGGTTTTAATTTTATTTCAAAACTAGTTTATTTCGATAAAAATCTAATTTTATCTTTTCAAATATGGAGTTCTTCATCCCAATTTTTCCCAAATCATTTCTTATGATTTACACAAATTATTACTATTTTTAATAATTTTATCAAGGCCCGTACAGTCGATTTCCATCAACGGCCATCGAACTGCACTTACAGCGACCTTTTCCAAATTTGATTTGGACGTATCTCCAAATCCAACCGTTAGATTTCAAATTTCTAATATTCGTTAGAAAGCTCTTTACGATACGAACCCAACGGTTCTGGTTTTAGGAGAATCCGACGGTCGGATCTCCCGTAATATCCGTTCGAAGTTAATGGTCGAAATTCGCGAACTACCACGGCGCGGCGCGTTCTATTTAGGCCATTATATTATATATATAATATATATTATATATATAATATATATAATATATATTTCGTCGATTTCTATTTAAAACGAATTTTATGAATAGTTTTAAATTCATTTCAAAAACAATTTCAACTTCCATTTCAATTCAAATTTGTTTTCTATTCGATTCAATTCAAATTTGTTTTCTATTCGATTCAATTCAAATTTGTTTTCTATTCGATTCAATTCAAATTTGTTTTCTATTCGATTCAATTCAAATTTGTTTTCTATCCGATTCAATTCAAATTGGTTTTCTGTTCGATTCAATTCAAATTTCAATTCAATTTGAATTCGTTTTCTTTTCAATTCATTTCGAATTCGTTTTATATTCAATTTAAATCGAATTCGTTTTCTTTTCAATTCATTATAAATACAAATATAATCGATATAAATATCGTTCGCGTCAAAATAGCGCATCTCTAATCAACACGGCTTTATATTTTTCAATAATTCCGTTATTCTATTCAACAAATGAATATTTATTCTATTCAATACGTGAATCTATATTTTTGTCAACACATGACTAATCTCAACGAATGAGTACTGTCCACGTGTGACTATTTTTGTTATTTAATATATTTTATAAAAATTATGGTATCTATCGTTTGATTTCAAATCAGACTCCAACTGTAAATTAGTAAGAGAACGATTCCCTAAATATTAACCCCGAAGGCCGAGACCAACATCAGATCAATATCCAAGAGACCACTCATCTTATCTATTTTCCAATTAGTTTCTAATCTTATATATGATAAAGATGTAAATTTTATTGTTAAAATATTTCGTTCAACACATGACTAATCTCAACAGATGAGTACGGTCAACACATGAACCTTTATTTTATAATGATAAGGAAGTAAATTTTATTATTAAAATATTTCGTTCAACACATGACTAATCTCAACGGATGAGTACTGTCAACACATGAACCTTTATTTTATAATATTCTTTATTTTCCCGATTGGAATGAGGCCCAATCAATTACCATATAAAGTTAATTATATGGATTCCATACAACACATGTATATAATAGCAACGATAAATAATCGACCATCATCCAAAGTGCACTACACTGTATAAGCATCAAATATAGATATCTAACGCTTATAACAGCCTGTCAATCAATCGATCGACATACAACTAATTATTGGGATTAGTGTATATCATATATTATCCCAATACCCGTGTGGGGTTTCAAACAAGCAAACACAGATTTTATTTGTGCAGTTGGGCGATGTGTAAAATTTATCGTCCCAATCAATGTCCTTCAAATAGGTGTACATAAACAAATCGTTTGATTTGTAAATGAATATTTATTTGTTCGCATTCACATTAAAAATTATATTTTTAACGACCAAATTATTTTATTCAACCTATGAATATATTTTATTATCTATTTCACATCAACGTCACAAACAATTTCCACAACACATCAATCAAACAAATAAGCCATCCATGGTCTGTGGATGACGGGTGTCGGGTGCTACTAAACACCGTCTGCATCCTAGTATATATATATATAACTAGAAAAAGAATATTAAAGTGAGAAGTTCTCACAATAGCTAATCCAATCGCCTCGACTCTTCATATGTAGAAAATCTTGTCGTTCTTGCCTCTTGTCACTTTCTTTGCCCGTATTCTCTATATATGTAAAAATCGAATTTTTTACTTTGCTATAAAATATATAAAAATCGAATTTTTTTACTTTGCTATTCAATCTATAAAAATCGAATTTTTACTTTGCTATTCAATCTATAAAAATCAAATTCTTGATATGCTAAAAAATATAATTTTTCATATATTAAAAACATAATCTTTCTTCGTATAAAAATCATTTCTTTCTTTGTAAAAATTCAATCTTTGTCCCGATTCCATTCACAATATTAATACGATAAAAATCATAACTTTTTACCGTTATTCATATATGAAAAATCATATCTTTCTAAGGATAAAAATCAAAACTTTTTAATCATAAGCAAATAAAAATAAAACTGAATTTTAAAAGTTATGTTTTATATAAAACAAACATATTTTAGTAAGCTAAAAACAAAATCAGAAAATAAAACAACGTATTATAACTAAATTAAAAGAAAATAAAATAATAAAAAGGAAAACAAAACTTACAGATTTTCGGAGGAGGGGGGTGTTAGCTTCGCCGGTGGTCGGCAGCGGCAGAGGAGGGTGTGGGCGGCGGTTCAAGTGCTGGCGGAGGTCCAGGGTTTTCCGTTTTGGGGCTTGGAGGGGGTTCGATCTTCGAATGGAGGGAGGGGATGGCTGGAGAAGGGGAGGCGGAGGGGGCGCCTCGGCGCGGTGGTCGGCGTCGAGACCGACGACGGGGCGGGGCTCCGCCCCCTTTTTTTCTCTTTGTTCTGAAATGAATTTCAACGGGGGGGGGGGGGGGGGGGGCAGAGTGAATAAAGGAAGAGGAGAGGTTTTAATTAATTATTTAATTTCAAAAGCAACCTTTGTTCTCGAACTCGAAATCGAACCCACCGACTGTCGTCCTTAGCTAATTACCTCCATTCCGAACACAATGGGATATGTATCGTAGGCTGATTCGATCGTTTCGATCAGTTTTCGTCAAAATCAAAATATAACTCTATATATTGAATTTGAACGCGCATTTCAATTTACCGAGGTCACATACGAACTCTAAAAATCCCCGAAAAATATTTTCTAGCTTCGTATTGACGATACGGTCCTAACAAAACTAGTTTCGTCGAATTCTGAGACCGTTGGAAAAATGGCCATTTTCCAGTCGATTAAAATCAACGGAAACTGGTCAAACGCGTTTTCCTTTGCCACGCTCACATATTGATTCGAAAAATTAAGAAATTTGGAATCTAGCAATAACCTGACATCGCGGATCCAACAAAAGTGGTTTCGTCGAAATCCGAGGACGTTTGTAAAATTCCCATTTTTAAGGGCCTGAATTCCATAGCGACTATTCAGAATTTTCAACTAGACATATCTTTTGATTCCCGCTATGAAATTTCAATTTTTCGGGTTCGTTGGAAAGATATCCTCAAATAGATCCTATTATTTTTGGTTTCGCTAAAATCCGGTTTATTTTGCACCCGTTACATTCATTTGAAGTTTAAAATTGAATTATCGAACTACCGCGCCATTTTCAATTCCTTTTAAAATTATAAATAAATATTTATATTCTAACGACGACGTATATAATATATACGTTCTAAATATATTCAAAATAAATTTCTCGTCGATATTATTTAAAATAATTCATTTTAAATATTCAAAATTCGGTAAATTGCCAAAATAAAAAATTTTAAACTGGCCCAGATTTTCGGGTTATTACAATCTCCCCCACTTAAAACTTTTCGTCCCTGAAAAGGAACAAAGCCGAAAGTGGTTTGATTAATCAACTCTACGTTCGATCTGGCTTCCATTCTCCAACTTTTCGGTTTTTGAGAATTTTCAAATTCTTCAAAAATTTGGCTAACACCCTAAATTTTCGAAAAATTTCGCCATAACCTCCCCTGCACCTGGAGCCACGGGAAAATCCCGAAATTGCCATACAGGCCTTCTGATTTCAAAAAGAAAAAGAAAAAGAAAAAGCCAAGCGGCTAGCCAATAGGCTCATAAAATCATCATCACCCAAACAAAACAGTAAATTATAGTAAACATGTACCTATTTGTCGGGCAAACAAATTTTATTCTCTGCTCTAGCCTCCTTGCTATGACCTGTTCAATGTAAGTACATGTATATGCAAGCAAATGCAACTAATTTCCAATACAGTCCAATATTTGATGCAATTAGGCATAATGGTTCAAAATTATTAAACAATAAACAAACAACACAAACATCAATCAATTAGTGAATTTAACGTTTCAAATTCATAATTTTGATATATAGTCAAAAATCATGTTTTTGATGCCAATTCATAACAATGTATTCTAGCTATATTAGTTTTGGTTCTCACACCAGCCTAATGGAAATATATAGAAGTCACACCTTCGAAACACGAACATAAATATTGGTGATGGAGCTCCATCATCCGAAATCATCTCCGAGCGTCTAGAGTGTAATTCTATATCTATCCAGTATATTAAAACCTCGAATATACGTTCATGACGCGTATATTCAAAATCTTTATATACTCGATTGTCCAAATTCAAAATAAATAAAATATTCAAATACGTATAAAATGGTTTAAATTTTCAAAACAAAATTTGTTTTCATTTGAAAAATATACTCTTCACACTCGTTCTAGGATACTACTGATCCTATCTCTAACGAGTCATTCTAATTGGATATTGCTAATCTAATATCTGATGAATTCTTTCGTATGGTTCTAATGTGTCTTGTTCTCGAGCTCTGTAAACCAAAGCTCTGATACCAAATGTGACGGCCGCGAATTTTGCTCGATCCGAATCAGTCGTTAAACCGATCCAGATCGTTCGAAACCCCTGATCGTTTGAGAACAGGACAAATCAGAACACAAACAGAAGAACATTTCATTGTTAATTACAACAATTCCATCAGAATACAAGAATATACAGAGTATAAATGAATAAATTACATTCGACAAATATCAGAGATTACAATAAATTACATAGCAGCGGAAAAACAATATAAAACACAACTGAAAGTAATGCACGGATACAGAGCTTTCCGAGCATCGTTCCAGCTGTAAACCAGGATCCTGTGAATATAAATCTACAAAACCAAAACTACTAGCTGCCCGTGTGGAAAATAGGGGCACCCAGAGTTTAGGTTAAAAAAATAAACTCTAGGTCAGTCACGTGACTAGTGTGAGAACTAAAACAGTTATTTAAAACTTTACTTTAAAAGAGAGCAATTCAAGGGACCACGCCGTATACCACGGAACGGGTTTCCTCCTAAGAATACCAGTGCATAGAATAAACAGCGCAATGCTTTTTCGAAAAATGAAGCTATTATAAGACCCAGGTCCCATCACACAATGCAACGCAAGCCGGATGATAGGGTTTTCCCTTATAATAGCCAAACATGCTTGATACGTTTAAAACAAATCATTTGATACTATAATAAGTGTATAGTGTCAAAACAATTTCAATCATAAATATAAATCATAGACGGCATAAGCGCCCCATCCCACTATGTCGCCATACTAGGCTCTACAAATAAAACCGAAATACACGTATTGGAAATTGGATTTCCGTCATGAGTCGAGGCAAGGGGCAAGATCCTCTCCGCTTTCGAGACACTCTAGCAAATGCTCAGAACTACACACTCTGGGCAGCCACTTGGATCGGTTGGGCCGGTCCTCTCTTACGTTTGAGGATTAGTTATTCCTGAACACTCGTTTCCCGGTCCTTACAGACCTATAATCGAGGCGCCTCATTCCAACAACCACATAGGTGAAAAGTATATAAATGTCAGGGCTGGTAAGTCACTGACACCACCAAAGCTAGAAAGAAACGTCGTGTTCTCCCAACGGTCCGTATCCCGTTTTTAACTCATACCGAGGTGTGAGGCTCGCGAATTCACGTTATACACAAAGCTACGCCACAAAGGCCGTGCTTTGATCATCAACCACAAGACTTTGCTTTTCAACAGAAGCCTTGATCCATGCAACTCAGCGTGCCACACAAGCAATTCATGTCATGCGATTGATATCTATCGATATATAACCTTTAAGCTCGTACGTCTCAGAGAAGGGCGTAAAGCAAGAGAATAAATTCTCCGCCGCCAAACAGGTATATATTTAACAGAAATCAATCAACACAGAATAAAATCCAATGTCAGACATACAATCCATTTACAAGTTCGTTCTGGGTCTGAACGAAACCGGAGGCACTTTCCTCGCATATCCATCGATCTCCAAGTACGTCTAGACGACCACCAACTATTTCCATCCTCTTGGGTGTACAGCCCAATCAAGATCATCAGTAATCACCTAACCGATGTGAAGACTTCCGGTCTTCAACCACCGTCTTCATCTTCGACATATCGTCGAATCGGTTATTCAGATTGGGTATAAACCCGGCCTTTCCGAACAACCCGCGTATATTAAAAACAAATGTTACACAAACACAACATACGCCTCATTCCAATTCATTAGTCACTAACCGTAAATCAGCAAGAGAACAATTTCCCAAACATTAACTCCGAAGGCTGAAACCAACATCAGATCAATACCCAGGAAACCATTCTTCTTAGCTAACCTACAGCTAGTTTCTAAATTTCAATTCTTAGGAAAGGTTCCCATTAATTTTATCCAAGATAAATTCTTTAAACTTTATTCTTTAATCTTCCTTTGGATGTCATTTCAAACCAGATTATGGTTTTCTAAACTAGTCGAGATTAGCGAACCACACCGAAGTAATTATTTATTTTATTTCCCAATCCCAACATATTCATCCCATGAAGCAAAACTAGTAATACTCCATATCTAACACCACGGGGTTATCGGTAAAATTAATTACCATTTCACGTTCAAATCTAATTAAAGATTTAACTATCGCTTTGGAGCAAAACTGGTGATACTCCATTCTCGCTCATTTCCCAAATTTGATAATTTAGATTATCAATTCACATTTCAATCTAATTGCAGATTCATTAAAACTCCTTTTACTGGGTTAAAGAACTAATGTCATTTAAAACACAGTTCACGACAAACCCAAATCACATTTTATTTATTTATCGGGTTAAAGAACAAGTGTCATTCAAAACACCCTTCACGATAAACCTACAAATCAATTCTATTTACGACCCATTTCAAATCCAATTTATTTATTTAAAAATAAATGGGTTTTAATTTTATTTCAAAACTAGTTTATTTCGATAAAAATCTATTTTTATCTTTTCAAATATGGAGTTTTTCATCCCAATTTTTCCCAAATCATTTCTTATGATTTCACACAAATTATTACTATTTTTAATAATTTTATCAAGGCCCGTACAGTCGATTTCCATCAACGGCCATCGAACTGCACTTACAACGACCTTTTCCAAATTTGATTTGGACGTATCTCCAAATCCAACCGTTAGATTTCAAATTTCTAATATTCGTTAGAAAGCTCTTTATGATACGAACCCAACAGTTCCGGTTTTAGGAGAATCCGACGGTCGGATCTCCCGTAATATCCGTTCGAAGTTAATTGTTGAAATTCGCGAACTGCCGCGGCGCGGCGCGTTCTATTTAGGCCATTATATTATATATATAATATATATTATATATATAATATATATTTCGTCGATTTCTATTTAAAACGAATTTTATGAATAGTTTTAAATTCGTTTCAAAAACAATTTCAACTTCCATTTCAATTCAAATTTGTTTTCTATTCGATTCAATTCAAATTTGTTTTCTATTCGATTCAATTCAAATTTGTTTTCTATTCGATTCAATTCAAATTTGTTTTCTATTCGATTCAATTCAAATTGGTTTTCTATTCGATTCAATTCAAATTTCAATTCAATTTGAATTCGTTTTCTTTTCAATCCATTTCGAATTCGTTTTATATTCAATTTAAATCGAATTCATTTTCTTTTCAATTCATTATAAATACGAATATAATCGATATAAATATCGTTTGCGTCGAAATAGCGCATCTCTAATCAACACGGCTTTATATTTTTCAATAATTCCGTTATTCTATTCAACAAATGAATATTTATTCTATTCAATACGTGAATCTATATTTTTGTCAACACATGACTAATCTCAACGAATGAGTACTGTCCACGTGTGACTATTTTTGTTATTTAATATATTTTATAAAAATTATGGTATCTATCGTTTGATTTCAAATCAGACTCCAACTGTAAATTAGTAAGAGAACGATTCCCTAAATATTAACCCCGAAGGCCGAGACCAACATCAGATTAATATCAAGGAGAGCACTCATCTTATCTATTTTCCAATTAGTTTCTAATCTTATATATGATAAAGATGTAAATTTTATTGTTAAAATATTTCGTTCAACACATGACTAATCTCAACGGATGAGTACAGTCAACACATGAACCTTTATTTTATAATGATAAGGATGTAAATTTTATTATTAAAATATTTCGTTCAACACATGACTAATCTCAACGGATGAGTACTGTCAACACATGAACCTTTATTTTATAATATTCTTTATTTTCCCGATTGGAATGAGGCCCAATCAATTACCATATAAAGTTAATTATATGGATTCCATACAACACATGTATATAATAGCAACGATAAATAATCGACCATCATCCAAAGTGCACTACACTGTATAAGCATCAAATATAGATATCTAACGCTTATAACAGTCTGTCAATCAATCGATCGACATACAACTAATTATTGGGATTAGTGTATATCATATATTATCCCAATACCCGTGTGAGGTTTCAAACAAGAAAACACAGATTTTATTTGTGCAGTTGGGCGATGTGTAAAATTTATCGTCCCAATCAATGTCCTTCAAATAGGCGTACATAAACAAATTGTTCGATTTGTAAATGAATATTCATTTGTTCGCATTCACATTAAAAATTATATTTTTAACGACCAAATTATTTTATTCAACCTATGAATATATTTTATTATCTATTTCACATCAACGTCACAAACAATTTCCACAACACATCAATCAAACAAATAAGCCATCCATGGTCTGTGGATGATGGGTGTCGGGTGCTACTAAACACCGTCTGCATCCTAGTATATATATATAACTAGAAAAAGAAATTTAAAGTGAGAAGTTCTCACCAATAGCTAATCCAATCGCCTCGACTCTTCATATGTAGAAAATCTTGTCGTTCTTGCCTCTTGTCACTTTCTTTGCCCGTATTCTCTATATATGTAAAAATCGAATTTTTACTTTGCTATTCAATATATAAAAATCGAATTTTTACTTTGCTATTCAATCTATACAATCTATAAAAATCGAATTTTTACTTTGCTATTCAATCTATAAAAATCAAATTCTTGATATGCTAAAAAATATATTTTTTCGTATATTAAAAACATAATCTTTCTTCGTATAAAAATCATTTCTTTCTTTGTAGAAATTCAATCTTTGTCCCGATTCCATTCACAATATTAATACGATAAAAATCATAACTTTTTACCGTTATTCATATATGAAAAATCATATCTTTCTAAGGATAAAAATCAAAACTTTTTAATCATAAGCAAATAAAAATAAAACTGAATTTTAAAAGTTATGTTTTATATAAAACAAACATATTTTAGTAAGCTAAAAACAAAATCAGAAAATAAAACAACGTATTATAACTAAATTAAAAGAAAATAAAATAATAAAAAGGAAAACAAAACTTACAGATTTTCGGAGGAGGGGGGGTGTTAGCTTCGCCGGTGGTCGGCAGCGGCAGAGGAGGGTGTGGGCGGTGGTTCAAGTGCTAGCGGAGGTCCAGGGTTTTCTGTTTTGGGAATTGGAGGAGGTTCGATCTTCGAATGGAGGGAGGGGATTGACTGGAGGAGGGGAGGCAGAGGGGGCGCCTCGACGCGGTGGTCGGCGTCGAGACCGACGACGGGGCGGGGCTCCGCCCCCTTTTTTTTCTTCGTTCTGAAATGAATTTCAACAGGGGGGGCAGAGTGAATAAAGGAAGAGGAGAGGTTTTAATTAATTATTTAATTTCAAAAGCAACCTTTGTTCTCGAACTCGAAATCGAACCCACCGACTGTCGTCCTTAGCTAATTACCCCCATTCCGAACACAATGGGATATGTATCGTAGGCTGATTCGATCGTTTCGATCAGTTTTCGTCAAAATCAAAATATAACTCTATATATTGAATTTGAACGCGCATTTCAATTTACCGAGGTCACATACGAACTCTAAAAATCCCCGAAAAATATTTTCTAGCTTCGTATTGACGATACGGTCCTAACAAAACTAGTTTCGTCGAATTCTGAGACCGTTGGAAAAATGGCCATTTTCCAGTCGATTAAAATCAACTGAAACTGGTCAAACGCGTTTTCCTTTGCCACGCTTACATATTGATTTGAAAAATTATGAAATTTGGATTTTAGCAATAACCTGACATCGCGGATCCAACAAAAGTGGTTTCGTCGAAATCCGAGGACGTTTGTAAAATTCCCATTTTTAAGGGCCTGAATTCCATAGCGACTATTCAGAATTTTCAACTGGACATATCTCTTGATTCCCGCTATGAAATTTCAATTTTTCGGGTTCGTTGGAAAGATATCCTCAAATAGATCCTATTATTTTTGGTTTCACTAAAATCCGGTTTATTTTGCACCCGGTACATTCATTTGAAGTTTAAAATCGAATTATCGAACTACCGCGCCATTTTCAATTCCTTTTAAAATTATAAATAAATATTTATATTCTAACGACGACATATACAATATATACGTTCTAAATATATTCAAAATAAATTTCTCGTCGATATTATTTAAAATAATTCATTTTAAATATTCAAAATTCGCTAAAATTGCCAAAATAAAAATTTTTAAACTGGCCAGGATTTTCGGGTTATTACATTGATGGTTTATATATTCTTTGTTGTTGATTAAATTTCTTCACTATTTTAGTCATCCATGTTAGAGTTGTGACAATACTATTGAGAAACTCCTAAATACCATATCTCATTATGGATATTTCAACTTGATATTTCCAAATAGATAATTATTTTCTTTAAGCTAAATGGTAACAAGTCCACTCTTGGGTTTTATGATAAAGAAGATAATGGATTCAGTAAGTACAAAATCTTTATTCCTACAGGATTTAACGATGTTGAGGAAACTCCATTTTATCCTACCTTGATGAGACTACAGAATAATAAAGAATCAGGAAGAATTACCTTGCATAAAACAAAATAACCAATTAGATTAAGTGATGGAAGGCTTTAGAATGCCTTTTCAATGAGCAGATAGGAGCAGCAGGAGCACCAGTTTGGTAGTTTTGTTCTGACTATGTGTTCTTGGCGAGGCTTATAAAAGATAGGCTAAATTTATTATTGGTTCTTACGGAAAATTTGGGTTTCTTAGATAAAGATGTAGATATGTTAATAAGAAAAAGCAGTGTAGCCAATTTTTCAGAGATGATGATAACACCTGAGAAGGATATTAGCGAGGCACTCTTGGCGTTATGTTATGGCTCTAGTACCATATTAGAAAATGTGTAATTTGTATTACTGTAACAACCCAAATTTATGTGGGTCCGTGTTTTTCGCAAAATGCTAAATTTCAAGTCCACTGAACCCCAAATTAGTTTGTCTGTATCCTACAGAAAGTCAAAGATAAATATATCAGAGCTCATAACAGAAATCCCATAGAAGAAGGGAATAAAATATAACAATAGGTAAACACTTACCAATATAATGACACTATCTAACATGAAACGACCCGCAACTTCCCCGTAAAGGAAAGCGTCGGATAGTTCGAGAACAAACCACAACAGAACGCATACAGAAGAACATTTCATTGTATATTACAACAATGCATCAGATTACAAGAATATACAGAGTATAAAAGAATATTACACAGAAATATCAGAGATTTAAATTACATTTAAATACATAGCAGCGGAAAATAATACAATACACAACTAGAAGAGATATACGGATATAAAGCTTTCCGGATATCATTCCAGCTGTAAACCAGGATCCTGTGAATATAAATCTGCAAAACCAAAACTACTAGCTGCCCGTGTCAAAATAGGGGCACCCAGAGTTTAGGTTAAAACAATAAACTCCAGGTCAGTCATGGGACTGGTGTGAGAACTAAAACAGTTATTAATCTTTATTTTTAAAGGTAAATCAAGGGACCACGCCGTATAACACGGAACGGGTTTCCTCCCAAGAATACCAGTGCAAAAACAAACAGCGCAATGCTAAATAAAGAAAAATGAAGCTGTTATAAGACCCAGGTCCCATCACACAATGCAACGCAGTCGAGGATAGGGTTTTCCCTTATAACAGCCAAAGAATGCTTGATACGTTTAAAACAAATCATTTGATACTATAATAAGTGCATAGTGTATAAAACAACTTCAAATCATAAGTATCAATCATAGGCGGCATGGGTACCATATATCATGTCGCCATATATAGGTTTACAAATAAAACCGCAAATGTCACGTATTTGGAAATTGGATTTCCGTCTATGAACCGAGGCAAAAGATAGTCCTCAACCGATTCGAGACGCTCTAGCCCGTGTCTCAGGATCAGAGCTCGAGTGACCCTTGGATCGTCAGGGCCAGTCCACCGATGTGGATTAAACTTAAACCCTGAACATGCGCTTCCCCACCCTTTGGGGTGTCAACGAGCCAACAAATGACTCCATCGGACCCGGATCGTCCGATCAAACCGAGGCGCCTCGCAACAGCAACAACCACACAGGTGAAAAGTATATAAATGTCAGGGCTGGTAGGTCACTGACACCACCCTATCTAGAAAGAAACGCATGCCCTCCCTGAGGTCCTCTCCCGTTTTTGGTTCACAACCGGGGTGCGAGACTCGCGAATTCACGTTACACAAAGCTGTGCCACACAGGCTGTGCTTTGATCATCACCACAAGACTTTGCTTTTCAACAGAAGCCTCGATCAATTGCCACTTAGGCATGCCACACAGGCAATTCACTCCATGCGTTTGATATCCATCAATATATAACCCCTGAGCTCGTACGTCTCAGAGAAGGGCGTTAAGCAAGAGAATAAATTCTCCGCCGCCAAACAGATATATATTTAATAGAGATCAATCACACGGACTAAAATCCAATGTCAGACACACAGTCCATTTACAAGTCCGTTCTGGGTCTGAACGAAACCGGAGGCACCTAGTACCCCGCATATCCATCGATCTCCAAGTACGTCTGGACGATCACCAACTGTTTCCATCTTCTTGGGTGTACACCCCAATCAAGATCATCAGTAATCACCCAAACGACGTGAAAACTTCTGGTCTTCGACCACCGTCTTCATCTTCGACACCACGTCGAATCAGTTATTCAGAATGGGATAAACCCGGTCTTTCTGAATAACTCGCGTATATATTATAAAAGTGTTACACAAACACAACATACGCCTCATTCCAATTCAGAATATTCTTTTATCCAAATATTCCCATTAATTTTATCCAAGATAAATTCTTTAAATTTATTCTTTAATCTCCTTTGAATATCAATTCAATCTAGTCGGGATTAGCGAACCACACCGAAGTAATCATTTATTTTATTTCCCAATCCCAACCTATTCATCCCATGAAGTAAAACTGGTAGTACTTCATATCTAACACCACAGTGTTATCGGTAATTCAATTACCATTTCACGTTCAAATCTAATTAAAGATTTAACTATCGCCTGGAGTAAAACTGGTGATACTCCATTCTCGATCTATTCAATCTATTTAAAGATTCATTAAAACTCCACTTAGTCTTAATCGTTAACCGGGTTAAAGAATCAGTGTCTTTTAAAACCCAGTTCACGATAAACCCAAAATCACATCCCATTGATTATCGGGTTAAAGAACGAGTGTTATTTAAAACACTGTCCACGATAAACCCAAAATCAATATCAATTCAATTCCAATTAAATATTCTTTAATTGGTACACTTCATTAAATCTAAATAAAAAGATTTAACATTTTCTCAACTGGGTTCAAGAACAGTGTTAGTGAAGACACCACTCACGACAAACCCAAATCACATTCGATATTCAATACAAGGCTCTGAATAGAAAATATATCGGCTTATATTCAATATCGAATTCTACGACTAACAAACGTCGTATTGGAAATAACGATATAAATATATATCTTTCAAATTTCCATAACAACATCTGTATAATCACGAATTCCAACATCGAAATATTCCGAAGACAATTTCGATTCAAATCCACTCCAATGCAATCATTGGAAATTTTGGTTATTTTCAAAACCCTTTTCAAATTCAATTTATTTATTTAAAAATAAATAGAATTATAATTCTAGTTCAAAACTAGTTCATTTCGATAAAAATCTATTTTTATCCTTTCAAACATGAAGTTTTTCATCCCAAATCTTCACAAATCATTTCTTATGATTTTACACAAATTATTACTATTTTTAATAATTTTATCAAGGCCCGTACAGTCGATTTCCAACAATGGCCACCGAACTGCACTTACAGCGACCTTTTTCAAATTTGATTTGGACATAATTCCAAATCCAACCGTTAGATTTCAAATTTCTAACATTCGCTAGAAAGCTCTTTTCGATACGAACCCAACGGTTCCGGTTTTAGGAGAATCCGACGGTCGGATCTCCCGCAATGTCCGTTTGAAATAAATGGTCGAAATTTACGAACTGCCGCGGCGCGGCGCGTTCTACTCAGGCCATTATATTATATATATAATATATATATAATATATTTCATCGATTTCTATTTAAAACGAATTATATAAATAGTTTTAAATTCGTTTCAAAAGCAATTTCAACTTCCGTTTCAATTCAAATCAAAATTGAATTCTTCTCTATAAATTCGTTTTAAAATTCATTTCTATTCAATTCAAATTTCAATTCAATTTGAATTCGTTTTCAATTCAATTCACTTTGAATTAGTTTTCAATTCAATTCACTTCAAAATCACTTAAAATTGAAATAAATATCGTTCACGTCAAAATGGCGTCAATCTAATCAACACGGCTTCATAAATTTCTATTTTCAAATATTCTATTTCAAATATTTCTATTTCAAATATTTCTATTTCAAATATTTCTATTTCAAATATTTCTATTTCAAATATTTCTATTTCTAAACTGGAATGAGGCCCAATCAATTACCATATAAAGTGATTTATATGGATTTTCATACAACACAAGTATATAAACAATCATCCATCATCCAAAGTGCATCGCATAACTGTATAAGCATCAAATATAAATAATCGACGCTTAACACAGCCTGTCAACCCATCGATCGACATATAACTAACAATTGGGATTAGTGTACACCAATTTTCATCCCAACACCCGTGTGGGGTTTCAACCAATCAAACACAGAACATTATTTGTGCACTTTGGGCGATGTGTAAAAATTATCGTCCCAATCGATATCACAAAAATAGGCGAGCATAAACAAGTCGGCCGACTTGTAAACGGAAGTGTATTCCTATTTTTCACTATTCGATAAATTATTTTATTTATCGTAGTTATAGCTAAAAATAATATTTTAGCTATCTAAATTTTTCTAACACTTTTTAGAAAATTTCGGCGGTATAACGGCGCGATACTAGAAACGGGACAAGGCCTAGCCTTATCCCCGGTCTAGTGAAGGCCCACGCCATTCACACATCAATCAAATCAATTTCATCTCACCAAACAATTCAATTCAAACAAATAATTCAACTAATCTATGCAACCAAACAAACAAGTCCATGGTCTGTGGACGATTGTGTCGGGTGCTACTAAGCACCGTCTGCATCCTAGTATATATATATAACTAGAAATGAAATGGAAAGGTGAGAAATTCTCACTTATAGCTATCCTAGCTCCGCGGCTCTTCTTTTGCAGAAGTCTTCGTCGTTTCGCCTTTTTGTCACCTTCGTTGCTGCTTTCACTACATACGTAAAAATCACATTTTTACTTCGCTATTCAATATATAAAAATCGAATTTTTACTTCGTTATTCACTATATAAAAATCGAATTTTTATTATACTATTCAATATATAAAAATCAAACTTTTACTTTAACAAAAACTAATCTTTTGCATTTTAAAAATCTAATCTTTATTTTAAAAATTTAATCTTTATTTTATAACGCCTAAAGATTATACTTTTATACATAAGAAAAATCCCATTTTCCTTTACATAAAAAATCATATTTTTCTTTCGAAGTTCTACATATAAAAATCATATTTTTATTGAATAAAAATCTCGTCTTTATAGAAATAACAATCTAATCTTTTCTAAATCAAAATCTAATTTTTTTCCTAAATCAAAACTACGATCTTTTCTAAACAAAAATATGAACTTTTTCTTAGATAAAAATCCTATCTTTATTCTCTAATCATTTTAAAAAAAGTCAAATCTTTATATCTCAAAAATCACATCTTTTATAACTCAAAATAAAATCAGTTTTTAAATTATGTTAAAATCAGTTTTTAAAGTATGACAAAAATCAGTTTTTAAATTATGACAAAAATCAGTTTTTAAATTATAACAAAAATCAGTTTTTATAACACTTATATAATAAAAAAAAACAGTTTTTAATATAAACAAAAAGTAAAGAGCTTACTGTCTTTCGAAGGAGGGAGGCCGGGGGAGTCACGGTCGGAGACAGGGGGGGTTTCGCCGGAGCTGGCGATGGCGTGAGGAGGTGGCTGCGCTGGAGGAGGGTGCGGCGCGTTGTGGAGTCAGTTGCGATAGGCGTTGGGGTAGTAGGGTTTTTGGAGAGAGGAGAACGGGGAGGCTGGAGGATAGAGGATCGGCGAGGGGGGGGGGGGGGGGGGTTTGCGCCGCCACTTGGGGGGGTGCGGTGACGGTCGGAGCCATCTAGGACGGAGGAGAGCTTGAGTGATTTTTTTTCTGTTTTGATTTTAACGGGGGGGGGGGGGGGGTGACTTTGGAGAGGGAAGGATAGGGGGTTATGTATAATTATATATTTATTTTATTTTATTTTCCAATAAAAAAAAAGTTGTCTTTTCATATGGACTCTAAACGAGGCGCAACGACTGTCGTCCCTAGCGTTTTACCCCCATTCCGAACACAATGGGATAGGTATCAAAGGCTGCTTCGGCTGTTACAATCAGTTTCCGTTAAATTTACATTTAAATCACTATATTGAATTTTAAACGTACATTCCGAATTACCGGGGTCACATACTAACTAGAAAAATTCCAGAAAAATATTTTCTAGCTTCGTATTGACGATACAGTCCTAACAAAACTAGTTTCGTCGAATTCTGAGACCGTTTGAAAAATGGCCAATTTCCAGTCGATTAAAAACAACTGAAATGGTCAAAACACGTTTTCCTTTGCCACGCTCACATATTGATTCGAAAATTTATGAAATTTGAAACCTAGCAATAACTTAACATCACGGACCCAACAAAACTGGTTTCGTCGAAATCCGAGGTCGTTTGCAAAATTGCTATTTTTAAGGGCCTTATATATATAAAAATATATATAAATTCCACATCGACTATTTCTAATTTTAAACTGGACATATCTTATCATTTCTAAGATGAAATCTCAGTTTGTTAACTTCGTTACAAAGATATAGTTATACAGATTCAAATATTTCTTGTTTCGTTCAATTCTGACTTATATTGAATTCTGTATATTCATTTGAAATTAGAAATCGAATTTTCGAACTACCGCGCCATTTTCAATTCTATTTATAAT
Organism: Allium sativum; assembly: GCA_030737875.1. Lineage (NCBI taxonomy): Eukaryota > Viridiplantae > Streptophyta > Magnoliopsida > Asparagales > Amaryllidaceae > Allium > Allium sativum. The sequence continues at coordinate 1,030,444,011 of CM060916.1, read as the reverse complement.
TATATATAATTATTATATATTCTAACGACGACGTATATAATATATACGTTCGAATTATATTCAAAATAAATTTCTCGTCGATATTATTTAAAATAATCTATTTTAAATATTCAAAATTCGCTAAAATTGCCAAAATAAAAATTTTAAACTGGCCCAGATTTTCGGGTTATTACAATCTACCCCACTTAAAACTTTTCGTCCCCGAAAAGGAACAAAGTCGAAAGTGGTTTGATTAATCAACTCTACGTTCGATCAGGCTTCCATTCTCTAACTTTTCAGTTTCTGAGAATTTTCCAAAATTTCAAAAATTTGGCTAACACCCTAAATTTTTGAAAAATTTCGCCATAACCTCCCCTGCAATGGGAGCATCGGGGAATTTCAAATAGCTTCCCCGGTCCTTCAGATCTCAAAAAGAAAAAGAAAAAGCCAAGCGGCTAGCCAATAGGCTCACAAAATCATCATCACCCAAACAAAACAGGAAATTATGTAGTAAACATGTACCTATTTGTCGGGCAAACAAATTTTATTCTCTGGCTCTAGCCTCCTTGCTATGACCTGTTCAACGATATATATGTATATGCTAGCAAACGCAACCAAATTTCAATACAATTCAATATTTGATTCCATTAGGCTAATTGGTTAAAAATTAGCAAACAAATAAACAAACAACACAAACATCAATCAATTAGTGAATTTAAAGTTTCAAATTCATAATTTTGATACATATACAGAAAATCATGTTTTTGATGCCAATTCACAACAATGTGTTCTAACTATATTAGGTTTGGTTCTCACACCAGTCTAATGGAAATATATAGAAAACACACCTTCGAAACACGAACATAAATACTGATGATGCACGTGCTATCATCAGTACCATCTCCGGGCGACTAGAGTGTGATTCTATATCTATCCAATATATTAAAACTTCGAATACACGCGGATCAGACGTATACGCAAAATCTATATATACTGGATTGTCCACATCAATATAAATAATCAAATACGAATAATTGATTTAAATGTTCAAAACAAAATTTGTTTTCATTTGAAAAATATACTCTTCACACTCGTTCTAGGATACTACTGATCCCATCTCTAACGAGTCATTCCCAGTGGATTTTACTAATCCAATATCTGATGAATTCTTTCGTATGGTTCTAATGTGCCTTGTTCTCTGAGCTTTGTAAACCAAAGCTCTGATACCAACTGAAACGACCCGCAACTTCCCCGTAAAGGAAAGCGTCGGATAGTTCGAGAACAAACCACAACAGAACGCATACAGAAGAACATTTCATGGTATATTACAATAATGCATCAGATTACAAGAATATACAGAGTATAAAAGAATATTACACAGAAATATCAGAGATTTAAATTACATTTAAATACATAGCAGCGGAAAATAATACAATACACAACTAGAAGAGAAATACGGATACAAAGCTTTCCGGATATCATTCCAGCTGTAAACCAGGATCCTGTGAATATAAATCTGCAAAACCAAAACTACTAGCTGCCCGTGTCAAAATAGGGGCACCCAGAGTTTAGGTTAAAACAATAAACTCCAGGTCAGTCATGGGACTGGTGTGAGAACTAAAACAGTTATTAATCTTTATTTTTAAAGGTAAATCAAGGGACCACGCCGTATAACACGGAACGGGTTTCCTCCCAAGAATACCAGTGCAAAAACAAACAGCGCAATGCTAAATAAAGAAAAATGAAGCTGTTATAAGACCCAGGTCCCATCACACAATGCAACGCAGTCGAGGATAGGGTTTTCCCTTATAACAGCCAAAGAATGCTTGATACGTTTAAAACAAATCATTTGATACTATAATAAGTGCATAGTGTATAAAACAACTTCAAATCATAAGTATCAATCATAGGCGGCATGGGTACCATATATCATGTCGCCATATATAGGTTTACAAATAAAACCGCAAATGTCACGTATTTGGAAATTGGATTTCCGTCTATGAACCGAGGCAAAAGATAGTCCTCAACCGATTCGAGACGCTCTAGCCCGTGTCTCAGGATCAGAGCTCGAGTGACCCTTGGATCGTCAGGGCCAGTCCACCGATGTGGATTAAACTTAAACCCTGAACATGCGCTTCCCCACCCTTTGGGGTGTCAACGAGCCAACAAATGACTCCATCGGACCCGGATCGTCCAATCAAACCGAGGCGCCTCACAACAGCAACAACCACACAGGTGAAAAGTATATAAATGTCAAGGCTGGTAGGTCACTGACACCACCCTAGCTAGAAAGAAACGCATGCCCTCCCTGAGGTCCTCTCCCGTTTTTGGTTCACAACCGGGGTGCGAGACTCGCGAATTCACGTTACACAAAGCTGTGCCACACAGGCTGTGCTTTGATCATCACCACAAGACTTTGCTTTTCAACAGAAGCCTCGATCAATTGCCACTTAGGCATGCCACACAGGCAATTCACTCCATGCGTTTGATATCCATCAATATATAACCCCTGAGCTCGTACGTCTCAGAGAAGGGCGTTAAGCAAGAGAATAAATTCTCCGCCGCCAAACAGATATATATTTAATAGAGATCAATCACACGGACTAAAATCCAATGTCAGACACACAGTCCATTTACAAGTCCGTTCTGGGTCTGAACGAAACCGGAGGCACCTAGTACCCCGCATATCCATCGATCTCCAAGTACGTCTGGACGATCACCAACTGTTTCCATCTTCTTGGGTGTACACCCCAATCAAGATCATCAGTAATCACCCAAACGACGTGAAAACTTCTGGTCTTCGACCACCGTCTTCATCTTCGACACCACGTCGAATCAGTTATTCAGAATGGGATAAACCCGGTCTTTCTGAATAACTCGCGTATATATTATAAAAGTGTTACACAAACACAACATACGCCTCATTCCAATTCAGAATATTCTTTTATCCAAATATTCCCATTAATTTTATCCAAGATAAATTCTTTAAATTTATTCTTTAATCTCCTTTGAATATCAATTCAATCTAGTCGGGATTAGCGAACCACACCGAAGTAATCATTTATTTTATTTCCCAATCCCAACCTATTCATCCCATGAAGTAAAACTGGTAGTACTTCATATCTAACACCACAGTGTTATCGGTAATTCAATTACCATTTCACGTTCAAATCTAATTAAAGATTTAACTATCGCCTGGAGTAAAACTGGTGATACTCCATTCTCGATCTATTCAATCTATTTAAAGATTCATTAAAACTCCACTTAGTCTTAATCGTTAACTGGGTTAAAGAATCAGTGTCTTTTAAAACCCAGTTCACGATAAACCCAAAATCACATCCCATTGATTATCGGGTTAAAGAACGAGTGTTATTTAAAACACTGTCCACGATAAACCCAAAATCAATATCAATTCAATTCCAATTAAATATTCTTTAATTGGTACACTTCATTAAATCTAAATAAAAAGATTTAACATTTTCTCAACTGGGTTCAAGAACAGTGTTAGTGAAGACACCACTCACGACAAACCCAAATCACATTCGATATTCAATACAAGGCTCTGAATAGAAAATATATCGGCTTATATTCAATATCGAATTCTACGACTAACAAACGTCGTATTGGAAATAACGATATAAATATATATCTTTCAAATTTCCATAACAACATCTGTATAATCACGAATTCCAACATCGAAATATTCCGAAGACAATTTCGATTCAAATCCACTCCAATGCAATCATTGGAAATTTTGGTTATTTTCAAAACCCTTTTCAAATTCAATTTATTTATTTAAAAATAAATAGAATTATAATTCTAGTTCAAAACTAGTTCATTTCGATAAAAATCTATTTTTATCCTTTCAAACATGAAGTTTTTCATCCCAAATCTTCACAAATCATTTCTTATGATTTTACACAAATTATTACTATTTTTAATAATTTTATCAAGGCCCGTACAGTCGATTTCCAACAATGGCCACCGAACTGCACTTACAGCGACCTTTTTCAAATTTGATTTGGACATAATTCCAAATCCAACCGTTAGATTTCAAATTTCTAACATTCGCTAGAAAGCTCTTTTCGATACGAACCCAACGGTTCCGGTTTTAGGAGAATCCGACGGTCGGATCTCCCGCAATGTCCGTTTGAAATAAATGGTCGAAATTTACGAACTGCCGCGGCGCGGCGCGTTCTATTCAGGCCATTATATTATATATATAATATATATATAATATATTTCGTCGATTTCTATTTAAAACGAATTATATAAATAGTTTTAAATTCGTTTCAAAAGCAATTTCAACTTCCGTTTCAATTCAAATCAAAATTGAATTCTTCTCTATAAATTCGTTTTAAAATTCATTTCTATTCAATTCAAATTTCAATTCAATTTGAATTCGTTTTCAATTCAATTCACTTTGAATTCGTTTTCAATTCAATTCACTTCGAAATCACTTAAAATTGAAATAAATATCGTTCACGTCAAAATGGCGTCAATCTAATCAACACGGCTTCATAAATTTCTATTTTCAAATATTCTATTTCAAATATTTCTATTTCAAATATTTCTATTTCAAATATTTCTATTTCTAAACTGGAATGAGGCCCAATCAATTACCATATAAAGTGATTTATATGGATTTTCATACAACACAAGTATATAAACAATCATCCATCATCCAAAGTGCATCGCATAACTGTATAAGCATCAAATATAAATAATCGACGCTTAACACAGCCTGTCAACCCATCGATCGACATATAACTAACAATTGGGATTAGTGTACACCAATTTTCATCCCAACACCCGTGTGGGGTTTCAACCAATCAAACACAGAACATTATTTGTGCACTTTGGGCGATGTGTAAAAATTATCGTCCCAATCGATATCACAAAAATAGGCGAGCATAAACAAGTCGGCCGACTTGTAAATGGAAGTGTATTCCTATTTTTCACTATTCGATAAATTATTTTATTTATCGTAGTTATAGCTAAAAATAATATTTTAGCTATCTAAATTTTTCTAACACTTTTTAGAAAATTTCGGCGGTATAACGGCGCGATACTAGAAACGGGACAAGGCCTAGCCTTATCCCCGGTCTAGTGAAGGCCCACGCCATTCACACATCAATCAAATCAATTTCATCTCACCAAACAATTCAATTCAAACAAATAATTCAACTAATCTATGCAACCAAACAAACAAGTCCATGGTCTGTGGACGATTGTGTCGGGTGCTACTAAGCACCGTCTGCATCCTAGTATATATATATAACTAGAAATGAAATGGAAAGGTGAGAAATTCTCACTTATAGCTATCCTAGCTCCACGGCTCTTCTTTTGCAGAAGTCTTCGTCGTTTCGCCTTTTTGTCACCTTCGTTGCTGCTTTCACTACATACGTAAAAATCACATTTTTACTTCGCTATTCAATATATAAAAATCGAATTTTTACTTCGTTATTCACTATATAAAAATCGAATTTTTATTATACTATTCAATATATAAAAATCAAACTTTTACTTTAACAAAAACTAATCTTTTGCATTTTAAAAATCTAATCTTTATTTTAAAAATTTAATCTTTATTTTATAACGCCTAAAGATTATACTTTTATACATAAGAAAAATCCCATTTTCCTTTACATAAAAAATCATATTTTTCTTTCGAAGTTCTACATATAAAAATCATATTTTTATTGAATAAAAATCTCGTCTTTATAGAAATAACAATCTAATCTTTTCTAAATCAAAATCTAATTTTTTTCCTAAATCAAAACTACGATCTTTTCTAAACAAAAATATGAACTTTTTCTTAGATAAAAATCCTATCTTTATTCTCTAATCATTTTAAAAAAAGTCAAATCTTTATATCTCAAAAATCACATCTTTTATAACTCAAAATAAAATCAGTTTTTAAATTATGTTAAAATCAGTTTTTAAAGTATGACAAAAATCAGTTTTTAAATTATGACAAAAATCAGTTTTTAAATTATAACAAAAATCAGTTTTTATAACACTTATATAATAAAAAAAAAACAGTTTTTAATATAAACAAAAAGTAAAGAGCTTACTGTCTTTCGAAGGAGGGAGGCCGGGGGAGTCACGGTCGGAGACAGGGGGGGTTTCGCCGGAGCTGGCGATGGCGTGAGGAGGTGGCTGCGCTGGAGGAGGGTGCGGCACGTTGTGGAGTCAGTTGCGATAGGCGTTGGGGTAGTAGGGTTTTTGGAGAGAGGAGAACGGGGAGGCTGGAGGATAGAGGATCGGCGAGGGGGGGGGGGGGGGGGGTTTGCGCCGCCACTTGGGGGGGTGCGGTGACGGTCGGAGCCATCTAGGACGGAGGAGAGCTTGAGCGATTTTTTTTCTGTTTTGATTTTAACGGGGGGGGGGGGGTGACTTTGGAGAGGGAAGGATAGGGGGTTATGTATAATTATATATTTATTTTATTTTATTTTCCAATAAATAAAAGTTGTCTTTTCATATGGACTCTAAACGAGGCGCAACGACTGTCGTCCCTAGCGTTTTACCCCCATTCCGAACACAATGGGATAGGTATCAAAGGCTGCTTCGGCTGTTACAATCAGTTTCCGTTAAATTTACATTTAAATCACTATATTGAATTTTAAACGTACATTTCGAATTACCGGGGTCACATACTAACTAGAAAAATTCCAGAAAAATATTTTCTAGCTTCGTATTGACGATACGGTCCTAACAAAACTAGTTTCGTCGAATTCTGAGACCGTTTGAAAAATGGCCAATTTCCAGTCGATTAAAAACAACTGAAATGGTCAAAACACGTTTTCCTTTGCCACGCTCACATATTGATTCGAAAATTTATGAAATTTGAAACCTAGCAATAACTTAACATCACGGACCCAACAAAACTGGTTTCGTCGAAATCCGAGGTCGTTTGCAAAATTGCTATTTTTAAGGGCCTTATATATATAAAAATATATATAAATTCCACATCGACTATTTCTAATTTTAAACTGGACATATCTTATCATTTCTAAGATGAAATCTCAGTTTGTTAACTTCGTTACAAAGATATAGTTATACAGATTCAAATATTTCTTGTTTCGTTCAATTCTGACTTATATTGAATTCTGTATATTCATTTGAAATTAGAAATCGAATTTTCGAACTACCGCGCCATTTTCAATTCTATTTATAATTATATATAATTATTATATATTCTAACGACGACGTATATAATATATACGTTCGAATTATATTCAAAATAAATTTCTCGTCGATATTATTTAAAATAATATATTTTAAATATTCAAAATTCGCTAAAATTGCCAAAATAAAAATTTTAAACTGGCCCAGATTTTCGGGTTATTACAATCTCCCCCACTTAAAACTTTTCGTCCCCGAAAAGGAACAAAGTCGAAAGTGGTTTGATTAATCGACTCTACGTTCGATCAGGCTTCCATTCTCTAACTTTTCAGTTTCTGAGAATTTTCCAAAATTTCAAAAATTTGGCTAACACCCTAAATTTTTGAAAAATTTCGCCATAACCTCCCCTGCAATGGGAGCATCGGGGAATTTCAAATAGCTTCCCCGGTCCTTCAGATCTCAAAAAGAAAAAGAAAAAGCCAAGCGGCTAGCCAATAGGCTCACAAAATCATCATCACCCAAACAAAACAGGAAATTATGTAGTAAACATGTACCTATTTGTCGGGCAAACAAATTTTATTCTCTGGCTCTAGCCTCCTTGCTATGACCTGTTCAACGATATATATGTATATGCTAGCAAACGCAACCAAATTTCAATACAATTCAATATTTGATTCCATTAGGCTAATTGGTTAAAAATTAGCAAACAAATAAACAAACAACACAAACATCAATCAATTAGTGAATTTAAAGTTTCAAATTCATAATTTTGATACATATACAGAAAATCATGTTTTTGATGCCAATTCACAACAATGTGTTCTAACTATATTAGGTTTGGTTCTCACACCAGTCTAATGGAAATATATAGAAAACACACCTTCGAAACACGAACATAAATACTGATGATGCACGTGCTATCATCAGTACCATCTCCGGGCGACTAGAGTGTGATTCTATATCTATCCAATATATTAAAACTTCGAATACACGCGGATCAGACGTATACGCAAAATCTATATATACTGGATTGTCCACATCAATATAAATAATCAAATACGAATAATTGATTTAAATGTTCAAAACAAAATTTGTTTTCATTTGAAAAATATACTCTTCACACTCGTTCTAGGATACTACTGATCCCATCTCTAACGAGTCATTCCCAGTGGATTTTACTAATCCAATATCTGATGAATTCTTTCGTATGGTTCTAATGTGCCTTGTTCTCTGAGCTTTGTAAACCAAAGCTCTGATACCAACTGAAACGACCCGCAACTTCCCCGTAAAGGAAAGCGTCGGATAGTTCGAGAACAAACCACAACAGAACGCATACAGAAGAACATTTCATGGTATATTACAACAATGCATCAGATTACAAGAATATACAGAGTATAAAAGAATATTACACAGAAATATCAGAGATTTAAATTACATTTAAATACATAGCAGCGGAAAATAATACAATACACAACTAGAAGAGAAATACGGATACAAAGCTTTCCGGATATCATTCCAGCTGTAAACCAGGATCCTGTGAATATAAATCTGCAAAACCAAAACTACTAGCTGCCCGTGTCAAAATAGGGGCACCCAGAGTTTAGGTTAAAACAATAAACTCCAGGTCAGTCATGGGACTGGTGTGAGAACTAAAACAGTTATTAATCTTTATTTTTAAAGGTAAATCAAGGGACCACGCCGTATAACACGGAACGGGTTTCCTCCCAAGAATACCAGTGCAAAAACAAACAGCGCAATGCTAAATAAAGAAAAATGAAGCTGTTATAAGACCCAGGTCCCATCACACAATGCAACGCAGTCGAGGATAGGGTTTTCCCTTATAACAGCCAAAGAATGCTTGATACGTTTAAAACAAATCATTTGATACTATAATAAGTGCATAGTGTATAAAACAACTTCAAATCATAAGTATCAATCATAGGCGGCATGGGTACCATATATCATGTCGCCATATATAGGTTTACAAATAAAACCGCAAATGTCACGTATTTGGAAATTGGATTTCCGTCTATGAACCGAGGCAAAAGATAGTCCTCAACCGATTCGAGACGCTCTAGCCCGTGTCTCAGGATCAGAGCTCGAGTGACCCTTGGATCGTCAGGGCCAGTCCACCGATGTGGATTAAACTTAAACCCTGAACATGCGCTTCCCCACCCTTTGGGGTGTCAACGAGCCAACAAATGACTCCATCGGACCCGGATCGTCCAATCAAACCGAGGCGCCTCGCAACAGCAACAACCACACAGGTGAAAAGTATATAAATGTCAAGGCTGGTAGGTCACTGACACCACCCTAGCTAGAAAGAAACGCATGCCCTCCCTGAGGTCCTCTCCCGTTTTTGGTTCACAACCGGGGTGCGAGACTCGCGAATTCACGTTACACAAAGCTGTGCCACACAGGCTGTGCTTTGATCATCACCACAAGACTTTGCTTTTCAACAGAAGCCTCGATCAATTGCCACTTAGGCATGCCACACAGGCAATTCACTCCATGCGTTTGATATCCATCAATATATAACCCCTGAGCTCGTACGTCTCAGAGAAGGGCGTTAAGCAAGAGAATAAATTCTCCGCCGCCAAACAGATATATATTTAATAGAGATCAATCACACGGACTAAAATCCAATGTCAGACACACAGTCCATTTACAAGTCCGTTCTGGGTCTGAACGAAACCGGAGGCACCTAGTACCCCGCATATCCATCGATCTCCAAGTACGTCTGGACGATCACCAACTGTTTCCATCTTCTTGGGTGTACACCCCAATCAAGATCATCAGTAATCACCCAAACGACGTGAAAACTTCTGGTCTTCGACCACCGTCTTCATCTTCGACACCACGTCGAATCAGTTATTCAGAATGGGATAAACCCGGTCTTTCTGAATAACTCGCGTATATATTATAAAAGTGTTACACAAACACAACATACGCCTCATTCCAATTCAGAATATTCTTTTATCCAAATATTCCCATTAATTTTATCCAAGATAAATTCTTTAAATTTATTCTTTAATCTCCTTTGAATATCAATTCAATCTAGTCGGGATTAGCGAACCACACCGAAGTAATCATTTATTTTATTTCCCAATCCCAACCTATTCATCCCATGAAGTAAAACTGGTAGTACTTCATATCTAACACCACAGTGTTATCGGTAATTCAATTACCATTTCACGTTCAAATCTAATTAAAGATTTAACTATCGCCTGGAGTAAAACTGGTGATACTCCATTCTCGATCTATTCAATCTATTTAAAGATTCATTAAAACTCCACTTAGTCTTAATCGTTAACTGGGTTAAAGAATCAGTGTCTTTTAAAACCCAGTTCACGATAAACCCAAAATCACATCCCATTGATTATCGGGTTAAAGAACGAGTGTTATTTAAAACACTGTCCACGATAAACCCAAAATCAATATCAATTCAATTCCAATTAAATATTCTTTAATTGGTACACTTCATTAAATCTAAATAAAAAGATTTAACATTTTCTCAACTGGGTTCAAGAACAGTGTTAGTGAAGACACCACTCACGACAAACCCAAATCACATTCGATATTCAATACAAGGCTCTGAATAGAAAATATATCGGCTTATATTCAATATCGAATTCTACGACTAACAAACGTCGTATTGGAAATAACGATATAAATATATATCTTTCAAATTTCCATAACAACATCTGTATAATCACGAATTCCAACATCGAAATATTCCGAAGACAATTTCGATTCAAATCCACTCCAATGCAATCATTGGAAATTTTGGTTATTTTCAAAACCCTTTTCAAATTCAATTTATTTATTTAAAAATAAATAGAATTATAATTCTAGTTCAAAACTAGTTCATTTCGATAAAAATCTATTTTTATCCTTTCAAACATGAAGTTTTTCATCCCATATCTTCACAAATCATTTCTTATGATTTTACACAAATTATTACTATTTTTAATAATTTTATCAAGGCCCGTACAGTCGATTTCCAACAATGGCCACCGAACTGCACTTACAACGACCTTTTTCAAATTTGATTTGGACATAATTCCAAATCCAACCGTTAGATTTCAAATTTCTAACATTCGCTAGAAAGCTCTTTTCGATACAAACCCAACGGTTCCGGTTTTAGGAGAATCCGACGGTCGGATCTCCCGCAATGTCCGTTTGAAATAAATGGTCGAAATTTACGAACTGCCGCGGCGCGGCGCGTTCTATTCAGGCCATTATATTATATATATAATATATATATAATATATTTCGTCGATTTCTATTTAAAACGAATTATATAAATAGTTTTAAATTCGTTTCAAAAGCAATTTCAACTTCCGTTTCAATTCAAATCAAAATTGAATTCTTCTCTATAAATTCGTTTTAAAATTCATTTCTATTCAATTCAAATTTCAATTCAATTTGAATTCGTTTTCAATTCAATTCACTTTGAATTCGTTTTCAATTCAATTCACTTCGAAATCACTTAAAATTGAAATAAATATCGTTCACGTCAAAATGGCGTCAATCTAATCAACACGGCTTCATAAATTTCTATTTTCAAATATTCTATTTCAAATATTTCTATTTCAAATATTTCTATTTCAAATATTTCTATTTCAAATATTTCTATTTCTAAACTGGAATGAGGCCCAATCAATTACCATATAAAGTGATTTATATGGATTTTCATACAACACAAGTATATAAACAATCATCCATCATCCAAAGTGCATCGCATAACTGTATAAGCATCAAATATAAATAATCGACGCTTAACACAGCCTGTCAACCCATCGATCGACATATAACTAACAATTGGGATTAGTGTACACCAATTTTCATCCCAACACCCGTGTGGGGTTTCAACCAATCAAACACAGAACATTATTTGTGCACTTTGGGCGATGTGTAAAAATTATCGTCCCAATCGATATCACAAAAATAGGCGAGCATAAACAAGTCGGCCGACTTGTAAATGGAAGTGTATTCCTATTTTTCACTATTCGATAAATTATTTTATTTATCGTAGTTATAGCTAAAAATAATATTTTAGCTATCTAAATTTTTCTAACACTTTTTAGAAAATTTCGGCGGTATAACGGCGCGATACTAGAAACGGGACAAGGCCTAGCCTTATCCCCGGTCTAGTGAAGGCCCACGCCATTCACACATCAATCAAATCAATTTCATCTCACCAAACAATTCAATTCAAACAAATAATTCAACTAATCTATGCAACCAAACAAACAAGTCCATGGTCTGTGGACGATTGTGTCGGGTGCTACTAAGCACCGTCTGCATCCTAGTATATATATATAACTAGAAATGAAATGGAAAGGTGAGAAATTCTCACTTATAGCTATCCTAGCTCCACGGCTCTTCTTTTGCAGAAGTCTTCGTCGTTTCGCCTTTTTGTCACCTTCGTTGCTGCTTTCACTACATACGTAAAAATCACATTTTTACTTCGCTATTCAATATATAAAAATCGAATTTTTACTTCGTTATTCACTATATAAAAATCGAATTTTTATTATACTATTCAATATATAAAAATCAAACTTTTACTTTAACAAAAACTAATCTTTTGCATTTTAAAAATCTAATCTTTATTTTAAAAATTTAATCTTTATTTTATAACGCCTAAAGATTATACTTTTATACATAAGAAAAATCCCATTTTCCTTTACATAAAAAATCATATTTTTCTTTCGAAGTTCTACATATAAAAATCATATTTTTATTGAATAAAAATCTCGTCTTTATAGAAATAACAATCTAATCTTTTCTAAATCAAAATCTAATTTTTTCCTAAATCAAAACTACGATCTTTTCTAAACAAAAATATGAACTTTTTCTTAGATAAAAATCCTATCTTTATTCTCTAATCATTTTAAAAAAAGTCAAATCTTTATATCTCAAAAATCACATCTTTTATAACTCAAAATAAAATCAGTTTTTAAATTATGTTAAAATCAGTTTTTAAAGTATGACAAAAATCAGTTTTTAAATTATGACAAAAATCAGTTTTTAAATTATGACAAAAATCAGTTTTTATAACACTTATATAATAAAAAAAAACAGTTTTTAATATAAACAAAAAGTAAAGAGCTTACTGTCTTTCGAAGGAGGGAGGCCGGGGGAGTCACGGTCGGAGACAGGGGGGTTTCGCCGGAGCTGGCGATGGCGTGAGGAGGTGGCTGCGCTGGAGGAGGGTGCGGCGCGTTGTGGAGTCGGTTGCGATAGGCGTTGGGGTAGTAGGGTTTTTGGAGAGAGGAGAACGGGGAGGCTGGAGGATAGAGGATCGGCGAGGGGGGGGGGGGGGGGTTTGCGCCGCCACTTGGGGGGGTGCGGTGACGGTCGGAGCCATCTAGGACGGAGGAGAGCTTGAGCGATTTTTTTTCTGTTTTGATTTTAACGGGGGGGGGGGGGGGGTGACTTTGGAGAGGGAAGGATAGGGGGTTATGTATAATTATATATTTATTTTATTTTATTTTCCAATAAAAAAAAAGTTGTCTTTTCATATGGACTATAAACGAGGCGCAACGACTGTCGTCCCTAGCGTTTTACCCCCATTCCGAACACAATGGGATAGGTATCAAAGGCTGCTTCGGCTGTTACAATCAGTTTCCGTTAAATTTACATTTAAATCACTATATTGAATTTTAAACGTACATTTCGAATTACCGGGGTCACATACTAACTAGAAAAATTCCAGAAAAATATTTTCTAGCTTCGTATTGACGATACGGTCCTAACAAAACTAGTTTCGTCGAATTCTGAGACCGTTTGAAAAATGGCCAATTTCCAGTCGATTAAAAACAACTGAAATGGTCAAAACACGTTTTCCTTTGCCACGCTCACATATTGATTCGAAAATTTATGAAATTTGAAACCTAGCAATAACTTAACATCACGGACCCAACAAAACTGGTTTCGTCGAAATCCGAGGTCGTTTGCAAAATTGCTATTTTTAAGGGCCTTATATATATAAAAATATATATAAATTCCACATCGACTATTTCTAATTTTAAACTGGACATATCTTATCATTTCTAAGATGAAATCTCAGTTTGTTAACTTCGTTACAAAGATATAGTTATACAGATTCAAATATTTCTTGTTTCGTTCAATTCTGACTTATATTGAATTCTGTATATTCATTTGAAATTAGAAATCGAATTTTCGAACTACCGCGCCATTTTCAATTCTATTTATAATTATATATAATTATTATATATTCTAACGACGACGTATATAATATATACGTTCGAATTATATTCAAAATAAATTTCTCGTCGATATTATTTAAAATAATCTATTTTAAATATTCAAAATTCGCTAAAATTGCCAAAATAAAAATTTTAAACTGGCCCAGATTTTCGGGTTATTACATAACAAGTGCCTCTAAGAAGTATAATCTTAGCCACTTGTCTAACCTGCGGGTTTATTATAAGAAAGGGATCAGAACAGAAGTTCTACTTAATGGAAAAATTATACTTGCCACAAATAACATTGTGTATACCATTCTATCACTGATTCATATTAATTAAGTTATTCAGGTTTATCTCACGATATACTTTCAATTTTTCCATATAAATCGTACCGATCTACTCCGTAGTATATTAAGCTAATAAATAATATACATGTAGTTATATGCCCAATATATCGAGGAACTCCTTATAGTAACCTCTACGAGTGGTCCTCATGTTAAAAAAGTAATAGACCTCCATCTTCATGCTACGAAAGTAAATAAACTTCTACCGTTGTGCTACAAGGGCGCCTTAATCCTTGAGTTTCTCCACGGAGCTCGGTCGGGGGCTTACACATATCTATAAAGGACAGTCTTATTAGTCCAACATTATAGATATCTAAAGATAGGTCTGTCTCTTTCGGTGGCTCTCCAAGGCCCCACCAAGCCTACCCCCATACTAATGGAAGACTATTAAAAAAGAGCTAAAAGACCGCCCTAATATCCAATCTAAACAAACGTGCGGTCCTTCTCAATGACCCAATGGTAAAAGATCATTAGCCTCTAGGCTTAGCTCCAGTCTTTCCCGCGCATGCAATGACAAGTATCCGATGACCTACAATCCTTTGTTGGGTCCTAACCATGAAGCCTTCTGTAACAACCCGGAATTTTGGCAATATAAATTTATTATTAGAATTTCAAAAATGGGAATTTCTGCAAATGATGGAATTTGGCCACGAAACTTTAGCCATGCACTCATCTCGGAATTCTGGTCAACTTTCATGTTTGGAGTTTCGCGAATGGAGTCCGTATGAAAAAGTTACGGATGAAATACAAAAATGGACGGAAAATAAATAAATCAGAACTTAAATACATATTACATCTTTTATAACACGCCGGCTTGGGCATCTGATAGCCCAGGCGGTCGACTGGCGCTCGACCTCCACGGTCGACCTACTGGGCGTCAGTTTGCCCAGTGACGGCTAGGTTTTTTGGGTTTGGTTTATAATATTTATATAACGGATGGACAGATATAACTTAAAACTAATCAGGTGATCCAAATCCAATTCCACCCCTATAAATAAAGGGGTAAGGCCTCATTCTTTTCCATATAAACCTGCAGTGGCAGCGAAGCTCTGCAATTTTCCTCCCTCTCCAAACCTAATTTCTAAAATTAAAATATATTCATACAAACAAATCAAATCCAATTCACATGAAATTGAAAAAAGTAGCAGATCTAATGGAAAATAATGCAAATTGACGCTCCAAATCAGATGCTCCCCTCTCTTTTAGTTTTCTTACATCTCTACGGATCTGGAATTTTCCCTTTTCCAAATAAATTGTAGATTTATAAGAATTTGGGGATTGTTGGCTTAAAATGGTTCAAAATTTGGATTTGGAGGCTATAAGGTGAGTAGGAAATTTACGAATACAGTTATAATAACTTATTTATTTCGTTTGATTTAGATCCAACTTTTTATACTTATTTCCTATCAGATCTATTCATTTAAGTGTTGTAATTTAATGGAAAACCATCAGATCTAATTATAAACATTGTTAAAACTTGTAAATTGTAAGTTGTTGTTATCCTTAATATCAATTGTAAGATTCTTAAACTTGTTCACACATGTTCCTACAGCTGTATTATAAAATATGTGTATTTATTGCATATCACTGTAGATCTGAAAACCTATCCCATTAAACACTAATTAGATGTAGTTACATTCGAGATCTTTAGTTTAGTGTTGAATAAAGCATATGAATTTGGGAAAAAGAATGAAATTGATAAATTATGTGATTGCAATATTAAAATAAATATGCTTGTTTGTGTTCAATATTGTTGGGTTTGGCTTAATCGTAGTAAATATGTCGTTTTCTTCCTTTCGAATAAAAAGGCATTATCTTGAAATCACAAGAGATACGATAAAAATGATTAGAAACGAAAAAGTGGTGCAAATGTATGTATATATATATATATTAATATATATATTTGTGCGTAATTTGCATCAACTATTCCAAATTATATATTTACATATATTTCTTATGATTTGGAAATATATCAATAAACTAATTAGGCATAATTTACAATGATTACGGCTAAAATTCTTTTTGTAAGATTGGAGCCTTTTGGCAAGATTGAATATGTTTGGTTATTTACTTGACCAAATCATTTAAATTATAATAATAATGATTAAAATAAAAATAATAACTATGTTAAACGCACAAAAACATAAATATAAAAATATACATATTATCCATCCAAATCAGCGTAAAATGGTAAAATATACATTGTATGGAATGTTGAATGTTTGAATAAGGTTCAATTATGGAATTATATGTAAATGTAATCCATATTGAATAAATATGTGTAATGACCCACTTTTAAGTACAGTATAAGCTGACATTTATCAACCCATGTCCACTCAAATTATACAGAAAAGTAGATAACTATTGGAAAGAAATTAGAGGGTGAGATAAGAAAGATATATTAGAATAGAAGAAGAAGAAACACATCAGAAACAGAGTCTCACAACGCAACGGAATAAAATATAATATAGAAATAAATCTTTATTGAGAGCTTGAAATAAAAGCTTACAATCATTAGAGTACATCACACATCTGGACAGTTATAATAATCGGTCCTCATATACACTCACACAGCGGAATAAATACTAGATATATCATACGTCTGAACACCTCCAGTACGTTTTCTGAAATTCACAGCAACCAAATCTAAACCTGTAAAACCTGGTCTAACCCGAGCATCACAAATGTCGTTTCAGTCTAGTGAACCAGAGTGAGAAAAACACACTAAGTTTAAAGATATACTGCTACTTTATTTTAAAGTCCAAATCTTTTAGAAAGAAAAGGATAATCATAAGACCAAATCCATACATAAATACAGATGGTTTTTACCTTTTGATAACCCAAAACATTTTTTAAATCAATATCCTTTCTGATATTATAATAGTGTCTTAATACAAATAAATATCAATCTAGCAGAACACTTGCATCTCACGCTCTACCTATATAGTATACAATCAAAATTGCAGGCCCTTATTGGAGAATGGATTACCTAGCAAGGTATGGGACCACCTTCTGAACAATGTACCTCTAGAGATGAATACATTGGGGGTTCAACAAGAACATCTTGCAACCCAGGCTAAACATGACCGAGCCCTCACTTCTCTTGAGAGTACCGAATATATCATTATCACAGTTGGGGGCCAGCCAACTGAACCAATAACATACATACAAAAATAAAAATAAAAGGGAGAACAGAAGGCATTTGATTTCTTCATATCAGGTAATGATATACCTTTTTGATGGGTGCGACCCGCATAGCCATGCGAGCTACCCGATTTTGTGCCATTTTTCGATTGATGAGGCTTGAGGTCATACTTACTTTTTTTGAACATCTAGCCACCATTCACTTTGAATGCCACATCGTTAGATCCGCCAGAAATCACTAATTGACGTCCACAAAAATACTCTAGTTGTTAACAGAACCGTCGTTTTCCGCCAGCAACTATGGTACGTTTGAAGAAATCAACATACATGACCCCTTTGGAAGTACTATGTCCGACACTCGCCCATACAAGTCATCCAGGCACAGGATGAACCAAAGGCACTCTCCTACTACATCCTAGGTGTCACCATATAGATTAGTAGCGAATAGTCCTTGCAAATCTGTATATCCCAACCATGACAGAATCACAGTATATCTCGGCCCGCTAAAACCAAAGATTATAAGTAATCTTTCCATTTAATGAAGATCCACGATCTTCAACACTCCACCTTCAAATTAGCTTCTTTACATATTTGTTGGTTTGGAATGGGTCTCGAATATAATTTGATCTTGGTCTTTTCGTACCAACAATCGTAGAGGTCAGATTTAATAGTCGGTTATTTAACTATCAAATAAGTAATCATGAAAATAAAATGAGTTCACCGGTTTAGTACTCAGCATCACTTGGCCTTTTTAATTAAAAATAATTAATGAATGGTTTATTGAAACTTCTAAATCATTCAATATTTTGAGTTACGGTATTTACTTCTTATTCTAATATACTAATGTTTCAAAACCATTTCATTATAATACTTAGAAAAATATCTTATAACAATATTCAATTCCCTTTAACTCTCCTTTCAATCCTTTTGCTAAATCATTGTTCATTATATAATTGGAAAATCAATTTTACTTATCTCTCGTAAAACAACATTATGAAATCCCTTTTTGTTTCATTACTTGAAAACAATAACCAATGCTTATTCTTATTTCTAAACTCAACTTTACACTTCCTTTTAATTCAAAAATATCATTATATTTTCATGCGTTCTCCTTTTATTTCCTTTACTTTGGAAATATCATTATATATATACACTCAAATCTTTCCATTTCCGTTACTTTGAAAATCTCATTTTATATTCTAGAGTCTTTTATTTGCGTTTCGTTATTATTGCTCATATGGGAATAATAAATTTTCTTAGCTGCTTTCCCATTACAAAACTAATATCTATCCTCAAAAAATCCTGAAGTCGTTCAAGTTGGGTTATTTATTCACCTCTCAGACCTTGATCTTAGATAGACATGAGTTCTAATTCCAAAAACCGATATTCGTTCTAATACCAAACACATCTCATTTAACTACTTTACTAAAAATATGGTTTTATAAAACCTTCTCACTTTTGAAAATCTCCTTCTCGGGTATAACTATTATTTCTTATTTCATTGATTAAGAAATTACTTACTAAACAAAGCTTTTAGTTTACTTTAACAAATTCGTTTTATAACTCGGAGTTTTGTTAAAAATTCTATTACTCACTTCTTTACCAGATTCTCTTTTAACGATTCCTTTTTCTAATCCATTCAACCATTTCCCACTTAAAAATATTATTTTGATTTCGTTCATTTTACTTAATTCCATTATTAAGTAACATTAATTCAATTAATGCTTTAACATCGCATCTCTTCATATAAACTTTGTTTATATAATTCTAGTTTAATATAAACCCTTTTATTTTTAATTTCATTTTTACTTAATTCAAACATAAAGTAGCATTAATTTAAGCTAGCTTATTTGCTTAAAATTCCTTTTTCAAATTTATTATAAAAACTCGGGTTTAATATAAAACCCTTTCATAACTCCTTTCACAAATCAATTGGATTTCATTTTAACTCTATTACTTTTTAACTGAATTTCAATTAAAAAGTAATCTCCTAAATTACTATTAAAAATGGTAATTTACTTCAATCAATAACTACAGTAGTAGTAGTTAATCTCTTTATTAACTAAAATAAATAGTAAATTCCCTTTTTAAAATTTTATTAAAATTTAAACAAATATTCATTAAGCTATTTCATTATATGAATTCAAAACAGACTAATTAATTTTCACTAAAACGGTTGACATAGTCAACCAAAACATAGTTATTTTGTTAACTGATTCCAATTACTTCTTCCTTTAAATTAATTAATAAAATAATTAATTTAAATAATTCCATTTAATTGCTTTCTTAAAAAATATTATTCAACCCTTAACCGTTAGGTTAATTTTCTGCTCTCTTGCTTATAAATCTAATTAACATCAAAATTTACTTTATAAAATTCATTAATAATAATTATAAACTTAAATAATAAATAATAAATATTTGTTTTCTTTTAACAAATTTTTATTCAAAATACAGATTTAAAAATCTATCTTCGGTTATATAATAAATTTTATAACTTCATTTCTATCGATTCGCCTAATAAAAAATTGATATTTATAAAACTATTTATTTACAGGCCTATGTTGTCGATTACTCAACCAATACTGCCCATTGGTTAATAACAAAACAAACGTTGAATTTAGATTCAACAATCAGTGATCAAGTCAATCATCCAATCATATAGGTTAAACAATTCATATAAAAGTAAATAGTAAATTTGAGGAATCCTGTTGGATCCCTCCAACCTGTTTCTTTTTCTTGCATCCAAATGCGTTAATGCAAATAAAACAATTCATTTCATATGATAGTATATTATTTGCAATAATAAACATGAATAATCAATTCAACAAATAATGGTCAACTAACAACAATACAAGCAGGCAATTAAATTTAGTATGTTTATATTATTATAAACGTAACCAACAAGGTAAGTTACCTCATTTGGAAAAAATCGTTAAATATAATGATTAGATTTCATTTAAATTAAACGAACATTTAATTTAAATCAGTTATATAAAAATATTCAGTATATAGGCAAACAATCATCAAACCATTCAATAACTAGCAAACATAGCACACAAACAATAAGCCTGACTTATATAAAATATAAGTGGAATAACTAAGTGAGTTTAACTCATCTTGATTTGATACCACTGTATAAATAGTCTGTTTCAACTAAATTAGACAATCGTTTAATTTAAGTAAAAATATCAGTTGATTCCAATTTTGTCCACATTTGTTCCCAAATGTTTTGGTTGTCAAGATGATTCCATCGCACTTGTTTGTCAACATGGCCACAAGTTATAAACATTTTTAATATATGATTACATTAATTAATTTACTTCTTCTAATTATACAATCAATTACTTTATATATATATATATATATATGTGTGTGTGTGTGTGTGTGTGTGTGTGTGTGTATGTATGTCTATATGTACTGGTTCGTCACTTCGCTCCAGATTTCCGTTCGGAAGCAAAGATCGACTTTTATCTGTACTGTTCCCCCATTTATTTCCTTAATTCGGCTAGCTTGTATATCTTCGGCGTTCATCTATAATGTAACAGTTCAAGTTTTAAATTAAATGATGAGAAATGTTTAATTAAATTAAAAATAACCTAATTACATTGTCAAAGTATATAGTCCGTCCCATATTTCCTTTGGCTCGAATGCTGTCTCATTCCCAGGTTCTTCATGCAATTTCCAAATTTTGACTTCGGTTTACCCAAAAATCAGCACGCACTGTTAATTTATGCTGGCAGCATGAATTACTTCTCTTACGTCTTCAAAAGTGCATCCGCCTTTCTTGACCTATGCTTTTGTAAATGAAACCCATGCTCCACTCAACATCCATCACTGTAGGAAGCTACAGTCCACCGGAATTAGATTAGCAACTGCCAGTGGCAGCGCTGCTCCGAGCCCATCAACCATCTCAAGTCTCATTAGTCATGACTCCTCCTTGTTCCTGTAAGTTTCTCTTGAAAACCGCGCCTTCCATGCCAGATTTAAGCCACAATAATGATCGAAAAACGATCATAACCATTCGATCGAACGGTCCTGGTACGCCAAGTATACTGGTAGTTGGATGATTTTCAATTTGGTTTAACCGATTTGATGATTCTGGTGTAAGAAACTTTGAGCAATACTGGCGGTCTAAAATTAGGTATAGGCGCATAAAAATTTAGTTAACCAGGGAAACATTGTTGACGTGCATAAAGGTCAGGGTTAAGTATATATATGGTTTGAAAATTATTATTATATTATCCGCAAAACTTACCGATGAAGTATCGCATTAAAATAGCCACGTACGATCTCCGATCAAGATGAAACTCCTAATCCTAGCATAGAAAAATATTCCGGACATGATGGGATATGTTTTGTCAAATTTTGAGGTCATTTGTAAAAAGTCCTTTATAATCGATAGGTGAAAAATGACGCGTTTAAAATTTCTACGATCACAAAATAAATCCAATTAACTTGAAACTTTGAAATTCTACTAGTCCTATTCCTTACGGATCCAATGAAATTTGTTTCGTCAAAATCGGAGTTCATTTGGCAGTCATTTACTCCTCTACAGTTACCCCTGTCTAAAATGGCCAAAATAAAATAAACGATTAAATAAAAACATAGACGTTTATGGATACCAAAGTCACGTACGACATCGGCTTGGCATGAAATTTAATGTCATGCAATAATTTAATTATTCGGTTCCAATGAAACTAATTTTATCGAAAACAGAGACCGTTTGCAAAAATCGTTATTTTAAGGCTTATATAATATTAATAAAATATTATACAAATTCCATAATAATCGAATTAAATAATAATAAATTATTATTACCATAAATTTCCAGTCAGAATAATATATGCAGCTTCAACATAAACTAGTATGATTTATAACTCAACAATATAAATATTGAGTTAAACCGATATGCAAATATATATAAATCTTTATTAATTTATTAAATAAACATTATCGTTTATTAACGAATTCCATAGCGACTGTTTTAAAATTTGATGAGGACATAACTAACAATCTATAATGTGAAATCTCGTTTTTTCTCTTTGATTAGAAAATTATAATAAGTAAGATTCAAATGTTTCTTCTTTCACAGAAATCTTACTTATATCAGATCATATATACTCAATTAAACTTCAAAACTCAATATTACAAACTACCGCGCCATTTTGAGCTCATTTTATATTTATATATAAATTCAACATTCAAACTTTAATTAATAAACGGATTTTATATTATAAATCCATATAAAATTCAAATTAAATATTTAAAATAATAAAATAAATTAAATATTTGACCACCATAAATAAGGGATGTTACAATCTTCCCCCCTTAAATGAATTCCGTCCCCGTAATTACTAAGGTGGGAAAAATGCCACAAAAAATCATTAATTTTCTGAATTCAATTTATTTTCAATCAAAAACCAATTTGATATCGTTAATAATTTTTTCAAAAGTATCGAAAATTTTCTAACATTTTAAATTCCTAGAAAATTTGGTAGAATCTCCCCTGTACGGAGTGACATCTGCCATATCGCAAGAACAAATTATACACATACATCGACCCACACGGTCGGGAAAAAAAGCAAAAACCAGAATTTATATTTTTCACGTAGGCGTGCCTTATATCAGCGTTGTTGAGCATACTTGCTCAATTTACGTGCAATCCACACCACCACAACCAATATCATAGTCTTCTGGTACTTATACTTTACTCCATTCAACATGTAAGTAACAATTACTTGTAATTCTAAATAACATTCTTTTAATTTACCAGAATAGCTAAACAAATCCAAAAACCAAATATATATAGCATCATTTAAGTGTAAATACAGGGTTGAATCATTTGGTTTTCAATTCATATGTGATTCTATTCCAACTGAAATTCATTCCTTATCTTTTAATTCATTAAACTATTATTAAACCATTATTGAATTCCATTCAACCAATTCAACATACAATTACAATTAATGCACAACCAATACAAACATACTATCCAACTTTTTATTAAATTCCATTTATATTTAATATTAATATTAACTCGGTTATCTTCACTTTGGTTTACATACTATATCGCTTGGTTAATATCCGATGGATTTCCATAACTATTATTCATTAATAAAATTTCCAAATTTCAATTTTATTTAATTCATTCCCAATATTCGTTCTTAACTTCAATCAACCAAGTTAATTTCAATTCATATTCAATTGACTAATTTATTTGCAAAATTAGTTTACTTCTATTTAAAAATCCAAATTCAGATTTTTTATCTCAATCATCTATTCTGATTCATTCTGTTTCATATTACCATTCTTATTCACAATTATATGTGAAATTTCTTCTGGTTATGTTAAACCATTCCAATTTTTAATCCAATTGGATTCCCATCAAATCAACCAAACATACCAATATCTCACCAATTATTAAAATTATTTCTTTCCTATAAAAATATAATTTGGGTAAAATTATTTCCTTTATCCACCTTACAAAACAATATCGTATCTATTGCCAGTTCAAAATCGAATCAATCAAATAACACTACAAAACATTTGTATATAAAATCAACAAATACGCTCTTATATATATATATATATATATATATATATATATATATATATATATATATATACACACATACATACCAGCATACACACTCAAATCAATCTAGGATATTACTAATCCCATCCCTATCGAGTTATACCATAGAGCTAAGGTTATTACTAAACCAATAGCTCTGATACCAAATGTAGCAACCTACTTTTAAGCACATTCTAAGATGACATTTATCAACCCATGTCCACTCAAATTATACAGAAAAGAAGATAGCTACTAAAAAGAAATTAGAGGGTGAGATAAGAAAGAAAGATATATTAGAATAGAAGAAGAAGAAAAAGAAGAAACACATCTGAAACAGAGTCTCACGTCGCATCAGAACAAAATATATTATAGAAATAAATTTATATTGAGAGCTTCAAATAAAAACTTACAATCATCAGAGTACATCACACATCTAGACAGTTATAATAACCTGTCCTCATATACAATCACACAGCGGAATAAATACTAGATATATCATACATCTGAACACCTCCAGCACGTTTTCTGAAATTCGAAGCATCTAAATCTAAAACTGTAAAACCAGGTCTAACCCGAGCATCACAAACGTCAGATCAGTCTGATGAACTAGAGAGAGAAAAATACACCAAGTTTAAAGATATCACACAACTTGATTTTAAAATCCAAATCTTTTTGAAAGAAAAGGATAATCGTAAGACCAAATCCACACATAAATACAGACGATTTTAACCTTATGATAACACAAAACATTTTTGAAATCAATATCCTTTATGATATTATAATAGTGTCTAAATACAAATAAATATTAATCTAGCAGAACGCTTGCATCTCATGCTCTACCTATATAGTATGCAATCAAAACCGCGGGCTCTTATTGGAGAATTAATTTCCTAGCAAGGTATGGGACCGCCTTCCAGACAATGTACCTTTGGAGATGAATACATTGGGGTTCAACAAGAACATCTTGCAACCCAGGCTGAACATTACCGGCCCTCACTTCTTTTGAGCGTACCGAATATATCATTACCATGGTTGGGGGACAGCCAACCGAATAATAACATACATACAAAAATAAAAATAAAAGGGACAACAGAAGGCATTTGATTTCTCCAGATCAGGTAATGATATACCCTTCTGATGGGTGCGACCCACATAGCCATGCGACCAACCCGATTTTATGCCATTTCCCGATTGATGAGGCTTGAGGTCGTACTTACTTTTTTTTGAACATTTGTCCAACATTCACTTTAAATGCCACATCGTCATATCCACCGGAAATCCCTAATTGACATCCACAAAAATACTCTAGTTGTTAAGAGAACCGTCGTTCTCCGCCACCAACTATGGTACGTTTGAAGAAATCAACATACGTGGCCTCTTTGGAAATACTATGTCCGACACTCGTCCATACAAGTAATCCAGGCACAGGATGAACTAAAGGCACTCTCCTACTACATCCTAAGTATCACCATATAGATCAGTAGTGAATAGTCCTTGCAAATCTTTAGATTCCAACCACGATAGAATCACAGTATATCTCGGCCCGCTGAACCAAAGATTATAAGTAAACTTTCCATTTTATGAAGATCAACGATCTTCAGTACTCCGTCTTCAAATTTGCAACTTTACATATTTGTTGGTTCGGAATGGGTCTCAAATATAATTTGATCTTGGTCTTTACGTACCAATGATCGTATAGGTCAGATTTAATAGTCGATTATTTAACAATCAAATAAGTAATCATGAAAATAAAATGAGTTATATGATTAGGGAAAATTGTTGAGTAAAACAAAATGGTTTGGGAAAATTCAAAGTTTTTGAATTTAAATGAAACCAAATTATATGATTTCAGATTGGTTTGGAATTAAAAATCGGAAATCTAGATTCAAGAGTTTGAAGATTTAATTGGAGTTAAGAAATTGGAACCTAACCGAAGATTGGTTGAGTTAAATGATTTTCTAAATGTTGATCTGATATTGATTTCGGTCTTCGGGACGATACTTAGAAGGTTATTTCTTACGAATTGATAGTCTGGAACTGATGAATGTTGAAGAGAAGAAGTATATAAATTAGAAATGGAAATGTGTTCCCAACTGTAGATAACATATATTTCTAGTTATGAAGATGGCTGTGATTGGTAGTTGATTGCTGATATATTGAATATCTTGAGTATTGAGAATTGTTTGGTAGTTAACATGTGTATTTTCGATGCCATGTTCATTGTCATTATTGGGGGATGACCCATGTATTTATTTTGAATATAAGTCTATAACTATAGAAATAACGGTTATCTCCTTATTACTCTTCAATTTCAAGGACGAAATTCTTTTAAGGGGGTTAGATTGTAATGTCCCAGGTTTTAACTGATTTTGTAAAACTATAATCATGGGTTATATTTTTTGTCAGTTTGTAAATTATAGAAGAATAGAAGAATAATTATTGGTTTAAAAATCATGTGTCTGTGTGTGTATATATATAAGCTACTTGTTTAAAACAAGTAAATAATGTTTTGTTGTTTTTAAGCATGTAGATATCTTGTTTAAGCTCGTATAAAAAATTGTTGTAAATTTAACTTGTTTACATTCTTTGGCAAACATAGATATATGTGAGTTACAAGTTTAACTTGGACTGCTAGCTTATATATTTACATTGGAAAGTTAAAATATTTAATTACTTTGTATTGAATTCTGAATTCTTTGTGCACGTGCCTATGGGTATGCTACACATCACAGCTAGAAAGAATTAAGTGGAAAGACACCCTAAGCACTTCACCTTAATCAAACAACCTGTACCCTAAGAAGAACATCCTTTCCATCATAGCAAGCAAGGCTAAGAAAGCATGAGAACCTCTCTAAACCATTGCACATGTGTTCTGTGCATCAGTTGTGTATAAAGAAGGAAGTGACCAAGCTATGCATTGTTAATCACAAAATGGAGACAACCTAGGTAGCCTAGAGTATAGCAGGTGTTTCTTACGAGTTAAGCATAGATTTTTAAATGCTTTAAGTACATATTTGTACACGTAAATACGCTGAACCACATATATATAGCCGTGATATATAGTTTGAGAAGAATAAATTGATGTTAACCTAACCATGCACTTTTCAATCAATCTTAAGACAGCCTTATATAACCTAAAACATCTATCCTATTATAAACTACAAGCTAGGGCATATTTCATTGTTTGCTTCATATATAACTATTCTACAATACACACATAGCTCAACCAAAAATCTAGAAGAAACCTGAGACGAAATGGCACCAAACAGAGGATCAAAATCCCGGAAACAATGGTCAAAACTTGGAGATAAACTATGGACTTTTATGCGTATATGCTTGGATGTATTGAATGGAGCTAATTGGATCTGCATGTCAATACTTGGAACAAACTTGAATGCTAAAACAGTAAACCATGAGGTGAGTAAACTCCCTTTTTCCCATTTAAAACTGTTGTGACGACCCCAAACCCCGTTCCACGGTGGCAAGGGTAATCTTTGGAATATAACACATAAACAAATAACAGCAGAATAGAAATAAATAAATGCACTAGATAATGTACAATAGAATACACTGGATAAATATAATCATCAGAGTTACACAGTATACAGGATCATACTTAGTACAAAATACAGCTCAGCTTTACATAGAATGTCTACAGCGGAATCAAAAACATAATATGTACAACAAGAGCTGAACAACATAAGTGAAAGAAACGATAGAATCCATCTTCCGCTCCATACCTATCCAGATAGAGCCCGCTAAAACCTGAATACAAGGCTGCCTGTGTAGAAATAGGGGCACCCGAGTTTGCAAGTGAAACAAACTACGAGTCAGTCATGGGACTAGTATGAGAAAACTGCTTAACATATTTTACAATAAGGCCAATCACCAGACCACGCCGCTAACGGAGAACGGGTTTACTCCATTGGATTGCTAGTGCTCCAAAACCAATAAATAATTTAAACATCGCAATGCTTTTTACAAAAATGAAGCCATTATAAGACTCAGTTCCCATCACAAAATGCAACACAAACCGGAGGATAGAGTTTTACCTTATAATGGCCAAAAGATGCTTGATACGAATAAAACAGAAGCATTTGATATTATTACTAGTGTTTATATGTTTCAAAAACAATTTCAATCATAAGTATCAATCGGAGACGACATGGGTACCATATATCATGTCACTATATATAGGTATAAAGGTCAAAATCGCACGATATCGTATTTGGAAATTGGATTTCCGTCATGAACCAAGGCAAGGGATCGTCCTTACCTCTTCGAGACGCTCTAGCCCGTATCTCAGGACCCAGACTCAGGTGGGCCCTTGGATCGTCAGGGCCGGTCCACACGGAGTGGATTAAAATGCCTGAACACTGCATTCCCCTGCCCTATGGGGCGTCAACTGGTCATATACCGACCAAACCATCGGCCCAGGAGCGACCGATATAACCGAGGCGCCTCGCAATCCATCATCCACATAAGTAAAATGCCCGGGCGTGTAAAACCAAAAACACCACTCCTAGCTAGAAAGAAACGTAGGCCCTCCCTGAAGCCCTCTCCCGTTTCTAGTCCATACAGGGGTGTGAGGTTCGCGAATAAACGCTAAACACAAAGCTAGCTATTCAAAGCCTTGCTTTGATCATCAACCACAAAGCCCTGCTTTTCAACAAAATCTTGGATCACAACATCTCTGTATGCCACGTTGTCAATCTACAACGTTAGACACACATCCATTTACAAGTCCGTTCTAGGTCTAAACGAAACATGAGGCACCTTATTCCTCCCCCTATGTCCAATACAGGAGAGAGGCCCTCGCACATCCAAACGATCAACAAGTACGTCCGGACGACCACCACTGTAACCTCTTCAGGGCAGCAACTCCCATCAAAGGCATCAGTAGCCATCTATTCGATGCGAAGATCCTTGGTCTTGCACCGTCTTCATATCTTCGACTTCTAACCATCGACCAATTATTTGAAATGAGAATTAACTCGGCCTTTTCAAATAATTTATGTATATTTAGAATTTAAAATCAATTCATTTCAATGGTTAAATTATCTGACATCCATAATTCAGTTCATTAATGTAATTTTCACTTCAAACACATTCAACCATCAAATATCCAATAAATCGGGTAAATTCGGTTTATTTCCATTCGATATCGTTTATAATATTTTATACCGATTTATCGCTATTTTTATTTAAATATAGCCAATTTATTCAAATGACGCTTCAGGCCACAACGTGGCCATGTCGCTGTTTTTCCCCAAATTTGATTTACGCATATCTGAAAATCTAACCGTTGGATCCCTACAAATTTTATATCATTAGAAAGATCTTTTCAAATCGGATCCAATGGTTCCGATTTTGGTAAAATCCGATGGTCGGATCTCCCAGTACAATCATTTAAAGTTACGGTTTCAAAATACGAACTACAGCGTCGTTATTCGATTTATTTTAATTATATATATATATAATCCATTCTGGCGCTGTTTTCATTCAGATTTGAATTAAACATTCTAGACAATCCAACCGTTGGATCTTTGCAAAGTTGGTATCGTTGGAAAGATATTTCCAAAGCGAACCCAACGGTTTCTGTTTCAGGAAAATTCGATGGTCGGATCTCCCGGTACAATCATTTGAAATTACGGTTTCAAAATACGAACTGTAGCTTCGTTATTCGATTTATTTTAATTATATATATATATATATATATATATATAATCCAACCTTCGATTTCAAAAACCATTTCAACTCATATAGGTGATAAAAATGATATTTTTATCCAACAGATATTTACTTCAACACATGACTATTTTTAACAATTCATATACATAGTAAAAATATGATTTTTATTGTCAAAACAATTTGCTTCAAACATGATTAATTATTATACTTCATATAGATGATAAAAATGTGATTTTTATTGTTAAAGCAATTTATTTCAAACACGATTAATTTATATACTTCATATAGATGATAA
Organism: Allium sativum; assembly: GCA_030737875.1. Lineage (NCBI taxonomy): Eukaryota > Viridiplantae > Streptophyta > Magnoliopsida > Asparagales > Amaryllidaceae > Allium > Allium sativum. The sequence goes on along the minus strand of CM060916.1, from coordinate 1,030,413,633 downwards.
AAATGTGATTTTTATTGTTAAAGCAATTTATTTCAGAAATGAAGATTTTTAGCGATTCATATGTATTATAAAAATGCGATTTTTATTGTAAATTTTTTTTATTTCAAACACGACTATTTTATATATTTCACACATATAATAAAAATGTTATTTTTATCGCTCAAACTATTTTATTTAATACATTCTATAAAATTCTATTTTTGTCGTCCAAACCATTTTTATTTCAAACATTCGATAAAAATATTATTTTTATCGTTCAAACCATTTTATTTCAAAAATGAATATTTTCCAATACATGAATATAAATCAAACACGGGAATATTTCAGAAAATTCGGCAGCATAACGGCAGGGTAGTTAAAACTGGCACCGTCCCGAGTACGGCTTCTCGCTCTACCTTAAATCCTCGCAGCTTTTGACAATGAGGATTTCAATATCTATTTCGTACGCAGACGAATTTTCCCATATACTAATCCTATTGGGATTTCCACCACAATCATCATTTCCAATCAACCATTCATGATATTCACCAAATTTCACATCAACCAAATCCAAACAATATCACAACCAATATATATGTCCATGGTCTGTGGACGAGGGGAGTGTGTATGTATATATATATATATATACGTATATAAATATATTTCGATTTCATTTCAATATATTTCAATATCATTTCAACGCATATATGATTTTTACAATGCATATGTAACTTATGCATCGTTCATACAACTTATACAATGCTTATACATGATGTGTACAACGCTTATACAACTCATACACCGACCGTATAATTTATACATCGTCATTCCATATCGTTTATAATTCAGAAATCTCACATTGGGTTCCACTCCTCCAAAAATTGTAGTAGGCTCAGAAAAATATCCGGTCTCTTCTAGAATGTAGAAGACGTCCACACGAGTCCAATGTCTCTTGTTTCACTGGATTTTGACAACATAGCAAAAAGATATGAATTTTATTGTGAAATCTTAAGCCGTAGCACTTTAAAGTGCTATAAATCATTTAATTTATTTCAGCCGCGTACCTCTCTAAATGATTCAACCTAGGGTTTGAATTTGCGATCAATTCGAGAGGCTTGAGGACGATTAGACTATACGACGTCGTAGAGCTCGGAGACGGCTTCCCGACGCTACCCCCTTGCCCAGCTCGAACTGATGATAGGCGCGCAAATCGAGGCGACGCAGTGGACTTTCCTTGGCGCGAATCTCGAGATATACGAGATGATAGGGGGTGAGGTTTAGATGGATTTAAAGATCTCAGCCCCTTCTACAAAATCTTTAATTGGAGGGAGGCCTAATTCTGTGTGTGGAGGGAGTAATCGGAGGGGGAAGGATTGAGAACGAGCCACCGTCGACTGGGAGGGTTATCGGGGACAGAGAAATGAATTTGTTTGGCCTATAATATTTTTATTTATATATTTTATTAAATCCAAAAATACCCCTTACCACATACAAACTCCAATCCAAGCCCAACGAATGTCGTCCCCAGCTAAATACCTCCATTCCGAAACCAATGGGATATCTTTTGTAAGCCCATTTGACTGTTTCAGTCAGTTTTTCTTCAAATTAAAATATAAAACATTCAATATTTGATTTGAACGTACATTTCAACTTGCCAGGGCCACATACTGATCCCAAAAATTCCAGAAAAATAAATCTAGGTTTGTTTTGATGATACAGTCCCAACAAAACTAGTTTCGTCGAATTTGGAGACCATTTGAAAAATGGTCATTTTCTGGTCGATCCAATTTAACTGAAATCAACCAAACACATTTTCCTTTGCCACTCTCACATACTAACTCCAAAAATTATGGAATTTAAAACCTAGCAATAATTTGACATCCCGAATCCAACAAAAGTGGTTTCGTCGAAAACGGAGGTCGTTTGCAAAATGGCTATTTTCAAGGGCTATATAAACTCCATAGTGACCTTTCTGAAAATTCATTTGGCCATAACTTTTGATTCCCACTATGAAATTTCGATTTTTTAGATTCGTTAGAAAGATATTCATAAGCATATTTAAATATTTTTGGTTTCACTAAAATCCATTTTATTTTGCACTCTGTACAGCCAGTCAAAGTTCAAATTCAAATTTTCAAAATGCCGCGCCATTTCAGGCCTTGTTTATAATTAAAATAAATATATTTATTTTACAACATCGATTAAAATAGACTTTTGGTCGTTATTATTTAAAATAATTTATTTTAAATACTCAAAATCCACTAAAATAGCCAAATTAAAAATTTTAAATTGGTTCATATTTTCCGGATTGTTACAATCTCCCCCACTTAAAATCTTTTCGTCCCCAAAAAGGAACAAAGTCGAAAGTTGTTTAATTAACCAACTCAACTTTCCCTTTGGCTTTCGTTCTTCAACTTTTCTGTTTTTAGGAATTTTCAAATTCTTCAAAAATTTGGCTAACACCCTAAATTTTCGAAAAATTTCGTCCTAACCTCCTTTGTACGGGGAGGGGTTTGGAAATTTATTGGGCTTATTAGGTACCCAATAAATCCTTATAAGCATGCACATATTTATAGTGATATATTCCAGTGTCTACAGGGGAGTGTGTATAGATCATAACTCCAGAGAATAAATTCTCGTCACCCTATAAATGGTTTTTGTGCCTTAATGACTAAAAAACGTGTTTATTGTCATCTCCAAATCCATGTGTTTTTTTATTAATCTGGCAATTTACCATTATATTTCTTATAGTCCATATCCGTCATCAGTTCAACCTGTAATATATAGTCATCACCATACAAGCCTCTCGCTCGTATGGTAAGCCTTCAACCTCGTCACACAAGCTCCAAATACTTATGTGGTATATGATGAAGTATGCTATCTTAAAGAAGTATGCGATGTAGTGTAGTTCAAAATTAATTGTTGCTATCCTATGGCGATGTTTATTATTTCATACAGAACAACCAGCACTCCGCATCTAATGGCATTCACAAGAGTTGATATAATAATAAAATTGCGCATCCAATTCATTAAGGTTTACCTATTTGTCGGGCACGCAAATAAATTCTTTACTCAACAATAAATCCATTTACCTGTTCAAACATATATAACGTATATGCATACATTTCTATCTATTTCAAATCAGTTCAATATTTGATTCATTCGAATAAATTTACCATCGTTCTCCTATTGATTTTATTATTCCAATGCGATTTAGTTTAAACTAACAATCACACAAACAACAATCAATTTATTTTTAACCCTTTCAAATATATAGCAATTAATTCATATACCCCTTTAAAATCATTCAGACTATATAATTAAAAAGTTTACATCCATGAAAAGAAAACAACAACAAAGTAGAGAACAAAATGGAAATGCAAAATATGGTAAATGTACCTTACACCAGAGTTAATTAGAGATATCCACCCTGCACTTGGGATAGGCTTTCTTAATGCTCTCCTCAGCTTCCCAAGTACAGTCTCGCGGATCTCCACTCCATTGCACTTTGAATAAGTGAACCTTCTTGTTCCTCAGCTCTTTTGTTTCTTTGCCAATAATCTTTAGCGGCTCTCTTCTCATAGCCAATTCTGGAGTAATTTCCAAATCCCATTGCTCGGCTTCTTCCATGATCAAGTCTGGATCATGCACATGCTTTCGAAGTTGAGATACGTGAAACACATCATCTACTCCAGGCAACCAATCTGGTAATTGAACCCTATAAGCAAGAGTTCCAATCCGTTCTAGAATAGGAAACGAACCAATAAATTTGGGCACCAATTTCCCTATTTTACCGAACCGGACACTCCTCTCATCGGAGACACCTTCAAGTACACATAGTCACCAACAACGAATGATAAATCTCTTCTTCTCTTATATGCATAGCTCTTCTGTTGGCTTTGAGAAGCTAGTAATCGTTTCTTAATGAAATCGACTTTGTCCGCAGCTTCGCGAATCATATCGGGTCCTAATACAAGTCTATTGCTAGGTTCTACCCAACAAGTAGGAGATCGGCACGGCCTACCATACAATGCTTCGAATGGTGACTTTGTCAAGCTCGCTTGGTAGCTGTTGTTGTATGAGAATTTAGCCAACTGCAAATGGTCTTCCCATGATCCACTAAAATCAATAACACAAGCCCGCAATAAATCTTCAAGAATACGGTTCACCCTCTCAGTTTGACCATCTGTTTGAGAATGATAAGCGGTGCTCAAGTTCAGTTTCGTTCCCAATTCTGCTTGGAATGCTTCCCAGAATTTACTAGAAAAAGTCGGGTCACGATCGCTAACTATACTCATGGCAACTCCATGAAGTTTAACAATTTCTTTAAAATAAATCTGCGCCATACTCTAAGCGGTTCTATTCGATCTAACAGGTATGAAATGGGCAGTCTTCGTGAAACGATCTACAATTACCCAAATACTGTTATTTCCTTTCCTGGTTCTGGGCAAACCATCTATGAAATCCAAAGAAATCTGTTCCCAGTTCCCACCTGGAACTTCCAATGGTTGCAACAATCCGGCAAGTTTCTGCTGATCGCTTTTGACTTGTTGACAAGTAGGACACCTGCTAACATATCTAGAAATGTCTCTTTTCATAGATCTCCACCAGGTTGTGCGTTTGATATCATTATACATTTTTCTCATTCATATATGGATACTAAGTTTGGCTTTGTGACATTCATCCAATACTTCTCTCCGGAGTTTAGGAATGTTTGGAACACAAATCTGACTCTTTAACCTCAGAATCCCATCGTTATCAATCTGAAAACTCGAGGGCTCACCTTTTTTAATTCTCTCTCTGATCTTCTGAATGAAGTGATCATCCTTCTGAAGAGCATATATGTTATCAATCAATGAAGGCGTGATGATAAGACTGGCGATGATTACATTCTTTCTGCTGAGTGCATCAGCCACAACATTGGCTTTCCCCGGAGTATATAAATAATCAAGATCATATGCCTTAAGAAATTCTAACCAACGCTGCTGCCTCTTATTCAGATCTTTCTGGGTGAACAAATACTTCAACGATTGATGATCGATATATAATTCAAATTTTTTACCCAATAGATAGTGCCTCCATATTTTCATAGCGAACACAATGGCTAACAAGTCAAGATCATGAGTTGCATAATTCTTCTCATGAGGCTTCAATTGACGGCTAGCATAAGCAACTACTTGACCTCTTTGCATTAACACTACGCCAAGGCCTTCTTTAGAACTATCGGTCCAGACTTTCAAGTCTTGATTGCCGTCAATAATTGTTAACACTGGAGTTGTTGTCAGCCTTAACTTCAGCTATTCGAAAGCTGCCTCACATTCTGGAGTCCAATTGAACCTTGAATGTTTCTTAGTAAGCTTCGTTAAGCAACTAGATATCTTGGAAAAATATTTAACGAACTTTTGGTAATAACTAGCTAATCCAAGAAAACTTCGAACTTCTGTGGGTGTAGTTGGCTGCTTCCAATTATGAATAGCTGTGATTTTACTGGGATCCACAGAAATTCCTTCTTTGGATACAACGAAGCCAAAGAACTTCGCTTCATCCTGCCAGAATATACATTTGGAAAATTTTGCTTTTAAAACATTCTTCCTAAGAATTTCTAACACTTGTTCCAAATGTTTTTCATGCTCGCTTACTGACTTAAAGAAGATCAAAATATCATCAATGAAGAGCAGAACAAATTTATTCAATACTTCTCTGAATACTCAGTTCATTAGATCGACAAAATAAGCTGGAGCGTTACATAAGCCGAACGACATTACTAACCACTCGTAGAATAAATCTAGACCTTTGAATGTTGTCAAAGGAACACATTCTTCGGCAATACGAAGCTGATGGAAACCTGTTGCTAGGTCCATTCGGGAAAATACTTGTGCGCCATTCAATTGATCCAACAAATAATCAATTCGCGGCAATGGATATTTATTCTTTAATGTCTGCTTATTCAAGTCACAATAATCCACACATAGTCGGAGAGTACCGTTTGACTTCGGGACAAATACCACAGCTGCTCCCCAATCAGAGAAACTAGGTCTGATCAGACCCTTCCACACAAGCTATCGAGTTTGACTGTCTAACTCTTCTTTTTCTTTCAAAGTCATTTTTCGAATAGCATGAACTACCAGCCTTGCATTCGGAACTAAAGCGATTTTGAAATCAATTTCTCTACGCGGAGGTAAGCTAACAACTTCTTCGAACACGTCTACATAGTCATTCACGACAGGAATATTTTCAATGTCGACCGGAATATTCTCCGTAATGACAGGAACAGGTTCTAATTGAGTAGGAGAAACATCCAAGGCTGACCAAAAATCTTTTCTATCAGAATTTGGACCTTCACATGGAATGGTTATATAGTCCCTGAACTTTGTCTTTGTCTTAACAACTCTTTCGGCGCATTTGAACTCGGCTTCATATTTGGTTAACCAATCCAATCCTAGAATAAGATCAAATTCTTTAAAATTCATGATGATCGAAATGGTAGGGAACTGATAACAGGAAAAAGAAACAAGCACCCCATAATCCAACTAATATTGAGGAAACCCCAAACCAGATTATGGACAGTCATGGGTGTTTTGAGCTTTTTCAAATTCAAATCCAGTTTCTTAACCACATTCTTTGCAATAAAGCTTCGCGAAGAGCCTATATCAAACAGTACTTTAACTAGAATATTTTTGACAATAAGTGTGATTTCCAAAACATCTGGTCTTCCTTGACTAGCTGAGGGTGCAGGAACCTCTGCCACTTCATTCACTTGTACTATTTTGGTTGCTTTCAACAGCCGGCAGTCTCGCTTTATGTGACCAGCCTGATGGCAAAGATTGCATTTTCTATTCTCTTGCAACTTATTCTTGGATTTAAATTTATCCTTCCTATGTTTCTCTAGAGATCTGCAACTTATCGACAAATGTCCCTGCTTATTGTAGTTATTGCATACGGCAGTCGTTACCGGCCCTTTCTCAGATTTATCCTTTTTTTTATTGAATCAAGGCTTCTTACTGAACTCAGACCTCATACTGGCGAATTTCCTTTTGTTGCTAGAACCACATTCCTCTTCGTCTCTCAAAAGGCCTTTCTTATCTAGATCTTCATACTGATAAGCCATGTATATCATTTCAGAAAAAGATTGTTGCACATGTGCAATTACCTTACTTTGATACTTTCGTTGAAGCCCGTTAATAAACCTTAGATTCTTCATCTTTGGATTTTGAATAAGATGCGGGGCAAAACGAGAAAGTTCATTGAATTTCTTATGATATTCTGGAACAGTCATATCTCCTTGAATCAGATAGTAGAATTCATCACTTAACCGCTCAGTTGCTTCAGGAGGAATAAACCTTTCATAGAAAATTTCTTTGAATCTATCCCAGGTGATATCACCTTCTGTATTATCTTTAATAATGGTATCCCAATAGATTAAAGCTTCGTCTTTGAGTGCCCAAGATGCCAGTAATATTTTCTGATCATCTCTCAGCTTTGAACCTTCAAAGATTTTCTCAGCAGAGCGCATCCATTCTTGTGTTTGAATAATAGATTCAATGCCTGAGAACGACACTCCACCCAGATTTCGATACTTAATTAATAGAGCCTCAATATCTGGTTCTGACCCACCTCTTCTACTTCTGCCATTCATTTTCCAATGTCTGCAAATAGCAGACAAAGTGTTAGGCCAACAGAAAAGGTATTTATAAAGCATAGAGACATATACTTGAATGTAAATGTGTCTATCGGGGTTTATTTCATTCTGCAACACTCATTCTAGGATATTACTGATCCTAACTGAAATGAGTTATTCGTCATAGAATACTACTGATTCTATTTTTGACGAGTTCCTTAATATGTTATATTCCAGAACTAAGTTTAACCAAAGCTCTGATACCACGTTGTGATGACCCTAAACCCCGTTCCATGGTGGCAAGGGTAATCTTTGGAATATAACACATAAACAAATAACAACAGAAAAGAAATAAATAAATACACCAGATAATGTATAATAGAATACACTGGATAAACATAATTATCAAAGTTACACAGTATACAGGATCATATTTAGTAGAAAATACAGTTCAGCTTTACGTAGAATGTCTACAGCGGAATCAAAAACATAATATGTACAACAGGAGCTGAACATCATAAAAAAGAAGAAAGAAATGATAGAATCCATCTTCAGCTCCATAGCTATCTAGATAGAGCCTGCTAAAACCTGAATACAAGGCTGCCCATGTAGAAATAGGGGCACCCGAGTTTGCAAGTGAAACAAACTACGAGTCATCATGGTACTGGTATGAGAAATCTTCTTAACATATTTTACAATAAGGCCAATCACAGGACCACGCTGCTTATGCGGAACGAGTTTACTCCATTGGATTGCCAGTGCTCCAAGACTAATAAATCATTTAAACATCGCAATGCTTTTTACAAAAATGAAGCCATTATAAGACTCATTTCCCATCACACAATGCAACGCAAACCGAAGGATAGAGTTTTACCTTATAATGGCCAAAAGATGCTTGATATGAATAAAATAAAAGCATTTGATATTATTACTAGTGTTTATATGTTTCAAAAACAATTTCAATCATAAGTATCAATCATAGACGGCATGGGTACCATATATCATGTCGCCATATATAGGTATACAATCAAAATCGCACGATGACGTATTTGGAAATTGGATTTCCGTCATGAACCAAGGAAAGGGATCATTCTTACCGCTTCAAGACACTCTAGCCCGTGCCTCAGGACCCAGACTCAGGTGGGCCCTTGGATCGTCAGGGCTGGTCCACACAGAGTGGATTAAAATGCCTGAACACTGCTTTTCCCCACCCTATAGGGCGTCAACTGGTCATATACCGACCAAACCATCGACCCAGGAGCGACCGATATAACCGAGGCGCCTCGCTATCCATCATCCACATAAGTAAAATGCCCAGTCATGTAAAACCCAAAACACCACTCCTAGCTAGAAATAAACGCAGGTCCTCCCTGAAGCCTTCTCCCGTTTCTGGTCCATACCGGGGTATGAGGTTCGCGAATCAACGCTAAACACAATGCTAGCTATTCAAAGCACTGCTTTGATCATCAACCACAAAACCTTGCTTTTCAACAAAAGCTTTGATCACAGCATCTCTGTATGCCACGTTGTCAATCTACAACGTCAGACACACATCCATTTACAAGTCCATTCTGGGTCTGAATGAAACCAAAGGCACCTTATTTCTCCCTTGTATGTCCAATACAGGAGAGAGGCCCTCGCATATCCAAACGATCAACAAGTACGTCCGGACGACCACCACTATAACCTCTTCAGGGCAGCAACTCCCATCAAATGCATCAGTAGCCATCCATTCAATGTGAAGATCCTCGGTCTTGCACCGTATTCATATCTTTGACTTCTAACCGTCAACCAATTATTTGAAATGAAAATTAACTCGGCCTTTTCAAATAATTTACGTATATTTAGAATTTCAAATCATTTCATTTCAATGGTTAAATTATTTGACATCCATAATTCAGTTCATTAATGTAATTTTCACGTCAAACACATTCAACCATCAAATATCCAATAAATCGGGTAAATTCGGTTTATTTCCATTCCATATCGTTTATAATATTTTATAGCGATTTATCGCTATTTTTATTTATTTAAATATAGCCAATTTATTCAAACGATGCTTCAGGCCACAATGCGGCCATGGCGCTGTTTTTCCCCAAATTTGATTTACACATAGCTGAAAATCTAACCATTGGATCTTTATAGATTTTATATCATTAGAAAGATCTTTTCAAAGCGGACCCAATTGGTTCTAGTTTTGGGAAAATCCGACGGTCGGATCTCCCGGTACAATCGTTTAAAGTTACGGTTCCAAAATACGAACTACAGCGTCGTTATTCGATTTATTTTAATTATATATATATATATATATATGTATATATAATCCATTCTGGCGATGTTTTCATTCAGATTTGAATTAAACATTCCAGACAATCCAACCGTTGGATCTTTGTAAGTTGGTATCATTGGAAAGATATTTCCAAAGCGAACCAAACGGTTTCGGTTTCAGTTTCGGTTTCGGGAAAATTCGATGGTCGGATCTCCCGGTACAATCATTTGAAATTACGGTTTCAAAATACGAACTGCAGCTTCGTTATTTAATTTATTTTCATTATATTTATATATATATATATATAAATATAATCCATTCTTCGATTTCAAAAGCCATTTCAACTCATATAGGTGATAAAAATGATATTTTTATCCAACAGATATTTACTTCAATGCATGCCTATTTTTAACAATTCATATACATAGTAAAAATATGATTTTTATTGTCAAAACAATTTATTTCAAACACGATTAAATTATATACTTCATATAGTTGATAAAAATGTGATTTTTTATTGTTAAAGCAATTTATTTCAAACATGATTAATTTATATACTTCATATAAATGATAAAATGTAATTTATATTGGTAAAGCAATTTATTTCAAAAATGAAGATTTTTAGCAATTCATATATATTACAAAAATGCGATTTTTATTGTCAAAACAATTTATTTCAAACACGACTATTTTACGTATTTCACACATACAATAAAAATGTTATTTTTATCGCTCAAACTATTTTATTTCATACATTCTGTAAAAATGTTATTTTTATCGTTCAAACCATTTTTATTTCATACATTCGATAAAAATGTTATTTTTATCGTTCAAACCATTTTATTTCAAAAATGAATATTTTCGAATACATGAATATAAATCAAACACAGGAATATTTCAGAAAATTTAGAAAGCATAACGGCAGGGTAGCTTTTGACAATGGGGATTTCCATATCTAGTTCGTACGCATATGAATTTTCCCATATACTAATCCTATTGGGATTTCAACCACAATCAATCATTTCCAGTCAACCATTCATGATATTCACTAAATTTCACATGAACTAAATCCAAACAATATCACAACCAACATATATCGTCCATGGTCTGTGGACGAGGGGAGTGTATATATATCCGTATATAAATATATTTCGATTTCATTTCAATATATTTCAATATCATTTCAACGCAAATATGATTTTTACAACGCATATATAACTTATACATCGAACGTACAACTTATACAACGCTTATACATGATGTGTACAACGCTTATATAACTCATACATCGACCGTATAATTTATACATCGTCATTCCATATCATTTATAATTCAAAAATCTCACATTGGGTTCCACTCCACCAAAAATTGTAGAAGGCTCAGAAAAATATCCGATCTCTTCTAGAATGTAGAAGACGTCCACACTAGTCCAATATCTCTTGTTTCACTGGATTTCGACAACATAGCAAAAAGATATGTTTTTATTGTAAAATCATAAACCGTAGCGCTTTAAAGTGCTATAAATCATTTAATTTATTTCAGCCGTGTACCTCTCTAAATGATTCAAACCCAGGGTTTGAATTTGCAATCAATCCGAGAGGCTTGAGGACGATCAGACTATACGACATCGTAGAGCTCATAGACGGCTTCCCGGCGCTACCCCCTTGCCCAGCTCAAAGTGATGATCGGTGTGCAAATCGAGGTGACGCATTGGACTTTCGTTCGCGCGAATCTCGAGATATACAAGATGATAGGGGGCGAGGTTTAGATGGATTTAAAGATCTCAGCCCCCTCTACAAAATCTTCAACTGGAGGGAGGCCTAATACTGGGTGTGGAGGGAGTAATCGGAGGGGGAAGGAATGAGCACGAGCCGTCGTCGACTGGGAGGGTTATCGGGTTTTTAGCGGGGAGAGAGAAATGAATTTGATTGGCTTATAATTTTTTTATTTATATATTTTATTAAATCCAAAAATACCCCTTACCTCATACGAACTCCAATCCAAGCCCAAAGACTGTCGTCCCTAGCTCAATACCCCCATTCCGTACCCAATGGGATATGTTTCGTAAGCCCACTCGACTGTTTCAGTCAGTTTTTCTTCAAATTAAAATATAAAACATTCAACATTTGATTTGAACGTACATTTCAATTTGTCGGGGCCACATACTGATCCCAAAAATTCCAGAAAAATAAATCTAGCTATGTTTTGACAATATGGTCCGAAAAACTAGTTTCGTCAAATTTGGAGACCGTTTGAAAATTGACCATTTTCTGGTCGATCCAATTTAACTGAAATCAACCAAACACATTTTCCTTTTCGACGCTCACATATTACTTCCAAAAATTATGGAATTTAACAACTAGTAATAATTTGACATCCCGGATCCAACAAAAATGGTTTCGTCGAAAATGGAGGTCGTTTGCAAAATGGCTATTTTCAAGGGCTATATAAACTCTATAGCGACCTTTCTGAAAATTCATTTGGCATTATCTTTTGATTCCCCCTATGAAATTTCTATTTTTTAGATTCTTATAAAGATATTCATAAATAGATTTAAATATTTTTGGTTTCACTAAAATCCGTTTTATTTTGCACCCGGTACAGTCAGTCAAAGTTCGAATTCAAATTTTCAAACCAGCGCGCCATTTCAGGCCTTGTTTATAATTAAAATAAATATATTTATTTTACAACATCGATTCAAATAGACTTTTGGTTGTTATTATTTAAAATAATTTATTTTAAATACTCAAAATCCACGAAAATAGCCAAATTAATTTTTTTTAAATTGGTTTAGATTTTCCGGGTTGTTACAACTATTACTGCTTTATATATATATATATATTGATGCGCATATCTATATATGCATAAATGCTTCTAGATATGTTGTATTTGGGTGACTCCAACTTCATGTAAAAACTGGAATAGATGGAAACCAAAAAACGAATAAAAGCTAAAAACTATAAACAAAAAACAGAGCTGATTTCACTTGAGATTTCCAATTGAAAATATAAAAATTATGAACAAAAAATTGAGGTGATTTCACTTGAGATTTCCAATTGAAAATATATTAGGAGTATAGCATGAATATGTGTATATACATATGGCTATATAAGTTGTTTCATGTATAAACATATTACTAAATGATGAAAAGAATTTTAGAAGCCTGTATGCAAAATCATAGTAACTTGGAACTAGAAATGCGCAAAATAGGGTACATTTGTGAGTAAATCTTTCACATATTTCACTGATGGTTTTATGTTATGCCGATATGCATTCATATATCATACTATGCATGTCAAAAACCTGAAACTCCACGGTTGAAATTTGGAAGTTGTGTGCAAAAACCTGTAGCAATCGCATGATGACAGTAAAAATAAAAGATATATGAGTAAGCTCTCTTTTATTTCAAATTGTTGAACTAGATCAGGAATGTAAGTTCGGATATTAATGGAGGTGTTACTGTAAGTGTATGTATCAGCTTAACAAAGATTATAATTATATATTTGTCCTAGTAAGAAGATGAAAAAAAAAATCAAACTCTTTATCTGTTAGAAACAAAAAGATCAAAACTAAGCCATCGTACTTCAAAAATCGACGATCCAATTACTAGTTTATTTTACGATCTGTTGTAAACGTAAAAGTTGGTTGTTAAGTTCCTTGTTTATTCTAAAAATGGTTACTGATTTTTCTAATGAGTAGATCGATTGATGAAAGTGGTAAAGAGTTTTACTTTTCGTTCAAATGGTTAGCGGACCTCAATTGTTCATGTGCCATTATAGTGCTTTTGTTGCATTGGTTAGATGATTCCTTCCTAAGGAATTCTTTTAGTCGTAACACTAAGTTGTGTCACATTGTAGGTGCATCAGGGTTTTGTTTTGACTGAACCAAACGTCCTTTGTTTTAGCTACCCATGCGTTTAAGCCATTGCTAGTTCTTTACCGATTCTTAAAGGATGAAATTGATATATTTTTCATTGTTTCAATAGCTGGTAACACGGCTCCATCGATCTCCATCCAAGCTTGTTGGAACAAAATTCCTTCAGTTCTAGTTTGACTTTATCAAAATGCAGTTCCCTTAGTTATGTTTGTTTTCTATATATATATACCCTTCTGGCAAATAGTCATTGCTTTGTCGAACTATTGGTGCAAGCTACTGAAATAAGCTATCATACTCGACTTTCAATGGATTATTATCATACATATTGGCTTAAATTGTATTGATGTGGCTTTAAATTCTTTGGAGTTTGTTATATTCAAATGGTATAGTTGGTATAGGTTCTTACAGTGGACTGGTGTACTCATATTTAATTTCACACAATATTTCAACTGAAATGGGATGAAAGCAACAAAGGGAGGTAAGAAAGAATGGAAAGAGAACAAGAGAGGTGGACGTGATCGCATGATGATCAATGTATCGATCAGTGAGGGGGCGGCATAAGTTAGGTGGGAGAAGAAGTAGCAGTACGGGGCAAAGAAGAGATGGGAGCATTAGTAAACAAAGGTGTTGCTTGTAGCATTAAATTGGTGCTATGGTTTTAAGGCAGCATAAGTCAGGTGGGAGAAGAAGTAGCAGTACGGGGCAAAGAAGAGATGGGAGCATCAGTAAACAAAGGTGTTGCTTTCAGCGTTAAATTGGTGCTATGGTTTTAACTTTTTCATGCTGGATAGGTTATTGGGCTTTGACCCATTTGTTAAAAAAAACATTAAAAAGAGCTAGAAGAAAGATTGATGGAGAAGGTGGCATGTACACCGATAAGTTTGCCTAGAGCAAACATAGTAAAAAAAGAAGAAGGGGATGGCAGCGTTTGTTAAGGGAGAAATGTAGGCATGATTTGTGCATGCAGTTACTAGGCTTTGGGCCTGAGGGAAAAAATACAATAGAAGAAACGGAAAAAATTGGAAAGAAAATAAGAAGGGAAATGCAGAAGTAGATTAGAAAAGAAGACCAGAGTAGGAAGAAAAGTAGCGATACATGTTTACATGGAATCGTGTGGATTCTCTTGTTTATTGCGTGAATTCTGGGATTGGGCTAGGCTCATAAAAAAATGTTTAAGTTATAATATAAATAAGATATATTTATACATTTAAGTATATACATACGGGCATGTATATGTTTTAAATCAAGAACATACAGGATTGAACGGATTGGCTCGTAAAGGAGTAGCCGAGTTGAACGTAAGTGTATGTTGATAACTCGACCTAAGTTATAATATTATAAACCATTCAATTAAAATAAATTGATTTTTTTAGAAATCAAAGGTAGGTTTAATACCAAACATTATTTAAAATAAAGCAATTCTAAAATTTGTCGTGAACCAAATTAACATGTAACTATTAATCGGTAACGATCTGAAATTCAGTTAATTACGGATGTTTATCTAATTAATTTTTTAATATATTGGGTTATGTTAAATTATGTTGATCATTATTAAACATTTTTATTGACCTCTGATAGTGAAAATTAACACAGTTCCACTATATGTTCGATTGACTGAATTGTTTGAACGCCTTGTTAGCAGAAATAAACATTGTTCTGCTATTATGTCAGTTTGATATATTTTATCAGTTAATTAACGTTGTTGAGTTATTATCAGTCTAAAATATTGAATTGTATTTATATGATGGTTTGTGCAAATTGGGTTAACGACGTGAATATCATTGGTTATAAGAACTGTTATATGTCGTTGGGACTGCTAAGCTATAATTTCTGTAAAGTAACTCAAAAATAAACTCAAGTTTTAATAATTGGATATTAATTGTTTTTAAGAAACAATTAAGTGGATTATTTTAAATTAATTATATTATTAGTTTATTTAAAGGGAAAGATCAATTATAATCGGTTAATAAAATTGTTTAGGGTTGATTTAAATCAACTATTAAAAAGGGGGTCGATTATTAAATTAATTTGTTTTAATTAATTTAATAAAAGAGATTTTAATAAGTGGTTGTTTAAAACTTGATAATATTTTGAATTAACAGATTGGGTTAGATAATGGTGTAGTCAAATGTCGAAGTTAAAATTGGATAAGTACCCAAGATGATGTGTAAACTTAATTAGTATTTTAATCGGGTAAGGTTAAAAGATAATTTAATTTTCAAAGGATAAGAAAATCAAGACGATCATTTGGATTAAAAATTCCCTAATTTAATATCAAGTTAAATGATGAATTGTTCAAATAACAACGTGATTGAAATGGTTTAAGATTTGGAAGTCAAATTGGATTTTTCAATTCTGGTTTGTCGAATATTTGGATATCGAACTTCTACAAATCTTAACGATAAGAATGATTTCAACTTAAGGTCTCAGAGGTAATTAAAATACCCCAACTTAAACGATTTCACTATTATCTGATATATAGTATTAGTTTGTGTTCGAAATGAGTGTTAGGGTTGAATATCGTTTCCAGTTATGAAATGGATGTTCGGGAGTAAGATTATCACATACTATTTATAATAAGAATTTTCTAAATTAATACTTATGTTCCAAATGAATATATAAATAAGTTGGTGTTTAAATTGTAAATAATCAATATTTTTTTAATATGTCTTAGCAGATCCAATGGCATTACCTCTGTCTATTTTATTTTATATTTGATAGTTAAATAACTGACTTCAAATCTGGACATTTTTCGTTATCGTTTGCGATGAGACTAGAATCTAAATTCCACTTTGAATGCCTAAGATGGATTTACAGGATAGTGCCTTCGGTTTGTCCAATCCCAGGACAACTTGTATGGATGAATGTCTGACAGAGTATGCCTAACCGATCACATACTTTGATCTCTTCAAACGTATTTATGTTGGTGGTAGAGAAATTCGTTTCTTTTGCTCTATACCCTTAATATATTTTTGGGGAAGTCAACTAGTGGTTGGCGGTTTGACGATGTGGCATTCAAAGTAAATAAAGAAATGATTTGTCAAAAAGTAAGTTCAGCCTCAAGCCTCACAACCGCGAAATGAGAAAAATCAGGCAGACAACATGGCTATGTGGGTCGCTCCCATTAGTTTGTATGTCACCATCTAGAGAATATTCATTTTGTAACTTTTTCACTTTTGTATCTCCCGAGAATGTTTGTATTGGTACCAACCGTAAGGTGACAATATATTTGATACACTCAAGAGAAATGAGTGGTCAATCATGTGTAGTCGGGTTGCACGATGTTCTGGTTAAACCCAGTGTGTTCCCCTCTAGAGATACACTATCAGAAGGTGGTTCCATACCTTGTCATAGTTGGAAATCCATTATCTAATAAGTGCCCGCAGTTTTGATTGTATATTGTGTATGTGGAGCGTGAGATGCAAACGTTCCACTAGATATTTATTTATTTGTGTTTAGACACTATTATAATATCAGAATAAGATATGATTTCAATATGTTTTTGGGTTATTGTGTTACGACCTGTATTTTCAGCGATGCATAATTAATTAATTTAATTATTTAAATAGTAATTCAGATAATTAACTGGTCATTAAATTAAATTATATGGATTATTTAATTAATATAAATAATAGAATAATATGTTTAATTCAGAAATAATCAAAAATAGTGGAATTCACAATATAGTGTGAATTGGATTATTTAAAATATATAATTAAATTTAGAGTTGAATTATATTAGAGAATATATTATTCGAACGAAGTCGAATGCATAAATTAAATTATAATTATAATCGAGCTCGAAATGGCGCGGCAGTTCGCTATTTGGCGATTCGAACTTCAAATGAATATACAGAATCCATTTTAAATCGGATTTCTGTGAAACAAGAAACGTTCGGAGCTGGTGAAGTATATTTTTCTAGTGGAAGAGAAAAATCGGGATTTCGTCGTGTAGATTTTGATTTATGTCCAAATCAAATTTTAGAAAAGTCGCTATGGAATTCCTTTATAATTTATATCGATTTATCTATATTTGAAAATGGATTTTTAAATATAAATCGAATATCGATGTAACACTGGATTTGAAATATAGAGTTATAAATCCCATTAGAGCTGTATGATATTCTAGTGTGAATATATACAATAATATTTATTTTTAAATATTATATTTAATTATTTTTAAATATATTTATATATTTAAATGGGTTATTTAGAGCTTTAAAAATAGCTAGTTTTGCAAACGACCTCGGTTTTCGATGAAACTAATTTTGCTGGATTCATAATGTCAAATTTTTGTTAGATTTCAATTTCCTGATTTTTGAAGTCAGTACGTGGCCGTAGGCCATTTTAATGTGAAATACAGTCGATAAATTGACCTTTAAAAATACGCTGTGTGAGCAAACGGAGCCGGAATTCGAAGAAACCAGTTTCGTTGGGTCCGCAATGTCGAACTGTTGGTGCATGTCCAGTTTCGTGATTTTTGGGTATTGTATGTGACCATTGGGATTTTTAAAGACGAATACAAACAACGTTGGATTAAAAATTAATATTTTAATCGAGTAAAAATATATTAAAAACTTCCTATAAAATATCCTCAACCTCTAAACCTAAGTCTTCATTTTAATAAGTCCACTGAATTTTCCGCCGTCAGTTTTTCTCTCCACATCCAAAAATTTGACTTTCATAAAATCGTTGAAAAGAAAATAAAAATCCTAAAACCATGGGATTGGTATATCTAGGATCGTTGGAGTGAGGGCTTCATCTCTATATTGGTTTGATCGAGTTCGACGCTTGTTCTGAACATGGGTTTTCTTCACCGTGAGTTTAGGGTTTGGGTATGAGGGTGATACAAGCTTTAATATGTGTTTTTGGGGTTGGTTTTGGTTTCAGGGATGAAAATCGCACTGGTATGAAGTATTTAGGACAGTTCGGTGGTTTTAAGTGATGGGTGGTTCACTGTTGCTGTCGCGACGAGGCTGAGGTCGGGTTTGGATTGAGGTGTTCGAGTTCTGTAAAATGGGTAGGAGTGGATGCGAAAATTGAAGGGGGTCTCGATGGTGATTCTTAGCATCGAAAGTGTTCGGTGATTTACACTGTAGTACGTGACCAGTTGTTCAACGCAAGGAGAAGAAAGGAGATCAAGTGTCGTGAGTTGGTGATGGGGTTGGTACATTTTCGAAGAGGAGTTCGATGGTGATTTTGGTTTTGAAAACGATGTGATGTAGAACGAGATAAATGGAAATGGAAGAAGCGGCTATGGTGTTTGGTTTAGTGGAGGAGTGCGGTATTTTACAGAGAAGAGGAAGAAAGATTGGAGAGCAGGTTTGGGCTTTATCAATAGTGAATGGGACGGGAAAGAAAAGAAACAATTTCAAACCGCCGGATCCGTTGGGATCGTATGGACGATGGCTATACGATGGAACTGACTGGAAGTCAATCAGAGCTTGTTACAATTTATAGTGAAATAAATTGACAGAATCAAATCAAGTGATGGTTATCGTTATTAACGATGATTGTCCAATGTGAGTAAAACTCACCAACTTTGAAAAGTTTTATTTTTACAACATATTTTTAGAACTGATAATTATCCGTTGATTACTGTGTGTTAACTGTTTGGTTGAATTGCTTATGTATTGGTTGAAATTATAGATAACGATATATATATATATAAATCGTTAATCAAATATTGATTCTGTTTAGCAGAATATTTCACATTGAAATGAAATCGATGTTAATTATATTGTTTAACATCTGTGATGCAGAGAAACAGGTTGGAGGGACCTAACGGGGTTCCTCAATATATAAAATATTGTTTTCTGTCATATATTGTGATATATGATGTGATATATAATCTGTTGTTAATTATGTGTGTTTGAATGATATCGACCACTATTGTTTGGTATTTTAAATACCGTAAGAAAACTCTGGGATTAATAAAGAAAATTTCAATAACTATATTGAAATAAAATATTATATAAAATCGAAAGATTTTATATAGAAGGAAGATTTCAAACTATATATTGAAATAGAATATTTATAAAATCAACGGATTTTATATAAAGGAATATTTATAAAATCAAGGGATTTTATAAAGGAAAATATTTGTAAAACAAATATAAAGGAAAATATTTGTAAATCAAACAGAAAGAGAAATATTTGTAAAACATTTACAAATAAAACAGAAAGAGAAATATTTGTAAAACATTTACAAATAAAACAGAAAGAGAAATATTTGTAAAACATTTACAAATAAAACAGAAAGAGAAATATTGGTAAAACATTTATAAATAGAGTTATAAAAAGGAAATGTTTATTTAGAAAATAAATAGAGTTATCAAAAGGAAATGTTTATTTAGAAAATAAATAGAGTTATAAAAGGGATTTATTGGTAAATGAAAAAAAGAATGTCATATAAGGAAATATTTGGCAAATGAATAGAATTTTACATCAGGAAAGTTTAGACCCGTGCTTCACACACGGGTATTACATGATTTGGGTTTAAAGCAAAGATTTTAATAAGAATCTGTTATAACCGATAGATTGAGAAGATTAATTTATAAATAATATTTTATAAATTAAATAAAATATTTATCATTGGATAAATAGAATATATAAGTCAGGACTTATATAGAGAAGTAAGAATCGAATTCAACATCGATATTTGAAACTGAATATGGACGTAAAGTTAATCAAAGGAGTTAATCAAAATGTGTTAATCAAAATGAGTTAGAGAGTTAATCGATTAGAGTTAGAGTTAACGATTAGAGTTAGAGTTAATTGATTAGAATTAGAGTTAACCAGTTGGAGTGAACCAGTTAGAGTTAATAAGTTAGAGTTAACCAGTTAGAGTTAATCAGATAGAGTTAATCGATTAGAGTTAAATCGAACTAGAGTTATTCGAATAAAGTTAATCGAACAAGAGTTAGTCGAATATTTGTTATATCGAATAGAGTTAATTGAATTATAGTTAGTATGATTAGAGTTATTCGAATATAGTTTATTCGAAGAAAGAGTTATCGAATAAGGTTATTCGAAGAAGAGAATTAATCGAATGTAGTTTATTCGAATAGAGAAAGAAATTATCGAATATTAGTGATTCGAGCGGAGTTACCGAATATTAATTATTCGAAAGGAGTTATCGAATATTAGTTATTCGGAAGAAATTATCGAATATTAGTTATTCGAAAGTAGTTATCGAATATTAGTTATTCGAAAGGAGTTATCGAATATTAGTTATTCGAAAGGAGTTAATCAAATATTAGTTATTTGAAAGGAATTAACGGAATATAGTTTATTCGAAGGAGTTAATTGATAAGAGTAAATTTAGAGTTAATTGAATAGAGTTAATCCAATAGAGTTAATCAATTAGAATTAATCAAATAGAGTTAATCCAATAGAGTTAATCAAATAGTGTTAATAGAATTGAGTTAATCAAATAGAGCAAACTGAAAAGAGTAAATCGATTAGAGTTAATCGAATTGTGTTAATTTAATATAATTAATCGAATAGGGCTATTCGAAGAGAGACTATCGAATATAGTTTATTCGAAGGAAAGAGTTATCGAATAGAGATTTATTCGAAAGAGAGTTACGTAAGGAAGTTTGTTAAATATTTAAAAGATAAACTTTGACTATTTCGAAGTTAAAATGTTGTTCAGTTAAGGTCTGAGAGGTAATTTACCCCAACTTGATTGACTTCCTTCTTAACTAAGGAATGGTAAGGTTTGACAGTGAAGGATGGATAAGTGAATTTGGTTAATGAGTGAAATGGTTTGAGTTGACATGGCGATGTTTGATTTAAACATCAGTTTAAATCCAGTGAAGGGGTTTTGGAAATGTTTTCCAAATGAGAACTAGAAATGTTTTCTGATAATAGAAAATCAGAATTTAGAATATATGGAAATAGGAGATAAGTAAATTAATGAACTAAAGAGATAAATGTTAAATGATGATTGATCAATATAATTTCCATCTGGAAAAATATCGTTGTATGCACACATGTTTTTCTTTTATTGTTAGATCACAGACTATCAAAGTTTTGACCATTTTTCCATCATCAATACAGGGAGACCAGTTGGACTCTTATCCAAAGAACCACTCCGTATTGGCATAAGCGTTGCAGATTCATATATGCCAAAGATAATTGAAGACGGAGTAAAGTGCAAGGGTTGTTGTATAAGTCCTAAGAAGAGATTACCTAGGATGGATGTACGGAATAGTGCCTTCGGTTTGTCCAGTCCCAAGACAACTCGAATGGACGAATGCTGATAGAGTATATCTGGTAGATCGCGTAAGTTAATCATTTCAAATGTATTTACGTTGGTGGTGAAGGAATTCGTTTCTCTTAGCTTATACCCATGGTATTTTTGGGGAAATTAATTTGTGATTTGATGGGTATGACGATGTGACATTCAAAGTGAATGAATGAGTAATCTGTTGAAAGATATGTTATGACCTCCAGCCTCATCAATTGGGAAATGACAGAAATCGGGCAGGCAGCATGGCTAAGTGGGCCGCACCCAAGTAGGGTATATTGTTACCATCTAGAGAATATTCATATTTGTACTGTTTTCAATTCTGTATCTCCCGGGAATGGTTATGTTGGTTTACCAACTGTAAGGTGAAATATATTCGATACACTCAAGCGAAATGAGTGGTCAGTCATGTGTGGCTGAGTTGCAAGATGTTCTTGTTGAACTCCAGTGTATCGCTTCTAGAGTACACTGAGAGGAAGGTGGATCCATACCTTGTCATAGTTGGAATCCATTCCCCAAATAAGAGCCCGCGGTTTTGATTGTATATTATATATGTAGAACGTTAGATGCAAGCGTTTCTACTAAGTTGATATTACTTGTGTTAGACATTATTATAATATCAGAATAATATTGTTTTACAAATGATTTGGGTTATCTTAAGGTAAAACCCATCCGTGTTTATGTGTGGATCGGTCTTACGACTATTCTTTCTTTTGAAAGGATTTTTAAAGTTAAACAAATGATTTGAGTTACTCAAACCAGTCACATGACTGACCCATAGTTTATTTTGTTTTGTTTTCCCTAAACTCTTTGGTGCCCAATTTTGTACGGGCAGTCAAGTAGTCGGGATTTACAGATACTTGAAGAGCTGGAGCAGGAGGCTTCAGAATTATATAGCTATGGTTTTTCTGCTGTGTTCTAAGTGTTGTGCTTTGGAAGTTATATGCATATTTAAGTACAGATTTATATTTCAAAGTTATGTTATATATTATATGTTATTTGTAACGACCCGAGAAAAACTCGACGCTCGAATTTTCGAAAACAATACATAAACCCGTATTACTTGCCAAAAACCCAAGTATCGAACCCCAGATTGTCAATAGAAAGAAGTTGGAGGATGAGAAAAGAAAGAAAGAATATTAGAATAGAATAAAGGAGAAGATCAACACATCAAAATCTCACAGCAGAACGAATAAAATATAATATAACAAATCTTTTTATACAAAAGAACTGTATATACATACCAACCATAAGAGTACAACAGATATCATACACAGCAGAATAATGACTTTATATAACTAGCGGTGAAGTTGCCTGCTTCCAGCTCCTGGAACTCCAAGTGAAACCTAACCTAAAACATACTCGGTCTGACCCGAGCACATTTCAAGCAAAGCAAAATACACCAGGTCAGTCTGTAATACTTTCAGTGATAAATTCACAGAACACACAACTTGTTTAACTTTGGAAAAATCCTTTCTGAAATCAAAGGATAATAGTAACACCAGCCCACACATAAACACGGACGGTTTTTACCTTACTATAACCCAAAACATTTTTAAATCATAACTTATTTTGATATTATCATAGTGTCTAAATACAAATAAATATCAATCTAGCGGAACGCTTGCATCTCACGCTCCACATATATATTATACAATCAAAAAGAGTGGGCGCTTATTGGATATTGGATTCCAACCGTGACAAGGTATGGGTCCACCTTCCGAATGTGTATCTCTAGAGGTGAATAAACTGGGTTCAACAAGAACTTCTTGCAACCCGGCCCACACATGACCGACCACTCATCTCTCTTGAGTGTATCGAATGTATATCACCGACGGTTGGGATCAGCAACCGCCTTCGGACAACATCGAATATAGATTAAAGAAGCAAATGGAATTTCTCTAGATAGGTGATTATACATCCTAATGGGAGCGACCCACATAGCAATGCTGCCTGCCCGATTTTTGTTATTTCCCAATTGATGAGGCTCGAGGCTATAATTTATCTTTAGAATATCTGGTCACCATTCACTTTGAATGTCACATCGTCAGAATCGCTAGATATTACTAATTGACATCCACAAAAATACTCTGCGGTCAGCTAAGAGAAGGTGTACGACCTTCTCTGCCATCAACAGAAATACGTTTGAAGAAATCAACGTATGTGACCCCTTGGCAAATACTCTGTCAGACACTCGTCCATACAAGTCATCCAGGAACAGGATGAACCGAAGGCACTCTCTTACTGCATTTCATATAGGAATCACCCCAAGGATCAGTAGCGAGAAGTCCTTGCAATCCGTAGATTCAAACCACGACAGAATCACAGTTTATCTCTTCTTGCAAGGCAGAGAATCTTAGTGGTTCTTCTGTTTACGAAGATCTAAGGTCTTCAACGCTCCATCTCAATCTTCTTCTAATATCTTCACGTATTTGTTGGTTGGAATGGTTTTCGAAAATAAATTCGATCCCGGTCTTTCCATACCAACAATCGTATTGGTCAGGTTTAATAGTCGGCGATTTAACTATCAAAGAACAATTGTGTGAATATGAGTTTGTTGATTCAGTACTTGGCATTGCTTGGCCTACTAAAATTTATTTAACGAATTTGTTAATAACTTCTAATTCTTCCTATATATTCGAAACATTTTATTTTTTATTCTAAAATCTCGTATTCGTGTCCAATATTCTTCGTATAGGCTAAAACCAATTTCAACACCTTCACTCATCCCAGACTAATATCATTCCTCGATAATAGTGAAGCCATTCAAGTTGGGGTATTTTATTTACCTCTCAAACTGTAACAACCCGTAAAATGCGAGCCAGTTTGAAATTTTTATTTTGGCAATTTTAGCGAATTTTGAATATTTAAAATAGATTATTTTAAATAATAATGACGAAAAATTATTTTGAATAGAATTAGAACGAATATATTTATATAAATCGTCGTAGAATATAAATATTTATTTTAAATTATAAAAGGAATTGAAAATGGCGCGGTAGTTAGATAATTCGATTTCAAATTTCAAATGAATGTACCGGGTGCAGAATAAAACGGATTTTGGCGAAACTAAAAATATTTGAATCTAATTGAGAAACTATTTCTAACGAATTCGGGAAATCAAAATTTCATAGCGGGATTCAAAAGATACGTCCAGTTGAAAATTCAGAGTAGTCGCTATGGAATTCTGGCCCTTAAAAATGGAAATTTTGCAAACGACCTCGGATTTCGACGAAACCACTTTTGTTGGATCCGTGATGTCAAATCGTTACTAGGTTTCAAATTTCATAATTTTCTGAATCAATATGTGAGCGTGGCAAAGGAAAACGCGTTTGGCCAGTTTTAGTTGATTTTAATCGACTAGAAAATGGTCATTTTTCAAACGATCTCAGAATTCGACGAAACTAGTTTTGTTAGGAGCGTATCATCAATACGAAGCTAGAAAATAATTTTCTGGAATTTTTAGAGTTAGTATGCGGCCCTGGTAATTTAAAATGTACGTTCAAATTGAATATATACTGATTTTTATTTTAATTTTAGCGGAAACTGTTCGTAACAGCCGAATTGGATTACGAAACATATCCCATTGTGTTCGGAATAGAGGTATTTAGCTAGGGACAACAGTCGCTGGGTTTGAATTGGAGTTCAGACGGGAAATTTCACAACAAAGTAATTAAATGAATTGAATAATAATATATAACTCCATATTTATACACCCTCACTAAGTCAAAACCAGTCAAACCCTAAGCCCCCTACAGATAAACACGCCGCCGCCTTCTAAGCCTTCTAGGGGTTATCTCGCTCGATTTTTCTATGATTAAAATCTTCCAATCCAACACAAAATAAATTCCCATTTCTAAACAAGATTAAAGAGCTCCCCTAGTTCTAAGAGTTCAACGGACAAGATCTGAATTGGGTGAAGGAGCCGCGCGAATTCGGGGCTCGAACGTGCCCTGTTCGAGCGCGATTTTCTATGCGAAGGGAGGTGCGAACTGCACCCAATTCGGGGCACAAGGAGGCAGCTCCAAGGTCGGCGGCGTGATGATTATCGATCGTTGGTCAGTGGCTTGGATTGCATGAAAATCTGAAACCCTAGTTTGAGCAAGATGGGTTTTGTAAGTCCTGAAGCCGACGTGAAGGGTAATGAAGAAGAAGAGGGGATATGCAACATTTGGTAAACGTAAAAGGTTAATTTTTAATTTAACTGTATTAGTTTAAAAAAAAATTGTAATTAGCATGAATAAAAATCAATTTTTAAAATGTAATTAACACTAATATAAATCTGGTTCTAGGAAAAAAAAGAGTATGGTTTTAAAAAAAAAAATAGATTTGATTTATAAATACAAAGTTTAAATGAAATAACTTTGTTATAAAATTTGCATGGTTTTTGAAAATAAACATACATGGTCTTTAAAATATATATGCTTTGTTTTAAAAATATAAAACATGATTGTTTTGAATATGAAAGAAGATTGTTTTGAAAATGAGAATAGGATTTTTATTTCGATAAGAATAGGATTTTTATTCCGATAAAAATTCGATTTCTATATATTGAATAGGATAGTAAAGATTCGATTTTTATATATTGAATAGGATAGTAAAGATTCGATTTTTATATATTGAATAGCATAGTAAAAATTCGATTTTTATATATTGAATAGCATAGTAAAAATTCGATTTTTTTATATTGAATAGTATAGTAAAAATTCGATTTTTATATATTGAATAGCGAAGTAAAAATTCGATTTTTACATATGTAGTGGCTACAGCAACGAAGGTGACAAAAAGGCGAGAACAACGAAGATCTCTATAAAAGAAGAGCCATGGAGTTAGGATAGCTATCGGTGAGAACTTCTCACTCTTCAATTTCTTTTCTAGTTATATATATATAATAGGATGCAGACGGTGTTTAGTAGCACCCGACACAATCGTCCACAGACCATGGACTTGTTTGTTTGATTGCAAAAATTAGTTAGATTATTTGGTTTGAATTGAATTGTGTGGTGAAATGAAAGGATTTGATTGATTTGTGAATGGCGTGGGCCTTCACTAGACCGGGGATAAGGCTAGGCCTCGTCCCGTTTCTAGTATCGTGCCGTTATGCCGCCGAAATTTTCTAAAATGAGTTAGAAAAATAAAAATATCATTTCTATTTTGTAAATGAACTGAAAAAAATCCATGTGTTAAAATAAAATATTTTATCGTTAAAAATATAATTTTTAACGTGAAAGTGAATAAATAAATTTTTATAAACAAATCGGCCGATTTGTTTATATACACTGATTTGACTGATATTGATTGGGCCGATAAATTTTACACATCGCCCAACTGCACAAATAAAATATGTGTTTGATTGTTTGAAACCCCACACGGGTGTTGGGATGAAATTTGAAGTTCACTCATCCTGATTGATTAAATATGTCGATCGATTGATTGACAGGCTGTTATAAGCGTTAGATATCTATATTTGATGCTTATACAGTGTAGTGCACTTTGGTTGGTGGTTGATTATTTTTCAATGCTATTATATACGTGTGATGTATGAAAATCCATATAATTAACATTATATGGTGATTGATTGGGCCTCATTTCAATTTAGAAAATAAAGAATAATATAAAACAAAGGTTAATGTGTTGACTGTACTCATCCGTTGAGGTTAGTCATGTGTTGAACGAAATATTTTGATAATAACAAATATTTTGATAATAGGAAATATTTGAAATAGAATATTTGAAAATAGAAATATATGAAGCCATGTTGATTAGATTGACGCCATTTTGACGTGAACGATATTTATATCAATTTTAAACGATTTCGAAATGAATTGAATTGAAAACGATTTTGAAATGAATTGAATTGAAAACGATTTCGAAATGAATTGAATTGAAAACGATTTCGAAATGAATTGAATTGAAAACGATTACGAAATGAATTGAATTGAAAACGATTTCGAAATGAATTGAATTGAAAACGATTTCGAAATGAATTGAATTGAAAACGATTTCGAAATGAATTGAATTGAAAACGATTTCGAAATGAATTGAATTGAAAACGATTTCGAAATGAATTGAATAGAAAACCAATTTGAATTTGATTTGAATAGAAAACCAATTTGAATTTGAATTGAATAGAAAACGAAATGAATTCGAATCGAATTAAAATCGATTTAAATTGAAATCAAATAGAAATGAAAGTAAGAAGAATTTATAATAGAAAATTCAATTTTGATTTGAATTTGAAATATAGGTTGAAATTGTTTTTGAAATGAATTCAAAACTATTTATATAATTCGTTTTAAATAGAAATCGACGAAGTATATATTATATATATTATATATATAATATAATGGCCTGAATAGAACGCACCGCGGCAGTTCGTGAATTTCGACCATTTATTTCAAACGGACATTACGGGAGATCCGACCGTCGGATTCTCCTAAAACCGGAACCGTTGGGTTCGTATCGAAAAGAGCTTTCTAACGAATATTAGAAATCTGAAATCTAACGGTTGGATTTGGGGTTACGTCCAAATCAAATTTGAAAAAGGTCGCTGTAAGTGCAGTTCGATGGCCATTGTTGGAAATCGATTGTACGAGCCTAAATAAAATTATTAAAAATAGTAATAATTTGGGTAAAATCATAAGAAATGATTTGGGAAAAATTGGGATGAAAAAACTCCATATTTGAAAAGATAAAAATAAATTTTTATCGAAATGCACTAGTTTTAAATAATCGGAATTTCTAATATATTTGATTGGATTTGAAATGGGTTTATCGTGAACGGTGTTTTAAAATAACACTAGTTCTTTAACCCGATAATAAATAGAATGTGATTTGGGTTTGTCGTGAACTGTGTTTTAAATAACACCTAGTTCTTTAACCCAGTAAAAGGAGTTTTAATGAATCTGCAATTAAATTGAAATGTGAATTGATAATCTGAATGATCAAATTTAGAAATTGAGCGAGAATGGAGTATTACCAATTTTGCTCCAAAGCGATAGTTAAATCTTTAATTAGATTTGAACGTGAAATGGTAATTAAATTTACCGATAACACCGTGGTGTTAGTTATGGGTAATAACAGTTTTGCTCCATGGGATAAATAGGTTGGGATTGGGAAATAAAATAAATAATTACTTCGGTGTGGTTCGCTAATCCCGACTAATTTGGAAAACCATAATATGGTTTGAAATGATATCCAAAGGAAGATTAAAGAATAAATTTAAAAGAATTTATCTTTGATAAAATTAATGGGAACCTTTCCCTAGGAGTGTGAATATCTGAATTGGAATGAGGCGTATGTTGTGTTTGTATAACAATTGTTTATTATATACGTGGGTTATTCAGAAAGGCCGGGTCTATACCCATTCTGAATAACCGATGCGACGATAAGTCGAAGAGGTTGAAGACGGTGCAAGACCGACGATCTTCACATCGAATGGATGGGTGCTACTGACGCTCACGATGGGAGTAGCTACCTTGAAGGGGGCTGAAGTGGTAGCCGTCCGGACGTGCATGGAGATCGACGGATATGCGAGGAAAGTGCCTCCGGTTTCGTTCAAACCCAGAACGGACTTGTAAATGGATGGTGTGTCTGACATTGTATTCCTTTATATTGTATTCGTTGATCTCTGCTAAATATATATCTTTTTGGCGGTGGAGAATTTAATCTCTTGCTTAACGCCCTTCTCTGAGACATACGAGCTTAGAGGTTATATATTGGTAGAAATCAGTGGTACGATATGGATTGATAGTGTGGCATGCTGAGATGCAGTGATCCAGACTTTTGTTGAAAAGCAAAGTTTGGTGGATGATGATCAAAGCGCAGCTTTAATATAGCACGGCTTTGTGTATAGCGTTGATTCGCGAGCCTCACACCCCGGTATGGTGGTAAACTGATGGTTTGATCAGTATGCTTTTTCGTGGGTGGGCACCTTCGTGGTGTCGTGGATTCGGTCGACCGAGAGTGAGCTTAGTGCTCAGAGGGATAGGGTAAGCGGTGTTTTCTCTCGCCGGGACGTAAGCCGCAGTGATACTCGATTTCCCAAAAGTGCGGATGTGCATTACGGTGTTTTCTCTAGCCGAGACGTAAGCCGTTGAGATGGCACTACGCGATCGATCTTTCGAATCAGGAGCCACCATGATGGAAATCCAATTTCCGAATATGACATTTTGCGGTTTTAATTGTAGAGCCTAGTATTGGCGACATGATATATGGTACCCATGCCGTCTATGATTAATATATTTATATTTGAAGTTGTTTTCTTCACTTATAGTAATAATATAAGATGAAATTTCGCGTATCAAGCATATTTGGCTATTATAAGGGAAAACCCTATCCTCTGGCTTGCGTTGCATTGTGTGATGGGACCTGGGTCTTATAATAGCTTCATTGTTCTTTATTTAGCATTGCGCTGTTTGTTTTCTGCACTGGTATTCTGGGGAGGAAACCCGTTCCGTGTTATACGGCGTGGTCCCTTGATTTACCTAACTTTAAAAACAAATATTAATAACTGTTTTTAGTTCTCACACCAGTCACATGACTGACCTGGAGTTTATTGTTTTAACCTAAACTCTGGGTGCCCCTATTTTCCACACGGGCAGCTAGTAGTTTTGGTTTTGCAGATTTATATTCACAGGATCCTGATTTACAGCTGGAACGATGTTCGGAAAGCTCTGTATCCGTGCATTATTTTCATTTGTGTTTTATATTGTTTTTCCGCTGCTATGTAATTTATTGTAATCTCTGATATTTATCGAATGTAATTTATTCATTTATACTCTGTATATTCTTGTATTCTGATGGAATTGTTGTAATAAACAATGAAATGTTCTTCTGTTTGTGTTCTATTTTGTCGTGTTCTCAAAACAATCAGGCGTTTTGAAAGGTCTAGATCGGTTTAGCGACTGATTCGGATCGAGCGAAATTCCTTGTTGTCACACAAACCTTGATCGACAACGTTCTTATCTTAGAATAATATTAGTTCGTCACCTAACCATTTCCCAAAACCTTATTTACCATCTCGATTTCAAACTGATTTTATACACTGTTTCTTACATTTGAGATCCTCATTCAAAACTCTTCTTACTTAATTCCCTTTATTAAGTAAATATTTACCAAAACACCATTTTTAGTCTAAACGCGATTCCGCTTATAACTTTTGATCTTGGGTTTGAAATCCACTTATCATCTTACAACAAGACCTTATTACTTGGAATTTATTTCCAAAAGCTTTTACCAATATTTAACGCAAACTAACTTATGTGTTTTCCTTTACATTGGAATCCTTGTTCAATTACACTGTTCGCTTGATCCCATCCTTTACCCTTAAAAGTCATTACTTTGGTTTTTAAAAACCTCATTTTTAAACTTTACTTGGATTTCTTCCTTAATACTCGTAATAATCCATTTAACATCTTCTCACAACTTCTTATATCTTATTCTGAAACCACCATTATATTTCAGTCTATTTCTAATCAATTAACCAACTTTATTCAATTTTGAATTCGCCTTACTAAATAAAAAAGCATTAAGTAAACTTTATTTGAATTTCCACATTTACATATAAAATCTCATTTTCAAATCTCGTTTAAAAACTTGGATTATACATCATGCGATTCTGCTACTCAAACAATTTAAATAATTCTTTTATAAACTTGATTAAAATATTTATAAATTTATAATTTAATTAATTATATAAAATGATTGAAAAACTTCAATTCAGTTATAAAAATATTTATAACTTTAATACTACGTCGATTCACCGAACGGTAGAATGACGTCTGAAATAACACATTTTATGTCATTCACTACCAATTACCAAATCAACACTGTCAATTGATTTTAAAC
Source organism: Allium sativum (assembly GCA_030737875.1). Classification (NCBI taxonomy): domain Eukaryota; kingdom Viridiplantae; phylum Streptophyta; class Magnoliopsida; order Asparagales; family Amaryllidaceae; genus Allium; species Allium sativum. The sequence goes on along the minus strand of CM060916.1, from coordinate 1,030,381,789 downwards.
ACAACACAGGTGAATATCTATTCAACCATCACGCTCAAACAGATTTTTCTACCATATGGGGTTCAAATCAGTTCAGATATCAATAATATAAAACAACCAAACAACATATAAAATATTGAGGAATCTGGTCGGATCCCTCGAACCTATCCTTCCCTGCATCACAGCTCGTTATACATTTGATAATAATATATGAAATAAATTTCAATAATCTATTATTTAAAACGATAAAATAAAAATGACAGCAACCAATCAAACAAATAAACAGCCAATAGCAACCAATCAACCAATTTATATTTTTATAGGTCAATTATATTTTAATATGAATTTACCACATCACAGGATTCCAAAAGGTGTGAGAATTAACTCACCAGTTTATTTCGGTTGACGGTGGACGCGTTTTTTCCTTTTAATTTCAGTCGAGTGTTCAAAATTAGCTGGATTTTCAACTGCGTCAGATCGGTGCCTAGTCAGTGCCATTGTTTAGGTCTCGTCCCTGCGATCCCAACTGATCCAGTTTCGTCAGATTTCATTATCGTACGCGGAAGTTACGCTAGTTTAAAGTTTGTATATATTATACGATAATTAACTAAGTTAATTATAAATTAATTAAATAATTAAGTAATCATCACCTTAATCACCGTTATAATCCACGTCAACATACCATTCTCGTTCACGCGTTTTCACCTGGGGCCAATTATCAAATCCGACACTTTCTTCAACCACGAGCTCGCCCTCCCAACCCGATCAACGCCGGTGATCTGACAGACCTGGACCCCCACATGCTATGCCGCCGAGTTCCCCCGCACCACCAGCTTCCTCCACTGACGATCTCGAGCCCAAACAGTACACCACTGTGCCAGAAATCCCCTTCAACCAACTTCCATTGAAACCCAAACTGCCGCCACCACCGTCCACGTCCAGCGACCGCACCACCACCATTCTGACCACCTCACGTTCCAGCTCACTTTCCCCTTAGACCCCGTCACCAACAACCCCCGTCGTCGCCGGAATTTAGGAATTTCCGATCGTCACTTTTCAAAACACCCCAAAAAATAGCCTCTCTGATCATCTCAACCCCACGACCACCACCGACCACCAGAGAACCCGAGACCACAGCCAAACGAAAGCCTGATCTCCCCTCTTTAATTCCCCCAAGGTCCCGTCACCTCAAATCGATCCAATCTCCTCAATTTATGAAAAGAACGGAACCCATTTTCTATGGTTTATCCTCGATTCCGGCCATCTCCGACCACGATAGGTCCCCAATTTTTCTCAGCAGGTAGGTAAGGACCCGATCTATAACTTCGCTTCAGGTCAACCTCACAAATTCTTCACGTAAGATGAGATATAAATTGATTTGTTTATGGGGGTTTTTCTGCAAATATTCTTGGCTGAAAATTGTTTTGGATGGAATGACCTGAAATATAGGCTGAGGGGGTTTATATTTAAAGATGGAAATAATATTTATTTATATCGATGTGACGAACAATATTTTATTTCGTGTCTATCGCTATTTCGAACGTTTTTTATTCGCTCCTGCGCTCACATACGAACCCCGTTCGAGATGCAAATGGGCGGCATAGTATAATTTGAAGATACGGTCCTAATGAAATTTGCTTCGTCGAATTCCGAGTTCGTTTTCACGAATGGCCCTCGTTCACGTTCAAATGGTCATTTTTATTTGTATTTTATTTTGCTGCACACACAAATTAACCCCGATTGACGCGCCACTTGAAATCTAGCAATAATTTACTATTGCGGTCCCAATAAAATTTGTTTCATCGAAAACGAAGGTCGTTGAATAAAGGCCCTTTTATAACTGCCCAATTCAAAGAAAATAAACCAATTTTAAAATACTTCAATATAATAATATTAAAATATTATTATTGGCCATACACGACCGAAATATCGTATATTACCAAGATAAAATAGCTCGGGTTGAGTTTGAAGCCAAATCAATATTATAAAAATTTAAAAACCCCTTTATTTAATATAAATAACGTTATAATTTATAAAGGAAATTCCACAGCGACCTTTTCAAAATTTGATTTGGACATAAAATAAAATCTACAACATGAAAACTCGATTTTCCTCTTTCATTAGAAAAATATTATCCAACAGATTCAGACGTTTCTTGTTTCGAGAAAATCCGACTCATATTGGGTCCTGTACAGCCGTTTAAAGTTCAAAACGCCAATTTACGAACTACCACGCCGCTGTAGCTCGTTTTTTAATTAAATTATAAAATAAACGTTAAAACGTCGTTTTATAAATGAAATTGCCGCGATAATTTCAATACGAACGATATTAAACCAATTTAAATTGCCCGATCACTTTAAATTGCAAAATCAACATTTTCCCTATATCCCGAAATTAAAATATTATTATAATATTCAAAATAAATAAATATTCAAATTAAAATGGTTAAATTTCATTATTTAAACTCAAATCAATATTTTAAATAAATAAAATATTTCAATAAAATGGCTAGAAAATACAGGGAATTACACTCCTTCCCCCCTTAAAATAATTTCGTCCTCGAAATTGCTAAGGTAGAAAGAACGTTACAACCCATTATCTTTATACTAATACTTAATTTAAAACTCGATTTTATTTTGAAAATAAATCTAATTAGTTGTAAAACCAAATTAATTCAAATAAAAGAATTTCCCAATAATCTTCAAAAAATTTCTAACATCTTAAATTTTGGAATTTTTTTGGCAGAGTCTCCCCTGTACAGAGGACATCTGCAAAATTGCAGGTTCAAGAAATATATATACATCGACTCTCATGGTTGGAAAAATTAAAAATCCAAACTCAAAACCCAAATAAAAACAAAAATTTCATATTTTCGTAGGCGTACCTTTTTGCGAGCGTTATTATGCGATAAGAAATATATTATATTCGAGCTTGCTTAGTTATTTTGCAGCTCTATCAAACTGGATTCAATTTACTCCAGAATTTTCTCTTGAATGGATTTTAAAGCTGAATTGGCACTTATGCACCTGTTTCTCAACTCAAATGAACTCATTAGTCCCTAAACAAATGGCAGTTATGTTCGAAACATCCATATCATACATATTAACTGATTTTACACCCAATTCAATCCATATGAGGTTATACTTATTTATAATCACTTCGTTTGTTTCTTTAATTACCCATTCGGATTTGTTGAATTTGGATTGATTATCCATCTTATTTATTTCATTTTGGTTATAAACCAAACCGATTCATGTTCAGGTTCATATTCAAGCAATCAACTACACAATCCAAACATATCATACAAACAAATCAATAGATTGCCCATATTATAATAATTCATGAAAATTATTACTTTTATTATTTATAAAATATATTGGGCAAAAACAAATTTCAAAATGATTTTAATATTAAATTACAAATACGCGCTCTTAAATATACACTCAAATTCAATCTAGGGTATTACTAACCCCATCTCTATCGAGTCACGCCATAGAGCCAAGGTTATCACTAAACCAATAGCTCTGATACCACTGTAACGACCCGAGAAAAACTCGACGCTCGAATTTTCGACAACAATACATAAACCCGTATTACTTGCCAAAAACCCAAGTATCGAACCCCAGATTGTCAATAGAAAGAAGTTAGAGGATGAGAAAAGAAAGAAAGAATATTAGAATAGAAGAAAGGAGAAGATCAACACATCAGAATCTCACAGCAGAACGAATAAAATATAATATAACAAATCTTTTTATACAAAAGAACTGTATATACATACCAACCATCAGAGTACAACAGATATCAGACACAATGGAATAATGACTTTATATAACTAGCGGTGAAGCCGCCTGCTTCCAGCTCCTGGAACTCTAAGCGTAACCTAACCCAGAACATACTCTGTCTAACCCGAGCACATTTGAAGCAAAGAAAAATACACTGGGTCAGTCTGGAATACTTTCAGTGATAAATTCACATAACACACAACTTGTTTAACTTTGGGAAAATCCTTTCTGAAATCAAAGGATAATAGTAAGACCAGCCCACACATAAACATGGATGGTTTTTACCTTAATATAATCCAAAACATTTTGAAATCATAACTTATTCTGATATTATCATATTGTCTAAATACAAATAAATATCAATCTAGCGGAACGCTTTCATCTCACGCTCCACATTTATTTTATACAATCAAAAAGCACGGGCGCTTATTGGATATTGGATTCCAACCGTGACAAGGTATGGGTCCACCTTCCGAATGTGTATCTCTAGAGGCGAATACACTGGGTTTAACAAGAACGTCTTGCAACCCGACCCACACATGAACGACCACTCATTTCCCATGAGTGTATCAAATGTATATCACTGACGGTTGTGATCAGCAACCGCCTCCCGAAAAGGGACAGCATTGAATATAGATTAAAGAAGCAAATGGAATTTCTCTAGATAGGTGATTATACACTCTAATGGGAGTGACCCACATAGCCATGCTGCTTGCCCGATTTTTGTCATTTCCCGGTTGATGAGGCTCGAGGCAAGAATTTATCTTTAGAATATCTGGTCACCATTCACTTTGAATGCCACATCGTCAGATCCGCCAGATATCACTAATTGACGTCCACAAAAATACTCTGCGCTCAGCTAAGAGAAGGTGTACGGCCTTCTCTGCCATCAACAGAAATACGTTTGAAGAAATCAACGTACGTGACCCCTTTGGAAATACTCTGTCAGACACTCGTCCATATAAGTCATCCAGGAACAGGATGAACCGAAGGCACTCTCCTACTGCATCTCATATAGGAATCACCCCAAGGATCAGTAGCGAGATGTCCTTGCAATCCGTAGATTCCAACCACGACAGAATCACAGTTTATCTCTGCTTGCAAGGCAGAGAATCTTAGTGGTTCTTCCGTTTATGAAGATCTACGGTCTTCGATGCTCCATCTCGATCTTCTTCTAATATCTTCATGTATTTATTGGTTGGAATGGTTTTTGAAAATAAATTCGATCCCGGTCTTTCCATACCAATCGTATTGGTCAGGTTTGATAGTCGGTGATTTAACTATCAAAGAACAATTGTGTGAATATGAGTTTGCTGATTCAGTACTTCATTGCTTGGCCTATTAAAATAAATTTAACAAATTTGTTAATAACTTCTAATTCTTCCTATATATTCGAAACATTTTTTTTTAATTCTGAAATCTCGTATTAGTGCCCAATATTCTTCGTATAGGCTAAAACCAATTTCAACACCTTCACTCATTCCAGACTAATATCATTCCTCGATAATAGTGAAGCCGTTCAAGTTGGGGTATTTTATTTACCTCTCAAACCTTGATCGACAATGTTCTTATCTTAGAATAATATTAGTTCGTCACCTAACCATTTCACAAAACCTTATTTACCATCTCGATTTCAAACTGATTTTATACACTGTTTCTTACATTTGAGATCCTCATTCAAAAATCTTCTTACTTAATACCTTTAATTAAGTAAATATTTACCAAACACCATTTTTAGTCTTAACACAATTCTACTTATAACTTTTGATCTTGGGTTTGAAAGCTTTTACCAATATTTAACGCAAACTAACTTATGTGTTTTCCTTTACATTGGAATCCTTGTTCAATTACACTGTTCGCTTGATCCTGTCCTTTACCGTTAAAAGTCATTACTTTGGTTTTTAAAAACCTCATTTTTAAACCTTACTTGGATTTCTTCCTTAATACTCGTAATAATCCATTTAACATCTTTTCACAACTTCTTATATCTTATTCTAAAACCACCATTATATTTCAGCCTATTTCTAATCGATTAACCAACTTTATTCAATTTTGAATTCGCCTTACTAAGTAAAAAAAACATTAAGTAAACTTTATTTGAATTTCCACATTTACATATAAAATCTCATTTTCAAATCTCATTTGAAAACTTGGATTATACATCATGCGATTCTGCTACTCAAACCATTTAAATAATTCTTTTATAAACTTAAATAAAATATTTATAAATTTCTAATTTAATGAATTATATAAAATGATTGAAAAACATCAATTCGGTTATAAAAACATTTATAACTTTAAAACTGCGTCGATTCACCGAACGGTAGAACGACGTCTGAAAAACCACATTCTAGGCCATTCACTGCCAATTACCAAATCAACACTGTCGATTGATTTTAAAAACAATACAAGTGAATATCTATTCAACCATCACGCTCAAATAGGTTTTTCTACCATATGGGGTTCAAATCAGTTCAGATATCAATAATATAAAACAACCAAACAACATATAAAATATTGAGGAATCCGGTCGGATCCCTCCAACCTGTCCTTCCCTGCATCACAGCTCGTTATACATTTGATAATAATATATGAAATAAATTTCAAAAATCTACTATTTAAAATGATAAAATAAAAATGACAGCATCCAATCAAACTAATAAACAACCAATAACAACCAATCAACCAATTTATATTTTTAAAGGTTAATTATATTTTAATATGAATTTACCACACCACAGGATTCCAGAAGGTGTGAGAATTAACTCACCAGTTTATTTCGGTTGACGGTGGACGCGTTTGTTCCTTTTAATTTCAGTCGAGCGTTCAAAATTAGCTAGATTTTCAACTGCGTCAGATCAGTGCCTAGTCAATGCCATTGTCTAGGTCTCGTCCCTGCGATCCCAACGGATCCAGTTTCGTTAGATTTCGTTACCGTACGCGGAAGTTACGCTAGTTTAAAGTTTGTATATATTATACGATAGTTAACTAAGTTAATTATAAATTAATTAAATAATTAAGTAATTATCACCTTAATTACCGTTATAATCCACGTCAGCATACCATTCTCGTTCACGCGTTTTCACTTAGAGCCAATTATCAAACCCGACACTTTCTTCAACCACAAGCTCGCCCTCCCAACCCGATCAACGCCGACGATCTGACGACCTGGACCCCCACCTGCTACGCCGCCGAGTTCCCCCGCACCACCATCTTCCTCCACTGACGATCTCGAGCCCAAACAGTACACCACCGTGCTAGAAATCCTCTTCAACCAACTTCCGTTCAAACCCAAACCGCCGCCGCCACCGTCCACGTCCAGCGACCGCACCACCACCATTCTGACCGCCTCACGTTCCAGCACCCTTTCCCCTCGGACCCTGTCACCAACAACCCCCGTCATCGCCGGAATTTCCGATTTTCACTTTTCAAAACACCCCCAAAAATAGCCTCTTCGATCATCTCAACTCCACGACCACCACCGACCACCAGAGAACCCGAGACCATAGCCAAACAAAAGCCTGATCTCCCCTCTTTAATTCCCCTAATGTCCGATCATCTCAAATCGATCCAATCTCCTCAATTTCTAAAAAGAACGGAACCAATTTTCAATGGTTTATCCTCGATTCCGGTCACCTCCGACCACGATAGGTCCCCAAATTTTCCCAGCAGGAAGGTAAGGACCCAATCTACAACTTCGCTTCAGGTCACCCTCACTAATTCTTCACGTACGATGAGATATAAATTGATTTGTTTACGAGGGTTTTTCTGCAAATATTCTTGGCTGAAAATTGTTTTGGATGGGATGAACTGAAATATAAGCTGAGGGGGTTTATATTTAAAGATGGAAATAATATTTATTTACATCAATGTGACGAACGATATTTTATTTTATGTTTATCGCTATTTCAAACGTTATTTATTCGCTCCTGCGCTCACATACGAACCCCGTTCGAGATGCGAATGGGCGACAGAGTATAATTTGACGATACGGTCCTAATGAAACTTGTTTTGTCGAATTCCGAGTTCGTTTGCTCGAATGGCCCTCGTTCACGTTCAAATGGTCGTTTTTATTTGTATTTTATTTTGCTGCGCTCACAAATTAACCCTGATTGATGCGCCACTTGAAATCTAGCAATAATTTACTGTTGCGGTCCCAATAAAATTTGTTTCATCGAAAACGAAGGTCGTTGAATAAAGGCCCTTTTATAACTGCCCAATTCAAAAAAAATAAACCAATTTTAAAATACTTCAATATTATAATATTGAAGTATTATTATTAGCCATACACAACCGGAATATCGTATATTACCATGATAAAATAGCTCGGGTTGAGTTTGAAGCCAAATCGATATTATAAAAATTTAAAAACCCCTTTATTTAATATAAATAACATTATAATTTATAAAGGAAATTCCACAGCGACCTTTTCAAAATTTTATTTGGACATGAAATAAAATCTACAACACAAAAACTTGATTTTTCTCTTTCATTAGAAAAATATTATCCAACAGATTCGGATGTTTCTTGTTTCGAGAAAATCCGACTCATATTGAGTCCTGTACAGCCGTTTAAAGTTCAAAACGCTAATTTACGAACTACCGCGCCGCTGTAACTCGTTTTTTAATTAAGTTATAAATTAAATGTTATAACGTCGTTTTATAAACGAAATCGCCACGATAATTTCAATATGAATGATATTAAACCAATTTAAATTGCCCGATCACTTTAAATTGCAAATTCAACGTTTTCCCCATATCCCGAAATTATAATATTATTATAATATTCAAAATAAATAAATATTCAAATTAAAATGGTTAAATTTCATTATTTAAACTTAAATCAATATTTTAAATAAATAAAATATTTCATTAAAATGGCCAGAAAATACAGGACATTACATTATTCGTTCCGCTGTGAGGTTCGTGTTACTCTGATGTTGTGTTGTTCTTCTTCTTCTATTCTATGTTTCTATATTATATATTCTCGCCCTCTGTTTTCTTTCTATTAGTTTTCTGTTTTCCAGTACAATGTGGGTTGGACTTGTGTTATTTGGTCAGCTCAAATTGGACCGGAATTCCGGGACGCTACAGTTGGTATCAGAGCTTAAGGTTAAGTAATTACCTTGGCTCTGTGGCGTGACTCAGTAGAGATAGGGTTCGTAATACCCTAGATTGTGTTGGGTGTATATATACGAGTGAATGTATTTGTTATTGGATATAAAAGTAGTTTTATATTGTGGAGATTTATTGGTTAAGTTGTTTATGGGTTCTGGTCGATCTGTTTGATCCACTGTATCGGTAAGGATTTATAAACACTTGAATGCAATGTATCGATATGGTATGTTTGAAAAGAGGGTAAATGAAATAATTTCACCCAAAATATATTTTGATATAGAGAGAGTATATATATTGGAAATATAGTATATTGGATGTGTTGGTCGTTATTATAATCGAGTAAGATTAAAAATTAAATAGTTATGTAAATAACCAATCAGAATTCATATAAGTGAAATACGTGAAATCAAGATGAATTAAATCTGAATTAAAAATTAGAATTGAAATTTAAAACCCTAGAGATTTGGGGAAGTGTTTGTAAATGGAATTCGATTAAATATAATTGAAATTTAAAATCCTGGGAGATTTTATTTTTGTTACAAGCATTGAAATGGTAATTTGAAATGAATTTCAAAATGCAAATGTTTAGATATGGTTTTGAAAGTGATATAGTTTTGAACTCACTTCGATAGCTGGAAATAGATTCCGATGATGATTATGACATCATCAATGTTCATTTTCGAGTGGTAAGTGACGGATTACTACCAAAGAAATTGTTTTTGAATTGTTTTGAGAAAAAAAAGTTGTTTTGATATTCCGAAATGAATATTTGATTTTTGAGAAAGCAAAGTTGTTTAAAAACTCCCAGAAACGGATTGTTTGAATTAAAAACAAATTAGATGGAAATTTATGAAACTAAATTGAAAATCAAGAATGGTACTTGAGATTGATAATGGAATTTGGCTTGGATAAACGAATGGTTGTGTTGGAGATAAAAGTGATTGGAGTTTGATTGGATGACACCGGTATATGCTGAATTGGCAGCAGATGAAAATGATATAATGATATGCCTGACAAAAATGTACCAGTTTATATTATATATGGGTTTGAGATTTTGATGCGTCGAACTGCAAGCCGCTTGGTTGTTTGATTTTCTTTTGGGTTGGAGAAGGCCTAGAGACGCGAGTTGTAGTTGTACCGATTGACCAGTACAAAGGAGGTGATGGCGAAATTTTTCAAAAATTTCGGATGTTAGAAAATTTCCATTGTTTATGGAAATTTTCGTTAGTAGAAATAAATTAATATTTTAATTAAATTAAGTGGTGCGGTGAAATTGGTATTTAAGAACTAAGCAAATAATTTTTAACCAGTGAGTAGGGTTTGTTTTCTCCCTTAGCAATTTTGAGGACGAAATTATTTTAAGTGGGGAAGAATGTAACGACCCGTATTTTCAACAATGTATAATTAATTTATTTAATTATTTAAATAGTAATTCAGAGAAATAAATGGTCGTTAAATTAAATTATATGGATTATTTAATTAATATAAATAATAGAATAATATATTAAATTCAGAAATAATCGAAAATAGTGGAATTCACAATATAGTGTGAAATGGATTATTTAAAACATATAATTCAATTTAGAGTTGAATTATATTAGTGAATATAATATTTGAACAAAGTCGAACATATAAATTATATTATAATTATAATCAAGCTCGAAATAGCGCGGCAGTTCGCTATTTGGCGATTCGAACTTCAAATGAATATAAAAATTCTGTTTTAAATCGGATTTCTGTGAAATAAGAAACATTCGGAGCTGGTGAAGTATATTTTTCTAATGGAAGAGAAAAATCGGGATTTCATCGTGTAGATTTTGATTTATGTCCAAATCAAATTTTAGAAAAGTCGCTATGGAATTCCTTTATAATTTATATCGATTTATTTATATTTTAAAATGGATTTTTAAATATAAATCGAATATCAATGTAACACTGGATTTGAAATATCGAGTTATAAATCCCATTGTTGCTGTATGATATTCTAGTGTGGATATATACGATAATATGTTTTTAAATATAATATTTAATTATTTTTAAATATATTTATATATTTAAATGGGTTATTTAGTGCTTTAAAAATAGCCAGTTTTGCAAATGACCTCGATTTTCGACGAAACTAATTTTGTTGGATTTATAATGTCAAATTTTTGTTAGATTTCAATTTCCATGATTTTTGAAGTCAGTATGTGGCCGTGGGCGATTTAAATGTGAAATACAGTCGATAAATCGACCTTTAAAAATACGTTGTGTGAGCAAACGGAGTCGGAATTCGACGAAACCAGTTTCTTGGGTCCGCAATGTCGAACTGTAGGTGCATGTCCAGTTTCGTGATTTTTGGGTACGGTATGTATCCATAGGGATTTTGTAATGACCTGCATTTTCAGCGATATAATAATTAATTTATTTAATTATTTAAAGGGTGATTTAAAGGATTTAATGGTCGCGGAATTAAATAAGAGTGAATATTTGATTAAAATAATAAATTAAATAATATATTTAATTCTGAAATAATTAGAATTGGCTGAAATGGCGATATGGTGTGGACCGGATCATCTGTGATATTTAATTCAGTTTAGAATTTGAATTAGAATAACGAATATATTATATGAATGACAGTTTGAACGTATAATTATAATATAATTATAATCGAGCTAGAAATGGCGCGGCAGTTCGCTATTTGGCGATTTGAACTTCAAACGAATGCACAGAAGCTGTTTTAAATTGGATTTCTGTGAAACAAGAAATATTAGGAGTTGGTGGAGTATATTTTTCTAGTGGAAGAGAAAAATCGGGATTTTGTCATGTAGATTTTGATTGGTGTCCAAATCAAATTTTAAAATAGTCGTTGTAGAATCGTTTATCGACCGTAACGGTTTATTTGGTATAACAAGATACCGGTTGCAAATCGGGATAAGGTTCTTTTGAGACATAACGATAATTTAATTTTTAGAATTTTATCGTAATTTTTAATTAATTAAATAAGCAACTTTTTATTTTGAGTATTTTGCACCCTGTAACCAATATTTTGGGGTTTCACAATATGAGTTAAACTACCGGTATTATTATATTTTTGGAATCCTGGCACATCGCTGATTACAATGGTATATTTATTTCAGTCTGCAGCACTCGTACATGGGTATAATTATACGTGCAGGGTATATGAACATTCATAACTTAAAACAATTTAAAATATGCATTTGTAGCCACGTTCTCTTCTTGCTTTGGAGCCACGTTCATCCCTTCTCAGCTATATCTTCTTTTCTCCAATACGTGGACCTCAAAAGCTCCACAACGACTAAACCAAATTACTATAAAAACATTCCAACTCTATTTCCCCTAACCTAATTCATTTTTGTCCATCTACTGAAGAAATCGCGAGCCGCCACAAAGTTTTTCTCAATAAAACCTATCGTTATATATTTATAAGATAACGAAAGGTTCCTCTTTATTAGTATATATAGGATTTTGGAAGGGATTTTATTACTGTATAAATGAGGGGTTTCTCAGGCATGCACATGTGGATTTGGGATTGAAACCTTAGGGTGTTGAAAGAGGGTATGCAGGCAGTTGGAGTTTGGTCTGAGATGGTGTCTAAGTGAACCGTGAGTGGAGGAGTTGAAGCAGCAAACGTCGGGTTGATGTGGAGGGAGTATAAGCTTTAGAAGAGAAGTGATTTTGAGCAGTAGCACAACTAGGGTGCAGATCGTCGTGGGTACTGGGTTGGCTCAGCAAAGCTCGAGCGAGATGCTGGCGATCAGCGTAGGCGAGGAGGCAGGGTAGAACGACATTGTAAGGATCGGTCTTGGGAAGAGTTTTACGTTTCAGAAAATATAATTTGGGAAAGAAGCTACTGTTTATATTTGTATGGGTGTTGAACTTGTGGGGAGGCTGCATGGGAATGCTGTCGGCATTTGTGCAGTGCGTCGAGTATGAGGATGGTGGAGGAAGTGCATAGATGTGAGGAGTACAAGGAGGACATGCAGCAGGTTTTATCATTTGTGGAGTACAGTGTTTAAATGAAAGGAGACGAGGAGATAAAGAACGAGTCTGGTTTGTTTTGGGCCGTGGTATTTGAAATGGGGTGAGGCCCAAATTTTGAAGTAAACCAAGTTTATTTTAATTTAAAATTGTATAGAAACTTCTAAAATGAATATCTCGATCATATCGTATCAGAAATTCGAACGGTCATATCCGTTGGGATTGTATGGACGGTGGCTACACCATGGAACTGACTGGGAGTGAATCCGAGCTCGTTACAATTTATGGCGAAATAAATTGTTCGTCTGAATCAAGCGATGTTTATCGTTCTTAACGATGATCGTCCAATGTGAGTAAAAATCACCAACTCTGAACAATTATATTTTATAATGTATTTTTAGAACTATTAATCATCTGTTGATTGCTGTGTGTTAACTGTTTGGTTGAATTGCTTGTGCATTGGTTGAAATTATAGATAATGATATATAGATATATATTGTTAATCAAATATTGATTCTGTCTAGCAGAATATTTCATATTGAAATGAAATCGATGTTAATTATATTGTTTAACATCTGTGATGCAGGGAGACAGGTTGGAGGAATCCGACTGGATTCCTCAACATTTATTTTACTGTTTTTCATATATTGTGATATATGATGTGTTATATAATCTTTTATGGATTATGTGTGTTAGAATGATATTGATCCTGGTCATTCGATATTTTAAATATCATAAAAAGACCCTGGGATGTAAAATGAATTATTTCAATGTACATTGAAATAAAGGGATTTTATAAAATCAAAAGATTTTGTAAAAGGAATATTTCGAAAGTAAATAAAAGGAAAATATTTACAAAATGAATAGAGTTTTATAAAAGGGAAAATGTTGATAAAACAAATAAATAGAATAAAGGAATATTTATTTAGTAAATAAATAGAATTATAAAAGGAATATTCAGTTGGAAACTAAATAGGATTATAAAAGGAAATTGACGAGATAAAAAGGAGTTAATCAAACGTAGTTTATCAAAATGAGTTAATCGAACATAGAAGTTAAGAAATGGAGTTAAACAAAAATTAGAAACTGACTAGAGATTAATAAGTTGAATGGTTTCCTGAGTATCGATCTTATGTTGGTTTCGGCCTTCGGGGTTTATACTTAGGAAGTTGTTCTCTTGTCAGTCTATAGTTAGAGTCTGATGGATGTGGAAGAATAGTGATACATAATTAAGCCATAGAAATGTTTTCCAGTGTTAATAACGTATATTTTCTAAACATAGAAAATAAGGAAATGTGAATATATATATGTTAAATGATGATTGATCGATTTAATTTCCATCTGGAAATAATATCGTTGTTTGCACACGTGTTTTCTTTGATAGTTAACTCACCGACTATTGAAGTTTTTGACCATTTTAATGTTGTTAATATGGAGAGACTGGTTGGATTATTATTCAAAGAACCAATACGTATTGGCATAGGTGTTGGGAATCATATATGCCAAAGATAATTGAAGACGGAGTAAATTGCAAGGGCTATTGGATAAGTCTTAGATAACAGTGCCTAAGAAGGATATACTGAATAGTGCCTTCGGTTCATCCTGTTCCTGGATGACTTGTATGGATGAATGTCTGACAGAGTATTTCCAGAAAGGTCACCTACATTGATTTCTCCAACCGTACCAAGAGTGGAAGCGGAGAAGGAAACTTCATTAGCTAACACGTAATGTACTGTTGTGGACGTCAATTAGTGATTTTCTATGGATCTGACAATGTGGCATTCGAAGTGAATCTGATGTGAAGATAAAGCATAGCTTCTAGCCTCATCAACCGGGAAATGACAAAAATCGGGCAGGCAGCATGGCTATGTAGGTCGCACCTATTAGGGTGTATAATCACCTGATCTAGAGTTTCATTTACTTCTAAAAATCTATTATTGATACTGTCCCACTCGAGAAACGGTTGCTGATCCCAACCGTTGGTGATATACATTCGATATACTCACGCGAAATGAGTGGTCGGTCATGTGTGGCCGGGTTGCAAGATGTTCTTGTTGAACCCAGTGTATTCCTCTCTAGAGGTACACTAGCGAAAGGTGGTTCCATACCTTGTCATAGTTGGAAATCCATTACCCAATACGTGCTTGCGGTTTTGATTGTATACTATATATGTTGAATGTGAGATGAAAGCGTTTCTGCTAGATGATTATTATATTGTGGTTGATAGACATTATTATAATATTAAAAGGTTTTTGATATAAAGATATTTCAGATTCTCATAAGGGAAAAACCCGTTCCGTTATACGGCATGGTCTTATGAGATATCGTTTACTTGTTCAAACTATTTTAAACTGTTTTACACATACCAGTCCCATGACGGACCCATAGTTTATTTTGTTTTATTTTCCCTAAACTCTTGGGTGCCCAATTTTGTACGGGCAGTCAAGTAGTCAGGAATTTATAAATACTTGAAGAGCTGGAGCAGGAGGCTTCAGAATCATATAGCTATTGTTTATTTCAGCTGTGTTGTAAGTGCTATACTTTGAAAATGATATGTATATTCAAGTACAGATTTATATTTCAAAGAAATGTTATATATTATATGTTATTCGTTCTGCTGTGGGATTCATGTTACTCTGATGTAGTGTTCTTCTTCTTCTATTCTAAGTTTCTATCTTATCTTTCCTCACCCTCTAATTTCTTTCATTAACCATCTGGTATTTTCGACTCTTGATGTTTGATATGTGTTGTATATCGGATAATCATGGTCGCCTTTTTCCGGGTCATTACAGTTGGTATCAGAGCTTAAGGTTAAGTGAATTACCTTGGCTCTATGGCGTGACTCAGTAGAGATGGGGTTACTAATACCCTAGATTGAGTTTGATTGTATATATACGAGTCAATGTATTTGTAGATTTCAATATAAAATTGTTTTATATTATGGAGATTTATAGGTTGAGTTGTTTATAAGTTCTGTCGATCAGTTTGATCCACTGTATCGGTAGGAGTTTATAAACACTCAAATACGATGAACCGTCATGGTATGTTTTGAAAAGAGGGTAAATGAAATAATTTTACCCAAATTATATTCTGATATAAAGGATTTATATTGGTTATTATTATAATCGTGTAAGATTAAAAAAAAGTGAAACGGTTATGTAAATAACAAATTAATATTCGTATAAGTGTTACGAAATGAATTAAATCTAAATTTGAATCGGAATTGAAATTAAAACCCTGGAAATTTGGAACAGAGTTTGTAAATAGACTTGGATTAAATATATGAGAATTTTAAAATCCTGGGAGGTTTTAAATTGTTTTACAAGCAGTGTGAATGATATTTTGAAATGTGATTTCAAAATAGAAGTGTTTATAAATGATTTTGAAATTGTTATAGTATTGAACTCACTTCGATAGCTGGGAAATAACTCCGATGATGAATCGCGACATCATTAGTGCTCATTTTCAAGTTTTAAGTGACGGATTACTACCAAAGATTTTGTTTTTAAAATTGTTTGAGAAAAACAAGTTGTTTTCGTACTCTGAAATGAATACTTTGATTTTTGATATGGTAAACCATTTAAAATTCCCAAGAAAAGATTTTTTGAATTAAAAACCAAATTTAAACAGAAATTCGTGAAAGCAAATTGGGATTAAAATAAAGTCGGTTAAGTTAAAATTGAATTGGATTAGTATAATATCAAGAACAAACTGGATTTGTGAGATAAGGTGTTGAAATATAATTGGTTTGGTAAAATTAAGGATTCGGGATCAAGAACGAAACTTGAGTTTGAAATGAAAATTGGCTTGGTAAAAAGTGAATGGTTGTGTTGGAGATAAAAGTGATTTCAGAATTTGATTGGGAAAACTTTGGTATATGCTGAGTTGATAGCATATGGAAGTGATAGAGTTGATATGCCCGACAAAAAGGTACACGTGTATATTTCACATGGTATGAGATTTTGATGAGCCGAATTGGCAAGCCGCTTGGCTGTTTGATTTTCTTTTGGGTTGGAAATGGCCCAGAGAGGTGAGTTGGAGTTTGAGATATTGACCAGTACAAAGGAGGTACTGGCGAAATTTTTCGAAAAGTAAAGGCGTTAGAAAATTTTCAAGATTTTTGAAAATTTCCAGTTGATGAGAATTTAATAATAATTTAATTGAAATTAAATTGGTTCAGTTGAAACTAAATTTAAGAAATGAACAAATAAGTTCTAACCAGTCAATAGGGTTTGTTTTCTACCTTAGCAATTTCGAGGACGAAGTTATTTTAAGTGGGTAGAATGTAATGACCCGCATTTTCAGCGGTATAATAATTAATTTATTCAATTATTTAAAGAGTGATTTAAAGGATTTAATGGTCATGGAATTAAATAAGAGTGAATATTTAATTAAAATAATAAATTAAATAATATATTTAATTCTGAAATAATCAGAATTGGCTGAAATGGCGATATGGTGTGGACTGGATCATCTGTGATATTTAATTCAGCTTAGAATTTGAATTAGAATAATGAATATATTATTTGAACGACAGTTTGAACGTATAATTATAATATAATTATAATCGAGCTGGAAATGGCGCGGCAGTTCGCTATTTGGCGATTTGAACTTCAAACGAATGTACATAAGCTGTTTTAAATCGGATTTCTGTGAAACAAGAAATATTAGGAGCTGGTGGAGTATATTTTTCTAGTGGAAGAGAAAAATCGGGATTTCGTCATGTAGATTTTGATTGGTGTCCAAATCAAATTTTAAAATAGTCGTTGTAGAATCGTTTATCGACCGTAACGATTTATTTGGTATAACGAGATACCGGTTGCAAATCGGGATAAGGTTCTTTTAATACATAACGGTAATTTAATTTTCAAAATTTTATCGTAATTTTTAATGAATTAAATAAGCCACTTTTTATTTGGAGTATTTTGCACCCTGTAACCAATATTTTGGAGTTTCACAATATGAGTTAAACTACCAGTATTATTATATTTTTGGAATCCTGGCACACCGCTGATTACAGTGGTATATTTATTTCAGTCTGCAACGCTCGTACATGGGTATAATTATACGTGCAGGGTATATGAACATTCATAACTTAAAACAATTTAAAATATGCATTTGTAGCCACGTTCTCTTCTTGCTTTGGAGCCACTTCATCCCTTCTCAGCTATATCTTCTTTTCTCCAATATGTGAACCTCAAAAGCTCCACAACGGCTAAACCAAAAAACTATAAAAACATTCCAACTCTCTTTCCCCCTAACCTAATTCATTTTCGTCCATCTACTGAAGAAATCGCGAGCCGCCACAAAGTTTTTCTTAGTAAAACCTATCGTTATATATTTATAAGATAATCGAAAGCTTCCTCTTCATTAGTATATATAGGATTTTGGAAGGGATTTTATTACTGTAGAAATAAGGGGTTTCTCAGGCATACACATGTGGATTTGGGATTGAAACCTTGGGGTGTTGAAAGAGGGTATGCAGGCAGTTAGAGTTTGGTCTGAGATGGTGTCTAAGTGAACCGTGAGTGGAGGAGTTGAAGCAGTAAACGTCGGATTGATGTGGAGGGAGTATAAGCTTTAGAAGAGAAGTGATTTTGAGCAGCAGCACAACTAGCGTGCAGATCGTCGTGGGTACAGGGGTTGGCTCAGCAAAGCTCGGGCGAGATGCTGGCGATCAGCGAAGGCAAGGAGGCAGGGTAGAACGACGTTGTAAGGATCGGTCTTGGGAAGAGTTTTATGTTTCAGAAAATATAATTTGGGAAAGAAGCTACTGTTTATATTTGTATGGGTGTTGAACTTGTGGGGAGGATGCGTGGGAATACGGTCGGCATTTGTGCAGTGCGTCGAGTATGAGGATGGTAGAGGAAGTGCATGGATGTGAGGAGTACAAGGAGGACGTGCAGCAGGTTTTATCATTTGTGGAGTACAGTGTTTAAATGAAAGGAGACGAGGAGATAAAGAACGGGTCCGGTTTGTTTTGGGCCGTGGTATTTGAAATGGGGTGAGGCCCAAATTTTGAAGTAAACTAAGTTTATTTTAATTTAAAATTGTATAGAAACTTCTAAAATGAATATCTCGATCATATCGAATTAGAAATTCGAACAGTCATATCTGTTGGGATCGTATGGACGGTGGCTACACCATGGAACTGACTGGGAGTGAATCCGAGCTCGTTACAATTTATGGCGAAATAAATTGTCCGTCTGAATCAAGCGATGGTTATCGTTATTAACGATGATCGTCCAATGTGAGTAAAACTCACCAACTCTGAACAGTTATATTTTTATAACGTATTTTTAGAACTGTTAATCATTTATTGATTGCTGTGTGTTAACTGTTTGGTTGAATTGCTTGTGTATTGGTTGAAATTATAGATAATGATATATAGATATATATCGTTAATAAAATATTGATTTTGTCTGGCAGAATATTTCATATTGAAATGAAATCGATGTTAATTATATTGTTTAACATCTGTGATGCAGGGAAATAGGTTGGAGGAATCCGACTGGATTCCTCAACATTTATTTTACTGTTTTTCATATATTGTGATATATGATGTGTTATATAATCTGTTATGGATTATGTATGTTAGAATGATATTGATCCTTGTCATTCGATATTTTAAATATCAAAAAAAGACCCTGGGATGTAAAAAGAATTATTTCAATGTATGTTGAAATAAAGGGATTTTATAAAATCAACAGATTTTATAAAAGGAATATTTCGAAAGTAAATAAAAGGAAAATGTTTACAAAATGAATAGAGTTTTATAAATGGGAAAAACGTTGATAAAACAAATAAATAGAATAAAGGAATATTTATTTAGTAAATAAATAGAATTATAAAAGGAATATTTAGTTGGAAACTAAATAGGATTATAAAATGAAATTGGCGCTATAAAAAGGAGTTAATCAAACGTAGTTTATCAAAAGGAGTTAATCGAACATAGAAGTTAAGAAATGGAGTTAAACAAAAATTAGAAACTGACTAGAGATTAATAAGTTGAATGGTTTCCTGAGTATCGATCTAATGTTGGTTTCGGCCTTCGGGGTTTATACTTAGGAAGTTGTTCTCTTGTTAGTTTATAGTTAGAGTCTGATGGATGTGAAGAATAGTGATATGTAATTAAGCCATGGAAATGTTTTCTAGTGTTAATAACGTATATTTTCTAAACATAGAAAATAAGGAAATGTGAATATATATATATGTTTAATGATGATTGATCGATATAATTTCCATCTGGAAATAATATCAATGTTTGCACACGTGTTTTCTTTGATAGTTAGCTCACCGACTATTGAAGTTTTTGACCATTTTAACATTGTTAATATGGAGAGACCGGTTGGATTATTATCCAAAGAACCACTTTGTATTGGCATAAGTGTTGCGAATCATATATGCCAAAGATAATTGAAGACGGAGTAAAGTGCAAGGGCTATTGTATAAGTCTTTGATAACAGTGCCTAAGATGGATATACTGAATAGTGCCTTTGGTTCATCCTGCTCCTGGATGACTTGTATGGATGAATGTCTGACAGAGTATTTCCAGAAAGGTCACGTACATTGATTTCTCCAAACGTACCAAGAGTGGAAGCGAAGAAGGAAACTTCTTTGGCTAACACGTAATGTACTGTTGTGGACGTCAATTAGTGATTTTCTATGGACTTGACAATGTGGCATTCAAAGTGAATCTGATGTGATGATAAAGCGTAGCTTCTTGCCTCATCAACCGAGAAATGACAAAAATCGGGCAGGCAGCATGGCTATGTAGGTCGCACCTATTAGGGTGTATAATCACCTGATCTAGAGTTTCATTTACTTCTAAAAATCTATTGTTGATACTGTCCCACTCGGGAAATGGTTGCTGATCCCAACCGTTGGTGATATACATTCGATACACTCAAATGAAATGAGTGGTCGGTCATGTGTGGTCGGGTTGCAAGATGTTCTTGTTGAACCCAGTGTATTCCTCTCTAGAGGTACACTAGCGAAAGGTGGTTCCATACCTTGTCATAGTTGGAAATCCATTACCCAATACGTGCTTGCGGTTTTGATTGTATACTATATATGTAGAACGTGAGATGAAAGCGTTTCTTCTAGATGATTATTATATTGTGGTTGATAGACATTATTATAATATTAAAAGGTTTTTGATATAAAGATATTTCGGATTCTCATAAGGGAAAAACCCGTTCCGTTATACGTCGTGGTCTTATGAGATATTGTTTACTTGTTCAAACTATTTTAAACTGTTTTACTCATAACAGTCCCATGACTGACCCGGAGTTTATTTTGTTTTATTTTCCCTAAACTCTTGGGTGACCAATTTTGTACGGGCAGTCAAGTAGTCAGGAATTTACAGATACTTGAAGAGCTGGAGCAGGAGGCTTCAGAATCAAATAGCTATTGTTTATTTCGGCTGTGTTGTAAGTGTTGTACTTTGAAAATGATATGTATATTCAAGTACAGATTTATATTTCAAAGATATGTTATATATTATATGTTATTCGTTCCGCTATGAGATTCGTGTTACTCTGATGTTGTGTTCTTCTTCTTCTATTCTAAGTTTCTATCTTATATTTCCTTACCCTCTAATTTCTTTCATTAACCATCTGGTATTTTCGACTCTTGATGTTCGATATGTGTTGTATATCGGATAATCAAGGTCGCCTTTTTCCGGGTTGTTACAGATTTTTAAAGATGAATACAAACAACGTAGGATTAAAAATTAATATTTTAATCGAATAAAATAAAAATAAAAACTTCCTATAAAATACCCTCAACCTCTAAACCTAAGTCTTCATTTCCATAAGTCCACTGAATTTTCCGCCGTTAGTTTTTCTCTCCACAACCAAAAATTTGACCTTCATAAAATCATAGAAAAGAAAATAAAAATCCTAAAATCATGGGATTGTTATATCTAGGATCGTTGGAGTGAGGGCTTCATCTCTATAATGGTTTGATCGAGTTCGACGCTTGTTCTGAACATGGGTTTTCTTCATCGTGAGTTTAGGGTTTTGGTATAAGAGTGATACAAGCTTTAATACGTGTTTTTGAGGTTGGTTTTGGGTTCAGGGATGAAAACCGCACTGGTATGAAGTATTTGGGACAGTTCGGCGGTTTTAAGTGATGGGTGGTTCACTGTTGCTATCGCGACGAGGCTAAGGTCGGGTTTGGATTGAGGTGTTCGAGTTATGTAAAATGGGTAGAAGTGGATGCGGAAATTGAAGGGGGTCTTGATGGTGATTCTTGGCATCGAAAGTGTTTGGTGATTTACACCATAGTACGTGACCGGTTGTTCGACGCAGGGAGAAGAAAGGAGATCGAGTGTCGTGAGTTGGTGATGGGGTTGGTACATTTTCGGAGAGGAGTTCGAAGGTGATTTTGGTTTTGAAAATGATGTGATTTAGAACGAGATAAATTGAAATGGAAGAAGCGGCTATGGTGTTTAGTTTAGTGGAGGAGTGCGGTATTTTACAGAGAAGAGGAAGAAAGAGTGGAGAGCGGGTTTGGGATTTATCAATAGTGAATGGGCTGGGAAAGAAAAGAAAGAATTTCAAACCGTCGGATCCGTTGGGATTGTATGGACGATGGCTATACGATGGAACTGACTCGATGTCCTTCAGAGCTCGTTACAATTTATAGTGAAATAAATCCAAAATCAAATAAAGCGATGGTTATCGTTATTAACGATGATTGTCCAATGTGAGTAAAACTCACTAATTTTGAACAGTTATATAGAACGAAGATTTCAAACTGTATGTTGAAATAGAATATTTATAAAATCAAAGGATTTTATATAAAGGAATATTTATAAAATCAAGGGATTTTACAAAGGAAAATATTTGTAAAACAAATATAAAGGAAAATATTTGTAAAACAAATATAAAGGAAAATATTTGTAAATCAAACATAAAGAGAAATATTTGTAAAACATTTACAAATAAAACAGAAAGAGAAATATTTGTAAAACATTTACAAATAAAACAGAAAGAGAAATATTGGTAAAACATTTATAAATAGAGTTATAAAAAGGAAATGTTTATTTAGAAAATAAATAGAGTTATAAAAGGGATTTATTAGTAAATGAAAAGAAGAATGCCATATATGGAAATATTTGGCAAATGAATAGAATTTTACATCAGGAATGTATAGACTAGTGCTTCGCACACGGGTATAACATGATATGGGTTTAAAGCAAAGATTTTAAATAAAATCTGTTGTAACCGATAGATTGAGAAGATTAATTTATAAATAATATTTTATAAATAAAATAAAATATTTATCATTGGATAAATAGAATATATAAGTCAGGACTTATATAGAGAAGTAAGAATCGATTTCAACATCGATATTTGAAACTGAATATAGACGTAGAGTTAATCAAAGGAGTCAATCAAAATGTGTTAATCAAAATGAGTTAGAGGAGTTAACCGATTAGAGTTAGAGTTAATCGATTAGAGTTAGAGTTAATCAGTTAAAGTTAACCAGTTAGAGTTAATCAGTTAGAGTTAACCAGTTAGAGTTAATCAGTTATAGTTAATCGATTAGAGTTAAATCGAACTAGATTTATTCGAATATAGTTAATTGAACAAGAGTTAGTCGAATATTTGTTATATCGAATAGAGTTAATTGAATTAGAGTTAGTCGGATTAGAGTTATTCGAATATAATATAGTTTATTCGAAGAAAGAGTTATCGAATAAGGTTATTCGAAGAAGAGAATTGATCAAATATAGTTTATTCGAATAGAGAAAAAAATTATCGAATATTAGTTATTCGAAAGGTGTTATCGAATTTTAGTTATTCGAAAGGAGTTATCGAATATTAGTTATTTGAAAGGAGTTATCGAATATTAGTTATTCGAAAGGAGTTATCGAATATTAGTTATTCGAAAGGAGTTATCGAATATTAGTTATTCGAAAGGAGTTATGGAATATTAGTTATTCGAAAGGAGTTAATCGAATATTAGTTATTTGAAAGGAATAAATCGAATATAGTTTATTCGAAAGGAGTTAATTGATAAGAGTAAATTAGTTAGAGTTTATTGAATAGAGTTAATCCAATAGAGTTGATATAGTAGGGTTAATCAAATAGAATTAATCAAATAGAGTTAATCCAATAGAGTTAATCAAATAGAGTTAATAGAATTGAGTTAATCAAATAGAGCTAACTGATAAGAATAAATCGATTATAGTTAATCGAATAGTGTTAATTGAATATAATCAATCGAATAGGGCTATTAGAAGAGAGACTATCGAACATAGTTTATTCGAAGGAAAGAGTTATCGAATAGAGATTTATTCGAAAGAGAGTTACGTAAGGAAGTTTGTAAAAGATTTAAAAGATAAACGATGACTATTTCGAAGTTAAAATGTTGTTCAGTTAAGGTCTGAGAGGTAATTTACCCCAACTTGATTGACTTCCTTCTTAACTAAGGTATAGTAAGGTTTGATAGTGAAGGATGGATAAGTGAATTTGGTTAATGAGAGAAATGGTTTGAGTTGGCATGGAGATGTTTGATTTAAACATTAGTTTAAATCCAATGAAGGGGTTTTGGAAATGTTTTTGAAATAAGAATCAGAAATGTTTTCTGATAATAGAAAATCAGACTTTAGAATATATGGAAATAGGAGATAAGTAAATTAATGAACTAAAGAGATAAATGTTAAATGATGATTGATCGATATAATTTCCATCTGGAAATAATATCGTTGTTTTCACACGTGTTTTTCTTTCATAGTTAAATCACAGACTATCAAAGTTTTGAACATTTTTCCATCGTCAATACGGGGAGACCGGTTGGATTCTTATCCAAAGAACCACTCTGTAACACCCCGTAATTCTGTTAATATTAATATTCACAAATTAAAGAATAATTAATCTCAGACGTGAGAATTGTGGGAAACAGGTTGCGCCATTGTGTTCGTCTCGGAATTCTGGTTGAAATAGAGTCCGAGTTTGCGTGATTTGGACTTCGTATGAAGGAGATATGGCCATCGGAAGTTTCAGAAAATTCAAAACAGATTTCAGAAAATTTAAAATTCAAAATTCGGAGTCAAACAGGCTAGGCGGGAAATTTCCCGCCCAGCACCCAGGTCGACTGGGGAGTCGACTGGGCAGTCGACACCCCAGGGACCAGGTCGACTGCGCAGTCGACCTGGGTGTCGACCTGGTCCAGGCGGCTAGGGTTTGACTGAGCCCAATCTTGAGCTGCTGATGTGTCTTTAGGGCCGAGTTGGCAAATTAAACGGCTCAGGATAGTTCTGAGTTGATTTGACGGCCTAAATAAACCCTAAACTCTATATATACCTAGGTAGTCTCTCACTCTAATTCACATGAAAAATAGAATAGCCGCCGTCATGCCATCGCCATGGAACTCAGTGTAGCCGCCGCCTACTAAGAAGGAAGAAAGCTAATCAAAATTCTAATTCTACTCAACTCTAAAGCAAATCAAGACTCTCTTTCTTCTCTAATTGTGAGTATGATGATCTTAACAAGATTATTGCAAACTAATTAGATTAAGTTGTGATATGGATCATAAGAAAATGATGTGAATTGTCATATATGTTGTTGTAAACCTTATGCTATCATGTATGTTGTAAATCCTATGTTATGTGATGATGATATCCTATATGTTGTAAATCATGCTATGATGATATTGTATAGGTTGTAATTTTCTATGCTAAGTTGTGATAAATCATACATGTTATAAAGTCATGATGTTATTACCTATGCTAATAAGTTCATGTTAATCAAGTCATAATGTTGATATTATTTGGGCTATGTTGATCTATATGCCAAATCATGTATGCAAGTTTAGATTGATTAGTAAAGATTATGAACATATGCCATGACATCTATTTAGACCTAGAATTGTGCTATGACATGTGTGAGTTCTATGTGTTAGATGCTAGTTCACACCATCATCATGTTGCCTAAACCACATATGCAAGTCCATACATGAATTTGGATTATGATCATATTATGTAAGTTGTGACATTTTACCAAACAAGTTGACACCTTTAGGTCCATGACATGTGTAGTTTTATGCAAGTTTCACCCCTAATATGATTAGGTCTACTTTATTTGTCTATAGGTTGTGATAATTTATCTTTATACTATGAGTTAGACTATACGAGTCTAACGTATATTTTGCGTTGAATAAACGAACGTATAACGTGGGGTAGGGGAAATATTAAAGATTTAATATTAAGAAATTGGGGTGCAATTGATATGATTTTGCATACCATAAGTGGATGGCCATAATTGAGTCAATTATGGACATCATTAAAATTGGGAGTAATTAATGATTTGAATAGGGATATATTTAAAACTGGGGTAAAAGATTATAAGTGTTAATCAATGCTTAGGACACGAGGTTGGACTCGTTTGTGACGTAAAACTGCCCGGACCCGCCCGACAAATCCAGTAGTCACAAATGCCAGCCCATTGTGAGAGGTCCTAGGCCAAACTAAAGCATAACAGTTGTAAAGACACGAGGTTAGACTCTTTTATGGTGTAAGACTTCCCGGAACCCCCCGGCGAATCCAGCTGCCATAAATGCCAGTCTAATGTGAGAGGTCTTTATGAGGTTATGGCCTGAATGAATTAAGAAATACTTAACCAGATAAACATGTAAGGTGGGACATGGGGGTTAAGTAGGTGCCTTGGGTGGCATGAGGAATCTAGTGGGTGCCTTAGTGGCATTTGAAATACGATTAGTAAGACTTAACCAAACACATGTAAATGAACATGA
The DNA here is from genome assembly GCA_030737875.1 of Allium sativum. Lineage (NCBI taxonomy): Eukaryota > Viridiplantae > Streptophyta > Magnoliopsida > Asparagales > Amaryllidaceae > Allium > Allium sativum. The sequence continues at coordinate 1,030,355,166 of CM060916.1, read as the reverse complement.
CTAAGAAGAGGGTTAAGTGGGATATACTAGTGGGACAAGCTTAGGTGGATAGCTTGTGGGGGCCCATTTCAACCAGTAACCCAAACGTATCTTTGTGGGCTCGACCCAAGTCGAGGACGGGACACGCATACTGGGCTTGACTATAAGAGGCCAAACGGGGTAGCGGTGGCAACGCAAGTCCAATGGGTTTCATATGCGTGTGTGGACCCGGGCTGGTAGGTAAGACGTTGTTGCATCGTGTAGGTATAAGCCGTGCATTCTCAAGTTGTATCGGGTTGCCACTTTAAGGGAGTGATACACCCCACTGTGGGGCCAGCACGGGTATCTACGAGTAGGGAGCCGATCGAAAGTGGGTAGTGGGGTACACCTAGTGGAGATGGGGCAGGCGGCACCTATGTAGTCAGCTAGGAGTACACGAAGCTATTTATATAATTTCTAAGTGAAGCAAGTGGGATCGACCTTTAGGGTGACTGGTGCGGTGCAGTGTAGTAATTATTCGTTAGTAATTAGGTGTGCCTTTAACGTTATCTTTATCTACTCTTCCATACCCAATAGTTCATAGACATTTCCTTGTTTTCCAGTTTATGCCTTAGTCTAGTTATTTTGATAATAGTATTGTTAGAATTATCATACTCGCCAGACTTTATGTCTGACCCCCTCCATTTCTATCTTTTTCCCCCACCAGGTCCTCAGGGTGGGCCCAGCTCTAGCGGAGTTTGATTGGATTGCTTTATCTCTCTTTTGGAAAGCTTGGACCGCTAAAGTAAAGTCCGGCTTGTTATCCTCTTTAATGGCTATTTATGTAATCGGGTTATGTATTTTGTTTTATCAAGATGGATATTGTACTTGACTCTGATTTATGGTTTTATGATGTAACAAACATGTTTAATTTCCGCTGCAATAAAATAAAGTTTTAGATTTCCAAGTACTACTTATTATCTGTCTTGTTGTAATTTTTCTGTTCTATATTCACTTAAAACCTCCATGGAAGTTAATGCATTCCCTTTGTGAGTGACATTAATGGACGTGGGGTGTTACACACTCCGTATTGGCATAAGCGTTGCGGAATCATATATGCCAAAGATAATTCAAGACGGAGTAAAGTGCAAGGGCTGTTGTATAAGTCCTAGGCAGAGATTGCCTAGGATGGATGTACGGAATAGTGCCTTCCGTTTGTCCAGTCTCAAGACAACTTGAATGGATGAATGTCTGACAGAGTATATCTGGTAGATCGCGTAAGTTGATCGTTTCTCTTAGCTTATACCTATGGTATTTTTGGGGAAATCAATTTGTGATTTGACGGGTTTGACGATGTGGCATTCAAAATGAATGAATGAGTAATCTGTTGAAAGATTCGTTATGACCTCCAGCCTCATCAACTGGGAAATGAAGGAAATCGGGCAGGCAACATAGCTAAGTGGGCCGCACCCAAGTAGGGTATATTGTCACAATCTAGAGAATATACATATTTGTACTTCTTTCAATCCTGTATCTCCCGGGAATGGTTATGTTAGTTTACCAACTGTAAGGTGACAATATATTCGATACACTCAAGCGAAATTAGTGGTCGGTCATGTGTGGCTGAGTTGCAAGATGTTCTTGTTGAACTCCAGTGTATCATTTCTAGAGTACACTGAGTGGAATGTGGATCCATACCTTGTCATAGTTGGAATCCATTCCCCAAATAAGAGCCCGCGGTTTTGATTGTATATTATATATGTAGAACGTTAGATGCATGTGTTTCTACTAAATCGATATTACTTGTGTTAGATATTATTATAATATCAGAATAATATTGTTTTACGAATGATTTGGGTTATCGTAAGGTAAAAACCATCTGTGTTTATGTGTGGATCGGTCTTACGATTATTCTTTCTTTTGAAAGGATTTTTAAAGTTAAACAAATGATTTGAGTTACTCACACCAGTCACATGACTGACCCAGAGTTTATTTTGTTTTATTTTCCCTAAACTCTTGGGTGCCCAAGTTTGTACGGGCAGTCAAGTAGTCGGGATTTACAGATATTTGAAGAGCTGGAGCAGGAGGCTTCAGAATTATGTAGCTATGGTTTTTCCGATGTGTTGTAAGTGTTGTACTTTGGAAGTGATATGTATATTCAAGTACAAATTTATATTTCAAAGTTATGTTATATATTATATGTTATTCGTTCCGCTGTGAGGTTCGTGTTACTCTGATGTTGTGTTGTTGTTGTTCTTCTATTCTAAGTTTCTATCTTATTTATTCTCACCCTCTGTTTTCTTTCTATTAGTTTTCTGTTTTCCAGTACAATGTGGGTTGGACTTGTGTTATTTGGTCAGCTCAAATTGGACCGGAATTCCGGGATGCTACATATCGTAAGGTAAAAACCATACATGTTTATGTGTGGACCGGTCTCACGATTATCTTTTCTTTCAATTTTTTTAAAAAATCGTTTACTCTCACTAGTCCCATACTGACCCAGAGTTTATTTTTCTATGTTTTTCCTAAACTCCTGCGTGCCCAAATTTGTCCGGGCAGTCAAGTAGTTCAGGATTTTACAACTTACCTGTAAGATCTTGGAGTAGGAGGATTCAACGTTAGATATTTATTGTTTATTTCCGCTGTATTGTATATGTGATGTACTCTGATGGTGTATGTAAGCTCAAATACAGATTATATTTCAAAAGCGATTTTATATATTATATTTTCTTCCACTGCGATTATGAGATTCTGTGTCGTGGTTCAGTTTGATCTTCTAACTATTTTCTTCTATTCTAGTTTTCTATCTTTCTATTTCTCATCCTTTAATTTTTTTTCTGTTAATGATTCATGATTTCGTGCATTTTGGGTTTGACGTGAGTTGTATTCAGTCAGCTCAAATGGTACGGATTTGCGGGTCGTCACACTTGGTATCAGAGCTGAAGGTTTAGTAGTAACCTTGGCTCTGTGGCATGACTTAATAAATATGGGGTTAGTAATACCTTAGTTTGAGTTTGAGTGTATATATATAAGCGCATATTTGTTAATTTATTTAAAAACAATTTTATATTGTATTGATTAATTTGTCGAGCGGTTCAAAGATTCTGGTCGATGCAGGGTGCATACTGTATCGAAAAGTGTTTATATACTCTTGAACAGAGTAATTCGACACATTTTTTTAAAAAGCTGGGTAAATAAAATAATTTAACTTAAAATTATATTTTGATATTAAAAGGATAATTTTCTAATATTATATATGGATTTGTCGACGGTTGTTATTGTAATTGAACAAGATAATAAGTTGAGATCGGTATACACAGGACCACATTAAAATTGTATAAGAAAGAGCAATATAAATAAGACAAACAGGAAAATTGTTGAGTAAAACAAAATGGTTTGGGAAAATTCAAAGTTTTTGAATTTAAATGAACCAAGTTATATATATGATTTCAGATTGGTTTGGAATTAAAAATCGGGAATCTAGATTCAAGAGTTTGAAAATTTAATTGGAGTTTAGAAATTGGAACCTAACTGCAAATTGGTTGAGTTAAATGATTTTCTAAATGTTGATCTGATATTGATTTTGGTCTTCGAGACGATACCTAGAAGATTATTTCTTTAGCAATTGATAGTCTGGAACTGATGAATGTTGAAGAGAAGAAGTATATAAATTAGAAATGGAAATGTTTTCCCCACTGTTGATAACATATATTTCTAGTTATGAAGATTGCTGTGATTGACAGCTGATTGTTAATATATTGAATGTCTTGATTACTGAGAATTGTTTGTCAGTTAACATGTGTATTTTCGGCGCCATGTTCATTGTCATTATTAAGGATGACCTATTTATTTGTTTTGAATATAAGTCTATAACTATAGATATAACGAGTATCTCCTCGTTACTCTTCAATTTCAAGGACGAAATTCTTTTAAGGGGGTAGATTGTAATGTCCCGAGTTTTAACTGATTTTGTTAAACTGTAATCATGGGTTATATTTTTAGTCAGTTTGTAAATTATAGAAAAATAAAAGAATAATTATTGGTTTAAAAATCATGTGTATATATATAAGCTACTTGTTTAAAACAAGTAAATATTGTTTTGTTCTTTTTAAGCATGTAAATATCTTGTTTAAGCTCGTATAAAAAAAATTGTTGTAAATTTAACTTGTTTACATTCTTTAACAAACCTAGATATACAAGTTTAACTTAGACGACTAGCTTATATATGTACATTGGAAAGTTAAAATATTTAATTACTTTGCAATGAAGTCTGAATTCATTTTGCACATGCCTATAGGTATGCTACACATCACAACTAGAAATAATTAAGTGGAAAGACACCCTAAGCACTTCACCTCAATCAAACAACCTATACCCTAAGAAGAACATCCTTTCCATCATAGCTAGCTAGCCAAAGAAAGCATGAGAACCTATCTAAACCATTGCACATGTGTTATGTGCATCTGCTGTGCATAAAGAAGGAAGTGACCAAACTATGCATTGTTAATCACAAAATGTAGACAACCTAGGTAGCCTAGAGTATAGAAGGTGTTTCTTAGGAGTTAAGCATAGATTTTTAAATGCTTTAAGTACATATTTGTACATATAAATAGGATGAACCACGTATATATAGCCGTGGTATATATCTAAAAAGAATAAATGGATGATAACCTAACCATGCACTTTTCAATCAATCTTAAGACAACCTTATATAGACTGAAACATCTACCCTGTTATAATCTACAAGCTAGGACATATTTCATTGTTTTCTTCATATATAACTACATTACAATACACACATAACTCGACCAAAAATCTAGAGGAAAACTGAGATGAAATGGCATCAAACAGTGGATCAAAATCCTGGAAACAATGGTCAAAACTTGGAGATAGAATATGGACTTTTATGTGTATATGCTTGGATGTATTGAATGGAGCTAATTGGATCTACATGTCAAAATTTAGAACAAACTCGAATGCTAAAAATTATAAACCATGAGGTGAGTAAATTCCCTTTTTCCCATTAAAACTGTTACTGCTTTATATATATATTGATGTGAATATCTATATATGCATAAATGCTTCTAGATATGTTGTATTTGGGTGATTCAAACTTCATTGTAAAAACTGGAATAGATAGAAACCAAAAAATGAATAAATGCTAAAAGCTATGAACAAAAAAGTGAGGTGATTTCACTTGAGATTTCCAATTGAAATTATATTAGGAGTATAGCATGAATATGTGAATATACATATGGTTATATAACTTGTTTCATGTATAAACATATTACTAAATGATGAAAAGAATTTTAGAAGCCTGGAAGCAAAATCACAGTAACTTGGAACTAGAAATGCTCAGAACAGGGTATATTTGTGAGTAAATCTTTCACATATTTCACTGACGGTTTCATGTTATGCCGATATGCGTTCATATATCATATTTCTGCACGTCAAAAGCCTAAAACTCCAAAGTTGAAATCTGGAAACTATGTGCGAAAACCTGTAGTGATTGCATGATGATAGTAAATGAAAGATATGTAAGTAAGCTTCCTTTTGTTTCAAATTGTTGAACTAGATCAGGAATGTAAGTTGGATATTCATGGAGGTGTTATTGTAAGTGTCTGTATCATCTTAACAAAGATTATAATTATATATATGTCCTAGTAAGAAGAAGAAGAAAAAATCAAACTCTTTGTATGTTAGAAACAGAAAGACCAAAAATAAGCTAGCGTACGTCAAAAATCAACGATCCAATTACTAGTTTGTTTTACGATCTGTTGTAAACATGAAATTTGGTTGTTAAGTTCTTTATTTATTTTAAAAATGGTCACTGATTTTTCTAACGAGTAGATCGACTGATGAAAGTGGTAAAGAATTTTACTTTTAGTACAAATGGTTAGTGGAGCTCCTCTGTTTATGTGTCATTATAGTGCTTTTGTAGCATTGGTGTAACGACCCGCATTCTACGCATCATAGGATCGTAGAATATTTATTTCTTTCACATACGAAGTCGTATGGTCATGTAACTTTGGGGGACGACTATTGGGGTCATTTCCCATGTTCATGATTTTTCCCGATTTTTAAATGACCATTTTACCCCTAGTTGGCACTGTTTGGTCATAACTTTTGACTGGAAAGGAATATTGACTTGAAACCACTTCCATTGGCTCCGGATGATTGTTTCTCTTTCCGTAGAGTGGTCACATTAGCCAAACGGACTTACCGTTTGGGAGATATGGCTAAAACAAGTTTCAGATGGTGAAAAACAGCTTAATTGGGCTTAGCCGGGTGGTTAGCAGCTAGGCCCAGAGGGGAATTTCGGGTTTAGGAGTATATAGGGGCTGATTAGGGTTAGAAAACATTTCTTTAGACATTTTCCAGCCACCACTTTCATTCCTCTTAACCTAGCCATGGCCTCCACTCTCTAAATCTCTCTAAAACACCCAAAATCACTTCCTAATCAAGGATTAAGGCTTAAAGGCATCAAATCAAGGAGGATTAGCACAAGGACCGAGGTAGAGCTGCTGTTATATATTGGAATTCGTGCAAATCAGAGGTTCACTTCAGATCTGAAAGTTTTATTGTGGCAAAGGTGAGTGATTTGCATTGTTTTTGCACTAATTACGGTAATTAAGGGTAATTAGTGAAGATTAGCGAATTTATACGCTAATAAAATCTGGAAAAATGTTTAGAAACTCTTAAATAATATTTTATGCCTCTGGTAGAAATTTGGTTCGATTTGATTAAGTTTTGCTAAGTATATCACTTGATTTGCTTAAACATGTTTAAGAGAAATTTGGGGTTATGACCATGTTTGATCCATTTTATATGCTATGATTTGTGTTAAGGTGATTGTGGTCGATATTATATGTTGCTATGACTGTATGAGATGTTTTGTGATTGTTTAGAAGTGTTAGTTTGGTCAAAAACGCCGTCGAATGGCGAAAGACTGTCGCTGGAACGAAGTACAGGAATTTACCCGGATCGGATCGCCCCCTATGAGCACGATCCGATTGGAGCTCGCGCTACGACACGACCCGATCCGCCTATGGATGGTGACCACGAACCGATCCCTCGCGTCTGAAGTTCACGATCCGATTCGATGGAAACTGGAGACCACGATCCAAATAGAAGGCACGAACTGAACTGACTTTCCGACCCGATCCACTTCAGAAGCACGATCCGAACCGGAGTTATGCACTTGAGAGGACGCCACGAGCTGAAGGGCACGACCTGGAGAGGTGCGACCCGATCCGACAAAGGAAGAACGATCCGATCCGATTGGGGAGGCGCGTCATGAACCGAACCATCCAAGGGAGCACGATCCGACGGTGATGAATGAACTAAATGAAGACTGATCCGGAAGTGAAGACTATAACCCGAGATGCAAAGGAAGTCCAAATGAGAAGTTAGAGCTCAAGATTCAGAAGGGAATCAACGAGTTCGCTTCATGGTTGGGCTTTGCTGCGGGACGCGTGCCAAGGAGTTATCGACGTCTATAGCTTTGGACCACTATGGTAGGAGGTACGAAGGCGTATCCAGGGCCATTATGGCATAGGTAGGACCAAGGGCTACAACCAATGAAGTGGGTCATTGAAATGTTTGGTCATGACTCCATATGTTTAGCTTGGTCAAGCAGGGTTTCTACAAGTCGGGATTCGTCGTTACCTCAGTTTGTCTAGTGTTCCAAAGTGGTTGATGTCGTACGCTTTAGGCACTGAGTGAGAGATGTGAGGATGGTTGCTATGGATGATTTGTTTGCTATCATTGTGACATGCACACCCCACCCCCGTATTCTTACACTATTCATTATGGCGCCTTGGAGTATTGTACGGTATGTGGTACTAACTCTTTGGTTGCAGGTCCAGGTTCAGGTATGGCTTAGTATACCTGTTATTATTCTGTTTAGATGCTTATCGCTCATACCAGGCTTTATGTCTGACCCAGAGTTTTATGTCTCCTCTTATTACTCTGGGTGCTCACACGAGCAGACTAGAGACAAGTTAGCTGGTGATGCACGGGTAGATGATCCGGAGACGAGCAGGAGGCTTCCACGTAATATATATAATATTCTCCCTGTGTTGTTGAAGATCACTGCTTGGGCATTGGTGGTGCATCTTCTACTTTAGCTTTCTTTTGTTTAGAGACAGTAAATTTGGAAAATTGTAATAAGCTGTATATGGATTTCCGCTGCTCTGATGATTGATGTTGATTTTAGTTATCAGCTTATGCACTGTCTCACCTGTTTTATGTCAAGTATGATGTTAATATATTTTATTCCATGCGCTGTGAGACATTCTACAGGTCCCTTGATTGGTTCATTTCCTTCTTTCTTTCCTTCTGACGACCGTTCTGTGCTAGCTGGGCATGTGTGCAGCGCACTTTCAGAGGAAATGCAGGCTGGTGCGGGGCGGGCCGTCACACTTGGTATCAGAGCTCTAGGTTGCGTAGTTAACCTAGGGAAAGACACTAGGGAGAGTTAGTACGTATACGAGAGAGCGTATTTGTGATTATTTTGATTTTTTAAAAAAAGCTATATATATATATATACTATTAGTAGTATAAAGATGAAGTCGTACTGCACTAGCACCACTATGGAGTCGTTAATCGTTTCCTTTTTCAGATTGACGATGAGCCGATATGTTAGAGGTACCGGTAGAGGGGCCAATAATGGGAATGCTGCTGACATGAGGACGATGTTTACTGACCTCATGAGAGAGATGCTTAGAGATGTACAGAGGGCAGCTCCCAATGGTGGGAATGGTGGTGGTCCAATAGTGCAGGCACCAAGAGTCGACTTCGCCAAGCTGAATAAGGATTATACTAGCCTTGGTGGGAAGCCGTTCCATGGAACGGAGTCGGCTACGGATGTTCAGGATTGGGTGGATAGTTGCGAACGTATCATCGAGGATTTGGGTATCGAGGATGCGATGAAGAGAAAGCTAGCGTCCCGTCAGCTGCAAGGGCGGGCAATGAATTGGTGGAATGCTATAAAGGCAGCTACTCCTGAAGATCAGATTACTTGGGAGCAGTTTAAGGCTCGCTTTAGCGAGAAGTTCATTCCAGCTGCTCAGAAGTCAGTGCTGTTTAAGAAATTCTTGGAGCTCAAGCAGAATGGCAGAGCTGTCTCGGAGTATATTGCTGAATTTGACACTTTGTCAAAATATGGGTTATCTCTTATTGATACTGCCGAGAAAAAGAACGAGAAATTCATAACTGGTTTGGATCAGTACTTGGGGGAAAACTTATTAACCACATCGATGAGACGTTTGAATCGATTGTGGGGAAAGCGTTAAGGTCAGAAAGTCTCTACCCTAAGCCGAAGACTGAGGTTGCATCCGCAGATGAGCCAAAGCCACAAGCAAGTGGTGGAGGCAAAGGTGGTTCCCAGAATAAGAGAAAGCAGAATCAGGCTAAGGATGGCCAGAAGAAAAAGAATAAGCAAGATGGGGAGTGCTTCAGCTGTGGTAAGAAGGGCCATTATGCTAGTAATTGTCGGGCCAAGCCAGCGGATAGGAAGTGCTTCAACTGTGGCTAAATGGGACATCACAAGGACAAGTGTCCACAGCCCCCTAAAGAAAAGAAAATGGTGAAAGCATATGCCCTTAATGCTATTCCTTCTTCGTCGAATGCCCCAACTGCGGCGAAGAAAGGAAAGAATGTCGTCATTCAAGGTATGCTTTCTATTTATGATGTTCCTGTTAGAGTTTTGTTTGATACCGGAGCTTCCAGTTCTTTCATATCTAGTGACCTGGTAGATAGGTTAGGATTGAAACCCGAGATTGTCGATAGACCTTTAGTAGTGACGAACCCGATCGGTGGTTCGACTAGCCTTAGCATGATTTGTCGTAATGTGGTCTTATCGAGTCATGGATGCATGTTTGTTTGTGATTGCTTTGTTTTGGGCTTTACTGGGTTTGGCATTATTTTGGGAGTAGATTGGCTCCGAAGGTACGGGGTGGTGGTAGACTGTGAGGGCTTTTTAGTGACAGCTAGAGCGGATGATGGGCGGAGGATAGTGTTTGGTGGTCTACCCAGTAAGGGGGTATTGGCTAGTTTTCTAAACTCCCTCGACATTCCGCATAGTGAGTTGTCAGGTTTGCCCGTGGTTGGCCAGTATCCGGATGTTTTCGAAGAAGTGACCGGACTTCCACCACACCGAGAGATTGAATTTCGTATTGATTTGGTAAAAGATGCCAGACCTATAGTGATGCCACTTCGTCGTATGGCACCAAGGGAGCAGCGAGAGCTCGAGGTGCAAGTCAGCGATCTTTTGAAGAAGGGATTTATCAGAAGGAGTGTTTCTGAATGGGGAGCACCAGTTGTGTTTGCTACCAAAGCGGATGGTTCCCTTCGTTTGTGTGTAGACTACCGCGAGTTGAATAAAGTGACGAGGAAGAATAAGTATCCTCTACCGCGGATAGATGATTTGTTCGATCAGTTGAGTGGCGCGAGGATATTTTCTCAGTTGGATCTCGCGACAGGTTTTCATCAGCTTAGAGTATAGCTAAAACGGCATTTCGAACGCCGTCTGGATTTTATGAATGGTTGGTCATGCCATTTGGGCTGACCAATGCCCCAGCATATTTGTGGATCTTATGAATAGGGTATTCAGAGATCAGTTGAATAAGTTTGTCCTTGTGTTCGTTGATGATATTTTGGTCTATTCGAGGACAGAGGAAGAACACAAGGAACATTTAAGAGTAGTGTAACACCCCGTATTTTGGGTTAATACTAAAATTCACTAATTACAGGATAAATAATCACAGATGTGGGAATTAGGGGAAACGGGCTGCGTTATTGCATTCGTCTCGGAAAAATACGCAAAATAGAGTCCGAGTTTTCGAAAATCGGAGTCCGTATGGCCCAGTTATGGCCCGATGAAGTTTGCAGAAAATTCAAAACTAAAAACAGATTTAAGAATTTAAAATTCAGATTTTAAATTGGAACAAGTGGGGTCAGGCGGAAAAAATCCCGCCCTGACCATGTCGACAGGGCTGTCGACAGGCCTGTCGACAGGGGTGTCGACTTGCCTGTCGACTTGCCTGTCGACAGGGGCGTGGCGTCCAGTGAACCTGGGTGCACCAGGTTGGGCTTTAGGCTGGCTTGGAGGGCTGGTTCTAGAGATTTCCGAAATCTAAGGGTCCTAATCTAACCTAGGGTTAATCTAAGGGCCTAAAACACTACCTAATCCTATAAATAAGACCCTAACCCTACCCTAATTCATTCATAATTAGATCTTGTAACTAAGCTATGGCAAAATGAAACTTGATCATGGCCTCCACAAATCAATGAAGAGAGTTGCAAGCTAATCATCTTCTTCTTCTTATTTGGCAACTAGTTTTACTTCATAAGCTTGCTAATCTTGGTTTTGGTGAGTTCCTATAGCTTTAATAATCAATTGTTAAATTGATTATGGTAGGATATGATAAGACATGGCTATGTTTGTGGATAAATATGTTTATGCAAGTTTAGTATATTGTATGTTATGTGTTTGGAAAGTTTTATGCTACATGCAAGTTTAATGCCATGTTTTATGATGCAAAACATTATGTTGAATATTTATGCATATGTAACATGTTATGCAAACTATATGTGAGAGTATATGCAAGTTATATGTAACATGATATGCAAGTTATGCATGTGATTTTATGCATGCTAAGTATTTGGTGTTATGCATGCTAAGTATTTGATTTTATGCATGCTAAGTATTTGATTGTATGCATGCTAAGTATTGGGTTTTATGCATGCTAAGTGGTTGGTATTATGCATAAATCATGACATGCAAGTTTACCCTTTTAAAATGTGATGCATACATATGCAAGATGACACCTTTATATGCTATAAGATGCAAGTCATATATGCAAGTTCAATATGTTATGCAAGTCATGTGTATGCTTATATGCAAGCTCAATATGTTATGCAAGTTATGTGCATGATGTTATGCAAGATATGTATATGCTTAAATGCAAGTTTAATGTGATATGCAAGTTGTGTATGCTTATGCAAGTATGTGAATGCTTATGCAAGTATGTGAATGACTATGCAAGTATGTGAATGCTTATGCAAGTATGTGAATGACTATGCAAGTATGTGAATGCTTATGCAAGTATGTGAATGACTATGCAAGTATGTGAATGCTTATGCAAGTATGTGAATGCTTATGCAAGTATGTGAATGCTTATGCAAGTTATGTGTATGCTTAAATGCATGTTTAACATGTTATGCAAGTTAGGAGAATGCTTATATGCAAGTTCAACATGTTATGCAAGATATGTGTATGATAATATGCAAGCTCATATGTAACATGTTATGCAAATCATGTATATGATAATGTGCAAGTTTGGGTTAAATGTAGTTGGGTTAATATATGCTCATATATGCAAGTTGACATCCTCTTAACCCATGACAAAGTTATATGCTAAACCCATGATATTTGTGATGGATCTTTCCCTTTATTATGTCGTGAAATGAGAACGATTTACGTGGGGAACGATGGGGTAATAAATATGTTAATAAAAGTATGATTGGGTATGATTAAGCATACCATAAAAATAAATTAACATAAGTGGGAATTTACCTATTGAGTTAGGTCTACCCCATGGGAATTTACCTATTGAGTTAGGTCTACCCATGTTATGAAAAATGTGTAATTAATTAGGGATAATTAATTGTGGGGGTGATTAATTAGGTGTAATTAATCAACTAAGACACGAGGTTGGACCCTTTTTGTAGCGGAAGTCTGCCCGGAACCGACCGGCCATCCAGCGGCTACAAATGATTGGCCCAATGTGAGAGGTCTTAGTCACAAACTAAATACGTGATTAACGTAAAGACACGAGGTTAGACTCGGTTATGACGTAAGGCTGCCCGGACCCAACCGGCTTAACCAGCGGTCATAAAAGATAGTCTAATGTGAGAGGTCTTTATGAGGATCACGGTCTTAATTAATTAAGAAACACTTAACCAAATTAGCATGTAGTGGGACATGAGGGTTAAGTGGGTGCCTTGGGTGGCATGTGGTAGCTAGTGGGGGTGCCTCGGGTGGCATGAGGAAACTAGTGGGTTGCCTTGGGTGGCAATAGAAAATACGATTAGAATACTTAACCAAAGTGGAACATGTAATTAAAACATGGGTGAAGGGTTAAGTAAGTGCTTTGGGTGGCATGTGGAAATCTAGTGGGTGCCCTTAGTGGCAAATGAAATTTGATTGATGACTTAACCAAATCTTAACATGTAAGTGGACATGACTATATAAGGGGTTAAGTGGGATGCACTAGATAAAAGTGGCAAGCTTAAGTAGTAGCTTGTGGGGGCCCATTTCAACCAATATCCCAAACGTATCTTTGTGGGCTCGACTCTGGTCGGGTGACGGGACACGCATATTGGGCTTGACTATAAGTGGCCAAAACGGGTTAGCGGTGGCAACGCAGGATCAACGGGTTTCATATGCGTGTGTGGACCCGGGCTGGTTGGTAAGTCGTTGTTGCATCGTGTAGATATAAAGCCGTGCACAGTGATATTATCTGGTAGCCACTTTGGGGAATGATACACCCCCTTTGTGGGACCAGCACGGGTATCTACGGTAGGGAGCCGATCGCTTGGGAGTAGTGGGTACACCTAGTAAAGATAGGGGCAGACGGCACCTGTGTAGGGGTACAAGAAACTACTGGGTAAAAATTACTAAGTACACTTAGTGGGATCAACCTTTAAGTAGGAATTACTCTTGGTGGGTAGAACTGGTGTGGTGCAGTGTAAGAATTACCCTTGGGTGGGTAGATCTGGGGGGGGTGTAAGCTAGAAATTATCCTTGGGTGGATAAATGCGTCTTTTCGGTTATCGTAATACATCCGGTGTTTAGTTGGCTACTTAGTGTAGTCATTATCCCCAGAGGTACCGTACCTTGTTTATGTCATACCCTAATTACTTTAATAGTTGTATTGTTAGGGTTATAGGACTCACTCAGACTTATGTCTGACCCCGTTGTTTTTATCTTTTCCCAACCCTCAGGTTTTCAGAGTGGGCCTAGCACTAGTGGGCTTGGATCAGACCGCTATATCTATCTTTTGGGCTTGGACCGTAGAAGTAAAGCTCGGTTTATCTTTTCTATTATGGCTATTGTCTATGTAGTGGGATTATGTACTTCTATTTTATCAGGATGGATATTATGTACTTGACTCTTGTTATGGTTTTGTGATGTAACCAAACATGTTTTACTTTCCGCTGCAATGAAAGGATGTTTTAAATTTTCAAGTATTACTTATATCTGTCTTGTTGTAATTTTTTCTGTTCTATACTCACTAAAAATACTCCACCAAAACTAAGGCATTCCCTTAGTGAGTGACCTTTGCGGGTGTGGGGTGTTACAAGTAGCGATGGAGGTGTTGAGAAAACACCAATTGAAAGCAAAGTTTTCTAAGTGTCACTTCTGGAAGAGGGAAGTGAGGTTCTTGGGCCATGTTGTATCAGAGAGTGGTATTGCCGTGGTCCCGGCAAAGGTGGCTACGGTACAAGATTGGCCTACGCCCAAGAACGCAACGGATGTAAGAAGTTTCTTGGGATTAGCTGGATATTATCGTAAGTTTATCCAAGGTTTCTCCAAGATAGCAGCACCATTGACCCAGTTGACCAAGAAGAATCAAGCTATTGACTGGGATGAAAGGTGCGAGAATGCATTTAAAAACCTAAAGGACAAGTTGACAAGCGCACCAGTGTTAGTCATTCCTAAGGGGGATGAAGAGATGACGGTATACACGGATGCCTGTGGTACCGGACTGGGTGCTGTATTGATGCAAGGCGGTAGGGTTGTAGCTTACGCAAGTCGGCAATTAAAACCGCACGAGAGAAGATACCCTACCCATGATTTAGAATTGGCAGCGATCGTGTTCGCGTTAAAGATGTGGAGACACTATCTCTTGGGAGAAAGATTTGAGCTGTTTACAGATCATAAGTCGTTGAAGTATCTATTCTCCCAGAAGGATTTAAATCTCCGTCAGCAGAGATGGTTAGAGTTCTTAGCTTCCTATGATTTTGATATCGCATATACACCGGGAAAGGGCAATGCGGTGGCTGATGCATTAAGTAGAAGACATGCCAGCTTAGGGGCTATGTTCCTTGAATGGAAGCAACTGGAGTATATCGCGGGTTTTGATTTCAGACCAAAGTGCGAATTGGATCCAGAAATGTTAGCAAGTTTGACGATCAGACCCACTTTGATTGAACGGATCGGCTCTAGTCAGAGGGACGATCCTAACCTATTGGAAATCATCTCCAAGTTAGAGATGGGTATCGATGAGGAGATGAACAAGTATGGGCTTGATCGAGATAGATGGCTTAGAAAGAATGGAAAGCTTGTTGTACCCAATGTCAATGGATTGAGGGATGAAGTGCTTAAAGAATGTCATCACTCAAAGCTGACTATACACCCCGGTGGTAACAAGATGTATCGAGATATGAAGCAGACTTACTACTGGGAAGGGATGAAAAGAGACGTTGGGAAGTTTATATCCAAGTGCATGAATTGCCATCTAGTTAAAGCCGAACAAAAGAAGCCTAGTGGGTTGTTACAGCCCTTAGAAATTCCCGAATGGAAATGGGAGCAAGTCTCGATGGATTTCATCGATGGGTTACCAAGGACTAGATCGGGATATGACAGCATTTGGGTAATTGTAGATCGACTGATTAAAAGTGCAAGGTTTATACCAGTCAAATCGACCAGAACGGCAGCTAAGTTAGCAGAATTGTATATGAAGTGGGTAGTGAGATTTCATGGAGTACCTAAAGGCATTGTGAGCGACCGAGACCCGTTGTTCACTAGTGGGTTTTGGAAGAGCTTACAAGAGGCTCTAGGGTCAGAGTTACATCTCAGTACCGCATATCATCCTCAGACCGACGGTCAGACGGAAAGGGTGAATCGTATTTTGGAAGATCTCTTGAGAGCATGTATATTGGATTTTGGTGGATCATGGGATGACCATTTGCATCTAGTAGAGTTTGCATATAATAATAGTTACCAATCCAGTATCGGTATGGCTCCATTTGAAGCTTTGTATGGAAGACCGTGCAACTCACCATCATGTTGGATAGAGACTGGCGAGAAGTTTATGCTTGGACCAGACGTGGTGAGGGAAACTTCAGATAAAATCAAGATCATTCAACAACGAATGAAGGCAGCCCAAGATAGGCAGAAGAGTTATGCTGATAAGAGGAGAAGAGACCTAAAATTCTCCATGGGTGACTTGGTGTTTGTCAAGATTTCTCCGTTGAAGAGCGTAATACGATTTGGCAGGAGAGGCAAATTAGCACCAAGATTTGTTGGTCCATTCCCTGTTCTTGAACTAGTCGGGAATTTAGCATATAGAATTGACTTACCAGAGAAGATGGCGGGAGTTCACAACGTATTTCATGTTTCCCAACTAAGGAAGTTCGTTCACGACTCAGATATGACTATTTCACCTGATCAGTTAGAGGACTTCGAAGTAGAACCCGAGGCGGTTGGGAACCGCAAGCCGGCCCGTATTGTCGCGCACGACATGAAGCAACTTCGAAGGAAGGCGGTGAAGCTAGTCAAGGTATAGTGGAGCGAGGACGAGAATGATTGTACTTGGGAAACAGAGGAGGACATAAGGAAGAAGTATCCAGAACTCTTTGTCTGGTAAGATTTTATTAGCGATTTAGTTTTCCGCATGCTAGGATAGACTTGTTTGCTTGTTTTGCATGTTTGATTGTTGTATGTGGTTGTTAGGCATGCGGGATCCTTTGTATGTTTTGGGTTAAGGAATTTCAGGGACGAAATTTCTTAAGGGGGGGAGAGTGTAACGACCCGCATTCTACGCATCATAGGATCGTAGAATATTTATTTCTTTCACATACGAAGTCGTATGGTCATGTAACTTTGGAGGACGACTATTGGGGTCATTTCCCATGTTCATGATTTTTCCCGATTTTTAAATGACCATTTTACCCCTAGTTGGCACTGTTTTGGCCATAACTTTTGACTGGAAAGGAATTTTGACCTGAAACCACTTCCATTGGCTCCGGATGATGGTTTCTCTTTCCGTAGAGTGGTCACATTAGCCAAACGGACTTACCGTTTGGGAGATATGGCTAAAACAAGTTTCAGATGGTGAAAAACAACTTAATTGGGCTTAACCGGGTGGTTAGCAGCTAGGCCCAGACGGGAATTTCGGGTTTAGGAGTATATAGGGGCTGATTAGGGTTAGAAAACATTTCTTTAGACATTTTCCAGCCGCCACTTTCATTCCTCTTAACCTAGCCATGGCCTTCACTCTCTAAATATCTCTAAAACACCCAAAATCACTTCCTAATCAAGGATTAAGGCTTAGAGGCATCAAATCAAGAACGATTAGCACAAGGACCGAGGTAGAGCTGCTGTTATATATTGGAATTCGTGCAAATCAGAGGTTCACTTCAGATCTGAAAGTTTTATTGTGGCAAAGGTGAGTGATTTGCATAGTTTTTGCACTAATTACGGTAATTAAGGGTAATTAGTGAAGATTAGCGAATTTATACGCTAATAAAATCTGGAAAAAATGTTTAGAAACTCTTAAATAATATTTTATGCCTCTGGTAGAAATTTGGTTCGATTTGATTAAGTTTTGCTAAGTATATCACTTGATTTGCTTAAACATGTTTAAGAGAAATTTGGGGTTATGACCATGTTTGATCCATTTTATATGCTATGATTTGTGTTATGGTGATTGTGGTCGATATTATATGTTGCTATGACTGTATGAGATGTTTTGTGATTGTTTAGAAGTGTTAGTTTGGTCAAAAACGCCGTCGAATGGCGAAAGACTGTCGCTGGAACGAAGTACAGGAATTTACCCGGATCGGATCGCCCCCTATGAGCACGATCCGATTGGAGCTCGCGCTACGACACGACCCGATCCGCCTATGGATGGTGACCACGAACCGATCCCTCGCGTCTGAAGTTCACGATCCGATTCGATGGAAACTAGAGACCACGATCCAAATAGAAGGCATGAACTGAACTGGCTTTCCGACCCGATCCACTTCAGAAGCACGATCCGAACCGGAGTTAAGCACTTGAGAGGACGCCGCGAGCTGAAGGGCACGACCTGGAGAGGTGCGACCCGATCCGACAAAGGAAGAACGATCCGATCCGATTGGGGAGGCGCGTCACGAACCGAACCATCCAAGGGAGCACGATCCGACGGTGATGACTACGAACTGAATGAAGACCGATCCGGAAGTGAAGACTATAACCCGAGATGCAAAGGAAGTCCAAATGAGAAGTTAGAGCTCAAGATTCAGAAGGGAATCAACGAGCTCGCTTCATGGTTGGGCTTTGCTGCGGGACGCGTGCCAAGGAGTTATCGACGTCTATAGCTTTGGACCACTATGGTAGGAGGTACGAAGGCGGATCCAGGGCCATTATGGCATAGGTAGGACCAAGGGCTACAACCAATGAAGTGGGTCATTGAAATGTTTGGTCATGACTCCATATGTTTAGCTTGGTCATAGCAGGGTTTCTACAAGTCGGGATTCGTCGTTACCTCAGTTTGTCTAGTGTTCCAAAGTGGTAGATGTCGTACGCTTTAGGCACTGAGTGAGAGATGTGAGGATGGTTGCTATGGATGATTTGTTTGCTATCATTGTGACATGCACACCCCACCCCCGTATTCTTACACTATTCATTATGGCGCCTTGGAGTATTGTACGGTATGTGGTACTAACTCTTTGGTTGCAGGTCCAGGTTCAGGTACGGCTTAGTATACCTGTTATTATTCTGTTTAGATGCTTATCGCTCATACCAGGCTTTATGTCTGACCCAGAGTTTTATGTCTCCTCTTATTACTCTGGGTGCTCACACGAGCAGACTAGAGACAGGTTAGCTGGTGATGCACGGGTAGATGATCCGGAGACGAGCAGGAGGCTTCCACGTAATATATATATAATATTCTCCCTGTGTTGTTGAAGATCACTGCTTGGGCATTGGTGGTGCATCTTCTACTTTAGCTTTCTTTTGTTTAGAGACAGTAAATTTGGAAAATTGTAATAAGCTGTATATGGATTTCCGCTGCTCTGATGATTGATGTTGATTTTAGTTATCAGCTTATGCACTGTCTCACCTGTTTTATGTCAAGTATGATGTTAATATATTTTATTCCATGCGCTGTGAGACATTCTACAGGTCCCTTGATTGGTTCATTTCCTTCTGTCTTTCCTTCTGACGACAGTTCTGTGCTAGCTGGGCATGTGTGCAGCGCACTTTCGGAGGAAATGCAGGCTGGTGCGGGGCGGGCCATCACAATTGGTCAGATGATTCCTTCCTAAGGCATTCTTTTGGTCATAACCCTAGGTTGTGTCACATTGCAGGTGCATCAGGGTTTTGTTTTGATTGAACCAAACGCCCTTTGTTTTAGCTACCTATGCATTTAAGTCGTTGCTTGTGCTTTCCCAGTTCTTAAAGGATGAAATTGATATATTTTTCATTGTTTCAATAGCTAGTAACACAGCTCCATCGTTCTCCATCTAAGCTTGTTGGAACAAAATTCCTTCAGTTCTAGTTTGAGTTTGTCAAAATGCACTTCCTTTAGTTATGTTTGTTTTCTATATGTATACCCTCCTGGCAAATAGTCATTGCTTTGTCGAATTATTGGTGCAAGCTACTGGAATAAGCAGTCATACTCCACTTTCAATGGAATTATTTTCATACATATTGGCCTGAAACAGACTAGTATGGCTTTAAATTCTTTGGAGTTTGTTATATTTAAATGGTATAGTTGGTATAAATGGTTACAGTGGACTGGTGTACTCATATTTAATTTCACACCATATTCCAACTAAAATGGGAAGAAAGCAACAAAGTGAGGTAAGAACGAATAGAGAGAGAGCAAGAGAGGTGGACGTGATCGCATTGATGATCGATGTATTGATCGATGAGGGGGATGACATAAGTCAGGTGGGAGAAGAAGTAGCAGTACGAGGCAAAGAAGTGATATGAGCATCAGTAAACAAAGGTGTTGCTTGCAGCATTAAATCGGTGCTGCGATTTTAACTTCTGCTTGCCGGATAGGTTATTGGATTAGACCCATATTAAAAAAATATTAAAAAGAGCTGGAAGAAATATGCAAACAGATTGATGGAGAAGGTGGCATGTACACCGATAAGTTTACTTGGAGCAAACATAGTAGAAGAAAGAAAGGGTGGAAGAGTTTGTTAAGGGAGAAGCGTGGGCCTGATTGGCACGTGCAAATCCTGGGCTTTGGGCCTGAGGAAAAAAAAACAATAGAAGAAATGAAAAAAATTGGTAGAAAATAAGAAGGGAAACACAACAGTAAGATTAGGAAAGAAGACCACAGTAAACAAAATGTTTAAGTTATAATGTAAATAAAATATATTTTTAGATTTAAGTATATACATACGGATGTATATGCTTTAAATCAAGAACGTATAGGATCGAACGGATTGGCTCGTATAGGAGTAGCCGAGTCAAATGTAAATGTATGTTGTTAACTCGACCTTAGTTATAAAATTATAAACCATTTGATTAAAATAAATTGATTTTTTTTAGAAATCAAAAGTTGGTTTAATACCAAATATTATTTAAAATAAAACAAGTGTAAAATTCGTCGTGAATAAATTAACGTGTAACTATTGATCTAAAATTCAGTAAATTATGGTTAGTTTATCCAATAAATTTTTTAATAAATTGGGTTGTGTTAAATTACGTTAATCGTTATTAAATATTTTTATTGACCTCTGATAGTGAAAATAAACTCCGTTCCACTATATGTTTTATTGATTGAATTGTTCGAACACCCTGTTTGAAGAAATAAACATTGTTCTGTTATTATATTAGTTTGATATATTTTACCAGTTAATTAATTTTGTTGAGTTATTATCACTCAAAAATATTGAATTGTGTTTATATGATGGTTTGTGCAAATTGGGTTAACGACGTGAATATCATCAGTTATAAGAACTGTTATATACCGTTGGGACTGCTAAGCTATAATTTCTGTAAAGTAACTAAGAAATAAAGTCAAGTTTAAATAATTGGATATTAATTGTTTTTAAGAAATAATCAAGTGGATTATTTTAAATTAATCATATTACTAATTTATTTAAAGGGGAAGATCAATTATAATTGGTTGATAAAATTATTTAGGGTTGATTTAAATCACCTATTCTAAAGGGAGTCGACTTTAATTAATTTGTTTCAATTGATTTAGTAAAAGATATTTTAATAAATCGTTGTTTTAAATGTGATAATGTTTTAAATTAATGGATTGTGTCAGATAATGGTGTAGTTAAATGTCAAAGTTAAAATTGGATAAGTACCCAAGATCATGTGTAAACTTAATTAGTATATAAAGATAATTTAATTTTCAAAGGATAAGGAAATCAAGACGATCATTTGAATTAAAAATTACCTGATTTAAGATCAAGTTAAATGAAGAATGGTTCAAACAACAACGTGTTTGAAATGGTTTAAGATTTGGAAATCAAATTGGATTTTCCAATTCTGGTTTGTCGAATTTTTGGATATCGAACTTCTACAAATCTTAACAATAAGAATGATTTCAAATCAAGGTTTGAGAGGTAAATAAAATACCCCAACTTGAACGATTTCACTATTATCAGATAGATAGTATTAGTTTGTGTTCGAAATGAGTGTTAGGGTTGAAATCATTTCCAGCTATGGAATGGATATTTGGAAGTAAGATTATCACTTCAATTCGATATATACGTTATGAGTCAAAGATTATTGAAGACCATTGAAGACAGCGTAATGCAAGGGTTATTCTGTTAATCCTATGTAGAAATTGCCTAAGATGGATTTATAGGATAGTGCCTTCGGTTTGTCCAATCCCAGGACAACTTGTATGGATGAATGTTTGATAGAGTGTTCCTAACCGATCACGTACGTTGATCTGTTCAAACGTATTTATGTTTGTGGCAGAGAAATTCGTTTCTCTTGCTTTATACCCTTAATATATTTTTTGGGAAGTCAACTAGTAGTTGGCGGTTTTGACGACGTGGCATTCAAAGTAAATAAAGAAATGATTTGTCAAAAGGTACATTCAGCCTCAAGCCTCACTACCGCGAAATGACAAAAATCGAGCAGGCAGCATGCCTATGTGGGTCGCCGCCATTGGGGTATATTGTCTCCATCTAGAGAATATTCATTTTGTTACTTTTTTCGCTTTTGTATCTATCGGGAACGGTTATGTTGGTACCAACCGTGAGGTGACAATATATTCGATACACTCAAGAGAAATGAGTGGTTGGTCATGTGTGGCCGGGTTGCAAGATGTTCTTGTTGAACCTAGTATATTCCCCTCTAGGGATACACTATCGGAAGGTGGTTCCATACCTTGTCATAGTTGGAAATCCATTATCCAATAAGTTCCCGCGGTTTTGATTGTATATTATGCATGTGAAGCATGAGATGCAAGCATTCCGCTAGATTGATTTTTATTTGTGTTTAGACACTATTATAATATCAGAATAAGATATGATTTCAAAATGTTTTTGGGTTATCGTAAGGTAAAAACCATCTATGTTTATGTGTGGATAGGTCTTACGATTATCTTTTCTTTCAAAATGTTTTTGAAAACTTAAACCAATTGTGCCGTATTCTCATAAGGGAAAAACTCGTTCCGTGTTATACGACGTGATCTTATGGGATATCTTTTATTAAATCAAGCTTTTCAAAAATCATTTACTCACACCAGTCCCATGACTGACCCAGAGCTTATTTTTCTATGTTTTCCCTAAACTCTTGGGTGCCTAAATTTGTCCGGGCAGTCAAGTAATTCAGGATTTTAAAGATTTACCTAGAGGAGCTTGGAGCAAGAGGCTTCAAAGTTAGATATTTACTGTTTATTTCCGCTGTATTGTATACGTGATGTACTCTGATGTTGTATGTAAGTTCAAGTATAGATTATATTTGAAAAGCGATTTTATATATTATATTTTGTTCTATTGCGATTATGAGATTCTGTGTCATGGTCCAGTTTTCTATCTATTTTCTTCTATCCATTTTCTGTTTATTTTCTTCTATCTATTTTCTTCTATCTATTTTCTATCTTTCTATTTTTCATCCTCTAGTTTCTTCTATTAATTATTTGTATTTTCATGCATTTTGGGTTGGACGTTTGTTGTATTCTGTTAGCTCAAATCGTACGGATTTACGGGTCGTTGCACTTGGTATCAGAGCTGAAGGTTGACTAGTAACCTTGGCTCTGTGGCACGACTCGATAAAGATGGGGTTAGTAATACCCTAGTTTGAGTTTGAGTGTATATATATGAGCGCGTATTTGTTAATTGACTTAGAAACCATTTTATATTGTGTTGATTAATTTGTCGAGCGGCTTAAAGATTCAAGTCGATGCAGGGTGCACACTGTATCGAAAAGTGTTTAAAAACTCTTGAACAGAGTAATTCGACACAGTATTGTTTTAAAAGCTGGGTAAATTTGTCCAAGCAGTTAAGTGGTTCGGGATTTTATAGACTTACCTGAAGGAGCTTGGAGCAGGAGGCTTCAACGTTAGATATTTACTATTTATTTCCAATGTATTGTTTATGTGATGTACTCTGATGATGTATGTAAGTTCAAATACAGATTATATTTCAAAACTGATTTTATATATTATATTTTGTTCCGCTGCAATTATGAGATTCTGTGTCGTGGTTCAGTTCGATCTTCTAACTATTTTCTTCTATTCTAATTTTGTATCTTTTTATTTCTCATCCTCAAATTTATTTCTATTAATGATTTGTATTTTCGTGCATTTTGGGTTGGACGTGAGTTGTATTCCGTCAGCTCAAATGGTAAAGATTTGCGGGTCGTTACACTAGGTATCACCCTATAGATCAGTAGCGCGTAGTCCTTGAAAATCTGTAGATTCCAACCACGACCGAATCACAGTATATTTCGAGCCGCTAAACCAAAGATTATAAGTAATCCTTCCATTTTATGAAGATCCACCGTCTTCAATACTCCATCTTCAAATTAGAACCTTCACGTATTTGTTGGTTCGGAATGGGTTTCAAATATAATTTGATCCTGGTCTTTCTGTATTAACAATCGTATAAGTCAGATTTGTAGTCGGTTATTTGACTATGAAATAAATAATCATGAAAATAGAATGAGTTCACCGGTTTAGTACTCAGCATCACTTGGCCTTTTTAATTGAAAATAATTAATGAATGGTTAACTAAAACTTCTAAGTCTTTCAATATTTTAAATTACGGTATTTACTTCTTATTCTAATATACTAATGTTTCAAAACCATTTCATTATAATACTTAAAAATATATCTTATAACCATATTCAATTCGCTTCAACTCTCCTTTTAAACCTTTTGCTACATCATTGTTCATTATATAATTAGAAAATAAATTTAACTTATCTCTCGTAAAACAACGTCACGAAATCCCTTTTTGTTTCATTAATTGAAAACAGTAACCAATGCTTATTCTTATTTCAAAAACTCAACTTTACACTTCCTTTTAACTCAAAAATATCATTATATTTTCACGCAATCTCCTTTAATTTCCTTTACTTTGGAAATATCATTATATATTATATATATTCTCAAATCTATCCATTTCCGTTACTTTTGAAATATCATTACATATTCTCGAATCTTTTATTTACATTGCGTTATTATTACTCGTATGGAAATAATAAATTTTTCTTAGCCTCTTTACCATTACAAAACTAATATCAATCCTCAGAAAATCCTGAAGTCATTCAAGTTGGGGTATTTATTTACCTCTCGGACCTTGATCAACAACGTTCCTATCTTTAGATAGACATGAGTTGTAATTCCAAAAACCGATATTCATTCTAATACTAAACACATCTCATTTAACAATTTTTTATAAATATGGTTTTATAAAACCTTCTTACTTTTAAAAATCTCCTTCTCAAGTATAACTATTGTTTCTTAATTCATTGATTAGGAAATTACTCACTAAACGTCAGCTTCTAATTTTCTTTAAACAATTCGTTTTATAACTCGGAGTTTTATTAAAAAATCCTATTACTAACTTCTTTACCAAATTCTCTTTTAACAATTCCTTTTTCTAATCCATTCAACCATTTCCCGCTTGAAAATATTATTTTGATTTCCTTCATTTTACTTAATTCTATTATTAAATAACGTTAATTCAATTAACGCTTTAACACCATGTCTCTTCGTATGAACTTCATTTATATAATTCTGGTTTAAGATAAACCCTTTTATTCTCAATTTCCTTTTTACTTAATTCGAACATTAAGTATCATTAATTTAAGCTATCGTATTCGCTTCAAATTCATTTTTCAACTTTATTATAAAAACTCCGGTTTAATATATAACCCGTTCATAACTCCTTTCAGAATCAATTGGATTTCATTTCAACTCGATTACTTTTAACTGAATTTCAATTAAAAAGTAATCCCCTAAATTATTATTATAAATAATAATTTACTTCAATCATTAACTGTAGTAGTAGTTAATTTCTATATTAACTAAAATAAATAATAAATTCCCCTTTTTAAAATCTTATTAAAATTTAAACAAATATTCATTAAGCTATTTCATTATATTAATTAAAAAACAAATTAATATCACTCTAACTTAAAACGGTAACTTAGTCAACCCAAAACACAGTTATTTCGTTAGATGACTCCAATTACTCCTTCTTTTAAATTAATTAATAATATAATTAATTTAAATAATCCCATTTAATTGTTTTCTTAAAACAATTATTCAACCCTTAACTGTTAGGTTAATTTTCTGCTCTCTTGCTTATAAATCTGATTAACATCAAAATTTACTTTATAAAATCCATTAATAATTAATTATAAACTTAAATAATAAATAATAAACATTTATTTTCTTTTAACAAACTTTTATTCAAAATACAAATTTAAAAATCTGTCTTCAGTTACAAAATAAATTTTATAACTTCATTTCTTTCGATTCACCTACCAGTAAATCGATATTTATAAAATGATTTATTTATATACCATATGCCGCTGATAACTCAATCAATACTGCCCATTGGTTAATAACAAAACAAACGTTGAATTTAGATTTAACAATTAGTGATCAAGTCAATCATCCAATCATATGGGTTAAACAGTTCACATAATTGTAATATGAAAATAAATAATAAATTTGAGGAATCCTGTTGGATCCCTCCAATCTGATTCTTTTTCCTGCATCCAAATACATTAACGCAAATAAAACAATTCATTTCATACGATAGTATATTATTTGTAATAATAAACATGAATAATCAATTCAACAAGTAACGATCAACTAACAACAATACAAGCAGGCAATTAAATTTAATACGTTATAAATGTAACCAACAAGGTAAGTTACCTCGTTTGAAAATAATATTTAAAAATAATGGTTAGATTTCATTTAATTTAAACAAACGTTTAATTTAAATCAGTTATATAAAAATATTCAGAGTATAGGCAAACAATCATCAAACCATTAAATAACTAGCAAACATAGCACGCATGTGACAGCTCACGTCCGTTAATGTCACTCACAAAGGGAATGAATTAAGTTTCTTGAAGCCTTATAGGCAAACAGACATAGAAATTACAAGACAGATATATAGAATAACAGCGAAATAAAAACTTTATTTATCATAAGATACCGTGGTCCAAAATTATCACATGTCTGAAACATAAAAGCCCATTACAACATAAAAGTTACTGTAACACCCCACGTCCATTAATGTCACTCACAAAGGGAATGCATTAACTTGCATGTAGGTTATAAGTGAATATAGAACAGAAAAATTACAACAAGACAGATAATAAATAGTACTTGGAAATCTAAAACTTCATTTTATTACAGCGGAAATTAAACAAGTTTGTTACATCATAAAACCATAGATCATAACCAAGTACAATATCCATCTTCATAAAAACAAAATACATAATCCCATTACATAAATAGCCATTAAAAAGATAACAAGCTGGACTTTACTTCAACGGTCCAAGCTTTCCAAAGAGAGATGAAGCAATTCAATCAAACTCCACTAGAGCTGGGCCCAACCTGAGGACCTAGAGGGGGAAAAAGGATAGAAATAGAGGGGGTCAGACATAAAGTCTGGCGAGTATGATAATTCTAACAATACTATTATCAAAATAACTAGACTAAGGCATAAGCTGGAAGACAAGTAAATGTCTATGAACTCTTAGGAAGATAAAGATAGCGTTAAAGATAACGGTAAAGGCACACCTAATTACTAACGAATGATTACTACACTGCACCGCACATTACTACACTGCACCACACCAGTCACCCTATTGTTTGATCCCACTTGCTTCACACAGAAACTTTATAAATAGCCTTACGTACCCCTAGCTGACTACATAGGTGCCGTCTGCCCCTATCTCCACTAGGTGTACCCCACTACCCACTTTCGATCGGCTCCCTACTCGTAGATACCCGTGCTGGCCCCACAGTGGGGTGTATCACTCCCCTAAAGTGGCAACCCGATACAACTTGAGAATGCACGGCTTATACCTACACGATGCAACAACGTCTTACCTACCAGCCCGGGTCCACACACGCATATGAAACCCGTTGGACTTGCGTTGCCACCGCTCCCCGTTTTGGCCTCTTATAGTCAAGCTCAGTATGCGTGTCCCGTCCTCGACTTGGGTCGAGCCCACAAAGATACATTTCGGATACTGGTTGAAATGGGCCCCCACAAGCTACCCACCTAAGCTTGTCATTAATATATCCCACTTAACCCTCTTAGTCATGTTCATTTACATGTGTGTTTGGTTAAGTCTTACTAATCGTATTTCACATGCCGCTAAGGGCACCCACTAGATTCCTCATGCCACCCAAGGCACCTACTTAACCCGCATGTCCCACTTTGCATGTTTATCTGGTTAAGTATTTCTTAATTCATTCAAGCCATAACCTCATAAAGACCTCTCACATTAGACTGGCATTTATGGCAGCTGGATTTGCCGGGCGGGTCCGGGCAGTCTTACACCATAAAAGAGTCTAACCTCGTGTCTTTACAACCGTTATGCTTTAGTTTAGGCCTAGGACCTCTCACATTGGGCTGACATTTGTGACCACTGGATTTGCCGGGCGGGTGGCGGGTTCGGTCAGGTTTACGTCACAAACGAGTCCAACCTCGTGTCCTAATCATTGATTAACAATTAGAATCTTTTACCCCAGTTTTAATAATTCCCTATTCAAATTATTAATTAAGTCAACTTTTATTGATGTCAATTGACTCAATTATGGCCATCCACTTATGGCATGCAAAATCATATCAATTGCACCCCAACTTTTTAATATTAAATCCTTAATATTACCCCTACCCCACGTTTATACGTTCGCTTATTCAACGCATAATATAGGCTAGACTTGTATAGTCTAACACCTAGCACAAAGATAAATTATCACAACATATAGACAATTAAAATAAATCTAATCATAATAGGGGTGAAACTTGCATAAACTACACATGTTAAGGATCAAAAGGTGTCAACTTGTTAAATGTCTCAATTTACATGATATGATCATAGCCCAAATCTATACATAAACTTGCATATGGGGTTATTAGGCAACATAATGATGGTGTGAACTAGCATAGGATATCACATATGTCATAGCATAATTCTAGATGTCATAATAGATGTCTTGGTATATGTTCATAACTTTTCTAATCAATCTAACTTGCATATGTGACTTGTCATATAGATCAACATAACCCAAACATGATGATTTAATTAATATGAACTAACTAGCATAGATGGTAACATCATGGCCTTTTTAACATGTATGATTCATCACAACTTAGCATAGAAACTTTCAACATACATAACATCATCATAGCATGATTTACAACATATAAGATATCATCATCACATAACATTGGATTTACAATATACATGATAGCAAAAAGGGGTTTACAACAACATATATGATAATTCACATCATCTACTCATAATCCATTCATAACTCAACCTAATTAAAATGATAATAATCTTGTTAAGATCATCATACTCACAATTTAGAGAAGAAAAGAGAGAGTTTTGCTTTGCTTTAGGGTTGAGAGAATTAGAATTGAATTTGCTTTTCTTCTTTCTTAGTTGGCGGCGGCTCCATTGATTTCCATGGCGATGGTATGACGGTAACTATTCTATTTTAATTAGGTTTAGGGTTAGCATTAGGATGTATTTATAGGTGTAGGAAGTTATTTAGGACCATTAGATTAACCCTGAACCATGAGAACCAATCAAATGCAAAATCTCCATTTGAGCGAATCGGCCCACGGGTTGACAACCAAACACCCTGGATTAACCCCTAGTCGACCCAGCAAAGCTTGGGTCGACCTCAAAAATGGGCCGGTTCGGTTTTTCCCCCTCCCAATTCGCTGTTTTGAACTTTTTTGCATATTTATTTATTTAATTTTTAATTTATGTATATATATATATCAATATATATATTTCTCTGCGCAACCCATTTCACTTAATTCTTTTCTAAAAATTAAGTATACTTTAATTTGTGAATTTTAATGTTATAAAATTACGGGGTGTTACAGTTACTGTCTTGTACTTTAAAAATATCAGAGTACATAACAGAAGTAAAATTCCCAAAAAACAGAATATATCCATAGCAACAAGGATAGGAGCTTGAGTCATACATATCAGCAGCTCTAGCAAAAGTAAGCAGAATCACGGTCAAGCCTAAGTGTTTCCTCCCTGAGAACCTTGGGGGTGGAACAGAAGGAGGAACAAAAATGGTCAGACATAAAGTCTGGCGAGTCCAGTTACTTTTAGTAAGTAAAAGTAGCATGACAGACATATAAAGTGGATAACAGAGATTGCTACTTAAAAGGCAGATATGACAAGGTAAACAGGATTGGGTGAATATGCTTCTAATGATTACTCTATTTATTCTCTGCACCAATACTAGTATAACAAGTACGTAACAGAATTACATACTCCCTAATTGCTTAACAGAAACAGAATGATCCCAATAGAAATATAATGGTAGTTTTAGGTGTACTCTAGTAACGGGTTTTAACCGAAACAGAATTAGCCGGTACCTAAACAGGAATAATAGGTGTTAGCCCCAACAGAAAGACAGGTACCCCACAGAAACAGACATGACTAGATGTACCCTATTTACAAACCTAGTCGATCGACTCCCTACTCCGTAGATACCTTGTGCTGGCCCCACAGTATGGTGTATCATTCCCTAAAGTGGCAACCCTTCATTTCCTAGATGTGCACAGCCATATCTACTGATGTCACAGTCTTTTTTTCCCTAGCAGGCGGAGTCATGCACGCACATGACCCTGATGGAACACATCATCATGACACCGTCCTCCACGTTTGGATCTCTTATATTCATCTCAGTAAGCGTGCCCCACTCTGACCTAGTTTGGAGTACCCGTTTGATACCTATTTAAGGGTTACTAACTGAAATGAGTCCCACATAAGATGATACAAGCTCTCCCCCTTTTCTTGTATCCCCCGCTAGGTTTTCATTGACTATGTATACCACTAGGTGTCCTTAATTACATAGCTTTATTATTTCTACAAGTTATGCTTGCCCTAAAAAGTGTCTTTGATTACATAACTTTATTATTTCCACCGGTTATGTATACCACTAGGTGTCTTTAATTACATAACCTTATCGGTTTAAGTTTGTGGGCCTATATGTAAATATTACCCACCCATCCCAGATATACTTAACTTAACCCACCCACTGTTCAACCAGTTCTTACTTAGCTCTAACTTTATTTTATAACCAAACAATCCCTATGGATTAGATTAAGTTAAGTAGTCCAATTCATTACCATGTCCATCTATGGTTTATAATGGGCTAGAACTCCCATATTAGGCCTACAACTTGTGGATGCTGGATATGCCGGTCGGGTCCGAGCAGTTTTATTCCACAAGTTGGGCTTAACCTCGTATCTTAGTCCGATTCATATTTGCACACTTAGACCTCTCATATTAGGTTCAATATTATTGGTTGCTGGATATGCTAGTCGGGTCCGGGCAGACTTCCACCACTAATGCAATCTAACCTCGTGTCATACGTTCAATTACAATTTCTAATTGCAATTATTAAACATTCCATTTTTATCCAATTCTTACCTATGTCTTAATAGGTGATTATGTCCCCACTTCCCCCTTTTGAATTTTATGTCCTACTCATGTTTATATTCAAATTATGCCAATATTAACCTTTTCCCTGCCTGTTCCCTAACTAGCGTGTTCACATAATTTACAGCATGTATAGGCTAAATAATAGCTTAATCATAAACGATAAAAAAGGAAGGTAATGGAAATATAACAAAGGTGAATGTTCTAACATAACTAGCATTAACATATACTAACATGGTGAGCATATAAGCATAGATCTAATGAACTTGTGGTAGTTAACTAGTTGTAACATAGCAAAGGTGATAAGATGAACATGACAAGATCGAAATTTAATTTAGATGTCCGACAGGTTCAGGTCTAATATGAGAAGCACAATGGGATCCAAATAATAAACTAGATCTGATTAATAATTTAGGTATCCACATAATACAGATCTAATAGGTAAAAGTAGATCTAACAAATAGGGATTAAGATTTACATCATAGAATGTCCACATAATTCAAATCTAATAGGTAAAAGTAGGTCTAACACAAATAGGGATAAGATCTACATCATAAAATGTCTACATAATTCAGATCTAATAGATAAAAGTAGATCTAACACAAATAGGGATAAGATCTACATCATAGAATGCCTACATAATCAAGATCTAATAGATAAAAGTAGATCTAACACAAATAGGGATATAATCTACGTCATAGAATGTCTACATAATTCAGATCTAATAGATAAAAGTAGATCTAACATAAATAGGGATTAAGATCTACATCATAGAAAGTTAGATCCAAGTTGCAACCAATACAAAATGTCACATGTTCATAATTTACAATGAATCTAATATAATATAGGCACATGAATAAATCCAAATTATAATCCTATCAAGTTTACTTTTAAATATTTAATTCTAAAAGTAACTAAGAACTCACAAAGTTTGGATTAGAAGATATAAATAGAAAAGATTGGTTTTGAATTTCCAATAGATTTGCTTTAGTTGATAGTTGTAGAAGATAAAGGATCCAATTCAATTCAGATGCCGGTAGAGGTTGGCCTCCGTGGATTCTCAATGAAGAAAACAAGAGAAATGACCATGTATTTATAGCGGCTAGCCTCCAGGATTTAGATGCCACATCTGCCCTAGGGCGAATCGGGCCATGGGTCGACACCCAAACACCCTGGGTCGACCCCCAAAATGGGTGCGGTTCGGCTATTCTACCTCCCGATTCGCTATTGTGAATTTTTTTGAATATTATCTATTTAATATATATATATATATAAATATATTGCATATGCATACAAACTTTAAGGCTTAATAACTTTTTCATACGGTGTTCGTTTTACGCAAACCAAATGTCTAACTTGACCAAAATTTCGAGACAAACGTAATAGTACAATCTGTTTTCCTTAATTCCTAGTATTTAATTAATTTTTCACATTATGTTCATTATATAATGTAGTTAAAATGTCTAAAATTTTCGGGGTGTTACATTCTCCCCTACTTAAAGGATTTCGTCCACAAAATCTCCAAGTTAAGAAGAATGTATATCCTACCATCCACATCCATATAATCATCCACCAATCACTGGCATTCATTGTCCTTAAAAGATTTCTAATGCTTATATGAACATATGCAAAGGTGTGTGTATATGTCCCAATACCAATGCAAAGATCGGGCGATCTATTGATTCAGTCGACCCCCTTAATGTAATGTATGTTAGCGCCATGAATCCAACATGTATGCAAATAATCCTATTATAACATGTAAGTTCTATATGTGTGCACAATCATTCGACCAAATGCAACATCCATTTTCAACCATTAAAAGAAAAGAAAATTGCACACACATCCATATGCAGTATGAAAGTGATTGAGCCGATCTAGCGCCTAACGTGTGTGTATATGCATCCACAGGCAACCACTAGCAAATCCTTGCACCCACTTGCATCCATCAAACATAACATGTCTCAAACACATGTTTACATCCATGGGTTCCCTACCTAAAGGTCGAAGATTTGATCGATAGGATATAGACGAATGATAGAAACAAGTACGAATAAAAAGCTTTGGAAAAAGAAGTTAAGAACATAGTCCCAAAAGGAAAAGGGTATGAAGCGTGATCTTTGTCTTCAGTCTCCCAAGTCGCATCCTCGTTGTCTTCTCCCCATTGCACTTTTATTAACCTAACCTCTCTGTTGCGTAGTTTCTTAACCTCTGATCCAAGTATGCAAGTCGAAAATCATCCAATCATTGCTTCCTTCTCTACTTTCACAAGTTTGGCTCCATGACCTCGAACTGTATATACATTTTATCGCCGCTTGGATGAATAGTCATCTTAGAATTATTGGCTCCCTCAAGGACTGTTTTTAATAGGTTTCCCATCCTGATATGACTCACCTATAAAACCTCTTCTCAAGTATCTCCTCCACTTGCTTATCAAGTTCCCTATTTTCTTTTAGAAGTCACATGTCGCACAGGCAATGCAACTGGCTTTGCATTGTCCACCAAGTATATGTGGAAACCAATCTCGTGCCTCGGGGTAAACCCCGAACCTCATCAAAACATCAGAATAATCTCAGACTACTAGAACAAATTGGAAATCATTGATAGACGCATCAAGAGACGCTAGGAAAACCCTTGTGGGTCACAAGAAATTTTGAGGGTCCTCCCATGACAAGTCAGAAGATTAACGACCTCCTCTCACAATCCAGAATGGAACCATATGTGGTTGCCAATCCATCCCTAGAATCAACCCATAGCCCATAAACCCGAGCACATATGCATCGCATTCAAATTCGATGCTTAACACAGATATTCTCAAACCCCAACAAATCATATATAAATGAACCGAACCACCAATAGGTTTTGAGACAACTACAGGATCCACAACTATACTAGTATCTAAGTGCAGAGATTCAACCATAAAACTAGATATAAATGAATGTGAAGCTCCAGAATCAGAAAGAGTTTTAATAGGGTGATTTGAAAGAGAAATCAGACCTTCCACAGAAACTTTCCTACCTCTATCTGGGGCACTGGCCACAAGAGAATTTGCTTGCCCTCCAGTGGTTCCTGCCCTTTGACCTTGTCCTTGTTTCTTGGGCAATCCTTAATATGATGCCTGACCTCTCCATAAACGAAGCAAGCATTCTTCCTTTTCCTGTAGTCCTTGGCCAATTGACCCTCTCACCCATAACTAAGGCACTTCCTCCTATCTTTAGCCTTATCATTCATTCCTCCTTTCTCCTGTTGGTGTTGTTGTCCTTTCTTGGGCCATACCTTCTTATTTTGAGTTGTTTCCTCAGCCTTTACTTCCATCTTTTCTCCCTTGTCTTCCTCATGCATTAGGGCCATATCACCAAGCTTTTCAAAAGTGGCTCCCATTGGAATATAGGACATGGCTAACCCATAAGGGGTCCATTTAGCCTTTAGCAAACTGCAAAGCCTTTATGTGGAGTGTCAACCAATTCCAATCCAAACCTTGCCTGTTGGTTAAATTTCTTAACATATTCTTTAATTGTTATGCTCCCTTGCTTGAGTGCTAAGAACCTCTCTATATGCATGCTTCTCTTAGCTTGGGAAAGAAATTTCATTTCAAATCTTTGTCAAAAATCATCTCGAGTTTCCACCGGGTGCCCAGCTTGGGTAACTTCCCACCAAAATGAGGCTTCATCTTTCAGTGGCCAAGCATCTAACTGAATCTTCCTTCTATCCTCTACTGCAAAGATTACGAACAAGTCCTCGGTCTCCTTGAGCCAATTCCGTGCTTTTACGAATGTCTCATTCCCATGGAATGGCTTCCATCCCATAGCACAGAAATCTTTGCAGATCTTAGCAAAATTATCTGCTCTTGGAGAAGGAGGAGGAATGACTTTATGCAGTTAGGGGAGGAAAGTCATTTTGACCACCGGCAGGTGCCATGGCCTCAAGATAGCTACGGAACCATCTGGGTATCGTAACGCCCTCTGGAAAGTTTGGTTCCCTAGACATGCTGAAAAGAAAAAGGAAGAGATTCAAACAAAGGATCTAAGGTATTACATATGGCTTTTAGGGGAATGTTTTTCAAAATAGACTATTCTTCTTGAAAATGCTTTCTTTTAAAACCCATTTTGAAAATAATTTTCAAAAACTTTTATCTAATTTGGTAACCTTCAGCTCTGATACCAAATTGACACCCCACGTCTGTTAATGTAACTCACAAAGGGAATACATTACGTTTCATGAAGCGTTATAGGTAAACAGACACAGAATATTATAAGATAGATATCTAGAATAACAGCGAAATAAAAACTTTATTTATCATAAGATACCGTGGTCCAAAAACATCACATGTCTGAAACATAAAAGCCCATTAAGACATAAAAATTACTGTCTTGTACTTCAAAAATATCAGAGTACATAAAAGAAGTAAAATCCCCAAAAATAGAATATAGTCATAGCAATAAGGATAAGAGCTTGAGCCATACATATCAGCAGCTCTAGCAAAAGTAAGAAGAAACACGGTCAAGCCTGAGTGTTTCCTCCCTGAGAACCTTGGGGTGGAGGGGGAGAATGGAAGAAAGGAGGAACAAAAAGGGTCAGACATAAAGTCTGGCGAGTCTAGTTATTTTAGTAAGTAAAAGTAGCATGACAGACGTATAAAGTGGATAAGAGAGATTACTACATAAAAGGCAGGCATGACAAGGTAAGAGGATAGGGTGAATATGCTTCTAATGATTACTCTGTTTATTCTCTACACCAATACTAGTATAACAAGTACGTAACAGGATTACATACTCCCTAATTGCTTACCAGAAACAGGATGATCCCAACAGAAATATAATTGTAGTTTTAGATGTACTCTAGTTACGGGTTTTAACCCAAACGGAATTAGCCGGTACCTAAATAGGAATAACAGGTGTTATCCCCAACAGAAACACAGGTACCCCACAAAAACAGATAGGACTAGATGTACCCTATTTACTACCCTAGTCGATTGGCTCCCTACTCCGTAGATACCCTCTGCTGGCCCCATAGTATGGTGTATCATTCACTAAAGTGGAAACCCTTCATTTCTCGGATGTGCACAACCATATCTACTGATGTCACAGCGTCTTATTTTCCCTAGCAGGTGGAGTCATGCACGCACATGACCCTGATGGAACGCGTCGTCATGACACCGTCCTCCACGTTTGGATCTCTTATATTCAGCTCAGTAAGCGTGCCCCACTCCGACCTAGTTAGAAGTACCCATTTGATACCTATTTAGGGGTTACTAACTGAAATGGGTCCCATACAAGATGATACAAGCTCTTCCCTTGTCTTATATCCCCCACTAGGTTTTCATTGACTATGTATACCACTAGGTGTCCTTAATTACATAGCCCTATTATTTCTAGAAGTTATGCTTACCCTATAAGGTGTCTTTAATTACATAACTTTATTATTTCTACCGGTTATGTATACCGCTAGGTGTCTTAAATTACATAACTTTATCGGGTTAAGTTTGTGGGCCTATACGTAAATATTACCCACCCATCTCGGATATACTTAACTTAACCCACCCACTGTTCAACCAGTTCTTACTTAACCCTAATTTTACTTCATAACCATACAATTCCTATGGATTAGATTAGGTTAAGTAGTCCAATTCATTACCATGTCCTTCTATGGTTTATAATGGGCTAGACCTCCCACATTAGGCCTACAATTTGTGGATGCTGGATATGTCGATCGGGTCTGAGCTGTCTTATTCCACAAGTGTAACACCCCGTGTATTCTATAACAGCGAAATTCACAAATTAAAGTATAATTAATTTCAAATCAAAGAATTAAGGGAAACGGGATACGCCATTGCGTTCGTCTTGGAATTCTGCTTGGGATAGAGTCCGAGTTTGCGTAAAACGGACTCCGTATGAAGAAGATATGGCCTCCAGAAGTTTCAGAATTCAGTTTAAAATTCAAACAGACCAAAACAGCTTAGAAAACAAGTTTAAATTTCAAAAATCGGGCCGGATTGGCCAGGGCGGGAATTTTCCCGCCCAAGACACCCAGGTCGACTGGGTAATCGACTACATAGTCGACCTGGGGGTCGACTGGGGGGTCGACCTGGCCCCTGAGCCAGGTCGAACCCTGATCCCCCTAGCTGGCCTGGTCTGTGCTTGGTCGATTTTCTGAGCCTTGCCTTGTCACTAGGGCTAGGTGTCAGCTCCTGGTTGGTCTCTCATTCAAACGAACGGCTATTATTAAACCAAGCTCCATCGACGGTCCTAATCAACTCACAAACTCTATAAAAAGGACCTAGGACTCACCCTAATTCACACAAACAAAAATGGAGATGAGACCGTCATGCTGCTGAGAAAAGACTAGGAATAGCCGTCAGAAATTGAGAGACAATTAGGAGATAATTTGAAAGCTTAAAGCAACATCAATTAAATCAAAACAACGCCTACAACAAAGGATAGCATCTCCAAATTCAGAATTCAGATTCCTGAATTGAAGATTCGTCATACGTTGTAAGTAGAGTGCTATTCCGATGTGAATAAATAATTGTGTTTTGATTTGTGTAAAATGAGAAATGGAATTGTATTCGATTGTGGTGATAATAATCTATATTTGTATGTTTCTTTGACTCTAAACGATTTGGGATATTGTGCTTAGGCCTATTTGATATTCGCAAGTATATGGTTCATGTTAACAACCATACGTTGTGGTATTTTATTTGGGATTCATGCAAGTATAAGATTCACTATTATGCCAATATGATGTACATACTTTTATGATCACTTTTAGAGTGTAATTGGATTCAACTAAGTACTATGGGTTATATGAATCTATGTTGGAATTGGCAAATCATACTTTTGTATTATAGACAAAAGTAAGCATCTTTATGAACATGACTAAACTATGTTTGGTGTTATGCCTAGTTGAAACCATGTTTTAGGCCTATGTTGTTATAAAAGAATCATATGGTGATATATGTAACACATAAATTAAGTTAGATTTATATTCCAATTGCAAGTTTACATGAATAGATTAAAAACCATGATTCATGTTTAGGTATGTTTATGCTATGATCATATGAATAGAATGATTCATGTTTAAGTATGTTTATGCCATGACTATATGCTATTACCATGCAAGTTCACATATGCCTAATTCATGTTAATTAGATCGTTATGTTGCAAGTTCATGCGTTCACACTCCCCCCTTTTATGTCACTTAGAATATATAAACACCATGTTATAAGCCTCCCCTTTTTCATGTGGCTAAGTTGGGTTTAAATGTTAAACCCAACATATGTTATATTTTAGTGAACGTATAAAATGGGGGTAATGACGATGGGGTTAAAATATAGAACATATATGTGGCATGTTTGACGCATGCCAACGACCTTGAAACAATTTAGTGGTATTAAATAAATTTTACCCAATAAAGATGAATTTGAATAATGGGCCGCAAATATTTATATATAAAAAGAAAAGAGACAAAATATGTAAATTTAGAAAATACGATGTGTTTAACCCGAGGTTGGATTGAGTTGTGATGTAAACCTGCCCGGAACCGCCCGACTGTCCAGTAGTCACAAAAATACCTATCCAATGTGGGTGGTTAAACACGGAGCCCAATAAGGACCCGAGGTTAGACTGAGTTGTGGCGTAAGACTGCCCGGACCCAACCGGCAACAGGCAGCCACAACAATACCTGTCTAATGTGAGAGGTCGAGGCTTTAATAAGACAATTAATGCTGAGTCAGGATTGATAGGATTAAGTAAATTGAATTAATACTTAATCAAAATGGAACATGCTAAACTATACAGACTCATTGGGGGTTAGGTTTACAAAACACTTAACCAACTTAGCATGTTGGCTGGAAATAGAAAACCTAGTAGCGGGGGACCCTTTTCAGCAGTAACCCTACAAGGTGTATCAGGATACCCAGAACTAGGCAGGGTTGGGCACGATTACTGGGCTGACTGTAAGAGGTCAAATCGACGGCGGTGGTGCAGCAGTGTAGGTTCTAACGGGGTGCAGGCGTGCACACACTCCGGCACAGAAAAATAAGGCACTGGGCACCAGTAGCATACCTGTGCATTATAGGATTGTGTCGGGCCGCCACCATGGGACTTGATACACCCCATGGTGGGACCAGCATAGGTAAGTACAACATCGGGGGCCGTAAGACACATGTAACTATGCGAGTAGGAGCCGATCATTAGAAACGAATCACTTCACCCTGATTATGGGATGCCTGTTGGGAACCAGTTTATATGGATGTAGAGATTAATATGGGGTACGATAGTATATTCGACTCTAGACAACTTAACTTAGTTTATGGTGCTTTCCCATTTCCATTTTATACTTATCATACCCAGTTCTTTATTCATAGACTGAATAGTCCTAGACTTACTCAGGCTTTATGTCTGACTCTACTTTTCTTTCGTCTTCTTTTCTTCCGTTCCCCCCCCCCCCAAGGTCCACAGGGAGGGAATACCGTAGCTTGACCAGTTTTCACATCCAGCTCGAAGAGAAAGAATGTATTGCTTGGATCTTTTTCATTATGGACTATGGCTTTGGACATCAATTATGGGACTTATGCAGTTTACTTATGTTTTTATGCTTCTTTAAATAATGTAATCAAGACAGTTATGAAGATGTTATGTTTTTGGAAGTATTGTAAGACAAATCATGACATGGTTTGTGTAACACGTATTTTGTTGAAATAAAAGTTGTTTTTGTTTTCCGCTATTCAAAAATATGTGTTCTTATATCTTTCTTGTATATCTGTGACTTATACTTATAAACCTCCACCAAAATTAGGGCATTCCCTTTGAGAGTGACCCTAACGGAGGTGGGCTGTTTCACTTGTTATCAGAGCATAGGTTTACCAGATAAGATAAAAGCTTTTAAAATTTATTTTCAAAAGAAAATTTAAAGAAGCATTTTTAAAGATAAAATATTATATTTTAAAAAAGGCAAAGTCCCCCAAAGCCATAGGTACTATCTTTTATCCTTCGTTTTGAATCTATCCCTTTTGTTTTAGCATGTCCTAAGAACTTAACTTGCCAGAGGGTATACCAATACCTGGTTGGTTTAGACGATTCTTAGAAGCAAGGGCCACTCAGCCAGGTCCTACCGTTCCTCCTCCCCTAGCTGTAGGAAATCATCCAGCTGCAGCAGCACCTCTTCCTCCACCTCCTCCGCGGGGAAATACTTTTGCTAAGATATGTAAAGATTTTAAAGCTATGGGAGGAAAGGACTTTCATGGAACCGAGTCCTTTGTGGTGGCCAGGAATTGGCTGAAAGAAACCGAGGACTTATTCGTCATTTTTGAGGTAGAGGATAGGCAGAAGGTACAACTGGCAGTATGGCTACTTAAAGGTGAGGCTTCCTACTGGTGGGAAGTCACTAATGCAGAAAGACCAGTGGAAACATGGGAGGACTTTAGGACAAGGTTTGAGGCTAAATTTCTCTCAGAAGCTGAAAGGAGTCTTCTGTTGGAAAAATTCTTATTTCTTAAGCAAGGGCATATGACAGTCAAGGAGTATGTTAACCAGTTTGATCAGCTGGCTAGGTTCGGACTGGACCTAGTCAACACCCCGCACAAGAAGGCTCTCCGCTTTGTCAAGGGGTTGAGTGAGCCATTACACAGTTTGGCCATGACCCATATACCCATGGGAGCTACATATGAAAGGTTGGTGCAGATGGCATTGCTGAACGAAGAAGATAAGGGCAAGAAGGAGACAAAGGCAGAAAGCTCTCAAGGGAAGAAAGAGGGTTTGCAACCTAAGAAGACAGACTTTAAGAAGGGCGGGAAAGACAACAAAGAGAAGAGGAAGTGTAATTTCTGTGGCAAAGTGGGGCACTTAGTGAAAGATTGCCGGAAAAAAAGGCCAAGATGAATGGTGAGTGCTTTTCTTGTGGTGAGACAGGCCACCTGGCTAAGGATTGCCCAAAGAAGCGAGGGCAGGGGCAGAGGGCTGGATCCACCTCAGGGGCACAAGTTCATGCGCTAGAAGCGCCACCTCTGCAGCAGCGAGGTATAAATACTTCTGTAGAAAGTGTAGTTTATCTTTATGATCACCCAGTTCGCACTTTATTCGATTCTGGCGCATCACATTCCTTTATCTCATCTTCTTTAGTAGAATCTCTACACCTAGAAACTAGAATGGTAGAGGACCCCTTAATTGTTTCAAATCCAATTGGGGGCCCAGCTTATTTATCTATGATCTGTGTGGGATTGAAAACTTTTGTTCTAAGCGTAGAATTTAAATGTAGTGCCTTTGTTTTGGACTTTTCGGGATATGGTTTGATTTTGGGTATGGATTGGCTATACAGTAATGGGGCCATCCTTGATTGTGAGAAAAGGGTGGTTAGGCTTCTGACCCAACTCGGTAACGCTTTGGAAATTACTTGTAATCCCTCGTATGCAGTTATGCTTAGTTATCTTGAATCGCTAGATGCCTCTTCGACAATTTGCAATCGGTTAGAGTGGTCCGGGAATATCCGGATGTCTTCGAAGAGGTGAAGGGCTTGCCTCCGAAGCGGGAGATAGACTTCCGCATATATCTTGTAGATAATGCAAAGCCCGTTGTGTTGCCCGTTAGACACATGGCTCCACGGGAAAGGAAGGAGCTCAGTAAACAGATTAAAGAGCTTCTAGAGAAGGGGTTCATTAGAAGGAGCATTTCAGAATGGGGCGCTCCAGTGGTGTTCGCTACAAAGGCGGATGGTTCACTCCGTCTGTGTGTTGACTATAGGGAGCTCAACAAACTAACGAAAAAGAATAGGCACCCTCTCCCCAGAATTGACGATCTGTTTGATCAGCTTGTAGGAGCGTTTGTTTTCTCCCAACACGATTTAGCAACCGGATTTCATCAGCTAAGGGTGGCTGAAGATAGTATCGATAAGACAACATTCAGAACCCCAGATGGCTTCTTTGAATGGCTTGTCATGCCTTTCGACTTGACAAACACACCCGCTTACTTCGTGGATCTAATGAGTAGGGTGTTCAGAGATTTCCTCAATAAGTTTGTAGTGGTCATCGTAGATGATATCTTGATCTTCTCGAAGAGTGAAGAAGAGCATGCTCAGCACCTAAGGGCAATCATGGAAACCCTGCGAGTCCATCAACTAAAAGCCAAATTCTCCAAATGCCACTTTTGGAGAGAGGAAGTAAGATTTCTTGGGCACATAGTATCCAAAGAAGGGTTAGCAGTAGACCCGGCTAAGGTAGTAGCGGTGCAGGACTGGAAGACACCAAAGAACGCAACAGAAGTCCGAAGCTTTCTCGGGCTAGCAGGCTTCTATCGGAAATTCATTTGAGACTTTGCAAAGATATCAGCTCCGCTCACAAAGCTGACCAAGAAGAATCTAGTGTTCAATTGGGACTTGGATTGCGAGTTTTCTTTCCAACGACTAAAAAGGGCTCTTACAACAGCCCCAGTTTTGACGTTGCTTGACGGAAGCAAGATGTTCACAGTTTATACAGATGCATGTAGGACAGGGCTAGGCGCTGTCTTAATGCAAGAAGGAAGGGTAGTAGCTTATGGTGGAAGGCAATTGAAAGTGCATGAAAAGAACTACCCGACCCACGATCTTGAGTTAGCTGCCATCGTCTTTGCACTCAAGTCTTGGCGACACTATCTCCTAGGTGAGAAGTTTGAACTTTACACTGACCATAAATCATTGAAATATCTTTTCTCGTAGAAAGATCATAACTTGAGGCAATAGAGATGGATGGAGTTTCTTGCCTCGTACAATTTCGAGATCTCCTACACTCCGGGCAAAGGCAATGTAGTGGCAGACGCGTTGAGCCGAAAGAAACTAACCCTAAGCCCGCTGTTTGTTGAAAGACAAAGCCTAGAGTTTATAGCCAGCTTTGACTTTAGGCCCTCCTCCGATTTTGTACCAGGTTTGCTAGCATCCCTCGAAGTACGCCCGACTTTAGTGGACTCAATAGGGACAGCACAACGCGAAGACCCTCAGCTTGTGGAAACGATTGATAGGCTAATTAGGGGTGATACTTCAAGTCACCTCAGCAGATACTCCATCGACGATAAGGGTTGGCTAAGGCGAGATGGAAGACTATGCGTCCCACAGACAAGGGATTTAGTAAAGAAGGTTCTCGAGGAAACACATCACTCCAAGATGATGATACACCCAGGCGGGGATAAAATGTACAAGGACATAAAGAGAACTTTCTTTTGGAACAGCATGAAGAAGGACGTGGAAGATTTCGTTTCTAAGTGTATGGTGTGCCAATAGGTTAAGGCGGAACAGAAAAAGCCTGGCGGTCTGCTCCATCCTTTAGAGGTCGCGCA
This sequence comes from Allium sativum, assembly GCA_030737875.1. Taxonomy (NCBI): domain Eukaryota; kingdom Viridiplantae; phylum Streptophyta; class Magnoliopsida; order Asparagales; family Amaryllidaceae; genus Allium; species Allium sativum. Next base: position 1,030,311,753 of record CM060916.1, on the reverse strand, counting down.
GTGGAAGTGGGATAGCATCTCAATGGACTTCATTGATGGGCTGCCTAGGTCTAGAAGAGGCAACACTAGCATTTGGGTAATAGTGGATAGGCTTGCTAAAAGCGCCCACTTCTTAGCTGTCAAGAGTAAAAGAACTGCCTCATCCCTAGCATCTCTTTACCTCAAGGAAATTGTCCGAATCCGTGGAATACCATCCATCATTGTTAGTGACCGAGACCCTATCTTCACAAGTGAGTTTTGGCGGAGTCTGCAATAAGCAGTAGGCACACAGTTATGCTTAAGCACAGCCTATCATCCCCAAACCGACGGCCAGGCAGAAAGAGTGAACAGAGTTTTGGAGGACCTTTTAAGACTGTGCGTCCTTGACTTCGGAGGGACGTGGGAAGACCTCCTTTCTTTGGTGGAATTTGCCTACAACAACAGCTACCAAGCAACCATCGGAATGGCGCCCTTCGAAGCTTTATATGGAAGACCGTGCCGATCGCCCACTTGTTGGTGGGAGTCTACTGACAAGCTCATACTTGGACCGGACATGATCCGAGAGACTTCAGAAAAAGTAGACTTAATACGGAGAAGGATGAAGACAGCCCAAGACAGACAAAAATCCTACGCCGACAAGAGGAGGACCGACCTTGAATTTAAGGTTGGGGACAGAGTTTTTCTTAAGGTATCTCCGCTAAGGAACGTTGTTCATTTTGGAACCACAGGAAAGCTAGCACCAAGGTTCGTAGGGCCATTTCCTATCATCGAGAAAATTGGGAAAATGGCCTATAGATTAGAGCTACCCGAAAAATTGGTCGGGGTTCACAACGTTTTCCATGTTTCGCACCTCCGAAAATGTCTACATGAATCTGCTGAAGTGGTAGAGCCAAATATTCTAGAAGAAGCTGAAGTGGAACGCGAAGCAACCGTGAGGAAAGTTCCAACCCGCATATTAGGAACGGAAGTGAAGAAGCTACGCGAACGCGAAGTCAAGCTCGTCAAAGTTCAGTGGAGCGACGCCGAGGGAGACGCAACTTGGGAAACTGAAGCTAGAATACGCGCAGCCTACCCTTTTCTTTTCGAGGGTACATCTTTGATCTTTCTTTTTCCTTAAGTTGCGCTTTTATCTATCTTTTTAGGTATATCTCCTCGACCTTATCTTTTAGGAAGAAACCCTTTGGATGAAAACATGTAATTGAAACATGTTATGGATGATGGTTGCAAGTGGTTGCAAGTGATTGCTAGTGGTTGCTCGTGGTTGCATATACACAAACAATCTAGGTTTTAGATCGGCTCAGTCACTTCATGTTGCATATGCATAAATGTATTTATTCGTATATGGTTGAAGTTTAATGTGTTGCCATATGGATGTTGCATTTATATATGAATGATTGTGCACTCATGTAGAATCATGAATAGGAAAATTTGCATACATAATGGATTCATGGCACTTACATAATTTGCATTAAGGAGGTCAACTGAATCAGTGGACCGACTGATTATGCATTAGATAAGTACATATACACACACTTCGCATATGATCATGAAGCATTAGAAGTCTTTTAAGGACAACGAATGCTCGTGTTTGATGGATGAGTAGATGGATGTTTGGATGTTAGGACGTACATTCTTCCTGAACTTGAAGATTTCGGGGACGAAATCCTTTTAAGTGGGGGAGAATGTAACACCCCGTGTATTCTATAACAGCGAAATTCACAAATTAAAGTATAATTAATTTCAAATCAAAGAATTAAGGGAAACGAGATACGCCATTGCGTTCGTCTCGGAATTCTGCTTGGGATAGAGTCCGAGTTTGCGTAAAACGGACTCCGTATGAAGAAGATATGGCCTCCGGAGGTTTCAGAATTCAGTTTAAAATTCAAACAGACCAAAACAGCTTAGAAAACAAGTTTAAAATTCAAAAATCGGGCCGGATTGGCCAGGGCGGGAATTTTCCCGCCCAAGACACCCAGGTCGACTGGGTAGTCGACCTGGGCTACCCAGGTCGACTTGGTAGTCGACCTGGGGCACCCAGGTCGACTACATAGTCGACCTGGGGGTCGACTGGGGGGTCAACCTGGCCCCTGAGCCAGGTCGAACCCAGCCCCCCGGCTGGCCTGGTCTGTGCTTGGTCGATTTTCTGAGCCTTGCCTTGTCACTAGGGCAAGGTGTCAGCTCCTGGTTGGTCTCTCCTTCAAACGAACGGCTATTATTAAACCAAGCTCCATCGACGATCCTAATCAACTCACAAACTCTATAAAAAGGACCTAAGACTCACCCTAATTCACACAAACAAAAATGGAGATGAGACCGTCATGCTGCTGAGGAAATACTAGGAATAGCCGTCAGAAATTGAGAGACAATTAGGAGATAATTCGAAAGCTTAAAGCAACGTCAATTAAATCAAAACAACGCCTACAACAAAGGATAGCATCTCCAAATTCAGAATTCAGATTCCTCAATTGAAGATTCGTCATACGTTGTAAGTAGAGTGCTATTCCGATGTGAATAAATAATTGTGTTTTGATTTGTGTAAAATGAGAAATGGAATTGTATTCGATTGTGGTGATAATAATCTATATTTGTATGTTGCTTTGACTCTAAACGATTTGGGATATTGTGGTTAGGCCTATTTGATATTCGCAAGTATATGATTCATGTTAACAACCATATGTTGTGGTATTTTATTTGGGATTCATGCAAGTATATGATTCACTATTATGCCAATATGATGTACATACTTTTATGATTACTTTTAGAGTGTAATTGGATTCAACTAAGTACTATGGGTTATATGAATCTATGTTGGAATTGGCAAATCATACTTTTGTATTAGAGACAAAAGTAAGCATCTTAATGAACATGACTAAACTATGTTTGGTGTTATGCCTAGTTGAAACCATGTTTTAGGCCTATGTTGTTATAAAAGAATCATATGGTGATATATGTAACACATAAATTAAGTTAGATTTACATTCCAATTGCAAGTTTACATGAATAGATTAAAAACCATGATTCATGTTTAGGTATGTTTATGCTATGATCATATGAATAGAATGATTCATGTTTAAGTATGTTTATGCCATGACTATATGCTATTACCATGCAAGTTCACATATGCCTAATTCATGTTAATTAGATCGTTATGTTGCAAGTTCATGCGTTCACACTCCCCCCTTTTATGTCACTTAGAATATCTAAACACCATGTTATAAGCCTCCCCTTTTTCATGCGGCTAAGTTGGGTTTAAATGTTAAACCCAACATATGTTATATTTTAGTGAACGTATAAAACGGGGGTAATGACGATGGGGTTAAAACATAGAACATATGTGTGGCATGTTTGACGCATGCCAACGACCTTGAAACAATTTAGTGGTATTAAATAAATTTTACCCAATAAAGATGAATTTGAATAATGGGCCGAAAATATTTACATATAAAAAGAAAAGAGACAAAATATGTGAATTTAGAAAATACGATGTGTTTAACCCGAGGTTGGATTGAGTTGTGATGTAAACCTACCCGGAACCACCCGGCTGTACAGTAGTCACAACAATACCTATCCAATGTGGGTGGTTAAACACGGAGCCCAATAAGGACCCGAGGTTAGACTGAGTTGTGGCGTAAGACTGCCCGGACCCAACCGGCAACATGCAGCCACAACAATACCTGTCTAATGTGAGAGGTCGAGGCTTTAATAAGACAATTAAGGCTGAGTCAGGATTGATAAGATTAAGTAAATTAAATTAATACTTAATCAAAATGGAACATGCTAAACTATACAGACTGATTGGGGGTTAGGTTTACAAAACACTTAACCAACTTAGCATGTTGGCTGGAAATAGAAAACCTAGTAGCGGGGGACCCTTTTTAGCAGTAACCCTACAAGGTGTATCAGGATACCCTGAACTAGGCAGGGTGGGGCACGATTACTGGGCTGACTGTAAGAGGTCAAATCGACGGCGGTGGTGCAGCAGTGTAGGTTCTAACGGGGTGCGTGCGTGCACACCCTCCGGCGTAGAAAAATAAGGCACTGGGCACCAGTAGCATACTTGTGCATTATAGGATTGTGTCGGGCCGCCACCATGGGACTTGATACACCCCATGGTGGGACCAGCATAGGTAACTACAACATCGAGGGCCGTAAGACACATGTAACTATGCGAGTAGGAGCCGATCATTAGAAACGAATCACTTCACCCTGATTATGGGATGCCTGTTGGGAACCAGTTTATATGGATGCAGAGATTAATATGGGGTACGATAGTATATTCGACACTAGACAACTTAACTTAGTTTATGGTACTTTCCCATTTCTAGTTTATACTTATCATACCCAGTTCTTTATTCACAGACTGAATAGTTCTAGACTTACTCAGGCTTTATGTCTGACTCTACTTTTCTTTCGTCTTCTTTTCTTCCGTTCCCCCCCCCCCCCCCAGGTCCACAGGGAGGGAATACCGCAGCTTGACCAGTTTTCACATCCAGCTCGAAGAGAAAGAATGTATTGCTTGGATCTTTTTCGTTATGGACTATGGCTTTGGACAGCAATTATGGGACTTATGCAGTTTACTTATGTTTTTATGCTTCTTTAAATAATGTAATCATGACAGTTATGAAGATGTTATGTTTTTGGAAGTATTGTAAGACAAATTATGACATGGTTTGTGTAACACGTATTTTGTTGGAATAAAAGTTGTTGTTGTTTTCCGCTGTTCAAAAATATGTGTTCTTATATCTATCTTGTATATCTGTGACTTATACTTATAAACCTCCACCAAAATTAGGGCATTCCCTTTGAGAGGTACCCTAACGGAGGTGGGGTGTTTCAACAAGTTGGGCCTAACCTCGTGTCCTAGCCCGATTTGTATTTGCGCACTTAGACCTCTCACATTAGGTTCAACATTAGTGGCTGCTAGATATGTTGGTCGGATCCGGGCAAACTTCCACCACTAATGCAACCTAACCTCGTGTCATAAGTTCAATTGCAATTTCTAATTGTAATTATTAAACATTCCATCTTTATCCAATTCTTACCTATGTCCTAATAGGTGATTATGTCCCCACTTCCCCCTTTTGAATTTTATGTCCAACTCATGTTTATATTCAAATTATACAAATGTTAACATTTTTCCCTCCCCGTTCCCTAACTAGCGTGTTCACATAATTTATGGCATGTATAGGCTAAATAATAACTAAATCATAAATGATAAAAAGGGAAGGTAATGGAAATATGACAAAGGTGAATATTCTAACATAACTAGCATAAACATATACTAATATGGTGAACATATAAGCATAGATCTAATGAACTTTGGGCAGTTAACTAGTTGTAACATAGCAAAAATGATAAGATGAACATGGCAAGATCTAAATTTAATTTAGATGTCCAACAGGTTCAGATCTATTATGAGAAGTACAAGGGGATCCAAATAATAAACTAGATCTGACTAATAATTTAGGTGCCCACATAATACAGATCTAATAGGTAAAAGTAGATCTAGCAAATAGGATTAAGATCTACATCATAGAATGTCCACATAATTAAAATCTAATAGGTAAAAGTAGATCTAACACAAGTAGGAATAAGATCTACATCATAAAATGTCCATATAATTCACATCTAATAGATAAAAGTAGATCTAACACAAATAGGGATAAGATTTACATCGTAGAATGTCTACATAATTCAGATCTAACAGATAAAAGTAAATCTAACACAAATAGGGATAAGATCAACATCATAGAATGCCTACATAATTCAGATCTAATAGATAAAAGTAGATCTAACACAAATAGGAATAAGATCTACATCGTAGAATGTCTACATAATTCAGATCTAATAAATAAAAGTAGATCTAACACAAATAGGGATTAAGGTCTGTATCATAGAAATTTAGATCAAAGTGACAAGCAATCCAAAATTCCATATGTTTATAATTTACAATGGATCCAATATAATATAGGCACATGAAAAAATGCAAACTATAATACTAACAAGTTTACTTTTAAATATTAAATTCTGAAAGTAACTAAGAACTCACAAAGTTTGGATTAGAAGATAGAATTAGAAAAGATTGGATCTTGAATTTCCAATAGATTTGCTTAGTTGATAGTTGTAGAAGATAAAGGATCCAATTCAGTTCAGATGCCGATAGAGTTTGGCCTCCATGGATTCTCAATGAAGAAAACAAGAGAAATGACCATGTATTTATAGCTGCCAGCCTCCAGGATTCATATGCCACATCTGCCTTGGGCGAATCGGGCCACGGGTCGACACCCAAACACCCTGGATCGATCACTGGTTCGACCCCCAAAATGGGGCGGTTCGCCTATTCCCCCTCCTAATTCACTATTTTTGTAACGTCCCGTATTTTCCGTTGTCAGATATTAATTTAATTTATTATATTAAATATTAATTTTAAATGAATTTAAAATATACAATTCGTTTATATAACGAAGTTTAAATGTAACGAACCGCAAATCCGTACTATCTGAGTTGACTAATAATACCACACGTCCAACCCAAATCGCATAGAAATACGAATCATTATTATAAAGAAGTTAGAGGATGAGAAATAGAAAGAAATAAATATTATAATAGAAGAAAACGAAGATCACAAACTCACAGCGGAACGAATAAAACATATTAAATAACATAACTTTTGAAATACAATTTAGTAACTGTATATACATACCATTATCAGAGCACAACAGTTATTCCTGGAACAGTTATAAACACCTGTTTCCAGATACAAACATGGTACACAGCGGAATATATGATAGTTTATAGCTAACTGGTGAAGCCTCCTGCTTCCAGCTCTTCCAAGCGAATCTGTAAAATCCCGACTACTTGACTGCCCGAACAAATTTGGGCACCCAAGAGTTTAGGGAAAATAAAAACAAAATAAACTCTGGGTCAGTCATGGCACTGGTGTGAATAAATTCCAATCATTTGTTTAACTTTAAAAATCCTTTCGAAAGAAATGATAATTGTAAGACTGATCCACACATAAACACGGATGATTTTTACCTTACGATAACCCAAAATATTTTTGATATCAAATCCAGTGATATTATAATAATGTCTACATCAAATAAATAGAATCTAGCGGAACGCTTGCATCTCACGCTCCATATATAATATAAAATCAAAAAACGCAGGGCGCTTATTGGAGATTGGATTTCCAGCATGACAAGGTATGGAACCACCTTCCGATCAGTGTACTCTAGAGGGGATACACTTGGGTTCAACAAGAACATCTTGCAACCCGACCCACACATGACAAACCACTCATTTTGCTTGAGTGTATTGAATGTATATCACCAACGGTTGGGATCAGCAACCGTTTCCCGAAAAGGGACAACATCGATAGATTGAAGAATTAAAAGGAATTTCTCTAGATAGCTGATTATACACCCTAATGGGAGCGACCCACATAGCCATGCTGCCTGCCCGATTTTTGTCATTTCCCGGTTGTTGAGGCTTGAGGCTACGATTTCTTATCATTCATTGATAGCACAATCACTTTGAATGCCACATTGTCAGATCCGTAAATCATTAATTGATTTGCACAAATATATCTGGATGTTATGCTAAGAGAATAAATTCTCTGCCACCATATATATCTATATACATCAATATATATGATCATTGGAAATATTTTGTCAGACATTCGTCCATATACGTTCGTTCCGGGATTGAACGAAACCGAAGGCACAATTTCCATTAATAGAAGAAGCCCTTGCACTTTACTTCATCTTCGATTATCTTCATATAATCTGATTCGCATCGCTACTGCCAATACAGAGTGGTTCACGAATAATAATCCCACCGGTCTCTCCATATTGACAACGATATTGGCAAACACTTCGATAGTCGGTTATTTAACTATCGAAGAAAGACAAACATCCATTCAAGGCAACAAACAAATCACTGGGCCCCTTAATTAATATTTCATTAATTAAATCACTTCTCATTTCGTTATCAATATTTGTTAACCAAATTTTTTAATAATCATCTTGGTCCTCTTCGCTATTTGGAAAACATTTCCATATATCGTCTTCTTTTATTTTCTATACTTAGAAAATATATTCTATTTATAATTGGAAAACATTCCAATTGCTTATCTCTTCCACGACTCATTTAATTCTACTCTCAGGAAATATATATTATTATTATTCCAAAATTCCACTTATTTGGGCAAAAACGAATGTTGTGTAAAACATCGCTACAAACAACCCAAAATGTTTCATTCAACTATCTTTTATTCAACCATTGATCTTCGAGACTGGATCTTGATATTTATCATTTAAAAATGAACTCAATCGAGTTGGGGTAAAATTACCTCTCGGACCTTGACTGAAAACATCCTTAACTTCAAAACAGACAAGACCATTATTCCCGAATAATCAACACCATAAAAACCAATTGTTCATTTATAAAACACGTATACGCTTCTCTTTCTATTTTTAACAAATCTAATTTATAGATTTCCTTTTCGTTTATAATATTCTATTTTTAAGTTCATTTACTTATCGAATTCTATATATATCGATACATTGATTTTTAACTATCAAATTTTCTTAAAAATATTCTAACTCCTTAAATTTCCGGAAAATTTCACCATAACCTCCTTTGTACCGGTCGATAGTTCAAACCTCAACTCGCCCCTCTAGGCCTTTTCCATTCAAAAAGAAAATCAAAAAGCCAAGTGCGATGCCGATTCGGCGCATAAAATCTTATATGGAATTTAAACGTGTACCTTTTGGTCGGGCATTTCAATTTATAGCTCTTCATATACTTCATTCCAAACCTGTTTAACACACATCTGGTTTCAACTCAATCCATTCGCCTTAACCTAATTCGCTAATTTATTTTCTAATTAGCTATATTGCTTGTTTCAACATATCACATTCAAATATATTTTAATCTACTCATGAACCCAATCTAATTCCATTTTCAACTCGAGTTACATATTCGATTTCAAATAAAAATTCTCAAATCTCTTTCACTTATCCAACGCCCAATTTCGATTAAACTCTTGGTTAACTATTTATTCTTCAAACTAGTTAAATCTATTTAATAACTAAAAATTTGATTTTTGTTTCAAAAATCATTTCACTTACTTCACTAGAGTTTGTATTAATTTTATATCTCTAGTCTGGTTTTTCTGATGGCAAATCAGATTTTATTTCCTTAAAATCCTTTTATTTTTTTAAATAAACCGTTATGGCTATATAATGGTTCTGGCGTTGTTTTTCTGAAAATTTGATTTTTACATATCTCAAAATCTATTCGACGAAATCCAGATTTTTCTCTTCCATTAGAAAATTATTATTCCAATGGTCCTGACGATTCTTGTTTCAAAGAATTCTGACTTAAATTGAGTCTTGTATACTCAATTGAAGTTCGAAACGCCAATTTACGAACTGCCGCGCTGCGGCGAGTTCGTTTTAATTATATATATATATATATATATATGCTTAAACTTCGTTTATAATAAATTCAACTTCATTCTGATATATTTTTAATATATATCAAATCAGTTTCCCAATTCAACATAATATTTTTTATTATCTATAATTGTCGATTTTTTCCTTACTCGGTAATATATTTATTTATACTTCGATCATCTTTATTTAATTCCAATTCCTTTTATAAATAAATTATTTATAAAATTCGATATAATCTAATTTCAATTATAAATCTGTTTAATTCTTCTCAATTCAGCTTATATTCCAAATTCCAAAATATAATCACTCGTTTTGTTTCAAAACACTTCCCAACATACTTTTAAATTCCTATTTGAATTTAAATGGTTCAAATTATCCAAATGATAATTTATTTCACCAAATTTATAACACTATTTATAAATTCAACTTCCTTATTTCATATATTTAAACAAGTTTCCTTTTCAAATTTTTGTTTGAAACTCCATCCCTTTGATATTCCGAATTGCGGAATAAAAACTGTTGTTCCCTTTCGAATGATTTCAAATTCTATTTTTAAATTCATATTTGAATTTAAATATTAAATTATCTCTTTATAATTAATTCATTATATTTATAAAACCATTTTATAAATTTCCTTGTTTTATATATTTAACAAGTCTATTTGGAAATCTATTTAGAACCATTATTTTCGAAGTTCTATTTATAATAACTTATATATAATTCCCAATTTATTTTCATATTCAATTTAACTTCTATTTAAATAAATTCGAATTAATCAAATTCAAATCATAAATCCTTACGAATTTATTTTAGTTCAATTTATATTCTGAACATCAGAATAAATTCCATCGTTTATTTCTTTAAAACAATTTCCCCATTTCTATTTTTAAATTCACATTTGAATTTAAATATTCAAATTATCAAATGATAATTTTTCCCACTACATTATAAACCACATTTATAAATTCAGTTCAATTCAATTCCCTGATTATCCAATGAAAATCATTCCATTTCATTAATAAACACCGTTTATAAATTTACTTAAATTTCCTGTGTTATTTAATTTATAAATATCATTTATAAATTAAATACTTGTTTTATTTACAAACACCATTTATTTTACTTGTTTATATATTAAACAAGTCTCGCTTTAAATTCATTAGAAATAAATATTTCTACTTTTGATAATAAATTTCCCTTTTCAAATTCACACTTGTATTTTTTTTTTTGGAATTATCCAATGATAATTCATTTCACTTTATTTATAAACTTCGTTTATAAATGAACCACTTGCTTTAATTATTCAAAACAAGTTAGTATTTCTATTCTATTCAAATTTCAAATTCTATTTTTGAATTTGTATCGAATATATTACTTGATTGATTTCATTATTAGCTGATAAATAGCAAGATTCAGTCTCGAAGAGAAATATTTAAAGAAATTTAGTGGAACGCAGTATTTTGGGTTGTTGTAGCGATGTTTTACATAACATTTGTTTTAACCCAGTAAGTGGAATTTTGGAAATATAATAATAAATATTTCCTAAGTATAGAAATGAATGGTCGTGAAACGGAGAAGTAATTGGAATATTTTCCAATTATTTATAGAAGGTATTTTCTAAGTGTAGAAAATAAAAGATGGCGAAATATGGAAATGTTTTCCAAACAGCATAAGAGACCAAGATGATTATTGAAAATATTTGGTTAACAAATATTAGTAAGAAAATGAAGAAGTGATTTAATTAATGAAATATTAATTAAGAGGCCCAGTGATTTGTTTGATGTTATGGATGAATGTTTGTTTGTTTTCTTCGATAGTTAAATAACCGACTATCGAAGTGTTTGCTAATATCGTTGTCAATATGGAGAGACCGGTGGGATTATTATCCGTGAACCACTCTGTATTGGCAGTAGCGTTGCGAATCAGATTATATGAAGATAATCGAAGATGAAGTAAAGTGCAAGGGCTTCTTCTATTAATGGAAATTGTGCCTTCGGTTTCGTTCAATCCCAGAACGAATGTATATGGACGAATGTCTGACAAAATATTTCCAATGATCATATATGTTGGTCTGTATTGATATATATGGTGGCGAAGAATTTATTCTCTTAGCATAATATCCAGAATATATTTGTGTAAATCAATTAATGATTTACGGATCTGACAATGTGGCATTCAAAGTGATTGTGCTATCAATGAATGATAAGAAATCGTAGCCTCAGGCCTCAACAACCGGAAATGACAAAAATCGGGCAGGCAGCATGGCTATGTGGGTCGCTCCTAATAGGGTGTATAATCACCTACCTAGAGAAATTCCATTTGCTTCTTTAATCTATCGACACTGTCCCTTTTCGGGAAATGGTTGATGATCCCAACCGTTGGTGATATACAAACACTCAAGCGAAATGAGTGGTCGGTCATGTGTGGGCCGGGTTGCAAGACGTTCTTGTTGAACCCAGTGCATTCATTTCTAGAGGTACACTGTCAGAAGGTGGACCCATACCTTGTCATGTTGGAAATCCAATCTCCAATAAGTGCCATGCGGTTTTTGATTTTATATTATATATGGAGCGTGAGATGCAAGCGTTCCACTAGATTCTATTTATTTGATGTAGACATTATTATAATATCACTGGATTTGATATCAAAAATATTTTGGGTTATAGTAAGGTAAAAACCGTCCATGTTTATTTGCGGGCTGATCTTACTATCATCCCTTCTTTCGAAAGGATTTTGAAAGTTAAACAAATGAGTGGATTTTACTCACATATTCCCATGATTGACCCAGAGTTTATTTTGTTTTTTCCCCTAAACTTTTGGGTGCCAAAATTTGTACGGGCAGTCAAGTAGTCGGGATTTTTCAGATTCACTTGGAAGAGCGGGAAGTAGGAGGCTTCACCAGTTAGCTATAGACTATCATATTTCCGTTGTATACTATGTTGTATCTGGAAATAGGTGTTTATAACTGTTCCAGGAATAACTGTTGTGCTCTGATGATGGTATGCATATACAGTTACTGATTTGTATTTCAAAAGTTATGTTATTTAATATATTTTATCCGTTCCGCTGTGAGATTTTTGTTCTTCGTTTTTCTTCTATTCTAACTTCTCTTTCTTTCTATTCCTCATCCTCTAACTTCTTTTTATTTATGATTCGTGTTTCTGTGTCATTTGGGTTGGATGTGTGATGTTATTAGTCAACTCAAAGGGTACGGATTTGCGGGACGTTATAGTTTGTATCAGAGCTTAGGTTGAGCGAATACCTAGGCTTTGGTGGGATGTGCTCATTAGAGATAGGGTCAGTAGTACCCTATAATGAGTTGAGTGTATATATATACGAGAGAACGTATTTGTAAATTGATATAATTTTTTTTTATATTGTGTTGGCTAGTCTGTTGAGTGGTTTATGAATTCTGATCGAATAGTGGGATGCCACAAAGTCGATAGGAATTTCTAAACACTTGAACAAATAAATTCGACATAATATTATTTTAAAGTGGGTAAATAAAATAATTTTACCCAAAATTCTATTTTGATATAGAAAAAATAATAATTTTCTGGAATTATTATATTATACGGATGTGTTGGATGTTAATATTATAATCCGATGAGATTATTAAAATTGAAACGGTTAAATATAACCAAATAGAATTTGTATGCAAATGAAATATATACAAATGAGATGAATTAAAGTTGAATTCAAACCAGATTCTGAATTTAAAATCCTTGGTGTTGGAAAAATATTTTTTGAAGTATATTAGAATAATATGGCTTTGTTTTAAAAGGATTTTGAATGGGTTTTGGAATTGTTTAAGCACTGAACTCACTTCAATGGCTGTAAAATAATTCTGATGAGGACTGCAGCTTCATCTGTGTTCATTTTCGAGTTTCTAAGTGATGGATTGCTACCTTAATTTTTTGATGGGAATTGGTTTGAAAGAAAACAAGTTAATTTGGAAAATTCAAATGTTTTGAATTTGAAAAGATGATAAATATATGTATATATTTATGTGATTTCAAAAGAATTTGAAATGAAAACCCAGGAATTAAGATTTAACTTCAGCAAGTTAAATTGGTTGAAGTGAATAAGTTGACTATAATCAATATGAATATATTAATGGAATACATATTAGATGTAAATGTATTGATTGTAGATCGTTTGAATTAAGTGAATGAAAACCAAAATCTTTGGTAGAAGTAAATTTGTAGTGATATAAAATGTTGAGTTTCAACATAAGTAGTTTTTGAAAAGTTAATGGGTTTGCAACACATTTTCTACCTTAGTAATTTCGGAGACGAAATTCTTTTAAGAGGGGAAGAATGTAACGATCCGAATTTTTAGTCGATTTATTTTAAATATTTAATATGGTTTTAAATATTGAGTTGATAATATAAATGGATTTTTATATTGAGTTATCGATTTAATAATCGATTTCAATTTAATATCGAATATATTAAATTATCGTAATACGAAAAATAATTCAATTCGAGATTTAAACTAAGTCAAAACAATTCAGCTAATAAATATAAATTCTATGTGGATATAATCGATAATAATAATAATTTATTATCGAGAAAGTGGTTAGTTCTGAATTTTAATTATATTATATTAATTTAATATAGTATATACATTCAAATTAAAATTTAGAATATATACTGTTCTATTCAGAATAACGTAATTACATTGGAATGACGGTCGGTACGCTAAAATAGAAGTTCACGATTTTTAATTGTGAACCCCGAGATATTAATAATGCATAAGATCGAAATCGAATTGAAAATCAAATTGATATATATTTAGAAAGGATAAATATCTCTTTATTACAAATCGCAGTTAAATCAAAATCAAATCAGAAATTAATACACATAATTTCAGCAGACCTATCCTATAAAGAAAATGCGTAGACCTATTCCTTACACCACAAGGATTCTTTTCTTCTATAAATCGTGATGACCTTCATTTGTTTCTTTTCATTTTCTGTTCTTCTGAAAATAAGTCGATCGATGCTTTGTTATGAAAATAGCCACTTCTCTTTTTACTGTAAATTCATTCCTGCTTTTTTTTTAAATACCAAAGCCATTCCTCTCCGCTCAATACAAATCAAAATTCCCAAATTAAAACAATCATGCCCATTCGTTATTTCAGGGATTTGAATTCGAAACCTTCCTCATTTCAGGAAACCGCAAGTTGAAGACCGCGAGGCCACCAAGAGTCGACATCGAAGTTCACGATTTCAGGAATGATGGACCTGGAGTGATATTCGAATGAGGGAAATTGAGGATGCATGAAGTCGTGGTGAGCTTGACAGTTAAGGTATTCAAAGTCGCGATTGTTTTTCCCTTCTGGAAGTTGAGTGCAGTGTTGAGGAAGGTTCGAGTTGCAGAAGGATGTGCGACTGAGCGAAGATGCTCGCGACTTTGGGTATGGAGCTGGTTTGAGCGCCGTAGTTCAGAGAAAGAGTTCGATGGAACCGAGGTTACAGAGTTTTACAATAGTGTTTGAACATGGATCTCGAGCTGGAGTTTGAATTTTGGGATTTGATTGGAGTTCGATAGTGGTGGTTTGGATGGGGGTTCTGACCGACGTCGAAGGTTGTAGTGGGCATTGGGTGAATTGCGTGAGCTGCTTTGAGGGATTTCTGGTGAGATAAAATTTGTTGTCTTCTTTTTGGGTGCAACTACAAGCCCAAGTCAATGAGATGAGGAAAGGCAGCATGCAGTTGCGGTTAAAAAGGCGACAAGGTGAGTGATGAAAGCCGGAGTTGATCAGTGGTAATGATTGGTGGTCGGTAAGGCATGGGGAAGGCTGGAGAGTGAGGCAGTGATGAAGAAGAGATTTAAGAATGGTTAGGTAATTTATTTAAACCATTTTTGTGCTTAAATTAATTAATAAATAAATCTAGTTAACTTATTTAATTCGAACTTGCCTAGACCATTTTAAGAAGAAGGAAAATAGTTTAATTAATGTAAAGTGGTTGATGATGATTAAATTTGAGTACAAAGAAAAAAATTAATTTAATAAAATAATTATTTGATTTTTCCGTAACCTTATAAGTTAACTTCTCCATACAAGGTACTATTTTGCTCGCATTGGCATAAGCTACGAAATGGAGATTAGTTTTGAAATTTGTTGGTGTCGATCGAAATCACACTGGAATTGATTACGAGAAACAGAATCATGGTGAGTAAATCTCACTCATTAATTTATTTTTAGCATTTAAAATAAATTATTGGTTGTTTGGTTGCGTTTAAATATTACTGTGGCTATATTAAATATATTAGTTATTTAGGATTGGTGTTTGTGACTATATATATATATATTAGTGATTGGATAGATGCCGCAGTACAATTAACGGATGCCCGCAATATCATTAGCGGATGACCCTATACGCCCTAGGCTATGATAGTGGATTACCTTCTATACCACGATATCCCGCCACGAAGCAGGATGGGTATTATTTATGTTGACTAACGTCTGTGGATGCAGGAAAACAGGTTGGAGGGATCGAACTGGATTCCTCAACAATATTATCGTTTGTTTGTTTCCATATATATTTTCATATATGATGTGTTTTGAAAACCAGTGATAAATAATTTGATTGATTTTGATTGGTTGAAATATCACTGGGCCTAAATGGTAATTTATAAAAATATTGTGGAAAAGGGATTTTGAGATTTAAAAGGAAATTTCTATTTTTCTAAAATAGAATTTGAATTTCGAATGGGTGAAGAAATGTTTACTTGTTTTGGAAAATATAAACAAGTGTTGAATTTATAAATGGTGTTTATAAATTAAATAACACAGGAAATTGAAGTAAATTTATAAACGGTGTTTATAAATAAACGGGAATGATTTTCATTGGATAATCAGGGAATGGAAGTGAATTTATAAATGAATTTATAAATGGTGTATATAAATTAGGTGGATAATTATCATTGGATAATTGGAAAAGTTAAATTCAAATGTGAATTTAAAAATAGGATTTCGAAATCGTTTTAAATAGAAAACGATGAAAGCTATTCTGATCTTCGGAATGTAAATTGAATTTAAAATAAATCCATATGGATTTATGATATGAATTCGACTGTTGGATTTATTGAAAATAAATTCCAGAAAGGGTATTAAATGTGTTAAATAGAAACTATAATTAAATATGAAAATAGATTCTACAATTTTATTTATAAGTTGTAAAAATAAAATATTCCAATAGGAATAGAATTTCAAAAGGGTTTTGAAATGAGAACTTATTTTAGTATATATATAACAGGGAAAGGAAATTATAAACGATGTTTATAAATAAGAGGACATAATTGTCATTAGATAATTAAAGTTTTGAATTCAAGTTTGAATTTAAAATAGAGAGTTGAAATCATTTTGAAAAGGAAATAGCGGTTTTTATTCTGGAATTTCAGAATATAAAAGGAATTGAATTTCAAAGGGAATTTGAAACGGAAATCTTGTTTTAATTTATAAAACAAGAAAGATGGATTTGAAAATGATGTTATAAACCTAGAAAAATAATTTATTTATAAAAGGAATTGGAATTAAATATAGAAGATCGAAGTATAAATAAATATATTACCGAGTAAGGAAAAACCGACAGTTATAGATAATCGAAAATATTATGTTGAATTGGGAAACTGATTTGATATATATTAAAAATATATCAAAATGGAGTTGAATTTATTATAAACGAAGTTTAAACATTTATATATATATATATATACATATAATTAAAACAAACTTGCCGTAGCGCGGTAGTGCGTAAATTGGCGTTTCGAACTTCAGTTGAGTATATAGAACTCAATTTAAATCGGAATTCTTTGAAACAAGAAACGTCAGGACCAATTGAATAATAGTTTTCTAATGGAAGAGAAAAATCTGGGTTTCGTCTTATAGATTTTGAGTTATGTCAAAATCAAATTTTCATAAAGACAGGGCCAGAACCATTATAAAACCATAACGGTTTATTTAAATAAATAAAAGGATTTTAAAGAAATAAAATCCGAATTGCCATTAGAAAAATCCAGACTGGAGATACAAAAAAAAATTGAACTCCGGTGAAGTAAGTGAAATGAATTTTGAGACAAAAATCAGATTTTTAGTTATTGAATAAAACTAACTAATTTGAATAATAATTAGTTAATCGAAATTCGATATGAAAATGGACTTTGAATAAGTAAAGGAGATTTGAGAATTCTTATTCGAAATCGAAGACGGAACTTCAGTCGAAATGGAATTAAGTTAATTCATAAACAAGATAAAATGATAATTGAACATGTTATGTTCAAATATAAAGTGGAATGGGCAAAAGAGCTAATAAAAAGATTAATTAGCGAGTTGAGTTAAAAATGACTGGATTGAGTTGGACACATATGTGTTGGACAGGTATGAAACGAAGTATATGAAGTATATTAAGATTATAAATATAAATCGAGTGCTCGACAAAAGGTACATGTTTAAATTCCATATGAGGTCTTATGCACCGAATCGGCAAGCCACTTGGCTTTTTGATTTTCTTTTTGAATGGAAAGGGCCCAGAGAGGAGAGTTGAGGTTTGAACTATCGACCGATACAAAGGAGGTTATGGCGAAATTTTCCAGAAATTTAAGGAGTTATAATATTTTCAAGAAAAATTTATAATTAGAAATCAATATATCGATAGATGTAGAATTCGATAAAGTAATGGTATTAAAAATAGAATAGTGTAACCAAAAAGGAAATCTACAAATTAGATTTGTTAAAAATAGAAAGCGTACCATATACATGTTTTTAAAATGAATAGTTGGTTTTTATGGTGTTGTTTATTCGAGGTAAGTGGTCTTGTCTGTTTTGAAGCTAATAATATTTTAAGTCAAGGTCAGAGAGGTAATTATACCCCAACTTGATTGATTTCATTACTAGCTGAAAAATAGCAAGATTCAGTCTTGAAGAGAAATGTTTAAAGAAATTTAGTCGAATGCAGTATTTTGGGTTGTTGTAGCAATGTTTTACATAACATTTGTTTTAACCCAGTAAGTGGAATTTTGGAAATATAATAATAAATATTTCCTAAGTATAGAAATGAATGGTCGTGAAATGGAGAAGTAATTGGAATATTTTCCAATTATTTATAGAAGATATTTTCTAAGTACAGAAAATAAAAGATGACGAAATATGGAAATGTTTTCCAAACAGCATAAGAGACCAAGATTGTAACACCCCACCTCCGCTAGGGTCACTCATAAAAGGAAATGCACTAGTTTTGGAGGAGCATTATCGAGGTAAACAATCACACAATTATTACAAGACAGAACATAAATAAAACAGCGGAAGATTCAAAAGCTAAATTTCATTACTTTCAAAAAGAGTCAAAACCTTTTACATCAAATAGCCAAGGTCATTATTTTCCATTACAACAAATTCTGTCTTGCATAAATAAAGAAGCATAATCTTACAACAAAAGTAGCTTAATTCCCCAAAGGTAGCGGAAATGCAGCCATAGCATAACTCAAGATCAAACCATACATGAGCTGAACCAAAAGCAAGCGAAATCCAAGCTAAGTGCTAGAGTTTCCTCCTTGAGAACCTGGGGGGAGGAGGGGGGAAACAGAAGAAAAAGAGGCAAAAGAAAATGGGTTAGTCATACAGACTGGTAAGTCCTAGTGACTTTCAGCATAAAAACAGATAAAGGTAACATGACGTGTATAAACTGAAAGTAAACATAAGGATGCTGTCAAGATGGGCAAGATAGGCTAAGATAACATGATAAATCAAGTATAAATCAAGTATAGCATCACATATTCAAGGTTCGCTGCATCAACTGTACTAGAATCCCAAACCCATGTCTTATATAAATCATGAAATAATCCCTTGGCCCAATATCATGAAATAACCCATTTCTAGGTCCAACGAAATGATCCACTAGTCGATCGGCTCCCTACAAGTTCTAGCTCGTCATGTGTCTGTGTCATACGGCCCTATCACGAAAGTAGTCACCTGTATTAGGTCCACCATAGGGTGTATCAAGCCCTATGGTGCCAACCACCGACACGAATCAAGCATGCACAGATAAACCTACTGATGCCCAATGCCTGCTTTTTCAACTCCGGACCATGTGCACGACCATAGCCCGCCTGAACCTACACTGGCGCACCAACATAGCCGTCGATCTGGTCGCTTACTATCATCCCAGTAATCGTGCCCCACCCTGCCTAGTTCTAGGGTACCGTGATACATCTAGTGGGTTACTGCTGAAATGGACCGCGTAACTAGGGTTTCCATCCAATAGGTTAAGTGTTGTCATTTTAATTCGTGACTTAACCCTTATCAGTCTAGGATGTCAAGTTGGTTAAGTGTTGTCATTTAAGTTCATGACTTAACCTACCTACAAATCATGTATCAAGTTGGTTAAGTGTTGTCTTTCATGTTCATGACTTAACCCTATCATGTGGCATTAATTCATTAATGCACCCCAACCTCTCACATCAGACCTGTTGTTGTGGTCACTGGATATGCCGGGTGGTTCTGGGCAGAATTATACCACAACTCAGTCTGACCTCGGGTTTTCAAGTGCGATATGACCAACTACCCACATTGGATCCTATTGTTTGCAGTAACTGGATTTGACGGGCGGTTCCGGGCAGAATTACACTGCAAACTCAACCCAACCTCGAGTTGGCCATTTTCAGGTTCATTCTAGTGTCATGTCCATGTTCAAGTTTCATGTCAAGTTCATGTCAAGTATTCAAGGCAAGTTTCATGTCAAGTTTCCTATAATACCAATTTTCCCAACGTTAACCCGTCTAAATATTAGGCTAACGATCTTAGCCTAATTTTCGTCCGCACGATTTTTGTCATATAATATTAGGCTAAAAACTTAGCCTAATTTAACATACACAAAAATTTGCATAAAGAAATTCCTTAACATAAACATGACATAGGTGTAAACTTGGCATTTTTGGCATAGTCAATATGAACACCATAGGTGTGTACTTGCAAAACAATCAACATGAATGTCATAGGTGTGATCTTGCAACGTAGACTAAATCAACATACATATATGTGAACTTGCAAATCAATCATGAGCATAAAAATATGTGTGAACTTGAAATATGACATAGGTTTAGCATATACACATAAACATGTAGATCTAGCATTTGGTCACATATGTGATATGATTTCACAACCTAAAACTTGCATAACATGATAAACTACACAACTTGTCATCACGGGTTATACTCCAAGTTCGTATACATATGAATGGACTTATTCATTAATTCCCAATTCAACATGATGATAAAATAGAACCACAGGCACAGATCAACATAATAAACACTACTCTATTATCATTTTATTTCTAAGGCATGACCTAATTGAATAAATTGATTAAAACATCTCAGGCATAACATTATGAACATGAAAAAGGTTTGAATAATAATCTAGATTCAAGAACACGGATAGATCTAACTTAAACAGAAAAATCCCCAAAATCAAGACAAATAAAGAAAATAGGTCTGAATAGAAAATCAAGTTTAGATCCAATTTCATAGTCATAATCCTAGGCAATAACCTCATAGGTGATTAGTCACAATTGTTCTTGTCATAGTTATAGGCAATAGTCTTATATTTATGGTCATAGGCATAGGCATAGTCTTATGTTCACCGTCATAGTCATAGACATAGTCTTATGTTCACTGTCATAGTCATAGGCATAGTCTTGTGCTCACAGTCATAGGCATAGTCATGGTCTTATGTTCACAGTCATAGGCATAGTCATAGTCTTATGTTCACTGTCATAGGCATAGTCATAGTCTTATGTTCATAGTCATAGGCGTAGTCATAGTCTTATGTTCACAGTCATAGGCGTAGTCATAGTTTTATGCCATTAACAATAGTTTCAACGTCGTAGACAATATTCCCAATAGTCAAGATCCAAGAAGAAAACAAGAATAGATATGAATCATACATAAATCAATTCCAATTTAACATGCCCATATTAGATTTATAGTTTTTATCTAAAAAGTAACTGGAACTTACAGATCGTGGTCTAAGAAATTTAGATGCAGAAGTCAAGTCTAGAAATTTGTCATAGAATGTTGCGGTGTCGCTGATCTATTTTCTTGAATTGTTGTAGAAGTGTTGATCTTTGATTTGAATCGAGTTTGAATGCTTAAGCTTTAATTTGGAGGCGACAGCCATGGTTCAAGGGGTAAATTAGCAGCATAGAAGTGTAAGGATGATTTGTATGAATTAGGCTAGGTCTTAGGATGTATTTATAGGGGTAGTAACTAGTTTAGGCCCTTAGATTAACCCTAGAATCAATCCGGACCATCAAAACACGTCTCAGGCTTCAAAAATGGCATCTGGGTCAAAACAGGCCGACCAGGTCGACCTGTAGGGGGGAGGTCGACCCTATGGTCGACCTGGGGGGTAGGTCGACCCTAAGGTCGACCACATGGTCGACCTACCTGGTCCTGTACTGCCTGAAATTTGCTGAATCTTCTACAGGCCATAACTTCTTCATCCGGACTCCGATTTTCGAAAACTCGGACTCTATTTCATGCAGAATTCCGAGACGAACGCAATGGCGTAACCCGTTAACCCGTTTTCCTTGATTCTTATTTTAAAATTCAATTCTGCCTTGATTTATGGTTTTAACATGTTATAAAAATTCGGGTTGTTACATTCTTCCCTCCTCAAAGGATTTCGTCCTCGAAATCTTCAAGTTAAGAAGAATGCATCCTATCATCCAATCAACCATCTACTCAACCATCATCCATAAGCAACCATTGTCCTTAAAAGATTTCTAATGCTATATGAACATATGCAGAAAGTGTGTGTATATGTTCCTTATCTAATGCAAATGATCAGGCCTGATTGACCTTCCTAATGCAAAATATGTTTAGTGTCATGAATCCAACATGTATGCAAGTAGTCCTAGTCATATAAACACTATATGTGTGCGCAAACATCCATCCATATGCAACATCCACATGATAACACATTCAATTTCATCCATAAACAAGTATAAACACTCATGCATATGCAAAATGAAAATGTGTCTGAGCTGATCTAGTTCCTAATGTGTGTTAAGCAACCACGAGCAACCACTTGCGACCACTTGCAACCATTTGCAAACATCAACCATAACATGTTTCAATCACATGTTTACATCCAATAAGGGTTCTACCAAAGGTTCTCAAGATAGGATCGAGAAGATAAGCAAGATAAAACAAAGCATCAGGGAGAAGAAGTTAAAGATGTACCCCCAGAAGGTCCTGCCTGCGGGGCTTGCCCTTGCTTCTTAGGGCAGTTCTTGCTGATATGTCCAGTTTCACCACACTGAAAGCATGCCCCCATCATCATCTCCTTCTTTCTACAATCCTGGACTATATGCCACTCAATACCACAGAAGTGGCATTTTCTTTTCTCACGTGTCTTGTTATCATTATTGTTGTTGTTGTTATTGCCTCCTTTCTTGGAGTCTACCTTCTTGTTTGGAGACTCATTCGCCTTGACCTCCTTCTTGCCATTCTTGTCTTCTTCGTTTAAGAGCGCCATGTTTACTAGCTTTTCGTAAGTTGCCCCCATAGGTACGTGGGTCATAGCCAAGCTATGAATTGGCTCATTCAATACTTTGAGAAAGCGGAGAGCCTTCTTATGAGGGGTATTCACTAAGTCCAGTCCAAACCGAGCCAGCTGATTGAATTGATTGACGTACTCCTTGACCGTCATACTTCCTTGCTTAAGAGATAAGAATTTTTCCAGCTGTAAACTTCGTTCAGCTTGCGAGAGGAGTTTCATCTCAAACCTTGTCCGGAAGTCCATCCATGTGTCAACAGGTCTTTCAGCGTTAGTGACTTCCCACCAATAGGAAGCTTCGTCTTTGAGCAACCATACCGCCAACTGTACTTTCTGCCTATCGTCCACCTCGAAGATAACGAACAGATCCTCAGTTTCTTTGAGCCAGTTCCTCACTTCTACGAATGATTCAGTTCCCTTGAAATCCTTTCCACCCATGGCCCTAAAATCTTTACAGATCTTTGAGAAAGCAATTGCACGAGGAGGGGAAGGAGGAGGAGGAATCGCTACAGCTGGAGGAGGTTTATCTGCTGGGCCTGCATCGTTGGCCCTAGCCTCTAAGTACCTCCTGAACCAGCCGGGTATTTGCATGCCCTCTGGAAAGTTAAGATTCCCAGACATGCTGAAATGGAAAAGAAGAGATTCAAATGAGGAAACAAAGGATAGTGCTAAGGGCTTTTGGGGAATAGCCTTTAAATAAAACAAGACTTTTCTTGAAAAATGCTTCTTTGTAAACGGTTTTGAAAATAATTTTAGAAGGTTTTCTAAAAACTTTTGCCCAGTCTGGTAACCTTCTGCTCTGATACCAAACGTAACACCCTACCTCCGCTAGGGTCACTCACAAAGGGAATGCACTAGTTTTGGAGGAGCGTTATCGAGGTAAACAATCACAGAATTATTACAAGACAGAACATAAATAAAACAGCAGAAGATTCAAAAGCTAAATTTCATTACTTTCAAACAGAGTCAAAACCTTATACATCAAATAGCCAAGGTCATTATTTTCCATTACAACAAATTCGGTCTTGCATAAATAAAGAAGCATAATCTTAAAACAACAAAAGTAGCTTAATTCCCCAAAGGTAGCAGAAATGCAGCCATAGCATAGCTCAAGATCAAACCGTACATGAGCTGAACCGAAAGCAAGCGAAATCCAAGCTAAGTGCTAGAGTTTCCTCCCTGAGAACCTGGGGGGAAACGGAAGAAAAAGAGGCGAAAGAAAACGGGTCAGTCATAAAGACTGGTAAGTCCTAGTGACTTTCAGCATAAAAACAGATAAAGGTAATATGACATGTATAAACAGAAAGTAAACATAAGGATGCTGTCAAGATGGGAAAGATAGACTAAGATAACATGATAAATCAAGTATAAATCAAGTATAGCATCACATATTCAAGGTTCGTTGCATCAACTGTACTAGAATCCCAAACGCATGTCTTATATAAATCATGAAATAATCCCTTGGCCCAATATCATGAAATGACCCATTTCTAGGTCCAACGAAACGATCCACTAGTCGATCGGCTCCCTACAAGTTCTAGCTCGTCATGTGTCTGTGTCATACGGCCCTATCACGAATGTAGTCACCTGTGCTAGGTCCACCATAGGGTGTATCAAGCCCTATGCTGCCGACCACCGACACGAACCAAGCATGCACAGATAAACCTACTAATGCCCAATGCTTGCTTTTTCATCTTCGGACCACGTGTACGACCATAGCTCGCCTGAACCAACACTGGCGCACGAACACAGTCGCTGTTCTGGTTGCTTACATTCAGCCCAGTAATCGTGCCCTACCCTGCCTAGTTCCAGGGTACCGTGATACATCTAGTGGGTAACTGCTGAAATGGACCGCGTAACTAGGGTTTCCGTCCAATAGGTTAAGTGTTGTCATCTAAATTCGTGACTTAACCCTTATCAGTCTAGCATGTCAAGTTGGTTAAGTGTTGTCATTCAAGTTCGTGACTTAACCCGCCTACGAATCATGTGTCAAGTTGGTTAAGTGTTGTCTTTCATGTTCATGACTTAACCCTATCATGTGGCATTAATTCATTAATGCACCCCAACCTCTCACATCAGACTTGTTGTTGTGGTCACTGGATATGTCGGGCGGTTCTGGGCAGAATTACACCACAACTCAGTCTGACCCCGGGTTTTCAAGTGCAATATGACCAACTACCCACATTGGATCCTATTGTTTGCAGTAACTGGATTTGCCGGGCGGTTCCGGGAAGAATTACACTGCAAACTCAACCCAACCTCGAGTTGGCCATTTTCTGGTTCATTCTAGTGTCATGTCCATGTTCAAGTTTCATGTCAAGTTCGTGTCAAGTTTTCAAGGCAAGTTTCATGTCAAGTTTCCTATAATACCAATTTTCCCAACGTTACCCTGTCTAAATATTAGGCTAACAATCTTATCCTAATTTTCGTCTGCACGATTTTTATCATATAATATTAGGCTAGAAACTTAGCCTAATTTAACGTACAAAAAAATTTGCATAAAGAAATTCCTTAACATAAACATGACATAGGTGTAAACTTGGCAGTTTTGGCATAGTCAATATGAACACCATAGGTGTGTACTTGCAAAACAATCAACATGAATATCATAGGTGTGATCTTGCAACGTAGACTAAATCAACATACATATATGTGAACTTGCAAATCAATCACGAGCATATGAATAAGTGTGAACTTGAAATATGACATAGGTTTAACATATACACATAAACATGTAGATCTAACATTTTGTCACATATGTGATATGATTTCACAACCTAAAACTTGCATAACATGATAAACTATACAACTTGTCATCACGAGTTATACTCCAAGTTCATATACATATGAATATACTTATTCATTAATTCCCAATTCAACATGATGATAAAATAGAACCACAGGCATATATCAACATAATAAACATTGCTCTATTACCAATTTATTTCCAAGGCATGACCTAACTGGATAAATTGATTAAAACATCGCAGGCATAACATTATGAACATGAAAATGGTTTGAATAATAATCTTGATTCAAGAACACAGATAGATCTAACTTAAATAGAAAAATCCCCCAAGACAAATAAAAAAATTATGTCTGAATAGAAAATCAAGCTTAGATCCAATTTCATAGTCATAATCCTAGGCAATAACCTCATAGGTGATTAGTCACAATTGCCCTTGTCATAGTTATAGGCAATAATCTTATATTCACAGTCATAGGCACAGGCATAGTCTTATGTTCACCGTCATAGTCATAGGCATATTCTTATGTTCACTGTCATAGTCGTAGGCATAGGCATAGTCTTATGCTCACAGTCATAGGCATAGTCATGGTCTTATGTTCACAGTCATAGGCATAGTCATAGTCTTATGTTCACTGTCATAGCCATAGTCATAGTCTTATGTTCACAGTCATAGGCGCAGTCATAGTCTTATGTTCACAGCAATAGTTTCAACGTCGTACACAATATTCCCAATAGTCAAGATCCAAGAAGAAAACAAGAATAGATATGAATCATACATAAATCAATTCCAATTTAACATGCCCATATTAGATTTATAGTTTTTATCTAAAAAGTAACTGGAACTTACAGATCGTGGTCTAAGAAATTTAGATGCAGAAGTCAAGTCTAGAAATTTGTCATAGAACGTTGCGGTGTCGCTGATCTATTCTCTTGAATTGTTGTAGAAGCGTTGATCTTTGATTTGAATTGAGTTTGAATGCTTAAGCTTTAATTTGGGGGGGGGGGGCATGGTTCAAGTGGTAAATTAGCAGCATAGCAGTGTAAGAATGATTTGTATGAATTAGGCTAGGTCTTAGGATGTAGTAGTAACTAGTTTAGGCCCTTAGATTAACCCTAGAATCAATCCGAAACATCAAAACAAGTCTTAGGCTTCAAAAATGGGTTCTGGGTCAAAACAGGCCGACCAGGTCGACCTGTAAGGGGGGCGGGGGGAGGTCGACCTGGGGCGCAGGTCGACCCTAAGGTCGACCACATGGTCGACCTGGCACCCAGGTCGACTCCTAGGTCGACCTGCCTGGTCCTGTGCTGCCTGAAATTTGCTGAATCTTCTACAGGCCATAACTTCTTCATTCGGACTCCTATTTTCGAAAACTCAGACTCTATTTCATGCAGAATTCCAAGACGAACGCAATGGCATAACCCGTTTCCCTTGATTCTTATTTTAAAATTTAATTCTGCCTTGATTTATGGTTTTAACATGCTATAAAAATTTGGGTTGTTACAACGATGATTATTGAAAATATTTGGTTAAAAAATATTGATAAGGAAATGAAGAAGTGATTTAATTAACGAAATATTAATTAAGAGACCTAGTGATTTGTTTGATGTTATGGATGAATGTTTGTTTGTTTTCTTCGATAGTTCAATAACCGACTACCGAAGTGTTTGCCAATATCGTTGTCAATATGGAGAGACCGGTTGGATTATTATCCGTGAACCACTCCGTATTGGCAGTAGCATTGCGAATCAGATTATATGATGATAATTGTGATGGGCTCCCCACAACAGCCGACATTTCCTCCGAAAGTGTGTTGTACACATGCCCGACTGGCACGGAACGGTCGCCAAAGAAAGGAAAGAAGAGAATGAACTAATAGAAAACCTGTAGAATGTCTCACAGCGCATGGGATAAAATATAATAACAACATACTTGACATAAAACAGGTGAGACAGTGCGTAAGCTGAAAACTAAACCTCATAGCAGCGGAAAATCCAAATACAGCTTATGTTCCACATTATCATTATTACAACTTTAAAACTGTCTCTAAAGTAAAAGAAAGGAAGGGTACACTACTAATGCCCAAACTAATGACCAGCAGCGACACATAGAGAATACACATATCATATGTGGGAGCCTCCTGCTCGTCTCCGGTACAGCTACGCATGCATCACCAACTAATATATCTCTAGTCTGCTCGTGTGAGAACCCAAAGTAATAAGAAGAGACATAAAACTCTAGGTCAGACAGAAGTCTGGTATGACCAATAAGCAGTAAAACAGAACAATAACAGGTATACTAAACCATACCTAAACCTGGACCTGTAACCAAAGAGTTAGCACTACATACCATACAATACTCTAAGGTGCTACTAAGATATGGTGTAAAGAATATGGGGGTGGGGGTGTGCATGTCATAGTGATAGCAAACAAATCAAGCATGGCTACCATCCTCATGTCTCTCACTCAGTGCGTAAAGCATACGATATCCACCACTTTGATCACTAGACCCATCGAGGTAATGACGAAGTTCGACTTGTGCAACTACTGCTACCACAAAGCTTATCCCATGGGATCATGATCAAACCCTTTCAAATAACCCCACTTCATTGGTCTATAGCCCACTAGTCGTAATTAGGCCACTGTGGCCCTGAATTCGTCCACGTACCTCCCATAAATAGTGATCCAAAGTCATAGACATCGACAACCCCTTAGCACACGTCCCGCAGCAAAGCCCAACTCATGAAGTTAACTCATTTTTTCCCAACTGGATCCTGAGTTCTGCTTCCTGTTTGGACTTCCTTTGCATCTCGGGTTTTGGTCGAATTGGAGTTGGTCTTCAAAAGAAGTCATCGCGTAGGAGTAGCTTAAGTCTGGTTCGGTTCGGCTATACATCATCTTCAGATTTCTCGTTCAGTTCGGGCCCTCTGGTTTGGCTTGGGTCTCCCCATCCGGTTCGGTTCGGATGCCTCATCGTGGGTTGACTCAGCTCCTTCTTTCGGTTCGGTTTGGACGCCACTCTCCAAATCGGTTCGGTTCGGGTGCCTCTCTCGCTTCGGTTCGGCCCACGTAGATTCGATCCCACACCTTCCTGCCGTTCCGATCCGACCCCAACTCCACTCTGTTTTAATGGCCTTCCTTTTTGCCCTTCCATCCTCTTGTGCCAGGTTCCGGTACGATCCATACTCTCTTGCCCTGTCCACCGATCCGATCCGAGCCCCATATCCGATCCGACCCGAAACCCTGCACTTCTGCAACTTTTTCCAGCAACTGTTTTACGCCATTCGACGACGTTTTCGGCTAATCTATCTTTTCTAAATAATCACAAATCATTCCAAACCGTCATAGCAACATGTATAATCAACCGCAAACACCAAAACAATAATTTGATAGGTTAAAACGGGTCAAACATACTGTACAATAACATGTATACTAAACCATACCTGAACCTGGACCTGCAACCAAAGAGTTAGCACTACATACTGTACAATACTCTAAGGTGCTACTAACATATGGTGTAAAGAATACGGGGGTTGGGGTGTGCATGTCATAGTGATGGCAAACAAATCAAGCATGGCAACGATCCTTACGTCTCTCACTTAACGCGTAAAGCATACGATGTCCACCACTTTGATCACTAGACCCATCGAGGTAATGACGAGGTTCGACTTGTACAACTACTGCAACCACCAAGCTTATCCCATGGGATCATGACCAAACCCTTTCAAATGACCCCACTTCATTCGTCTATAGCCCACTAGTCGTACCTAGGCCACTGTGGCCTTGAATCCGTCCACGTACCTCCCATACATAGTGATCCAAAGTCATAGACATCGACAACCCCTTAGCACACGTCCCGTAGCAAAGCCCAACTCATGAAGTTAACTCGTTGGTTCCCCACTGGATCCAGAGTTCTGCTTCCTATTTGGACTTCCTTTGCATCTCGGGTTTTGGTCGAGTTGGTCTTCAAAAGAGTTGTCGCGTAAGAGTAGCTTAAGTCTGGTTCGGTTCGGCTATACATCATCTTCAGATTTCTCGTTCAATTCAGGTCCTCTAGTTTGGCTTGGGTCTCCCCATCCGGTTCGGTTCAGATGCCCCATCGTGGATTGACTCAGCTCCTTCATTCGGTTCGGACGCCACTCTCCAACTCGGTTCGGTTCGGGTGCCTCTCTCGCTTCAGTTCAGCCCACGTAGATCCGATCCCACACCTTCCTGCCGTTCCGATCCGACCCAAACTCCACTCGATTTTAATGGCCTTCCTTTTTGCCCTTGCATCCTCTTGTGCTAGGTTTCGGTACGATCCGTACTCTCTTGCCCAGTCCACCGATCCGATCCGAGCCCCATATCCGATCCTACCCGAAACCCTGCACAACTTTCTACAACTTTTCCCAGCAACTGTTTTATGCCATTCGACGGCGTTTTCGGCTAATCTTTCTTTTCTAAATAATCACAAATCATTCCAAATAGTCATAGCAACATGTATAATCAACCACAAACACCAAAACAATAATTTGATTGGTTAAAACGGATCAAACATAGCCAAAATCTCATATTTTCCCTTAAGCATGTTTAAGCAAAACTAATGATAGGATTAGTAAAACTTAACCAAATTATCCAGATTTTCTAAAAGAAGCCTAAAACAATATTTTGAAATTTATGAATATTTTTCCAGAATTTATTAATGTATAAATTCGCTAATCAACACTAATTACCCTTAATTAACTATAATTAGTGGGAAACTTTGCATATCACTCACCTTTGCCACAAATAAACTTTAGATCTGAAATGATTCTCTGTTTGGGTGCGAATACCAAGGCAAAACAACAGTCCTATTACTGATTTGGTGAAGATCTTCCTTGATTTGATGTAGATTTGGCTTAATTAGCGATTAGAAGGTGATTTGGGGTGTTTTAGAAAGTGGAGGCCATGGCAAGACTTGAAGAAACAAAAAGTGGCGGCTGGAAAATGATAGGAACTAAATTTCCTAACCCTATCATCCTCCCCATAACCCTAATCCCGAAATGCGTTATGGGCCCACTCACTAATCACCCAAATTAAGCCCGGTTAAGCTGTTTTTCACCTTCGAAACCTTGTTTCAGCCATATCTCCCGAACGGTGTGCCCATTTGGCTAATGTGACCACTCTACAAAATGTACACCATCATCCGAATCCAATGGAAGTGGTTTCAAGTCAAAATTCCTTTCCAGTCAAAAGTTATGGTCGAAACTAGATCAGCTAGTGGTAAAATGGTCATTTAAAAATCGGCAAAAATCAAGAATATGGAAAATGACGCCGA
Source organism: Allium sativum (assembly GCA_030737875.1). Taxonomy (NCBI): domain Eukaryota; kingdom Viridiplantae; phylum Streptophyta; class Magnoliopsida; order Asparagales; family Amaryllidaceae; genus Allium; species Allium sativum. Next base: position 1,030,280,708 of record CM060916.1, on the reverse strand, counting down.
TAGTCGTCTCCCAAAGTTACATGACCATACGACTTCGTATGTGAAAGAAATAAATATTCTACAATCCTTCGATGTGTAGAATGTGGGTCTTTGCACACTCCCCCCCTTAAGAAATTTCGTCCCCGTAATTCCTTAACCCAAAACATACAAAGGATCCCGCATGCCTACCAATCATATACAACAATCAAACATGCAGAACAAATAAAACAAACCTATCCTAGCATGCGAAAAGACTAAATCGAAACTGAAATCTTACCAGGCGAAGAGTTCTGGATACGTCTTCCTAATGCTCTCCTCTGTCTCCCAAGTACAGTCATTCACATTCTCGCCCCACTGAACTTTGTCTAATTCCACTGCCTTCCTTCGAAGCTGCTTTGTATCGTTCCCAACAATACGCATAGGCCTGCGGTTCCCAACCGTCTCGGGTTCTACTTCGATATCATCCAACTAATCCGGTGAAATAGTCACATCGGGGTCGTGCACGAACTTCCTTAACTAGGAAACATGAAACACGTTGTGAACTCCTGCCATCTTTTCTAGTAATTCAACTTTATATGCCAAATTCCCAATTTTCTCAAGAACTGGGAATGGACCAACAAATCTTGGTGCTAATTTGCCTCTCCTGCAAAATCGTATCACGCTCTTCAATGGAAAAATCTTGACAAACACCAAGTCACCAATGGAGAACTTTAATTCTCTTCTCCTCTTATCAACATAACTTTTCTGCCTATCTTGGGCAGCCTTCATTTGTTGTTGGATAACCTTAATCTTAGCTGAAGTTTCTCTTATCACATCTGGTCCAAGTACAATCTTCTCACCAGTTTCTAACCAACATGACGGTGAGTTGCACGGTCTTCTGTACAAAGCTTCAAATGGAGCCATACCAATACTGGATTGATAACTATTATTATATGCAAAATCTACAAGATGTAAATGGTCATCCCATGATCCACCAAAGTCTAATATGCAAGATCTCAAGAGATCTTCTAATACTCGATTCACCCTCTCTGTCTATCCGTCGGTTTGAGGATGATACACGGTACTCAGATGTAATTCTGATCCTAACGCCACTTGTAAGCTCTTCCAAAATCCACTAGTGAACAACGGATCTTGGTCACTCACAATGCCTTTGGGTATTCCATGAAACCTTACTACCAACTTCATATATAGTTCAGCTAACTTAGCTACCGTCATGTTTTACTTGACGGGTATAAATCCTGCACTTTTGGCCAATCGGTCAACAATCACCCAAATGCTATAATGGCCCTATCTAGTCCTTGGTAACCCATCAATAAAATCCATCGCGACTTGTTCCCATTTCCATTCTGGAATCTCTAATTGTAGCAGCAAACCACTAGGCCACTTTTGCTCATCTTTAACTAGCGGGCAATTCTTGCATTTGGATATAAACTTCCCAACGTCTCTTTTCATCCCTTCCCAGTAGTTGGTTTGCTTCATGTCTCGATACATCTTGTTACCGCCGGGGTGTATAGTCAGTTTTGAGTGATGACATTCTCTAAGCACTTCATCTCTCAATCCATTGACATTGGGCACAACAAGTCTTCCATTCTTTCTAAGCCATCCATCTCGATCAAGCCCATACTTGTTCATCTCTCCGTCGATTCCCATCTCTAACTTTGAGATGATTTCCAATAGGTTAGGATCATCCCTCTGACTGGAACCAATCCACTCAATCAAAGTGGTTCTGATCGTCAAATTTGCTAACATTTCTAGATCCAATTCGCTCTTTGGTCTGAAATCATACCCAGCGATGTACTCCAGTTGCTTCCATTCTAGAAACATAGCCCCTAAACTGGCATGTCTTATACTCATTGCATCAGCTACCGCATTGCCCTTTCCTGGTGTATATGCGATATCAAAATCATAGGAAGCCAAGAATTCTAACCATCTTTGCTGTCGGAGATTTAGATCCTTCTGAGAGAAGAGATACTTTAACGATTTATGATTGGTAAACAGCTCAAATCTTTCTCCCAAGAGATAATGTCTCCACATCTTCAATGCAAACACGATCGCTGCTAATTCCAAGTCATGGGTAGAGTATCTTTTCTCATGCGGTTTCAATTGCCGACCTGCATAAGCTACAACCCTACCTCCTTGCATCAGTAAAAAACCTAGTCCAGTACCACATGCATCCGTGTATACCATCATCTCTTCATTCCCCTTAGGAATGATTAACACTGGTGCATATGTCAACTTGTCCTTTAGACTCTTGAATGCATTCTCGCACTTTACGTCCCAGACGAAAGCTTGATTCTTCTTGGTCAGCCGAGTCAACTGTGCTGCTATCTTGGAGAAGTCTTGGATAAACTTACAATAATATCCAGCTAATCCCAAGAAACTCCTTATGTCCGTTGCATTCTTGGGCGTAGACCAATCCTGTACCGTAGCCAACTTCACAGGGTCCACGGAAATACCATCCTCTGAAACAACATGGCCCAAGAATCTTACTTCCCTCCTCCAGAAGTGACACTTAGAAAACTTCACTTTCATTTGGTATTTTCTCAACACCTCCATCACTATTCTTAAATGTTCCTTGTGTTCTTCCTCTATGCTCGAGTAGACCAAAATATCATCCAGGAACACAAGAACAAACTTATTCAATTGATCCCTGAATACTCTATTCATTAGATCCACAAAATATGCTGGTGCATTGGTCAACCCGAATGGCATGACCAACCACTCATAGAATCCAGACGGCGTCCGAAATGCCGTTTTAGCTATGCTCTCAGCTTCCACTCTAAGCTGATGAAAACCTATCGTGAGATCCAACTGGGAGAATACTCTCGCGCAACTCAAATGATCAAACAAATCATCTATCCGCGGTAGAGGATATTTATTCTTCCTCGTCACCTTATTCAGTTCGCGGTAGTCCATACACAATCGAAGGGAACCATTATCCTTGGTAGAAAACACAACTGGTGCTCCCCACTCAGAAACACTTATTCTGATAAAGCCCTTCTTCAAAAGATCGCTTACTTGCACCCCGAGCTCTCGCTGCTCCATTGGCGCCATACGACGAAGTGGCATCACTATAGGTCTGGCATCATTCACCAAATCAATACGGAACTCAATCTCTCGGTGTGGTGGAAGTCTGGTCACTTCCTCGAAGACGTCCGGATACTGGCCAACCACGGGCAAACATGACAACTCATCATGCAGGATGTTGAGGGAATTTAGAAAACTAGCCATTACCCCATCACTAGGTAGACCACCAAACACTACCCTCTGCCCATCATTCGCTCTAGCTGTCACCAAAAAGCCCTCACAGTCTACCACCACCCCGTATCTTTGGAGCCAATCGACACCCAAAATAATGCCAAACCCAGTAAAGCCGAAAACAAAGTAATCACAAATAAACATGCATCCATGACTCGATAAGACCACATTACGAAAAATCATGCTAAGGTTAGTCGAACGACAAATCAGGTTCGTCACCACTAAAGGTTTATCGGCAATCTCGGGCTCCAATCCCAACCTATCTACCAGGTCGCTAGATATGAAAGAATTGGAAGCTCCAGTATCAATAAAAACTCTAACAGGAACATCATAAACAGAAAGCATACCTTGAATAATGACATTCTTTCCCTTCTTCGTCGTAGTTGGGGCATTCGACGAAGAAGGAATAGCATTAAGGGCATTTACTTTCACCATCTGCTTTTCTTTAGGAGGTTGCAGACACTTGTCCTTGTGATGTCCCACTTGGCTACAGTTGAAGCACTTCCTGTCTGTTGGCTTTGCTCGACAATTACTAGCATAGTAGCCCTTCTTGCCACAGCTAAAGCAATCAACATCTTTCTTCTACTGGCCATCCCTAGCTTGGTTCTGCTTCCTCTTATTCTGAGAACCACTCTTGCCTCCACCGCTTGCTTGCGGTTTTGGCTCCTCTGCAGATGCGACCTCAGTCTTCGACTTAGGTTAAAGACTTTCCGATCTTAAAGCTTTCCCCACAATCGATTCAAATGTCTCATCGATATGGTTAATAAGCCTTTCCCCCAAGTATCCATCCAAGCCAGTTATTAACTTCTCGTTCTTCTTCTCGGCAGTATCTATTAGGGATAACCCATATTTCGACAAAGTTTCAAATTCGACAATATACTCCGAGATAGCTTTGCCATTCTGCTTGAGTTCCAAGAATTTCTTAAACAACACTGATTTCTGAGCAACTGGAATGAACTTATCGCTAAAACGAACCTTAAACTGATCCCAAGTAATCTGATCTTCGGGAGTAGCTGCCTTTATAGCATTCCACCAATTCATTGCCCGTCCTTGCAGCTGACGGGATGCTAGCCTTCTCTTCATCGCATCCTCGATACCCAAGTCTTCGAAGATACGCTCGCAGCTATCCAACCAATCCCGAACATCCGTAGCCGACTCCGTTCCGTGGAATGGCTTCCCACTAAGACTAGTATTGTCCTTGTTCAGCTTGGCGAAATCAGCCCTAGGCGCCTGCACCGCTGCACCACCACCGTTAGCCGCATTAGGAACTACCCTCTGAACGTCCCTAAGCATCTCTCTCATGAAGTCAGTGAACATAGTTCTCATGTCAGGAGCACTCCTATTGTTGGCTCCTCTACCAGCACCCCTCGTATATCGGCTCATCGTTCAATCTGTAAAGAGAAACGATTAACCATTCTCTTTGTGGTGTCAGTGTAGTGCGACTTCATCAATAGATATACTAATAGTGTATATATATATAGCTTTTAAAAACCAAAGTAATCACAAATACATGCTCTCATATACATGTACTATCTCTCCCTGGTGTCTTCCCTAGGTTAACTACGCAACCTAGAGCTCTGATACCAAGTTTGACGGCCCGCCCCGCACCAGACGACATTTCCTCCGAAAGTGGGTTGTACACATGCCTGACTGGCACAGAACGGTCGCCAAAGAAAGGAAAGAAGAGAATGAACTAACCGAAAACCTGTAGAATGTCTCACAATGCATGGGATAAAATATAATAACAACATACTTGACATAAAACAGGCGAGATAGTGCGTAAGCTGAAAACTAAACATCATAGTAGCGGAAAGTCCAAATACAACTTATGTTCCACATCATCATTATTACAACTTTAAAACTGTCTCTAAAGTAAAAGAAAGGAAGGGTACACTACTAATGCCCAAAGTAGTGACCAACAACGACACAGGGAGAATATACATATCATACTTGGGAGCCTCCTGCTCGTCTCCGGTACGGCTACTCGTGCATCACCAACTAACGTGTCTCTAGTCTGCTCGTGAGAGCACCCAGAGTAATAAGAAGAGAAATAAAACTCTGGGTCAAACAAAAGTCTGGTATGAGTGATAAGCCGCAAAACAGAACAATAACAGGTATACTAAACCATACCTGGACCTGCAACCAAAGAGTTAGCACTACATACTGTACAATACTCTAAGGTGCTACTAACATATGGTGTAAAGAATACGGGGGTTGGGGTGTGCATGTCATAGTGATGGCAAACAAATCAAGCATGGCAACAATCCTCACGTCTCTCACTTCACGCGTAAAGCATACGATGTCCACCACTTTGATCACTAGACCCATCGAGGTAATGACGAGGTTCGACTTGTACAACTACTGCAACCACCAAGCTTATCCCATGGGATCATGACCAAACCCTTTCAAATGGCCCCACTTCATTGGTCTATAGCCCACTAGTCGTACCTAGGCCACTGTGGCCCTGAATCTGTCCACGTACCTCCCATACATAGTGATCCAAAGTCATAGACATCGACAACCCCTTAGCACACGTCCCGTAGCAAAGCCCAACTCATGAAGTTAACTCATTGGTTCCCCACTGGATCCAGAGTTCTGCTTCTTATTTGGACTTCCTTTGCATCTCGGGTTTTGGTCGAGTTGGTCTTCAAAAGAGTTGTCGCGTAAGAGTAGCTTAAGTTTGGTTCGGTTCGGCTATACATCATCTTCAGATTTCTCGTTCAGTTCAGGTCCTCTAGTTTAGCTTGGGTCTCCCCATCCGGTTCGGTTCAGATGCCCCATCGTGGGTTGACTCAGCTCCTTCATTCGGTTCGGACGCCACTCTCCAACTTGGTTCGGTTCGGGTGCCTCTCTCGCTTCAGTTCAGCCCACGTAGATCCGATCCCACACCTTCCTGCCGTTCTGATCCGACCCAAACTCCACTTGATTTTAATGGCCTTCCTTTTTTCCCTTGCATCCTCTTGTGCTAGGTTTCGGTACGATCCGTACTCTCTTGCCCAGTCCACCGATCCGATCCGAGCCCCATATCCGATCCTACCCGAAACCCTGACAACTTTCTACAACTTTTCGCAGCAACTGTTTTACGCCATTCGATGGCGTTTTCGGCTAATCTATCTTTTCTAAATAATCACAAATCATTCCAAATAGTCATAGCAACATGTATAATCAACCGCAAACACCAAAACAATAATTTGATCGGTTAAAACGGATCAAACATAGCCAAAATCTCATATTTTCCCTTAAGCATGTTTAAGCAAAACTAATGATAGGATTAGTAAAACTTAACCAAATTATCCAGATTTTCCAACAGAAGCCTAAAACAGTATTTTGAAATTTATGAATATTTTTCCAGAATTTTATTAATGTATAAATTCGATGATCAACACTAATTACCCTTAATTAACCATAATTAGTGAGAAACATTGCAAATCACTAACCTTTGCCTCAAATAAACTTTAGATCTGAAATGATTCTCTGTTTGTGCGCGAATACCGAGGCAATACCTCAGTCCTATTACTGATTTGTTGAAGATTCCTTGATTTGATGTAGATTTGGCTTAATTAGCGATTAGAAGGTGATTTGGGGTGTTTTAGAAAGTGGAGGCCATGGCTAAACTTGAAGAAACAAAAAGTGACGGCTGGAAAATGATAGGAACTGAATTTCCTAACCTGTCAGCCTCCCCATAACACTAATCCCGAAATGGTTTATGGGCCCACTCACTAATCACCCAAATTATGCCCGGTTAAGCTGTTTTTCACCTTCTAAACCTTGTTTTGGCATATCTCCCAAACGATGAGCCCGTTTGGCTAATGTGACCACTCTACTGAATTGTAAACCATCATTTGAATCCAACGGAAGTAGTTTCAAGTCAAAATTCCTTTCTAGTCAAAAGTTATGGCCGAAACAAGATCAGCTAGGGGCAAAACGGTCATTTAAAAATCGGCAAAAATCATGAATATGGGAAATGACCCCAATAGTCATCTTCCAATGATACATGTCCATACGACTTCGTATCTGAAAAAAATAAATATTCTACAATCCTTCGATGCGTAGAATGCGGGTTGTTACAATAATCAAAGACGGAGTAAAGTGTCAGGACTTTTCTATTAATAGAAATTGTGCCTTCGGTTTCGTTCAGTCCCAGAACGAAGTGTATTGACGAATGTCTGACGAAATATTTCCAATGATAATATATCTTGGTCTGTATAGATATATATGGTGGCGGAGAATTTATTCTCTTAGCATAATATCCAGAATATTTGTGCAAATCAATTAATGATTTACATATCTGACAATGTGGCATTCAAAGTGATTATGCTATCAGTGAATGATAAGAAATCATAGCCTTAGGCCTCAACAACCGGGAAATGAAAAATCGGGCATGCAGCATGGCTATGTGGGTCTCTCCCATTAGGGTGTATAATCACCTATCTAGAGAAATTCCATTTGCTTCTTTAATCTATTGATGCTGTCCCTTTTCGGGAAACGGTTGCTGATCCCAACCGTTGGTGATATACATTCGATACACTCAAGCGAAATGAGTGGTCGGTCATGTGTGGGCCGGGTTGCAAGATGTTCTTGTTGAACCCAGTGTATTGCTCTCTAGAGATACACTATCGGAAGGTGGTCTCGTACCTTGTCATGTTGTAAATCCAATCTCCAATAAGCGCCATGCGGTTTTTGATTTTATATTATATATGGAGCGTGAGATGCAAGCATTCCGCTAGATTCTATTTATTTGATGTAGACACTATTATAATATCACTGGATTTGATATAAAAAATATTTTGGGTTATAGTAAGGTAATAATCGTCCATGTTTATGTGTAGGTTGGTCTTACTATTATCCTTTCTTTTGAAAGGATTTTGAAGGTTAAACAAATGATTGGAGTTTACTCACACCAGTCCCATGACTGACCCAGAGTTTATTTTGTTTTGTTTTCCCTAAACTCTTGGGCAGTCAAGTAGTTGGGATTTTTCAGATTCACTTGGAAGAGCTGGAAGCTGGAGGGTTCACCAGTTAGCTATAGACTATCATATTTCTGTTGTGTACTATGTTGTATCTGGAAACAGGTGTTTATAACTGTTCCAGGAATAACTGTTGTGCTCTGATGATGGTATGTATATACAGTTACTGATTTGTATTTCAAAAGTTATGTTATTTAATATATTTTATTCGTTCCGCTGTGAGATTTGTGTTCTTCTTTTTTCTTCTATTCTAACTTTTCTTTCTTTCTATTCCTCATCCTCTAACTTCTTTCTATTAATGATTCGTATTTCTATGTCATTTGGGTTGGACATGTGATGTTATTAGTCAACTCAATGGGTACAGATTTGCGGGCCGTTACATTAAACATTCAGTTTATATATAATTATAAAACGAGCTCGTAACATCGCGGTAATTCATAAATTGATTTTTGATTTCAATTGAATATACCAGATCCGATAAAAGTCGGAATTCGGTGAAACATGAAACGTTTGAATCAATTTGATTATAATTTTCACTAGAAGAGGAAAATCGAGATTTCATGTTATACTTTATTAGTTATGTCCAATTCAAATTTGAAAATAGTCGCTACGGAATTATTTAATAATTTAGTTCGATTTATAAAGGGGTTTATGATCATAACTTGACATAGCGATCGAATTAAGCCACGAAATGAATTCCATTGAATTCGTATTGATGTCTAGAGTTAGAAAACATATATTGTTTGTTATTTTTGAAGACCGGGTAACTTGGTGTCCAAAATGGCACTTGGTGTACATATTAAATAGCGTACGGGGAAACAGTCTCGGAATGCGACGAAGTGTGTGCCGTTGGATTCGTATTAATTAATTATTATAGGAATTCAAAGTTTCAAGTTGATTGGATTTATTTTGTAATCGTGGTGAATTTAAATGCATGTTTTCATGTGTGATTTATAAAGGAATTCTCACAAACGATGTCGAGATTTGACGAAACCTGTCTCATCGTGTCCGGAATATTTTTCTATGCAAAGATTACAGTTGGAAATGAAGATTGTACATAACGGTTTTAAGACGTTACTTCATAGCGAAGTCTTAAATAATAAATATAATAGTATTTGGTTGGGTATAAATACCCGTTCTAAACCTAATTCTCTGTAAAAATTATAACATGCAGTCAACAAACGATTAGCCGCCATATACAAAATGAACGCACACAAATGGATGATTTTCATCCTCCTCAAACTCAATATCCATCCATCGTTAGTAGAGGCCTTCAACAACAGAAACCTTCACCTCTGCGAGATCTTGGAGGCGACCGGTGGTGATAGGATATTTCGTGACGGGGTAGTCAAAAAGGGACACAAACTAGCTGTGACTTTCGAGGTGATTGAAGGCTGAAGGGAGAGTTTTGCATGGTGGCACTGAACTCAAGGGTGGAGGAAGGCACGGCGCCCACGCCGGTGGTAGCCGATCAAGTTCCGACGGTCGGAGCGGTGCTGCGGTGTTAGATGATCTCGTGTGTAACAACCCGGAATTTTGGAGCCAATTAAAAAATTTTATTTTAGAAATTTTAGTGGATTTTAAATATTTTAAATAATAATGATTAAAAATTTATTTAAATCGAAGTTATAACAAATATATTTTATTTAATGATAAAAGGAGTTAGGAATAGCACTGCAGTTTGAAATTTTGAATTTAAACTTTGACTGAATCTACAGGATGCAAAATAAACTAGATTTTAGTAAAACCAAAAGTATTAGAATCTATTTAAAAATATCTTTCCAAGAATCCGAAAAATTGAAATTTCATAGCGGGAATCAAAAGTTATGCCCAGTTGAATTTTCAGTATAGCCACTATAGAATTTATTTATGTATTTTAATAATAAAAATAGCCATTTTTCAAACGATCTCCCTTTTCGACAAAACCTCTTTTGTTGGAACCGGAATGTCAAATTATTGCCAGGTTTCAATTTTCATAATTTTTAGAATCAATATGTGAGCGTGGCTAAAGAAAATGTGTTTCGTCAATTTCAGTCAAATTAAATCGACTTGAAAATGGTCATTTTTCAAACGGTCTCTAAATTCGACGAAATTAATTTTTTTAGGACCGTCTCGTCAAAACATAATGAGAAATAATTTTTCTGCAATTTTTAGAGTTAGTATGTGGCCCCGGTGAATTTAAATATATGACCAAATTAAATAAATAAATGATTAATATTTTAAAATAAAGAAAAGTGGGCTGAGACGATCAAACAGGCTGATGGGACTAGCCCATTGTGTCCGGGACGGGGGCATTTGGCTAGGAACAACTCTAGTTGGGCTGGAATTGGAGTTGTTATGAAGTAACGGCTTTTCTATAGAAATTGGAGAATTAATAATATTTTACTATAAATATATAGTTTAAACAAACCCTAAATCTAAACCCTATTTGAACAGCCGCCATCCTCCTTTTTTAATGGCCTAAAAGCTTCGAAAATTAATCCCTAAATTCTCCCTCTATGCTTCGAATTAAAACAAATCTCCAACACCAAATTCAAGAGCTCTTCAAAATCCTTAATTCTATATGGTTAAGATCATATTTACTTTCACGGATTGGTGGATTTTTAACCATAAAGTGGCTGCGTTTGGGTTCATTTCTCGGGAGAAAGGAGACGGCGAGTGGAGAGAGTGTGCGGGCGGTGGTGGAGCAGAGGACGGGAATCGATGTAGTAGTCTCTGATCGGATTGTAGTGGCTTATGATGGTGTGCGATTGGAAGGAAGGAGCGGAGCAATGGGTTCCTGTAGAAACATAAAAGGAGTAAAGAAAGGAATGACAATATTTTTGGTGTTGTAATTAAAAGTTTAATTTTTAATTGTTTAAGAATGTAATTAAATCTTCAAAAAGCCATAACTCATTCAAATCTTAACGAAATTCGACGATTTCAGTTTCGATGGAATCGTATCAGTGAGCACTACATTTCAGAACTGATTTGGACAAGATCAGTAGCAGTTCGGATTTTTAGTAAAATTAAATGCTGTTTAATTTTATTAAAAACACGGTGAGATTTCTCGATTTAAAATTTATATATATATACTGATTATGGTTGTGATGTTAAATATGTGTGCCGTATAAAATTTAGATTGATTGATTGAATGTGGTGGTGATGATATGTCGGATTATATGTTATGTTAAAATAAAATTATCGTTTTATTTGAAATGTCATGATAGTATAAATTATCATTTTAGTGATGAAATGTCATGTAGTATAAAATTGTCATGTTAGTATAAAATGTCATGTTAGTATAAATTATCATTTATTGATAAATATCATTTTTAGAAGCATGTTATGTTAGAATTAAAAATATCATTTTTTTAGAATTATTTATGTTTGAAATTAAATTTGTCATTTATGATAGAAATTAAATTTGTCAATTATGTTAGAAATTAAATTTGTCATTTATGTTATAAATTAAATTTGTCATCTTTTGTTAAATTAGAATTGACGATATGAATTTGTCATCTTTTGTTAAATTAGAATTGACGATATAAATTTCTCATCTTTTGTTAAATTAGAATTGACGATATAAATTTCTCATCTTTTGTTAAATTAGAATTGATGATATAAATTTGTCTTCTTTTATTAAATTAGAATTGACGACATAAATTTGTCATCTTTTGTTAAATTAGAATTGACAATATACATTTGTCATCATTTGTTAAATTGGAATTGACAATATAAATTTGTCATTTATTAGAATAAAGGTATGTTATAAATGTTATTTATTTAAAAACATTGTGTTAATATAAAAATATCATTCATTTAGGAATGTCATGTTATAAAATGTACATTAGAATAAAAAGAACATTTTGTTAGAAAATGTACATTAGAATAAAAAGAACATTTTGTTAGAAAATGGTTAAAAATATCATTTTTGTTAGAAATGTTACATTTGTTAAAAATATCTTTTTTAGTTAAAAATGTTGCTTGTGAAATAAAATAAAATTTTGTTATAAAATGTTTTACTAGATTAAAAACATCACTTTGGTTAGAAATGTTTATTTAGAATAAAAATGACATCTTTGTTAAAAATATTACATTAGAATACAAGTGTCTCTTTTGTTAAAAGCATTACATTAGAATAGTCATGTCATTTTTGTTAGGAAACGTTCATTTAGATTAAAGGTAACATTTTGTTAGGAAAAGTTTATTTAAATTAAAGATAGCATTTTTATTAGAAACGTTTATTTAGATTAAACATGTCATTTTGTTAGTATTTGTTGTGTTAGATAAAACATGTCATTTTATTAGTATATGTTATGTTTAAAACAAAACCTGTCATTTTATTAGTATATGTTATGTTAAAACAAAACATGTCATTTTATTAGTATATGTTATGTTAAAACCAAACATGTCATTTTAGTAGTATATGTTATGTTAAAACAAAACATGTCATTTTGTTAGTATTTGTTGTGTTAGATAAAACATCTTATTTTATTAGTATATGTTATGGTAAAACAAAACATGTCATTTTGTTAGTATTTGTTGTGTTAGGTAAAACATGTCATTTTATTAGTATATGTTATGTTGAAATAAACATGTCATTATATTAGGATTATGTTTTTAAAATAAACATGCCATTTATTTAGGATCATGTTTTGTAAAATAAAAATGTCATTTTTATTGTATTAAAATAGTCAAAAATATAAGTATCATTTACGTTCATTTCGAATTGTTAGAAATGAAGTATCATTTAGAAGTATCATTTATGTTCATTTTTGAAATGTCATTTATGATCATTTGGAATTGTCAGAAAATGAAGTCCAATTATGTTCATTTAGAAATGTCATTTATGATTGTCAAAGATAAAATTTACATTTTTATATGTCATGTATACATTAGTTTTGTATACATATTAAAATTTACATTTTTATATGTCATGTAGACTAGAACATATATTTGTCAAATAAATATGTCATTTAGATTAGAACATATTTATCAAATAAAATTTTCATTTAGGTTAAAACATATTGTGTAAATAAATAGGTCATTTAATTAGAAATGTCATTTTATTAGAAAATTTATCATAAGTTAAAATATGATTTGTGCTAGATTAAAACATTATCATTATAATGTTATTATTATAGTGAAATTAAATTATAAATATTTATTTATAATTTAAACAAATGAAAATTCGTTAAATAGAAAATAATTCAAACTGAATTGTAATCGATTAAATTCATTATCCAGTGATTTATTTATACGAACTGTTGTTGGCTGAAAACCCCACACGGGTATTGGGATGATATTTGTCATACACTAGTTCCAATTGTTTACTTATCTGCCAATCGATAGATTGACAATCTGTGATGAGCATTATTTATTTATTATTTTAATGCTCACACAATTATTAATTCCACTCTGGATGTGAATGGATGGTCTATTGATTATTTATCATTACTATTATATACATATGCAATTTATGAAATCCATATGACCAAATTTATATGGTAATTGATGGAGTCACATTCCGATTCAGAATACTTTTAATAGAACAATATTTGAAAATAAAGAACATTTTTATATAAATAATAGTTTATAAATAATGAATATTTTTTAGTGAAATAATTACAATTAAAAATTATAATAGCACTTTTGACACGAGGTTAGGTTGCATTTGTGGTGGAAGTATGCCCGGACCCGACCGACATATCTAGCAGCCACTAATGTTGAACTTAATGTGAGAGGTCTAAGTGCGCAATTACGAAGCGGGCTATGACACGAGGTTAACCCCAACTTGTGGGATAATTTTACCCAGACCCGACCGACATGTCCAACATCCGCAAGTTGTAGGCCTAATGTGGGTGGTCTAGCCCATAATAAACCATAAATGGACATGGTAATGAATTCGACTATTTAGCCTATTATAAATTGAAATACCATTTTCACCCGAATGGGTTTATCGATCGTTTTTATTCATTTTATAATGAATAGAATAAAAAGTAGTAATTTCCAAAACCTAATATTTTGAAAACATTATTTTAATAAAGAAATAGAATAAATCTTTAATCAAGATTTAATGGAGTTTTCCAATTAATATTTATTTGGAATTAAATAAATTTGATTTTTGGGTTTGTCGTCAATGGTGTCTTCAATAACACCGTTCTTAAACCTAGTAGAGGAAAGAATAAATCTTGTAATTAAGATTATTAGAGTTTTCCAATTGTATTTGGAAATAAGAATAAAATAAAATGTGAATTGGGTTTATTGTGAACTGCATTTTAAACGACACTTGTTCTTTGACCCAATTAACAGTGAAAATATAATTTGGAATTTATAAATCTTTTATTAAGATTTAAATGGGAATTTTCGAAAGTAAAGTTTCCAATTTTATATATTAAACTGGAATTGAATAAAATTCGATTTAATAATAATGGAGATGAGCTTCTGTAAAAGAAGATCGTTACTATATATGGAATTTAAAGGCTTGTCCGTTATTCCATTTATATTATCAATCTGATACGGGAATTTATATTGATTTGATTTCTGTGAAAATTCCATATTTTATGAAAGATGATTTTTAGATTTACCGTGAACTGTGTTTTAAAATGACATTGGTTCTTTAACCCAGTTAAAGATAAGATTAATTTCTTAAAGTTGAATAATCATAAAGTTATGATATTTTATTTGTATTTAAAACCACAATGGAGTTTTAAAGAATATTTAAAAAGAATATTATGGAATAAATTTAAAGAATTTATATTTGATAAAATTAATGGGAACCTTTCCCTAATAATGTGAATATCTTATTAAAAGAATATTCTGAATTGGAATAAGGCGTTTGATGTATTTTTATAGCACTTTATTATTGATTATAAAATATGCGAGTTATTCGGAAAGACAGGGTTTAACCCATTCCGAATAATTACTACGATGATTAAGAATTGAAGATGAAGACGGTGATTAAAGACCAGAGGTCTTCACATCGTTTGGACGATTAGTGATGTCTTGATTGGGAGGCATCCCAAGACAAGGTAATAAGTGGTGATCGTCCAGACGTACTTGGAGATTGATGGATATGCGAGCACCTCTCTCCTGTATTGACATACAGGACGAGGAATAAGGTGTCTCCATTTCGTTTAGACCTAGAACAGACTTGTAAATGGACGTGTGTCTAACATTGGATTTCATTCTATGTAAATTGATTTCTATTCAATATATAACCGTTGGTGGCGGAGAATTTATTCTCTTGCTTAACACCTTTAGAAGTTATGTATTGATAATTATTGATAACATGGCGTGGACTGTCAATGCGGCATGCCAAGATGCAAATGATCAAGGCTTTTGTTGAAAAGTAGAGTCTTGTGGTTGATGATCAGAGCATAGCCTATTTCGGCATAGCTTTGTGTATAACATTACCTCGCGAGCCTCATACCCCGATTAGAGTCAGAAACGGGACAAGGGAACGCAGGGAGTGCACACGTTTCTTTCTAGCTAGAAGTGGTATTAGGGTTTTACAAAGCCCGACATTTTTACTTATGTGGTTGATGGATTAAGAGGTGCCTTAGATTTGGTCGGTTGTGACCATTTTATAGGTTCAATAGGACCGGGAAACGTGTGTTCGGAATTGCCAATCGACTAAGGTTGTAACGACCCGCATTATACGCATCATAGGATCGTAGAATATTTACTCCATCGTCATGGAGGGTCGTATGGTCATGTTACTTTGTGAGACGACTATTGGGGTCATTTCCCATGTTCATGATTTTTTTCGATTTTTAAATGACCGTTTTGCCCCTAGCTGATCTTGTTTTGACTATAACTTTTGACTGAAAAGGAGTTTTGACCTGAAACCACTTCCATTGTTTCTGAATGATGGTTTACCTTTCCGTAGAGTGATCACATGTGAAAAACAGACTTACCGTTTGGGAGATATGACTGAAACAAGGTTTAAAAGGCAAAAAACTACTTAAGCGGGCCTAATTTGGGTGGTTATTGAGTGGACCCATAACCCATTTCGGGATTAGGGATATATAGGGGCTGATTAGGGTTAGAAAACATTTCTTTCAACCGCCACTTTCATTCTTGGAACCCTAGTAATGGCCTCCAACATCTAAAACATCCCCAAACCATTTTCTAATTGAAGATTAGCCTAATCAACATCAAATTAAGGAGGAATAGCACCAAACAAGGTTAGAACTACTGTGTTGCATTGGGAACAGCGCCAAACAGAGAATCATTTCAGATTTGGTATTTTATTTGTGGCCAAGGTGAGTGATTTGCATAGTTTTGCACTAATTATGGTAAATTAAGGGTAATTAGTGGTGATTAACGAAATTAGACATGATAAAATTCTGGAAAAATATTCATAAAATTCAAAATATTGTTTTAGACCTCTGTTAGAAGTTTGGGTTAATTTGGTTAAGTTTTGCTAATCATATCATTAGATTTGTCTAAACATGCTTAAGGGAAAATATGGGTTTTTTGGGTACGTTTGATCCATTTTACATGCTAGGGTTATTGTTTTGGTGATTATGATTGGTTGTACATGTTGCTATGATTGTATGGTATGATTTGTGATTGTCTAGAAGTGTTAGGTTGGTCGAAAACGCCGTCGAATGGCGTAAACAGCTTGCTAGACAAATTGCAGGAAACTGTGCAGAATCGGATCGGATGGGGGAAGCTCGACCCGACCCGATGGAGGAAGTACGACCCAACCAGGCATGGTTGCATGATCCGAAGCGCCTTGACCATCTGGTGATCCAGGAACCTATCTCCGACTCGACCTGCTCACCAGGAGAACTCCACGAGCTGATGCATCTGAAGCTCCGATCCGATGCACCACGAGCCGATCCGATATGATGATGTCGATCCGAACCAGGAGGAGGAGCCACGAGCTAATCTGTGTGTCACGACCCGATCTGTATGCAGCAACTCGATCCGACCCGAGAGGTGAGCACGACCCGACCTGAACAGGGGGTGACCACAGACTGAACGAGGAAAAAGAGAACCGATCTGAACCAGTATGGTGACCACGAACTGAACCAGGAATCTTGAACGCGAGGCATAAACAATGAACTGAATGAAGACCGATCCGGAGGAGAAGACCAAAACCCTAGATGCAAAGTTAGTCCAAGTGGGAAGTTTGTACTCAGGATCCAGTTGGGAACCAACGAGTCGACTGCATGAGTTGGGCTTTGCTACGGGACGTGTGCTAAGGGGTTGTCGACGTCTATGACTTTGGATCACTATATGTAGGGGGTACGTGAACGGATTCAGGGCCACAGTGGCCTTGGTACGACTAAAGAAATATAGACCAATGAAGTGGGGTCATTTGTAATGATTTGGTCATGATTCCATGGGGTAAGCTTGGTAGTAGCAGTAGTTGTACAAGTCGAACTCCATCACTACTTCGATGGGTCTAGTGATCGACAGTGGTGGACGTCGTATGCTTTACGCACTGAGTGAGAGATGTGAGGATGGTTGCTATGTTAGATTTGTTTGCCATCATTATGACATGCACACCCCTACCCCCGTATTCTTTACACCATCTGTTTAGTGGCACCTTAGAGTATTGTACCGTATGTAGTGCTAAATCTTTGGTTGCAGGTCCAGGTTCAGGTATGGTTTAGTATACCTGTTATTGTTCTGATTTGCTGCTAATCTCTCATACCAGACTTTTTGTTTGACCCATAGTTTTATGTCTCTTCTTATTACTCTAGGTGCTCTCATGAGAAGACTAGAGACAGGTTAGGTGGTATGAACGAGTAGTTGTACCGGAGGCGAGCAGGAAGCTTCCACGTATGATACATATATAGAAATATTCTCCCTGTATTGATGCAGTCACTACTTTGGGCATTAGTGGTGTACCTTTCTTTCTTTTGTTTAGAGACAGTAATTTGGAAAGTTGTAATAAGCTGTATTTGGATTTTCGCTACTCTGATGATGATGTTGATGCTGGTTTTAGTTATCAGCTTATGCACTGTCTCACCTGTTTTATGTCAAGTATATTATTATTATATTTTGTTCCTAGCGATGTGAGACATTCTACAGGTTTTCGATTAGTTCATTCTCTTCTTTCCTTTCTTTGGCGACCGTTCCGTGCTAGTCGGGCATGTGTACAGCGCACTTTCGGAGGAAATACCGGCTGGTGCGGGGCGGACCGTCACACTTGGTATCAGAGCTCTAGGTTGCGTAGTTAACCTAGGGAAGTTATCAGGGAGAGATAGTTTACGTATATGAGAGTGCGTATTTTTGATTATTTTGGTTTTTAAAAAGCTATATATATATTATTAGTATAGTTAAGGATAAAGTCGCACTGCACTGGCACCACTATGCAGATGGTTAATCGTTTTCTCTGTGCAGATTAAACGATGAGCCGATACGCAAGGGGTACCGGTAGAGAAGCCAATAATGGGAATGCTGCTGAGATGAGGACAATGCTTACTGACCTCAAGAGGGAAATGCTTAGAGATGTTCAGAGGGCAGCTCCCAATACTGGTAATGGAGGTGGTCCAATAGTGCTGGCGCCTAGGGCCGATTTTGCTAAGCTAAATAAGGACTATACTAGTCTTGGTGGGAAGCCGTTCCACGGAACGGAGTCGGCTACGGATGTTCTGCAAGCATATCTTCGAAGACTTGGGTATCGAGGATGCGATGAAGAGAAGGCTGGCATTTCGTCAGTTGCAAGGACGGGCAATGAGTCGGTTGAATGCTATAAAGGCAGCTACCCCAGAGGATCAGATTACATAGGATCAGTTTAAGGCTCGCTTTAGCGATAAGTTCATTCCAGCTGCTCAGAAGTCAGTGTTGTTTAGGAGATTCTTGGAACTCAAGCAGAATGGCAGAGCTGCCTTGGAGTATATTGCCGAATTCGACACTTTGTCGAAATTTGGGTTATCCCTAATAGATACTACCGAGAAGAAGAACGAGAAGTTCATAACTGGCTTGGATGGATACTTGGGGGAAAGGCTTACTAACCACATCGATGAGACGTTTGAATCGATTGTGGGGAAATCTTTAAGATCAGAAAGTCTTTACCCTAAGTCGAAGACTGAGGTCGCATCTGTAGAGGAGCCAAAACCGCAAGCAAGCGGTGGAGGCAAGAGTGTTTCTCAGAACAAGAGAAAGCAGAACCAGAATAAGGATGGCCAGAAGAAGAAGAAAGATGTTGAGTGCTTTAGCTGCGGCAAGAAGGGCCATTATGGCAGTAATTTTCGAGCAAAGCCGACAGATAGGAAGTGCTTCAACTGTGGCCAAGTGAGACATCACAAGGACAAGTTTCTGCAATCCCCTAAAGAAAAGCAGGTGGTGAAAGCATATGTCCTTATTGTTATTCCTTCTTCGTCGAATGCCCCAACTGGGGCGGAGAAGGGAAAGAATGTCGTTATCCAAGGTATGCTTTCTGTTTATGATGTTCCTATTAGAATTTTATTTGATATCGTAGCTTCCAGTTCCTTCATATCTAGTGACCTGGTAGATAGGTTGGGATTGGAGCCCGAGATTGTCGATAGACCTTTAGTAGTGACGAACTCGATTGGTGGTTCGACTAACCTTAGCATGATTTGTCGTAATGTGGTCTTATCAAGTCATGGATGCATGTTTGTGTGTGATTGCTTTGTTTTGGGCTTTACTGGGTTTGGTATTATTTTGGGAGTCGATTGGCTCTAAAGATATGGGGTGGTGGTAGACTGTGAGTGCTTTTTGGTGACAGCTAGAGCGGATGATGGGCAGAGGATAGTGTTTGGTGGTCTACCTAGTGATGGGGTAATGGCTAGTTTTCTAAATTCCCTCGACATCCCGCATGGTGAGTTGTCAGGTTTGCCCGTGGTTTGCCAGTATCCGGACGTCTTCGAAGAAGTGACCGGGCTTCCACCACGCCGAGAGATTGAGTTCCGTATTGATTTAGTGAAAGATGCCAGACCTATAGTGATGCCACTTCGTCGTATGGCACCAAGGGAGCAGCGAGAGTTCGGGGTGCAAGTCAGCGATCTTTTGAAGAAAGGATTTATCAGAAGAAGTGTTTCTGAGTGGGGAGCACCAGTTGTGTTTGCTACCAAGGCCGATGGTTCCCTTCGATTGTGTGTAGACTACCTCGAGTTGAATAAGGTGATGAGGAAGAATAAGTATCCTCTACCGCGGATAGATGATTTGTTTGATCAGTTGGCACGAGAGTATTTTCCCAGTTGGATCTCGTGACATGTTTTCATCAGCTTAGAGTGGAAGCTGAGAGTATAGCTAAAACGGCATTTCGAAAGCCGTCTGGATTTTATGAGTGGTTGGTCATGCCATTCGGGTTGACCAATGCCCCAGCATATTTTGTGGATCTTATGAATAAGGTATTCAGAGATCAGTTGAATAAGTTTGTTCTTGTGTTCGTGGATGATATTTTGGTTTACTCAAGGACAGAGTAAGAACACAAGGAACATTTGAGGATAGTGATGGAGGTTTTGAGAAAACACCAACTGAAATCGAAGTTTTCTAAGTGTCACTTCTGGAGGAGGGAAGTGAGATTCTTGGGCCATGTTGTTTTAGAGAATGGTATTGTCGTGGATCCTGCGAAGGTGGCTATGGTACAAGATTGGTCTACGCCCAAGAATGCAACGAACATACGAAGTTTCTTGGGATTAGCTGGATATTATCGTAAGTTTATCCAAGACTGCTTCAAGACAGCTGCACCGTTGACTCAGTTGACCAAGAAGAATCAACCTTTCGTCTGGGACGAAGAGTGTGAGAATGCATTCAAGAGTCTAAAGGAAAAGTTGACATGTGCACCAGTGTTAGTCATTCCTAAGGGGAATGAAGAGATGACAGTATATACGGATGCATGTGGTATCAGACTGGGTGTTGTCTTGATGCAGGGAGGTAGGGTTGTAGCTTATGCAAGTTGGCAACTGAAACCGCATGAGAAAAGATACCCTACCCATTATTTGGAATTAGCAGCGATCGTGTTCGCATTGAAGATGTGGAGACATTATCTCTTGGGAGAAAGATTCGAGTTGTTTACTGATCATAAATCATTAAAGTATCTCTTCTCTCTCTCCGACAGCAAAGATGGTTAGAATTCTTAGCTTCATATGATTTCGATATCGCATACACACCAGGAAAGGGCAATGCGGTAGCTGATGCATTGAGTAGAAGACATGCCAGTCTAGGGGCTATGTTTCTAGAATGGAAGCAACTGGAGTACATCGCTGGGTATGATTTCAGACCAAAGTGCGAATTGGATCCAGAAATGTTAGCAAGTTTGACGATCAAACCCACTTTGATTGAGCGGATTGGTTCTAGTCAGAGGGACGATCCTAACCTATTGGAAATCATCTCAAAGTTAGAGATGGGAATCGACGGAGCGATGAACAAGTATGGGCTTGATCGAGATAGATGGCTTAGAAAGAATGGAAGACTAGTTGTACCCAATGTCAATGGATTGAGAGATGAAGTGCTTAGAGAATGTCTTCACTCAAAACTGACTATAAAACCCGGTGGTAACAAGATGTATCGAGACATGAAGCAAACCTACTACTGGGAAGGGATGAAAAGAGACGTTGGGAAGTTTATATCTAAATGCATGAACTGCCAGCTAGTTAAAGCCGAGCAAAAGAAGCCTAGTGGCTTGTTGCAGCCATTAGAGATTTCAGAATGGAAATGGGAACAAGTCTCAATGGATTTTATTGATGGTTTACCAAGAACTAGGTCGGGCCATGGTAGCATTTGGGTGATTGTGGACTGATTGACTAAGAGTGCAAGGTTTATACCCGTCAAGTCAAACAGGACGGCAGCTAAGTTAGCGGAACTGTATATAAAGTGGGTAGTGAGATTTCATGGAATACCCAAAGGCATTGTAAGTGATCGAGATCCGTTGTTCACTAGTGGATTTTGGAAAAGCTTACAAGAGGCGTTAGGATCAGAATTACATCTCAGTACCGCGTATCATCCTCAAACCGACGGACAGACAGAGAGGGTGAATCGAGTATTAGAGGATCTCTTGAGAGCTTGCATATTAGACTTTGGTGGATCATGGGATGACCATTTGCATCTAGTAGAGTTTTCATATAATAATAGTTATCAATCCAGTATTGGTATGGCTCCATTTGAAGCTTTGTACGTAAGACCATGCAACTCACCATCATGTTGGTTAGAGTCCGGTGAGAAATATGTGCTTGGACCAGAAGTAATAAGAGAAACATCAGACAAGATCAAGGTTATCCAACAACGAATGAAGGCTGCCCAAGATAGGCAGAAGAGTTATGCTGATAAGAGGAGAAGAGAATTAAAGTTCTCCATTGGCGACTTAGTGTTTGTCAAGATTTCTCCGTTGAAGAGCGTGATACGATTTGGTAGGAGAGGCAAGTTAACACCAAGATTTGTTGGTCCATTTCCAGTTCTAGAACAAACTGGGAATTTGGCATATAAAGTTGAATTACATAGAAGATGGCAGGAGCTCATGACGTGTTTTATGTTTCCCAGTTAAGGAAGTTCGTACACGACCCAGATGTGACTATTTCACCTGATCAGTTGGATGATATCGAAGTTGAACCCGAGGCGGTTGGGAACCGCATGCCTATGCGTATTGTTGGGAACGATACGAAGCAACTTCGAAGGAAAGCGGTGAAATTAGTCAAAGTTCAGTGGAGCGAGAATGAGAATGACTGTACTTAGGAGACAGAGGATAGCATTAGGAAGGCATATCCAGAACTCTTCACCTGGTAAGATTACAGTTTCAATTTAGTCTTTCCGCATGCTAGGATAGGTTTGTTTTGTTTGTTTTGCATGATTGATTGTTGTATATGGCTGGTAGGCATGCGGGATCCTTTGTATGTTTTGGGTTAAGGAATTTCGGGGACGAAATTTCTTAAGGGGGGAGAGTGTAACGACCCGCATCAGATCGTAGAATATTTATTTAATCGTCATGGAGGGTCGTATGGTCATGTTACTTTGGGAGATGACTATTGGGGTCATTTCCCATTTTCATGATTTTTGTCGATTTTTAAATGACCATTTTACCCCTAGCTGATCTTGTTTTGACCATAACTTTTGACTAAAAAGGAGTTTTGACCTGAAACCACTTCCATTGGCTCCGGATGTTAGTTTTCCTTTTCGTAGAGTGGTCACATGTGAAAAACGGACTTACAGTTTGGAGATATGGCTAAAACAAGGTTTAAAAGGCGAAAAACTGCTTAACCAGGCCTAATTTGTGTGGTTAGTGAGTGGACCCATAACCCATTTCGGGATTAGGGATGTATATGGGATGATTAGGATTAGAAAACATTTCTTTCAACCGCCACTTTTATTTTTGGAACCCTAGTAATGGCCTCCAACATCTAAAACATCCCCAAACCACTTTCTAATTGAAGATTAGCCTAATCAACATCAAATTAAGGAGAAATAGCACCAAAGCAAGGTTAGGACTACTGTGTTTTATTGGGAACAGCGCCAAACAGAGAATCATTTCAAATTCGGTATTTTATTTGTGGCCAAGGTGAGTGATTTGCATAATTTTGCACTAATTATGGTTAATTAAGGGTAATTAGTGGTGGTTAACGAAATTAGACATGATAAAATTCTGAAAAAATATTCATAAAATTCGAAATATTGTTTTAGACCTCTGTTAGAAGTTTGGGTTAATTTGGTTAACTTTTGCTAATCATATCATTAGATTTGTCTAAACATGCTTAAGGGAAAATATGGGGTTTTGTGGGTACGTTTGATACATTTTACATGCTATGGTTATTGTTTTGGTGTTTATGATTGGTTGTACATGTTGCTAAGATTGTATGGTATGATTTGTGATTGTCTAGAAGTGTTAGATTGGTCGAAAACGCCGTTGAATGGCGTAAACAACTTGTTGGACAAAGTGCAGGAAACTGTGCAGAACCGGATCGGATGGGGGAAGCTCGATCCGACCCGATGGAGGGAGTACGACCCGACTTGGCATGGTTCCATGATTCGATCTGAAGCGCCTCGATCAGCTGGTGATCCAGGAACCTATCTCCGACCCGACCCGCTCACCAGGAGAACTCCACGAGCTGATGCACCTAAAGCTCTTATCCGATCCACCACGAGCCGATCCGATATGATGACGTCGATCCGAACAAGGAGGAGGTGCCACGAGCTGATCTGTGTGTCATGACCCGATCCGTATGCAGCAACCCGATTCGACCCGAGGGGTGAGCATGACCCGACCTGAACAGGGGGTGACCATTGACTGAACGAGGAAAAAGAGAACCGATCTGAACCAATATGGTGACCACGAACTAAACTAGGAAGCTTGAACACGAGGCATAAACTATGAACTGAATGATGACCGATCCGGAGGAGAAGACCAAAGCCCGAGATGCAAAGGTAGTCCAAGTGGGAAGTTTGTACTCAGGATCCAGTTGGGAACCAACGAGCTGACTTCATGAGTTGGGCTTTGCTGCGGGACGTGTGCTAAGGGGTCGTCGACGTCTATGACTTTGGATCACTATGTGCAGGGGGTACGTGGACTGATTCAGGGCCACAGTGGCCTAGGTATGACTAAAGAGCTATAAACCAAGGAAGTGGGGTCATTTGTAATGATTTGGTCATGATTCCATGGGGTGAGCTTGGTAGTAGCAGTAGTTGTACAAGTCGAACTCCGTCACTACTTCGATGGGTCTAGTGATCGACAGTGGTGGACATCGTATGCTTTACACACTGAGTGAGAGATGTGAGGATGGTTTCTATGTTTGATTTATTTGCCATCATTATGACATGCACACCCCCAGCCCCGTATTCTTTACACCATCTGTTTAGTGGCACCTTAGAGTATTGTACAGTATGTAGTGCTAACTCTTTGGTTGCAGGTCCAGCTTCAGGTATGGTTTAGTATACCTGTTATTGTTCTGATTTGCTGCTTATCGCTCATACCAGACTTTTTGTCTGACCCAGAGTTTTATGTTTCTCCTTATTACTCTGGGTGCTCTCACGAGCAGACTAGAGACAGGTTAGGTGGTATGCACGAGTAGCTGTACCGGAGGCGAGCAGGAAGCTTCCACGTATGATACATATATTTAAATATTCTCCATGTGTTGCTGCGATCACTACTTTGGGCTTTAGTGGTGTACCTTTCTTTCTTTTGTTTAGAGACAGTAATTTGGAAAGTTGTAATAAGCTGTATTTGGATTTCCGCTACTCTGATGATGATGTTGATGTTGGTTTTAGTTATCAGCTTATGCACTGTCTCACCTGTTTTATGTCAAGTATATTATTATTATATTTTGTTCCATGTGCTGTGAGACATTCTACAGGTTTTCGATTAGTTCATTCTCTTATTTCCTTTCTTTGGCGACCGTTCCGTGCTAGTCGGGCATGTGTACAACGCACTTTCGGAGGAAATGCCGGCTGGTGCGGGGCGGGCCGTCACAAAGGTATATTTGTGGACCGGCCTTGCAGTATCCAAGGGTTCACTGAGGGGGATCCTGAGACATTGCTAGAGTGTCTCGAATCATTAAGGAGATCGTTCCTAGCCTTGACTCATGATGGAAATCCAACTTTCAATACGACATCATGCGGTTTTGATTGTAGAACTAGTATGGCGGCATAGTATATGGTAGTTATGTCGTCTATGATTAATACATTATGATTGAAATTGTTTTTGAAACCTATATGCACTAATAATAATATCAAATGTGTTTTATCGTATCAAGCATTTTTGACCATTATAAGGTAAAACTCTATCCTCCGCTTTGCGTTGCATTGTGTGATGGGACTTGAGTCTTATAATGGTTTCATTTTTCTAAAAAAACATTGCATTGTTTAACGATTTACTTTATTTCATGCATTGGCAATCCAATGGAGTAAACTTGTTCCGCGTTAGCGGCGTGGTCCTGAGATTAGCCTTATTGTTAGATAAGTTAGGAAAGATTTCTCATACCAGTCCCATGACTGACCTGTAGTTTGTTTCACTTTGCAAGCTCGGGTGCCCTCTTTTCCACATGGGCAGTCGAGTAGATTATTATGCAGATATATTGAGCAGGATTCTGGATCGAAGCTTAAAGCTACGTCCAGAGCATTGATAGTCTTCCGCTGTGTTAGTTTGATTGTTCTGCTGTATTGTATTACATCTTTTGTAAATTATCTTGTACTCTGATATTCTGTACTCTGATGTAACATTATTATGATGTTTATAAAAGTCTTCTCTTATTTGTTCAGATGTGTTGTATTCCCGAAGTTAGCATATTCGGGTTTTGAACGGTCTTGGTCCATTTAGCAGTCGATTAGGTTGGGCGAAATCTGAGTCGTTACATCGTGCGTGCCAATAGCTTGAACAACGAAGTCGGCTCCATATGTTTTCCCAAGAAATGAAGTAAAACCATGAATGTTTGGGTACGTACAGAACGTGACAGAAGGTTTGTTGGCTAAAACACTGTTTCATGCATGCGTAAAGAAGAGATGAAGCTGGGTGCCATCACTGAATGAAGGCAACTAAAGTAAATAGGAAAAGATATAAAGTGTTGCTCATTCTTAGGAAGCAGAAGTCTTGGTCTGGGTTAACTTGCGTGATGAAGGCAGAAGGGAAAAATGTGCTTAACGAAGACATTGGGACGAGGAAGCATTTTTAGGGCATGAAGGATTGAATGAAGACGCGTTCATGGAAAGGCACAAAAAGGTAGTGGGAGGAAAGTGCTTGGCGCTTTGGAACGGTGAAGGCGTGTCTTCAGTTGCATGGAATGGCATGAAGTAAGGTGAGATTTTGAAAGCAACGTGATGGAAAATGGGGTTCGAAAAGTATATATGAAGTCACAAAAATCGAGAGCTTTCATTCTTGGGGGAAACAGAACTTGAGAAGGAGGGAAAGTTGCTGAGTAACAGCAAGTTTAAAAGTACAAAAGAAAAGAAGTACTATGAGTGAGTACAGCAGTTGTGGCATTCAAGGAAGCATAACGTAAAGATGATAATGTGATGAGTGGAGGAAGAACAAAGGAAGGGATGCAAACTGTGAAATAAGAAAGAAATAATGTGGAAGAAGATGGGGACGTGGCGGTATACAGCAAAATGTGGGCTTGGGCATTTGAATAAAAATGTGGATCGACCTGTTTTGTTTTGGTGTCAGTGATGATCGGGGTAGGATCAAGAAACTGGGTTCGAGAATAACAGGCGAGGGAAGTTTTAATTGTACCCAACCTATTTATAATGTTGACTACTTATACAATATATTATTAACTTATATAAGTACATTAGAGGCCGATAATTACATGATAGGCTAGTTTGGATAAAGTTAATTAATACATTAATTAATTTTTAATTAATTTAAATAGTATGAACTCATAATTTATACAACGTATGCATATGTATAAACAGAATGGAACACAGAACCAGAGACGCTGGAACTGTATTGAAGAACAGAACATTTTGGAACTGATCTGGACAATGCAGGAGAGGACTATAAATTACAGTTAAATTAAACAACTGTTTAATTTAACTATAACTGAACCGTTCAGCGAATCAAATCAAAGTGAGTTTAACTCACTCAGTTTACCCACTTATATTTATGTAAGTCGGGTTTATTATTTATATGCTATGGTTGTTAATTGGTTGATGGATGCTATATATATTTTTATGTGTTGAACTGAACTGATTAAATCAAACGTTTGTTTAATTTAAATTGAAACTAATCTTTATTTTTAACGATTAATTCCAAACATGGTAACTTAATTACCCTGATGGTTACGTTTATAAAAATATTAACGTTTTAAATTGAAATATGGTTGATTAGATTACTATTATTATTTATTATTAAATATTATATTTGTTTGTTGAATCGAATAATATTATTTGAGGTAACATATTTAATTCAGGGAAAAACAGGTTGGAGGGATCCAACGGGATTCCTCAAAATTTATTGTTATTTTCATATCATAATTATATGAACTGTTTCACCAATATGGATTGGACAATTGATTTGGTTGTTGACTGTTGAACTGAAATTCAATGGTTGTTTGTTTTTAACCAATGGACAGTATTGGTTGAGTAATTGGCATTAGATGGCTTGAAAATCAATTGTTTTATAAATAAAAGTTTACAATCATGTAAATCATTGGAATGAAGTTACAAAATTTATTTTATAACTGAAGATAGATTTCTAAATCTATTTATTTAAATGGAAGTTTAATAAAAGAAATAAATAAGTATTATTTATTATTTAAGATTTTAAAAAAATTATAGAATTATTTTATAAAGTAAATTCTTATAATAAGGAGATACATAACCAAGTGAGTAGAAATTAACCAGACGGTTAAGAACTGAATTAATTATTTCAAAGAAATGATTAAATGAGGTAATTTAAATTAATTATATTATTAATTAATTTGAAGGAAGAATTGATTAGAATTGGTTAACGAGATAACAGTGTTTTGGATTAACGAAGTCAACCGCTTTTATTGGAATAGATTATTAAATTATGTTAGTTTATTGTCAAATAAATCTATTGAAATAGTTTAACGAACATTTTTTTTAATTTAATAAGACAGAAATTTATTATTTATTTTACTTAATCAAGGGTTAACTACTTTTACAGTAGCTAGTAATGAAGTAAATTATTAATTTAATTAATGATAATTAAAGAGATTCTTTTTAATGAAATTCATTTAAGTAAGAAATCAGAGTTTGAAATGAAATCGAGTTGAATTGCCAAAGGAAATCTGAACGGGTTTTATATAAAAACCGAGTTTTATAACTAAGTTATAAAGAGATTTAAGCGGGTACGATAGCTTAAATAAATGTTACTTAATAGTTGTATAAGTAAAAGAAATCACGATATAAAAATGATTTATATAAAACATGAGTTTATAAACAAGATTTATAAATGAGATGTGAAGTAAAACGTCGATTTTAAATGGGCGGGACTAAATAATGAAATTAAGTGAAGTGAATGGAATTTAAATGATATTTTCAAAATGGAAAAGGGTAGAATGGATTATAAGTGATAAAATGAGTTGATAACGTCTTAAGATAAAAATTTAACTAGAGATTGATTGAATTGAGTGATTTGCTGAGTGTTAATGTGATGTTGATTTCGATCTTCGGGGTTGATACTTAGAGGATTATTCTCTTACTAATCTACGGTCATGGACTAATGAATACTGAAATACAAAAATGCATGGATAAAAGATATTTTCAAAGTAAAATTGAAATAGAAAGCTTAAGAAAGGATAAGAAGATATTTCCAAAGAGAAAAAAGGGAAATAAAGGAGTTAAGAATATATAAGATGATATTTCCATAGTAACGGAAATGAAAAGGAGATTGTGCGAATTCGTAACGATATTTTCGAAGTGAGAAAATGAGAATTAGAATGGTTTTATTCTAAAAGGAAAGCGTGGGCTATGGTTTTCAAGTATTGAAACAAAAGAGATTATCGTAATGATTATTTTACGAATAAGAAGATAAACTGATTCCCCAGTTTAGAAAATGAAGAATGTTGGTCAAATGAAAATCAAGTGGAATGTTGTATAGTGGTATAATATTTTTTTCGAAGTATTAGAATGAAAGGGTTTTACAAATATTAGTAAGAAGTGTAAATGTTATTTCCGAATATTGGAATAGTTAAAATAACCTATCGTCAAATATTTTTAAATAAATAAAGCAAATGATGTTGAGTACTAAACCAGTAAGTATATTTTTATTTTATGGTTGAATGGTTGTTTATTTGATAGTTAAATAACCGACTATCAAATCTGGCCAATACAATTATTGGTACGGAAAGACCGAGATCGAATTTATATTCGAATACCATTCCGACCAGCAAATACGAAAACGTGGAAGATATCAGATGCTGATCGAGACGGAGAAATTGAAGACCATAGATCTTCATAAAATGGAATAACCACTTAATATATCTGATTTGAACCGTAGATATACTGGGGTTCTACCATGGTTGAAATCTACGGAGTTGCAACGACTACTCGGTACTGATCTCTAGGGTGATACTTAGGATGTGGTAGGAGGGTATCTTCGGTTCATCCTATTCCTGGATGACTTGTATGGATGAATGTCTGACAGAGTATTTCTTAAGAATCACGTAAGTTGATTTTTACAAACGTATTTCTGTTAGTGGCGGAGAACGGCCGTTCTCTTAGCTTATCGACCAGAGTATGGTTGTGGACATCAATTAGTGATTGGCTTATCTGAAGATGTGACATTCAAAGTGAATGGTGATATGTTGTGCTAAAGGTAGTGGTAAACCTCAAGCCTCTTCAACTGGGAAATGACGAAAAATCGGGCAAGTAGCTTGGCTAAGTGGGTCACACCCAAGTAGGGTGTATAATCGCCTATCTAGTGATAATTCATTTCCTTCTTTAATCTATTTTGATGTTGTCCCTTTTCGGGAAACGATAGGGTAGCTCCCAACCGTTAATCATATACATTCGATACACTCAAGTGAAATGAGTGGTCGGTCATATGTGGCCGGGTAGCAAGATGTTCTTGTTGAACCTAGTGTATTTTCCTCTAGAGATACACTATCGGAAGGTGGTTCCATACCT
Organism: Allium sativum; assembly: GCA_030737875.1. NCBI lineage: Eukaryota > Viridiplantae > Streptophyta > Magnoliopsida > Asparagales > Amaryllidaceae > Allium > Allium sativum. The sequence continues at coordinate 1,030,250,025 of CM060916.1, read as the reverse complement.
TGTCATAGTTGGAAATCCAGTCTCCAATAAGAGCCCGCGGTTTTGATTATGTGCTATATATGTGGAACGTTAGATGCAAGCGTTCCAGTAGATTGATATTTACTTGTGTTTAGACACTGTTATAATATAAAAAAAAAGATATGATCTCAAAAAGAAATGGTTTGACTTTAAAATCAAGTTGTGTGATGTTTTTAAACTTAGCGAGTTTTTCTCACTCTGGTTCAGCAGACTGATCTGGCGTTTTGTAAATGCTCAGGTTAGACCGGGTTGTGCAGGTTTAGGTTACCGGATGTTGTGAAGTCTAAAGACGAGCTGAAGGTGTTTATACGTTTGATATCTAGTATTTATTCCGCTATGTTGTATATGAGGACAGATTATTATATAACTGTCCAGATGTATCGATGTATTCTGATGATTGTAAGTTTTTATTTTAAAGCTCTCAATAAAGTTTTGTTTCTATTATATTTTATTCCACTACGATGTGAGACTCTGATGTTGTTGTGTTCTTCTTCTTCTATTCTAAATTTTCATTCTTTCTTATCTCACGCTCTATATTCTTTCATTAACTATCTGGTGTTTTCAATACTTGAATTCTGGCAAGTGATACGGGTTAGGTATTATTGTTGGAATTCGGGAGTCGAAATTCCCGAGTCGTTACAGTTTTGAATTTTTTTGAATATTTATTTATTTAATTTTTATATATCCATATATATATATATATATACGAGTGGAAACCCGTGCGTTGCACGGAAGCATAGAGTATGGGGTGTTGTAGTTTGCACGGGAGCATAGAGTACGGGGTGTTGTAGTTTGCACGCGCGTGGTCGTAACGGCATGCGCTTCGCGCGAAGAGCGTAACGGCACGCGCTTCGCACGTGATGATGGCACGCGCTTCGCGCGTAATCAAGGCACGCGCTTTGCGCGTGATGATGGCATGCGCTTCACGCATGATCACGGCTCGCGCTTCGCGTATGGACCGTTGTGCCACAAATATTATGTAAACAGATATATAGCTCTGTCTCATAAACCTTTTGCTTGCTGGGCTTGCAAGCTTTCCATGCATCTTTTTGAACATTAACATAAATACACTATGTGAAGACATTAATCATATAAAAATTTCTAGCTCTTACAATTTGCTAAAACTCCATGGAGAGAATTTTATTACATTTCGTGGAATAATTTCAAAAAGCATTGAAGTATATTAATAACATAACAGTTAAATGATATTTCTAAACAATTAAATGTGTATATGAATGATAAAGTATTTTTTTTGTTCTTGCAAATTAGACATTCCTGTGAAGTGTAATGTGATCACAACACTCCAAATTTACTTCATATTTGATGTTGAGTAATTAATGCTTCATAGGCTTGTGATATCATATGTTTGCATCCATTTACGTAATGAAAAGATTATTAAGTGCTAAATAAGATATACTGATAATAATATAGGTACCGTAATAAAAGGCAAACTCTGAATTAGTGCAAGTTGATTCATAAATAGCAATTCCTAATTGGTGGAATACTGAAAGTTGAAAACAAAAGTATGGTGTTAAATAATATGCAAAGAAACAAATATTTATGATTTTACATAGTTGCTCGACAACAACTTGGTCAAATTATATATGGGTGAAGAAGACAAATAACATTAAAAAAACATAGTTTATATGAAATAAAGAAAATAATTATAGCAATATTTCAAAACTTTCTAAGGAGTTATATGATATTTTTAGGAATCCAAATTAGAAAATGGAAATCTAGCAAGAGTAAAAGCTCAAATCCTATTGAACTAATTATTTCTTTAAAAATGCCTAATTTTTATAGGTGGAATAAGAAAACACCTATATCAGAAAACTACAACATGTTGACCAAAATTTGGTAAGCCAAACTATCCAAAGTTGAAACCACAACGCCAATTTCGGATGCATTTGATTAAAATAGATTTGAATCAACAAAGGATATCAGTTATGTTCTTTGTATTCCTTGGTTGCATTTGATTAAAATAGATTTGAATCAACAAAGGATATAATCAAGGTTTTATTGGATAACATTAATGTAAAGAAAGGAAAATGCACATTAAAGGAAGAGAAATTTAATTTCCCTATGTTGAAGATTACTAATTTTAATGTTCATAAAAAAATGAAATCAAACTCTAAGCCACTTGCCTGATAAAATTAGATTACAAACTGAACATCATTTACCAAAATCAAGTACCACTTATATGATGCATTTAAAGACTAAAAAAATAAGTTGAGAGTATAAGGAAAATTTCATGTGGTCCAATATTTTAATGTCAAATATCAATTAACTGACAAATTTATCAAGCGGATTTCAACTTGCATGTTACTCCATTTCCTAAAACCTTAACTATTTAATGTAACATATATTTTAGAAAATGAAAACGGTATAGATCAATCTTTTATAGCAAGTTTTAATACATTATTATATTTCAGCTGTGATGTAGACTATAACTTAATAAATTTCAATCACTAAAAATTCCATTCAAAAATAAAATAAAAAAACATGAAATGGTATTGGGCAAGAACTATTTTGAATTGTTTCCAGTTTTGATCAACATTTTTGGGGCAAGAAAACATACGACATACATTCAAAGGGCTATAAAATCATACAAATTGATTCCATATATCACGCAAGCTTTCAATGCCAATTCAATCCAAATAACTTCAAACAATCATGCAACAAAATCCACCGTTCCTCAATTATAGGGGATGTGTTTTAATTAGATGGTGGATTTTTTTTTGCGGGATTAAATCTCAGCCGCTCTTTGTCTCCTTGTTTGTCTAAGGGTTTGTCTAGGGGGGGAATTTTATTATATAGATATATATATATATATATATCATATGCATACAAACTTCAAGGCTTAATAACTTCTTCATACGGTGTCCATTTTATGCAAACCAAATGTCTATCTTGACCAAAATTTCGAGACAACGTAATGTTACAGTCTTTTTTACTTAATTCGAAGTATTTAATTAAGTTATCACATTATATTAATTTTATAATGTTGTTAAAATGTCTAAAATTTTCGGGGTGTTACAACACAAATAATAAACCTGACTTGTATAAAATATAAGTGGGATAACTGAGTAAGTTTAACTCACCTTGATTCGATTTTGTTGTTTAAACAATATGTTTCAATTAAATTAAACAATCATTTAATTTAACTGAAAATATCAGTTGATTCCAATTCCTTCCGCATCTATTCCAAAATGTTTTGTTTGTCAAGATGATTCCGTCGCACTTGTTTGTTCCGATTTTGTGAACATGTCCACAAGTTATAAACAATTTTAATATACGTTACGTTAATTAATTTACTTCTTCTAATTATATAATCAGTTTTAAATAAATTACTTTATATATATATATATATATGTATGTATTGGGCCTACACTTTTCTCTAGATTTCCGTTCGAAAGCAAAGCCCGACTTTTATCTGTAATGTTCCTCCTTTTGTTTCATTAATTCTGCCAGCTTGTATATCTTCGGCGTTCATATATACTGTAACAATTCACGTTCTAAATTAACTGATGAGAATTCTTTATTTAAATTAAAAAAAACCTAATTACATTATCAAAGTATATAGTCCGTCACATATTTTCTTGGCTCGAATTTTGCCTCGTTCCCAGGTTCTTCATGCAGTTTCCAAATTTTGACTTTAGTTTACCCAAAAATCAACACGCACTGTTAATTTATGTGGCCCGCATGAATTACTTCTCTCTCGTCTTCGAAAATGCATCTGCCTTTCTCGACCTATGCTTTTGAAAGCGAAACCCATGCCCCACTAAACATCCATCACCACACGAAGCTCCGGTCCACCGGAATTAGATTAGGGACTGCCAGTGGCGGCGTTGCTCCGAGCAAATCAGCCGCCTCAAGTCCCATGAGTGGTGACTCCTCCATGTTTCAGTAAGTAGCTCTTGAAAACTGCGCCTTCCCGGCTATATTCAGGCCACAAAGTGAGCAAAAAACAATCATCACCGTTCTTTCGAAAGGTCTTGGTGCGCTGAGTATATTGGTAGTTGGATAATTTTCCATTTGATTAACAATTTTGATGATTTTAGGGTAAGAAACTTCGAGCAATACTGGCGGTCTAAAATTAGGTGGAGGCGCATAAAAATTTAGTTGACCAGGTGTAACGATACAGATTTCGCTCGGGCCTAATCGATCGCTAAATCGACCAAGATCGTTTGAATCCCGCATACGCTAACTTTGGGCATACAACACATAAGAAAAAATAATAGAAGACTTTTATAAACATCATAATAATGTTACATCAGAGTACAAAATATACCAGAGTATATCGAAATATAATACAGCGGAAGATTTATTTACAATAAATGTAATTTAATGCAGCGGAAATATAAAATAACACAGTGGAAGACGATAAATGCACTGGATACAGCTTAAAGCTTCAATCCAGAATCCTACTCAATATATCTGCAAAATAAAACTACTCAACTGCCCGTGTGGAAAATAGGGGCACCCGAGATTGCAAGGGAAACACAAACGTGGAACGGGTTTACCCCCATGAATGCTAGTGTATAAACAACAATCAATATAGATATATGGATCTACAATGCATCAATCAACATGCAATATCCCAATCTACCCATTTAGATTAATCACCACACGTAGATTTTTTAAATCCAATTCAGTTTACAGAATTTATTCCTTTGGACTTTATTTCCCAATTTCCATTTCAAATCATTTGAAATACATATCTAACTTTCTATAACAAAGTAGATTTCACTTCGAGATCTCAAATCAAATTATTTGGAAATATGAATTCCAAAACATAACTATGCATACAAACAAGTATGCAACCAAATATTGGGCTCCCCTCAAACAAGGCAAAGGGCACGTACCTAAGCAAACCGATATATATATATATATAAATGCACCTCCCACACATGGAGCAGGCTACACACTGACTCCTCACCCTAAGGCACTGGATCCCACCCATACTTTTAGTAGACCGGGTTACCAAATCTTTAGCCACATACCAAATCATTTCATATCCCGAAGTAGGGAAAATCATTTCACAACATAATAATCACAAGTACTTTCATAATATAGTACTTCACATCAGCAATTCACACATATGATTAGTCACTATTAATCACATAACCTTTGAGCTCGTACGTCTCAAAGAACGGTGTTAAGCAAGAGAATAAATTCTCCGCCACCAAACAGATACATCATTAATAGCAACTAATCGAATATGTGATGAACTACAATGTAAAACCATAATACATTTCCAAATCATTTCGAAATCATCGGGTTTTAGCCCTCGAAATCCTTTCTGTTTTATAAAACATTTTTATAAAACATTCCCTATCCAAAATCGGGAATACATTCTTTTCACTTAAGAAAAATATCATTTTGCAATCATTCATTAAATTTGAAATGAACATAACAACATCTCTACACATCTCATATCGTGAAGTGTTTCACAAGATGTTAGCCTACCAGTATTTCTACCCAACCCAATGCTAAATGTAACAGCATATCTTGCTTATAAACTGGTCGAGTACAATCCAAACAATCAATCAATCCAATTTGACATTAAATATAAGGTTTTGAACAGAGATAGTATCGACTTATATTCAACATTAAATCCTGAAACCAACAGATATCATATCGGGAATAACGATATCGATATCTTCCAAATTCCCATCACAATATCTGTATAATCACGGAATCCAATATCGAAATATTCCGTAGATTATTTCCATTCCAATTTATTCGTGGGAAAATTCTGGTTATTTAAAACCATTTCTCAATCCAATTTATTTATTTAAAAATAACTGGATTATACTTCGAGTTAATGACTAGTTCATTTCGACAAAAATATATTTTTATCTTTTCAAATATGGAATTTTTCATCCCAATTCTTTTCAAATCATTTTTTCTTTTGATTTTACACAAATTATTAATAATTTTATCAAGGCCCGTACAGTTGATTTCCATAAACGGTCATCGAACTGCACTTACAACGACCTTTTCCAAATTTGATTTGGACATAATTCCAAATCCAACTGTTATATTTCTAATTTCTTGTATTCGTTAGAAAGCTCTTTTCGATACGAACCCTACGGTTCTGGTTTTATGAGAATCCGACGGTCAGATCTCTCGTAATGTCCGTTCGAAGTCGATGGTCGAAATTCGCGAACTGCCGCAGCGCGGCGCGTTCTATTCAGGCCATTATATTATATATATAATATATATAATATATATATAATATATATTTCATTGATTTCCATTTAAAACGTATTTTATAAATCGTTTGAAAATGATTTCAATTTCTATTCTGGCTCAAGTTCTTCAACTTTTCAACTTCTAAGAACTTTCTAATTTTTCAAAAATTTGGCTAATACCCTAAATTTTAGAAAAATTTCACCATAACCTCCCATACACAGGAGCACCGGGAAAATCATGAAATTGCATACAGGCCTCTCCAATCCAAAAAGAAAAAGAAACAGCCAACCGGCTCATAAAATCATCATACCCAAACAAAACAGTAAATATGTACCTATTTGTCGGGCATACAATTTTATTCCTCTTCTCTAGCCTTCTTGCTATGACCTGTTCAGTATATCGTATATGTATATTTCCATACAATGCTCATATATATATATATATTCATACGATGCTTTTATATATATTCATTCAACGCATATATAATTTCACATAACCCATATATAAGCCAAAAATAATATTATTAGCGAACTAATAATATTTCCATCGTATGACAATGTTATATATACCATATATACACTAAATATGATAATTTTAGCGAACTAATATTTATTTCAAAGTGTGACTATTTTATATACTCATATATGTGTTAAAAATGTTATTTTTACAAACTAGAATTCATTTCAACGTATGATTATTTTTATTACTTCACATATAATGATAAAAATGTTATTTTTATCATTTATAGAATTTATTTCAAACATGAATATTTCATTTACTTCATATATACAATAAAAATGTCAGTTTTATTATTCAAACAATTTGTTCGACATACGAATGTTTCATTTACTTCATATATACGATAAAATGTGAATTTTATCGTTCAAACAATTTATTCAACATATGAATGTTTCATTTACTTCATATATACGATAAAATGTGAATTTTATCGTTCAAACAATTTGTTCAACATATGTATATTTTATTTACTTCATATATACGATAAAATGTGAATTTATTGTTTAAACAATTTATTCAACATATGAATATTTTATTTACTTTATATATATGATAAAATGTGTATTTTATCGTTCAAACAATTTATTCAACATATGAATATTTTATTCACTTCATAGATACGATAAAAATGTGAATTTTATTGTTCAAACAATTTATTCAACATATGAATGTTTTATTTACTTCATATATACGATAAAAATGTGAATTTTATCATTCAAACAATTTATTCAACATATGAATGTTTTATTTACTTCATAGATACGATAAAAATGTGAATTTTATCGTTCAAACAATTTACTCAACATATGAATGTTTTATTTACTTCATATATACGATAAGAATGTGAATTTTATCGTTCAAACAATTTATTCAACATATGAATATTTTATTTACTTCACATGCACAATCACAATCAATTTGCACAACACAATCAAACAAACAAGTCGTCCATGGTCTGTGGACGACGGGGAACAGTTCATATATGCAGTTATGAAATAATAACTGTATAAGAAATTACAGTGAGGAGTTCTCACCTTTGGGATCCACTCCGCCGTGCTTTGTTATCGCCTAGATTCGTTGGTCTAATTCCAACGCAATCTGTTTCATGAAATTTATATTAAAAATCATATTTTTAACTATGCTATATATTTTTTAAAAATCATATTTTTATTTCACTACTATATATATAATGATCATATTTTTATAACGCTACATGTATATAAAAGATTATATTTTTACTATGCTACATGTACATAAAAGATTATATTTTTACTTCGCTACATGTACATAAAAGATTATATTTTTACTTCGCTGCATGTACATAAAAGATTATATTATCGTTCTATCAATATAAAAATCCAATTTTTATCATTCTTCAATATAAATAAAAATCCAATTTTTATTCACTATTCATATATATAAAAATCTAATTTTTTTATATAACTAAAAATCATAGCTTTATGTTCATAAAAATCATAACTTTCTGATCATAAAAATCATTTTTTTTCTTCGCTACTTCATATGTAAAAAATTCACATTTTCTTCCTCGCTACTTCATATGTAAAAATCATATTCTTTTTTCTTTGCTACTTCTTATGTAAAAATCAAATTTTTTCTTTGCTACTTCATATGTACATAATCACATTTTTATCATGCTTTTATATAAAAAAAACTGATTTTTTTTCATTGCTTTTCATATAAAAAAAACTGATTTTTTTTCATTGCTTTTCATATAAAAAAAACTGATTTTTTCATTGATTTTCATTAAAAAAACTGATTTTTTATTCAATATAAAAAAAACTCACTGCAGTTGTTGGAGGAGTGGTCGAGTAGGCTGTTGCGCGTTGGAGGTGGAGGGGTGCTGAGAGGGGGAGGCGCCATGACTGACGGCGGTGGATTGGGTTGATTTAGGGGGTTAGGGTTTCAGAAATTGGAGGGAGAGAGAAGGAGGAGGAAGAAGAAGAGGAGGAGGAGAAGAGGGGGAGGAGAAGGAGTGTGGCGGCTTCTGGTGGTGGGCAGGAGAAGGAGCGCATGACGTTTTTTTTCTTTCTGAAAGATAACGACGGGAGAGAGAAGTGAGGGAGAGAGAGTTGACCATGCTTTATAAATATATATAATTAATTTAATTATATTCCAAATAGTTACTTTTTATTTAAACTCCAAATCGAACCCACCAACTGTCTCCCTAACCAAATACCCCCATTCCGAACACAATGGGATATGTTTCGTAAGCTGATTCGATCGTTTCGATCAGTTTCCGTTAAAATCAAAATTCTATATATTGAATTTGAACGCACATTTCAATTTACCGGGGCCACATACTGACTCTAAAAATTCCCAAAAAATATTTTCTAACTTCGTATTGATGATACGGTTCTAACAAAACTAATTTCATCAAAATTCGAGACCGTTTGAAAAATGGCCATTTTCTGGTCGATCCAAATTGACCGAAAATGTCAAAACACATTTTCCTTCGCCACGCTCACAAATTAATCCCAAAAATTATGAATTTTGGAATCTAGCAATAACTTGACATCCCGGATCCAACAAAAGTGATTTCGTCGAAAACGGAGATCGTTTGCAAAATTTCCATTTTTAAGGGCCAAAATTCCATAGCGGCTATTCTGAATTTTCATCTGGGCATAACTTTTTATTCCTGCTATGAAATTTCAAATTTTCAGATTCGTTGGAAAGATATTTTCAAATAGATTCTAATATTTTTGGTTTCGCTAAAATCCGGTGTATTCTGAATCGTGTACATTCATTTGAAATTGAATTTTCGAACTACCGTGCCATTTCCAATTTATTTTATAATTATAATAATATATTTATATTCTAACGTCGATTCAAATAGATATATACGTTCTAATTCTATTCAAAATAAACTTCTCGTCATTATTATTTAAAATAATTCATTTTAAATATTCAAAATTCATTAAAATTACCAAAATAAAATTTTTAAATTGGTTCTGATTTTCCGGGTTATTACAATCTCCCCCACTTAAAATCTTTTCGTCCTCGAAAAGGAATGAAGTTGAAAGTTGTTTTACAAACCAACTCAACTTTCATTATTTTAATTATGGCTTACATTCTAAGGCATTTCTAACCCCATCTCTAATGAGTCACTCATTCTAGAATGCTACTGATTCTATCTCTAATGAGGATTCTTCGATAGGATATTACTAATCCTACCTCTGATGATTCTTTTATTCTGTTCTAACGAGTTGTACCCCAAAGATTTGAGTTAACCGAAGCTCTGCTACCAGCTGTAACGATGCGGATTTCGCTCGGACGTAATCGATCGCTAAATCGACCAAGACAATTCGAATCCCGCATACGCTAACTCTGGGCATATAACACATCAGAACAAATAACAGAAGACTTTTATAAACATCATAATAATGTTACATCAGAGTACAGAATATATCAGAGTATATCGAAATATAATATAGCGGAAGATTTATTTACAATAAATGTAATACAATGCAGCAGAAATATAAAATAACGCAGCGGAAGACGATAAACGCACCAGATACATCTTAAAGCTTCAATTCAGAATCCTGCTCAATATATCTGCAAAATAAAACTACTCGACTGCCCGTGTGGAAAATAGGGGCACCCGAGATTGCAAGGGAAACACAAACTACAGGTCAGTCATGGGACTAGTGTGAGAAACTCTAAACGGTTATAATTAACTTATTTAATAATATGGCATATTACGGGACCACGCCGCTAACGCGGAACGGGTTTACCCCCATGAATGCCAGTGTATAAACATAAATCAATATAGATATATGGATCTACTATGCATCAATCAACATGCAATATCCCAATCTACCCATTTAGATTAATCACCACACGTAGATTTTTTAAATCTAATTCAATTTACAGAATTTATTCCTTTGGACTTTATTTCCCGATTTCCATTTCAAATCATTTGAAATACATATCTAACTTTCTATAACAAAGTAGATTTCACTTCGAGATCTCAAATCAAATCATTTGGAAATATGAATTCCAAAACATAACAATGCATACAAACAAGTATGCAACCAAATATTGGGCTCCCCTCAGACAAGGCAAAGGGCATGTACCTAAGCAACTCGATATATATATATATATATATATATATATATATATATATATATATATGCACCTCCCACACATGGAGCATGCTACACATTGACCCCTCACCCTAAGGCACTGGATCCCACCAATACTTTTAGTAGACCGGATTACCAAATCTTTAGCCACATACCAAATCATTTCATATCCCGAAGTAGGGAAAATCATTTCACAACATAATAATCACAAGTACTTTCATAATGTAGTAATTCACATCAGCAGTTCACACATATGATTAGTCACTATTAATCACATAACCTTTGAGCTCGTACGTCTCAAAGAAGGGTGTTAAGCAAGAGAATAAATTCTCCGCCACCAAACAGATACGTCATTAATAGCAACTAATCGAATATGTGATGAACTACAATGTAAAACCATAATACGTTTTCAAATCATTTCGAAATCATCGGGTTTTAGCCCTCGAAATCCTTTCTGTTTTATAAAACATTTTTATAAAACATTCCCTGTCCAAAATCAGGAATACATTCTTTTCACTTAAGAAAAATATCATTTTACAATCATTCAATAAATTTGAAATGAATATAACAACATCGCTATACATCTCATAGTCAAATCGTTAATTGTTTCACAAGATGTTAGCCTACCAGTATTTCTATCCAACCCAATGGTAAATGTAAAAGCATATCCTGCTCATAAACTGGTCGAGAACAATCCAAACAATCGATCAATCCAATTTGGCATTAAATATAAGGTTTTGAACAGAGATAGTATCGACTTATATTCAACATCAAATCCTGAAACCAACAGATATCATATCGGGAATAACGATATCGATATCTTCCAAATTCCCATCACAGTATCCGTATAATTATGGAATCCAATTTCGAAATATTCCGAAGATTATTTCCAGTCCAAACCATTCCAATTTATTCATGAGAAAATTATGGTTATTTAAAACCATTTCCCAATCCAATTTATTTATTTAAAAATAATCGGATTATACTTCGAGTTAATAACTACTTCTTTTCGATAAAAATATATTTTTATCTTTTCAAATATGGAATTTTTCATCGAAATTCTTTTGAAATCATTTCTTTTTATTTTACACATATTATTAATATTTTTAATAATTTTATCAAGGCCCGTACAGTTGATTTCGATAAACGGTCATCGAACTGCACTTACAGTGACCTTTTCCAAATTTGATTTGGACATAATTCCAAATCCAACCATTAGATTTCTAATTTCTTGTATTCGTTAGAAATCTCTTTTCGATACGAACCCAACGGTTCTGGTTTTAGGAGAATCCGATGGTCAGGTCTCCTGTAATTTCCGTTCGAAGTCGATGGTCGAAATTCGTGAACTGCCGCAGCGCGGCGCGTTCTATTCAGGCCATTATATTATATTTGTATGATATATATTTCGTCGATTTCCATTTAAAATGTATTTTATAAATCGTTTGAAAACGATTTCAATTTCTATTCTGGCTCAAGTTCTTCAACTTTTCAGTTTCCAAAAACTTTCTAATTTTTCAAAAATTTGGCTAACACCCTAAATTTTCGAAAAATTTCGCCATAACCTCCCCTGCACGGGAGCACCGAGAAAATCCCGAAATTGCCATACAGGCCTCTCCAATCCAAAAAGAAACATCCAAGCGGCTAGCCAATCGGCTCATAAAATCATCATACCCAAACAAAACAGTAAATATGTACCTATTTGTCGGGCATACAATTTTATTCCTCTTCTCTAGCCTCCTTGCTAGGACCTGTTCAATATATCGTATATGTATATTTTCATACAACACTCATATATATATATATATATATATATATATATATATAATTTCATACGACGCTTTCATATATATTCATTCAATGCATATATAATTTCACACAACCCATATATCAGCCAAAAATAATATTATTAGCGAACTAATAATATTTCCATCGTATGACAATTTTATATATACCATGTATACGCTAAAAGTGATAATTTTAGCGAACTAATATTTATTTCAAGGTTTGACTATTTTATATACTCATATATGTGTTAAAAATGTTATTTTTAACAAACAAGAATTCAATTCAACGTATGACTATTTTTATTACTTCACATACATGATAAAAATGTTATTTTTATCGTTCACAGAATTTGTTTCAAACACGAATATTTCATATACTTCATACGTACAATAAAAATGTCATTTTTATTGTTCAAACAATTTATTTAACATATGAATGTTTCATTTATTTCATATATACGATAAAATCTGAATTTTATCATTCAAACAATTTATTCAACATATGAATGTTTCATTTACTTCATATATACGATAAAATGTGAATTTTATCGTTCAAACATTTTATTCGACATATGAATATTTCATTTACTTCGTATATACGATAAAATGTAAATTTTATCATTCAAACAATTTATTCAACATGTGAATATTTTATTTACTTTATATATACGACAAAATGTGAATTTAATCGTTCAAACAATTTATTCAACATATGAATATTTTATTTACTTCATAGATACGATAAAAATGTGAATTTTATCTTTCAAACAATTTATTCAACATTTGAATGTTTTATTTACTTGATATATACGAAAAAAATGTGAATTTTATCGTTCAAACAATTTATTCAACATATGAATGTTTTATTTACTTCGTAGATACGATAAAAATGTGAATTTTATCGTTCAAACAATTTATTCAACATATGAATGTTTTATTTACTTCATAGATACGATAAAAATGTGAATTTTATCGTTCAAACAATTTATTCAACATATGAATATTTTATTTACTTCACATGCACAATCACAATCAATTTGCACAAAACAATCAAACAAACAAGTCGTCCATGGTCTGTGGACGACGGGGAATAATTCATATATGCCATTATGAAATAAATAACTATATAAGAAATTACAGTGAGGAGTTCTCACCTTTGGGATCCACTCCGCCATGCTTTGTTATCGCCTAGATTCGTTGTTCCGATTCCAACGCAATCTATTTCACGAAATTTATATTAAAAATCATATTTTTAACTATGCTATATATATTTTAAAAATCATATTTTTATTTCACTACTATATATATAATGATCATATTTTTATAATGCCACATGTATATAAAAGATTATATTTTTACTACGCTACATGTACATAAAAGATTATATTTTTACTTCGCTGCATGTACATAAAAGATTATATTTTTACTTCGCTGCATGTACATAAAAGATTATATTATCGTTCTATCAATATAAAAATCCAATTTTTATCATTCTTCAATATAAATAAAAATCCACTTTTTATTCACTATTCATATATATAAAAATCAATTTTTTTTATATAACTAAAAATCATAGCTTTATGTTCATAAATAACATTACTTTCTTATCATAAAAATCATATTTTTTTTCTTTGCTACTTCATATGTAAAAAATTCCCATTTTCTTCCTCGCTACTTCATATGTAAAAATCATTTTTTTTTATTCGCTACTTCATATGTAAAAATCATATTTTTTCTTCACTACTTCATATGTAAAAAATCACATTTTTATCATGCTTTTATATAAAAAACTGATTTTTTTCATTGCTTTTCATATAAAAAAACTGATTTTTTTTCATTGCTTTTCATATAAGAAAACTAATTTTTTTCATAAAAAGACTGATTTTTTATTCAATATAAAAAAAACTCACTGCGGTTGCTAGAGGAGAGGTCGAGTAGGCTGCTGCGCGTTGGAGGTGGAGGGGTGCTGAGAGAGGGTGGCGCCATGACTGGCGGCGGTGGATTAGGTTAATTTAGGGGGTTAGGGTTTCAGAAATTGGAGGGAGAGAGAAGGAGGAGGAAGAAGAAGAGGAGGAGGAGAGGAGGGGGAGGAGAAGGAGTGCTTGTAACAACCCAGAAAATCTGAGCCAGTTTAAAATTTTTAAATTGGCTATTTTACTGTATTTTAAATATTTAGAATAAAATATTTTAAATAATAACGACGAAAAGTATGTTTGAATCGATGTTTGAAAATAAATATAATTATTTTTAATTATAAGCAAGGCCTGAAATGGCGCGGTAGTCTCAAAATTTCAATTCAAACTTTGACTGATTGTACCGGGTGCAAAATAAAACGGATTTTAGTGAAACCAAAAATATTTAAATCTGTTTTTGAATATCTTTCTAACGAATCCGAAAAATCGAAGTTTCATTGCGGGATTCAAAAGTTGTGGCCAAATGAATTTTCAGAAAGGTCGCTATAGAGAATATATAGCCCTTGAAAATAGACATTTTGCAAACGACCTCGGAATTCGACAAAACCACTTTTGTTGGATCCGGGATATCAAATTATTACTAGGTTTCAAATTTCATAATTTTTGAAGTTAATATGTGAGCGTGGCAAAAGAAAATGTGTTTGGTGAATTTCTGTTAAATTGGATCGACCAGAAAATGGCCATTTTTCAAACAGTCTCAGAATTCGACGAAACTAGTTTTGTTGGGACGGTATCGTCAAAACATAGCTGGATTTATTTTTCTGGAATTTTTAGAATCAGTATGTGGACCCGGCAAATTGAAATGTACGTTCAAATCAAATATTGAATGTTTTATATTTTAATTTAAAGAAAAACTGACTGAAACAATCGAATGGGCCTACGAAACATATCCATTGTGTTCGAAATGGGCGTATTTACCTAGGGACGACAGTCGTTACGTTTGGATTGGAGTTAGTATGTGAAGAGGGGTATTTTAGAATTTTGAAAATATATAAATAAAATAAAAAATCTCATCGGCCCTCACTTTTTCTCTCTCTCCCCGTATACATCAGGAGCGGACGACGGAAAAGAACCCAGCCCTTCTCTCCTCCATTCCTCCTCCTACACGAAAAATTAAATATAGGTTCTTTGGAACTTTTTAAAGAGGGTCTCGAGAGCTTCAAATCAACACCAGCCTCGCCTTTCCTCGTTTCTTCTCCGCCGAGATCTGCACCCTCGAAGTTGGGGTCTTCAAACCACCACTGCCATTGATATAGGCCATCGAAATGGGCCCCACTTCTGGCGCAGGTGCGCCCCTCCTAGTGCTTCAATGTGGCGTAGGCCGATCGGCCCCTAGCTACATGGATTCGAAGAAAAATACATACCTAGTTTTGAACGAAATTTGAAGGTAACGGTTTATTTTATTTCAAACTGTTCTATAACACTTTAAAGCGCTACGGTTTTTGATTTCAATGTAAAAATCATATCTTTTTCATTTGTGGTCGAAATTCAGCGAAACTAGAGACAGTGGACTCGTGCGGACGTCTTCTACATTTTTGAAGAGTCCGGATATTTTTTTTGAGCCTTCTGCAATTTTTGGTGGAGTGGAACCCAAAGTGAGATTTCTAATTTATAAACGATATGGAAAATAATGATGTATAAATTATATATTCGATGTATGAGTTATATAAACGTTGTACACCTTATGTATAAGCGTTGTATAAGTTGTATGTTCGATGTATAAGTTATATATGCGTTGTAAAAATTATATATGCGTTGAAATGATTTAAATGAAGTGAAATGAAATTGAAATGTTTTTATATACGAATATATATATACATACTCCCCTCGTCCACAGAGCATGGGCGATATATATTGGTTGAGATATTGTTTGGATTATTGGTTGATGTGAAATTTGGTGAAAATCATGAATGATTGTGGTTGAAAAATACCTATTTGTGGTTGAGAATTATTTTGGATGAAACCACATAGGATTAGTTTATGGAAAAGAAAAATAAACATGCTCGTCTGCGTACGAATTAGATGCATGAAATCCCCATTGTCAAAAACCGCGAGGTTTTAAGGTAGAGCGAGGAGCCGTACTAGGGAGGGTGCCGGTTTTAACTACCCCGCCTTATGCTGCCGAAATTTTCAATAATATTCATGTGTTAGAATTATTTTCATGTATTGAAACTATATTCATGTGTTGAATAGAAATTCCTGTGTTAAATAGAAATTCATGTGTTGAATGAAGTTCATGTGTTGAATAAATTGTTTTACAATAAAATTCACATTTTTATTATATATATAGACTATATAAAATATTAGTATTTTAAATAAATTGTTTTAACACCAAAAGTAACATTTTTACCTTATGTATGAACTATATAAAATAATCGTGTTTTGAAATAAATTGTTTTACAATAAAAATCACATTTTTATTGTATATATGTAAACTATAGAAAATATTCATGTGTTGAATAGAAATTCATGTGTTGAATGAAGCTCATGTGTTGAATAAATTCTTTGAAAGATAAAAATAACATTTTTATTATATATATCAATTATAGAAAATATTCATGTGTTGAATAAAGGAATAGAACGATAAAAATCATATTTTTATCATATGTGTGAAGTCAAAAACATTCATGTGTTGAATATATAGATTGAACAATAAAATCTACGTTTTTATTGTGAATATGAAGTGCTAAAAATATTCATATGTTGAATAAATATTTTTGATGATAAAAATATCATTTTTATCAAAGATATGAAATGAATATAGTTTTGAAATCGAAGAATGAATTATATTTATATATATTTATATAAATATAATTAAAATATAGTGAATGACGAACTATAGTTCATATTTTGAAATCGTAACTTCAAACGATTAGTGCGGGAGATCTGACCATCGGATTTTCCCGAAACCGAAAACGTTGGGTTCGCTTTGGAGATATCTTTCCAACGACACCCACTTTGTAGAGATCCAACGGTTGGATTGTCTGGAATGTTTAATTCAAATCTGAAGAAAAACAGCGCTAGAATCGATTATATATATATATAATTAAATTAAATCGAATAACGACGCTGCAGTTCGTATTTTGAAATCGTAACTTCAAACGATTAGTGCGGGAGAACCGACCGTTGGATTTTCCCAAAACTGAAACCGTTGGATTTGTTTTGAAAAGATCTTTCTAATGATATAAAATTTGTGAAGATCCAATTGTTAGATTTTCAGACATGTGTAAATCAAATCTGAAGAAAAACAGCGCCACGGCCGCGTTATGGCCTGAAGCGTCATTTGAGTGAATTGGCTATTTTTAAATAAATAAAAACAGCGATAAATCGTGATAAAATATTATAAACGATATGGAATGGAAATAAACTGAATTTGCTCGGTTTATGTGATATTTGATGGTTGAATGTGTTTGGCGTGAAAATTACATTAAAGAACAGAATTATTGGTGTCGAATAATTTAACCATTGAAATGAATTGATTTGAAATTCTAAATATACGTGAATTATTTGAAAAGGCCGAGTTAATTCTCATTTCAAATAATTGATCGACGATTAGAAGTCGAAGATATGAAGACGGTGCAAGACCGATGATCTTCACATCGAATGGAGGGGTGCAACTGATGCTCATGATAGAAGTAGCTACCTTGAAGGGGCTAAAGTAGTAGCTGTCCAGACGTACTTGTTGATTGTACGGATATGCGAGGTATTGAGTGCCTCCGGTTTCGTTCAGACCCTGAATGAACTTGTAAATGGACTGTGTGTCTGACATTGGATTTTGTTCTGTGTTGATCTATCTCTCTATTAAATATATATATATATGTTTGGCGGTGGAGAATTTATTCTCTTACTTAACGCCCTTCTCTAAGACGTACGAGCTCAGAGGTTATATATCGATAGAATTCAGTCGCATAGGGTGAATTGCCTGTGTGGCATGCCTAAGTGGCAGATGATCAAGGCTTCTGTTGAAAAGCAAAGTCTTGTGGCTGATGATCAAAGCACAGCCTGTGTGGCATAGCTTTGTGTATAACGTTGATTTTCGAGCCTCACACCCCGGTATGAGCCTGAAACGGGAGAGGACCTCAGGGAGGACCTGTGTTTCTTTCTAGCTAGGAGTGGTGTTTTGGGTTTGACACGCCCGGGCATTTTACTTATGTGGATGATGGATAGCAAGGCGCCTTGGTTAGATTGGTCTCTTCGGAGCCGATGGTTTGATCGGTGGATGACCAGTTACGCCCCATAGGATGGGGAAACGCAGTGTTCAGGCATTTTAATCCACATCGGTGGACCGGCCCTGATGATCCAAGGTGCAGTTGCGGCTGTTCCTGAGACATGGTAGGCTAGATTGTCTCGAAATAGTGAGGACGATCCATGGCCGTGGTTCATGACGGAAATCCAATTTCCAAATACGACATCATGCGGTTTTGATTGTATATATATATATAGCGACATGATAAATGGTACCTATGCCGTCTATGATTGATAATAATGATTGAAATTTGTTTTTGAAACATATAAACACCAATAATTATATCAAATGCTTTTGTTTTATTCATAACAAGCATATTTTGGCCATTATAAGGTAAAACTCTATCCTCCGGTTTGTGTTGCATTGTGTGATGGGAACCGAGTCTTATAATGACTTCATTTTTATAAAAAGCATTGCGATGTTTAAAAGATTTACTTATTTCAAAGCACCGGCAATCCAATGGAGTAAACCCGTTCCGCGAAAGTGGCGTGGTCCTGTGATTGGCCATATTATAAAGTAAGTTAAGTAGATTTCTCATACCAGTCCCATGACTGACTCGTAGTTTGTTTCACTTGCAAACTCGGGTGCCCCTTTTTCTACATGGGCAGCCTTGTATTCAGGTTTTAGCAGGCTCTTTCTGGATAGCTGGAGCTGAAGATGGATTCTATCACTTATCTCCTTTTTATGCTGTTCAGCTCCTATTGTACATATTATGTTTGTTTTCCGCTGTAGACATTTATGTATAGCTGAACTGTATTTGTACTAAGTATGATCCTGTATACTGTGTAACTCTAATGATTATGTTTATCCAGTGTATTCTATTGTACATTATCTGGTGTATTTAATTATTTTTGTTCTGCTGTTAACTGTTTATGTGTTATGTTCCAAAAATTACCCTTGCCACCGTCGTACGGGGAATGGGGTTCGTGGTATCAGAGCTTTGGTTAAGCTTAGTTCTGGAATATAACATATTAACGAACTCGTCAGAAATAGAACCAGTAGTGTTCTAGGACGAATAACTCATTATAGATTGGATCAGTAATATCCTAGTATGAGTATAGCAGAAATAGAAGAAGTAATGCAAACCCAGATATTGAAGCTCTAGTAAAGAGGTATCGAAATCAGGGTGGAACACCATTCTTGGGCAAAGAATCCATTATAGAAACACAAGCTTGGATTCGTTCTGCTGAGAAAATCTTTGAAGGTTTAAAATCGAGTGATGACCAGAAAAGATTATTGGCATCTTGGGCACTCAAAGAAGAATCTTTGTTCTGGTGGGATTCGATTATTAAGGATAATCCAGAATGTAATATTACCTGGGATAGATTTAAAGAGATTTTCAGTGAAAGATTTATTCCTCCAGAAGCAACTGAGCGGTAATGTGATGAATTCTATTATCTGATACAAGGAGATATGACCATTCCGAAATATCATAAGAAATTCAATGAACTTTCTCATTTTGCCCCTCATCTAATTCAAGATCCAAAGAGGAAGAATCTGAGTTTTATTAATGGTCTTCAAAGAAAATACCAGAATAGTGTAATGGGGCATGTGAAGCTTCCTTTTTCTAAAATGATATACATAGCTTATCAGTATGAAGATTTAGGTAAGCGAGGCCTTTTTGACGACGAAGAGGAAGTCAGTTCTAGCAACAAAAGGAAATTCGAAACTAATAGCCCAGAGACAAGTACACAGCCAGAGGCTAGTATGCAGCCTGAGGTAGGTACAATGTCTGAAGGGAATAAGAGGCCAAGGGCCAGTCAGAAAAGGGTTAAAGAAGTTGTATGTTTAAAGTGTAATCAGCAAGGGGATTCGATGAGGAACTGTAAATCTTTGAACCAGCGAAAGAATAAGGGAGCTAAATCCAAGAACAAAGTTCAAGAAGATAGAAAATGCAATTTTTGCCATCAGGTTGGTCATGTAAAGCAAGATTGCCGACTATCACAGAAATCTGAAGTGGTTCAGGTAAATAAGGTTGTAGAAACTTCTAAACCCTCGGCTAGTCAGGAAAGGCCAGATGTTTTAGAAGGCACGCTTACGGTCAAAGATATTCCAGTTTAGGTATTATTTGATACAGGCGCGTCGCGAAGCTTTATTGCAAAGAATGCAGTTAAGAAACTGGATTTGAATTTGAAAAAGCTCAAAACACCCATGACTGTCCACAATCTGGTTGGGGGTTCCCTCGATCTTAGTTGGGTATGTGGGGTGCCTATTTCTTTTTCCCGTTATCGGTTCCCCACTATCGCGATCGTCATGAATTTTACAGAATTTGACCTTATATTGGGATTGGATTAGTTAACCAAATATGAAGCAGAAGTTAAATGCGCCGAGAGAGTTGTTACGGCAAAAACAAAGTTCGGAGAATATTTAACCATTCCATGTAAAGTCCCGAATTCTAATAGAAAAGACTTCTGCGCAGCTTTAGATGTTTCTCCTGCTCAAATAGAACCTGTTCCTGTCGTTCCAAAGAATATTCCGGTCGACATTGAAAATATTCCTGTTGTCAAGAACTATGAGGATGTGTTTGAAGCAGTTGTTAGCTTACCTCCGTAGAGAGAAATTGATTTTAAAATCTCTTTAGTTCCGATTGCAAGGCCAGTAGTTCACGCTATTCGAAGAATGACCTTGAAGGAAAAAGAAGAGTTAGACAATCAAACTAGACAGCTTGTATGGAAAGGTCTAATCAGGCCTAGTTTCTCTAATTGGGGAGAATCAGCGGTATTTGTCCCAAAGTCAGACGGTACTCTCAGACTATGTGTAGATTATTGTGACTTGAACAAGCAGACATTGAAGAATAAATATCCATTGCCGCGGATTGATGATTTGTTGGATCGATTGAATGGCGTAAGAGTGTTTTCCCGAATGGACCTAGCTACAGGTTTCCATCAACTTCGTATTGCCGAAGAGTGTGTTCCTTTGATAGTATTCAGAGGTCCAGACATATTCTACGAGTGGTTAGTAATGCCGTTCGGCTTATGTAACGCTCCATCCTATTTTGTCGATCAAATGAACCGTGTATTTAGAGAAGTATTGAATAAATTTGTTCTGGTTTTTATTGATGATATATTGATCTTTTCTAAATCAGAAAGCGAGCATGAAAAACATTTGGAATAAGTGTTAGAAATTCTAAGAAAGAATGTGTTGAAAGCAAAGTTTTCCAAATGTATATTCTAGCAAGAAGAAGTCAAATTTCTTGGCTACGTCGTGTCAAAACAAGAAATTTCAGTGGATCCCAGTAAAATCACTTCTATTCAGAATTGGAGACAGCCTCGTACGCCCACAGAAGTGAGAAGTTTTCTCGGATTGGCTAGTTATTATCGAAAGTTCGTTAAGAATTTTTCGAAGATATCCAGTCACTTAACAAAGCTTAGAAACATTCGAGATTCAACTGGACTCTCGAATGTGAGGCAGCTTTCCAGGAGCTGAAGTTAAAATTGATGATTGCTCTAGTGCTCACAATTATTGACGGCAAACAAGATTTAAAAGTCTGGACCGATGCTTCTAAAGAAGGCCTTGGCGCAGTGTTAATGCAAAGAGGCCATGTAGTCGCTTATGCTAGCCGTCAATTGAAACCACATTAAAAGAATTATGTAACTCGCGTTTTGAATTGCTAGCTATCGTGTTTGCTATGAAAATCTGGAGGCATTATCTATTGGGTGAGAAGTTTGAATTATACACTGATCATCAATCATTGAAATATTTATTCACCCAGAAGGATCTGAATATGAGACAACAGCATTGGTTAGAATTTCTCGCGGCATACGATCTTGATATCTTATATACTCTGGGGAAAGCTAATGTTGTGGCTGATGCCCTTAGCAGAAAGAATGTGATTATCGCCAGTCTTATTATCACGCCTTCATCTGCTCTTCAGAAGGATGATCACTTCATTCAGAAGATCAGAGAGGGGATTAAGAAAGGCGAGCCCTCAAGTTTTCAGATCGATAACGATGGGATTCTTAGGTTGAAAGGCCGGATATGTGTGCCAAACATTCCTGAACTCTGGAGAGAAGTATTAGATGAATGTCACAAAGCCAAGCTTAGTATCCATCCAGGAGTAAGCAAGATGTATAATGATATCAAACGCACTTTCTGGTGGAAATCTATGAAAAGGGACATTTCTTTATATGTTAGTTGGTGTTCTACTTGTCAACAAGTCAAAAGCGATCAGCAGAAGCTCGCTGGATTGTTGCAACCTTTGGAAATTCCAGGTGGGAAGTGGAAACAGATTTCTATGGATTTCATAGATGGTTTTCCCAGAACTAGGAAAGGAAATGACAGTATTTGGGTGATCGTAGATCGTTTTACGAAGACCGCGCATTTCATACCTATAAAATTGAATAGAACTGCTCAGAGTCTGGTGCAAATTTATTTCAAGGAAATAGTTAGACTGCACGGAGTTCCCATGAGCATCATTAGTGATCATGACCCGATTTTTGCTAGTAAATTCTGGGTATCATTCCAAGCAGAATTGGGAACGAAACCGAACTTAAGCATCGCATATCATCCTCAAATAGATGGTCAAACTGAGAGAGTGAATCGTATTCTTGAAGATTTTTTGCGGGCTTGTGTTATTGATTTTGGTGGATCATGGGAAGACCATTTGCATTTGGATGAGTTCTCATACAACAACAGCTACCGAGCGAGCCTGACAATGTCACCATTTGAAGCACTATATGGTAGACTGTGCCAATCTCCTGCTTGTTGGGTAGAACCTGGTGATAGACTTGTATTGGGACCCGTTATGATTTGCGAAGCTGCGGACAAAGTCGATTTCATTAAGAAACGATTACTCGCCGCTCAAAGCCAACAGAAAAGCTATGCAGATAAGAGAAGAAGAGATATATCATTTGTTGTTGGCAACCAGGTGTATTTGAAGGTATCTCCGATGAGAGGAGTAATCCGGTTCGGTAAAACATGGAAATTGGCACCTAAATTTATTGGTCCGTTTCCTATTCTGGAACGGGTTGGAACTCTAGCTTATAGGGTTCAATTGCCTGATTGGTTGCCTGGAGTACATAATGTGTTTCACGTATCTTAACTTCGAAAGCATGTTCATGATCTAGACTTGATCGTGGAAGAAGCAGCGCAATAGGATATAGAAATTACTCCAGAATTGGCAATGAGAAGAGAACCGCTAAAGATTATTGGCAAAGAAACCAAACAGATGAGGAACAAGAAGGTTCACTTAGTCAAAGTGCAATGGAGTGGAGATCCGCGAGATTGTACTTGGGAACTGAGGAGAGTATTAAGAAAGCCTATCCTAAGTGCAGGGTGGATGTCTCTGATTGACTCTGGTGCAAGGTACATTTACCATATTTTGCATTTCCATTCCGTTCTTTACTTTGTTATTGTCTTCTTTGCATGGATGTAAACTTTTAATCATATAGTCTGAATGATTTTGAAAAAACATATGAATTAATTAGTATATTTTTGAAAAGTTAAAAACAAATTGATTGTTGTTTGTGTTGTGTGATAGTGGACTTGATTAATTAAATTATTAGAACGATAGTTAATTTAATCAATAGTGGAATGAATGGTAGATTTATGCAATTAAATCACACATTGAATAGATAGAAATATATACATGTTCAATATATATGTTTGAACAGGTAAATGGATTAGCTGCTGAGTAAAGAATTTATTTGCGTAACCGACAAATAGGTAAACCTTAATGAGTTGGATGCACAATTTTATTATTATGTCAACTCCTATGAATGCTATTGGATGCGGAGTGCTGGTTGTTCTGTGTGTAACAATAAATGTCGCCATAGGATAATAACAATTAATTTTGAACTACACTACATGGCATACTTCTTGAAGATAGGCATACTTCATCATATACCACATAAGCATTTGGAGCTTGTGTGACGAGGTTGAAGATTTACCATACGAGCGAGAGGATTGTAAGGCGATGACTATATTTTATAGGTTTAACTGATGACGGATATGGACTATGTAAAATGTAACGGTAAATTGCAAGATTAATAAAAACCCCACACGGGTCTGGTGATGACAATAAACACGTCTCTCTGGTCATTAAGGCACAAAACCATTTATAGGGTGACGAGAATTTATTCTCTGGAGTTATGATCTATACACACTCCCTTGTGGACACCAGAATATATCACTATAAATATGTGCACGCTTATTAGGATTTATTGGGTACCTAATACGCCCCAATAAATTTCCAAAGCCCTCCCCGTACAAAGGAGGTTATGGCGAAATTTTTCAAAAATTTAGGGTGCTAGCCAAATTTTTGAAGAATTTGAAAATTCTTAGAAACTAAAAAGTTGAAGGATGGAAGCCAGATTGAAAGTAGAGTTAGTTAATTAAACCACTTTCGACTTTGTTCCTTTTCGGGGATGAAAAGTTTTAAGTGGGGGAGATTGTAACAACCCGGAAAATCTGAGCCAGTTAAAATTTTTTAAATTGGCTATTTTAGTGGATTTTAAATATTTAAAATAAAATGTTTTAAATAATAATGTCGAAAAGTATGTTTGAATTGATGTTTGAGAATAAATATAATTATTTTAAATTATAAGCAAGGCCTGAAATGGCGCGGCAGTTTCAAAATTTCAATTCAAACTTTGACTGACTGTACCGGGTGTGAAATAAAACGGATTTTAGTGAAACCAAAAATATTTAAATCTGTTTATGAATATCTTTCTAACGAATCTGAAAAATCGAAGTTTCATAGTGGGAATCAAAAGTTGTGGCCAAATGAATTTTCAGAAAGGTCGCTATAGAGAATATATAGCCCTTGAAAATAGACATTTTGCAAGCGACCTCGGAATTCGAAGAAACCACTTTTGTTGGATCCGGGATATCAAATTATTGCAAGGTTTCAAATTTCATAATTTTTGAAGTTAATATGTGAGCGTGGCAAAAGAAAATGTGTTTGGTGAATTTCTGTTAAATTGGATACACCAAAAAATGGCCATTTTCAAACGGCCTCAGAATTCGACGAAACTAGTTTTGTTGGGACCGTATCGTCAAAACATAGCTGGATTTATTTTTCTGGAATTTTTAGAATCAGTATGTGGCCCCGGTAAATTGAAATGTACGTTCAAATCAAATATTGAATGTTTTATATTTTAATTGGAAGAAAAACTGACTGAAACAGTCGAATAGGCCTACGAAACATATCCCATTGTGTTCGAAATGGGGGTATTTAGCTAGGGACGACAGTCGTTGGGTTTGGATTGGAGTTAGTATGTGAAGAGGGGTATTTTATAATTTTAAAAATATATAAAAAAAATAAAAAACATCTCATTGGCCCTCACTTTTTCTCTCTCTCCCCGTATACATCAGGAGCGGATGACGGAAAAGAACCTAGCCCTTCTCTCCTCCATTCCTCCTCCTACACGCAAAATTAAATATAGGTTCTTTGGAAGCTTTTGAAGAGGGTCTCGAGAGCTTCAAATCAACACCAGCCTCGCCTTCCCTCATTTCTTCTCAACCGAGATCTGCACCCCCGAAGTCAGTGTCTTCAAGCCGCCACCGTTGATAGAGGCCAGCGAAGTGGGCCCCACTTCTGGCGCAGCTGCGCCCCTCCTAGTGCTTCAACGTGGCGCAGGCCGATCGGTCCCTAGCTACACGGATTCGAAGAAAAATCCATACCTAGTTTTGGACGAAATTTGAAGGTAACGGATTATTTTATTTCAAACTGTTCTACAGCACTTTAAAGCGCTACGGTTTTTGACTTCACTGTAAAAATCATATCATTTTCGTTTTTGGTCGAAATTCAGTGAAACAAGAGACAGTGGACTCGTGTGGGCGTCTTCTACATTTTAAAAGAGACCGGATATTTTTCTGAGCCTTCTGCAATTTTTGGTGAAGTGGAACCCAAAGTGAGATTTCTAATTTATAAATGATATGGAAAATACCGATGTATAAATTATATAGTCGATGTATGAGTTATATAAGCGTTGTACACCTCATGTATAAGCGTTGTATAAGTTGTATGTTCGATGTATAAGTTATATATGCATTGTAAAAATTATATATGCGTTGAAATGATTGTAATGAAGTGAAATGAAATTGAAATATATTTATATATGAATATATATATATATACTCCCCTCGTCCACAGACCATGGACGATATTTATTGGTTGAGATATTGTTTGGATTATTGGTTGGTGTGAAATTTGGTGAAAATCATGAATGATTGATTGTGGTAGAAAAATACCTGTTTGTGGTTGAGAATTATTTTGGATGAAACCACATAGGATTATTTTATGGAAAAGAAAAATAAACATGCTCGTCTACGTAAGAATTAGATGCATGAAATCCCCATTTTCAAAACCGCGAGGTTTTAAGTTAGAGCGAGGAGCCGTACTAGGGACAGTGCTGGTTTTAACTACCCTGCCGTTATGATGCCGAAATTTTCAATAATATTCATGTGTTAGAATTATTTTCCTGTGTTGAAACTATGTTCATGTGTTGAATAGAAATTCATGTGTTAAATGAAGTTCATGTGTTGAATAAATTTTTTTACAATAAAAATCACATTTTTATTATATATATAGACTATATAAAATATTAGTATTTTAAATAAATTGTTTTAACACCAAAAGTAACATTTTTACCTTATGTATGAACTATATAAAATAATCGTGTTTTGAAATAAATTGTTTTACAATAAAAATCACATTTTTATTATATATATAAACTATAGAAAATATTCATGTGTTGAATAGAAATTCATGTGTTGAGTGAAGCTCATGTTTTGAATAAATTCTTTGAAAGATAAAAATAACATTTTTATTATATATATCAATTATAGAAAATATTCATGTGTTGAATAAAGGACTAGAACGATAAAAATCATATTTTTATCATATGTGTGAAGTCAAAAACATTCATGTGTTGAATATATAGATTGAACAATAAAATCTACATTTTTATTGTGAATATGAAGTGCTAAAAATATTCATGTATTGAATAAATATTTTTGATGATAAAAATATCATTTTTATCAAAGATATGAAATGAATATAGTTTTGAAATCGAAGAATGAATTATATTTATATATATTTATATAAATATAATTAAAATATAGTGAATAACGATGCTTCAGTTCGTATTTTGAAATCGTAACTTCAAACGATTAGTGCTGGAAATTCGACCATCGGATTTTCCCGAAACTGAAACCGTTGGGTTCGCTTTGGAAATATCTTTCGAACGACACCCACTTTGTAGAGATCCAACGGTTGGATTGTCTGGAAGGTTTAATTCAAATCTGAAGAAATACAGCGCCAGAATCGATTATATATATATATAATTAAATCGAATAACGACGTTGCAGTTCGTATTTTGAAATCGTAACTTCAAACGATTAGTGCTGGAGATCCGACCGTCGGAATGTCCCAAAACTGAAACCATTGATTCATTTTGAAAAGATCTTTCTAATAATATAAAATTTGTGAAGATCCAATGGTTAGATTTTCTGATATTTGTAAATCAAATCTGAAGAAAAACAATGCCACGGCCGCGTTATGGCCTGAAGCATTGTTTGAGTGAATTGGCTACTTTAAAATAAATAAAAATAGCAATAAATCGTGATAAAATATTATAAATGATATGGGATGAAAATAAACTGAATTTGCTCGGTTTATGTGATATTTGATGGTTGAATGTGTTTGGCATGAAAATTACATTAAAGAACAGAATTATTGGTGTCGAATAATTTAACCATTAAAATGAATTGAGTTGAAATTCTAAATATACGTGAATTATTTGAAAAGGCCGAGTTAATTCTCATTTCAAATAATTGATCGACTATTAGAAGCGAAGATATGAAGACGGTGCAAGACCGATGATCTTCACGTCAAACGGAGGGGTGCTACTGATGCTCATGATAGGAGCAGCTACCTTGAAGGGGCTGAAGTAGTAGCCGCCCGGACGTACTTGTTGATTGTATGGATATGCGAGGTATTGAGTGCCTCTGGTTTCGTTCAGACCCAGAACAAACTTGTAAATGGACTGTGTGTCTGATATTGGATTTTGTTCTGTGTTGATTGATCTCTATTAAATATATATTTGTTTGGCGGTGGAGAATTTATTTTCTTGCTTAACGCCCTTCTCTAAGACGTACGAGCTCAGAGGTTATATATCGATAGAAATCAGTCGCATGGAGTGAATTGCCTGTGTGGCATGCCTAAGTGGCAGATGATCAAGGCTTCTGTTGAAAAGCAAAGTCTTGTGGCTGATGATCAAAGCACGGCCTGTGTGGCATAGCTTTGTGTATAACGTTGATTCACGAGCCTCACACCCCGGTATGAGCCTGAAACGGGAGAGGACCTCAGGGAAGACCTGCGTTTCTTTCTAGCTAGGAATTGTGTTTTGGGTTTGACACTCCCGGGCATTTTAATTATGTGGATGATGGATAGCGGGGCGCCTCGGTTAGATCGGTCTCTTCGGAGCCGATGGTTTGGTCGGTGGATGACAAGTTACGCCCCATAGGGTAGGGAAACGCAGTGTTCAGGCATTTTAATCCACATCGTGGACCGGCCCTGATGATCCAAGGTGCAGTTGCGGCTGTTCCTGAGACATGGTAGGCTAGATTGTATCGAAACGATAAGGACGATCCCTGACCCTGGTTCATGACAGAAATCCAATTTCCAAATACGACATCGTGCGGTTTTGATTGTATATATATATGGCGACATGATATATGGTACCCATGCCGTCTATGATTGATAGTTATGATTGAAATTTGTTTTTGTAACATATAAACACTAGTAATAATATCAAATGATTTTGTTTTATTCGTATCAAGCATATTTTGGCCATTATAAGGTAAAACTCTACCCTCTGGTTTGTGTTGCACTGTGTGATGGGAACCGAGTCTTATAATGACTTCATTTTTATAAAAAGCATTGCGATGTTTAAAAGATTTACTTGTTTTAAAGCACTGGCAATCCAATGGAGTAAACCCGTTCCGCGAAAATGGTGTGGTCTTGTGATTGGCCATATTATAAAGTAAGTTAAGTAGATTTCTCATACCAGTCCCATGACTGACTCGTAGTTTGTTTCACTTGCAAACTCGGGTACCCCTTTTTCTACACGGGCAGCCTTGTATTCAGGTTTTAGCAGGCTCTTTCTAGATAGCTGGAGCTGAAGATGGATTCTATCACTTATCTCCTTTTTATGCTGTTCAGCTCCTATTGTACATATTATGTTTGTTTTCCGCTTTAGACATTTATGTATAGCTGAACTGTATTTGTACTAAGTATGATCCTGTATACTGTGTTACTCTGATGATTATGTTTATCCAGTGTATTTTATTGTACATTATCTGGTGTATTTAATTATTTTTGTTCTGCTATTATCTATTTATGTGTTATATTCCAAAGATTACCCTTGCCACCGTCGTACGTGGAATGGGGTTGTCACAGTGTTGCGGCTTCTGGTGGCGGGCAGGAGAAGGAGCGCACGACGTTTTTTTTATCTTTCTGAAAGATAATGATGGGAGAGAGAAGTGAGGGAGAGAGAGAGAGTTGACCATGCTTTATAAATATATATAATTAATTTAATTATATTCCAAAAAGTTACTTTTTATTTTGAACTCCAAATCGAACCCACCGACTGTTGTCCCAAACCAAATACCCCTATTACAAACACAATGGGATATGTATCGTAAGCTGATTCGATCAGTTTCCGTCAAAATCAGAATATAATTCTATACATTGAATTTGAACGCACATTTCAATTTATCGGGGCCACATACTGACTCTAAAAATTCCCGAAAAATATTTTCCAGCTTCGTATTGACGATACGGTTCTAAAAAACTAATTTCGTCAAATTTGGAGACCGTTTGAAAAATGGCCATTTTCAGGTCGATCCAAATTGACTGAAACTGTCAAAACACGTTTTCCTTCGCCACGCACAGATATTAATCCCAAAAATTATGAATTTTGGAATCTAGAAATAACTTGACATCGTGGATCCAACAAAAGTGATTTCGTCGAAAACGGAGGTCGTTTGCAAAATTTTGATTTTTAAGGGCCAAAATTCCATAGCGACTATTCTGAATTTTCATCTGGTCATAACTTTTTATTCCCGCTATGAAATTTCAATTTTTCGGATTCGTTAGAAAGATATTTTCAAATACATTCTAATATTTTTGGTTTCGCTAACATCCGGTGTATTTTGAATCATGTACATTCATTTGAAATTGAATTTTCAAACTACCACGCCATTTCCAATTTATTTTATAATTAAAATAAAATATTTATATTTTAATGTTGATTCAAATAAATATATACGTTCTAATTCTATACAAAATAAACTTCTTGTCGTTATTATTTAAAATAATTCATTTTAAATATTCAAAATTCATTAAAATTACCAAAATAAAATTTTAAATTGGTTCTGATTTTCCGGGTTATTACACTTGGGAAACATTGTTGATGCGCAAATAGGTTAGGGTTAAGAATATATAGGGTTTGAAAATTATTATTGTATTATCCGCGAAACTTACTAATGAAGTATCACATTAAACCAGCCATGTACGATCTCCAATCAAGATGAAACTCTTAATCCTAGCATAGAAATATATTACGGACACGATGGGACAGGCTTCGTCGAATTCCGGGGTCATTTATAAAAAGTCCTTTATAATCGACAAGTGAAAAATCATGTATTTAAATTTTCTACGATCACAAAATAAATCCATTTAACTTGAAACTTTAAAATTCTACTAGTCCTTTTCCTTACGGATCCAATGAAATTTGTTTCGTCAAAATCGGAGTTCGTTTGGCCAATCGTTTTTTCCTCTAATGTTACCCCTATGTAAAATGGCCAAAATAAAAAAAATTGATTGAATAAAAACATATATGTTTACGGCTACCGAAGTCACATACGACATCAGTTTGCCAAGAAATTTAATATCGTACAATAGTTTAATGTTACGGTTCCAATGAAACTAATTTCATCGAAAACGGAGACCATTTGCAAAAATCGCAATTTTAAGGCTTATATAATATTACTAAAATATCATATAAATTTATAAAAATCGAATTAAATAATAATAAGTTATTATTATTGTAAGTATCCAAATAGAATAATATATGCAGCTTCAATATAAACAAATATGATTTATAAATCAACAATATAAATATTTAGTTAAACCAGTATACAAATATATAAAAATATTTATTAATTTATTAAATAAACATTAACATTTATTAACTAATTCCATAACGACTATTTTAAAATTTGATTTGGACATAACTAACAATTTATAACGTGAAATCTCAATTTTTCTCTTTCGTTAGATAATTATAGTCTACAAGATCCAAACATTTCTTGTTTCATGGAAATCCGACTTATATCGGATCCTGTATACTCAACTAAAGTTCAAAACTAAATATTATGAACTACCGCGCCATTTCGAGCTCGTTTTATATTTATATATAAACTTAACGTTCAAACTTCAATTAATAAACAGATTATATATTATAAATCCAATTAAAATTCAAATTAAATATTTAAAATAATAAAATAAATTAAATATTTGACCATCAAAAATATGGGACATATGTTTGTGGTGACCATTTGTAGCAATTAATATAATTAATTGCTGTAAATAGGACCACAAATCAATAAATAACAATTGTGATCAATGTGGATCGGGGAAAGTAAATATAATAGGATAATGGGTATAATTCCCAAAATTAATTAGGATAAACGTTGTACACCCCAAATTAGGAAATTTGAATTATAACTGCATTTGGACACGAGGTTAAACTCAATTTTTGGTATAAACGTGCCCGAAACCGACTAGAAAATCCAACAACCACAGGTAGTCAGTTTAACGTGAGGGATATAATGCATAAATATAAATGTACTAAGGCACGAGGTTAAGTTTAACTTGTGGTGGGAAGTCTGCGTGGAACCGACCAGTAAATCCAGCATCCACAACAACTTAATTGAGAGGCCTGGCATATAAATATATATATATATATACATACATATATATATATAACAGTCAACCAATAAGTAAATAAATGAATAAGAATAGTAATTGTTGTTGGGGTACAACAAATAAGTAGATATCTTGGGACTGATAAATATTTGCCTTAGGAGAATATGACCGTTATAGTCATAAAACGCGATAAAATTAGAAATAAAAGAAAACGGATGTTAAAATGGGAATCAATGGATATTGATTTTCGTTTAAATACTAAGTCCAAACCATGGAAGAAATAAAATAAATACTGTAACGGCCCACGGATTTTCGACCTAGAAAATCGACACAAAAACACCTTGTCGATCATTCAAGCATCGAAAACACAGGAACGTTATTAGAAAGAAGTTAGAGGGTGAGATAAGAAACAAAGAAATACTAGAATAAAAGAAGAAGAACTAACAACACAACATAGAGTCTTACATCGCATCAGAACAAAATATAATATAGAAATAAATCTTTATAGAGAGCTTTGAAATAATACTTACAATCATCAGAGTACATCACACATCTGGACAGTTATAATAATCTGTTCCCATATACAACACACAGTGGAATAACAACTAAATATCATACATCTGAACATCTCTAGTTCCTCTCTAGACTTCGCAGCATCCGATAACTTGAACCTGTACGACCCGGTCTAACCCGAGCATTACAAACGATGGGTCAGTCTGGTGAACCAGAGTGAGAAAAACGCACTAAGTTTATAGGTAACACACAAGTTGATTTTAAAGTCAAAATCCTTTCAAAAGAAAAGGATAATTGTAAGACCTAATCCACACATAAATACGGATGGGTTTTACCTTACGATAACCCAAAACGTTTTTGAAATCAATATCTTTTCTGATATTATAATAGTGTCTAAATACAAATAGATATTAATCTAGCAGAACGCTTGCATCTCACGCTCTACATATATAGTATGTAAATCAAAACCGCGGGCTCTTATTGGAGAATGGATTTCCTGGCAAGGTATGAGACCACCACTGCTACAAAAGTGGGCATATTCGACGCAAGTTTTATGTGGCCTTAGATCGAAAAAATGTTGCATCACCTTTTTTCAAATAGGCAACATCGGGTGGGCATGGCATCCGCGACCGTTGCCTTAGCCCTCTAAGGCAACGCTTTAGCACATCTACTGCCATGGAAAGAAAGTGTTTCATTATAGACGTTATGCAACACTATTTGTACGTAATGCAACAATATTCATTGTTGCTTGAAAATTAATTAGATCCTGGGTACCAGGTCATGATAGCGGCGGCCACGTCAGCTTTCCATGTCAGCTGCCTACGTGTCATACAACATGTAAGATCTCCACGTCAGCTGCACGCGTGTCATATGCCACGTCAGCTGTGGCATTTACGTGCCACGTGGACTTACTACTATTTTATGTAATGCAACACCATTTTATTATGGAATGTGACACCATTATCTTGAAATTCAACATCAGGAAAAAAGCAAATGCAATAGTAAAAGAAGGCAAATACAACGCTTTAATTATAAATTTTGCAATATCAATTTTGTACGTAGAAGAAACACATCCATTACATTCATCATCACATTCAAACCTTCAATACATACGATCAAATACGTAATTCAACGCTTTAAATAAATAACACATATGATCAAATACATAATTTAAAAGTAGAAAAAGTGCCAACACGTACCATCTTCAATACAAGTGCCAACAAATGCGATCAGTGTGCATTCTACAAAGTAGCAATGCCATGAACCAGAAATTGTATCTCTCTATGTCATTTCAGGTCCTCCACTTGCCGGCTGTATCTTTCCTTGTCATTTCAGATCCTGCAATTTGAATTTACAAGTTATTTGATAAGTGCATATGTGTTGTGTTCATGCATCTGTGCATTTGGCCATCTAATTAACTTATAAATATTAGTGAGTTACGCATACAATTATAACAGTTGACCAATCAGCATTGGTCACTACATGCTACCTCAGAAATAGAATTGAGTATGCTTCGTCTACTGCGCAAGCATTTCCAGTTCACATATCTGCCTGACACCATCCATCGAGTCCCTCACACATCCTTTCAAGCGTCAGAATATCATCTCCTCCATATCCCCTAAACCCCAATCTTCAAAATTTTAAAAAGAAAAAAGAAAAAAAACAATGGAGGACTCGTCTCTATACATCACAGCTACAGTTCTTAAGGGACATTGGAATTTCAAAGCTGTGCAATACGCTCTTAAGGTGGCTCTCAATCATAATTCGTGGCCTTTACGGGTAATACCCAACAACTCTTTTCTAGTATCTTGCCGAACGTACAGTATGCGTGATCATGCCCTAATGTTGAAAGTTTTTACAAAACCTGTGGGGCTATTTACCTGCAACCATGGTCTGATGAAGAATTTGAGCCCTCACCAGCGTTAGAAGTGGAATCATGGGCTAAAGTTGATGGCTTTCCCGAGTTCCTAAAGAGTAATGTTCCTGCTGTTGAAGAAGTAATGAAGCCAATGGGACGGGTGCTTGCAATTGATGACTGCTACCGGTCTCAGTATGACCATACATCTTTCTACCTGAAAATGCAATTTTATGAAGGCATTTGCAATATCAATACTTTTGCTGCGCAAATCAATAATAAGGTTTACTTCATTAAGGTTCATCGCTGTACCCATGCTCATCCTAGGACAAGGCCTGAACTTCCTTTTGTGAGCAAAAGAGAGGAAGAGGTGGTTCCATGTTTGCATCATTACGGATGGGAATGGGAAATGGATTCAGATGAAAGATTTAATGCAATGATACAAGAAGCTGCCGAGCTACCCCCCTTGCCAAGCTTATTTCCGGAAGCCGCCCATGACATACATGTTGATAACCAAGACCCAATGAACCATAGGAATGATCAGTGGGTATATATAGAAGTTGATCAGGAATTTGACTAGCCAAACTACCTCACCCCGCGTCCATCACATGCTGCGGGTCCATCACATGCGGCTGTTCACTTCGTACCAGCTCTCCCACAGCCGCAAAGCCCTAACGATCCTGATCTGGTATGAATTGATGCTACTATAATGTCATTTTTTGGATGTGTATGTATTCAGTTAACTTTATGATACTTTTGGATGTGGATGTGGATGTGTATGTTATTTTTTGGATGTGTATGGTATGAACTGATCGATGCTGCCTTATGATACTTGTGCGTGTATGGTATGAACTGATCGATGATGCCTTATGATACTTGTGCATGTGTGTATACTTGTTCGTGTATGGTATGAACTGATGTGTATTATATGGGCTGATGCTGCCTTATGATACATGTGCGTGCGTGTTAGATACAGGTATTTGTATCACAAAACCGTAGTGCTACACATGTATTTGTATGAACTTTATGGTACAAACACACCGCAGTGCGACACATGTATTTGTATCACAAAACCTAAACCATACAGTTGTATGTCATTTCTTAGATGTGTATGGTATGAACTGATGCAAAACTGAGCATACGTTTCCAAAATCGAAACATTGAAATTGGTAGCATCCAAAATCAAATGGAAAATACCTGTGCATGTTAGATACGGGTGAACGACTCGCCCGTATTGGGAAATTGGTAGCCTCAAGCACACAGCCGTTCAAACACACCGCATTGCTACACATGTATCTATATCACAAAACCTCAAGCATACAATTATATGTTAGTGTAAATGAACGCAAAGTGCAAATCAATTTCGATGGTAAATTCCCCATTCCTTACCTAGCTCGACCTCTATAATAAACCGATGTCTTTTTCATGCCAATAGCCCGGTTCTCATGGTTTATTGATCGGTATAATTTTTGAATAAAGCTCAGCATAATCCCAAATCCCAAATCAATGGTCAAAGCGCAACTAATTACTCATAATCTAATCTTTCACCGACTAATCACTCATAAGAGAATGGGTTTTCCTAAGTTTGGGATGTCCAAGCAACTAATTACTCATAAGCGAATGGATTTTCCAAAATGTAACAAATGAACTACTTACTAATTACTCATAATCCAATCTATAATAAGCGTAACAAATTCACAGTGCTATACAAACTGAACCTAGGGGAAAAAACTGGCGATGTCAATGCCCTAAGCAATCAAAGCTAGAAAGCGTTTCAAAGCTTCAACCTTTTCGGAGTAGAATTTGCTGTCGAGGAGAGGAGCGATACTGACGTGAATTTAGGTTTAAATTTTTGTCAACAGTAAAAAGGGGGAAATGATTAGATGATAGAGAAGAAATTGATTTCGTGAAGGGAGAAGATCGCACCAAAATTTTGTCGAAAGAATGCAATGACGTGGCTGTCAATGATTGGATGATGGATAACGTTAAGATCATCAGACCCACAGATGGTTTGAATTGTTGGATTAATCTTGCATCTACGTTTGGGGTTTTAATATACTGATAACGCGCGAGCTAGATTATATATACGTAATGGTACGCTTTTAACTGGTGTTCCACGTCAAAACATTAGAATTCCCACCGCAACAGTGCATTCACATATAATGCAACAACATATGAATATTGTTGCAGAAGATTAAAGAAAGCATAGCTTTCGCTACACTTTTCATGGAACACACACAAATTAGTGTCGAATATACCCACTTTTGTAGTAGTGCACCTTCCGACAATGTATCTCGGGAGATGAATACATTGGGGATTCAACAAGAACATCTTGCAACCCCGGCTAAACATGACTGGCCCCTACTATACTTTGAGAGTACCGAATATATCATTACCACAGTTGGGGGCCAGCCAACCGAACCGATAGCATACATATAAAAAATTAAAATGGGATAACCGAAGGCATTTGATTTCACCAGATCAGGTAATGATATACCCTTTTGATGGGTGTGACCCACATAGCCATGCGACCAACCCTATTTTATGCCATTTCCCTGTTGATGAGGCTAGAAGTCAAGCGTGTCCTTTTACAAGTCCATCCACTTTGAATGCGACGACCCGAGCTTCCATGGTACGAAAGTAAGGATAATCATAAGAGTATAACATAATAAAAACAATAATAAATCTCAGATAATAGCAGAACATATAAACCATTGCAGCGGAAATGGAAATGTCATCACAAACATCATCACAGAAACATCAGAGTACACAGTACAGGATACATTTAGCAAAATAGATGTCTAAAATAGTGAAAGAAATAAAGTCTCAATCTCCTAAAATACATCAATACTCAATACTGTCTAATGTCTCAAGAAGTAAATAAAAAGATAAAAATAAAATATCCTTCATCATCTTCATTAGCAAGCTCTAGTCCAGTAAACATCCCTGCCTGAAACCTGTCAATTGGCTGCCCTTGTGGAAAGAGGGCACCCGAGTTTGCAAAGTGAAACAAACAACGAGTCAGTCATGGGACTGGTATTAGAACTCTTACTAACTAACAATATGGCAAATCACCGGACCACGCCGCTAACGCAGAACGGGTTTAACTCCATAGGATTGCCAGTGCATAAAGTTAATAAATTTTTAAGTAAAAAACAACGCAATGTTTTATAGAAAATGAAATAATTATAAGACTCAAGTCCCATCACACAATGTAACACAAACGGAGGATAGAGTTTTACCTTATAATGATCAAAAATGCTTGATACGTAGAAAATAATATTTTTAATATTATTACTAGTGTCTAATATGATTTCAAAAGTACTTCAAAGTAAATGTATCAATCCTAGACGGCATAGTACCCCATTCTACTATGTTCCCATATATAGGTTTACAATCAAAACCGTAATGTCGTATTGGAGGTTGGCTTTCCATCATGAGTCAAGGCTAGGGACGATCTCCTAACCGATTCGAGACCCTCTAGCAATGTCCCAGGATTCAGATGCTGGAGAACCCTTGGATACAGCGAGGCCGGTCCACAAATACTTTAGTGGATTAGTTATGCCTGAACACACGCTCCCCGGTCCTATTCGACCTATAAATTGGCCATTGGCGACCAATAAAAAATCCGAGGTGCCTCATTCCATCAACCATATAAGTAAAAATGTCGGGCCTTGTAAAAACCCAAACACCACTTCTAGCTAGAAAGAAACATGTGCACTCCCTACGTTCCTTTGTCCCGTTTTTTACTCTATCAGGGTGTGAGGCTCGCGAGGTAACGAAATACACAAAGCTATGCCTAAATAGGCTTTGCTTTGATCATCATCCATAAGGCTCTTCTTTTCAACAAAAGCCTCAATCAATTGCATCTTGGCATGTCACATTGACAGTTCACACCATGCGATTGACAACTACCAATATATAAACTTCGAGCTCGTACGTCTCAAAGAAGGGTATTAAGCAAGAGAATAAATTCTCCGCTACAATAGATATATTAATAGAAATCAATTTAATTACACAACATGAAATTCAATGTCGGACACGCGTCCATTTACAAGTCCGTTCTGGGTTTGAACGAAACCGGAGTTACCTTATTCCTCGTCCTTCAATACGGAAGTGAGGTGCTCGCGTATCCGGACGATCAACAAGTACGCCCGGACAACTACCACTTTAACCCTTTATTGGTAGCTAGCCAATGCCGGACATCAGTAGTTATCCTTTCGATGTGAAGATCGTTGTTCTTCAATCGCCATCTTTAAGATCTTCAATTTAGATCGTCGTATGACCATTTGAAATGAGATTTAACTCGGTCTTTTCAAATGATCCTCGCATATATATATATTCTAAAATCATTTCATATTGTTAGTGGTATTTAATAACGATTAATCGCTATTATTTATATATATATATAAATAGCCAAATTTATTTAACGACGCTTCGGGTCGATTGGTGGCCCTGGCGCTGTTTTTACCAAAATTGGATTTACACATATCTTGAAATCTAACTGTTGGATTTTAACAAAATTCATATCGTTGGAAAGATCTTCCCAAAGTGGTCCTAATGGTTCTTGTTTTGGGAAAATCGGATGGTTGGATCTTACGGTATAATCATTTAAAGTTACGATTGTCGAAACGCGAACTACCGCGCGCGATTCGTTTTAGTTTTTAATTTATATATATATATATAAATATAAATCGTCTGGCGGTTTCAACTACTTTCAAACAATCACATGCAAGCCAAATACCGTCTATATTCATGTTAGAAATTTTATATATGATTTTCATATTTCTTCTAACATGATAAAAGATGATGATTTGAAATAAATCGTGTTTTAATGACTAATTATTTCCAATGGTAACTAAATTACATTGAATGTATATTCATAATGTTCAACCTTTTTGTTGAAAACAAATGGCAATAAAATACGATTTTTAATTCTACAATTTTATTGTATCTAAATTTATAATAAAAATGTGACATTTAAATCTATTCTTTTTTTTATTGTTTCTAAAATGACAATGAAAATGTAACATTAAAATCTGTTCTTTTTATTGACTTTAAAATATAAATAATAATATAACTTTTTAATTGTATGCTTTTTATTACCTCTAGTTTGAAAATAAAAATATAACATATATTTCTACTCCTTTATTTACAACTAACATGTCAACAAAAATGTCATTTTTGATTTATTCTTTTATTTGTCTCTGAGTTGACAATAAAAATGTAACCTTTAAAACTATACTTTTTATTACATCTAAAATGTGGATAAAGATGTAACTTTTATTATATTCTTTTATTTGCATCAAAATGCAAATGAAAAATGTAACTTTTTAAACTAGGCTTTTATTTGTATCTAAAATGCAAACAAAAATGTAACCTTTTTAATTCATGTTTTATTTGCATCAAAGAATGCAAATAAAAAATGAAGGGTGTGTTTGGTTAAAAATGAGTTTTGGGTTTTTAGTTTTCAAAATTAATTACAAAACTTTAAAGGTGTAGAAGGAGGAATGGTAGAATGAAAACAAGATGGAGGGGACCGCGGAGGGGATGTAGCAATCATGAAATGAGAATTTGGTCTCCATATTTCTCTCATTTCTCAAAACATGAAAAATGGATAAAAGTTGTTTTTTATTTTGTGTGTTAACTTTGTTTTCTAAAATTGTTGTTTTCCATGATTTACATGCTTTGTGCACATTTTTGTATGGACAAAAACCCAAAACTTAAAATGGTAAACCAAACACTACCGAAACTTTTTAAACTAGGCTTTTATTTGCTTGTAAAATGCAAACAAAAATGTAACCTTTTTAATTCATGTTTTATTTGCATCGAGGAATGGAAATAAAAAATGTAACTTTTTAAACTTGACTTTTATTTGCATCTAAAATGCAAACAAAAATGTAACCATTATAATTCATGTTTTATTTGCATCTAAATTTGCAAATAGAAAATGTAATCTTTTTCTACGATGTTTATTTGCATCTAAATTTGCAAAAATGTAATCTTTTTCTACGATGTTTATTTTCA
Source organism: Allium sativum (assembly GCA_030737875.1). NCBI lineage: Eukaryota > Viridiplantae > Streptophyta > Magnoliopsida > Asparagales > Amaryllidaceae > Allium > Allium sativum. Next base: position 1,030,208,853 of record CM060916.1, on the reverse strand, counting down.
TCTAAATTTGCAATTTGCATCTAAATTTGCAAATAGAAAATGTAATCTTTTTCAACGATGTTTATTTGCATCTAAATTTGCAAATAGAAAATGTAATCTTTTTCTACGATGTTTATTTGCATCTAAATTTGCAAATAGAAAATGTAGTCTTTTTCTACGATGTTTATTTACATCTAAATTTGCAAATAGAAAATGTAATCTGTTCCATTGAATTGAAAATTCTGTTTCAATTCAATCATATAGGCAAAATGATATTTTTCAATGAATTGACAATCAAATTCAATACAATAAATATGACTAGAATGATATTTTTAATTGAATTGACAAACAAATTCAGTTCAATGAATATGACCAAATTGATATTTTTAATTGAATCGACAAACAAATTCAGTCCAATAAATATGGCCAAATTGATATTTTATATTTGTTTAATATACATGATTCCCCAAATATTAACAAAGAGAAAATAATTTATTTTAATTTAACCAACACATACGGATCTATAATTATTCATCACTAATCAATAGATCAATCATCACCCAAAATTTCAGAACATAGCAGATCCAAGTCATATACATATAATCATTACATAGCGAGTAAAATAATTAAATTGATTAATTATTTAAAAATCAGAAATCTCACAGTCGGGTCATTCTGCTTCGTTCAGAATTGCAATTTTGTCCGAAATTCAAATAGCTCGAAATCGCCCCTTTTCGGTCTAGAGTCGTAGATCTCGTCTTTACGATCGCACAGGATCTGAAATCGTTAATTTTCGATGTCGTATGAATAATTTAGGATTTAAACAAGATTGATAATAGTTTTAAATTAAATTAATAAAATATTAATAAAGATTTTAACCTCTCTTCCTCTTTCAAAACCACCGCCGTGAGTTTTCAGAACTGGTTCGAATCTAGGTTTTACTTTTGTGATTGATGGGAGCAATGGTTTGCAGATCGGGTGGTGCAGTGTCGGAGAGGGGGACAAGGCACACACTCGCCGGCGAAGGGGCCCCACTCGATGGTGCAGGGTTGGCTCGGCGGTGGTGGTTTTGGCATGGGTTTAGGGTGCTGTTCTTCGAAGTACGGGCCACTAGAGAACGATCAAGCCATATAGAAATGAAGAGCAAGAAAATCTCTTCGATATTTCCAAAAGGATTGGGGTCTAATTTGTTGTGGATTAGAAGAACTTGAGGAGGGAAGACGGGAGTTTTCTGGCCATGGATTTTGAGGGGTGGCGAATACAGTGAACAGTGTTATAGGGTTTTGTGAATTTTTATATTCTTTTATAATATTTTAATGTGAATTTTACAATTAAATCCATATACTCTTAACAACTCCGATTTCAGTCCAACAGGAGTTGACCCTACCCAATATCCCTCGTTTCGGATCCAATGGGCTAGGTCCCATCAGCCCAAATGACTGTTTGTGGCCTAAAATACTTAATTTAATATTTAAATCCTTTATTAAATTAATTCGATCGTATAATTAATTTATCCGGGGCCACATACGGACTCAGAAAAATCGAGAAAAATTATTTTTGACTTTGTTTTGACGATATGGTCCTAACAAAATTAATTTCGTCGAATTCTGAGACTATTTGAAAAATGACCATTTTCAAGTCGATCAGATTTGACTCAAATTGACAAAACACATTTTCTCTTGTCACGCTCACATATTAATTCCAAAAATTCCGGAAAATTAAACTTAGAAATAATTTGACGTTCCGGATCTAACAAAAGTGGTTTCATGGAAAACGGAGGTCATTTGAAAAATGGCCTTTTATACGGGCTAGAAATTATACTACAGCATCCATTCTGAATATTCAACTGGCCATAACTTTTGATTCCCGCCATGAAATTTTGATTTTTCGGATTCGTTGGAAATATATTCTCAAACAGATTTAGATATTTTTTGTTTCACTAAAATCCGTTAAATTTTGAATCTGGTACATTCGGTCAAAGTACAAGTTTGACTTTTCAAACTACCGTACTATTTCTGATTCCTTTAAAAATCAAAATAAATATATTTACTCCAACCTAGATTAAAATGAATTTTTAATCATTATTATTTAAAATAAATTATTTTAACTATTCAAAATCTTCTGAAATAGCTAAAATAAAAATTTTAAATCGGTTCGGATTTTCCGGGTTGTCACATTGAATGTCTCATTGTCAGATCCGCTAGATATCACTAATTGACGTCCACAAAAATACTCTGGTTGTTAAGCTATGGGAGGTGCTCTCTTCCCTGCAATCAACTATGATACGTTTGAAGAAATCAACGTACGTGATCCCTTTGGAAATACTCTGTTAGACACTCGTCCATACAAGTCATCCAGGAACTGGATGAACCGAAGGCACTCTCCTACCACATCCTATATAAGTATCACCCAAGAATCAGTAGCGAGTAGTCTTTGCAATCCGAAGATTTTAATCACAACAGAATCACTGCCGAAATTTCTCTGGCCGCTAAACCAGAGAAATTCAACAAGTGGTTCTTCTGCTTATGAAGATCCATGGTCTTCAATGCTCCATCTTCAATTAACATCTTCCACGTATTTGCTGGTCGGAATGGTTTTCTAATATAATTTGATCCCGGTCTTTCCATACCAACAATCGTATTTGGCCAGATTTGATAGTCGGTTATTTAACTATCAAATAAATAATCATGTGAATGAAATGAGTTTACTGATTCAGTACTCGACATTACTTGGCTTCTTTAATTAAACATCTATTAATTATATTCTTAAAATCTTCCAATATTGGAGTTTATCTTTTACTTCTTATTATAAATAAGAATATTCTTAAAAATCATTTCATTCTTTCATAAACTTTTCGACTATAGTTTATAATGTTATTTACGGAAATCATAACTTATGTTTCCCTAAATTTCTCTCGTTCATAAGCTAATACCATTCTTGGATAATCGTGAAGTCGTTCAAGTTGGGGTGTTTTATTTACCTCTCAGACCTTGACCAATCAACATTCATATCTTCAGAATAGATAGAAGTTTATTAACCACATGTTTCCTTTGAAAATCTTATTTAATCTAAACATCGTTTATTTAATTAATTATTAAATAAACTATTATTTTACTTCTCAATTAATCTTTGATAATCCTCTCTAATATTATACTCGAGTTTCGTTTCCATTATAAGTAGAATCCTTTATAAAATTCCTTCAACATTTCTATATAAACATTCTTTAACTTGTTTGTAACCACAATACCATATTTGGTTTAAATCATGTATAAATATCTTATATTAATATGATATAAATATCTTATATAAATATTATATAAATATCTTTGCAAATCTTGTATAAACATCTTTACAAATCTTATAATTGACATCTCTTACGAATCCTTATATTCATTTTTATCTAAACAATTAAGCTTATCATGTGTAACAAACGTTACAGATTCCATTGCAAAACTTTTTATTCCCTAATTTATACTCTTTTCAAATCATTACAACAATTTGTGCGCTGTCAAAAATCCCATAGCGACCCTTTTAAGGATCTGCAATCATAAAGCGAATAGTTTAATTTATTATTTATAACAACTGTTACAAATTCATTTTTCAAATTTCTTACTTTATTCACCAATTCCATTTGTAAATTATTATCGACAACTAACATTTCGATTACATTTTACTCTTAACATCCATTTACAAAATCTTTTGTAAATCATTTATGACAACTTATATTCATTATCGTTTCCAAAACCTTTTACTTAGCCTATATTCTTGCATTTGATTAACATTCCAAACTTCAGAATATCACATCTAGATCTTCGGAATAAATCTCACTTCGTTAACCATTCCGAACTTCGGAAGATCACATTCCGAACCTCGGAATAACCCTTACTTAACCATTTCATACCATTTCCCCACTTCTCGATTTCATTTTATGAAATTTCAAATGTTAAATAATATTTAATTTAAGTTATCGCATCCGCTTAAAAATCCTTTTTATAACTTCGTTATAAAAACTCGAGTTTTAATATTTAAACCCGTTCATAAATTCTTTCACAATTCAGTTCAATTTAATTACCACTATACTAAAATTATTATTTAAAGTAATAATTTACTTCATCATTCACTACCATATAAGTGGTTAACTTCTTTATTGACTAAAATAAATAGTAAATTTCATTTTAAAATCTTATTAAAATTTAAACAAATATTCATTAACTATTTCATTAGATAAATTCAAAACAAATTTATTTAAAATTCAATCCAGTTAAATGGTTGACTTTGTCAATTCAAAACACAGTTATCTTGTTAACTCGTTCCAATTAATCCTTTATTTAAATTAATTAATAACATAATTAATTTGAATAATTCCATTTAATTGTTTCTTAAAAACAATAAATCACAGTTATAAATCATTATATTATTCCTTGCTTACTTGCTTATTCTTCTTAATAATATAAGAATTAACTTTATAAATTATTTACTAAGTAAGATGAGGCACGTGCTTCGCACACGACTGATTTTTGTACAAAATGGTATTTGTGGTTAAAACAATCAATATATGTGTGTGCTTCGCACACGGTATATTTTTGATACAAAAATGGTATTTTTGGTTAAAAAAATCAATATATGCGTGTGCTTCGCACAAAGTATATTTTCTTTTTATAAACTTCATTCAAAAGAATTTATTTAAAAATCTATATTCAGTTATAAATAAATTTATAACTTCATTACGGTCGATTCATCCGACGGTAAATCCATATTTATAGAATGACTGATTTATAGGCCATATACTGCCAATTACTCAACCAATATCACCCATTAGTTTAAAATAGAACAAATGTTGAATTTTAGGTCAACAGTCAACAATCAAATCAATCATTTCAAACAGATGGGTTTAAATTGTTCATATAATGATAATATGAGAATAAATAACATTAAATGTATTTGAGGAATCCCATTGGATCCTCCAATCTGTACTTCCCTGCATTCAAGTCGGTTATCTTAAATAAAATCATTCAATTCAATTTAACCGATATAACAGTAAATAACAGCCATTTAACAACAACCAATTTATTTAACATTAACAAAAACAATTCAAACAATTAACATGTTTATTTTATAAACGTGACTAATAAAGTAAATTACCTTAATTGGGATCAATCATTAAAATAACGATTTGGTGTTCCATTGAAATTAAACAACGTTTAATTTCATCGTTTCAATCAATATGCATATATTTTTAACAAACAGTCAATCACTAACAATCATTGGCAACCATAGCACACAATTATAAAATCCGACTTATATAAAATATAAGTGGGGAGAACTAAGTGAGTTTAACTCACTTTGATTTGATTCGCTGTTTAAACAACTCATTTCAGTCAAATTAAACCAATGTTTAATTTAATAGAAAATCCAGCTGATTCCATATCTGTCCAGATCTGTTCCATACTGCAGTGCTCGGTGAGATGAGTCCACCATCTCTTGAATCATCCAATTCTAATCACATTTGAATTAGTTATTAATGTTTAAAGGTTAATACGATTTAATTAATAATTAATTACAATTAATTAAGCTTAATTACATTGCATAAACAGTTTTAACCGGTCACTCTTCCCAGGTAGGTGAAACACAACTTGCTCTTCTAGTCCAAACTGTTTAAACCTATCATGAGTTAACGTTATGATCAGTTTAAAAAAATAAATTAAGTGATATAACTTAAATAAACAAATAACTACATAATTAATTATTAGCCAAAGTTAATTTCATTCCAAGGATATTGGGCCCACCGTTTACCATGCTTTTGTTCCCGTTCCTCTTTGTTTTCCTACTTCATACACTAAGAGTTTCTATAACTAACCCTACAATTTAGTTACACAATTATATACATAACTTTATTCCTAATGAAATGTTTACTCAATTTAATAATTTCGTTTAAACTAAAACATAACTGGCCAACTAAACAAAGACCTTCCTGTTCATGCATTGGTTAAAATAATTAATTCCCCCTAATTATATATTAATTTAAAAAGGCTTATTACATGAATACGGACTGGTTACGTTCTGTTATCCTTTGAATACTGCTTCCTCTCCTCATCTGTAATAACCCGAAAATCTAGGCCAGTTTAAAAATTTTATTTTTGCAATTTTAGCGAATTTTGAACATTTAAAATAGATTATTTTAAATAATATCGATGAGAAATTCGTTTTGAATGGGATTAGAACGTATATATTATATACGTCGTCGTTAGAATATAAATATATATATATAATAATAAATAGAATTGAAAATGGCGTGGTAGTTCGATAATTCGATTTCGAACTTCAATTGAATGTAGCGGGTGCAAAACAATCTGGATTTTAGTGAAACCAAAAATAATAGGATCTAATTGATGATATCTTTCCAACGAATCCGAAAAATCAAAATTTCATAGCGGGAATCAAAAGATATGTCCAGTTGAAATTTCTGAATAGTCGCTATGGAATTCAGGCCCTTAAAAATAGACATTTTGCAAACGACCTCGGATTTCGACGAATCCACTTTTGTTGGGTCCGTGAGGTCATATTATTGCTAGATTCCAAATTTCATAATTTTTCGAATCAATATGTGAGCGTGGCAAAGGAAAACGCGTTTGACCAGTTTCAGTTGATTTTAATCGACTGGAAAATGGCCATTTTTCTAACGGTCTCGGAAGTCGATGAAACTAGTTTTGTTAGGACCGTATCGTCAATACGAAGCTAGAAAATATTTTTCTGGAAATTTTCAAGTTAGTATGTGACTCCGGTAAATTGAAATGCGCGTTTAAATTCAATATATAGAGTTATAAGTTGATTTTGACGAAAACTGATCGAGACGATCAAATCAACTTGCGATACATATCTCATTGTGTTCGGAATGAGGGTAAAACGCTATGGACGACAGGCGGTGGGCCTCGTTTTGAGGTCGAAAATAAAAGTTGCTTTTTGGTGAAAATAAACTAATTAAATAAATTAAAAATTAAAAACCCCCTTTCTCTCCTACATCCACTCTGCCCCCCCCCCCCCCCCGATATCATTTCAAAACAGACAGAAAAAAAAAACTAATCGCGCCCCTTCCAGGCTGCGACCGCCGCCGCCACTGGTGGCCAACGCCACCGTACCCCCCTCCTCATCTCCGACCTTCCCTCCACCCACCTCGCCCTCGTTTCTCCCTCCCTTCGATCGACACACCTCCGAACCCCCACCTTCGCCGATGCCGCAGCACCCCCAGGCGACCCCGCTCCACCTTCCTCTCCTCCTTTCTCCCCTCCCGCTCCGTCAAGACTTGAACGAGGCCCCTAGTCCCCCAAAAACCCGAAGCCCTAGGCCTCGCTCAACCCTCCCCTGGCCCGCCGCTGGCCCACGCAGATACCCCCGACCCTCCACAGCTCCGACGCGAGCTCCATCAGCTCGAGGCCCCCTTTTTCCTCTAGACGCTGTAAGTATTTTATTTTATCCTATTTTGTTTTATTTTAATTTACTTTAAATATTTGGTTTAGGATAATTAAAATGGCCTTGTTTATTTTCTGATTTTTTTTTCTGAAATATAAATATAATTTTCATATTATATAGATAATAAAAATGTGATCTTTATATGGTAAAATATGAAAAGACGATATTTTTAAATATGAAAAGACGATATTTTTAAATATGAAAAGACGATATTTTTAAATATGAAAAGACGATATTTTTAAATATGAAAAGACGATATTTTTAAATTTGAAAAGACGTGATTTTTAAAATATAAAAGACGTGATTTTTAAAATATAAAAGACGTGATTTTTAAAATATAAAAGAAGTGATCTTTAAACTATAAAAGATTAGATTTTTGAAATTGAAAAGGCGAAATCTTTATATGAAGAATAGAGGGATAAAAATAGAATTTTTATCTATATAACATCGTTGTAAAAATAGAATTTTTATCTATATAACATCGTTGTAAAAAAAAATAGAATTTTTTATCTATTTAGTAGCGAAGAAAAAAAATTCGATTTTTATATATTGAATAGCATAGTAAAAATTCGATTTTTTATATATTGAATAGCATAGTAAAAATTTGATTTTTAAATATATGAAGTGATTATAAAAATATGATTTTTAAATTGAAAGTGAACAAATAAAAATGTGATTTTTGTATATGTAGTGGCTACGGGCAACGAAGATGACAAAGATGCGATAACGATGAAGATTTCTATAAATGAAGTGTCGTGAAGTTGGATAGCTAGTCGGTGAGAACTTCTCACTTTAAATTTCCTTTTCTAGTTATAAATATATATACTAGGATGCAGACGGTGCTTAGTAGCACCCGACACCCGTCATCCACAGACCATGGATGGCTTGTTTGTTTGATTGATATGTTGTGAAAATTTGCTTGTGAAATTGATGTGAAATAGATGAAGAGATTCATGTGTTGAAATAAATTAATTATCATTAAAAATATAATTTTTAACGTGAAAGTGAATAAATAAATATCTATAAACAAATCGGCCGATTTGTTTATATACACTGATTTGACTGATATTGATTGGGATGATAAATTTTACACACCGCCCAAATGCACAAATAAAAATCTATGTTTGTTGATTTGAAACCCCGTACGGGTATTGGGATGATATTTAGCATACACTAATCCCAATTACTTAATTGTATGTCGATCGATTGGTCGACAGACTATGTAAGCGTTGATTATTTATATTTGATGCTTATACAGTTGTGTGGTGCACCTTGGATGATGGTTGATTGTTGATCGTTGCTATTATATACACGTGTTGTATGGAATCCATATAATTAACATTATATGGTGATTGATTGGGCCTCATTCCAATCGGGAAAATAATGAATATTATAAAAGTAGATTCATGTGTTGAATATAAAAATAGTCATGTGTTGACGATGTTCCTGAGTTGAAAATATTTATGTGTTGAGTAAAATATTTTAAATAATAAAATTTACATCTTTATCATATTTAAAATTAGAACTACTTTACGATGGAGTCTAATTAAAATCAAACGATAGATACAATAGTTTTATAAAATATTTTACATAACAAAAATAGTCATGTGCTGAAAGAAATATAGATTCATGTGTTGAATAGAATAAATATTCATTTTTTGAATAGAATAAAGAAGTTTTTGAAAAATATAAAGTCGTGTGGATTAGAGATGCGCTATTTTGACGTGAACGATATTTATATCGATTTTATTCGTTTTACAATGAATATTGAAAAGTGATTTCAAAATCTAATGTTTTGAAATGAAATTCAAATTGAATTAGATAAAAATTCAAATTGAAATTTTATTGAATCAATTTGAAATGAATTCGAATCAAATAGAAAATGAATCAATTTGAATTGAATAGAAAATGAATTGGATTCGAATTGAATAGAAAACGAATTAGAATTTGAATAGAAAGTGAATTTGAATTCGAATAAAATAGAAATGAATTCAAATTGAATTAAATTGAAATTGAATTAAAAACGAATTGAAATCGTTTCGAATGAAATTTAAAACGAACTGAAATTGAATTGAAATCAATTTGAAATGAATTCGAATTGAATTGAAATCAAATCGATTTGAAATTGAATGTAGCGTTGAAACGGTTTTGAAAACGAATTTAAAACGATTTATAAAATACGTTTTAAAAAGGAAATCGATGAAATATATATATTATATATATAATGGCCTGAATAGAACGCGCCACGCCGCGGCAGTTCGTGAATTTCGACCATTGACTTCGAATTGACATTACGGGAGATCCGACCGTCGGATTCTCCTAAAACCGGAACCGTTGGGTTCGTATCGAAAAGAGCTTTCCAATGAATATTAGAAATTTGAAATCTAACGGTTGGATTTGGAATTATGTCCAAATCAAAATCGAAAAGGGTCGCTGTAAGTGCAGTTCGATGGTCGTTGATGGAAATCGACTGTACGGGCCTTGATAAAATTTTTAAAAATATCTATAATTTGTGTAAAATCATAAGAAAGGATTTGGGAAAATTTGAGCTGGAGAATTCCACATTTGAAAAGATAAAAATAGATTTTTATCGAAATAAACTAGTTTTGAACTAGAATTAAAATCAATTTATTTTTGAAATAAATAAATTGAATTTGAAAGTGATTTTAAAAATAATCAATATTCCCAATACGTGGATTGGACTGGAGTTGAATCGAAATTATCTTCGGAATATTTCGATGTAGGATTTCGTGACTATACAGATATTGTTATGGGAATTTGAAAGATATATTTTATATCGTTATTTCCAATACGATATTTGTTGGTTTCAGAATTTGATATTGAATATAAGCCGGTATATTTTCTATTCAGAGCCTTGTATTTAATATCAAATGTGATTTGGGTTTATCGTGAATCGTGTTTTAGATGACATTGGTTCTTTAACCCAGTCAAAGGCAGGATGTTGATTTTTGAAAAGATTAAAACTAAGTGGAGTTTTAATGAATCTTTAATTAGATTAAAAATGTGAATTGATAATTTAAATTATCAAATTTGAAAGGTGATCGAGAATGGAGTACCACCAGTTTTGCTCCAAAGCGGTAGTTAAATCTGTAATTAGATTTGAACGTGAAATGGTAATTAATTTTACCGATAACACCGTGGTGCTAGATATGGAGTATTACCAGTTTTGCTCCATGGGATGAATAGGTTGGGATTGAGAGATAAAATAAATAATTACTTCGGTGTGATTCGTTAATCCCAACTAGTTTGAAATGATATCCAAAGGAAGATTAAAGAATAAATTTAGAAGAATTTATCTTGGATAAAATTAATGGGAACCTTTCCCTAAGAATGTGATTTTGTGAATAAAAGAATATTCTGAATTGGAACGAGGCGTTTGTGTGTTTGTGTAACATTTGTTTATCATATACGTGGGTTATTCAGAAAGGCCGGGGTTATACCCATTCTGAATAACCGATTCGACGAGATGTCGAAGATGAATACGGTGGTTGAAGACCGGAAGTCTTCACATCGTTTGGGTGATTACTGATGATCTCGATTGGGCTGTACACCCAAGATGAGGGAAACAGTTGGTGATCGTCCAGACGTACTTGGAGATGGATGGATATGCGAGGAAAGTGCCTCCGGTTTCGTTCAGACTCAGAACGAACTTGTAAATGGATTGTGTGTCTAACATTGGATTTTATTCTATGTTGATTGATCTCTATTAAATATACATCTGTTTGGCGGCGGAGAATTTATTCTCTTGCTTAACGCCCTTCTCTGAGACGTACGAGCTCAGAGGTTGTATATCGATGGACATCAGTCGCATGGAGTGAATTGCCAGTGTGGCACGCGTAAGTGGCAATTGATCAGGGCTTCTGTTGAAAAGCAAAGTCTTGTGGTTGATGATCAAAGCACGGCCTGTGTGGCGTAGCTTTGTGTATAACGTGAATTCGCGAGCCTCACACCTCGGTATGAGTCAAAAACGGGATACGGACCCAAGGAGTGCACGATGTTTCTTTCTAGCTAGGGTGGTGTCAGTGACCTACCAGCCCTGACATTTATATACTTTTCACCTGTGTGGTTGTTGGATACGAGGCACCTCGGATATAGGTCTTTAAGGACCGGGAAACGTGTGTTTAGGAATTGCCAATCCTCAAAAGTAAGAGAGGACCGGCCTTGGAGGTTCCAAAGGATCATAGTGGGGTCCTGAGGCATTGCTAGAGTGTCTCGAACGCGGAGAGGAGCTTGCCCCTTGCCTCGGCTCATGACGGAATCCAATTTCCAATACGTGATATTGCGGTTTTAATTTTAGAACTAGTGTGGCGACATGATAGATGGTACCCATGCCGCCTATGATTGATATTTATGATTGAAATTGTTTTGACACTATACACCTATAATAGTATCAAATAATGTGTTTTAAACGTATCAAGCATGCTTTGGCTGTTATAAGGGAAAACCCTATCCTCCGGCTTGCGTTGCATTGTGTGATGGGACCTGGGTCTTATAACAGCTTCATATTTCTTTATTTAGCATTGCGCTGTTTGTTCTATGCACTGGTATTCTTGGGAGGAAACCCGTTCCGTGTTATACGGCGTGGTCCCTTGATTTACCTAACTTTAAAACCAATATTAATAACTGTTTTAGTTCTCACACCAGTCACATGACTGACTTGGAGTTTATTGTTTTAACCTAAACTCTGGGTGCCCCTATTTTCCATACGGCCAGCTAGTAGTTTTGGTTTTGCAGATTTATATTCACAGGGTCCTGATTTACAGCTGGACCGATGCTCGGAAAGCTCTGTATCCGTGTATCACTTCTAGTTGTGTTTTATATATTTTTTCGCTGCTATGTAGTTTATTGTAATCTCTGATATTTGTCGAATGTAATTTATTCATTTATACTCTGTATATTCTTGTATCTGATGGAATTGTTGTAATAACAATGAAATGTTCTTCCGTCTGCGTCCTTTTGTGTGTTGTTCTCAAAGTATTCGTGCTTTCCTTCACGGGGAAGTTACGGGTCCTGACAGTTGGTATCAGAGCTTTGGTTTACAGAGCTCGAGAACAAGACACATAAGAACCATACGAAAGAATTCATCAGATATTGGGTTAGTAATATCCAATTAGAATTACTCGTTAGAGATAGGATCAGTAGTATCCTAGAACGAGTGTGAAGAGTATATTTTTCAAACGAAAACAATTTTGTTTTAAAATTTAAATCGCTTTATACGTATTTGATTATTTATTTATTTTGAATATGGACAATCCTATATATAAAGATTTCGCGTATACGCGTCATGAACGTATATTCGAAGTTTTAATATACTGGATAGATATAGAATCACATTCTAGACACCCGGGGATAATTCTGATGATGTGGCCACATCATCAGTATTTATGTTCGTGTTTCGAAGGTGTGACTTCTATATATTTCCATTAGGCTGGTGTGAGAACCAAAACTAATATAGCTAGAACACATTGTTGTGAATTGGCATCAAAAACATGATTTTCTGCGTATATATGTATCAAAATTATGAATTTGAAACTCTAATTCACTAATTGATTGATGTTTGTGTTGTTTGTTTATTTGTTTGATAATTTTGAACCATCATGCCTAATTGAACCGAATATTGAATTGGATCGAAAATTGGTAGCATTTGCTTGCATATACATGTACTTACATTGAACAGGTCATAGCAAGGAGGCTAGAGCCGAAGAATAAAATTTGTTTGCCCGACAAATAGGTACATGTTTACTATAATTTACTGTTTTGTTTGGATGATGATGATTTTATGAGCTTATTGGCTTGCCGCTTGGCTTTTTATTTTTCTTTTTGAGATCAAAAGGCCTATATGGCAATTTCGGGATTTTCCCGTGGCTCCCGGTGCAGGGGAGGTTATGGCGAAATTTTTCAAAAATTTAGGGTGTTAGCCAAATTTTTGAAGAATTTGAAAATTCTCAGAAACTGAAAAGTTGGAGAATGAAAGCCAGATCGAACGTAGAGTTGATTAATCAAACCACTTTCGACATTGTTCCTTTTCGGGGACGAAAAGTTTTAAGTGGGGGAGATTGTAATAACCCGAAAATCTAGGCCAGTTTAAAATTTTTATTTTTGCAATTTTAGCGAATTTTGAACATTTAAAATAGATTATTTTAAATAATATCGATGAGAAATTCGTTTTGAATGGGATTAGAACGTATATATTATATACGTCGTCGTTAGAATATAAATATTTATATATAATAATAAATAGAATTGAAAATGGCGTGGTAGTTCGATAATTCGATTTCGAACTTCAATTGAACGTAGCGGGTGCAAAACAATCTGGATTTTAGTGAAACCAAAAATAATAGGATCTAATTGATGATATCTTTCCAACGAATCCGAAAAATCAAAATTTCATAGCGGGAATCAAAAGATATGTCCCGTTGAAAATTCTGAATAGTCGCTATGGAATTCAGGCCCTTAAAAATAGACATTTTGCAAACGACCTCGGATTTCGACGAAACCACTTTTGTTGGGTCTGTGATGTCATATTATTGCTAGATTCCAAATTTCATAATTTTTCGAATCAATATGTGAGCGTGGCAAAGGAAAACGCGTTTGACCAGTTTCAGTTGATTTTAATCGACTGGAAAATGGCCATTTTTCTAACGGTCTCGGAAGTCGATGAAACTAGTTTTGTTAGGACCGTATCGTCAATACGAAGCTAGAAAATATTTTTCTAGAATTTTTCAAGTTAGTATGTGACTCCGGTAAATTGAAATGCGCGTTTAAATTCAATATATAGAGTTTTAAGTTGATTTTGATGAAAACTGATCGAGACGATCAAATCAACTTGCGATACATATCTCATTGTGTTCGGAATGGGGGTAAAACGCTATGGACGACAGGCGGTGGGCCTCGTTTTGAGGTCGAAAATAAAAGTTGCTTTTTGGTGAAAATAAAATAATTAAATAAATTAAAAATTAAAAACCCCCTTTCTCTCCTACATCCACTCTGCCCCCCCCCCCCCCCCCCCGATATCATTTCAAAACAGACAGAAATAAAAAAAAACTAATCGCGCCCCTTCCAGGCTGCGACCGCCGCCGCCACGGGTGGCCAACGCCACCGCACCCCCTCCTCATCTCCGACCTTCCCTTCCCTCCACCCACCTCGCACTCGTTTCTCCCTCCCTTCGATCGACACACCTCCGAACCCCCACCTTCGCCGATGCCGCAGCACCCCCAGGCGACCCCGCTCCACCTTCCTCTCCTCCTTTCTCCCCTCCCGCTCCGTCCAGACTTGAACGAGGCCCCCAGTCCCCCAAAAACCCGAAGCCCTAGGCCTCGCGCAACCCTCCCCTGGCCCGCCGCTGGCCCACGCAGATACCCCCGACCCTCCACAGCTCCGACGCGAGCTCCATCAGCTCGAGGCCCCCTTTTTCCTCTAGACGCTGTAAGTATTTTATTTTATTTTATTTTATCCTATTTTGTTTTATTTTAATTTACTTTAAATATTCGGTTTAGGATAATTAAAATGGCATTGTTTATTTTCTGATTTTTGTTTCTGAAATATAAATATAATTTTCATATTATATAGATAATAAAAATGTGATCTTTATATGGTAAAATATGAAAAGACGATATTTTTAAATATGAAAAGACGATATTTTTAAATATGAAAAGACGATATTTTTAAATATGAAAAGACGATATTTTTAAATATGAAAAGACGATATTTTTAAATTTGAAAAGACGTGATTTTTAAAATATAAAAGACGTGATTTTTAAAATATAAAAGAAGTGATCTTTAAACTATAAAAGATTAGATTTTTGAAATTGAAAAGGCGAAATCTTTATATGAAGAATAGAGGGATAAAAATAGAATTTTTATCTATATAACACCGTCGTAAAAATAGAATTTTTATCTATATAACATCATTGTAAAAAAAATAGAATTTTTTATCTATTTAGTAGCAAAGAAAAAAAATTCGATTTTTATATATTGAATAGCATAGTAAAAATTCAATTTTTTATATATTGAATAGCATAGTAAAAATTCGATTTTTAAATATATGAAGTGATTATAAAAATATGATTTTTAAATTGAAAGTGAACAAATAAAAATGTGATTTTTGTATATGTAGTGGCTACGGGCAACGAAGATGACAAAGATGCAATAACGATGAAGATTTCTATAAATGAAGTGTCGTGAAGTTGGATAGCTAGTCGGTGAGAACTTCTCACTTTAAATTTCCTTTTCTAGTTATAAATATATATACTAGGATGCAGACGGTGCTTAGTAGCACCCGACACCCGTCATCCACAGACCATGGATGACTTGTTTGTTTTGATTGATATGTTGTGAAAATTTGCTTGTGAAATAGATGAAGAGATTCATGTGTTGAAATAAATTAATTATCGTTAAAAATATAATTTTTAACGTGAAAGTGAATAAATAAATATCTATAAACAAATCGGCCGATTTGTTTATATACACTGATTTGACTGATATTGATTGGGATGATAAATTTTACACATCGCCCAAATGCACAAATAAAAATCTGTGTTTGTTGATTTGAAACCCCACACGGGTATTGGGATGATATTTAGCATACACTAATCCCAATTACTTAATTGTATGTCGATCGATTGGTCGACATACTGTGTAAGCGTTGATTATTTATATTTGATGCTTATACAGTTGTGTGGTGCACCTTGGATGATGGTTGATTGTTGATCGTTGCTATTATATACATGTGTTGTATGGAATCCATATAATTAACATTATATGGTGATTGATTGGGCCTCATTCCAATCGGGAAAATAATGAATATTATAAAAGAAGATACATGTGTTGAATATAAAAATAGTCATGTGTTGACGATGTTCCTGAGTTGAAAATATTTATGTGTTGAGTAAAATATTTTAAATAATAAAATTTACATCTTTATCATATTTAAAATTAGAACTACTTTACGATGGAGTCTAATTAAAATCAAACGATAGATACAATAGTTTTATAAAATATTTTACATAACAAAAATAGTCGTGTGTTGAAAGAAATATAGATTCATGTGTTGAATAGAATAAATATTCATTTGTTGAATAGAATAAAGAAGTTTTTGAAAAATATAAAGCCGTGTGGATTAGAGATTCGCTATTTTGACGTGAACGATATTTATATCGATTTTATTCGTTTTACAATGAATATTGAAAAGTAATTTCAAAATTTAATGTTTTGAAATGAAATTCAAATTGAATTAGATAAAAATTCAAATTGAAATTTTATTGAATCAATTTGAAATGAATTCGAATCAAATAGAAAATGAATCAATTTGAATTGAATAGAAAATGAATTGGATTCGAATTGAATAGAAAACGAATTAGAATTTGAATAGAAAGTGAATTTGAATTCGAATAAAATAGAAATGAATTCAAATCGAATTAAATTGAAATTGAATTAAAAACGAATTGAAATCGTTTCGAATGAAATTTAAAACGAACTGAAATTGAATTGAAATCAATTTGAAATGAATTCGAATTGAATTGAAATTAAATCGATTTGAAATTGAATGTAGCGTTGAAATGGTTTTGAAAACGAATTTAAAACGATTTATAAAATACGTTTTAAAAAGGAAATCGATGAAATATATATATTATATATATAATGGCCTGAATAGAACGCGCCGCGCCGCGGCAGTTCGTGAATTTCGACCATTGACTTCGAATTGACATTACGGGAGATCCGACCGTCGGATTCTCCTAAAACCGGAACCGTTGGGTTCGTATCGAAAAGAGCTTTCCAATGAATATTAGAAATTTGAAATCTAACGGTTGGATTTGGAATTATGTCCAAATCAAATTCGAAAAAGGTCACTGTAAGTGCAGTTCGATGGCCGTTGATGGAAATCGACTGTACGGGCCTTGATAAAATTATTAAAAATATCTATAATTTGTGTAAAATCATAAGAAAGGATTTGGGAAAATTGAGCAGGAGAATTCCACATTTGAAAAGATAAAAATAGATTTTTATCGAAATAAACTAGTTTTGAACTAGAATTAAAATCAATTTATTTTTGAAATAAATAAATTGAATTTGAAAGTGATTTAAAAAATAATCAATATTCCCAATACGTGGATTGGACTGGAGTTGAATCGAAATTATCTTCGGAATATTTCGATGTAGGATTTCGTGACTATACAGATATTGTTATGGGAATTTGAAAGATATATTTTATATCGTTATTTCCAATACGATATTTGTTGGTTTCAGAATTTGATATTGAATATAAGCCGGTATATTTTCTATTCAGAGCCTTGTATTTAATATCAAATGTGATTTGGGTTTATCGTGAATCGTGTTTTAGATGACATTGGTTCTTTAACCCAGTCAAAGGCAGGATGTTGATTTTTGAAAAGATTAAAACTAAGTGGAGTTTTAATGAATCTTTAATTAGATTAAAAATGTGAATTGATAATTTAAATTATCAAATTTGAAAGGTGATCGAGAATGGAGTACCACCAGTTTTGCTCCAAAGCGGTAGTTAAATCTGTAATTAGATTTGAACGTGAAATGGTAATTAATTTTACCGATAACACCGTGGTGCTAGATATGGAGTATTACCAGTTTTGCTCCATGGGATGAATAGGTTGGGATTGAGAAATAAAATAAATAATTACTTCAGTGTGATTCGTTAATCCCGACTAGTTTGAAATGATATCCAAAGGAAGATTAAAGAATAAATTTAGAAGAATTTATCTTGGATAAAATTAATGGGAACCTTTCCCTAAGAATGTGATTTTGTGAATAAAAGAATATTCTGATTTGGAACGAGGCGTTTGTATGTTTATGTAACATTTGTTTATCATATACGTGGGTTATTCAGAAAGGCCGGGGTTATACCCATTCTGAATAACCGATTCGACGAGATGTCGAAGATGAAGACGGTGGTTGAAGACCGGAAGTCTTCACATCGTTTGGGTGATTACTGATGATCTCGATTGGGTTGTACACCCAAGATGAGGGAAACAGTTGGTGATCGTCCAGACGTACTTGGAGATGGATGGATATGCGAGGAAAGTGCCTCCGGTTTCGTTCAGACCCAGAACGAACTTGTAAATGGATTGTGTGTCTAACATTGGATTTTATTCTGTGTTGATTGATCTCTATTAAATATACATCTGTTTGGCGGCGGAGAATTTATTCTCTTGCTTAACGCCCTTCTCTGAGACGTACGAGCTCAGAGGTTGTATATCGATGGACATCAGTCGCATGGAGTGAATTGCCAGAGTGGCACGCATAAGTGGCAATTGATCAGGGCTTCTGTTGAAAAGCAAAGTCTTGTGGTTGATGATCAAAGCACGGCCTGTGTGGCGTAGCTTTGTGTATAACGTGAATTCGCGAGCCTCACACCTCGGTATGAGTCAAAAACTGGATACGGACCCATGGTGTGCACGACGTTTCTTTCTAGCTAGGGTGGTGTCAGTGACCTACCAGCCCTGACATTTATATACTTTTCACCTGTGTGGTTGTTGGATACGAGGCGCCTCGGATATAGGTCTGTAAGGACCGGGAAACGTGTGTTCAGGAATTGCCAATCCTCACAAGTAAGAGAGGACCGACCTTGGAGGTTCCAAAGGATCATAGTGGGGTCCTGAGGCATTGCTAGAGTGTCTCGAACGCGGAGAGGAGCTTGCCCCTTGCCTCGGCTCATGACGGAATCCAATTTCCAATACGTGATATTGCGGTTTTAATTGTAGAACTAGTATTGCGACATAATAGATGGTACCCATGCCGCCTATGATTGATATTTATGATTGAAATTGTTTTGACACTATACACCTATAATAGTATCAAATATTGTGTTTTAAACGTATCAAGCATGCTTTGGCTGTTATAAGGGAAAACCCTATCCTCCAGCTTGCGTTGCATTGTGTGATGGGACCTGGGTCTTATAACCGCTTCATTTTTCTTTATTTAGCATTGCGCTGTTTGTTCTATGCACTGGTACTCTTGGGAGGAAACCCGTTCCGTGTTATACGGCGTGGTCCCTTGATTTACCTAACTTTAAAACCAATATTAATAACTGTTTTAATTCTCACACCAGTCACATGACTGACCTGGAGTTTATTGTTTTAACCTAAACTCTGGGTGCCCCTATTTTCCACATGGGCAGCTAGTAGTTTTGGTTTTGCAGATTTATATTCATAGGGTCCTGATTTACAGCTGGACCGATGCTCGGAAAGCTCTGTATCCGTGTATCACTTCTAGTTGTGTTTTATATATTTTTCCGCTGCTATGTAGTTTATTGTAATCTCTGATATTTGTCGAATGTAATTTATTCATTTATACTCTGTATATTCTTGTATCTGATGGAATTGTTGTAATAACAATGAAATGTTCTTCCGTCTGCGTCCTTTTGTGTGTTGTTCTCAAAGTATTTGTGCTTTCCTTCACGGGGAAGTTACGGGTCCTGACATCATCTCTTTGCAAATCGCGATTTACCCAGTTTAGAAAAACCACAACACCACTATCCTAATGCCACACCTCCAAGAGCCGACCGGAGGTCGATCTAACCCCGCTGCCACGCATGCCGGAGTACCCTCCATCTTCGCCAACAACAGTTCACCACCCAGCTCCATGGTTCGCCTTCTATTTGTTAATAACCCGCAGCCCTTCCAGACTCCCTCACGACCACCATAAGCTTCGAAATAAGATCACCACCGTTCAGAAGGAGCATCTCGACAAGATGAAGAGGTTTGTTGTTTGGGTTTTCTCGGTTAGGTGATTTGTTGGAAGTAAAAGAGGGGAGATAGTTTGATTGTTGTTGACCATCCATTTTTCCATGGTGGCTTGGGCTTGCGTTGACCATACTTGAATTAGAATGACCGATTTAGGGTTAGCGTTAGTTAGTTTATATAGAAAGTGGGAAGAATAAAATATAATTTTATTATACACAACTTGTAATGAAGAAATGTTTCCAAAACAACCACAATCGACTCCTGTTTTTCCGATACAAATGCTAATCCTAGTATAAAAAATATTTCGGACCCAATGGGACAGGTTTGGTCGAATTCTGAGGTCATTTGTGAAAAGCCCTTTATAAATATCGATGAAAAATCAAGCGTTTAAAATTCCTTTAATTACAGAAAAAATCAAAAAAATATGAAACCTTGACATTTTACTAGACCTCTTCCTAACGGATCGAATGAATCTTGTTTCGTTAAATTTGGAGTTCGTTTGGCCAGTCGTTTATTAATTAAAAGTTACCGTGTCTAAATAACACAAGTGATTAAACAAAAACAGAGACATTTTTGGCCATCGAAGTCACATAGATATCGGTGTTTGGCACGAAATTTGATTTTCTTACAATAACTTAACGGTACGGTTCCAATGAAACTAATTTCATCGAAAACAGAGACTGTTTGCAAAAATGACTATTTTTAACACTTATATAATAACGAATAAAATATTATTTAAATTCGAAAATAATTCAAATAAAAAAATAATAAATTATTATTATCATATTTATCCAAATAAAATTATCATATAGTTATACAACTAGATATCGTCAATTTTGAGTCAGGACGGTGTCCAAATTATATTAAAACTTATTATCTCAATAAATAAAAGTTATATCTTAATAACGATTTCCATAGCGACTATTTTAAAATTTGAATTGGACATAAGTAACAATCTATATTATGAAATCTGAATTTTGCTCTTCCATATGAAAATTATAACCCACTAGATTCCAGCGTTTCTTGTTTCATAGAATTCCGACTTATAATGGATCCTGTATATTCAATTGAAGTTCAAAATTACGAACTGCCGCACCATTTCGAGCTCGATTTATATTATATATAAATTTAACATTTAAACTTTGTTTTAAATAAACGAATTCAATATTAAATCCATAAATATTCCAAATATAATATTTAAAATAATAAATTAAATTAAATATTCAGCTACCAAAAATACGGGACATTACAAATACCCTAAGGAAAAAGGGATACATCCTTCCTTAATTATGTTAATAAATATAGAGCTTAAAATATAGATGGACTTAGTAGGTTAATAATATAAAATATTATTAACCATATAAACCCGTGATGATAATGAGGTGTATACGTATAGTACTTCGATGTAGAGGGACTAAACGGGAATAATTTAATAACATAGCCTACTTTATCCCAATAGGGAAAGGTTCTAAAGGCAAGTGTACAAATCTAATAACCTTCGCATATAGTCCGCTTCCTTGGGTCCCAAGTGGCTAGGGTTAAGGAGCCCACCTTGGAATAGGTCTTTCAATTTAGGGGTCTTAATTGGCAGGTGTGTGTGGGTCTACCTAAATCTAGAAACTTAAAACATAAGATATGACTACCTATCCTACGGGAAGTAATAAGCGACTAAGGGGGGCTATCTAATAAGATCATCTAGAAGGTGCACAAATGATAAAATACCAGCTCTCACTTATTGCGGGGTAAGGGTATATACGTGAATGACGAAAGCCTTAACTAGTAGGGCCTGTAGTTAGTGCCCTTTAGTTCATGTTAATGTTAAGTAAATTATCGAGAAATAATAAGTGACCAATCGGCCCGCCTAGGGTCTTAAACGACCAGGAAGAATCCACCCCATTTATCATTAGTAGTGAGGCAATAAATGATTAAAGATAAGTGAATGAAAGCATATGGATATAGAAACTCCGTAATTAGGGGTCTAATCTAGATATAGTAATTAGCTTAGCTCTGGTATAAAGGATTCATAAAAGTATGCGTAAACATTCTATCTTGGTATTATACTTTGGGAACACAAATTTGGCAAAGAGTAGTAGAGTCGTGCGTAAACATTTGCAAGGGTATACTAGAATTACTAACCTTATTAGGCATACATTTTGGGTTGAACTAAATGGGATACATCTGCGTATTATAATCTGTGTTGTACATTTCATGTTCACCAAAATCTTGTTTTTCTGACCCTCTCCTCATTACAACCACGCAGGTTTTCTAGAGAAGGTCGGGTTCTCACAGGTGTTTTAGTTTGGCTTTCGGTCCTAGTTCTCTTTTATGCTCGGTATTGGAAAATTTACTTACTTTGAAAAAGGTAGTTGCTTAAGTTAATACTAGTTTATCCTATTTTGTTTCCACTGTGAGTTATCTTATCGTACTCTGATTATGCTTATGCTCATTTATTGCAGGTACCAGATATACATGCTCCATACTTGGATGTGTTCAAGTTTTGATTTTTTTCGAAATTTTGGAGCAGAAAAGTGTGGGGTGTTACATTTGGTATTAGAGCTTAGGTTAAACGATCAGAGGAATTAGTTAAAATAAGACTCGTGAGAGAACGTAATTCGATTTTATTTTCTATTTTTCTTCGTCTTTCTTACTCAAGTTTAAATTTTTTCGATGATGAATTAGTCGTTGGCCTAATTATATAAAATGGGCTTTAAGTGACTAAGAGTTGAAATATATTGTGTTCGGGTTTCTAGCCAATTTTGTCTTACCCCACAGTACGTTGGCGATCTCATCATGTAGATCATAAGGACGACATATGGCGGATTTGTTGATTCGATTTGGGAGACTTGACAAAAATCTAGCTACAACCGAGATAGTGGTGACTCCTGGTTTTTGGTCTCGTTTGGTAGTTCAGTTTAAAGCCATTGTTCGATCTAAAACGAGAAAAGTTCAAGTTCGTATGTCATATCTATTGCCAAAATATAATTATGAGGTATATCCATTCGTTACTTCATTGAATTTTCAAATCTAAATTTATTGAAATATTCATTTGAGTTCTTGCCCTTGTATTTGAGGAAATTTCATTTTTAAAAATATTTAGAAAAATAAAATGGGTTTCAATGGTTTTGAATTACAGTTTCGGAAAGCGGTTTTAAAATGACCTAGTTTTATAAAGATATGGTTTTAAATTTCAATCAATTCGTGTTTCAAAATTATTGGGGGTTTAGTGTAATTTTAATAAATGTAGTTCGATTGGTAGGAAGGGAAGAATTAGTAATGACAAGGAATACACCACTAAACTTAAGAATAATAAATATTCTTTCCTTGTGATTTTTAGTATCCCTCTCGCTATATATATTGGATAATTTATTGAAATTATCACAATTAATCCTTAGGATTTTAATGCTTCAACATTTTTAAACATGAAAAGGTTTTTCAGTTTGTAATATGAACTAGAATATGAATAATAATAATAATAGGATGCGTTTATAAATACGAAACCATTAATTTATAATAAATTCCATTATTGGAAAAGTTTTAATTTTTTCTTTGAAAAGGCTAAGGAAAATCCTTCATCTTGATTTTTGGGGTATTTGATTGTAAATCGTCTGTTTGTTATCAGCTAGGTAAGGGGAAAATCTGTTTTAGTTTACACTACGAATTTCTAGCTGAGTTATTTTTGGAATTTGTTCGTTCGTTGTGTAGTCGTAGCATCGTTGTTGAGGCCATAAATCTTTGGAGTTGGTTCGAAATTTGAATATGGTCTTTGATATCGTCATGATGAGGATAATTGTTTTTCGGATTGCGTTAAATCTTAAAAGATAATGCGGGACGATTAATATTTTATTCCGACCTAATAAGGTCAAGGTCCAACCTCTATCCAAAGCCCATTTGGTAGTTGACCGTTTAGTGTTATGCTAGGTCAATCAATTAGTTGATGAGTTTTGGTACAACTTTCACCGAGTACTCAACCATAAAAGTTGCGTCCAAATTATCCCCTTAACTTTCTTCTTTCGTCCTTCATTCCGCATCTAGCAGAACCATATTTTTATCCTTCTTCTCTTTCTTTGTTGTCGCCTCGTCTCCTCTTTTTCCGTGCTTGTTTGCGCATTAGATCTTGCCTCACTAATACTCCAAGATCTAATTTTTTCTTTCCGACCATTTCTTGGTCTATAATACCTAGTTGTAATATTCAATCCTACACACACCATTTATGTCTCATCCTTAGGGAAGGGAACAATCGTTTGGATTGGGATAGGCAAAAAGGTATCACCGCTCTAGTGCTAATGAAATTTGTCATGACATTTGGACTTGCACTGATCCATTGCTTCAAGATCTTGAATAGGATTTTTTTTGTTTGTGTTGCATTCGCCTTTGTTATACCTTGATTAGGGATAGGTCCTTTTGAAGGTGATAGTCGTTTCGGAGATGAAGACTAAGCTATCTTTAGATTGTTTTTTTCTAAGGAGAATCTTAAAGAGATATAGGAATACGTGTTTTAGATGGATTTATATGATCTTTTGTTTGACCTGCTTTGGAAATTTTGCAGCAAATATTTTTTCTTAATGTCGGGTTTTGAGTTCGGGAATCTATGTTAGAACTACCTATGCAGACATGTAACCCATTTAGCACGTCGTTCTATAAATGGGAAATTATGACTAGATTTGTCTAATGATGCAGAATATAATCTTTTGCTTAATCGATGGCATAACCATCATTTAGTACCGCGTCATATTTGATTCAGCTTTTGTTCCTGTGTATTGTCTTATGGAGTTACTTTATGTAAATTCACATATCCATTTTTTCTTTAGACAATATTAGGTGGGTTTCCATGAGAAGAAGTTTTGTGGTAGGTTTCTTTTATCATTGAAATTATTTCTTAAAGAGGTAGTGATTTGGAAGCCGCCAACAACACCAACAATATTTTTAACATGAGATTGAGCATTTTTGTACCATGATATGGTTAATCAAAGATCATAAAAATGGTTTGAGCTCCAGCCACAGAGCAAGATATCTTGTTGTTTATAGCCATTGTTTTGGGAGTTTCTGTGTTGTTGTTTTGTCGTCGCTTTGTTGTTTTCCCTTTCCAACATCAGGTTCTTGGCTTTGTGTTGATTCGTGCTTATAACTGTTAGTGTTGTTTAAATCGCACAACTTAGGTTAATGAGATTTCTATGTATAGAGATATTTATGTCATTTACACATGCCTATTTGAATGAAATCTCATTTTTCTTGTCCAAACTAACAGTTGTCCTAAGGCTTGAAAGAATAGAATTCTGTATTGGATAAATTTTAGCAAAGGACCAGTTCCGCGTTGTTTGTTGTCATGGGAATATATAAATAAATCACCATTCCTTGTTAAAACTAAAATTTGTTTTGGTCTTTTGTGCGTGATTTCAGTTTTTCACATTTTTACTTGACTGACTTCCTTCTATGTCGACATGTGACTTGGATCGTTTAAGTTTCTGTAAAATACATTTTTTGAAGTTTTTGGAAATGTTGTTTGAATTTTTCTTATCATTTTCTTATTTTTATGGGAAAGTGAAACTATTTTGAAACAAAATTTTCAAAATAAACATGACAAGGTTTCAAGTGAAAATTTATTTTTATGAAAAATTTCAATTTTTAGTCACATGAACGACGTAAGGAAGATTTTTGGATGCTTTGTGTGCGCGTTTTATTGGTTCAATAGGACCGGTGATACGATAAAAACGTCAACAGTAACAAGGAAAAGGGTACTTTTGCCTTGGAAACATTGTTTCCATACCTTGTCATTGATGCGCACAAGCTATTACTTAACTCCTTTTACGTTTTAGAGCTTGTTTTAAGCCTCCTTTACAATCTATAAATGAAAATTTTCAGAGTATTTTGGGTAACTGAGGTGAAAATCCTACTATAGGGCGGAAAATGGGAAAGTTGTAAGCGGGAAAAATATTAAAATACTTCACTTCGATTTCCTTTTTCCGGTTTAGGAGAAATTAAATAGGAGATGATTGGATTGCGTGACGTTGTGGATTGTATGGTTTGGATGCAAAAATTGGTTGCTTCACACTTTCGTTCGTAATTGTGCGAGGGTAATGGATGAAAAAGAGTTTTCTAAATTTGCATTCATATGAAACTGCTAGTATATTTAGGTTGTTTTGCATCATTTTTTCAAAAGTATTTCAAAATTTAATGCAAACATGTAGGAGGATCCAATTAAATCATCTTACATGCATATTTAATAGTTGAATTGCATTATGTGCACCATGCACATATAGACATGGTTGCAAAGTGGATGAACATAAATTGGTTGTGTAGAATAGGACTGTAGGCGTTAGAATTTTAGGACGAAACTCCTTTTAAGGAGAGAAGAATGTAACAAACCTGAATTTTTGCAATATAAATTTATTATTAGAATTTCAAAAATAGGAATTTATATAAGTGAAGGAATTTGACCACGAAACTTTAGCCGACGCATTCGTCTCGGAAGTTTGGCCAACTTTCATGTTTGGAGTTTCGCGAACGGAGTCTATATGAAAAGTTACTAACGAAATACGAAAATGGACGGAAATAAATAAATTAGAATTTAAATACATATTACACCTTATATAAGAAGTCGACCTAGGCATCTGATGGCCCAAGCGGTCGACCGACGTTCGACCGCTATGGTCGACCTACTGGGCATCAGTTTTCCCAGTGACGGCTAGGTTTTTTGGGTTTGGTTTAAAACTAATCCCACGGTCCAAGGCCAATTCTACCCCGATAAATAAAGGTGTAGTGACTCATTCTTTTCCATATAAATCTGCAGTGGCAACGGAGCTCTACCATTTTCCTCCTTCTCCAAACTAAATTTACAAAATAAAAATATGTCCATATAAACACATCAAATCCAATTCATATGAAATTGACAGGATAAATAGATCTAATGGAAAAGAATGCAAATTGAGGCTCCAAATCAGATTCTCCCCTCTCTTCCTGTTTTCTTACATCTCTATAGATCTGGAATTTTCCTCTTTCTAGATAAATTATAGATTTATAAGAATTTGGGGATTGTAGGCCTAAAAGGGTTCAAACTTTGGATTTGGAGGCTATAAGGTGAGCAGAAAATTTATGAATATATTTATAATAACTGATCTATTTCATTTGAATTAGATCCAAATTTTTATGTCTATTTCCTATCATATCTGTTTATTTAAGTATTGTAATTTGATGAACAACCATCATATCTGATTATAAACATTGTTAAAACTTGTGAATTGTAAGTTATGGTTATGCTTAATATCAATTGTAGGATTCTTAAACTTGTCCACACATGTTCCTACAGTTATGTTGTAAAATATGTGTAGTTGTTGTGTAGCACTACAGATCTGGAAATCAGTCCCATTAAATGCTAATTAATGTAGTTACGTACCAGATCTTTAGTTCAGTGTTGAATAATAAAGTATGTGAATTTGGTAAAAGATGAAATTAGTAAATTATGTGATTGTAATATTAAAAAATGTATGCCTGTTTGTATTCAATATTGGTTGGTTTCGGCTTATTCATTTTAAATATATCGTTTTTCTCCTTTTGAATAAAAAGGCATTATTTTGAAATCACAAGAGATAAGATAAAAGGACTAAAAAGAGGAAAGTGGTTCAAATGTAAGTATAAATATAAATGTATATATTTGTGCATAATGTGCATCAACAAATCCAAATTATACATTTAAATATATTTTTTGTGATTTGGAAATATGTCAATCTACTAATTAGGCATAATTTACAGCGATTACGGCAAAAAGTCTTTTTGTAAGATTGGAACCTTTTGAAAAGATTGAATACAAAAAGGAAAGTTTGGTTATTTACTTGACCAAATCATTTAACTAATAATAAAACTAAAAACAAAAATAATAACTACACTGAACACATGAAAACATAAATATAAAAATATACATACTATCCGTCCAAATCAGCGTAAAACGGTAAAATATACACTGTATGGAATATTGAATGTTTGGAAAAGGTTTTATTATGGAATTATATGTAAATGTAATCCATATTGAATTAACATATTTGTGGTGACTATTTGTAGCAATTAATATAATTAAATGCTACAAATTGGACCGCAAATCAATAAATAACAATTGTGACCAATGTGGGTTGGGGACAGTAAATATGATAGAATAATGGGTACAATTCATGAAATTAATTAGGATAAATGTTGTACACCCGAAATTAGGAAATTTGAATTATAACTACATTTGGACACGAGATTAAACTCAACTTGTTGTATAAGCCTGCACGGAACCGACCGACAAATCCAACAACGAAGGTAGTCACTTTAATGTGAGGGGTCTAATGCGTAAACATAAATTAATAAGGCACATAACTTGTGGTAAAAGTGTGCCCGGAACTGATCAACAAATCCAGCATCCACAAGTAGTCAACTTAATGTAAGAGGCCTGGTATATATATATATATATATATATAACAGTAAACCAATGAATAAATAAATGAATAAGAATAGTAACTATATGTTGGGGTACAACAAATAGATATCTTAGGACCGATAAATAGTTGCCTTAGAAAAACATGACCGTTATGGTCGTAAAAGGCAATAAAATTAGAAATAAAAGTAAATGGGTGTCAAAAAGGGGATTAATGGATATTGACTGTCGTTTAAATACAAGTCCAAATTAGGGCAGAAATCGAATAAATAACCTAAGAAAAAAGGGATGCAACCTTCCTTAATTATGTTAATAAATATAGAGCTTAAAATATAATTGGACTTAGTATGTTAATAATATAAAATATTATTAGCCATATAAACCCGTGATGATATTGAAGCGTACACGTATAATATTTCCGTGTAGAGGGACTAAACGGGAATAATTTAATAATATAACCTACTTTATCCCAATAGGGAAAGG
The DNA here is from genome assembly GCA_030737875.1 of Allium sativum. Taxonomy (NCBI): domain Eukaryota; kingdom Viridiplantae; phylum Streptophyta; class Magnoliopsida; order Asparagales; family Amaryllidaceae; genus Allium; species Allium sativum. The sequence continues at coordinate 1,030,179,783 of CM060916.1, read as the reverse complement.
TGCTAAAGGCAAATGGGGTACGAATCCAGTAACCTTCGCGTATATTTCACTTCCTTGGGTCTTAAGCAGCTAGGGATGAGGAGTCCACCTGGTAATAGATCTTTCAGTTTAGGGGACTTAAATGGAAGGTGTGTGTGGTCCTACCTACAACTGGTAACTAAAAACTTCAGATATGATTGACTACATATATAACAGGAAGTAATAAGTGACTAAAGGGGTTATCTAATAAGGTCAGAAAGAAAGTATAGCGAACAATAAAATACCATCTCTCACCTTATGCGTGGTGAAGGGTATATGCGTGAATGACAGATGCCTTAACTCGTAGGGCCACTAGCAAGTGCCCTGTAGTTCATGTTAACGCTAAGTAAATTACCGAGAAATAATAAGTGACCAATCGATCCGCTTAGGGTCTTAAGTGATCCAGAAGAATCCACCCTATCTATCATTGAAAGTGAGGCAATAAATGATGAAGGATAAGCGAATGAAAGTATATGGATATAGAAACTCCATAGTTAGGGGTCTAATCTCGATATAGTAACCAATTAAGCTCTGGTATAAAGGCTTCACAAAAATATGCATAAACATCCTATCTCGGTATTATACTTCGGGATACATCTGCGTATTATAATCTGTGTTGTACAATTCTTGTTCACCAGAATCTTGTTGTTCTAACCCCGTCCTCATTACAACAACCCAGGTTTTCTAGAGAAGGTCGGTTTCTCATAGGTGTTTTAGTTTGGCTTTCGATTCTCGTTCTCTCACATGCTTGGTATTTGCAAAGTGACTTACTTTAAAAAAGGCAGTTGCATGAGTTAATACTAGTTTATCCTATTTTGTTTCCGCGGTGAGTTATCTTGTCGTACTCTGATTATGCTCATGCTAATTTATTGCAGGTATCAAATATACACACTCCATGCTTGGATGTGTTCAAGTTTTGTTTTTTGTTGAAATTTGGGCATAGAAAAGTGTGGGGTGTTACACCTTTCACCTGAGGCAGCCGCTGAATCATCCTAAGATCATCCCAATCGGTTTTTAGGTTTCCCACTATCAAAGAAGTAGCCAAGGCACACTCATCAGATGGAACCACACAAACCATGCCTCTATGGGTACAGATTCATTCGGCCTACCACAAAGGGCCATCTCGTAGTATCCTCACGTCCCGTGGAGGTCCTGTACTTCCTTCCAGTCCCATCAATAATAAGTTGAACAAGCTTCCATCGTGTATCCAAACACTTATGATGATCTGCCCCGTTGTGCTCTTCACTCACTTACGTATGGACTGCCCCAAGCGCATCATATTATTATGTCATTAGACCTTAAGTCTAATATTTAATTACATGCTTGTTTCATTTAACCCATTGTTAATGAATTGAAACATTTACTTATTTACCCTTCATTCAAGTTATCTGCTTATCAGCTTAATTGGCCACTTAATTTCCATAATCAGTCTTTGAGCTGGAACAGACCACTACTTATATTATATCCATTGAACTTAATTTCTCAATTATATGATTTATTATAATAGGTTGCATCCTCTGTTCATTACGTACTTCACAAGTTTTTTATTCCTTTTTTATCTACATAATATCTTTCACTAATGTTACCCCATTTTAATTTCGTCTTTACGATTTATTCTTTAGGAAATTAGACTTATTCCTAATTGATTGGTTATTAAAATTGTAAAAATCTATTTCCATAGCTTAAAGTAATTACCGCAGTGGAAATCCACAATTGGAAGATATTTCTTTCAATTATTCTTAGGCTATTGAACATTGTGCCCTATTTCTCCCTGTTACACATCTTTATTTATTTTTAAACTCGCAATTAGTTTTTCCACTTCTTTTAAAAACTGAACTATGGAAGTATATCCCTTTTTCCTAAACAATCAATCTAGACTACTACTAAATTCCTAATTTAATTGATATACATTAATCCTTATCTCTAGATTATTTTCCCTTTTTTCGTAACTATAGTAAAATTGGACACAATTGGGTTTATGCCCTTTTTCTTTCAATCCCTACAATTTTTGCATTATTTCCAATTGAAATCTGAAAAGTTATTTCTTACATATAATATGAAGATTCTAAGACCTACCCTTTTTGCTACAAGTTTATTGTACATAACCTTTTTTGTGCCATATCAATCTTTGTCACATTAAATTGGTAAGCCTTACCAAGTTTGTCTACTTTTAAATTTCCCTTTCATTATAATTTTGGCATAATGCATTCATTTATCCCTAAATCACCAAGTTTTCCTTTTTTTAACTTATAATTCCCATTAATTTGCATAAAATTACAATTAAATTAATTTGCACATAACCACAATTCAATTACTTTGCGCATAACACAAATCAGTTAATTCACGCCTAACTAGTTTATTTATAGACGCTCAGAAGAGCCACACTCGTCAGATCAAAACAAATAAAATCCAAGCCTTTCACATGAAATAAATTACGCTGCCTGACCCAAAATGGGTCGAACCATGCTTCAGGTGGGTCTACCCGAGTCGACCCGTCTCTGAAGTGTGTTGACCCGTATATACGGTTTAAAGTTGTATATCTAGGTCGTTTTCTGCGTGATTGCTGATGCAATTAAAAAATTCCCTTAATGTTATATTCTTCCCTATTTTCATTTATTCTACCATTATTACACTTCGTTTTTAATTTACATTCAAATTTCAAATTAAAATCTATGCGTCGTATATCTCCATAAAATTTCAACCATTAATAGCTGCGTAATTTTTGCTTCTTTAATGTTATTATTAACAAACCATTTCATTGATTCTTTCTTCATAGCCCATCTATTTCAAAATTCAAAAAACATTATCTTGGTATTTATTTCTTACTTGTTTTGATTAATTACGTGTTACTTTTGAATTTCATGTATATATATAATTTTATATGAAATATATATATATATATATATATATCTATTTTGAAAACTGGTACGCATTTATTAACTAATGAAATTCAGTATTGAAATAGATATATATAAACATGCATATATATATATATATATATATATATACATATACAAACACTTATATATAATCTTTCCTTATATGTTCGTACACATATACTTTTTGCTTGGAACATGCGTCTTTTGATTGGCCCTCTTAAAATTTAAAAGCGTGACGTTGGTGGGAATCAAATTTCTGACCTCTAGTCTACGAGTGCATAATCTACCACTCTACCTAATACTTCTTCTGTTCACAAAATTAGAACATCGGAAACTATTGGATTTATGTGTGTTTCTCATATTTCTTTTCTTTTTCATGTTTGTTTTGAAACTTTATGTAATGATATCTTTTTCGTTTTAAGCTCGTTTTCTACAAACTATAGGTCTAAATTGGTCAGAAAATCGCCATGGACACAATGTTGCTAGTTCATGACCAAATTTAGAAAATTTTACGAATTTTATTTTATTACTTAATTTAAAATGCGGGGTGTTACATTGTCTCACCCTTTAGGGAATTTCATCCCTGAAATGTGGTAAGGGTAAAATTAAGTAGTTCCTCCTATAGATATCAACCATCATGTGTACATCTAATTTTTGCAAATATTTGTTCACTTGTGCAAGGTGTAACACAACATAAAAATACATGAATGCCTAAGCGATACGTGTTAGAGTTTGTGCCCTAGAGGCAATTCATTTGATGAAATTGATAACACTGTTGATGATATTATTTTATTTGGAATAAAATATTATTATATTGTATTTAGTGCGTAATATAAATAATAATATAATAGAAGTCCTTAGAATAATAATACGGAATTATATAGTTCGAGTAAGACTGAACTTGAGATTATATAATGTGATAAGTATAATATTTCTTAAATGCCCCTAGTCGAGTTTTATTGTTAATATAGGACAACGATAAAGCGTTAAGACTAGTATGTTGATTGACTAATGATCACATCTCATTGATCATTAATATACATGATATTAAAATCAAGATATAAATACGTATTGGAGAATAGCGTATTGGGCTGACCCACCGTGAGATAACTACATGGAATATAATTAACGTGTATCATAAGTTGTTCTCATGGTGATAGTGATATAATGGTCCTCAGACCTGAAATCATTATAATTTTATTCGAGGATATTTGTGTTTTGATATCATCTAAAGTTATTTCGTAACAGAGTAATGATAATGGTGATTATTGGATATATTTAGAATTGAATATAAATTATGAATGATCTAGATTGAATTTAACCCTATGATATATTCGTAGTGATATCCATGGGCCTCTTGATTAAGTGAGACTGTGAAATGCATGGCCGTGCTCAAATATAGATTTGTTTGAAACAGTCTACTTATTGATAAAAAACAGATTAAATTATAAAGAGGATGATACGATCCATGCCTCCAGTTTAATCTTGGATATAACGGTTAAAAGGATTAAATTATATTGATACACCATTCACAAAGTTCATATCGAATCATTGATATTGTTGTAGCTTGGGTAGCAGTGATGTATTACTAGATGCTGCTCACTGTTTACGGTTTAATTGTTTAAATGGTTGCCAACGCTACAACAACCTATAGGGTCACACTTATAGGTGTTGCAAATGAAGAGAATATTTAAAATGGAAATCAAAAGTTAGTTTTGACTAATTCATTTGAACGGATAAGAGGGGAGTAAAATATCTCGTTAGTGTTCACTTTATAAAAGGATACGAGGGCCGCATTATTGATTATCCCTTTTTCCAAAAAAAAAAAAACCTAATCGAAATCTTCAAACCCTAAATCTCATTCAAGATAAATCGGCTAGTACCGATCCTTCATTCTTGGATTTGATTGTCAATATCGAGAGCAACACCCGTGGATCTCCTATAGAGGTGTTCGATTTCAAACATTCGATTCGAAAAAGATCTGAATTCATTTAACTATTTCAAAGACAGGGTTTCGTTCGATTATGCTATTCAAGAAGAAAGGTACCTGTTTTGATTTAATTTTGTTCGATTTAATCAATTAGGGTTTCTGATTTTAATTGGTTCCGCTGCAATTCGATCCCAAATTACCTTCAATGGTATCGGAGCATTAGGTTTAACTCGAATCAAATATTGGTTAGGCCATAAGAATTATTATCGTAATAATTTAAATTATGCGGTGAATATTGATAAAAGGTAGATCTGGAGTACAATAAAAATTCGATTTAGAAATAAAATTATTTCAAGATAATCAAAATTCTGTTTTGATTAATACTGTTGAAACTGAATTCGTAAACGTTGTTGATTCAGTTGTATATGGTTGATTCTCCAGTTCTGATCAATATGCGATATGGTTTGATCATGTTTGTTTCTGTTATCATCAGTGAGTTCTCAAACTTGCTGTTTTCAGATTGAATGATTAAGGACCAAATAATTTTATTTGGATTTGTTTAAGTGGTTTGATCATATATTAGATAATCCGTTCATTCATAGGAGTGACCGGGTGATTTTAATTCACAGGTAGATCTATAATAATATGAACTGAACCTAATATTCACTCAGTTCTAAAATTTTAGTGTTTTTGGATTCAGCAATAGATAATTTATCTTAAGATTTTGTGAGTGACAGAAATGTGATTCTATGACCTATGTAATTTTGTGATTGTTTCATGATCAACACACTATACCAGGAAATTCCATTCAATACTAAAACCTTCATGTGGTTGTTCTGTTTATTAAATAGATGAAGGTTTCCTGTATATGCATATTCTCATGTATGATACACTTATTAGTTTGAATGATGTCAATTCTGATAATTGGAAATTACCATAGTTTACTAGTTCTGGTATATATACATATATACATATTCATATATATATATATAATCATCTATGTTACCATATAGCACTGTATTATATGATTAACATATATGAACACCTATGATGATTAAATATTGAAAATAGCCATAGTTTGATCAGATTTGATCTAGTCATGTATGCCAAGCAAAACCAGTTACAAAGCATCAGATTTGATCTGATTTATTTTGTTTGATATAACAGTAATATGCATACAAGTTAACTGACATAAACATATAAGATTTAATCTGATTTTATCTTGTTTTTTTTTCAGTTACATGTGAATGTGTAATACTCTAGTACATGTGTCAGATTTGATATGTTTTACCTTTTCAATATTACAGTCACATATATATAAATGAAACGGATATTAACATATCATATATGATCTGATTAATCTTGTTTTATCCTCAGTTATGTGTACATATGATGAACTTTGTCTATAAGTGCATCTATTCCTTTTACTGAAATTTATATTGATAAATTTTATGGGAAAGCCATTTAAATTCTGTAAAGGGTTTTGATGTTAATCTGTAATCAGAATGATATGCAAAGTATAACAGATTTCAGAAATCATGTTATATAACTATCAGCATCCTCTAGATATCATACTGAATTTAAATAGTAGATCAAATAATGTTCATTGTGATGACATTGATACAAAATAGTTTGACTGATAACTTATTGCAAAACAGTTTCACTATTGTGTTATGAACACAGTTGTGAGTAATGAATAGGTAGAAAATTAAATCTTAGATGAAATTAGTTCATTATGAACAAGATTTGATTTCTGCCAAATCTGGAAAGAACTACTTAATATATTAATTATGGAAATTCTTATTCGTTGTAATCAGAAAACATGTTGGTCAATATGATTACCTCTGGATGTTTAATCAGACACGAATTTGTGTTAGATGTTATTTTGTCTATATGTTAAATAATGAAATATCCGTTTTGAATATGAGGTAAAAGGTAAAAACTTAATCAAAATCTGTTTGATTAGCATATTTTTTATAATCTCCAATATAAGAGGATTATAACATAAAACTCTTTTTTATAATGAAATCGTTTCATTAGAAACGATTTTGTATATGATATAAAATAAACAGTAATGGATTTGTGAGTTAAAGAAATTGGATAGGACTCCTGGTTTGAAATGTTTAAACCCCACCAAATATTATTCAATGTTTTGAAATGGATTGATTTCAGTAAACACAAATTTTGGTTTTGCTTTTAAATCTGATTGGAATCATGAGTAAATATGTGACATTATTCCTAACCTATTACCAGATTCAATATAGCATATTTGATGATATGATCTGTATATCTGGTTCATTGTTTACCTCATATGATTTATTGAACAGATTTGAATATGATTTGAATTATCTTAAGCACTCATATGGACTGATAGATTATTAAAAAACATACATACTCATATGAATGGACAATAAACCTTATCATATTTTCTCATATCTGATGGGGTTGTATTGTATCAATTCATCTATTCATAGATGGACTATTGGATCTTATTATGATAAAATCCTTTGTCTTGTATATTTCTTTGTTTCACTTGAATGTGTTTTAAGAAACACAATAAAACTGATCTGTTTTCTATTATATGTATATGTACATATATACTGCAAGAAGAGACTTAACAAGTATGACTTGATTCATGGTTCAAACTGTTGGCATATATATTGATATATGGACCTGGTTTTAATATTTATACTAATAAATGGACACTAGTATCAGACTGGTTACTTAAATAAAAGAAATACTAAGTGCATGTGTAGTTTTAAACCATTGATTATATTATAGTTTAAGAAAAGCCTTTTAACCTCATTATGAATGATAAATCTTGGTTGTATAATCATAAAAGACCTCATTTCATATATGTATGATACTCTGTTCATATATGTTTGACATGGATGAATTTAAACAATGTTATACATACATACATATATATATATATATATATATTTGATATATATATGTATACATACTGCACAATGATGCTTTGTTTAATTTAGTTAGAGTATCTAATCTGCATTTGTTTATATTGATGAATTTGTGCAGATTAATCCCAATAGCATCAATCAGTTTGACTGAGCTAAACTATACAAGAGGATGGACATGTGAATGCAACATTATGGGGCTTCCTGAAGCATATGTAGTTATGATATTTTGCAGTATGACTGCATATAAATATCATAATGTTCTGTTTATTCGTATTGATAAGTATGAATCATAGTTGTACATGTATACATTATGAACATGCTGGTTTGCACACTTATATTAATGGCTAAATACAGAACTGTTTTGTATTGAATTAATGTATGTGTTATTATCATTATAATATCATTATGGTGTTTGATCAATGATAAGTCAATGCATGTTTATTATGTCAAGTGCTTATGCTTATGATCTTTTGCTTAAATCTATGAATGCAGTACGGTATGGACTGAATATTATATAAACATATAATGGTTACATAATGCATGATGCTTATTTATATATTCTTTTCTTAACGGGACTGTAGGTTTTATCCACATACATTTTAAAATTTATGAGGATTCAAACCAATTTTAATTGGTCCTTGAATTCCTTTAGGGTGGATAAAAGTATACAATGAAAATCTATTTGGTTGTATAGATTTTAAGTAAATTTATAATTTATCTGAAACCTTGCAATATAAAAGTTATATCAACCATCTCTTTGAAATGTTCAAAGAAGAGTAGATCGCTTCATTGAATTTGAATATATATATATATATACACACACACAAATATATATATATATATATATTATTTAAATTCAAATAATATTACGAATATAAAATACATATATTTTGATATGTGTAAATAACTTTAATATTGTTTCTCACTACGAATTATAAATTCCCTCTAAAGCAATTTTTTGTTATATTAAGTCATGGTGACATCTTCCAATAATATACTCCTCACTGTCCAAAATCACTGGATGTAACTAACGCCAAAGCGTTGTGCACCTTTTATTTTGGTTATATGCGATGGAGTAAAATGTGGTGCTCCAACCTATTATTTGGTCTGACTTAACTAGGCTGCATAATACGATTATGGCCTTAGAGACAATAGCATGCATTATTCTATATTTTGAGCAAATGAATAATATTGAACAAAATGTTCATCATGCGATCCAAGAATTATATACTATATAATTGACATAAGATGTCTACCTAAAAGGTTGTGTTTTGGGTTTAGCCACAGCTGGGTAAGGCATGACTAGATATGGATCTTGGAACACCATTATATATGTATACCGATATGTATATATAAACAGAGGGATGTTAATTTGAGTGGGAGTGTATTTTATTTTAAATTACATATTTATGTTAATATAAATTTTGATTGTCAAAATTTTGTATTAAATAAATATTACAGAATCAATTATTATTTTATTATCTAATGTAGATATTAAATAATAAATAACTCGATAATTTAAATTAATCCTTAAGAAGGATATAAATTGAATTAAATCAAATTTCTTGACTAACATTGAAATTTGAGGATTGTCCTCAAACAAATCAAACGTAATTGTTCTAACAAATATAGAGGATCCAAAACCAAAGTCAAAGTATGACTTTAACTGAATAAGATATAAATGTTATAATAATCTACTTATACATTCCTAGTATTAGATACTAGATATAAATCACATAAATGTACGTTGATTTACAGAAATTGCAGAATAAGTAGAAATCTGATAAAATGACAAGTGGACTTACGAATGGAAATGAAACAAAAGTTGTTGGATTATCCACAGCAAGTTGATTCTTGTTCTATATACTGGCTTAATTAAAATAGATAAAATAATTGTTATTATGAAATTCCATTTAAAATAAATGTTATTATAAAACTTGTTTTGACAGGTTTAAATTTCATTTGTAGTAAAAGAACAATTGTTGTTCATTTTATTTAAATGAAATATCTAATGGAATTTCACAAATAGTTAATGAATTTTATAAATCTTTAACTATAATGTACCTGACATAAATACCAAGTGAATTAAATTTAGTGATTTAAATCCAACATACTTTTAGCATTACCAGTTAGCCAATATAAACAAGAAAGTATATCAAAATCCATAATGATGGAATTTTGAGATCATCTGACTTTGAATTATATAAAGAATACAAATCTTGTTTATTAGGCAAAGTAACTGAATCATTTTTCCATTTGACACAGTGATTGAGTGACAAGTATTGGGTCTCGAACATAATGATGTATATGGAGCAACGAATACATAAGCTAGAGGTAGGTTTTATTACTTCATTATATCTACTGATGATATCAGTAGATATAGATATGTATATCTTATGAAATACATATCATAATCCTTTGAAAAGTTCAAAGAATTCAAAGTGAAGTTAGAAACCAATTTTAACAGAAAATAAATATTTCTCGAACAGTTCGAAAGAGAACATTTAAGCCAATAAATTTAATGACTACCTGAATGAGTTTGGAATTGTTTCACAACTCTGTCCACCTAGAACACCATATTAGAATTGTATGTCTGAATGGAGATATCGAACCTTATAAGATATAGTACGATTAATGATAAGTCATATAGATCTTCCTATAAGTTAAATTTAGTACAATTATATTAAATCCCACTAAAACGATTTGAAGATGCCATATAAGATATGAACTAGGAAATGTCCTAGTGTGTCTAATACAAAGATTTGGGATGTAAGGCGTTTGTTAAACGTCCTTCCTCTGATAAGATCGGACCCAAATAAGATAACTATTTTGTGGATATAAATTCTCAGAGAATAAAATGTTTATTACTTGATTTGGTATCCTTGTAAAGGAGAGTCAGTCTCTTAGATACCGATGGGAATAAAATAGAATTCGAGATATATCGAAAACCACAAGATACCACTAAATCTTGTATAGACAAGAAATTGAGTGGGAGTGACACAATAACTCTAATGTTATTTGATAACACATTGATTATTATAAGTAATGTTAGTTTAAAAACAAGAAATAAATACTGATTCTAAGAAAGAAAATGTTTGGATTAAGAAGTTCATGATTGAACTTAATTCATTGTTGATCGAATGATACACATTGCGATAACAATATGGCTGTTGCTCAGGCCTAAAAACATTAAAATCATCATCAATCCAAACATATATTTTAAGAAATATAATTCTTATGTGAAGTTGTTCACAGAAGAAATAAACATATCTGCAAAGTTACAAAAGTTGTAATGTTGCAGACCTACTGAATTAAACTCTGTCGCAGCAGAAGTTTAATAGTCACACTAGTTTCATAAGTATACGATACATAAATGATTGACTCTAGTGCAAGTGGGAGATTGTTAGAGTTTGTGCCCTAGAGGCAATTCATTTGATGAAATTGATAACACTGTTGATGATATTATTTTATTTGGAATAAAATATTATTCTATTATATTGTATTTACCGCGTAATATAAATAATAATATAATAGAAGTCCTTAGGATAATAATACGGAATTATATAGTTCGAGTAAGACTGAACTTGAGATTATATAATGTGATAAGTATTATATTTCTTAAATGCCCCTAGTCGAGTATTATTGTTAATATAGGACAACGATAAAGCGTTAAGACTAGTATGTTGATTGACTAATGATCACATCTCATTGATCATTAATATACGTGACATTAAAATCAAGATATAAATACGTATTGGAGAATAGCGTATTGGGCTGACCCACCGTGAGATAACTACATGGAATATAATTAACGAGTATCATAAGTTGTTCTCATAGTGATAGTGATATAATGGTCCTCAGACCTGAAATCATTATAATTTTATTCGAGGATATTTGTGTTTTGATATCATCTAAAGTTATTTCATAACAGAGTAATGATAACGGTGATTATTGGATATATTTAGAATCGAATATAAATTATGAATGATCTAGATGGAATTTAACCCTACGATATATTCGTAGTGATATCCATGGGCCTCTTGATTAAGTGAGACTGTGAAATGCATGGCCGTGCTCAAATATTGATTTGTTTCAAACAGTCTACTTATGGATCAAGAAAAACAGATTAAATTATAAAGAGGATGATACATTCCATGCCTCCAGTTTAATCTTGGATATAACGGTTAAAAGGATTAAATTATATTGATACACCATTCACAAAGTTCATATCGAATCATTGATATTGTTGTAGCTTGGGTAGCAGTGATGTATTACTAGATGCTACTCACTGTTTACGGTTTAATTGTTTAAATGGTTGCCAATGCTACAACAACCTATAGGGTCACACTTATAGGTGTTGCAAATGAAGAGAATAATTAAAATGGAAATCAAAAGTTAGTTTTGACTAATTCATTTGAACGGATAAGAGGGGAGTAAAATATCTCGTTAGGGTTCACTTTATAAAAGGATATGAGGGCCGCATTATTGATAATCCCTTTTTTCAAAAAAAAAACCTAATCGAAATCTTCAAATCCTAAATCTCGTTCAAGCTAAATCGGCTAGTACCGATCCTTCATTCTCGGATTTGATTGTTAATATCGAGAGCAACACCCGTGGATCTCCTATAGAGGTGTTCGATTTCAAACACTCGATTCGAAAAAGATCTGAATTCATTCAACTATTTCAAAGACAGGGTTTCGTTCGATTATGCTATTCAAGAAGAAAGGTACCTGTTTTGATTTAATTTTGTTCGATTTAATCAACTAGGGTTTCTGATTTTAATTGGTTCCGCTGCAATTCGATCCCAAATTACCTTCAATACGTCCTATATGAATGCAAATTTTCTTGAAAACCTTTGGAAGCATGATTCGCGTATCCTAAATGTACTGGCAATTTCTATATGAATGCAAGGTTATGAAAATAAAAAATACTTTTTCATCCAATTTTTTCTGCGCTCTTGTAAAGTAAGAACGTAGTTCATCCAATTTTGCATCCAAACTCTACCAACCAACTTTAAATTTGCGAATTTCAAAAAATCTAATTTTTCGAATTCGATTTTTCATGTTAGAAAAAGGTATAAAATGGAAAATTCCATATTTTCCATCCAATTTTGCGCATCTTTTTCCCCATACTTGGTAACCTTAATTGCGAATCTTATAAAAAATTCCTATTTTCTATTCCAAGAACAATTTACATAAGAAAATTTCTTTTTGTTCAGTTACCCAAGCTTACTTGAAAGAATTCATTTTCTGTTATTGTTCTCAATTTTTGTAGTTGTCGTCTTTGTTTGTTTATCTTTTGGGCGTTCATACTTTACCTTTATTTTCATCTTTATTTACAATATCCAATGTTTTGATCATATCTTGTGATAACTACAAAAACCCAAAAAAAAAATGTTAACCAAACTATGTTATTTTTCTAGAATAAAATAGAGCACTACATAATAATGCAAATCTATACTAAAAGAAAACTTTTTTATTTCCTCAAAGGGGTGCTAAAAAGGATTTCTATTAAACAGTAACCACTTCACTTATTTTTAAAAATCTATACTACCCATTTCATACATTTATTTTAAAAATCTATACTAACCATTTCATACACTTATTTTTAAAAATCTCAACTTTCTCGTTCCTATTCATTTTCTCTTTATCCTCTTCGCTTAGACCATGCAAGTTTGAAATTTACTTTTGACTTCTTTCTATTAAATAGTAACCACTTGAAACTACGTTTCAAAATTTCCTCAAACTTTTACAAAATATACATTCAGACTGATGGGCTCATTTCTCATAGATTATCTTTAGTCAAATAAGATTACGTTTCTATGAACCTTTTCTAAAGAGGACTTTTGTGTTCTGTGTAAGATAACAACGAAACTTCAAAATTGTTGTTGTTGTTGAAATAGGTAGCACAAAATATAGTGCTTCACTTATATTTTGTACACCTCTTTTGCTGCACATTCCATGCCACTTTAATAAAACATGTTTACTTACAAACTTATTGATTCATAAAAACTAATCTTATATTTTATCTTATTCCAACAAGTTAAAGTATGTCACAATCTGTCCTTTATGAAAACTTTTATATTTTATTTCACTCAAGGTCCCTATTCACCCCATATGGCTAATTCATTTATTCTTGCTTTCTCTTAACCACTTATATTACTTAACCCCACAACTTGCTTACTAATTCATTGTTTTTTGAAAAAAAGTTCGCATAATTTTCTCAAAAATCATTTTAATGCAACTCTTAATATTACAAACCAGTAAATTTCTAAAATTGTAAACTTTTAAATTAAAATTGAAAACTTTTCTAGAATTTTTTTTTCAAGTTCTTTTTAAAAGTCTTAAATGTGGGGCTATGTACAAAGTGGTTACTTTTGCATTTTTCAAATTCTTTGCGCGAAATTACATTTCTTTATCCTAAATTCCTCCTTCACATAAATTCCTACTAAACTATGTCCAAACTGAAGTATAAGACTAGCTCTACGTTAAAGCCAAATGTGTGTGTGTGTGTGTGTGTGTATACATACAAATTCCTAATTCATTTTTCTCTTTCTTAATCTTTTCTCAATTTACAAGGTCCTACTGCATAATCCACTAATTTGAAATACCAAAATAAACACATCGAATCTTTTCTCTTTTTCCAAACATATTGTACACTCCACATTCTTGCCACTCATGGGCCTATAATCCTCAAATTTCCATACCTACTTCCTAAGTGTACAAAATTGACATCCCAACTTCCTTTGTTTGGCGTTTCAATAAATTAGTGAGTTCCTTTATGCATATATGTATATATAATATATTTATATTTTAAAAATACAAATGCGTTCACTCACTATTTGTATAGGAATATTAAACCTAAGCTATGATATTAGATGTAACAAGCCAAACTTTAGCGGATCTGATTTTTTGGCAAAATGCTAAAATCCAAGTACATTGAAAACCGAGTTGGTTTGTCTGGTATCCTGCAGAAAGTTAAAGATAAATATATCAGAGCTCAAAATAGAAATCTCATAGATGAAGGGAATACAATATGATAGTAGGTAAACGATTATCAATATAATGACACTATATAACAAGTGTACACTCTAAGCTGCAGAATCTTAACGACTTGTCTAACTTGTAGGTTTGCTAAAACGAGGGGATCAGAACAAAAGTTCTGTTGAATGGAAAAATTATACTTTCTGCAAATAACATTGCATATACCGTTCTACCACTGATTCATATTTATTAAGTTATTCAGATTTATCTCACAATATAATTTCAATTTTTCTGCATAAATCATACCCATTTACTCCCTAGTAGATTAACCAGATAAATAATATCTATGTAGCAATATACCCATTATATTGAGGTACTACCCATAGTAACCTCCTCGAGTGGTCCCCATCGTCGTACTACAAAAACATACTGGACCTCCATCTCCATGCTAGGAAAGCATCATTATGCCTACCAAAGAGGGTCATCTCGGAGTATCCTCACGTCGCGTAGAAGTCACGCACTTCCTCCCAGTCCCTTCGAATAATAATCTGGGCGCGCTTCCGTCGTGTCTCTAAACACCTATGGTGATCTGCATCGATGGGCTCTTCACCCACTTACGTACGGACTAGCCCAAGTGCATCACATTATTTTATAATTAGACCATAAGTCTAATCTTTAATTACATGCTACTTTTATTCAACCCATCGCTAATGAAATCAAACATTTACTTGTTTACCCTTTATTCAAGTTACCTGTTTATCAACTTCAGTTGGCCACTTGATTTCCCTAATCAGCTTTTCTGCCAGAACAGACCACTACTTATTATTATATCCATTAAACTTAATTTCTCAATTATAAGTTTATTAATAATAAGCCTGCTCTACTCTTTTCCATTTAATTATAACCTTGTGTTATAATTTTACCATGGCCATAATTATGGGTATTTTATTCAAAGACTATGTTCATTTATAATAAGCCTCATACTTTCCATTTCATCTTTTAATTATAAACTGTATGTTATAATGCTACTTGTCCTTAAAAAAAGCCTACCTGTTAATATTACATTTCTTGTTATAGGATTTATTATAATAGGTTACATTCCTCATTCATTACACACTTCATATATTTTTATTCTTTTTTCTCCACATAATACCTTTCACCCCTTTTGTTTTCATCTTTACAATTTAATATTTAGGAAATTATACTTATTGGAAATTGACTGATTATTTAAATTGTACAAAATCTATTTCTATAGCTTAAGGTAATTACCAGAATGGAAAGCCAAAATTGCAAGGCAATTTTTTAATTATTTTTAAGCTATTGAACAATGCGTAATACGACAAATTCTTTATTTCACACTATTACACATCTTTATTAATTTTTAAACTTGCAATTATGTTTTCCACTTCTTTTAAAAACCAAATTATGGAAATATATCTTCTTCTTCTAACTATTCAATCTATGCTACTAATTACTTCCTAATTTAATTGATATACATCAATCACTGTCTCTTACTTTTTTTCCTTTTTTCATAACTATAGTAAATTGGACACAATTGGGTTTATAACCCTTTTTCATTCAATCCCTACAATTTCTGCATTATTTCCAATTTAAATCTGAAAAGTGTTTTGTAACGACCCTCACTTTTACTTACTTCAAACCGACCAAAAACCCAAATCCACGTTGATTCAATGCAAGCAAAAATACATTTCGTTAGGGTTCATCAAAGCAAAACATAGCAAAATACAAAACTCACAGCGGAACATATAAAATATAATATGAAAATATCATTGCAACAGAATTTATTTTTGAAACAAAAATGCTTTAAAATAAAAGTCAGATTTTGCATAACTTTGTCGACTTAACATAATATACCAATAATAGAGTACGCTTGGCCTTCATCTGAAGCCCCGATTCTCTTTGGGATTCCAAGTCTTCAATCTTTCATCCTGGAAACACTCGCTCGGATCTGACCCAAGCGATAAACACTCGGGTCAAGCCTGGGTTATATCAGTTATAAAATAATGTAATCAAACCTAACCGTAGTGACCATAACCAAACACAGCAACCATTCACCCATAGCAACCATAAACCAAGTTTGAAAACATGACTTTTAGAAAAATGAACTATTATAAGCCCCAGGTCCCATCAAACAATGCAAGCGTAAACCGGAGGACGGGGTTTGCCTTATAATCGTAAAACATGCTTGATATAGTTTAGAACAAAACATTTCATATTATAATAATGTCTAGGGCACGGAAAAATCCTTCCAAAAATAACTTATAAACCTTTGCTCGCATTGTGTCCCATACCACTATGTTGTCTACATAGGTATCCACCTTAAAATCATTAAGGAGTTCGTATTGGAGTTTGGATTCTATCATGATGGTTACAGATTCGAAAGATCTCTCAGGCATTCAGCGGATACCATGTTTGTACACTACACCGCACTCATTTTCTCAGGTTGGCAAAATTTAATCCCTAAAACCTATCAGTAGGCAGGCTACCACACCTATTATGTCAACTAAATTCGTGTAAAACATAAAGTCATGTTGATCTGACCATAAGCATACCATCATACCAGGGTGTGAGGGTATAACTAGGTCCCGTCATACACAAAGCTACACTTTTAAGCCATGTTTTGATAATCACCACAGAGCCCTGCTTTTCAACAAAAGCCATGATAATTGCTAAGCACTTAACATGCCCCATGGTCATTCCATATCAGACATGCAATCCATCCACAAGTCCGTTCCGGGAATAGGAACGAAACCAAAGGCACTTGATTCCACGTCCCCACTTGGGAGTGCAAGTTCTTGCAATCTGATATGCTTTAAGTACGGTCAGATAATGTCGTTACTTTAACCACTTGAGGAGTGACCCCGAGGCATCAACAAGTTTTCCATCTGATGTGAAGAATACCGGTCTTCAACCATTATCGTTGAGAACTTAATCCTTTTACGTCGTGTAATTATTCGGAATGAGTAAAAACCTGTCCTTTCCAAATAATTAGTGCATCTTTTAAAACCAATCTGTTTACAGGATCTAATGAACCTAATTCCATTCTTTTATTCAATCTAATCATTAAAACTATATTAAGTTTTAAGACATCAAAAATCTTCATTTCTATCTCATGGAGCAAAACTGGTAATGCTCCATTTTTAATCATCTTATGTTTTAGTAATTTTAATTACCTTTCAAATCCTATTACTTCAAATCTTGTTGAAAGATTTTGAAACATCCCACCTCCGTTAAGGTCACTCACAAAGGGAATACCTTAACTTTGATAGAGCGTTTTAGTAGACAGAATAGAAATTTACAAGACAGATAAAACAGTACTTGAAAAATTAATAACTTTATTACAACAGAAACCGAAATAAGTTTGGTTACATCTTTTCAAATCACAATATCATAATTCAAGTACAAAATATCGGTCTTGTACAAAAGCTTTCAGAATGCATAGTTTTTAAAGTCATAATCCCCAACATACACTGCCATGGAAAGATAGATCCAAGGCCAAGCGATACTTCAAGCAGAGAAAATCCGAATCAAGCTCCTATATTTCCACCCTAAAAACCTGGGGGGGAGGAATGAAAGAAAAGGGGCGAAAACAAGTAAGGTCAGACATAAAGTCTGGCAAGTCCAGTGACTTTTAGCATATGAACAGATAATAATATCATGACAAGAAAATAAAGCTGGATAAGAGACAATAGCAACAGGAGTAACTGGTATACTTAAGCTAAACAGAAGAAACAGAATGATATAGCCCAAGTTATGCTTCTTACTTATATTTTACTTCTCTGCGCTAATACTAGTATAACAGGATTAGGTGTTACCCTAATGTCTAAACTGAAACAGAAATGGAACAAAATAATCTACACAGAAACAGAATGCTAGTAATGGACCTTTACCACCCCCAACAGACATAAGGTGCATAAACGGAATCAGAGACGGAAATAGAATAATCCCTGAAGAAATAGAATAATATAATTAGGTGTACACTAGTGAATGGACCTTTATGTAATAACCCGCATTCTACGCATCGGAGGATCGTAGAATATTTATTTCTTTCTTATATGAAGGCGTAAGGTCATGTAACTTTAGGAGATGACTATTGGGGTCATATCTCATAATCATGATTTTTGCCGATTTTTAAATGACCGTTTTGCCCCTAGTTAGTACTGTTTTGGCCATAACTTCTGACTGTAAAGGAATTTTGACCTGAAACCACTTCCATTAGATTCGTTTGATCCATCATCCTAAGAAGACCTCCGATCTGACGTTGGAAGAAAAAGGAAGAAGCCTATGCTCCGACCCGAACCGATGGTACCCTCTGATCCGATCCGAAGCAACTTGCCAGGGAGTGTAGACCCCGATCCGATCCGAAGCAGCTTGCCAGGGAGTGTAGACACCGATCTAATCTGGAGTAGAGTGGAAGGTTTGTACTGGAGATTCCGAATCGATCTGATTTCTTAAGGGAGGAGCATTCCGATCCGAACTTAACTGATGATTATGGGGAGATCCGAACCGATCCAGTGATGACCAATAACCCGAGATGCAAAGGTAGTCCAAATGGAAGTTAGAGCTTAGGATCCAGTTGGGAACCAATGAGTTCACTTCATGGTTGGGCTTTGCTGCGGGACGTGTGCTAAGGAGTTGCCGACGTTCATAACTTCGATTCACCACTGAAAAGGGATGATGGGCTACGTATAAGTGTAGTAGAGTCATCACGACTCGAGGGGCAAAGTGATCGTAGCAGGACTACGTATCAGTGCAGTAGAGTCATCACGACTCGAGGGGCAAAGTGATCGTAGTGAGACTATGAGCCTGTGCAGTTGGGCTATTGTGACTCCATGGGGCAGAGTGGACATAGTAAAGGATTAGTAAGGCTATGAGCCAGTGCAGTGTGGTGTGTACGATTCCATGGGGAAAAGTGGACATAGCGAAGGATTAGTGCCTATGGATCAGTGCGGTGAAGCCTTTGTGACTTCATGGGGCAAAGTGATCATAGCAAAGTATTGGGTGATCGAAGTGGTGGATATCGTATGCTTTACGCACTGAGTGAGAGATGTGAGGATGGTTACTATGTTTGATTGTTTGCCATCACTATGACATGCACACCCCCACCCCCGTTATCCGTACACCATTTATTCAATGGCACCTTAGAGTGCTGTACAATATGTAGTGCTAACTCTTTGGTTGCAGGTCCAGGTTCAGGTATGGTTTAGTATACCTGTTATTGTTCTGTTTAGCTGCTTATCGCTCATACCATACTTTTTGTCTGACCCAGAGTTTTATGTCTCTTCTTATTACTTTAGGTGCTCACACGAGCAGACTAGAGACAGGTTAGCTGGTGATGCGCGAGTAGCAGATTCGGAGGCGAGCAGGAGGCTTCCACGTATGATATATAGATATTCTCCCTGTGTCATTGCTGGTCACTACTTTGGGCATTAGTAGTGTACCTTTCTTGTTTAGCTTTTGAGACAGTTTTTAAAAGTTGTAATAATGTTGGCTTTGGATCATAAGCTGTATTTTGGATTTTCCGCTGCTATGATAATTGTTTTCAGCTTATGCACTGTCTCACCTATTTTATGTCAAGTATGTTGTTATTATATTTTGTTCTATGCGCTTTGAGACATTCTATAGGTTCCTTGTTGATTCTTCGTCTTCTTTCTTCCTTTCCTTCTGACGATCCGTCCTGTGCTAACTGTACATGTGTACAGCGCAGTCTTGGAGTAAATGTAGGTTGGTGCGGGGCGGGTTGTCACATTTGGTATCAGAGCTCTAGGTTGCATAGTTAACCTAGGGAAAGACACTAGGGAGAGACAGTACGTATATGAGAGAACGTATTTGTGATTACTTTGGTTTTCAAAAGCTATATATATATACTATTAGTATAGCTAAGGATGAAGTTGCACTGCGCTAGCACCACTATGGAGATGGTTAATCGTTTTCTCTTTACAGATTGAACGATGAGCCGATACGCAAGAGGTGCTGGTAGAGGAGCCAATAATGGGAATGCTGCTGAGATGAGGGCGATGTTTACTGACCTCATGAGAGACATGCTTAGGGATGTGCAAGGGGTAGTTCCCAATCCCGGTAATGTTGGTGGTCCAGTAGTGCAGGTGCCTAGGGCCGATTTCTCCAAGCTGTGCAAGGATTACACTAACCTTGGTGGGAAGCCGTTCCACGGAACGGAGTCGGCCACGGATGTTCAGGATTGGTTGGATAGCTGTGATCGTATCTTCGATGATTTGGGTATCGAGGATGCGATGAAAATAAGGCTAGCGTCTCGTCAGCTGCAAGGGCGAGCGATGAATTGGTGGAATACTATTAAGACAGCCACTCCAGAGGATCAGGTTACTTGGGATCAGTTTAAGGCTCGCTTTAGCGACAAGTTTATCCCAGCTGCTCAGAAGTCGGAATTGTTTAGGAAGTTCTTGGAGCTTAAACAGAATGGTAGAGCAGTATCGGACTATATTGCTGAGTTCGACACTTTGTCGAAGTATGGATTTTCCCTTATCGATACTCCTGAGAAGAAGAATGAGAAGTTCATTACTGGTTTGGATGGATACTTGGGGGAAAGGCTTATCAACCACATCGATGAGACTTTTGAATCGATTATGGGGAAAGCTTTGAGATCAGAGAGTCTTTACCCTAAGTCAAGGACTGAGGTTGCATCTGCGGAAGGGCTGAAGCCGCAAGAAGGCGGTGGAGGCAAGAATAACACTCAGAACAATAGAAAGCAGAACCAAACTAAGGATGGCCAGAAAAAGAGCAAGAAAGATGTTAAGTGCTTCAGCTATGGAAAGAAGGGCCATTATGCTAGAGAATGTCGGGCCAAGCCAACGGAAAGGAAGTGTTACAACTGTGGCCAAGTGGGACATCATAAAGATAAATGTCCACAACCTCTTAAGGAAAAGCAGATCGTGAAATCATATGCTATTGGTGTTATTCATTCTTCGTCGAATGCCCCAACTGTGGCGGAGAAAGGAAAGAATGTCATCATACAAGGTATGCTTTCTATTCATGATGTACCTTTTCGAGTTTTGTTTGATACTGGGGCTTCCCGTTCCTTCATATCTAGTGACCTTGTAGATAGGTTGGGACTGGAACCCGAGATAGTCGATAGACCGTTGGTTGTGACGAACCTGATTGGTGGTTCGACTAACCTTAGTATGATTTGCCGAAATTTGGTCTTATCGAGTCATGGATGTATTTTTGTTTGTGATTGCTTTGTTTTGGGCTTTACTGAGTATGGCATTATATGTGGAGTCGATTGGCTCCAAAGATACGGGGTGGTGGTAGACTGTGAGGGCTTTTTGGTGACAGTTAGAGCGGATGATGAGCGGAGGGTAGTGTTTGGTAATCTACCTAGTGATGGGGTAATGGCAAGTTTTATAAATTCCCTCGACATCCTGCATGATGAGTTGTCAGATGTGCCCGTGGTTGGCCAGTATCCGGACGTCTTCGAGGAAGTGACTGGACTTCCACCACACCGAGAGATTGAGTTCCGTATTGATTTAGTGAAAGATGGCAGACCTATAGTCATGCCACCTCGTCGTATGGCACCAAGGGAGCAGCGAGAGCTTGGGGTGCAAGTAAGCGATCTTTTGAAGAAGGGGTTTATTAGAAGAAGTGTCTCCGAGTGGGGAGCACCAGTTGTGTTTGCCACTAAGGCAGATGGTTCCCTTCTTTTGTGTGTGGACTATCGTGAGTTGAATAAGGTGACGAGGAAGAATAAGTATCCTTTACCTCGGATAGATGATTTGTTTGATCAACTGGAAGGAGCAAGAGTGTTCTCCCAGTTGGACCTCGTGACAGGATTTCATCAGCTTCGAGTAGCGGCTGAGAGTGTTCTGGAAACGACATTTAGGACGCCGTCTGGATTCTATGAGTGGTTGGTCATGCCATTTGGGTTGACCAATGCACCAGCGTATTTCGTGGATCTTATGAATCGAGTATTCAGAGATCAGTTGAATAAGTTCGTTCTTGTGTTCGTAGATGACATCCTTGTTTACTCAAGGATAGAGGAAGAACACAAGGGACATTTGAGGATAGTGATGGAGGTGTTGAGAAAACACCAATTGAAAGCGAAATTTTCTAAGTGTCACTTCTGGAGGAGGGAAGTGAGATTCTTGGGCCATGTAGTTTCAGAGAATGGTATTGCCGTGGACCCGCGAAGGTGGCTAAGGTACAGGATTGGCCTACGCCCAAGAATGCAACAGATGTAAGAAGCTTCTTGGGGTTAGCTGGATATTATCGTAAGTTTATCCAGAACTTCTCCAAGATAGCAGCACCGTTGACTCAGTTGACTAAGAAGAATCAAGCCTTCGTCTGGGACGGAGTATGTGAGAATGCATTCAAGAGTGCGTGCGCCGGTATTAGTCATTCCTAAAGGGAATGAGGAAATGACGATATACACGGATGCTTGTGGTACCGGACTTGGTGCTGTATTGATGCAAGGAGGTAGGGTTGTAGCTTATGCTAGTCGGCAACCAAAGCCACATGAGAAAATGTATCCTACCCATGATTTGGAACTGGCAGCGATTGTGTTCGCATTGAAGATGTGGAGACATTATCTCTTGGGAGAGAGATTTGAGTTGTTTACCGATCATAAATCGTTAAAGTATCTCTTCTCCCAGAAGGATCTGATTCTCCGTCAGCGGAAATGGCTAGAGTTCTTGTCTTCGTATGATTTTGATATCGCATATGCACCTGGGAAAGGCAATGCGGTAGTCGATGCCTTGAGTAGGAGACATGCCAGTTTAGGGGCTATGTTTCTTGAATGGAAGCAATTGGAGTATATCACAGGGTATGATTTCAGACCAAGGTGCGAATTGGATCTAGAGATATTGGCTAGTTTGACGATCAAACCCACCTTGATTGAGCGGATTGGTTCCAGTCAGAGGGACGATCTTAATCTATTGGAAATCATCTCCTAGTTAGAGATGAACATCGGCAGTGAGGAGATGAATTTGTATGGGCTTGATCGAAAAGGATGGCTTCGAAAGAATGAAAGACTAGTTGTACCCAACGTGAAAGGTTTGAGAGATGAAGTGCTTAGGGAATGTCATCACTCAAGACTGACTATACATCCCGGTGGTTATAAGATGTATCGAGACATGAGACAGACTTACTACTGGGAAGGAATAAAAAGGGACGTTGGGATGTTTATATCTAAGTGCATGAATTGCCAGCTAGTTAAAGCTGAGCAGAAGAAGCCTAGTGGTTTGTTGCAACCATTAGAAATTCCCGAATGGAAATGGGAGCAAGTCTCGATGGATTTCATTGATGGTTTACCAAGGACTAGATCGGAACATGACAGCATTTGGGTAATTGTGGATCGATTGAATAAGAGTGCAAGATTTATACCAGTCAAATCGACCAGAGCGGCAGCTAAGTTAGCAGAATTGTATATGAAGTGGGTAGTGAGATTTCATGGAGTACATAAAAGCATTGTGAGTGACCGAGACCCGTTGTTCACTAGTGGGTTTTGGAAGAGCTTACAGGAGGCTCTAGGGTCGGAATTATATCTCAGTACCGCGTATCATCCTCAAACTGATGGTTAGACAGAGAGGGTGAATTGTATATTGGAAGATCTCTTGAGAGCTTGTATATTGGATTTCGGTGGATCATGGGATGACCATTTGCATCTAGTAGAGTTTGCATATAATAATAGCTACCAATCCAGTATCGGTATGGCTCCATATGAAGCTTTGTATGGAAGACCGTGCAACTCAACATCATGTTGGATAGAGACTGGCGAGAAGTTTATGCTTGGACCAGATGTGGTGAGGGAAACTTCAGATAAGATTAAGATCATCCAACAACGGATGAAGGCTGCCCAATATAGGCAGAAGAGTTATGCTGACAGGTGGAGAAGAGACTTGAAATTCTCCATTGGTGATTTGGTGTTTGTCAAGGTTTCTCCATTGAAGAGCGTGATACGATTCGGAAGGAGAGGCAAGTTGGCACCAAGATTTGTTGGCCCATTCCCATTTCTCGAACAAGTTGAGAATTTGGCATATAGAGTTGACTTCCCAGAAAAGATGGCGGGAGTTCACAACGTATTTCATGTTTCCCATCTAAGGAAGTTCGTGCACGACCCAGATTTGACTATTTCACCTGATCAGTTAGAGGACATAGAAGTGGAACCTGAAGCGGTTGGGAACAGCAAGCCGATTCGTATTGTCGAGCACGATACGAAGCGACTTCGAAGGAAAGCGGTGAACTTAGTCAAGGTTCAGTGGGGCAAAGACGAGAATGACTGTACTTGGGAGACAGAGGAGAGCATTAGGAAGACGTATCCAGAACTCTTTGCCTGGTGAGATTTACTTTGCAATTTAGTTATTCCGCATGCTAGGATAGACTTGTTTTGCTTGTTTTGCATGTTTGATTGTTGTTCTATGGTTGATAGGCATGCGGGATCCTTTTTGTGTTTTAGTCAGGGAATTTCGGGGACGAAATTTCTTAAGGGGGGAGAATGTAACAACCTGCATTCTACGCATCAGAGGATCGTAGAATATTTATTTCTTTCTTATATGAAGGCTCAAGGTCATGTAACTTTAGGAGATGACTATTGGGGTCATATCCCATAATCATGATTTTTGCCGATTTTTAAATGACCGTTTTGCCCCTAGTTAGTACTGTTTTGGCCATAACTTTTGACTGGAAAGGAATTTTGACCTGAAACCACTTCCATAAGATTCGTTTGATGGCTTACCTTTCCATAGAGTGGTTACAATAGCCAAACGGACTTACCGTTTGGGAGATATAGCTGAAATAAGGTTTGGAAGGTGAAAAACTGCTTAACCGGGCCAAATAGGGTGATAAGTGAATGGACCCATAACCCATTTCGGGATTAGGGTTATGGGGAGGCTGAAAAGAGTTAGAGATTCATTCCATTTCAGTTTTCTAGCATCCACTTACTTCTTAGAAACCCTAAAAATGGCCTCCAACCTCTAAATCACTCCAAATCACTTTCTAATCAAGGATTAAGCTTAACAACATCAAATCAAAGGAGATCTTCACCAAATCAAGATTAGAGCTGTTGATTTGCATTGTTTTTCGCACCCAAATAGAGATTTATTTCAGATCTAATGTTTATTTGTGGCTAAGGTGAGTGATTTGCATAGTTCCTCACTAATTATGGCTAATTAAGGGTAATTAGTGTTAATTAGCGAATCTAAACATGATAAAATTCTGGAAAAATATTTATAAATTCTTAAATGATGTTTTAGACTTCTGATATGAACTTGGGTTAATTTTGTTAAGTTTTGTTAATCCTATCATTAATTATGATTGAACATGTTTAAGAGAAAATATGGGGTTTTAGCAATGTTTGATCCATTTTAACCTATCATATTGTTGCTTTGGTGTTTGTGGTTGATTATACATGTTGCTATGACTGTATGGTATGCTTTGTGATTTATTAGAATAGTTGGGATGGTCGAAAACGCCATCGAGTGGTGTAAACTGCTTGCTGGAAAAAGTGGAGTAAATTGGCCGATCCGGATCGGAACGGAGAAAAGGACCTGACCCGAATCACCTCCCACGAGAGATCAGAAACTCCGATCCTCTCCGTTAACCTTGTATGGCAACGCGACATAGAGACTCCGATCTGATCTGGTGTGCTCTGAAGGAGGCCGATTTAATCCATCATCCTAAGAAGACCTCTGATCTGACGTTGGAAGAAAAAGGAAGAAGCCTATGCTCCGACACGAACCGATGGTACCCTCCGATCCGATCCGAAGCAGCTTGCCAGGGAGTGTAGACCCCGATCTGATCCGAAGCAGCTTGCCAGGGAGTGTAGACCCCGATCCGATCCAGAGCAGAGAGGAAGGTTTGTGCGGGAGATTCTGAACCGATCCGATTTCTTAAGGGAGGAGCAATCCGATCCGAACCGAACTAATGATTAGAGGGAGATCTGAACCGATCCAGTGATGACCAATAACCCGAGATGCAAAGGTAGTCCAAATGGAAGTTAGAGCTCAGGATCCAGTTAGGAACCAATGAGTTCACTTCATGATTGGGCTTTGCTGCGGGACGTGTGCTAAGGAGTTGCCGATGTTCATAACTTCGATTCACCACTGAAAAAGGATGATGGGCTACGTATCAGTGCAGTAGAGTCATCATGACTCGAGGGGCAAAGTGATCGTAGCAGGACTACGTATCAGTGCAGTAGAGTCATCACGACTCGAGGGGCAAAGTGATCATAGTGAGACTATGAGCCAGTGCAGTGGGGCTATTGTGACTCCATGGGGCAGAGTGGACATAGTAAAGGATTAGTAAGGCTATGAGCTGGTGCAGTGGGGTGTGTACGACTCCATGGGGCAAAGTGGACATAGCGAAGGATTAGTGCCTATGGATCAGTGTAGTGAAGCCTTTGTGACTTCATGGGGGCAAAGTGATCATAGCAAAGTATTGGGTGATCGAATTGGTGGATATCGTACGCTTTACGCGCTGAGTGAGAGATGTGAGGATGGTTGCTATGTTTGATTGTTTGCCATCACTATGAATGCACACCCCCACCCCCGTTATCCATACACCATTTATTCAGCGGCACCTTAGAGTGTTGTACAGTATGTAGTGCTAACTCTTTGGTTGCAGATCCAGGTTCAGGTATGGTTTAGTATACCTGTTATTGTTCTGTTTAGCTGCTTATCGCTCATACCAAACTTTTTGTCTGACCCCGAGTTTTATGTCTCTTCTTATTACTCTAGGTGCTCACACGAGCAGACTAGGGACAGGTTAGCTGGTGATGCGCGAGTAGCAGATTCGGAGGCGAGCAGGAGGCTTCCACGTATGATATATAGATATTCTCCCTGTGTCATTGCTGGTCACTACTTTGGGCATTAGTAGTGTACCTTTCTTGTTTAGCTTTTGAGACAGTTTTTAAATGTTGTAATAATGTTGGCTTTGGATCATAAGCTGTACTTTGGATTTTCCGTTGCTATGATAGTTGTTTTAAGCTTATGCACTGTCTCACCTGTTTTATGTCAAGTATGTTGTTATTATATTTTGTTCTATGCGCTGTGAGACATTCTACAGGTTCCTTGTTGATTCTTCGTCTTCTTTCTTCCTTTCCTTCTGACGATCCGTCCCGTGCTAACTGTACATGTGTACAGCGCAGTCTTGGAGTAAATGTAGGTTGGTGCGGGGCGGGTTGTCACACTTTACCACCCCAACAGACGGTACCACGCAGAAACAGAAAGGTGTTACCACCCAATAGAAACAGATGGTACCCCAACGGAAACAGGGAGAACTAAGTGTACCCTAAATCTACCCCAAGTGATCGGCTCCCTAGTACATAAATACCCTGTGCCAGCCCCACATAAGGGTGTATCACTCCCTAAAGTGGCAACCTTTGAATGACACATACCTATTTACAGATGTCACGGCGTCTTACATCCTCAGAGGCAGACCGGGATCCATGCACGCACATGACCCAGTTGGAACGCACCATCAACACCCCTCCGCATTATCAGAATGAACCGCTTGTAAGTAGTTAAGTAAGTGTGCCCGGACCCTACCTACTTTTGGGTCATAGTTTTGATACCAGAAAAGGTTACTGACTAATATGGGGCCCAAACAACAGATGACACAAGTATTTTCCCTCCTAACCTTGTGTCCCAGACTAATGGATTTCAGATTTACTTGTTTACAAGTTTTCAGACCTACAGAGTTAAAATCAACTAGTTCACAGATCAGAAAATCAAGTCAACAGGTTTTCAGACGAACTGATCAGATGTACAGTTTTAACGGACTTACAGATTGTCTAACTTTGTATTGGGCCTACAGATTCACGAAATAGGTTTATTAATTCATCAGTCCAGTTGATTTAGCCCTATCCACCCAACACGTTTTAGACATCATATTTATCTCAGATTTGCATTAATTAAATATTAATGCGCAGACCTCTCACATTAGGTCGGTAGCTTGTGGCTGTTGCATAAGCCGGGCGGTTCCTGACAGACTTCTGCCACAAGCTTGACCTAACCTCGTGTCTAAACATATTTTAGTCATGCCTACGACCTCTCACATTAGACTAGCAGTTTGCGGTTGATGGTTAAGCCGGTTGGGTTCGGGCAGGCTTCTACCGCAAATATGAGTCTGACCTCGTGTCTCAGCATTTTTATTATAACCAGTTTATTCCATTACAAATTATACAACTATCAGACTAATTATGTCAATTTAACAGATTTGACTTCTTTCAATTCGCAACAGATTAATCAAATTAACATGTTTTACTCAATCTTAGATCGAGCCTATGGATTTTCATACACAAATTACAACATTCAGCTTTTCAATAGATTTAACAGATTTAGCAGCTCAGGCGGTTCAAGAGATTTAGCAGATTAGACAACTCAACAGATTTAGCAGATTAGGCATAATTAGCAGATTAGGCGGTTCAACATATTTAAATGTTTAGGCAATTCAACAGATTAAACAGGTAACAGACTTAACAGATTAGGCAAATTTAACATATTAAGTAGATAATAGTTTTAACCAATTTAAACATTCCTTAAAGTCCTATTCACATATCTTGCCTAATTCATAAAGTAAGCCTAAACTTATATGCCCAAATTATGGTCATAATCCACCATATAACATATGTCCCAAATTTTAGTTAAACTTGCATAGTTTAGAATATTCCCCAAAAACCCTAATCGTGATTCACATATAAATTATGCCAAATATAGCCATTGATTACAATGCATGTCACATATCCAGAAAACCCCCCTTACTTAGGTGTGTTCACACTTAATAGTCATCAAATTTTAATATTGGTTTTCACACCTAAGTCATATGCAAATTAATTCTCCTACTTCCAATTGACAAACTATCAGATTTAATATGCCCATATCCAGATCTTAAATTATGAAATATGTTCTTTATGTTCTAAGTCACTATAATCCTCTTCTTCCAAGTCATGGATCATCTTATGCAATATGTCTAAAATTTATGTCTAGAATTACAACATGCGTTGTGTCCTCAAATTAGTTACAAATCGATTTTGCCCAAATATGCCTCATTCAATATTCTTCCCAAATTTAGCGTTTATGCGTTCATCTCTTATGAGACTTGGCTCAGGCTCGTGGTAGTCTGGCTATCAAACAAAAAGAAAGAAAGGAGGAAGAAATACAGAACAAACAAAATAATAAAACAGAGGAATAGATCTGATAAATAGCAAAGGGCCTAGTCTCAGATTCAGTTTTATAATTATGTCAAGATCATGATTAAATTTCATATCGGAAAATAACTGCACTTGCCTTGATTGGATTATAGAAGAAGAGTTCCAGTTGTTCTCTTTTAATCTTATTCAAATTTGGAAGAAGACGCACTAGTTCTAGTTTTGATCCCAGCAGAGTAGCGACGCCATTATTTTATTTAATTAATTTCTATTATCTCAGAGGCAGCATAAGGAGAAACGAATGGTGTAAAGAGAATGGGTCTAGGGGGCTATTTATATAGGATTAGGCGGGTGAATCTAGACTGAAAACGAGACCAGATACATCAGAATGAACCCAGGCTCAAAACTGGGTTCTGGCACCAGTTCAACCCCCAGGTCGGCCATATGGTCGACCTGGTCCCTGGGAGGTCGACCATAGTGTCGACCCCCAGGTCGACCTGGTCCTGGGCAGGAAAATTCCTGCCCAGTCTGCGCTGGGATTTGAATTCGAATTTCGAGCTGTTTTCGATTCTGAAATTCCTGAAACTTCGAAGGGTCATATCTCCCTCAAACGGACTCTGTTTCTCGAAAACTCGGACTCGTTTCCAAGCAGAATTTCGAGACGAACGCAATGGCACAACCAGTTTCCCCTGATTCTTATTTTAGAATTTAATTCTGCGTTGATTTACGGTTTTAACATGTTATAAAAATACGGGTTGTTACATTCTCCCCTCCTTAAAGGATTTCATCCTCGAAATCTTCAAGTTAAGAACAATGCATCCTATCATCCAATCATCCATCTACTCAACCATCAACCATAAGAAACCATTGTCCTTAAAAGATTTCTAATGTTTTATGAACTTATGCAAGAGTGTGTGTTTATGTATTTATATAATGCAAAGATCAGGCGGTCCACTGATTCAGTTGACCTCCTTAATGCGAATTATGTCAGTTCCATGAGTCCAACATGTATGCAATTTTCATATTTGATACATATCA
This sequence comes from Allium sativum, assembly GCA_030737875.1. Taxonomy (NCBI): domain Eukaryota; kingdom Viridiplantae; phylum Streptophyta; class Magnoliopsida; order Asparagales; family Amaryllidaceae; genus Allium; species Allium sativum. Next base: position 1,030,148,878 of record CM060916.1, on the reverse strand, counting down.
TTTCTATATGAGTGCACAACCGTTCATTCATATGCAACATCCATGTGCTGAGTCAACCATTTTGCGTCCATAAATTTTTTAACAAAAATGCACACACATCCATATGCAGTATGAGAGTGTTTTTGAGCCGATCTAGTGCCTGGTGTGTGTATGCATCCACGAGCAATCATTAGCAACCACTTGCATCCACTTGCAACCATCAAACATAACATGTCTCAAACACATGTTTACACACATTAGTTTCTACCTAAAGGTCGAAGGATAAAGTCGAGTGATAGAAGCAAGTATAATTAAAACTAAAGCTAGGTTCCCATTAGACATTGGTTTAAGAGAATAACTCCCTAACTATCAACCCCGAAGACCGAAATCAACATCAGATTAATACTCAGAGAATCACTCCCATTAAACAAATGCCCAACTGGAAATCTGTTTCACATTTTGAGTAAACACTCCTATCCTTTTCAGAAACCTACAGACTACTGATACATATCAGATTACCAAATGATTCTTAGGAAACTAAGCATGATAAAAACTCAGAATGTATGCGTCATGGTCAACTTAACACCCAACACAGATGCCCAAAACCCCAACTTATCACAAACAGATGAGTCGTAACCCTCATTGGGTCTGAGACTATAACGGAACCAGAAACAAGACTAGTATTAAAGTGCAGAGTTTCAATTACAGAATCAAAATGCCAGAATCAGAAAGAGTTTTTAACTCCTCAATCAGATAAGGAAATTAAACCTTCTACAAAAAATTTCTTATTTCTACCCTACCTACCAGTCACTTGAGCATTCGCCTGTCCTCCAGAAGTGGGTTTTGCCCTCTGCCCTTGCCCCCGTTTCTTTGGGCAGTCCCTTGTGAAGTGCCCCATTTCTCCATAGTTGAAACAAGTGTCCTTCCTTTTTCTGCAATCCTTGTTCAGATGGGTCGAGCTTCCACAAGTAAAGCACTTCTTCTCCTTCTTATCTTCAGTCTTCTCATCCTTCTTTTGTGTTTCCTTTTTAGGCCCCACTTTCTTGTCCTGTGGTCCTTCGAGCTTTTCCTCTTTCTTTTTACTTTCGGCTTCCTCTTCATGCATTACCGCCATGTCCACCAATTTTTCGAAGGTTGCCCCCATAGGAATGTGGGACATCGCCAATCCATGTAGCGGCTCATTCAAACCTTTAGCAAACCTTAGTGCCTTCTTATGCGGTGTGTTTACCAATTCTAAGCCGAATCTTGCCAATTGATTAAACTTGTTGACGTACTCTCTCACTGATAAATTTCCCTGCTTCAACGCTAAGAACCTTTCTATGTATAGACTCTCTTCCGCTCGTGAGAGAAATTTCATCTCGAACCTATGCCTGAAATCCATCCATCTCTCTACCGGACGCTCTCCATTTGTGACCTCCCACCCAAAAGAAGCTTTGTCCTTAAGCAACAATACCGCCAACTGTATCTTCTGCCTATCAACCACCTCGAAGATTACGAACAAATCCTCAGTTTCATTGAGCCTGTTCCTTGCTTCCACGAAGGATTCAGTTCCATTAAAGTTCTTCCCACCCATGACTCGAAAGTCTTTACATATCTTTGGGAAAGTAATCACGCGCGGAGGAGGAGGAGGAACCGCTACAGCTGGGGAAGGAGGGACGTTTGTTGGGCCGCCCGAGCTTCTAGGTACCTCCTGAACCAGCCAGGTATCAACACGCCCACCGGAAGGTTAAGATCCCCAGACATGCTGAAACGACAGAAAAAGGAAAGATTCAAAACAAAGGATATAAAGATAGGCTATGGCTTTGGGGATTATGTTTTCCAAAATAAACTCTACTTTTGAAAATACTTCCTTTTAAAAAAAAAACTTTTTGAAAATAGTTTTCCAAAACTTTTTATCAAATCTGGTAACCCTCAGCTCTGATACTAAGTGTAAGGTCACTCACAAAGGGAATGCCTTAACTTTGATGGAGCATTTTAGTAGATAGAACAGAAATTTACAAGACAGATAAAATAGTACTCGAAAAATTAATAACTTTATTACAACAGAAACTGAAATAAGTTTGGTTACATCTTTTCAAATCACAATATCAGAATTCAAGTACAAATATCGGTCTTGTACAAAAAGACTTCAGAACGTGCAGTTTTTAAATTCATAATCCCCAACATAAACTGCCATGGAAAGATAGAGCCAAGGCCAAGCGATACTTCAAGCAGAGAAAATCCGAATCAAGCTCCTATATTTCCACCCTAAAAACCCGGGGGGGGGGGGGGGGGGACGAAAGAAAAGGGGCGAAAACAAGCAAGGTTAGACATAAAGTCTGGCAAGTCCAGTGACTTTTAGCATATGAATAGATAATAATATCATGACATGAAAATAAAGCTGGATAAGAGACAACAGCAACAGGAGTAACTGGTATACTTAAGCTAAACAGAAGAAACAAAATGATATAGCCCAAGTTATGCTTCTTACTTATATTTTACTTCACTGCACTAATACTAGTATAACAGGATTAGGTGTTACCCTAATGTCTAAACTGAAACAGAAACAGAATGCCAGTAATGGGCATTTACCACCCCAACAGACAGAAGGTACATAAATGGAATCAGAGAATGAAACAGAATAATCCCTACCGAAACAGAATATTAGAATTAGGTGTACACTAGTAAATGGGCCTTTACCACCCCAACAGACGGTACCACGCAGAAACAGACAGGTGTTACCACCCACCAGAAACAGACGGTACCCCAACGGAAATAGACAGAACTAAGTGTACCCTAAATCTACCCCAAGCGATCATCTCCCCAGTACATAAATACCCTGTGCCATCCCTACAGAAGGGTGTATCACTCCCTAAAGTGGCAACCTTTGAATGACACAGACCTATTTATAGATGTCACGACGTCTTACATCCTCCGAGGCAGACCGGGATCCATGCACGCACATGACCCGGTTGGAATGCACCATCAACACCCCTCGCCATTATCAGAATGAACCGCTTATAATTAGTTCAGTAAGCGTGCCCGGGCCCTACCTACTTTTGGGTCATTGTTTTGATACGAGAAAAGGTTACTAACTAATATGGGTCCCAAACAACAGATGACACAAGTATTTTCCCTCCTAACCATGTGTCCTAGACTAATGGGTTTCAGATTTACTTGTTTACAAGCTTTCAGACCTACAGAGTTCAGATCAACTAGTTCACAGATCATAAAATCAAGTCAACAAGTTTTCAGACTAACTGATCAGATGTACAGTTTTAACAGACTTACGGATTGTCTAACTTTGTATTGGGCCTACAGATTCACGAAACAGGTTTATTAATTCATCAGTCCAGTTGGTTTAGCCCTATCCACCCAACACGTTTTAGACATCATATTTATCTCAGATTTGCATTAATTAAATATTAATGCGCAGACCTCTCACATTAGGTCGGTAGCTTGTGGCCGCTGGATAAGCCGGGCAGTTCCGGGCAGACTTCTGCCACAATCCAGACCTAACCTCGTGTCTAAGCATATTTTAGTTATGCCTATGACCTCTCACATTAGACTAGCAGTTCGCGGTTGCTGGTTAAGCCGGTCGGGTCCGGGAAGGCTTCTACCGCAAACATGAGTCTAACCTCATGTCTCAGCATTTTTATTATAACCAGTTTATTCCATTACAAATTAAACAGCTATCAGACTAATTATGTCAATTTAACAGATTTGACTTCTTTTCAAGTCGCAGCAAATTAATCAAATTAACATGTTTTACTCAATCTTAGATCGAGCCTACGGATTTTCATACACAAATTACAATCATTAAGCTTTTCAACAGATTTAGCAGCTCAGGCGGTTCAACAGATTTAGCAGATTAGGCAACTCAACAGATTTAGCAGAATAGGCATAATTAGCAGATTAGGCTGTTCAACATATTTAACAGTTTAGGAAATTCAACAGATTAAACTGGTAATAGATTTAGCAGATTAGGAAAATTTAACATATTGACTAGATAACAGTTTTAACTAATTTAAACATTCCTTAAAGTCCTATTCACATATCTTGCCTAATTCATAAATTAATCCTAAACTTATATGCCCAAATTATGGTCATAATCCACCATATAACATATGTCCCAAATTTTAGTTAAACTTGCATAGTTCAGAATATTCTCCAAAAATCCTAATCGTGATTCACATATAAACTATGCCAAATATAGTGTAACACCCCGTATTTTTAATGTAATTAAAAATGTATATTTATCCACAGATAGGATTAATATGGTGATGTATAATGAAAATTAATTAATATATGAAAGAAAGAAAGGATTGGTTGCATGGGATGTAAATATGTTGCATGCACTGATTTGCAAACATAATGCATTAACATTAAAAGAAAAAGATTCATGCATTGGTTTAATTTAAGTATTGTAACTAACATGAAAAAGAGAAGTAAGGAAAGAACAATAATTATCATTTTTCTAAGACTTATTAACAAAAGACTTTGTAGCTCAGTTGGTTAAGGCATTGGATTTGTAACATGGAGGTCGGGGGTTCGAACCCTGGCGACAACATAATTTTTATCTCTGTTTTAAAGAGGGCCAACTGAACATGCAAATATATGTACGTATACAAATTTAAAATTTGAAAGGATAAGAACGTACATATAAGGAAATAAAGAAAATATATGTATATACATGAGAATATATATATATGCAGAAATATATGTATACGAAAGATAAATTTTAAGATAAGGCTATAGTAAATGAAATATGGCAAGAATTAAATAACGGTGCAACATCGTTTGAATTTTGAAAATAAAATGAAAGTTGTGCGTATATATATATATATATACGCGTAAAATGGTCGTTAAAGGAATTGTATACATATAAGAATATTTCATATAAATAAAACAGTTAAATAAATTCCAGAAATTCAAATTTCTGCGCCAAAACAGCTTGTGGGACCCAATGCTGACTCAGCGCTGCGTGTACGATAAGGTCTTGAGCAACTATATAAACAGCACTAGTCTCCTCCTCTATTCACAATTCTTCTCTACCCTTATGCTGCAAAGATTCTGAGTGAACATGGCTTCTTCTCCTCCACTTAAAATAAATAATAAATAAAATAATATATATAAAATAAATCAAGACGAGGAGATGCTGCTCAAAGACTTTCAAGAAGAGATTCGAATCAAGATTTAAGCTTCAAGATAAGGATCAAAGGCTAACGTCGCACGAATCATAGCAACGCCATCTTTCTTTTCAAATCTAAATCTCTGTAAGTCAGTTATTTTTAGATTTGAACGTTTTTCTTTGTTCGTGACATGAAATTAAAGGAATAAAAGAATATGCCAAATCTCTCTCTCTCTCTCTCTCTATTCGAATCAGTGCCTATATTCTTGGACCTAATCAAGAACTGTTATGATTCAAGGACAAATAAGACTGTGACTATGAAACTATGGACCTTAGAACCATATGCCTCTTTGACTATGAACGTTGCCTATGACTATGAACGTTGCCTATGACTATGAACATTGCCTATGACTATGACTGTGACTATGAGAATTATTTCCTTGACTAAGCTTATGCTTTTGATTTGGAAACATAAATTATTGCCTATGACATAACAAGGACAACTGTGACTAAACACCTATGATTTCTGACTAGGAAAGTGTTGCTGTGAAATTGGGTCTAAACCTGATCTTTCTATTCTGTCTATCCTTGGTTTTCGTTGGTTTTAGACCTTGGGAATTTACCTATTAAGTTAGGTCTACCCATGTTCTTGAACCTACGTCTCTATTCTGTCTATTCTTGGTTTTCTTTGGTTTTAGACCTTGGGAATTTACCTATTAAGTTAGGTCTACCCATGTTCTTGAACCGACGTCGTTGTTCAACCCTCTTTATGCCAGTTAGTATGTCTATCTGTTGCATAACATCTTTGGTTCATTCCCTATTTTCTACGAACCTAGCTTTATTTATAATCTAGACTGAATCACGATTATACGAACGATGGGAATGCGGTTTGGGCAAAACATGAAATTTACTAAAAACGTAGTTTAACTTGAAAATTGGCATAAATTGGGAACATGTATTATGGCATGTTCATAGGAATGCAAATTGGATAAATTTGACATAAATTATAAGATGTGTAATTTGAACCTAGTATTGATGTGTAAATCTAGCATTTACATGAATAGTGAACTAGAGTAATAAGTCTAGTTTGAGGTGAATTAGAATGTTGAATCGGAATTGGATTAGCTAATTTGGCACGGTAAGTATATTGGCATAAATGTGAAACTGGCCATAATTGGGAATAACTGTCAGGTTTAGCAAAATCATGGTTAGTGACACTTAATTTGGTATAGTTTACATACCAAAAAGCATAAATATGATATAGAGGGGAAAATGGGCCATAGAAATAAATGTAGACAGATTACATTAAAAGAGTAATTGGGAAATAAGTAAATTAGGAATAATTTACTTATAGAGTTTGTCCTAAATGAGAAAGGTAAATTTAGACAAATTAAAGATTTATTAACGACATCTCTTTTAATGAAACACCAGAAAGTTCTAGGGTGACAGAGAGGATAGTGTCTAGGCTTGGGTTTGGAAAATACAAGTTTCCTGCTCTCCCTGGCTATCCCTAACTGATCCGACGGACAGGATGGTTACTTTCAAAACCTGATTTGAAAATTAATCAAAGCCCTTTGAACTTAGAAAACACGAATATGCCTAACCCGAGGTTAGACTGAGTTGCGATGTAAACCTGCCCGGAACCAACCGACACATCCAGTATTCGCAACAATATCTGTCTAATGTGAGTGGTTGCGGCTTTAATCTATTTAGTTAAAGCTAGAACAAGAATGGTAGGGTTAAGTTAACTAAGACACTTAACCAATTCAACATGATAACTAAACTGATGGGTGGGGACAGGTTCAGACTGACACTTAATACAGTTGAGCTAGAATGAGAGGGTTAAGTCCATAGGAACACTTAACCAACTCAACACAGTTAAGCTAGGATGGGAGGGCTAAGTCCATAGAGACACTTAACCAAACTTAAGGTAGCAAGACAAGATTTGTAGGGGTTAAGTAACTAAGAAAACACTTAGCCAAATTAACATGTTAACTAGACTAAGAAGGTGGGGTTAAGTAAAGTTAATACACTTAGCCAATTTGATATGTTAGCTGGGCTAGACCGTAGGGTTAAGTAAACTTGAACACTTAACCAATACAGGATAATGGGTAGGGTTAAGACCAATATAACTTTGTTTGTGGTCGGGTTAAGTCAACATGAATTACTGATAACACTTAACCAGTTTAACAGGATAAATGAAGGGGGTTAAGTTAGCTTGAAGTGACTAATGACACTTAACCAATCCAAATTGATGGGAAAGAGAACTAAATAGTAAACCTTAGTTAAGAAAACAACGATTCTGGAAACTAAGTGGTAAAACTTAGTTGACAAAACTAAGTAGTAATTCTTAGTATAACACGAGGAGGAGCGAACGTCCGTTTGATTAAAAAGAAGGCTCCAACGAATTGGGTTACGAAGCCCGAGGCTTCGAGGGGACGTGAGGGTACTCTTGGTATCCCTCTGTGAGGTTGCAGATGATCCGCCTGGGCCCACAGAGGTTAAGGTCTGCGTAGAAGAACCAGGAGTATGCCTTGGTTGCAATACATGGCAACCTAAAGACTAGCATGGACTGGCGTGATTCGGCGAGCAAACGGTAGCCCTGTGATAGCGACTCGTCGTCTACCATCCATCTTGAGTCAATAGAGATACGTGAAGCGGAAAGGCGGAGAACTCCAAAAGACCATGTACTTGCTATCTAGTTATGGTTGCGGATGGCCATAGGATAGTGGGGCACCGGGGGCCGGCGTATAGTTCTCTTTCATTAGTTGAGGGAGGGGTCAAGTGGGACCATAGCCACTGGAATAAAAATAGACCTTAGCATCTGCTTCGGTAGATATCTAAAAGCTCCCGACCGAGTTCTGTATTCCTTGATTTGCCCTGTCACAGGACTCGGACCGCACATTACAGGACATGTGCATCTAAACAAGCGATAACGATTCGCGATACGTGCGTGGGGAAGCCTAGGAACATATACCACTCTAGGTAGTGTGTCCTAGACTTGGGGGCGTCGTTTGTCAGGTAGCGTAATCCATAGTTGGACTAGGTGGCATAAACCCTGAACTCGAAAAGCGTTCAGCAGATAGCGTAAAACTCTAGTTAAATCTAGAAAGCACTTGATAGAAAACCCTAGATTAGATCTAGGTAATAAATAATAAATGTATGCCTGAAGGCAATGGAAACTACAGGAGTTGGGATCACGTTATCGTTACTAGTTGGAACACCAGTTAGGTGGTGCAGAGATATAGAAACCAGTATAACAAGGAAATAGCAAAGCGGCGAAAGTATTAGAGCGTATCCAGTTTATCTTAGCATATCTTGTGACTACCTTGTCTAAACTTGTTGACCCTATCGTCATGGTGTAATCTTGTATTCAGTTAATTCATGTCGTTTTGTTTTTCCATGTTCACATGCTAGAAGTTACTGAACTTACTCAAGCTTTATGTCTGACTCTGTTTTTCTTTCGTCTTCTTTTCTTCCGTTCCCCCCCCCCAGGTAGTAAAGGAGGGAATAGGTTAGCTCAGGTTAAGTTGGACTGCCACTCTTTCCCAGCTTGAAGATTTGTCGAAGTTTGCTTGGATTCTCTTTTCAGATGCTATGGCTGGCTCTTGCTAAAATCGGGGAATATAAATGCTGTTTTTTTATGCTTCTTTATTTTGTAAGACAGATGATACTCTGATATTGTAAAGAAACCATTGTACAAACTATTTTATCAATAAAGCAAAGTTTTATTTTCCGATGTTTAATTTCTGTCTGTCTTGTAATTTATCTGCATCTTTTACCCTAAATGCTCCACAAAACTTAGTGCATTCCCTTTTAGAGTGACACTAACGGACGTGGGGTGTTACACGTGGTATCAGAGCTGAAGGTTACCAGATCAGATAAAGATTTGAAAAATTATTTTTCAAAACAGTTTTTAAAGAAGCATTTTCAAAAGAAAAGTTTTGTTTTAAAAGGCATATTCCCCAAAGCCATAAGCACTATCTTTTGATTCTCTGTTTGAGTCCTCGTTTCCTTCTTTCTTGAGTCTCTGGGGCTCCTGGCTTTCTGGGAGGTAACCTCATCGAAGGGCAAAGTAGTGCCCGACTTCCATCTATAGCCGTAGTAGTTTCACCTGCGGCCAGTTTTCTATCAAGCTTTGTAGGGGATTCTGTACGATGGAGGCAGCTTTCGAGAGATCTGTCAACATGATTACACACGGAAGAGGATGAGGAGTTTGGCTAAGGAGCATAACCCAAGGATGAGGAATTATAAAACCTAAGACAAGAGGAAGTATCTTTACTAGGGTATAATAGGGCATATAATTAAGGACAAGGGCAAGAACGAGGAACAAGATTTTTAGAAGGGCAAGTACATACTTTCACCTCTAAGCGTACCTAGGAGAAAGGTAGTAAAGTTCTGTTGGAAGAGTCTAGTTTTGCTGTTCGTACTATTTCCTTTGGTTTTAGCGCTTCGCATTTGTCCATATCCATTTCCACAGTTGAGTCTCTACGCCATAGTACTTGTATAGTAGAAAGATCCCACTAGAGTCTCAAATCCCATTTGGTGGTCCGACCAGTTTATTTTTGGTTAGTAGGGATTTGAGGATAGCTATCAAGTTTGCTTATATCATCTCACGAGGATCGTCTAAATTCGGAGGAGATATTCCTTGGGTGTTTGTCTGATATTGGTTTAGGCCTTTGGGGCTTGTACTTGAGGAATGTCGAGTTCGACTAGGATGGTTTGCGTGAGACAGGAATAGTTGTGGCAGGTACTCTAAAAAGCACGTAGTAACCTTTCGACCTCTATAGTTATGGCATGGCGGATAAGAGGGAGACCTCTAATCATCTTAGTACATATACTTGGTACCGTGATTGACATTTGTTTATTTTGGAATTGGAGGTCAGAAACTTCACAATCATGAAGTTAAATTAGTTAAGATACAGTGGAGTAAAGCTCAAGAAGGCTAGATACTAGCGTCATAACCTTTTTCTTAAGGGTGCATCCTTGATTTCTTTGTGTAGGAGCTTTACGCATAATTGTTTCTCTCTTTCCGAAGTATATCACCTAGGTCGTATTTTCGATCCTTAGGTAGAAGCCAATGGATGTAAACATGTGTTTGAAACATGTTATGGTTGGTGGTTGCAAGTGGTTGCTAATGGTTGCTCGTGGATGCATATGCATACGTATTAGGCACTGAACCAAGTTCGGACGCTTTCATCTTGCATTTACAGATATGTATTTGTTTGTAAGTTGAACTTGATATGTGATCATATGGATGATGCATATGGACGAATGGCTGTGCACGCATGTAGTATTTACATAACTAGGGATGCTTGCATACATGATTGGACGCATGGCACTGACATGATTCGCATTAAGGAGGTCAACTGAATCAGTAAACCGCCTGATTTTGCATTAGATAAAGACATATACACCCAATATGCATATAAACATGAAAGCATTAGAAATCTTTTAAGGACAATGAATGCCTGTGAGTGAATGGTTGAGTAGATGGGTGATTGGATGGTAGGACACATTCTTCCTAACTTGAAGATTTCGGGGACGAAATCCTTTAAGGGTGGGGTAATGTAACACCCCGTATTTTTAATGTAATTAAAAATGTATATTTATCCATAGATAGGATTAATATGGTGATGTATAATAAAAATTAATTAATATATGAAAGAAAGAAACGATTGGTTGCATGGGATGTAAATATGTTGCATGCACTAATTTGCAAACATAATGCATTAACATTAAAAGAAAATGATTCATGCATTGGTTTAATTTAAGTATTGTAACTAACATGAAAAAGAGAAGTAAGGAAAAACAATAATTATCATTTTTATAAGACTTATTAACAAAAGACTTTGTAGCTCAGTTGGTTAAGGCATTGGATTTGTAACATGGAGGTCGGGGGTTCGAACCCCGGCGACAGCATAATTTTTATCTCTGTTTTAAAGAGGGCCAACTAAACATGCAAATATATGTACGTATACAAATTTAAAATTTGAAAGGATAAGAACGTACATATAAGGAAATAAAGAAAATATATGTATATACATGAGAATATATATATATATATATATATATATATGCAGAAATATATGTATACGAAAGATAAATTTTAAGATATGGCTATAGTAAATGAAATATGGCAAGAATTAAATAACGGTGCAACATCGTTTGAATTTTGAAAATAAAATGAAAGTTGTGCGTATATATATATATATATATATATATATATATATATACGCGTAAAATGGTCGTTAAAGGAATTGTATACATATAAGAATATTTCATGTAAATAAAACAGTTAAATAAATTCCAGAAATTCAAATTTCTACGCCAAAACAGCTTGTGGGACCCAATGCTGACTCAGCGCTGCGTGTACGATAAGGTCTTGAGCAACTATATAAACAACACTAGTCTCCTCCTCTATTCACAATTCTTCTCTACCCTTATGCTGCAAAGATTCTGAGTGAACATGGCTTCTTCTCCTCCACTTAAAATAAATAATAAATAAAATAATATATATAAAATAAATCAAGACGAGGAGATGCTGCTCAAAGACTTTCAAGAAGAGATTCGAATCAAGATTAAAGCTTCAATATAAGGATCAAAGGCTAACGTCGCACGAATCATAGCAACGCCATCTTTCTTTTCAAATCTAAATCTCTGTAAGTCAGTTATTTTTAGATTTGAACGTTTTTCTTTGTTCGTGACATGAAATTAAAGGAATAAAAGAATATGCCAAATCCCTCTCTCTCTATTCGAATCAGTGCCTATATTCTTGGACCTAATCAAGAACTGTTATGATTCAAGGACAAATAAGACTGTGACTATGAAACTATGGACCTTAGAACCATATGCCTCTTTGACTATGAACGTTGCCTATGACTATGAACGTTGCCTATGACTATGAACATTGCCTATGACTATGGACATTGCCTATGACTGTAACTGTGACTATGAGAATTATTTTCTTGACTAAGCTTATGCTTTTGATTTGGAAACATAAACTATTGCCTATGACACAACAAGGACAACTGTGACTAAACACCTATGATTTCTGACTAGGAAAGTGTTGCTGTGAAATTGGGTCTAAACCTGATCTTTCTAGTCTGTCTATCCTTGGTTTTCGTTGGTTTTAGACCTTGGGAATTTACCTATTAAGTTAGGTCTACCCATGTTCTTGAACCTACATCTCTATTCTGTCTATTCTTGGTTTTCTTTGGTTTTAGACCTTGGGAATTTACCTATTAAGTTAGGTCTACCCATGTTCTTGAACCGACGTCGTTGTTCAACCCTCTTTATGCCAGTTAGTATGTCTATCTGTTGCATAGCATCTTTGGTTCATTCCCTATTTTCTACGAACCTAGCTTTATTTATAATCTAGACTGAATCACGATTATACGAACGATGGGAATGCGGTTTGGGAAAAACATGAAATTTACTAAAAAACGTAGTTTAACTTGAAAATTGGCATAAATTGGGAACATGTATTTTGGCATGTTCATAGGAATGCAAATTGGATAAATTTGACATAAATTATAAGATGTGTAATTTGAACCTAGTATTGACGTGTAAATCTAGCATTTACATGAATAGTGAACTAGAGTAATAAGTCTAGTTTGACGTGAATTAGAATGTTGAATCGGAATTGGATTAGCTAATTTGGCACGGTAAGTATATTGGCATAAATGTGAAACTGGCCATAATTGGGAATAACTGTCAGGTTTAGCAAAATCATGGTTAGTGACACTTAATTTGGTATAGTTTACATACCAAAAAGCATAAATATGATATAGAGGGGAAAATGGGCCATAGAAATAAATGTAGACAGATTACATTAAAAGAGTAATTGGGAAATAAGTAAATTAGGAATAATTTACTTATAGAATTTGTCCTAAATGAGAAAGGTAAATTTAGACAAATTAAAGATTTATTAACGACATCTCTTTTAATGAAACACCAGAAAGTTCTAGGGTGACAGAGAGGATAGTGTCTAGGCTTGGGTTTGGAAAATACAAGTTTCCTGCTCTCCCTGGCTATCCCTAACTGATCCGACGGACGGGATGGTTACTTTCAAAACCTGATTTGAAAATTAATCAAAACCCTTTGAACTTAGAAAACACGAATATGCCTAACCCGAGGTTAGACTGAGTTGCGATGTAAACCTGCCCGGAACCAACCGGCACATCCAGTATTCGCAACAATATCTGTCTAATTTGAGTGGTTGCGGCTTTAATCTATTTAGTTAAAGCTAGAACAAGAATGGTAGGGTTAAGTTAACTAAGACACTTAACCAGTTCAACATGATAACTAAACTGATGGGTGGGGATAGGTTCAGACTGACACTTAATACAGTTGAGCTAGAATGAGAGGGTTAAGTCCATAGGAACACTTAACCAACACAACACAGTTAAGCTAGGATGGGAGGGCTAAGTCCATAGAGACACTTAACCAAACTTAAGGTAGAAAGACAAGATTTGTGGGGGTTAAGTAACTAAGAAAACACTTAGCCAAATTAACATGTTAACTAGACTAAGAAGGTGGGGGTTAAGTAAAGTTAATACACTTAGCCAATTTGATATGTTAGCTGAGCTAGACCGTAGGGTTAAGTAAACTTGAACACTTAACCAATACAGGATAATGGGTAGGGTTAAGACCAATATAACTTTGTTTGTGGTCGGGTTAAGTCAACATGAATTACTGATAACACTTAACCAGTTTAACAGGATAAATGAAGGGGTTAAGTTAGCTTGAAGTGACTAATGACACTTAACCAATCCAAATTGACGGGAAAGAGAACTAAGTAGTAAACCTTAGTTAAGAAAACAACGATTCTGGAAACTAAGTGGTAAACCTTAGTTGACAAAACTAAGTAGTAATTCTTAGTATAACACGAGGAGGAGCGAACGTCCGTCTGATTAAAAAGAAGGCTCCAACGAATTGGGTTACGAAACCCGAGGCTTCGAGGGGACGTGAGGGTACTCTTGGTATCCCTCTGTGAGGCTGCAGATGATCCGCCTGGGCCCACAGAGGTTAAGGTCTGCGTAGAAGAACCAGGAGTATGCCTCGGTTGCAATACATGGCAACCTAAAGACTAGGATGGACCGGCGTGATTCGGTGAGCAAACGGTAGCCCTGTGATAGCGACTCGTCGTCTACCATCCATCTTGAGGCAATCGAGATACGTGAAGCGGAAAGGCGGAGAACTCCAAAAGACCATATACTTGCTATCTAGTTATGGTTGCGGATGGCCATAGGATAGTGGGGCTCCGGGGGCCGGCGTATAGTTCTCATTTTACAAAGTGTGCCTTTCATTAATTGAGGGAGGGGTCAAGTGGGACCATAGCCACTGGAATAAAACCAAACCTTAGCATCTGCATCGGCAGATATCTGAAAGCTCCCGACCGAGTTCTGTATTCCTTGATTTGCCCTGTCACAGGACTCGGACCGCACATTACAGGACATGTGCATCTAGACAAGCGATAACGATTCGCGATACATGCGTGGGGAAGCCTAGGAACATATACCACTCTAGGTAGTGTGTCCTAGACTTGGGGGCGTCGTTCGTCAGGTAGCGTAATCCATAGTTGGACTAGGTGGCATAAACCCTGAACTCGAAAAGCGTTCAGCAGATAGCGTAAAACTCTAGTTAAATCTAGAAAGCACTTGATAGAAAACCCTAGATTAGATCTAGGTAATAAATAACAAATGTATGCCTGAAGGCAATGGAAACTACAGGAGTTGGGATCACGTTATCGTTACTAGTTGGAACACTAGTTAGGTGGTGCAGAGATATAGAAACCAGTATAACAAGGAAATAGCGAAGCGGCGAAAGTATTAGAGCGTATCCAGTTTATCTTAGCATATTTTGTGATTACCTTGTCTAATCTTGTTGACCCTATCGTCATGGTGTAATCTTGTATTCAGTTAATTCATGTCGTTTTGTTTTTCCATGTTCACATGCTAGAAGTTACTGAACTTACTCAGGCTTTATGTCTGACTCTGTTTTTCTTTCGTCTTCTTTTCTTCCGTCCCCCCCCCCAGGTAGTAAAGGAGGGAATAGGTTAGCACAGGTTAAGTTGGACTGCCACTCTTCCCCAGCTTGAAGATTTGTCGAAGTTTGCTTGGATTCTCTTTTCAGATGCTATGGCTGGCTCTTGCTAAAATCGGGGAATATAAATGCTGTTTTTTTTATGCTTCTTTATTTTGTAAGACAGATGATACTCTGATATTGTAAAGAAACCATTGTACAAACTATTTTATTAATAAAGCAAAGTTTTATTTTCCGCTGTTTAATTTCTGTCTGTCTTGTAATTTATCTGCATCTTTTACCCTAAATGCTCCACAGAACTTAGTGCATTCCCTTTGTGAGTGACACTAACGGACGTGGGGTGTTACATATAGCCATTGATTACAATGCATGTCACATATCCAAAAAAAACCTTACTTAGGTGTGTTCACACTTAATAGTCATCAAATTTTAATATAGGTTTTTACACCTAAGTCATATGCAAATTAATTCTCCTACATCCAAATGACAAACAATCTGATTTAATATGCCCAGATCTAGATCTTAAATTATGAAATATGTTTTTTATGTTCTAAGTCACTATAATCCTCTTCTTCTAAGTCATTGATCATCTTATGCAATATGTCTCAAATTTATGTCCAGAAATACAACATGCGTTGTGTCCTCAAATTAGTTACAAATTGATTTTGCCCAAATATGCCTCATTCAATATTCTTCCCAAATTTAGCGTTTATGCATTCATCTCTTGTGAGACTGGGCTCAGGCTCGTGGTAGCCTGGTTATCAAACAAAAAGAAAGAAAGGAGGAAGAAATACAGAACAAACAGAATAATAAAACAGAGGAACAAATCTGATAAATAGAAAAAGGGCCTAGTCTCAGATTCAGTTTTATAATTATGTCAAGATCATGATTAAATTACATATCGGAAAATAACTGCACTTGCCTTGATTGGATTATAGAAGAAGAGTTGCAGTTGTTCTCTTTTAATCTTATTCAGATTTGGAAGAAGATGCACTAGTTCTAGTTTTGATCCCAGCAGAGTAGCGATGCCATTATTTTATTTATTTATTTCTATTATCTCAGAGGCAGCATAAGGAGAGAAGAATGGTGTAAAGAGAATGGGGCTAGGGAGCTGTTTATATAGGATTAGGCGGGCGAATCTAGATCGAAAACGAGACCAGATACATCAGAACAAACCCAGGCTCAAAACTGGGTTCTGGCACCAGGTCGACCTGGTCCCTGGGAGGTCGACCATAGTGTCGACCCCCAAGTCGACCTGGTCATGGGCGGGAAAATTCCCATCCAGTCTGCGCAGGGGTTTGAATTTGAATTTCGAATTCGAATTTCGAGCTATTTTCGATTCTGAAAATTCCTGAAATTTCGGAGGTCATATCTCCCTCATACGGGCTCCGTTTCTCGAAAACTCGGGCTCGTTTCCAAGCAGAATTTCGAGACGAACGCAATGGCGCAACCTGTTTCCGCTTATTCTTAATTTAAAATTTAATTCTGCCTTGATTTACGGTTTTAACATGTTATAAAAATACGGGTTGTTGCAGATTTCAAATCAAATATTTTGATTACTTAACTTCAAATTCCAAGTTAAATCTTTCCAATAATACTTATCGATTATTTGCCATTTGCCTCATGTAAAAATATGTTCATTCCTTTCCCAAAAATATTTATAAATAAAGATTTCATTTGCTTAACTTGGAAAATTATCTTACCTTTTCGTGGGCCGAAGGACAATGTTATTGAAGACATCATTCACAAAAAACCCAAAATCATATTGGTTTATAATCAATATAAACCTCCATATCCAACAAACACTATAAGCGGGATAACGACACAACCTTTTAAATCCTTCGAATAGTCTAAGTCATCATCCATGGAGGCTTATCTCAATCAATATCCAATCTGGTTTCTGTTCAATTTCAATTTAGTTAAATAGATTGGAAACTTGGATTCTAATTTACCCTTATTAATAATCTCATTTATTAATAAATAAACTCCTTTATGCTTAAATGAAGATCTTATGAAATGCTTAAACTAGATTATATTGATGTTGATAACTGGACTATTCATGAATTGTAGATACACAGTGGTTTCATCTGGGTTCCCCACAAAACATATTTATCAGTAGGAAGCCGCTTCCCTGCGTGTTGGATAGATCATCTGAAGACACCTTTATATTTAAATGAAGGTCTTATTAAAAGTCAAAACCGGATTTCCTGAAGGGTTCTTTTTAGTTGCTAAATAGCACACTTTTACACGATTAATTTTTATCTTACGAAATATGAATTTATTTGGTCCAAAACACTTTTAAATCATTTAATATGATTTATCATGATTTTTCCATATTTTTATATAATTTATACACACTTTTTTACGAAAAATCCGAATTTGGCACTTGAACTGCCGAACTAGATTTTCTGGTCAAACTGATTTAGACTTGTAGGAAAATCTGACTGTTGAAAAATGTTTCCTTTTCATTTTTTGGAAAGCTATTCAAATTTCGGAAAAACGTGATGTGTTGCAAGAAAATCCTACAGTTAGAACTTCCGGAATTTCAATTTCAAGTAGCAATTCGCGAACTGTCGCTACGTAACGAGACCTATTCGAACCCAAAAGTGACTTATTATTAAAACTAAGTCGAAATACTTCAAAATAGGTTCAAAATTATTCAAACTGTATTAAATAACTTTTGAAATCCAATTTCCACATTTTGAACCTTTAGATCAATTATTCCACATTTTTAAAATTTTAAATTAATATTCAAATCATTAAAATAATATTATTCTCCAAAAATGATTATTAAAGTCTCAAAGTTGGCTGACGCCCATTAAAAAAATAAGTAAGAACATTGAAACCATAATTTCACAAAGCCGAGTCCATTTGTTAGGCAGACACAATTTCAATTTACTATAATCGTAAAATCGATTTACTATTCATTTCAATATTTGATAAGCCATAACTTATTCTTAACTTCTTCAAAACCAGTTCGTTCTTTTGCAAAAGTTTTTTGTTATGAACTCAGTTTCATTTCTGAAAAGTATCGGAACTTAAATTCAGACTTCTATTTTCCCTAATTATTTTTATTATTAAAATAATCATTTAAAATCCAATTTCTGGAATGAGACTCATTCAATTCCTGTATATCCCAAGAATTTAGGTATATACAAACATCCAATAAACATAAACAAGAGGTCATGTGTCTAACGAGTTGCAACCAAGCTCGTTAGTTATTTAACCATATATGTCTGTGTTAATTTAGTATCTATATTTCCAGGAATCTTTGCCATAAGCTCCCCCATACGGGAGCATCGATACAGCCACACTATTGCCTTAAAAGGCCATCCAAATCACATATCAAACCAAATGGTGTTCATAACCATTGGTCAACCCAATCTAAATATTAGACACTATAACATCCGCAAAACAAGCACATACCCAATTTAGTGAACACTTGGGACTCGGGTGGGTCATCATCCCAATACCCTGTGTAGGGGTTTACTAATAAATAGAAATCCGTGTAATAAACGCATTGGACTAGTGTAATTTCATCCCATGACCTCTGTAGGGTTTCCAAACAATATCAAACATTGCAAGCCATACAACAATATGCATGAGATCATCTCACAAAAACAAATACCACAAGCAAATGTAAGAGGATAAACCACTCACCATCCTAGTAGGTTCCTTCAATTCCTTCACTGTAGGACCATCACATCTTTACGCTCTCTCTCGAATGTTTAACAACCTATCCATTAAGAGTTATAATTAACATTAGCCCTTGTAATATTAATACCTTTTCTAATTAACATGAATATACTTTTTAAATATATGTTGATTTCCAAACTTAATTATATTCTTACATGAGAATACCTTCTCCGTGGAATTAGCTAACTTAAATTCATGATTACAATTTTCAATGGTCCTTAGAGCTTTCACAATATTACACTTAATTTTGCTAATCACTTAAATAGGTAATTAGCTTATTACCTTTAGGATTTTCATTCCTAACTCAACTCCAATACATCAATACTTTACATAGGTGTTATTTATCCTAAAAGCATTTATTCTTTCAGTTATGCATATTAACTTTTGCTATTACCATTTTCTACTTCCATACACAAATTTGCTTATATAATTTGCTTTCTACCTTCAGGATTTAACTTCTAATATCAGCAGATTCACATATAAACTTCGTGGAAGTGATAAGCTATTAACTACAACCTTAATCCATGAATATTCACCACAAATTTACTTAGGATTTCTATTTTAGGATTTTATACAAACACCTTGTGTGCATATTATTAAAACCAGTTTTAAACACCTTAAATGAAACTATTTCGTACCCTAGAAGCTTGCAGATCTTAGCCTAAGGTATATAGGTCCTTCCCTTAGCTTTTCTCCATGATTTCTCTTCTTCTTTTCCCTTGAAAATCCTTTTTTATTTGATAAGGGGAAAAATATGAGCAACAAGTGGGAGGAGATTCTATGGAGGAGGAGGTGATTAAATGGAAGAGCTTGGTTCTCTTTACTTCTTCTCTCTTTTCCCTTGAATTTCTCCTTTCCTTTCTTTTGATTTTTTTTTTTTTTGTGATTTTTTATATACATAAACTTTTGGCCATGAAAGTTTCATGGAGGAAGACTTTTCAAGACGAAAGGAGATGTTAAAATGAAGATAAGGATAAGCTTAAGGCTTATTTATAATAAAGGAAAATGCAAGGATGAATGACACGTGGCTTGTGGATAAGCATGGAAGAATGTGTGACCCATATTCATCCCTATCCTTACGAATAGTAACTTGTATTTTCTCTAGCACCTTCCGTCCTCATATCGGAGTATCAAACAGTAACAATTTTCTGGAATTCTTTAACCATAAGGTCCGCTTTCTAACGTACTTCAATCCTATGTGTTCAAATATAAAATCTGAGTTTGTTTTCAATTTCAAATTAATTATTTTAGTTTTGTTTTGTTAATAACTTTCATATTTGATAAGGAATTTTCTTATAATTTATACATAGCTAATATCCTACATTTAGTATTTTCCTGGATAGTCTCAGTTTCCAGCTTTGCCATTAACACTATCAAATTCTAATTACCGTCAAAATTTAGATTAAATTTTGGCCTTTTATTTTTTTTCTTTTCGACATACCGATGCTGTTTTACGCGAAATTCCCCTAAGTACTAAAATTCACTATTCCGGATCCAACGGAGATGGTCTCATGATCTGATGATATCCCGTTCTCAAGACATCCTCAAAATCATCCGTTTTTAGTTCAAATTTTAATGTTCCAAACTTTAATCAATATTTAACGGATTCTGTTTTTGGTTAAACTTGGCTGGTTACCTAATTTCATTATTCTGGATTCAGTGGAACCAGTTTCAGGATCTGGAAATAAATATTTCTTATACTTCCTTTGTAAACGTGCTATTTTTATATTAAAACTCATTATTATAACCCTATTCCAAATATATTATTATCCATTTTCAATTTTATTTTGATTCATATGAAATTTGGAAGTCTTAAATTGGTTCCAAATTTCCGGGTCGTTACATACTCCCCTACTTAAAAGGTTTTGTCTTCAAAATCGAAGAAGGAACCAGAGATTGTCTACTTAATCATGTTATAACAAAGTTTATCAAAAATATACCATAATATTATATCTGTGTATATCCATACATTCATTCAAATCCATGCATACAAACAAACTTCCTTGTATATTTACATACATTCTCAAAACATTAGTGTTAACCTTCGGATAATATTACTAATTAGATGACCATTTCCTTTTGGCCTACTCCAGGATTCTTATCCTAATTTGTCCTTAAGTGGTAAATTCGGTTTTTCTTTATTACAGTACTTGACAGTATGTCCTACTTCTCTACACCGGAAGCATCTTATCTCCCCTCTGGGTCCTTTTTCCTTTCTGGACAATTGTGGACATAATACCCCTTCTTCTTACATCAGAAACAAGTTATGTCATTCTGTACCTTTTCCTTTATTCTTATCTTTCTATGAGTAGCTTGCATAGGTCCAACCTATTTTCTTCTTCAATCTACTCATAAATCTTTCTTGTTTTTTTCGAGTCGTCTTTCTAGGTTTAACTCCAGATGAATCGTAGTTATCCATACCTAACAACATTTAATATTTTATCAAAAGAGTTTCATAATTCCTTAACAAATACCTTGACTGGCCAAAACCGTCGAGAATTCAAATTTCTTAATTAGTAATACTAGTTGTTATCTCCAGCAATCAATTAGTGAATTAAATTTTCCAAAACATAACTTTCATCAAAACTTATGTCCTTTTTACGAAAATATACTCTTGGACAAAATTATTTCATAAAAACTTGGTTAGACTGTTCAATTTAATTGTTTAGAAACACCTATCGATACAGCGGTACCTTACTGCCCCGACCAATGTTCATAACTCACTTAATAAATCAATCCAACACAAAATCATTTGTATTTTAAATTACAAGTACGTTTATCATATTTATATATACACACTCACACCCAACTCATTCTAGGGTATCACTAACCCTATCTCTAACGAGTCACTTGTCCTAGGATACCACTGATCCTATCTTTGACAAGTCTATATCCCATAGAGTCAAGGTTACTGCTTATCCTTAAGTTACGATACCAATTGTAACGACCTGCATTTTTACTTACTTCGAACCGACCAAAAACCCGAACCCATGTCAACTCAACGCAAACAAAAATACATTTCGTTAGGGTTCATCAAAGAAAAACACAGCGAATACAAAACTCACAGTGGAACAGATAAAATATAATATGAAAATATCATTGTAGCGAAAATTTTCTTTTGAAACAAAAACACTCTAAAATAAAAGTCTGATTTTGCATACCTTTGTCGACTTAACATAGTACACCGATAACAGAGTACATCCGGCCTTCATATGAAGCCCTGATTCTCTACAGGATTCCAAGTCTTCAAGCTTCCATTCTAGAAACATTCGCTTGGATCTGACTTAAGCGATAAACACTCGGGTCAGGCTTGGGTTATATCGGTTATAAAATAATGTAATCAAACCTTACCATTGCGACCATAACCAAACACAACAACCATTCATCCATAGCAGTCATAAACCAAGTTTGAAAACATGACTTTTAGAAAAATGAACGATTATAAGCCCGAGGTCCCATAAAACAATGCCAGCGCAAGTCGAAGGATGGGGGTTTGCCTTGTAATTACAAAACATGCATGATATAGTTCAAAGGAAAACATTTTATATTATAGTAATGTCTAGGGTGTGGAAAAATCCTACCGAAAATAACTTATAAATCATAGATCCTATTGTGTCCCATACAACTATGTTGGCTACATAGGTATACAACTAAAAATCGTAAATGGGTTCGTATTGGAGTTTGGATTCCATCATGATGGTTACTGATTCGAATGATCACTCGGGCATTCAGCAGATACCATGTTTGTACACAACACCGTACCCATTTTTTCCGGTTGGCGGAGTTTAATCCCTACAACCTATCATTAGGCAGGCCACCCGACCTACTAGGCCGACCGAATCCGTGCAAAACATAAAGTCATGCAGATCTGACCCTCAGCATACCATCATACCATGGTGTGAGGCTATCACTAGGTCCCATTGTACACAAAGCTATGCATTTAAGGCATGCTTGGATCATTACCACAGAGCCTTGCTTTACAACAAAAACCCTAATCATTGCTCAGCACTTAACATTACCCATGGTCATTCCATGTCAGACAAGCAATCCATCCACAAGTTCGATTCAGGAATAGGAATGAAACTGAAGGCACATAATTCCAAGTCCCCGCCTGGGAATGCAAGTGTTTGCAATCTGATACGCTTCAAGTACGGTCAGATAATGTCGTTTCTTTAGCCTCTTGAGGAGCGACCCTGAGGCATCAACAAGCTATCCATGCGATGTGAAGAATATCGGACTTCAGCCATTATCATTGGGAACTTAATCATTTTATGTCGTACAATTATTCGTAATGAGTAAAATCCCGACCTTTCAAAATAATTAGCTCATCTTTTAAAACCAATTGGTTTATAGGATCTAAAGAACCTCGTTCCATTCTTTCATTAATATATTCATTTAAACTATATTAAGTTTTGAGACGTCAAAACTCTTCATTTCTATCTCATGGAGCAAAACTCGTAATACTCCATTTTTAATCATTTTATGTTTTAGTAATTTTAATTACCTTTCAAATCCTATTCCTTCAATCTTGTTGAAAGATTTCAAATCAAATATTCTGATTACCTAACTTCAAATTCCAAGTTAAATAGTTCCAATAATCCTTATCTATTATTCGCCATTTGCCTCATGTAAAAACATGTTCATTCCTTTTCCAAAAATCTTTATAAATAAAGATTTCATTTGCTTAACTTGGAAAATTATCTTATTTTTCATGGGCCAAAGAACAATGTTATTGAAGATATCATTCACAACAAACCCAAAATCATATTGGTTTATAATCAATATAAACCTCCATATCCAACAAACACTATAAGCGAGATAATGACGCAGCCTTTTAAATCCCTCGAATAGTCTAAGTCATCATCCATAGAGACTTATCTCAGTCAATGACCAATCTGGTTTCTATTCAATTTCAATTTAATTAAATAGATTGGAAACTTGGATTCTAATTTACCCTTATTAATAATCTCATTTATTAATAAATAAACTCCTTTATGTTTAAATAAAGATCTTATGAAATGTTTAAACCGGATTATATTAATGTCGACAGGTGAACTATTCATGAATTGCAGATACACAATGGTTTCATCCGGGCTCCCCAGAAAACATCCAAATCAATAGGAAGCTGCTTCCCAATGAATTGGATAGATCAAATGAAGACACCTTTATATTTAAATAAAGGTCTTATTAAAAGTCAAAACCGAATTTTCTGAAGGGTTCACTTTAGTTGCTAAATAGCTCACTTTAACATGATCCATTTTTATCATACGAAATATTAATACATTTGGTCCAAAACCCTTAAATCATTTAATATGATTTATCATGATTTTTCCATATTTTAATATAATTTATAAACACCTTTTTACGAAAAAATCGAATTTGGAACTTGAGGTGCCGAAACTGGATTTTCTGGTCAAACTGATTTAGACTTATAGGAAATCCGACCGTTGAAAAATGTTTCTTTTTCTTTTGTTGGAAAGCTATTCAAATTTCAGGTAAACGTGATGTGTTTCAAGAAAATCTGACAGTTAGATCTCCTGGAATTTCAATTTCAAATTTCGGGTCGAAATTCGTGAACTATCGCTACGCTTGAGTCGTGTTCGAACCCAAAAGTGACTAATTATTAAAACTGAGTCGAAATTCTTCAAAATAAGTTCATAAATTATTTAAACCATATTAAATAACTTTTGGAATTCAGTTTCCACACTTTTAACATTTAGATCAATTATTCCACATTTTAAAATTTTAAATTAATATTTAAATCATTAAAATAATAATATTGTTCAAAAATGATTATTACAGTTTTAAAGTTGGTTGACGCCCATTATAAAAATAAGTAAGAACATTGAAACCATAATTTTGCAAAACCGAGTCCGTTTGTTAGGCAAATGCAACTTCAATTTACTATTCATTGTAAAATCGATTTACTATTCATTTCAATATTCGATAAGCCAGAACTTGTTCTTAACTTCTTCAAAACCAGTTCGTTCTTTTGCAAAAGTTCATTGTTTTGAACTCAATTTCATTTTCAGAAAGTATTGGAACTTAAATTTGGACTTTTATTTTTCCCGATTATTTTATTATTAAAATAATCATTTAAAATCCAATTTCTGGAATGAGACTCATTCAACTCCTGTATAACCCGAGAATTTAGGTATATACAAACATCCAATAAACATAAAAAAAATGTCATGTGTCTAACGAGCTGCAACCAAACTCGTTTGTTATTTAACCATATATGTTAGTGTCAATTTGGTTTCTATATTTCCAGAAAATTTTACCATAACCTCCCCTATGCGGGAGCATCGATACAGCCACACTATTGCCTTAAAAGGCCATCCAAATCACATATCAAACCAAATATCCGACACTATAACATCCGCAAAGCAACCACAAAACCAATTTAGTCAACTCTTGGGACTGGGTTGGGTCATCATCCTAATACCCTGTGTAGGGGTTTACTAATAAATAGCAATCCATGTGATAAACACATGGGCTAGTGTAATTTCATCCCACGACCTATGTAGGGTTTCCAAATAATATCAAACATTTCAAGCCATACATCAAGAAGCATGAAATCATCTCACACAAACAAATACTACAAGCAAATGTGAGAGGATAAACCACTCACTATCCTAGTAGGTTCCTTCAATTACTTCACTGTAGGACCATCACAGCATTGCGCTCTCTCTCTCTCATGTTTAACAACCTATCCATTAACGGTTATAATTAACGTTAGCCCTTGTATTTAAATACCTTCTCTAATTAACATGAATATACTTTTTAAATATATGTTGATTTCCAAGTCTAATTATATATGTACATGAGAATACCTTGTCCATGGACATACCTAACTTAAATTCATGATTACAATTTACAAAGGTCCTTATAGCTTTCATAATATTACACTTAATTTTGCTAATCACTTAAATGGGTAATTAGCTTATTACCTTTAGGATTTCATTCCTAACTTAACTCCAATGACATCAATACTTTACATAGGTGTTAAATATCCTAAAATCATTTATTCTTTCAATTAGGAATATTCACTATTGTTATTACCATTTTCTACTTCCATACACAAATTTGCTAATAGAATTTGCTTTCTACCTTCAGGATCTAACTTCTAATCTCAACAAATTCACATATAAACTTCATGGAAGTGATAAGCTATTAACTACAACCTTAATCCATGAATATTCACCACAAATTTACTTAGGTTTTCTCTTTTAGGAATTTATACAAACAGCTTGTGTGCATATTATTAAAACTAGTTTTAAACACTTTAAGTCAAACTATTACTTACCCTGGAAGCTTGCAGATCTTAGCCTAAGGTATATAGGTCCTTCCCTTAGCTTTTCTCCTTCCTTAGTTCCTTTCTCTCCTTCTTTTCCCTTGTAAATCCTTTTTTTATTTGATAAGGGGGAAAAACATGAGCAACAAGTGGGAGGAGATTTTATGGATGAGGAGGTGATTAAATGGGAAGAGCTTGGTTCTCCTTTACGTCTTCTCTTTTTTCCCTTGAATTTCTCCTGTCCTTTCCTTTGAATTTTTTTTTTGATTTTTTTTATACATAAACTTTTGGCTATGAAAGTTTCATGGAGGAGGAATTTTCAAGAAGAAAGGAGATGTTAAAATGAAGATAAGGATAAACTTAAGGTTTTTTTATAATAAAGGAAAATGCATGGATGAATGACACATGGCTTGTGGATAAGCATGGAAGAATGAGTGGCACATATTGATCCTTATCCTTAGGAATAGTAACTTGTGTTTTCTCAAGCACCTCGCAGCCGTGTGTTGGAGTATCAAACAGTAATGGTTTTCAGGAATTCTTTAAAATATAAGGTCCGGTTTCTAACGTACTTCAATTCTATATGCTCAAATATAAAATCTGAGTTTGTTTTCATTTTCAAATAATTTATTTTAGTTTTGTTTTGTTAATAAATTTTTTATATTCGATATGGAATTTTCTCAGACTTTATGCATAGCTAAAACGTTTAGAATTTTCCTAGATAGGTTTTAGGTTCCATTTTTGTCGTTAGTACTATCAAATTTCAATTAATGTCAAAATTTAGTTCAAATTTTGGCCTTTTATTTTATTCTTTTCCACATACGGATGTCGTTTTATGCGAAACTCCCCTAATACTAAAATTCACTATTTCAGATCCAATGGAGGTGGTCTCATGATCTAGTGATATCCCGTTCTCAAAATATCCTCAAAATCGTTTGTTTTTAGTTTAAATTTTAACCTTTCAATCTTTAATCAATATTAAATGGATTTTATTTTTTTGGCCAAACTTGGATGGTTACCTAATTTCATTATTCCGGATTCAATGGAACCAGTTTCAGGATCTGGAAATAAATATTTCTTATACTTCCTTTGTAAACGTGCTATTTTTATATTAAAACTCGTTATTATAACCCTGTTCCAATTATATCATTATTCGTTTTCAATTTTCTTTTGATTCTTATGAAATTTGGAAGTTCTAAATAGTTCCAAATTTCGGGGTCATTACATGATATTTTGGAAATGATATGAAAATTCTTAGACTTACCCTTTTTGCTACAAATTTACAGTACATAACCTGGGTAATGACATATTAATTTTTAACACATTAATTTAGTAAGCCTTACCAAGTTTGCCTACTTCTAAATTTCTCTTTTATTACAATTTTGGAATGATGCATTCATTTAGCCTCATATCATCAAGTTTTCCACTTTTTTTATTATAATTCCCATTAATTTGAGAAAAATCATAATTATGTTAATTTGCATCTAACCACAATTCAATTACTTTGCACATAACCACAATTCAATTAATTTGCGCCTAACCACAATTTAATTATTTTGTGCATAACCACAATTCAAATTAAAACTATAAAATCCAACGAAGAAAAGGAAAAGAGAAAGTTGAGAGAATATTTTATTTACTTTACAGGAATCTAACGATATCATCCATTATACGAAAAATATAATTAAATCCACTCACCTAGGAGTTGCACTCTAATATTTTGGATATGATTTAGATTTGCATTACTTTCTTTTCAATTCGGATTTATAGAACAACCTAGAAAGAGGATCTAGGCATCAATAGCTTAAATCTATAACCTTTATCTCTAAATTTTGAATCAGAAATCCTGAAAATAATTTTTTTTTATTTCTGAAGAATTTGGAGGAGAAAGGAAATGGCAGAGCTTTGGCGCTGTAACGACCCAACAGATTCGATGCCCTAATCTCGACAATAATACATAAAACCTATATTATTTGCCAAAATCCAAGTATCGAAAACACTAGATAGTTATTAGAAAGAAGTAAGAGGATTAGACAAGAAAGAAAGAAATATTAGAATAGAAGAAGAAGAAGATGATGAATCAACACAACACAAAGTCTCACATAGCAGTAGAACAAAATATAATACAGAAATAATCTTTATTGAGAGCATGAAAAAAATACTTACAGCATCAGAGTACATCACACATCTGGATAGTTATTATAATCTGTCCTCATATATAACATACAACGGAATAAATACTAATATGTCTGAACTCCTTTAGCACGTCTTCTGAACTTCATAGTATCTAAAACTTGAACCTGAAAACTCGGGCTAACCCGAGCATTACAAACACCAGGTCAGTCCGGTGAACCAGAGTGAGAAAACTCGTAAAGTTTAAGTGGAATCATTCAACTTGATTTTAATGTTCAAAATCTTTTAAAATAAAAGGCGTAATCGTAAGACCAAATCCACACATAAATACGGTCGGTGTTTACATTACGATAACCAAAAACATTTTGAAATTGTATATATATATCTTCTGATATTATAATAATGTCTAAATACAAGTAAATAACAATCTAGCGGAACGGTTGCATCTCACGCTCCACATATATTATATACAATCAAAACCGCAAGCACTGATTGGAGTTTGGATTCCGACTATGACAAGGTATGGAACCACCTACCGATAGTGTATCTCTAAAGGGGACTACAGTAGGTTCAACAAGAGTGTCTTGCAACACGGCCACACATGACCAACCAATCATTTCGCCAGAGTGTAATGTAAATCACCAACGGTTGGGATCAACAACCTTTTCTTGAAAAGGGACATCATCGATAGATTAAAGAAGCAAAAGGAATTTCTCTAGATAGGTGATTATACACCCTAATTGGTGCGACCCACATATCCATGCTTCCTGCCCGATTTTTTTCATTTACCAGTTGTGCGGCTTGAGGTTTGAATTATCCTTTTTAAGATAGCAAGCCACTATTCACTTTGAATGCCACATCGTCAAATCCATCGGAAATCACTAATTAATTTCCATAAAAATATGCAGATTGTTAGGCTAAAGAAGTTTCCCTTCATTGCCACCATCTTCGTAGGTTTAAAGAAATCAACATATGTAATCCCTTTGGGAATACTCTGTCAGTCACTTGTCCATACAAGTTGTCCTAGGACTGGACAAATCGAAGGCACTCTCCTACTGCATCTAAGGAATCTCCCTAGAGATCAGTAGCGAGTAGTCCTTGCAATCCGCAGATTCCAATCACGTCAGAATCACAAATCAAATAACTATGGATGCATGCCATAGGGATTCGATAAGTCGTTCTTTCGCTTATGAAGAATCACGGTCTTCATTAGTCCATCTTCAATCTGCGTCTTCGGCGATCGTATTTGCTGGTTTAGAATGGTTTTCAAATATAAATTTGATCCCGGTCTTTCCGTACCAAGAATCGTATTGGTCGGATTTGATAGTCGGTTATTTAACAATCAAATAGACAATCATTAAATCATGAAAATAAATATGAGTTTACTGGTTCAGTACTTAGCATCACTTGGCCTTTTAAATTTAAAACTAATTAACCCCTCAGTCTTTTAATATTGAAACACCACGTTTACTTTTTAAGAATATTCTTGAAAGTGTTTTTAATTACTTTAGAATTAAATCACACACGCACACACACACACACATATATATATATATATCTACTTTGGGTTTTAACAAATTTCACGTATAATATCGTTACGAAAACTCTTTTGTTTCATTTCTCGAACAATAACTGACACTTCCCTTTTTTAATAAACTTATTCAAACTCTTCTCATTTATTTATTGAATCTTGAAAACATCATTATATTAGTAAAATCTCTCTCCATTCTCATTACTTCAACATTCATTAGTCCTAAACCGAAACTAGTAAGCGAACAGCTCCTTAAATATCGACCCCGAAGGCCGAAACCAACATCAGATCGACACTCGAGGAGTCGTCCAACTCAACCAATCTCCAGTCAGTTTCTAATCTTTTCTTAACCCCCTATCAACCTATATTTTTTTCACTTTTAATCACTCAACCATTCCTCGCTTTAAAATCTCATTTAATTCCATTTGTTGACTTAATTTCACTATTAAGTGTTTCTAATTCCAACCCAATGTTTTAGCTTCACGCCTATTTTATAAACTCTATTTATAAAATTGGTTTTAATATAACAATTCTTTATCTCAACTTCTTTTTACATTTGTTTCAAATCATCGTATTCCTTCAAAATCCCTTTTAAAATTCTTATTCACAAACTCGGGTTTAATATAACACTTTCGCAAACTCTCTTCACACATAACTCTATTTCATTGCCACTTGATTACTTACATGATTTCATTTAAAAATTATTCACTTAAATTATTAATATAATAACTTACTTCCCCATTAACTGAAGACAAATACTAAACTCGTTTTTAAAATCTTATTAAAACAATTATTCGTTAATCACTTCATTTGGTCAACTTAAAACAAACTAATCAGACAATCAATCCCAGTTAAATGTTTAATTTAGTGGACTCAAAACTCGGTTATTTCTTTAACCAACAAAAATTAATTCCTCCTTTAAATTAATTAAATTAATTAATCTAAATAAATTTCATTCATTTATTTCATAGAAACAATTAATCCACTTTTAACCGTCATGTAAATTTCTTGTTCATTTGCTTATACATCTCATTAACATTCGCATTTATTTTATAAAACCATTTAATATTTTATTATAAACTTAAATAATAAACAATAAACATTTATTTCCTTATAATATACTTTTATTCAAAATAACAGATTTAGAAATCCATATTCAATTAAAATAAATAATTTTTTATAGGTTCATCTCTGTCGATTCACCTGATGGTGAATTACTCTTTATAAAACGATTGATTTTTAGGCCAACTGCTGCCAATTACTTAACCAATACTGCCCATTAGTTAAAACAAATCAAACATTGAATTTGTAGTCAATGATCAACACCAAAATCAATCATCCAATCTTAACAGTTTATATAATGATGGCATGAAAACAATAACATATAATATATTTGAGGAATCCAGTTGGATCCCTCTAACCAGTTTTCCCTGCATTCAAATACGTTACTTCAAATATGAATATAATCTAAATAATCAACTAGTAATTTAAAACATCCAATCCTAAATTTATATGTTTATATTATTATAAACGTGACCAATAAGGTAAGTTACCTTGATTGGTTATGACCGTTAAATAACGATCAATTTCGATTAAATTAAACAAACGTTTAATTTAATCAGTTAAGTCAGTATCAACAAACATATGCAGTAATCATCCAAATTAAACAAGCGTAGCATACACAAATTAAACCCGACTTATATAAATATAAGTGGGATAAAAACTGAGTGAGTAAACTCACCTTGGGTTTTCCATTTGCGACCAAACCAGTTTCCGAAATTTCGTGTTCTCTGGTATGGTTCCAACGCGATTGACATGTCTGATTCTGTGCACGTATAAGAACATTACTTACACTATACGCATATGATTTAATTAAGTCGATTAACATCTTCATCGAATAATTAATTATTTCAATAGGCCATGTCTGCAGCAAGACTCCACGCATGTTAACTTTAAGATAAGGCATGTAATATGATCAGCCACAATTCTCTCTCACCTGATTCTATTCATACGCACAGACCACGTCGGCATATTGGACCACATTACTATATGTACCTGAATTCTTCGTGTGATTTAGTTGTATGACAACTTATGTTCAACTTCCAGGAACATTTTAACTCTACTTTACCCATTAAAATACTAATTACACCCGAGCTTTAAATTCGAAACAACAGTGGATCTCCGACGTGAGGTGAAAGAAAAGCAAACTTCATTTTCTGTTTTCAGATTGTCAACTTGGATTGTTGTTAAATTATCAACACTCGCTAACACAAGTTTAAACCCAGGACAAAGAACGTGCAACCATGTAAAATGTTTTACAATTGGAATAATAGTTTAGGCTCTTTATATCAGTTTATACGGTTTCAAAAATCTGGCACGTATACATGAGTCATAATTAGGCATACTATATATAAAATTAGCAGTTTAAATAAAATATTGGGCCACTTATAATCTCCTGTAGGTGTATTATAAGTGTTTACATAACTAGGCCACATGTTTTATTAACTCTATATATATTAATTAATTAATTTTACCCTATATGTTTATTACTAACCACTTGCTTACACTAAAATACTACGATTGGGCATTGATCAGCTTTTAAACTATTACTGGCATACATGAACCAACGCAGGCCACTTATAAAAATGATTAGCCATTATAGAAACGTAATTAGGCATATTAAATCATAGGATTAGGCATCTTAAAATAAGGTTTAGGCACATTATAACAGCTAGTATAATATAAATTATCGTACTGTTCATCACCTTTTCGATCGCAACACTTTAAAGCTCCCTTCCGCACTTCTCCCTTGTCTTCTTTGCTCACCAATGTTTACGTTTGGCTTCCCCTCTTCCCGCTTTTTTTATTCGCTACAGACCTAAATCCAACTTCATGTATCCATCCCTTCTCTCCCATGCTTCATTCTTTCTACAGTCTCCCACTCCCCTTCAAACCCGAACTACCCCTAGCTGAAACACCATCTCCTCCTTTTTTTCACTTCTTCACGCAAATATAACAGCTGCCATCGACAAGTGTGATCCATCCCATACGTATATATTTCTTCCTCGGATATTTTCTTCCCACACTGTTCACCGTCCATTTAAATTTCGAACCATGTAATACTTCACCCACGTGCTTCAGCTTCTACCCCTATAACCATATCCTCTTTACTTTTGGGTTTTAGGTTCCATTCGTGTATTGAGTTCTTCATGTTTCTCTCCATTATTATTTTTTATTTGTTTTGTAACAGAGGGGTTTGGTTTAGTGTATGCTATTTGGATGTGTAGCAACGCACTGAGGCAACCCATACATATATGTGTGTGAACAAGTGGATGGAAACAAGGTCAGTTCAAATGGTACAAGGTGTGTCTGTAGAAAACTTAGAGTAGCATGAACTATTTTTCACTGGAGGCCAGTGTTTTTCAGTGAGTTGTCTTAGGCTTTTCATTAGATTTGTGTCTGTGATTTTAATTTGATGGTGAAAATGCATACAAGGTAGGGATAGCCTGTTCAATTCTGAGCATAGGAGCAGTGTAGTGTTTTTTCCATTTTAGTTCTAGGGTAGCTAAGAATCTGCAATGTAAATAGGAAGAATAGGTCCGTGGATAGTTGGGTTTAGAGTGTCTAACCTCGTTTTCTTATAAACTAAAGCACGCGGGATTGATGGTGATCACACAAAGCTGATTGTTTTCCTTTGATGGAAAGCAAAGCCTGCCGTGATTTTACAATTGATGGCTGGAGATTGTACCTAGATTAGAGAAGACAGGGGAAGTAGTAGAATAGCTACATATATATATATATACTTATTTGATTAGACATATGCATGTGGAGTTACATTAAATAGGGTAGGAAAAGAAGCAAGTTAGGTAGAAGGAAAAACTATTTTTTTTTCCTATTTCATTGCATTGATGTTGCGTGATTCGGCATGTGTTATCAGCAAAAATCAATAACAAATCACGATGCCAGAAAATCATAGAGTTAGAGAGAGACGCCTTTGCGTGATGAGATGTCTTTAGTGTAAAAGGACTGTACAATGTATAGGATGGGGATAAGATATTGTAGCTATTACTTAAGGTAGTCATGTGCCTTGGTGTTTACATATTAGGTAGGCATGAACAAATTTCAGTCTGCAGCTTGTTTCTTTTCTTTCAACCCTGGAAAAATATGTATATTTTGATTTAGACATTGGCAGAAGGCATTTTGGGTAGGTATAGTTTCAATGTAGGTGCAGCGCGTGTGGATAGCTTATTACTTAGAACTTAAGTAACTGAATATTTTATTTAGTTTTATTTTACAGTATTAAATTTGTTTACCGCTAACCATTAAATTCGTATCACCCTACATACAAACTCCAAAATTGACACACCGCTACATCTGAACGCTCCAGTCCCAATAAAATTAATTTCGCTGAAAACCGATTTTGTTTGCACAACGTCGTTATTTTTAATTTATTAGTTCCCCCTTAAATTGCACGCACCGATAAAATAACTCCGATTGGTTTCAAACTGGAAATCTAGCCATACTTAGCAATATGTATTTCGTATTTAAATAAAAGTTGTTTCATCGAAAACAGAGATCGTTTGAAAAGAAAACCATTTATGAGGCTTATAAAATATATCGAACAATTTCCCGTGTGCGAAGCACGGGCCCTGTCATAAGGTAAGCAACGCATTGATTTAAACGTTCTATTTCATAGTAAATTGTTGTTGAGCGTTTTATATTCGTACCGATATACATGAATTTCACATCGTAAATTACAATACCGTGACGTTTACGAATTATAAATATACGTTTAATCTTCGTCATATTAACAAATTATATATTATAAATCCATTCATAATTCTGAATTAATATTTAATATAATAAAATATATTAAATATGTGACTACCGAAAATACGGTATGTTACATTCCTTCCTCCTTAAAAGAATTTCGTCCCCGAAATTGCTAAGGTAGGAAAAATGCTAAAATTCGATTTACTATAAATCGAAATCCATTTCATTCAACTCTTATTAGACCATCGATGAATTATATTCAACTAACCTACCATCAAACAATCAACAACCAACTATTAACCAATTTATAACCAACTTAATCCAATCAATTGAATTTTTTGTTAATACTAATATCCACTTGGATTTAATTTAATCAATACGCGATCAAATTTCCAAATCTCCAATTTATTTAACTTTATCCACTATGCCCATTTTTAATTTAACCCACTTACCCAAGTTAAATTCCGATTTAATATTCAATAAACTAATCGATTTTCTAATAAATTTACTTCTATTTCAGAATCCAATTTCTGACTTTATTTCCAATTTCTAAATCTATTTATCCATTCTTAACATCCATTCTTAACTCAAACAAGTTAAGTCTCAACTCTACATTCCAGTAACTAATTTAATTTCAAATTAGTTCACTTATATTTCACTATTCTGATTTCAAAAATCATCCATCCTGTTTTTATCTCATATGTGAAATAACTTGGTTATATCCAACCATCCCAATTTACATTTGAATCGAATTCCATTCAAATAAATCAAACACACCAATATTCAATAATTTTATAAAATTATTTCATTTCATACAAAAATATAATTTGGCCAAAATTATTTCATTCAACCACCTTTACAAAACATTCTTGTATCAGTTGTCAGTTCAATATTGAACCGATCAACAAACACAATACAAAACATTTGTATATAAAATTTACAAATACGCTCTCATACATATACACTCAAACTCAATCTAGGATTTTATTAATCCCATCTCTATCGAGTAAGCCACAGAGCCAAGGTTATTACTAAACCAATAGCTCTGATACCACTGTAACGACCCAACAGATTCAATGCCCGAATCTCGACAATAATACATAAAACCCGTATTACTTGCCAAAATCCTATCGAAAACACTAGATAGTTATTAGAAAGAAGTTAGAGGGTGAGATAAGAAAGAAATATTAGAATAGAAGAAGAAGAATATGAATCAACACAACACAAAGTCTCACATAGCAGTGGAACAAAATATAATATAGAAATATTCTTTATTGAGAGCTTGAAAAAAATACTTACAACATCAGAGTACATCACACATCTGGACAGTTATAATAATCTGTCATCATATATAACATACAGCGGAATAAATACTAATATGTCTGAACTCCTTCAGCACGTCTTCTGAACTTCATAGTATCCAAAACTTGAACCTGAAAACCCGGGCTAACCCGAGCATTACAAACAACGGGTCAGTCTGGTGAACCAGAGTGAGAAAACTCGCAAAGTTTAAGTGCAATCATTCAACTTGATTTAATATTCAAAATCTTTTAAAAGAAAAAGGATAATCGTAAGACCAAATCCACACATAAATATGGACGGTTTTTACCTTACGATAACCCAAAACATTTTGAAATCGTATATATATCTTCTGATATTATAATAATGTCTAAATACAAAAAAATAACAATCTAGCGGAACGGTTGCATCTCACGCTCCACATATATTGTATACAATCAAAACCGCAAGCGCTTATTGGAGTTTGGATTCCGACTATGACAAGGTTTGGAACCCCCTACCGATAGTGTATCTCTAAAGGGGAATACACTGGGTTCAACAAGACCGTCTTACAACCCAACCACACATGATCGACCACTCATTTCGCTTGAGTGTATCGAATGTATATCACCAACGGTTGGGATCAGCAACCATTCCCCGAGTAAGGACAACATCGATAGATTAAAGAACAAAAGGAATTTCTCTAGATAGGTGATTATACACTCTAATGGGTGCGACCCACATAGCCATGCTGCCTGTTCGATTTTTGTCATTTCCCAGTTGTGCGGCTTGAGGTTCGAATTATCCTTTTTAACATAGCACGCCACTATTCACTTTGAATGCCACATCGTCAGATCCATTGGAAATCACTAATTGATTTCCACAAAAATACGCAGATTGTTAGGCTAAAGAAGTTTCCCTTCATTACCACCAACATCGTACGTTTGAAGAAATCAACATACGTAATCCCTTTGGAAATAATCTGCCAGACACTCGTCCATACAAGTTGTCCTAGGACTGGACAAACCAAAGACACTCTCCTACTACATCCTAGGAATCACCCTATCGATCAGTAGCGAGTAGTCCTTGCAATCCGCAGATTCCAATCACATCAGAACCACAAATCAAATAACTCTGGATGCATGCCAGAGGGCTTCGATAAGTCATTCTTTCACTTATGAAGATCCATGGTCTTCACTACTCCATCTTCAATCTGCATCTTCGGCGATTCGTATTCGTTGGTTCGGAATGGTTTTCGAATATAAATTCGATTCTGGTCTTTCCGTACCAAGAATCGTATTGGTCAGATTTGATAGTTGGTTATTTAACTATCAAATAAACAATCATTAAATCATGAAAATAAATATGAGTTTACTGGTTCGGTACTCAACATCACTTGGCCTTTTAAATTTAAAACTAATTAACCCCTTAATCTTTTAATATCGAAACACCACATTTACTTTTTATTTCATTATAAGAATACTCTTGAAATTGTTTTTAATTACTTTAGAATTAAATCACACACAGATACATATATATATCTACTTTGGGTTTTAACAAATTTCACGTATAATATCGTTACGAAAACTCTTTTGTTTCATTTCTCGAACAATAACTGACACTTCCCCTTTTTAATAAACTTATTCAAACTCTTCCCATTTATTTAGAGAATCTCGAAAACATCGTTATATTATCAAAATCTCTCTCTATTCTCATTACTTCAACATTCATTAGTCCTAAATCGAAACTAGTAAGCGGACAGCTCCTTAATTATTGACTCCGAAGGCCGAAACCAACATCAGATCGACACTCAAGGAGTCGTCCAACTCGACTAATCTCAGTCAGTTTCTAATCTTTTCTTAACTCCCTATCAACCCATATTTTTTCACTTTTAATCACTTAACCATTCCTCGCTTTGAAATCTCATTCGATTTCATTTGTTCACTTCATTTCACTATTAAGTGTTTCTAATTCAAACCCAATGTTTTAGCTTCACGCCTCTTTTATAAACTCTATTTATAAACTTGGTTTTAATATAACACTTCTTTGTCTCAACTTCTTTTTACGTTTGTTTCAGATCATGGTATTCCTTTAAAATCCCTTATAAAATTCTTATTCACAAACTGGGGTTTAATATAACACATTCATAAACTCTCTCCACACATAACTCTATTTCATTGCCACTTGATTACTTACATGATTTCATTTAAAAATTATTCACTTAAATTATTAATATAATAACTTACTTCCCCTTTAACTGAAGATAAATATTAAACTCCTTTCTAAAATCTTATTAAAACAATTATTCGTTAATCACTTCATTTGGTTAACATAAAACAAACTAATCAAATAATCAATCCCAGTTAAACGTTTAATTCAGTGGACTCAAAACTCAGTTATTTCTTTAACCAACCCAAATTAATTCCTCCTTTAAATTAATTAAATTAATTAATCTAAATAAATTTCATTTAATTATTTCTTAGAAATAATTAATCCACTTTTAACCGTCATGTAATTTCTAGTTCATTTGCTTATACATCTCATTAACATTCGCATTTATTTTCTAAAACCATTTAATATTTTATTATAAACTTAAATAATAAACATTTATTTCCTTCTAATATACTTCTATTCAAAATAACAGATTTAGAAATCCATATTCAATTTAAAAAAAATTATAAGTTCATCTCTGTCGGTTCACCTGACGGTGAATTACTACTTATAAAACAATTGATTTTTAGGCCAACTGCTACCAATTACTTAACCAATACTTCCCATTAGTTAAAACAAATCAAACGTTGAATTTGTGGTCAATGATCAACACCAAAATCAATCATCCAACCATAATAGTTTATATAATGATGACATGAAAACAATAACATATAATATATTTGAGGAATCCAGTTGGATCCCTCTAACCAGTTTTTCCTTGCGTTTAAATACGTTACTTCAAATATGAATATAATCTAAATAATCAACTAGTAATTTAAAACATCCAATCCTAAATTTATATGTTTATATTATTATAAATGTGACCAATAATGTAACGACACGGGTTTCGCCCGACCTTAATCGATCGCAATATCGACCAAGACCGTTCAAAATCCGCATACGTTAACTTTGGGAATACAACACATCAGAACAACAACAGCAAACTTTTATTACATCATGATAATATAACATCAGAGTACAGAATATATCAGAGTACATCGAAATTAAAATACAGCGGAAGAAAATTTTACAATAAATTTAATACAGTGCAGCGGAAATAAAATAGATACAGCGGAAGACAACTATGCTCTGGACACAGCTTTAAGCTTCAATCCAGGATCCTGCTAAAGAGATAAACCTGTAGACAACTGCTCGACTGCCCGTGTGGAAAGAGGGCACCCGAGTTTGCAAAAAGGTGGAAACAAACAACGGGTCAGTCGTGGGACTGGTGTGAGAATTCTTAACTAATAAATCACTATTAATAGGGCAAATCCAAAGTAAATCGTAAAACAACGCAATGCTTTTTAAAAAATGAAATCACCATAAGACTCAGGTCCCATCACACAATGCAACGCACACCAGAGGATAGAGTTTTACCTTATGGTGATCAAACATGATAAATACGGCAAATACGAGTTTGATATTATTATTAGTGTGTATATGTTTTAAAAACAATTTCAATCATAATGTATCAATCCTAGGAAGCATAGGTACCATATGCTATGCCTCCGTACTAGTAATACAATCAAAACCGAATGGCGCGTATTGGAAATTGGTTTCCATCATGAGTCAAGGCTAGGGAGGAGCTCCTTACCGATTCGAGACACTCTAGCTAATGCCTCAGGATTACCCGCAGTTAACCCTTGGAAATGGCAGGGCCGGTCCTCAAATACAGCTTAGAGGATTGGCAATTCCTAAGCACACGTTCCCCGGTCCTATAGGACCTATCCGAGGCGCCTCATTCCATCATCCACATAAGTAAAATGTCAGGGCTGGTAGGTCACTGACACCACTCTAGCTAGAAAGAAACGTGCTGCTCTCCCTGCGTTCCCTTCTCCCGTTTTAGACTCCGCCGGTGTGTGAGGCTCGTGAAGTCACGTCATACACAAAGCTATACCTAAACAGGTTATGCTTTGATCATCCCACAAGGCCTGCTTTTCAACAAAACCTTGATCATATGCATCTTAGTATGCCACATCATCACTTCATATCACACTACCAATCCTTTGCTGAAATATATGAACGGGTGTTAAGCAAGAGAATAAATTCTCCGCCACCAAACATCCATACATTCGACAGAAGATTAATAACATGATATATAATGGAGTACGATGTCAGACACACAATCCATTTATAAGCTTATGCTCTGGGTCTGCGCGAAAGCCAAATCCGTTCAATCAACATGTTCGTTCGGACGACGACCATGACCTTGACTTGGGAGCAAATCAATTCAAAGTCTCAATCACTGTCCTCCTGAGGGGAAGATTGACGGTCTTCATTAGTCGTCTTCTTCTTCAATTCTCATCGTTGTTTGATTATTTGGAGTGAGATTAACTCGGTCTTCCCAAATAATCTTCGTATATATATATATATATGTAAATATATTGAAAACTCTTCCTTATCGTTATTTCTAATTTATAACGATTATTTCCTATTTTATTTAATTAAAAATAATTAAATCTTTAATCAACGACGATTCAGGTCAATGGCGATTTTGGCGCTGTTTTCAACCAATTTTGATTTTCACATATCTCAAAATCTAACCGTTGGATTTTGACGTATTATATATCGTTGGAAAGATTTTTCCAAGACGGTCCTAGCGGTTTCAGTTTCGGGAAAATCCGACGGTCGGATCTTCCGGTATAGTCGTTTAAAAGTTCGATTTCAAAACGCGAACTACCGCGCTCGATTCGTTTAATTTTATATATATATATAAATATATATATAAATAATTCGTTTAATTCATCGTTCATACACACATCTCCCCTTTTCCTTTATTCTTTTTTTCTTCCACTTCTTAATCTTACATGAAAATGTAATTTATAATTAGACGGTGAATTATTCCCTTTTATTTTATTTTTATTTTAAATTCTTTATAATTTACATTAAAATGTAAATTATAATTCATCGCTCTATTGATTCCATTTCATCTTT
Organism: Allium sativum; assembly: GCA_030737875.1. Taxonomy (NCBI): domain Eukaryota; kingdom Viridiplantae; phylum Streptophyta; class Magnoliopsida; order Asparagales; family Amaryllidaceae; genus Allium; species Allium sativum. The sequence goes on along the minus strand of CM060916.1, from coordinate 1,030,107,895 downwards.
CAATTATATTATGATTCCATTTACATATATAAAATACTCATTCTCTTTCTAAATGCATTCTCAATCTCAATTACATCTAAAATGTAATTTTATTTTACGATGACATTTCCATTCTATTCACATTATAAATAATGTACATTTCCTACGATGAAAAAAATTCTCTTTTAATATACATTAAAAATAATGTATTTTTATCCTACGGTATGTTTTTCTATTGAAAATAATGTTACCTTAACATACAATGCATTTTCTATTTTTATTAACATTGAAAATAATGTTAATTTTTCTATCTTTACATTACACATGAAAAATGTATATTTTGATACATCGCAAATTCCTACTTTATATTTACAAAATAAAGAGTAAACCTTGTCATGCGGTGAATTCCTACCTTATTTTACAAATAAAAAGTAAATCTTATCATACAGTGAAAATGCCAACTTACTTTTACAAATAAAAGTGTACATCTTATCATGTGGTGAAAATACTCTAATATTAACATTATAAATAAATGTTAATGCCAATTTCTCTTACAATGTAAATTTCTCTTTTTATACATAAATTAATAAAAGTGTGTTAATACATACGGTGCAATCTTTTTTTTTAAATCAATATCAAAAATAATGTTAAACAATCTTTTCTTTTTATATAACATTAAAATAATGTTAATAAATCATATGGTCCATTCTCTTTTAATATTTACATTAGAATAATGTAAATCAATCTTTCCTTTTCATATACATTTATAAATAATGTACATTTTTCTTACGAGGTACATTCTCTTTTGATTAACATTATAAATAATGTTAATCTTACATACGGTTCAATTCCTTTTTATTAACATTAAAAATAATGTTAAATTTACATACGGTTCAATTCCTTTTTATTAACATTAAAAATAACGTTAAATTTACATACAATGCATTCCCTATTTATTAACATTGAAGATAAGGATAAATTTACATACAACGCATTTCCTATTTATTAACATTGAAAATAATGATAAATTTACATACAATGCATTCCCTATTTATTAACATTAAAGATAATGATAAATTTACATACGACGCATTTCCTATTTATTAACATTAAAGATAAGGATAAATTTACATACGACGCATTTCCTATTTATTAACATTAAAGATAAGGATAAATTTACATACAACGCATTTCCTATTTATTAACATTAAAGATAATGATAAATTTACATACGACGCATTTCCTATTTATTAACATAAAAGATAATGATAAATTTACATACGACGCATTTCCTATTTATTAACATTAAAGATAACGATAAATTTACATACGACGCATTTCCTATTTATTAACATTAAAGATAATGATAAATTTACATACGACGCATTTCCTATTTATTAACATTAAAGATAATGATAAATTTACATACGACGCATTTCCTATTTATTAACATTAAAGATAATGATAAATTTACATACGACGCATTTCCTATTTATTAACATTAAAGATAATGATAAATTTACATACGACGCATTTCCTATTTATTAACATTAAAGATAATGTTAAATTTACATACGACGCATTTCCTATTTATTAACATTAAAGATAATGATAAATTTACATACGACGCATTTCCTATTTATTAACATTAAAGATAATGATAAATTTACATACGACGCATTTCCTATTTATTAACATTAAAGATAATGATAAATTTACATACGACGCATTTCCTATTTATTAACATTAAAGATAATGATAAATTTACATACGACGCATTTCCTATTTATTAACATTAAAGATAATGTTAAATTTACATACGACGCATTTCCTATTTATTAACATTAAAGATAATGTTAAATTTACATACGACGCATTCTCTTTTTATTAACATATTTTAACATTGAACAAAATGTCAATTTCTTATACCATGTAAATTTAATCTTTATATTAAAATGCAAATTCAATCTTTTTGTACAATGTAAATTTCCACTCTTCTTATTACATTAACAAGAATGATATTTTCCTACGATGAAAATTATCTTATTTTTTTAACATTAAAAATAATGTTAATCAATCATACGGTGAATTCTTTTCTTTTAAATAACATTAAAATAATGTTAAACAATCATGCGGTATTCTTCTTTTTAAATTAACATTAAAATATAAATGCCCATGAGTCATACGATGTAAATCTTCTAACATTAACATTAAACAAAAATGCCAATTATTCATACGATGTAAATCTTTTAATTTAACATTAAACAAAAAATGCCAATTATTCATACGATGCAAATCTTCTAATTTAACATTAAACAAAAATGCCAATTATTCATACGATGTAAATCTTCTAATTTAACATTAAACAAAAAATGCCAATTATTCATACGATGTAAATCTTCTAATTTAACATTAAACAAAAAATGCCAATTATTCATACGATGTAAATCTTCTAATTTAACATTAAACAAAAATGCCAATTATTCATACGATGTAAATCTTCTAATTTAACATTAAACAAAAATGCCAATTATTCATACGATGTAAATCTTCTAATTTAACATTAAACAAAAATGCCAATTATTCATACGATGTAAATCTTCTAATTTAACATTAAACAAAAAATGCCAATTATTCATACGATGTAAATCTTCTAATTTAACATTAAACAAAAATGCCAATTATTCATACGATGTAAATCTTCTAATTTAACATTAAACAAAAATGCCAATTATTCATACAATGTAAATCTTCTAATTTAACATTAAACAAAAAATGCCAATTATTCATACGATGTAAATCTTCTAATTTAACATTAAACAAAAATGCCAATTATTCATACGATGTAAATCTTCTAATTTAACATTAAACAAAAATGCCAATTATTCATACGATGTAAATCTTTGTTTTGGAATTGATAAGTTAAATCAATCCGATCCTAACACAAGGGATAACATACAAATGGTGACCATTATATTCTCTTTTACTTTACACTGAAAATTGAATCAATGTAATTTCAACCCAAAGCGATAACATGTGATAGTGATAACATGACAGAGTATAAACATGACATCAAAAGGGATACATCCTAACTACTCAATCATAGAACAAAGCATCACAAACATATCTGAATCATTCATCGTATTGGAATAGTTTAATTTTATTAAATTTTAAATAAAAGAACTCTCACCTTGTTTGGATAGAATTATAATAAATCCAAGAAATGTTCAGAATGTTCCAGTCAATCACAGAAGGTCCTAATCGTCGTCACGGTTCTAACGGTTCTGAAATTTTCAGAATCGAAGTTCATATGCATTAGTTATCAATGTTTTAAACATACTGGTTTTTAACAACTGCTGTAGTCACGTTTAAAAGCGTCGCAATTTCTGAAATAAGAATTACCTTAGAATTTCAGTTTTGTTCAAATATTCAAATCCGGATTTCTCAGCCTGTAGTCGATCGTTTTGGTCGCCGTTTGTTGGACAAGGACCGGCTTGGAGAGGCCTACCATCGGCCGGAGATTGGTGGCGTACGGCGGCTTCAGGCGGGGCCCACGGCGGTGCGTTCGGCGCGACTTCGGGGGCTTGGTGGCGGCGGCACGGGGCACGGTTCGGGTTGTGATTGGTACCTAATTGAAGATCTCAGAAAGAGCTTCGAAACGGTGTATGGTATGCTGGAAATCGTCGAGAGATGAGGGAGAATTTGGTGCTCAAAGATTTGAGCAGTTATGGGTTCTTGCGGCGTGAAAAAGGAACGAGGAAGAAGGAGTATATGGACCGTATATATACTAGTATTTTAGGGTTTTATTTTCTTATTTAATTAATTAATTAATTCTAGAAATTACTGTTTTCACATACAATCTCTAAACGGAGCTCAACGACTGTCGAACTTAATGTTTTGACGTCTTCTGAACGCGATGGCGCTATCGCCAATGTCCAATTCTGAAGTTACAGTATGTTTTCTATTATTTCCAATATAAATCTTTTATTTTTAATTCAAACGTAAATATAATTTTGCCGGGGCCACATACGAAGTCGGAAAAATCCGGAAAAATTATTTTTGGCTTTCTTATGACAATACGATCACAACAAAATTTGTTTCGTTCAATTCTGAGACTTTTTGAAAAATGGCTATTTTCAAGGCGAATATTTTTAATATTAAAAATACATTTTGAAACAAATATTTTCTGAAACTCGAAACATATAAGTGTTTACTGTTTTTCAATGCAGAAACATCATTTCGAACTCAATGGAAGTGGTTTCGAGTCGAAATTCCTACATATGTGAAAAGTAGCCTTTCGGGCCATATATAATACATATAAATACTACAGCGATCCTTGAATTGGCCATAACTTTTGATTTCCGCTATGAAATTTCGATTTTTCGGATTCGTTGGAAAGATATTTTTAAATAGATTCTAATATTTTTGGTTTCACTAAAATCCGTTAAATTTTGCATCCTGTACGGTCAGTCAAAGTTCAAGTTTGACTTTTCAAACTACCGCGCTATTTCTAGCTCTTTTTATAATTAAAATTAAATTATTCATTCTAACTTCGATTTGAACCAAATTTGTGATCCTTATTAATTAAAATAGATTATTTTAAATATCAAAACTCATTTAAATCACTTAAAATAAATTTTAAATTGGCCCCAAAATTCAGGGTTGTTATAGTCTCCCCCACTTAAAAACTTTTCGTCCTCGAAAAGGGACGAAGCTAAAAGTTGATTAATTAACTAACTAATTTATATATATTATTCTCCAGTGGTTTAAATAATTTCATTAGTTGATTAACTTTCAAATATATAACTTTTTGTATATTCAAAATCATATTTTCCAAAATAAAGTATAATTAATCACAAATACGTATATTATAGGCTTGCTACTCTCAACTCATTCTAGGCATTACTAACCCTATCTCTAATGATTTTTCTCATTCTAGGATACTGTTGATCCTATCTCTAATGAGTATTCTTATTGGATGTTACTAATCCAATCTCTAATGAGTCTTTTGCTCAGTTCTAATGAGTTGTACCCCAAAGATTTGAGCTAACCAAAGCTCTGATACCAACTATTCGTAATAAATCACTATTAATAGGGCAAATCCAAAGTAAATCGTAAAACAACGCAATGCTTTTTAGAAAAATGAAATCACCATAAGACTCAGGTCCCATCACACAATGCAACGCACACCAGAGGATAGAGTTTTACCTTATGGTGATCAAACATGATAAATACGGCAAATACGAGTTTGATATTATTATTAGTGTGTATATGTTTTAAAAACAATTTCAATCATAATGTATCAATCCTAGGAAGCATAGGTACCATATGCTATGCCTCCGTACTAGTAATACAATCAAAACCGAATGGCGCGTATTGGAAATTGGTTTCCATCATGAGTCAAGGCTAGGGAGGAGCTCCTTACCGATTCGAGACACTCTAGCTAATGCCTCAGGATTACCCGCAGTTAACCCTTGGAAATGGCAGGGCCAGTCCTCAAATACAGCTTAGAGGATTGGCAATTCCTAAGCACACGTTCCCCGGTCCTATAGGACCTATCCGAGGCGCCTCATTCCATCATCCACATAAGTAACATGTCAGGGCTGGTAGGTCACTGACACCACTCTAGCTAGAAAGAAACGTGCTGCTCTCCCTGCGTTCCCTTCTCTCGTTTTAGACTCCGCCGGTGTGTGAGGCTCGTGAAGTCACGTCATACACAAAGCTATACCTAAACAGGTTATGCTTTGATCATCCCACAAGGCCTGCTTTTCAACAAAACCTTGATCATATGCATCTTAATATGCCACATCATCACTCCATATCACACTACCAATCTTTTGCTGAAATATATGAACGGGTGTTAAGCAAGAGAATAAATTCTCCGCCACCAAACATCCATACATTCGACAGAAGATTAATAACATGATATATAATAGAGTACGATGTCAGACACACAATCCATTTATAAGCCTATGCTCTGGGTCTGCGCGAAAGCCAAATCCGTTCAATCAACATGTTCGTTCGGACGACGACCATGACCTTGAATTGGGAGCAAATCAATTCAAAGTCTCAATCGCTGTCCTCCTGAGGGGAAGATTGACGGTCTTCATTAGTCGTCTTCTTCTTCAATTCTCATCGTCGTTTGATTATTTGGAGTGAGATTAACTCGGTCTTCCCAAATAATCTTCGTATATATATATATGTAAATATATTGAAAACTCTTCCTTATCGTTATTTCTAATTTATAACGATTATTTCCTATTTTATTTAATTAAAAATAATTAAATCTTTAATCAACGACGATTCAGGTCAATGGCGATTTTGGCGCTGTTTTCAACCAATTTTGATTTTCACATATCTCAAAATCTAACCGTTGGATTTTGACGTATTATATATCGTTGGAAAGATTTTTCCAAGACGGTCCTAGCGGTTTCAGTTTCGGGAAAATCCGACGGTCGGATCTTCCGGTATAGTCGTTTAAAAGTTCGATTTCAAAACGCGAACTACCGCGCTCGATTCGTTTAATTTTATATATATATAAATATATATATAAATAATTCGTTTAATTCATCGTTCTTACACACATCTCCCCTTTTCCTTTATTCTTTTTTTCTTCCACTTCTAAATCTTACATGAAAATGTAATTTATAATTAGACGGTGAATTATTCCCTTTTATTTTATTTTTATTTTAAAATCTTTATAATTTACATTAAAATGTAAATTATAATTCATCGCCCTATTTATTCCATTTCATCTTTCAATTATATTATGATTCCATTTACATATATAAAATACTCATTCTCTTTCTAAATGCATTCTCAATCTCAATTACATCTAAAATGTAATTTTATTTTACGATGACATTTCCATTCTATTCACATTATAAATAATGTACATTTCCTACGATGAAAAAAATTCTCTTTTAATATACATTAAAAATAATGTATTTTTATCCTACGGTATGTTTTTCTATTGAAAATAATGTTACCTTAACATACAATGCATTTTCTATTTTTATTAACACTGAAAATAATGTTAATTTTTCTATCTTTACATTACACATGAAAAATGTATATTTTGATACATCGCAAATTCCTACTTTATATTTACAAAATAAAGAGTAAACCTTGTCATGCGGTGAATTCCTACCTTATTTTACAAATAAAAAGTAAATCTTATCATACAGTGAAAATGCCAACTTACTTTTACAAATAAAAGTGTACATCTTATCATGTGGTGAAAATACTCTAATATTAACATTATAAATAAATGTTAATGCCAATTTCTCTTACAATGTAAATTTCTCTTTTTATACATACATTAATAAAAGTGTGTTAATACATACGGTGCAATCTTTTTTTTTAATCAATATCAAAAATAATGTTAAACAATCTTTTCTTTTTATATAACATTAAAATAATGTTAATAAATCATATGGTCCATTCTCTTTTAATATTTACATTAGAATAATGTAAATCAATCTTTCCTTTTCATATACATTTATAAATAATGTACATTTTTCTTACGAGGTACATTCTCTTTTGATTAACATTATAAATAATGTTAATCTTACATACGGTTCAATTCCTTTTTATTAACATTAAAAATAATGTTAAATTTACATACGGTTCAATTCCTTTTTATTAACATTAAAAATAACGTTAAATTTACATACAATGCATTCCCTATTTATTAACATTGAAGATAAGGATAAATTTACATACAACGCATTTCCTATTTATTAACATTGAAAATAATGATAAATTTATATACAATGCATTCCCTATTTATTAACATTAAAGATAATGATAAATTTACATACGACGCATTTCCTATTTATTAACATTAAAGATAAGGATAAATTTACATACGACGCATTTCCTATTTATTAACATTAAAGATAAGGATAAATTTACATACAATGCATTTCCTATTTATTAACATTAAAGATAATGATAAATTTACATACGAAGCATTTCCTATTTATTAACATTAAAGATAATGATAAATTTACATACGACGCATTTCCTATTTATTAACATTAAAGATAATGATAAATTTACATACGACGCATTTCCTATTTATTAACATTAAAGATAATGATAAATTTACATACGACGCATTTCCTATTTATTAACATTAAAGATAATGTTAAATTTACATACGACGCATTTCCTATTTATTAACATTAAAGATAATGATAAATTTACATACGACGCATTTCCTATTTATTAACATTAAAGATAATGATAAATTTACATACGACGCATTTCCTATTTATTAACATTAAAGATAATGTTAAATTTACATACGACGCATTTCCTATTTATTAACATTAAAGATAATGATAAATTTACATACGACGCATTTCCTATTTATTAACATTAAAGATAATGATAAATTTACATACGACGCATTTCCTATTTATTAACATTAAAGATAATGATAAATTTACATACGACGCATTTCCTATTTATTAACATTAAAGATAATGATAAATTTACATACAATGCATTTCCTATTTATTAACATTAAAGATAATGATAAATTTACATACGACGCATTTCCTATTTATTAACATTAAAGATAATGTTAAATTTACATACGACGCATTCTCTTTTTATTAACATATTTTAACATTGAACAAAATGTCAATTTCTTATACCATGTAAATTTAATCTTTATATTAAAATGCAAATTCAATCTTTTTGTACAATGTAAATTTCCACTCTTCTTATTACATTAACAAGAATGATATTTTCCTACGATGAAGATTATCTTATTTTTTTAACATTAAAAATAATGTTAATCAATCATACGGTGAATTCTTTTCTTTTAAATAACATTAAAATAATGTTAAACAATCATGCGGTATTCTTCTTTTTAAATTAACATTAAAATATAAATGCCCATGAGTCATACGATGTAAATCTTCTAACATTAACATTAAACAAAAATGCCAATTATTCATACGATGTAAATCTTTTAATTTAACATTAAACAAAAAATGCCAATTATTCATACGATGCAAATCTTCTAATTTAACATTAAACAAAAATGCCAATTATTCATACGATGTAAATCTTCTAATTTAACATTAAACAAAAAATGCCAATTATTCATACGATGTAAATCTTCTAATTTAACATTAAACAAAAAATGCCAATTATTCATACGATGTAAATCTTCTAATTTAACATTAAACAAAAATGCCAATTATTCATACGATGTAAATCTTCTAATTTAACATTAAACAAAAATGCCAATTATTCATACGATGTAAATCTTCTAATTTAACATTAAACAAAAATGCCAATTATTCATACGATGTAAATCTTCTAATTTAACATTAAACAAAAAATGCCAATTATTCATACGATGTAAATCTTCTAATTTAACATTAAACAAAAATGCCAATTATTCATACGATGTAAATCTTCTAATTTAACATTAAACAAAAATGCCAATTATTCATACGATGTAAATCTTCTAATTTAACATTAAACAAAAAATGCCAATTATTCATACGATGTAAATCTTCTAATTTAACATTAAACAAAAATGCCAATTATTCATACGATGTAAATCTTTGTTTTGGAATTGATAAGTTAAATCAATCCGATCCTAACAAGAGGGATAACATACAAATGGTGACCATTATATTCTCTTTTACTTTACACTGAAAATTGAATCAATGTAATTTCAACCCAAAGCGATAACATGTGATAGTGATAACATGACAGAGTATAAACATGACATCAAAAGGGATACATCCTAACTACTCAATCATAGAACAAAGCATCACAAACATATCTGAATCATTCATCGTACTGGAATAGTTTAATTTTATTAAATTTTAAATAAAAGAACTCTCACCTTGTTTGGATAGAATTATAATAAATCCAAGAAATGTTCAGAATGTTCCAGTCAATCACAGATGGTCCTAATCGTCGTCACGGTTCTAACGGTTCTGAAATTTTCAGAATCGAAGTTCATATGCATTAGTTATCAATGTTTTAAACATACTGGTTTTTAACAACTGCTGCAGTCACGCTTAAAAGCGTCGCAATTTCTGAAATAAGAATTACCTTAGAATTTCAGTTTTGTTCAAATATTAAAATCCGGATTTCTCAGCCTGAAGTCGATCGTTTTGGTCGCCGTTTGTTGGACAAGGACCGGCTTGGAGAGGCCTACCATCGGCCGGAGATTGGTGGCGTTCGGCGGCTTCAGGCGGGGCCCACGGCGGTGCGTTCGGCGCGACTTCGGGGGCTGGGTGGCGACGGCACGGGGCACGGTTCGGGTTGTGATTGGTACCTAATTGAAGATCTCAGAAAGAGCTTCGAAACGGTGTATGGTATGCTGGAAATCGTCGAGAGATGAGGGAGAATTTGGTGCTCAAATATTTGAGCAGTTATGATTTCTTGCGGCGTGAAAAAGGAACGAGGAAGAAGGAGTATACGGACCGTATATTGTAACACCCAGCCTCCGCTAGGGTCACTCGCAAAGGAATGCACTAGCTTTAGAGGGGCATTATTGGTAAACATGCACAGAAATATCACAAGACAGAACATATAACATAGCGGAAGTAAAATCAAACTTTCATAAACATTAATAATTAAGGTCTAAAGCCTTTTACATCAGAGTACATCAAAACCTGTCTTGCAATAATAAAGAAGCATAAAGACTTTTTCATAAATTATTCCCCAAGTAAAAACAGTAAAGTAGCCATAGCCAAGGAAAGTCCAAGCCATCCATGATGACCTTCAAGCAGAAGAAGTCCGAACTAAACAGCAGTATTTCCTCCCTGTAACCTGGGGGGGAAACGGAAGAAAAGAGGCGAAACAAAACGGGTCAGTCAAAAAGACTGAGTAAGCCCTATCTACTATTAGCATAAAAACTAGTAAAGTTAACTGACATGAGAAACTGAGATGAACATAAGCATGATAACAAGATAGATAAGCTAAATCAAAATAACAGGATGAACTACTGAACTCAGATAAACTAAGGTGTCATGATAAATTACGATGTCAAGATAAAACAAGGTATCACATCGTCAGGTTTCTATCAAGTATAATATCCCCAAGATATCTATCACGTATAACGTCCCATGGTATCTATCCTGTACATCTGCTCTGCACCTACCGTACTAGTATCCCAACTATATCATGTGTTATCCGTGAATGACCCTTACTCAAAAGTCGTATAATGGTCCATGTCAACCTAATATATCGCATATATAGGTTACTCAACTCGTATGTTTTATTCCATGAAAGTGTTCAGTCCCTTGCCGTAGACCATACGGGCTTTCCCATGAGGTTCTATACTACTTTAACATAGTTCCAGGATCCTTAAGATCGGTTTGGACTGTTACCCTAAACCTAGCTAGGGTCTTCCAGCATGAATTATCGTTTGTACAACTAGGACTTATGCTACCTAGGGCTACTAGGGATTACGCTTACCTATTGCACGTTTTCGTATCTCGATCTGGTTCAACCACCCAGGGCCACTGGGATTTACGCTAACCGTCAACCGTGCCCTTTTTCCCACGCATTCATCGTGAATCGTTTTCCATGACTGTATGCACATGTATCACATCGTGCCATCCGAGTCCTGTCACAGAGCAGACCAGGAAATACAGGTTTCGGTCGGGAGCTTTCGATTTATCTGCCGATGCAGATGCTAAGGTCTGTTTTTCTATACGTGGCTATGGTCCCACGCGACCCCTCCCTCAACTAGTGAAAGACAAGACAGGATAAATCCTGTCTGAGAACACAACACTGGCCAACCCACATCCAAGCCTTACCGCAACCATAATTAGATAGCAATTATGGTCTATTGGGTGTTCTCTGCCTTTCCGTACGTACACGCTTGACCAAAGATGGTAGGTAGCCTGACGAAAATGCTATCTAGGGGTACGACCGTGTATCGTCGACTATCCCCTATCCATCCCCGTCTTTAGATTGCTCGTATAGCAACCAAGGCATACTCTTGGTTCTTCTAACGCAGACCTTAACCTCTCATGAGCCTAGTATGATCACCTGGCAGCTCACAGAGGGATCCCAAGAATATCCTCACGTTCCCCCGAAGCCGCTGCTTCGCTACCCAGTTCGTTGGAGCCTTTATCTAAATCAGATACTTGCTCCTACTCGTATACTTAAACGATGACCTACCGTATCAGGTTACTCATTTATCTATGAACTGGTCCAAATTTCCTTGACTAAGAATCATTACTTAGTTATTCTTCAACTAAGGTTTACCACTTAGCCTTATTCCCGTTATCCTTGTTAACTACGGTTACCCACCTAATCCTCCGAATTAGGGTTTATATAACAGATTAAGTGTCACTTAAGTTCATGACTTAATCCCGTCTACAAATCATGTCAAAATTGGCTAAGTATCCAAGTTCGAGACTTAACCCGTCTACGAATCATGTCAAAATTGGCTAAGTATCCAAGTTCAAGACTTAACCCTACAAACCATGCTCAAGTTGGTTAAGTATATATTAACTTGACCCTATCAAATTACTTAGTCAAACCGGTCAAGTGTATTCAAGCGATTCATGACTTAGCCTTATCATGTTTTCACGTTATATTGGTTAAGTATGGGTTAACTTAACCTCAATAAATTCACGAGTTAGATTGGTTAAGTATAGATCACTTAACCACATCAAATTAACGAGTTAGATTGGTTAAGTTTAGGTCACTTAACCACATCAAATTAACGGGTTAGATTGGTTAAGTATAGGTCACTTAACCACATCAAATTAACGAGTTAGTTTAGTTAAGTGTTTAACTTAACCCCATTAAACTACCAAGTGGGATTAATTAAGTCTAGGCTAACTTAGCCCCATCCGATTATCATGTTTAGACTTGTTGGGTCTAATCTTAACCCCATCCATTAACTGTATCTTTCGGTTAAGTGTCATTAAGAAAACATACTTAACCTTACCAAATTATCGTGTTGGATTGATTAAGTGTTGGTTAACTTAACCCCGTCCACTAGTCGTATAAAAATGGTTAAGTGTCATTAGGCAAATCAAGTTACTTAACCTACCCAACCTTGTCATGTTTTGTTAAGTATCATTAGCCTAATCAATTTACTTAACCCCTTTGTCCATGTCATATTTGGTTAAGAGTCATTAATCAAATTAACTTAACCCTATCATGTGGCATTAATTACTTAATGCACCCCAACCTCTCACATTAGACTTTGTTGTGGTTACTAGTTAAGCCGGTCGGTTCCGGGTAGCTTTACACCACAACTTGGTCTAACCTCGGGTTCAAGCACAACATGACCAACTTCTCACATTGGGTCTTATTGTTTGCAACTACTAGTTAGGCCGGTCGGTTCCGGGTAGTTTTACGTTGCAAACTCAACCCAACCTCGAGTTGGCCACACTTATATTATCTAAGTGTCATGTTCATCATGTTTCCAAAACATGTTACAAGTTTTTCAAGCAGTTGGGTAGACCTAACTTAATAGGTTAATTCCCAAAGGGTAGACCTAACTTAATAGGTAAATTCCCAAGCTTGTGTTTTTATGCATACTTACATGTCAACTTCCATGTTATATTTCAAGTCATGTTTTCAAGTATAAACACATGTCATATTTAACGTTACACGTTGTCATGTTTATACCCATTTACCCACATCACGTTCATGTCATTATGTTTTCCCATAATGTGACCCCAACGCTTTTAAACTCGCATATACGTTCGCAACAACGTAATGGATTAAAAGAAGAGACTTGACAAAGGCATGACAAAAATGGATATTAAGCCACAAGTTAATCATGGTGGCAAATGAGGCACAAATGTGTTCATTAGCTTGCATATTACATTCTTAAGCCTCAAAAACATGCATAAACCCAAACTTGGCACATAAACGAATCATGGTGACAAAAGACATGGAATGATGACTAGTAACTCGCATATATCATCATATAAGGGTTATGACTTCATATGCAAGTTGACATAAAGATTATGAAGGTTCTCATGTTGCATAATGCAACATTTCAACATAAAGGTTGTAGCTTTTAGCTCATGAGATCAAGATAATGACTTCATAAACTTGCATGACATGATAGCATGTATCATTCTCAATGATCAAACCCAAACTTGCAACATGAACATTTAACTTCATAGTTAATATCTAAGAGTAGGGAAAGGGCTTACATTGCTATGAAGGCACAAATCGATTAGATGAAAGATTGAGACAAAGCCTATGCATGTCATCATCCTAAAACCCAAAAATGAAAGCTCCAAATCAATCAAAACCCCATCTTTATGAACAAAGATCAAAGCTTTAGCCTTGAAATCAACTTGAGAGGCTCTCATACTAACATAGAAACTCTCTAACACTCTCATGATCATGAAACCTCTCATAGAAATGAAGTGGAGGCTAGGATTTTGAGTGGAGGCCATGAGAGGAGCAATTTTGCCATAGTTTAGTTGCATGAATGAATAATGAGGATTTAGGATAGGTTTGGGTCTTATTTATAGATTAGGCAAGTGTTTTAGGCCATAGGATTAAACCTAGATTCAATCCAAGCCATCAAAGCATGTCTTGGGGAAGAAGTCAAGTGTAGGAACCATCTAGGGCCTTTAGATTAAAGATGAACCATGAGAACCATCCAAATGCAAAATCTGCATTTGAGCGAATCGGCCCACGGGTTGACAGCCAAACACCCTGGATTAACCCCTAGTCGACCCAACGGGCTCGGGTCGACCTCAAAAATCGGCCGGTTCGGTTATTCCCCTCTCCCAATTCGCTGTTTTGAACATTTTTGCATATTTATTTATTTAATTTTCAATTATATATATATATATCAATATATATATATATATTTCTCTGCGCAACCCATTTCACTTAATTAAGTATACTTTAATTTGGGAATTTTTCGTGAAACTTCGCGAGGCCATATCTTGGTCATACGGACTCCGATTTTCGAAAACTCGGACTCTATTTCGCGTATTTTTCCGAGACGAACGCAATGGCATAGCCCGTTTCCCTTGATTCAGATTTTACAGTTTATTTCTGCCTCCATTTATGTTATAACAGGTTATTGAAAATACGGGTTGTTACATTCTCCCCACCTTTTAGGATTTCGTCCCCGAAATCTCCAAGTTAGGAAGAACATATCCTACCATCCATCATCCATCTACTCAAATCATCATCCACAAGCAACCATTGTCCTTAGATGATTTCTAATGCTGTATGAATATATGCAAAACGTGTGTGTACATGTTCCTTAGCTAATGCTAATGATCAGGCCTGAATAATCTTTCTAATGCAAAATATGTATAGTGCCATGAATCGAACATGTATGCAAATAGTCCTAGCCATATAGATACTATATGCGTGCACAATCATTCATTCATATGCGACAACCGCATGATAATACATTCGATTTCATCCATAAACAAGTATAAATACTCGTGCATATGCAATATGAAATGTGACCGAGTCGAGCTAGTATCTAATGTGTATTCGCGCATCCACGAGCAACCACTTGCAACCATATCAATCATAACATGTTTCAAATACATGTTTACATCCATAGGGTTCTACCTAGGATTCCCTGAAACAGGGTCGAGAAGATAAACAGGACAAACTCCTTACGGGGTTTGTAACAGAAAATAGGACCGAGAGGATGTCCACAAAAGATAGCCTACAAGTAAGCTCTACAGAAAACAGGGATCAAGGATATACTCCCAAAAAGAGATATCATGCGTGTATCTAGTCTTTGACCATCAAAGTCGTCTTTTAACTTCGCAATTTTGTAGCTTCTTATTCCTGTTTCCATAACATGAGCTGGAACTCATTTCTTCGTCGCCTCTCGTTCCACTTGCACTTATCCTTTTCCTAGAATACTTGACGCAAATATGACTGCGTACTCATGATCTCATGCAAGCTTTCCAAAATTCACTAGTGAATCTCGGACCTCATACCACAGGGTATTTCTCGTAGAAGAACTTCTTCTTGAAAGTAAACAGATGCCAACCAGGTTATCAAGCGCACTTACTAGGGTGATCTCTATAACCCATGCATAAATGAAGTAAACCATCCGTCTTATCGGCGAACACCACTCGATCGGGCTTCAAATTTCCAATAAAGGCATCAAGGGATTCTAAGTAACTAGTCATGACAGAACCTCAAAAAGGTTACACGATACTTCGAGGGTATTACCAAGGCTAGTCAAATGGTCTAACTACCCTCCTATCAAAAACCGAGAGTGGCACCCCCTACTGGATAACCCCTTCATCCCTAGAATCCATCCATAGCTTATAAACATAAGCATTATTTCCAAACTCAACACTTGGCATAGACATTCCCAAATCCAAACAAGTCATGTATAAATGGACTGATTCTCCAATAGGACTTTGAGACAAAAATGGGATTCTCTATTACGCTAGTACTTAAGGTGCAGAGACTCAACTATCGAAGCAGACTTAAATGATACGAACAACGAACTCCTAACGGGATGATAGAGAAGAAAAGCTAAACCTTTAACAAGATCGTTACCCTCCTTCCGAGGTACTCTAGAAATGAGAGCATACTACTGCCCTCCCGATGATCTTGTCCTTGTCCCATAATACTTAACTATCCACCCCGTTTTACCATGCCAAAGGTACTCTCTCGTCATGGGTTTCGTTGTTCATCTTTCTCCCTCCTTTGAGGACTAAGCCATACCAACAAGTTGCTCATCCTTAAGCCCGTATCCTTTATCCTCTTTCTCACTATCCTTCCTTATAACGCGGCCACTGGTCTCCCGAGAACCACCTCCATCGCATGGAAAGCACTTTCGTAGATAGAAAAGACTAGTCGCAGTTAAAACCACTGTGACTACAGATGGAGGAAAGAAAGGAAAAGAGATTCAATTAAGGAAACGAGGATAGTGCTAATGGCCTTTGGGGAATAGCCTTTTTCTTTTAAAAGAAAATTTTCTTGAAAAATGCTTCTTTGTAAACGATTTTCAAATAGTTTTCAGAAGGTCTTTAAAAACTTTTGCCCAGTCTGGTAACCTTCTGCTCTGATACCAAATGTAACACCCAGCCTCCGCTAGGGTCACTCGCAAAGGAATGCACTAGCTTTAGAGGGGCATTATTGGTAAACATGCACAGAAATATCACAAGACAGAACATATAACATAGCGGAAGTAAAATCAAACTTTCATAAACATTAATAATTAAGGTCTAAAGCCTTTTACATCAGAGTACATCAAAACCTGTCTTGCAATAATAAAGAAGCATAAAGACTTTTTCATAAATTATTCCCCAAGTAAAAACAGTAAAGTAGCCATAGCCAAGGAAAGTCCAAGCCATCCATGATGACCTTCAAGCAGAAGAAGTCCGAACTAAACAGCAGTATTTCCTCCCTGTAACCTGGGGGGGGGAAACGGAAGAAAAGAGGCGAAACAAAATGGGTCAGTCAAAAAGACTGAGTAAGCCCTATCTACTATTAGCATAAAAACTAGTAAAGTTAACTGACATGAGAAACTGAGATGAACATAAGCATGATAACAAGATAGATAAGCTAAATCAAAATAACAGGATGAACTACTGAACTCAGATAAACTAAGGTGTCATGATAAATTACGATGTCAAGATAAAACAAGGTATCACATCGTCAGGTTTCTATCAAGTATAATATCCCCAAGATATCTATCACGTATAACGTCCCATGGTATCTATCCTGTACATCTGCTCTGCACCTACCGTACTAGTATCCCAACTGTATCATGTGTTATCCGTGAATGACCCTTACTCAAAAGTCGTATAATGGTCCATGTCAACCTAATATATCGCATATATAGGTTACTCAACTCGTATGTTTTATTCCATGAAAGTGTTCAGTCCCTTGCCGTAGACCATACGGGCTTTCCCATGAGGTTCTATACTACTTTAACATAGTTCCAGGATCCTTAAGATCGGTTTGGACTGTTACCCTAAACCTAGCTAGGGTCTTCCAGCATGAATTATCGTTTGTACAACTAGGACTTATGCTACCTAGGGCTACTAGGGATTACGCTTACCTATTGCACGTTTTCGTATCTCAGTTCTGGTTCAACCACCCAGGGCCACTGGGATTTACGCTAACCGTCAACCGCGCCCTTTTTCCCATGCATTCATCGTGAATCGTTTTCCATGACTGTATGCACATGTATCACATCGTGCCATCCGAGTCCTGTCACAGGGCAGACCTGGAAATACAGGACTCGGCCGGGAGCTTTCGATTTATCTGCCGATGCAGATGCTAAGGTCTGTTTTTCTATACGTGGCTATGGTCCCACGCGGCCCCTCCCTCAACTAGTGAAATACAAGACAGGATAAATCCTGTCTGAGAACACAACACTGGCCAACCCACATCCAAGCCTTACCGCAACCATAATTAGATAGCAATTATGGTCTATTGGGTGTTCTCTGCCTTTCCGTACGTACACGCTTGACCAAAGATGGTAGGTAGCCTGACGAAAATGCTATCTAGGGTACGACCGTGTATCGTCGACTATCCCCTATCCATCCCCGTCTTTAGGTTGCTCGTATAGCAACCAAGGCATACTCTTGGTTCTTCTAACGCAGACCTTAACCTCTCATGAGCCTAGTATGATCACCTGGCAGCTCACAGAGGGATCCCAAGAATATCCTCACGTTCCCCCGAAGCCGCTGCTTCGCTACCCAGTTCGCTGGAGCCTTTATCTAAATCAGATACTTGCTCCTACTCGTATACTTAAACGATGACCTACCGTATCAGGTTACTCATTTATCTATGAATTGGTCCAAATTTCCTTGACTAAGAATCATTACTTAGTTATTCTTCAACTAAGGTTTACCAGTTAGCCTTATTCCCGTTATCCTTGTTAACTACGGTTACCCACCTAATCCTCCGAATTAGGGTTTATATAACAGATTAAGTGTCACTTAAGTTCATGACTTAAT
The DNA here is from genome assembly GCA_030737875.1 of Allium sativum. Taxonomy (NCBI): domain Eukaryota; kingdom Viridiplantae; phylum Streptophyta; class Magnoliopsida; order Asparagales; family Amaryllidaceae; genus Allium; species Allium sativum. The sequence continues at coordinate 1,030,088,978 of CM060916.1, read as the reverse complement.
CCCGTCTACAAATCATGTCAAAATTGGCTAAGTATCCAAGTTCGAGACTTAACCCGTCTACAAATCATGTCAAAATTGGCTAAGTATCCAAGTTCAAGACTTAACCCTACAAACCATGCTCAAGTTGGTTAAGTATATATTAACTTGACCCTATCAAATTACTTAGTCAAACCGGTCAAGTGTATTCAAGCGATTCATGACTTAGCCTTATCATGTTTTCACGTTATATTGGTTAAGTATGGGTTAACTTAACCTCAATAAATTCACGAGTTAGATTGGTTAAGTATAGATCACTTAACCACATCAAATTAACGAGTTAGATTGGTTAAGTTTAGGTCACTTAACCACATCAAATTAACGGGTTAGATTGGTTAAGTATAGGTCACTTAACCACATCAAATTAACGAGTTAGTTTAGTTAAGTGTTTAACTTAACCCCATTAAACTACCAAGTGGGATTAATTAAGTCTAGGCTAACTTAGCCCCATCCGATTATCATGTTTAGACTAGTTGAGTCTAATCTTAACCCCATCCATTAACTGTATCTTTCGGTTAAGTGTCATTAAGAAAACTTACTTAACCTTACCAAATTATCGTGTTGGATTGATTAAGTGTTGGTTAACTTAACCCCGTCCACTAGTCGTATAAAAATGGTTAAGTGTCATTAGGCAAATCAAGTTACTTAACCTACCCAACCTTGTCATGTTTTGTTAAGTATCATTAGCCTAATCAATTTACTTAACCCCTTTGTCCATGTCATATTTGGTTAAGAGTCATTAATCAAATTAACTTAACCCTATCATGTGGCATTAATTACTTAATGCATCCCAACCTCTCACATTAGACTTTGTTGTGGTTACTAGTTAAGCCGGTCGGTTCCGGGTAGCTTTACACCACAACTTGGTCTAACCTCGGGTTCAAGCACAACATGACCAACTTCTCACATTGGGTCTTATTGTTTGCAACTACTAGTTAGGCCGGTCGGTTCCGGGTAGTTTTACGTTGCAAACTCAACCCAACCTCGAGTTGGCCACACTTATATTATCTAAGTGTCATGTTCATCATGTTTCCAAAACATGTTACAAGTTTTTCAAGCATTTGGGTAGACCTAACTTAATAGGTAAATTCCCAAAGGGTAGACCTAACTTAATAGGTAAATTCCCAAGCTTGTGTTTTTATGCATACTTACATGTCAACTTCCATGTTATATTTCAAGTCATGTTTTCAAGTATAAACACATGTCATATTTAACGTTACACGTTGTCATGTTTATACCCATTTACCCACATCATGTTCATGTCATTATGTTTTCCCATAATGTGACCCCAACGCTTTTAAACTCGCATATACGTTCGCAACAACGTAATGGATTAAAAGAAGAGACTTGACAAAGGCATGACAAAAATGGATATTAAGCCACAAGTTAATCATGGTGGCAAATGAGGCACAAATGTGTTCATTAGCTTGCATGTTACATTCTTAAGCCTAAAAAACATGCATAAACCCAAACTTGGCACATAAATGAATCATGGTGACAAAAGACATGGAATGATGACTAGTAACTCGCATATATCATCATATAAGGGTTATGACTTCATATGCAAGTTGACATAAAGATTATGAAGGTTCTCATGTTGCATAATGCAACATTTCAACATAAAGGTTGTAGCTTTTAGCTCATGAGATCAAGATAATGACTTCATAAACTTGCATGACATGATAGCATGTATCATTCTCAATGATCAAACCCAAACTTGCAACATGAACATTTAACTTCATAGTTAATATCTAAGAGTAGGGAAAGGGCTTACATTGCTATGAAGGCACAAATCGATTAGATGAAAGATTGAGACAAAGCCTATGCATGTCATCATCCTAAAACCCAAAAATGAAAGCTCCAAATCAATCAAAACCCCATCTTTATGAACAAAGATCAAAGCTTTAGCCTTGAAATCAACTTGAGAGGCTCTCATACTAACATAGAAACTCTCTAACACTCTCATGATCATGAAACCTCTCATAGAAATGAAGTGGAGGCTAGGATTTTGAGTGGAGGCCATGAGAGGAGCAATTTTGCCATAGTTTAGTTGCATGAATGAATAATGAGGATTTAGGATAGGTTTGGGTCTTATTTATAGATTAGGCAAGTGTTTTAGGCCATAGGATTAAACCTAGATTCAATCCAAGCCATCAAAGCATGTCTTGGGGAAGAAGTCAAGTGTAGGAACCATCTAGGGCCTTTAGATTAAAGATGAACCATGAGAACCATCCAAATGCAAAATCTGCATTTGAGCGAATCGGCCCACGGGTTGACAGCCAAACACCCTGGATTAACCCCTAGTCGACCCAACGGGCTCGGGTCGACCTCAAAAATCGGCCGGTTCGGTTATTCCCCTCTCCCAATTCGCTGTTTTGAACATTTTTGCATATTTATTTATTTAATTTTCAATTATATATATATATATCAATATATATATATATATATTTCTCTGCGCAACCCATTTCACTTAATTAAGTATACTTTAATTTGGGAATTTTTCGTGAAACTTCGCGTGGCCATATCTTGGTCATACGGACTCCGATTTTCGAAAACTCAAACTCTATTTCGCGTATTTTTCCGAGACGAACGCAATGACATAGCCCGTTTCCCTTGATTCAGATTTTACAGTTTAATTCTGCCTCCATTTATGTTATAACAGGTTATTGAAAATACGGGTTGTTACATATATATACTAGTATTTTAGGGTTTTATTTTTTTATTTATTTAATTAATTAATTCTAGAAATTACTGTTTTCACATACAATCTCTAAACGGAGCTCAACGACTGTCGAACTTAATGTTTTGACGTCTTCTGAACGCGATGGCGCTATCGCTAATGTCCAATTCTGAAGTTACAGTATGTTTTCTTTTATTTCCAATATAAATCTTTTATTTTTAATTCAAACGTAAATATAATTTTGCCGGGGCCACATACGAAGTCGGAAAAATCCGGAAAAATTATTTTTGGCTTTCTTATGACAATACTATCACAACAAAATTTGTTTCGTTCAATTCTGAGACTTTTTGAAAAATGGCTATTTTCAAGGCGAATATTTTTAATATTAAAAATACATTTTGAAACAAATATTTTCTGAAACTCGAAACATATAAGTGTTTACTGTTTTTCAATGCAGAAACATCATTTCGAACTCAATGGAAGTGGTTTCGAGTCGAAATTCCTACATATGTGAAAAGTAGCCTTTCGGGCCATATATAATACATATAAATACTACAGCGATCCTTGAATTGGCCATAACTTTTGATTTCCGCTATGAAATTTCGATTTTTCCGATTCGTTGGAAAGATATTTTTAAATAGATTCTAATATTTTTGGTTTCACTAAAATCCGTTAAATTTTGCATCCTGTACGGTCAGTCAAAGTTCAAGTTTGACTTTTCAAACTACCGCGCTATTTCTAGCTCTTTTTATAATTAAAATTAAATTATTCATTCTAACTTCGATTTGAACCAAATTTGTGATCCTTATTATTTAAAATAGATTATTTTAAATATCAAAACTCATTTAAAATCACTTAAAATAAATTTTAAATTGGCCCCAAAATTCAGGGTTGTTACAAATAAGGTAAGTTACCATGATTGGTTACGACCGTTAAATAACGATCAATTTCGATTAAATTAATCTAACATTTAATTTAATCAGTTCAGTCAATATCAACAAACATATGCAGTAATCATCCAAAATAAACAAGCATAGCATACACAAATTAAACCCGACTTATATAAATATAAGTGGGATAAAAACTAAGTGAGTAAACTCACCTTGGGTTTTCCATTTGCGACAAACCAGTTTCCGAAATGTCATGTTCTCCAATATGGTTCCAACGCGACTGACATGTCCGATCCAGTGCACGGATAAGAACGTTACATACACTATACGCATATGATTTAATTAAATCAATTAACATCTTCATTAAATAATTAATTATTTCAATTGGCCATGTCTGTAGCAAGACTCCACACATATTAACTTTAAGATAACGCATGTAATATGATCAGCCACAATTCTCTCTCACCTGATTCTATTCATACGCACAGACCACGTCGGCATATTGGACCACATTACTATATGAACTTGAATTCTTCGTGTGATTCAGTTGTATGGCAACTATGTTCAAGCTCCAAGAACATTTTAATTCTACTTTACCCACTAAAATACTAATTATACACTAGCTTGAAATTCGAAACAACGGTGGAGCTCCGACGTGAGGTGAAAGAAAAGCAAACTTCAATTTCCATTTTATGATTATCAACTCGGATTTTTGTTAAATTATCAACACTCGCTAACACAAGTTTAAACCCAGGACAAAGAACGTGCAACCATATAAAATGTTTTACAATTGGAATAATAGCTTAGGCTCTTTTTATTTGTTTATACGGTTTGAAAATTCTGGCACGTATACATGAGTCATAATTAGGCATGCTATACATAAAATTAGCAGTTTAAATAAAATATTGGGCCACTTATAACCTCTTGTAGGCGTATTATAAGTGTTTGCATAACTAGGCCACATGTTTTATTAACTCTATATATATTAATTAATTTAACCCTATATGTTTATTACTAACCACTTGCTTACACTAAAATACTGCGATTAGGCATTGATCAGCCTTTAAACTATTACTGGCATACATGAACCAACGCAGACCAATTATAAAAATGATTAGCCATTATAGAAACGAAATTAGGCATATTAAAACATAAGATTAGGCATCTTAAAATAAGGTTTAGGCACATTATAACAGCTAGTATAATATAAATTATCGTACTATTCATCACCTTTTCGATCGCAACACTTTAAAGCTCCCTACCGCACTTCTCCCTTGTCTTCTTTGCTCACCAACGTTTACGTTTGGCTTCCCCTCTTCTCGCTTTTTTTATTCGCTACAGACCTAAATCCAACTTCATGTATCCATCCCTTCTCTCCCATGCTTCATTCTTTCTACAGTCTCCCATTCCCCTTCAAACCCGAACTACCCCTAGCTGAAACACCATCTCCTCCCTTTTTTCACTTCTTCACGCAAATACAACAGCTGCCCTCGATAAGTGTGATCCAACCCATACGTATATATTTCTTCCTCCTCAGATATTTTCTTCCCACACTGTTCACCGTCCATTTAAATTTCGAACCATGTAATACTTCACCCACGTGCTTTAGCTTCTACCCCCATAACCATCTCCTCTTTACTTTTGGGTTTTGGGTTCCATTCGTGTATTGAGTTCATCATGTTTCTCTCCATTATTATTTTTATTTGTTTTGTAGCAGAGGGGTTTGGTTTAGTGTATGTTGTCTGGATGTGTAGCAACACACCGGGGCAACCCATATATATATATATATATATGTATGTATGTATATGTGTGTGTGTGTGTGAACGAATGGATAGAAACAAGGTCCGTTCAAATGGTACAAGGTGGGTCTGTAGAAAACTTTGAGTAGCATAAGTTGTTTTTCACTGGTGGCCAGTGTTTTTCAGTGAGTCGTCTTAGGCTTTTCATTTGATTTGTGTCTGTGATTTTTATTTGATGGTGAAAATGCATACAAGGTGGGGATACCTGTTCAATTCTGAGCATAGGAGCAGTGTAGTGTTTTTTTCATTTTAGTTCTAGGGTAGCTAAGGTTCTGCAATGTAAATAGGAAGAATAGGTCCGTGCCTAGTTGGGTTTAGAGTGTCAAACCTCGTTTTCTTATCAACTAAAGCATGCGGGATTGATGGTGATCACACAAAGCTGATTGTTTTCCTTTGAAAGTAAAGCCTGCGGTGATTTTACAGTTGATGGCTGGAGATTATACCTAGATTGGAGAAGACATGGGAAGTAGTAGGATAGCTGCATATATATACTTATTTGATTAGGCATATGCACGTGGAGGTACAATAAATAGGGTAGGAAAAGAAGCAAGTTAGGTAGAAGGAACAGCTATATTTTTTTCCTATTTCAGTGAATTGATGTTGCGTGATTCAGCATGTGTTATCAGCGTCAATCAATAGCAAATCACAATGGCAGAAGATCATAGAGTTAGAGAGAGACGGCTTTACGTGATGGGTTATGGGATGTCTTTAGTGTAAAAGGACGGTACAATGTATAGGATGGGGATAACATATTGTAGCTGTTACTTAAGGTAGGCATGTGCCTTGGTGTTTACATATTAGGTACGCATGAACAAATTTCAGTCTGCAGCTTGTTTCTTTTCTTTCAAGGAAAAAGATGTATATTTTGATTTAGATGTTGGTAGAAGGCATTTTGGTTAGGTACAGTTTCAATGTAGGTGCAGCGCGTGTGGAGAGCTTATTACTTAAAACTTAAGTAACTGAATATTTTATTTTGTTTTATTTTACGGTATTAAATTTGTTTACCGCTAACCATTAAATTCATATCGCCCTACACACTAACTCCAAAATTGACACACCGCTATGTCTCAATGCTCCAGTCCCAAAAAAATTAATTTCGCTGAAAACCGATTTTGTTTGCACAACATTGTTATTTTTAATTTATCAGTTCCCCCTTAAATTGCACGCACCGATAAAATAACTCCGATTGGTTTCAAACTGGAAATCTAGCCATACTTAGCAATACGTATTTCAATAAAATTTGTTTCATCGAAAACGGACGTCGTTTGAAAAAGAAAACCATTTATAAGGCATATAAAATATATCGAACAATTTCCAATGTGCGAAGCACGAGCCTCATCATAAGGTAAGCAACGCATTGATTTGAACGTTCTATTTCATCGTCAATTGTAGTTGAGCGTTTTATATTCGTACCGATATACATGAATTTCACATAGTAAATTACGAAATACCGTGACGTTTACGAATTATAAATATACGTTTAATCTTCGTCATATTAACAAATTATATATTATAAATCCATTCATAATTATGAATTAATATTTAATATAATAAAATATATTAAATATGTGACTACCGAAAATACGGGACGTTACAGGCGCTCTCTCAGAAAATATGAGTTGGAGGCTAGTCCATACGGGTTATTTATAGGCACTCGGAAGAACCACGTCAGTTTGATCAAAACAAATAAAATTCAAGCCATTCACACAAAATAAATCACGCTGCCTGGCCCAAAATGGTCAACCCATACTTCAGGTCAGTCGACCCTTGGGTTGACCAATCTCTGAAGTGTGTCGGTCCCAGGGTCGACCCACTTCAGAAATGGGTCAGTCCATATATACGTTTTATAATTGTATATCTGTGTTGTTTTCTGTGTGATTATTGCTGCAATTAAAGCGTTATATTCTTTCCTATTTTCATTCATTCTACTATTATTTTCTTTCGTTTTTAATATACGTTCAATTGTGGAATTTAAATCTATGCGTGTGTGTGTATATATATATATATGTGTGTGTGTGTGTGTGTGTGTGTGTGTGTACATCTCCATAAAATTTCAACCTTTAATAGCTGTGTAATTTTTGCTTCTTAAACACTATTACTAACGTTATTATTCCCTAACCATTTCATTGGTTATTTCCGACTTTGTTGCCCATTTATTTCAAAATTCAAACAACATTATACTGTAATTTATTTCTTACTTATTTTGATTAATTACATGTTACTTTTGAATTTCATGTTTATATATATATATATATATGTATGTATGTATGTGCATGATATATATATATACACGAATAGGATCGCTTGTTAATGGCGATAGGAGAATTCTCCTGATTTCGCCATGCGTGAACGATTCCTATCTTCTAGTATTTCTCATTTTCTTCATATCACTTTTCATTTGTAATCTTCAACGAGGTTTTTCTCGTTGATAAGCCTTCCGTGTTCTAGTTGTTTCTCATAATTATTTCAGATCTGAAAATTCTTTCAACGTGGTTTTTCATTGAAAATCTGTCCGATTTTTATCTGTTTCTCCACATTTAAACTCAGATCTGACAACACTATGTGCTAGATTGGTTAATCTACCAGGAGTTCTACATGCAGAGAAACTACCCAATCTCTTCGGATTTTGTTCCAAGCTGCTGCGGACCTTAGTGTATGAAATCTGAAGGCGCTCGATTCGGTTTTCTAGCTGACTGTTGTTGAATTGGATTGGTGATTTTCGGTTTCCTTTAGAGCACTCAGATCTGGTTTGAGAATTTTTTTACCACTGTTAAACTCTCGTATTAAATCTGAAACTTTCAACGATCTCATATCGTTGATAAAACATTTGTTTTCTTTCATCTTACTTCCAAAATTCATTAGATCTGTTTTCTCCTCAAGGAAGGCCAAATTTCAGACCTTAGTCCCAGATCTGTACAACAATTTCAGATCTGAAGATCAGAACTTACTGATTATGCTCTAGTTCTCCTTCAGACCAAAAATCCTTCTATGTGTTTTATCAATATTATGCACGTTTTTCAAAACCATGTGTTTATGAGTTTGAAGACTGTGTTTGCTTATTGATTTGTTCATATGGATGGTTTTGGGATATCATATGAGCAGAGTTTAAAGAGATTTATCTCAATAATCTGATGGCGCATGGATGTTTTACTACTCTGATTAATAAGGCGGCATGCTTAGCAGTGATTTTTCATCAGAACATCAAATTGGCATCTCTGGTCTCCAATGTGGATTTTCAGTATATTTAACACAGCAAAAATTCAGTCCTAACTACATTATCATTTGATTTTCTTGCATTAATACTGATTCACAGGCGTCTGTGAGTCGTCAACCAGATTTAATGTTTGAAATTGAGCCATGAAAGTATTCTTGCAGTTTTATTATTCTTGCTGCTGTTAAATGTTGCTGACTTGGGTTTGGAGTATGGCTTGACATTGGTATTGCAGGAGTCAAGAAGTTGAGGTGCTGTGTGCATCGGTCTGGAGCTGTTTTTCTCAGGTGTAGCGAGTCACAAGCTGAGTGGCCTCATCATGGGCTGGGTTTGTCTTAGTTTAGTGTAACACCCCGTATATTGAATAACTTGCTATAATATAAAACAGGGCAGAATTAAATTTTAAAAATCCGAATCAGGGGAAAGGGACTATGCCATTGCGTTCGTCTCGGAAAAATACGCGAAATAGAGTCCAAGTTTTCGAAAATCGGAGTCCGTATGACCCAGTTAAGGCCCGAAGAAGTTTGTAGAAAATTCAAAACAGATTTAGATATAAAAAAAAATTCACATTTCAGAAGAGGCGGGAAAATTCCCGCCAGGCAGAGGGTGTCGACCCTAGGGTCGACATGGGTGTCGACCCCCTCCCTAGGGGTCGACCCCGGGGTCGACCCCCCTGTCGGTCTGTGTGACCTGGGTGCACCATTTTGGCTTGTGGGCTGGGTCTTGGTGGCTAGTGACGAAATCTGACGGCTCTAATCTGATTTAGGGTTAATCTAATGGCCTAAAACACCTAACTAATCTATAAATACACCCTAAGACTACCCTAATTCATACTAAAAATAGATACAACGTCGTCATGCCGTCAAAATGCAACTTGAAGGAGCCTCCATCAAATTAAAGAGGAAGATAGCTTCTCAAATCAACTTCTAATCAACTCTAGCAACTTAATCTTCTTCATTGAAGTGCTAATCAACAAGTTGTGAGTTTCTATAGCCTTAATGACCTATTGTTGAAATGATTATGATAGGATATAACGAGGTTATGGCTATGAATGTGGATCAATGCAAGTTATGTTATCATATGCTATGTGTTCATGATGTTATGCAAGTTATGCAAGTCATATGCTATGTGATCATGATGTTATGCAAGTTATGCAAGTCATATGCTATGTGATCATGATGTTATGCAAGTTATGCAAGTCATATGCTATGTGATCATGATGTTATGCAAGTTATGCAAGTTTTAGGCTATGTGTTCATGATGCTAGTTATGCAAATCACTATGATAAACATTGATCCATTATGACACCATGATTATGCAAGTTTGGTGTATGATTATATGCAAGTTCATACATGATATGTTATGCAAGTTTGGTGTATGATTATATGCAAGTTCATATATGACATGTTATGCAAGTTTGGTGTTTGATTATATGCAAGTAACATGTGCAAGTTTACACCTTAGTATGATATGCATACATATGCAAGTTAACCCCTTTGTATGTCATACATACATATGCAAGTTTACCCCTTTGTATGGCATAAGTAGCTTATGCAAGTTACCCTCCTTATGACATATGTGATTCATGCAAGTTTGGGTTGATTATTTATGCTAGTTGGGTTTGATGCTATATGCATGTTGACACCTTTAAAACCCATGTTGATGCTAATGTTATGCAAGTTGAACCCATTGTATTTGTGATGAATCTTCCCTTTTATGTCATGTTAGCGAATTACGTGGGGAACGATGGGGTTAATATACATGTTAATGAAATGGTGTGAAGTTGGTATGATTATGCATACCATAAAAGTGGATGGACATAATTGAGTCAATTATGTACATCGTTAAATTTGTAATTAATTAGGGATAATTAATACAAATTATGGGGGTGATTAATTAGGTGTAATTAATCGGCTAAGACACGAGGTTGGACCCTTTTGTAGCATAAGACTGCCCGGAACCGACCGGCAAATCCAGCGGCTACAAATGATTGGACCAATGTGAGAGGTCTTAGGCACAAACTAAATACGTGACAAGTGTAAAGACACGAGGTTAGACTCGGTTATGGCGTAAGGCTGCCCGGACCCAACCGGCAAATCCAGCTGCCATAAAAGATAGTCTAATGTGAGAGGTCTTTACAACGGTTACGTTCTTAATCAATTAAGAAACACTTAACCAGATAAGCATGTAGTGGGGCATGAGGGGTTAAGTGGGTGCCTTGGGTGGCATGTGGAAATCAAGTAAGTGCCTTGGGTGGCATGTGGAAATCTAGTGGGTTGCCTTGGGTGGCAATAGAAAATACGATTAGAATACTTAACCAAGTGGAAACATGTAATTAAACATGATTAATGGGTTAAGTGGGATGCACTAGATAAAGGGACAAGCTTAGGTGGGTAGCTTGTGGGGGCCCATTTCAACCAATAACCCATATGTATCTTATTGGGCTCGACCCATGTCGAGGATGGGACACGCGTACTGGGCTTGACTATAAGAGGCCAAAACGGGTTAGCGGTGACAACGCAAGTCCAACGGGTTTCATATGTGTGTGTGGACCCGGGCTGGTAGGTAAGACGTTGTTGCATCGTGTAGGTATAAGCCGTGCACCATTGGTTGTATCGGGTTGCCACTTTGGGGAGTGATACACCCCACTGTGGGGCCAGCACAGGTATCTACGGTATGGAGCCGATCGCTTGGGGAGTAGTGTGTACACCTAGTGGAGATAGGGGCAGACGACACCTATGTAGTCAGCTAGGGGTACAGGAAACTACTGGGTAAATTTTCTAAGTCTTTGGGTGGGATCAACCTTTAAGTTGGAATGACTGGTGTGGTGCAGTTAGTAATTACCCTTGGGTGGGTAGATGCGTCTTTACCGTTATCTTAGTTCATTCTATGTCTAGTTGGCTACTTAGTGTAGTCATTTATCCCCAGTCATCACCGTACCAAGTTTATATCATACCCTAATTACTTTAATGATTGTGTTGTTAAAGTTATAGGGCTCACTCAGACTTATGTCTGACCCCGTTGTTTTTATCTTTTTCCCCCTCAGGTCCTCAGGTTGGGCCTAGCACTAGTGGGCTTTGATCAGATTTCTTTATCTATCTTTTGGAGCATGGACCGTGATGTAAAGCCCAGCTTATCTTTTCTATTATGGCTATTAGTTATGTAGTGGGATTATGTACTTATGTTTTAATCAGGATGGATATTTAGTACTTGACTCTTTTTATGGTGTTGTAACTAAACATGTTTACCTTCTGCTGCAATGAAATGATGTTTTAGATTTTTCAATTATTATTTATATTTGTCTTGTTGTAATTTTTCTGTTCTATATTCACTTAAAATGCTCCACCGAAGTTAAGGCATTCCCATAGTGAGTGACCTTAGCGGGTGTGGGGTGTTACACGTGGTATCAGAGCGAAGGTTACCAGAACAGATAAAATTTTTAGAAAACTATTTTTCTAAAAACATTTTTGGAAGAAGTATTTTCAAAAACATATCTTTTAAGAGAAAAGTTTTTGAAAGAAAAGCATAATCCCTAATAGCCATATCTTTATCTTTCGAATTCTCAGTTTTGAATCTTTCCTTTTTCGTTTCAGCATGGCTGAAGATCTTAACTTTCCGGAGGGTGTGACTATACCAGTATGGTATAGGAGATTGATGGAGGCTAGGGCCGCCACTGCGGGTCCAGCAAATGTTCCTCCACCAACAGTAGCACCCGATCTTCCTCCTCCCCCTCCTCCTCCTCGCACGGATACTTTTGCTAAGACTTGCAAGGAATTTAAGGCTATGAGAGGGAAACCTTTTCAAGGATCAGAAACTTTTGTGGAAGCTAGAGATTGGCTTAAGGAAGTGGAAGAGTTGATAGATATCTTTGAGATGGAAGAAGGAAAGAAAGTCAAGTTAGCTGCTTGGTTAATGAAGGGAGAGGCCTCATTCTGGTGGGAGGTCACTAATGGAGAGTGCCCTATTGACTCTTGGGCGGATTTCAGGCAAAGGTTTGTGGCAAAGTTTCTCTCAAGGGCGGAGGAAAACTTGTATATGGAAAGGTTCTTGACTCTAAAGCAAGGAAACCTATCAGTGAAGGAATATGTCAACAAGTTTAACCAATTGGCAAGGTTTGGCATAGACATGGTGAATACACCGAAGAAGAAGGCTTTGAGGTTCGTTAAAGGCTTGAATGAACCGATGCATGGATTGGCTATGACTCACATCCCTATGGGGGCCACCTTTGAGAAGCTAGTTGACATGGCACTCATGCATGAGGAAGAGAAGGGTTCCAATGCTAATAAGGCACCAGAGAAGAAAGGAGATCAGAAGAGACCTCAACAGCAACAGCAAAACAAGGGTGGGAAAGGCAACGGTGGCAAGGGAAAGAAGAAGTGGTTCAATTGCGGGACACCAGGCCACCTAAGCAAAGATTGTCGGAAGAAGAAGAAGACTGGCTGCTTCCACTGTGGCGAAGCAGGGCATCTAGTGAAGGATTGCCCTAAGAAGGGGCAAAGGACGGGATCTACCTCAGGGGGACAGGTGCAAGCTCTTATGGCACCAGGTCAAGCAAGGGGGCAAGTTCAGGCTCTCGCGGTTCCACCAATTCAGGAAAGAGGTAGAACGATTTCCGTTGAAAGTCTGGTTTTTCTGTTTGATCATCCTGTTCGTACTTTGTTTGACTCTGGCGCATCGCATTCGTTTATCTCATCATCATTAGTTGAGTCACTGCACTTAGACACCAGTCTAGTAGATGATCCCTTGGTTGTTTCAAACCCAATTGGGGGCTCCACTTATTTGTCTATGATATGTTTGGGTTTGAAGATTTCTATACTTAGCGTTGAGTTTAGATGTGATGCTTTTGTTTTGGGCTTCACGGGCTATGGGTTGATTTTGGGCATGGACTGGTTATCCAGTAATGGTGCCGTTCTTGATTGCGAAAGGAGAGTTGTTAGGCTCATGACCCGCTTGGGTAACACTCTCGAGATTTCTTGTAATCCCATGGATTCTGTTATGCTAAGTTATCTTGAATCGCTTGATGCTTCGGTCGAGAGTTTGCGATCTGTTAGAGTGGTCCGAGAGTACTCGGATGTGTTTGAGGAGGTGAAGGGCTTACCTCCAAGGCGGGAGATAGACTTCCGAATATATCTGGTGGACAATGCTAAACCAGTATCTTTGCCAGTGCGCCATATGGCTCCTCGTGAGAGGAGGGAACTCCATAAGCAAGTAGGGGAGTTTCTTGAGAAGGGGTTCATAAGACGAAGTATATCGGAGTGGGGTGCTCCAGTAGTTTTTGCCACGAAGGCGGATGGGTCCCTCAGACTTTGTGTAGACTATAGAGAACTCAACAAGCTCACAAAGAAGAATAGACACCCATTGCCGAGGATTGATGATCTCTTTGATCAGTTGGTTGGCGCCTCAGTGTTTTCGCAGTTGGACTTGGCCATGGGGTTTCATCAGTTGAGAGTGGTTGAGGATAGCACAGACAAGACTGCCTTTAGGACTCCGGATGGTTTCTATGAGTGGCTTGTGATGCCATTTGGTTTGACGAACGCCCCTGCATACTTTGTTGATTTGATGAGTAGGGTGTTCAGGGAGTACCTTAATAAGTTCGTGGTGGTTTTTGTGGATGATATCTTAGTATTTTCTAAGAGTGAAGAAGAGCATGCCCTACATCTTAGGGAAGTGTTGGAGACTCTTCGAGCACATAGCCTTAAGGCTAAATTCTCTAAATGTCACTTCTGGAGGACGGAAGTGCGGTTCTTGGGGCACGTGGTCTCCAAAGAAGGGATAGCTGTGGATCCCGCGAAGGTAGTGTCCATCCAAGATTGGAAGGTTCCGAAGAATGCTACCGAGGTGAGGAGTTTCTTGGGGTTGGCTGGCTACTATAGGAAGTTTATCAAGGACTTCGCGAAGATATCAGCCCCATTAACTCGCTTGACAAAGAAGAATCTGGTCTTCGCATGGGACGTAGATTGTGATGATGCGTTCCAACGGTTAAAGAGAGCTTTAACCACAGCTCCAGTCTTAGTGTTGCCAGATGGGAGTAAGCCATTTGTTGTTTATACCGATGCTTGTGGGACAGGACTGGGCGCAGTCTTAATGCAAGAGGGAAGGGTAATAGCCTACGGTGGAAGGCAGTTGAGAAAGCATGAGAAAAATTACCCTACCCATGATTTAGAGTTGGCCGCTATTGTTTTTGCGCTTAAGATTTGGCGCCATAATCTTCTTGGAGAGAGGTTCGAATTGTTCACTGACCACAAATCACTGAAGTACTTGTTTTCTCAGAAGGATTTGAACTTGAGACAGCAAAGGTGGATGGAGTTCTTAGCATCCTATGATTTCGAGATAGCGTATACCCTTGGCAAGGGTAATGTGGTGGCGGACGCCTTGAGCAGAAAAAGGTTGTCCTTGAGTCCATTGTTCGTGGAACGATGAAGCTTGGAATTTATCTCGATGTTTGATTTCAGACCTTCCGTTGACTATATACCCGATTTGCTAGCATCCTTGGAGGTCAGACCTACTCTTTTGGGACGGATTGGCGAGGCACAGCGGGACGACCCACAGTTGGTTGAGTTGGTAGAGAGGCTCATAAGGGTGGAGTCGTCCAGCCATTTGAGTAGGTACACCCTAGACGATAGGGGGTGCTTGCGTAGAGACGGTAGACTTTGTGTACCACAAGACGAGGGTTTGAGGAAGGCTATTCTTGATAATGCACATCGTTCAAAGATGACCATTCATCCCGGTGGGGACAAGATGTACCAAGACATGAAGCGAGTTTTCTTTTGGGCCGGTATGAAGAAAGATGTGGTCGAGCATGTCGCTAGATGCTTGGTGTGCCAACAAGTGAAAGCGGAGCAAAAGAAACCTGGTTTGTTGCTTCACCCATTGGAAGTTCCGCAATGGAAGTGGGATAGCGTCTCGATGGATTTTATTGATGGGTTACCGAGATCGAGGAAGGGTAATACGGGAATTTGGGTTATGGTAGACAGACTTACTAAGAGCGCCCATTTCATACCCGTGAAGAGCAAGAGGACTGCTCCATGGCTAGCTTCAGTTTACCTTCGAGAGATAGTTCGATTGCATGGGGTACCTTCTAGCATAGTGAGTGATCGAGATCCTATCTTCACTAGCGAGTTTTGGAAAAGTTTGCAAGAGGCAGTAGGGACTCAGTTATGTCTGAGCACCGCATATCATCCTCAGACGGACGGCCAGACCGAGAGGGTGAATCGTGTTCTGGAAGACCTTTTGAGGCTTTGTATCTTAGATTTTGGAGGTACATGGGAAGAGCATCTTCCATTGGTGGAGTTCGCGTATAATAACAGCTTTCTGTCCAGTATTGGTATGGCTCCTTTCGAAGCTCTTTACGGAAGGCCTTGTCGATTACCTACATGTTAGTGGGAATCTACGGATAAGATCTTGCTTGGGCCCGATATGGTTAGAGAGACTTCAGAGAAGATTGACTTGATTCGAAGAAGGATGAAAGCAGCGCAAGACAGACAGAAATCTTACGCGGATAAGAGGAGGACGGATCTGGAGTTTGATGTTGGGGACATGGTCTTTGTCAAAGTATCTCCATTACGGAATGTTGTTCCCTTTGGGTCCGTTGGAAAGTTGGCACCAAGATTTGTAGGACTGTTTCCTATTAAGGAAAGGATTGGACGGATGGCATATAGAGTGGATTTACCCGAGAGACTTAGTGGGGTACATGACGTATTCCATGTGTCACATTTGAGGAAGTGCCTACATGAGATCGCAGAGGTGGTAGAGCCGAGCTTGCTTAGAGAAGTAGAGGTAGAGCGTGATGCGACTATTCGACGAGCTCCTACCCGCATCCTTGGGTCAGAGATTAGGAAGTTGAGAAACAGAGAGGTTCGACTAGTCAAAGTGCAATGGGGAGAGGATGAGAGCAATGCTACTTGGGAGACAGAAGCGAAGATGCGTTCATTGTACCCATTCCTTTTTGAGGGTATGTCTTTTAACTTCTCCTTTATCGTTTGTCTAGTACTTATCTTATCTTTAGTATGTCCTCTCATTAGTACCTTTGACCTTTAGATAAGGTAAACCTATGGTTGAAACATGTGTTTGAGACATGTTATGTTTGATGGATGCGTGTGGATGCAAGTGGTTGCTAGTGGTTGCTCGTGAATGCATAAACACACACTTTAGGCACTAGATCGTCTCAGTCACTTCATATTGCATATTGCATATAAATTGTGTGTAGGTAGCTTTATTAATGGATGTATAATGGTTGCGTTATCATATGGATGATGCATTTTGGTGTATGGTTGTGCACACATGTAGAGATAGTATGTGTCGATAGGGTTCTTTCGCATACATATTGGATGCATGGCACTATCATGGTTTGCATTAAGGAGGTCAACTGAATCAGTAGACCGCCTGATTTTGCATTAGACAGGGAACATATACACACACTCTTTGCATATGTTCATACAGCATTAGAAACTTTAAGGACAATGGATGCCAGTGTTTGATGGCTTAGTAGATGGTTGTTTGGTTGGTAGGATACGTTCTTCTTGACTTAGAGATTTCGGGGACGAAATCCTTTAAGTAGGGGAGAATGTAACACCCCGTATGTTGAATAACTTGCTATAATATAAAACAGGGCAGAATTAAATTTTAAAAATCTGAATCAGGGGAAACGGGCTATGCCATTGCGTTCGTCTCGGAAAAATACGCGAAATAGAGTCTGAGTTTTCGAAAATCGGAGTCCGTATGACCCAGTTAAGGCCCGAAGAAGTTTGCAGAAAATTCAAAACAGATTTAAATATAAAAAAAAATTCACATTTCAGAAGAGGCGGGAAAATTCCCGCCAGGCAGAGGGTGTCGACCCCCTCCCTAGGCGTCGACCCAGGGGTCGACCCCCCCTGTCGGTCTGTGTGACCTGGGTGCACCATTTTGGCTTGTGGGCTGGGTCTTGGTGGCTAGTGACGAAATCTGACGGCTCTAATCTGATTTAGGGTTAATCTAATGGCCTAAAACACCTAACTAATCTATAAATACACCCTAAGACTACCCTAATTCATACTAAAAATAGATACAACGTCGTCATGCCGTCAAAATGCAACTTGAAGGAGCCTCCATCAAATTAAAGAGGAAGATAGCTTCTCAAATCAACTTCTAATCAACTCTAGCAACTTAATCTTCTTCATTGAAGTTCTAATCAACAAGTTGTGAGTTTCTATAGCCTTAATGACCAATTGTTGAAATGATTATGATAGGATATAATGAGGTTATGGCTATGAATGTGGATCAATGCAAGTTATGTTATCATATGCTATGTGTTCATGATGTTATGCAAGTTATATGCTATGTATTCATGATGTTATGCAAGTTATGCAAGTTATATGCTATGTGTTCATGATGTTATGCAAGTTATATGCTATGTGTTCATGATGTTATGCAAGTTATGCAAGTCATATGCCATGTGATCATGATGTTATGCAAGTTATGCAAGTTTTAGGCTATGTGTTCATGATGCTAATTATGCAAATCACTATGATAAACATTGATCCATTATGACACCATGATTATGCAAGTTTGGTGTATGATTATATGCAAGTTCATACATGATATGTTATGCAAGTTTGGTGTATGATTATATGCAAGTTCATATATGACATGTTATGCAAGTTTGGTGTTTGATTATATGCAAGTAACATGTGCAAGTTTACACCTTAGTATGATATGCATACATATGCAAGTTAACCCCTTTGTATGTCATACATACATATGCAAGTTTACCCCTTTGTATGGAATAAGTAGCTTATGCAAGTTACCCTCCTTATGACATATGTGATTCATGCAAGTTTGGGTTGATTATTTATGCTAGTTGGGTTTGATGCTATATGCATGTTGACACCTTTAAAACCCATGTTGATGCTAATGTTATGCAAGTTGAACCCATTGTATTTGTGATGAATCTTCCCTTTTATGTCATGTTAGCGAATTACGTGGGGAACGATGGGGTTAATATACATGTTAATGAAATGGTGTGAAGTTGGTATGATTATGCATACCATAAAAGTGGATGGACATAATTGAGTCAATTATGTACATTGTTAAATTTGTAATTAATTAGGGATAATTAATACAAATTATGGGGGTGATTAATTAGGTGTAATTAATCGGCTAAGACACGAGGTTGGACCCTTTTGTAGCATAAGACTGCCCGGAACCGACCGGCAAATCCAGCGGCTACAAATGATTGGCCCAATGTGAGAGGTCTTAGGCACAAACTAAATACGTGACAAGTGTAAAGACACGAGGTTAGACTCGGTTATGGCGTAAGGCTGCCTGGACCCAACCGGCAAATCCAGCTGCCATAAAAGATAGTCTAATGTGAGAGGTCTTTACAACGGTTACGTTCTTAATCAATTAAGAAACACTTAACCAGATAAGCATGTAGTGGGGCATGAGGGGTTAAGTGGGTGCCTTGGGTGGAATGTGGAAATCAAGTAAGTGCCTTGGGTGGCATGTGGAAATCTAGTGGGTTGCCTTGGGTGGCAATAGAAAATACGATTAGAATACTTAACCAAGTGGAAACTTGTAATTAAACATGATTAAAGGGTTAAGTGGGATGCACTAGATAAAGGGACAAGCTTAGGTGGGTAGCTTGTGGGGGCCCATTTCAACCAGTAACCCATATGTATCTTATTGGGCTCGACCCATGTCGAGGACGGGACACGCGTACTGGGCTTGACTATAAGAGGACAAAACGGGTTAGCGGTGACAACGCAAGTCCAACGGGTTTCATATGCGTGTGTGGACACGGGCTGGTAGGTAAGACGTTGTTGCATCGTGTAGGTATAAGCCGTGCACCATTGGTTGTATCGGGTTGCCACTTTGGGGAGTGATACACCCCACTGTGGGGCCAGCACGGGTATCTACGGTAGGGAGCCGATCGCTTGGGGAGTAGTGTGTACACCTAGTGGAGATAGGGGCAGACGGCACCTATGTAGTCAGCTAGGGGTACAGGAAACTACTGGGTAAATTTTCTAAGTCCTTGGGTGGGATCAACCTTTAAGTAGGAATGACTGGTGTGGTGCAGTTAGTAATTACCCTTGGGTGGGTAGATGCGTCTTTACCGTTATCTTAGTTCATTCTATGTCTAGTTGGCTACTTAGTGTAGTCATTTATCCCCAGTCATCACCGTACCAAGTTTATATCATACCCTAATTACTTTAATGATTGTGTTGTTAAAGTTATAGGGCTCACTCAGACTTATGTCTGACCCCGTTGTTTTTATCTTTTTCCCCCTCAGGTCCTCAGGTTGGGCCTAGCACTAGTGGGCTTTGATCAGATTTCTTTATCTATCTTTTGGAGCTTGGACCGTGATGTAAAGCCCAGCTTATCTTTTCTATTATGGCTATTAGTTATGTAGTGGGATTATGTACTTATGTTTTAATCAGGATGGATATTTAGTACTTGACTCTTTTTATGGTGTTGTAACTAAACATGTTTACCTTCTGCTGCAATGAAATGATGTTTTAGATTTTTCAAGTATTGTTTATATCTGTCTTGTTGTAATTTTTCTGTTCTATATTCACTTAAAATGCTCCACCGAAGTTAAGGCATTCCCATAGTGAGTGACCTTAGCGGGTGTGGGGTGTTACATTTAGTTTTAGAGTTCCTTTATTTTTCATGTTGCTCTTTATTTTTTTTGTTTGTCTTCTAATTGTAACGGTTAGTATGCTAACCTGTCTACTGTACTGCTTTTTATTATAATAAAGTGAACCAATTTTAAAAAAAATGTATGTATGTGCACACACATTCTTTTATATGAATTAATTATGTATATACATGCACACACACGCACACAAATATACATATACACACACACCCCCTATATATATAATCTTTCCTTATATGTACGTATACATATAAATTTCTCTTGTAACATGCATCTTTTTGATTAACCCTCTTAAAATTTAAAAACGTGACGTTGGTGGGAATTAAACAACATTATATTGGAATTTATTGCTTACTTATTTTGATTAATTACATGTTACTTTTGAATTTCATGTTTATATATATATATATATATATATATATATGTGTGTGTGTGTGTGTGTGTGTGTGTGCGCACACATTCTTTTATATGAATTAATTATGTACACACATGCACACACATGCACACACAAATATACATATAGACACACACACACCCCTATATATATATAATCTTTCCTTATATGTACGTATACATATAAATTTCTCTTGTAACATGCATCTTTTTGATTGACCCTCTTAAAATTTAAAAACGTGACGTTGGTGGGAATTGAACTCGTAACCTCTAATCTAAGAGGTACATTCTTCACCACTCCACCTAACAATGTTTTTGTTCGTAAAATTAGAGCATTGAAAACTATTAGTTTTATGCGTGTTTCTCTTATTTCTTTTTTTTCATGTTTGTTCTAAAACTTTATTTAATGATATTTTCTTCCTTTTAAGTCTGTTTTCTACAAACTATATGCCTAAATTGATTAAGAAATCACCACAGATGCAATGGCACTAGTTCTACGACCAAATTTAGAAAATTTCACGAATTTTATTTTATTATTTAATTTAAAATGCAGGTTGTTCTGATTACAATTGAAAAGTCTAAGAAATTGACTACATTGTGATTAGCTTTGTACATACTTATATATACATACATTGTAACAGCTAGAAATAAAATAAAGTATAGTATTGTGACCCTTGGACTTATATTCTTATCTGATACCATGAACCCAAGGTAAATATGAGTCATATTATGCACTTCAGTTACCTTGTTATCACTTTTATCCATGTGTTTAAAAATTATCATTTTTTTATTTTTCAACTTCATTCCAGTGTTGTATCAAAATATTTTCTGTTATATTACCACTTCTTTTGTTTCATACCATCATAAATTAATGTGAGAAATCATATACAATCAAAGAAGGAATATTATTATTATATATATTAACAAGGCAATTTTATAATCTTTAAATATTTAATTAATTAAATCAAATATTGTTACATCTATTAGTTTAAAATGACATCAGTTTGTTCTAGCACTAGAGTTTTTAAACATATACTAACTGCCATACATATAAGCATAATTGAATAACAATAATATATTCTCAGTTAGCTCTGACTGAACGTTGTCACACTAGAATTTTAAACTCTAAATTCTAAAAATGAATCCTTAAGTTCTTGGAGCTCACCTATAATATGCTCTTATTCCTCCTATAGCTTAACTCTTTCTTATGCACCATTCACCCTTAAGCTATAAGTGGCATTTGTATATATTTGCATTTTATTAAAACTTTGCATTGTACATGAATGTTTTCGCATTACAAAATATTTAAAAATATAATTTTCCATATTATGGAGTAAAGTGATAAGGAAATATTGAAACATGAACATCAGAAGGAATAAGAACTTTGTTTATGACGCAAGAACTTTCCAAAAATGCTTTGACACGGTAATGTTCTGAAACATATACTTAGAAATAACAATTCACATTAACCAACTGATTTGTAAATAATAGAAGTATCTATTTAATGAAAAAGATTTGATAAGAATGGTTAACATATCAATGACAAAAGCATTGACCTACATTTGTTATGCATCAAATTGTCGATAGTACACAACAAGTTTTACTCTATTAGTTAATTTCAACGAGCCAACTAATTTAAGTTATTCTTTTCTTTCACACCTCAAAAAAGAGGAGTTAAACTTGTTAAATTTTATAGCGACACCATTTGTTGGATTGAAGTGGTCAAAGATGGCTTGGAAACGGTGAAGACAACTTGCGATTAGAAGCTACAGAGCTCAAGATATCGCGATATAAATTCAGTTGGTTTTCTCGATTAGGTTGCAGTGGGCTGCAACTCAGCTTATACATCTGGATTTTATTTCAAACATCTGAGTGTTCCTCAAGAAAATTTCCAGTGCATGAAACCAAACGTCTGGTTCCCAGTCCAAATGTCTGGCTTCTTAGAGTTTTAATACAAAATCCAGATTCAAACATTTGGACAGAATTCAAGATGTTTGAACTGCATATGGGTTGTTTTTCAGTCTATTTTCTAGAGCATTATTTCTGAGGTGTGAAGGGACAAAACGGTCTTTTGCCTATATGGGACCCTTACCTATATAAGCTATTTTCAGTTATTTTGAAGGTTATAGGGTGCTTGATCAAGTGTTTATTCTCAAGATAAAACTAAGGATTTATAATCTAGTTTTTATTCTTTAATTCTATTCTCCATACATTTTATTCTAAATTGATTATTAGTGATTATTGGATCAATCTTTTGTATTCTTTTTTCATAAAGGTAGTAATAATCTCTCTCCAAAGTGGATGTACACTAACAAGTTATTAGTGGAACCACCATAAATTCGGCGTGTGATTCATTTTCATTGCTCCTAGTTGTTTTTGATTGCTTGTGATTGGTATTATGTTGTTTGTATTGGTTGATTATTGTTTTGGTGATTTGAGATATTGGGATTAGGTTGTTTTTACAAATCTATCAATGATCTTTGTTTTCGCTATGCTTGGGGATTAGATTTGAGTGCTATTAAGTCAAAATTCTGTACAAAAATTATTATCAGAGCATTAGGTGTTTGGTAGGTGGATGTGGAAATGCCTCAAATAATAGCTCGGGTAGTCACTCAAGGGTTAGTCCAATAGTATATCGTCATGTGTACGTGGTTCGTATGCGACATCGGAATTTTAATTGGTAACAGACAAGTGGAATAAAGATAATGAATTTGCTAACTGACGATGGAAGATGCAAGTGGATCTTAGGAAGAATTAGTTGCCCATGGTGGTTTTTGATATTCATTTATTGCCAAGTGATATCTCGGACGTTGAGAGAGTGGAGATGGAAGAGTGGACATTCACTACACTTCAACCTGCTATAGAGAAGAATGTTTTCTTCTAAATTAGTGGTGAGAGGACTACTAAAGTAATTTGGGATAAGTTGGAGGAATTATGTATTAAGAAGTTACTCATGAATTGATTGATCTTGTTATGAACATTCTTTACATAATAAATGAAGGAAGGAAATTTGCTAAAGGCACATTATGTTTGATGATTTTCTAATGCAGATAAAGGCAGTAAATTTGAAAATTAAGGAAAATCAAAAGGCAAAGATATTATTGGGTCTGTTGCCGGACCATTATACAGGCCTCACAAATAGTTTGATTTATGATCAGGATATACTGATTCTTGATGAATATTAAAACATGTCTTCATAATGAGGAGTTGCGAGATCAAATGAAGTAATTGAGTAATGGAAGTAGTGGCGCATGCAATGTGATAGTTTGTTTGTAGAGAAGAAAAATAAAGTGGTGAAGGGAAACCATGGGCGATCTCAATCAAGGAAGCCCAGCTGGAGAGGAAAATCGAGGGAGAGAAACGACGAGTGCGTATATATATATATATATAAATATATATATATCAATGTATTTATAAAATTTAAATAATCAAAAAATTTGCTTTCACTTGGTTTTTTTTAATCATCGGTACTCTTACTTTATTTCAAAAATAACCCAACACTACGTTTCACTAAATATTTACTTGATTTGTATTCAAAAGTCAAGTAACTCTTAACCAACATTAATAATCAATATTTACCATTCCCTATACCACTTATAGGTTTATTATATTTAGCATAGCTAAAAAAACTCACTTGCTTCCACCGCGCACTCTGATATATTTTGATTTAGCAACCTATTACAAAAACATGAATTAAATTTAAGAAAGAATAACTGAAATTCTTGTTAGTGTAATAGGTTGTTAAATCAAAATATATCAGAGTGCACGGTGGAAGCGAGTGTGTTATTTTATCTGTGCTAAATATAAGAAAACTATAAGTGGTATGGGGAATGGTAAATATTGACTATTAAATGTTGGTTAAGAGTTACTTGACTTGTGAATACAAATCAAGTAAATATTTAGTGAAACATAGTATTGGGTTAATTTTTAAATAAAGTAAGAGTACCGGTGATGGAAAAAAAACCAAAGTGAAAACTAACTATTTTGATTATTTAAATTTTATAAATACTTTGGTAATATTTTTAAGAAACCAAACAACTGAAAAATGAATATCCGAACAAAGATAGGAAGAAGGAAGTAGCATCTTCATTTATACTGGAGGAGAGTGGTGTTGGTGAGGTGGATGATGATGTATTGACGTTGATAGCATCTGGTGTTTTGGGTAACTAGTCGGTACTTGATTCGAGCGCGCCTTAATACATGACACCAAATAGGTTTTTTTCCTCTTATGAAGACAAAAAGGGAAATACAATTATTGTGGGAAATGTTGTTATATGTAAGTCAATGAGCATTGGCTTCATAAAAATATGGATGTTTGTTAGATTAGTTCACACGCTCACTAATGTACGCCATGTTCCAAGACTTAAGAAGTCACTTATATTTTTAAGGCAATTGGATTCTCTATGATGCTAGATTACCACTGAGAAAGATTGCTTGAGGGTTTCGAAGGGGGTGCTTGTGGTTATGAAAGGTGCTAAAATTCATGTTGTTTATTTGTTTCAAGGAGTGTCCGTAGAAGGTGAAACTTGTATAGGCGCTGATAGTTCTCGTAGCTTGGATAAGACAAGGTATGGCATTTAAGATTAGGCCATATCTCGAAGAGGAGTTTGGATGTTCATCGAAACAGGGAGATGATCAATGGTGAGAGTATCAACAAACTAGAGTTTTGCGACCAATGTATCGTGGGGAAGCAAACAGAGGTATCATTCGGTGAAGGAAAACATGATTCGAGAGGGGCTCTTGAGTTTGTTTGTTCGGTTGTTTGGGGGCCAACAATGGTTGCTTCTTTAGGTGGGTCATGTTCTTGTATTTGTTTCATTGATGATTGTTCTCAGAAGGTATGGGTGTATGCATTGAAGGCCAAGTCGGTGGCATTTTCCAAGTTCAAAGTATGAAAAGCTCTAAGATAAATATTTATCAAATGACTGACCTATCATTGATAATTTAAAGACATATCTAATGAATGACCTATCCATATTAAAGAAAAAGGAATGAAAGGAAGAAAGACCGATTACCTCCAAGATAAATATTTATCTGAGCGCTTCTAAATCATTGAGATATTTTATTCTAAAATTAATTAATATATGATAAAATATTTTAAAATACAACGGGGGAATAACCAAAAGTTGGATTGAGTGATTGATGTTTGAATTTACAATACTATATAATATATCGGTATGCCACGATTGCGGTAATCGCCGCCAACTGTAACTGTAATCATTTTTGCAGTAATAGACGGTTTATCATCATATTTTAGGCTTTGATAAAATATTGATAAATATATTCAAATTTACTAAATTAAGTTTTTTTGTACATGTATTTTCAATTATAGCATTACTAATGAGAATCCATATAGGTCTATTTTTTTGAAAAAAATAATTTGTTCGTTTATAAAATGACCATGCATGAAAATATTATCAGTTTATGAATGCACATATTGTTAACGCACGAGTTATTCCTTGTAACTTAAATGACAAAATATTATACTTTATTATTAGATATTATACGTAATAATCATGTATGTTTGGTATTATTAATCACAGTAATACAATTCTTCAATGTTATCATTATCATAACCACTATGGATGTTACCCGCAAGAACGGTTGACATGCTTGAGTGGTTGGTGGTTCAATCGTAACCATGTCTGCTGATCGACGCTTTCCTATGAATTAGAAAAGCGCGATTTATGAAATAATACTGCAAGTGTACAGGTCGTGTAATATAGAGGTCGAATCACAGGCAGGTGTTTTAAATCTTATTATTTATCTATTCTAATGCGAGTTAGGCAAAATCTAGAGATGTTTTTTGAATTAATGTATTAAATTTACTATTGATCTAAATCTAATCAGATCAATATCAAATTCAACAACAGAAAAGAAAAGAACCAATTAGAAAAAGAAAATAACAACTAGAACAATAGCAAAAAATTAAAAGTAGGACTGTCGTTGAATCTAATCAACGATCAATCGCAAACATGCAGTAATAAAAGAAAATAACAATATGTGTTCTACCAAAACTAATTGCGTAGACACACAAATTGTTATGAAAGAAAAAAGATAATCAATGAAGAAGAACTTTGTTATTCACAAACGAGAATACAGAATTAAAAAATGGCATGAACATTTACAATGAGTACAACGTATATTTATAGGTGGGATAGGCCAAACCCTAATCAGATCTATGAATGAATGGGCCTCTTTTCCTAAGAATTCTTATCATATCTCATGCCTTTCTTGATCAAGCTTTTTTGGAAATAATCTTTAATAATATCTGAGCATATCATGGTGAATATCTTCCAAATCTTCCAAATCTTCCATGTGGCTAATTGATTGGTAAAAGATTTGCATGTGATTAATTCTTCCAAACATGGACTCTGATTAGACTCCAAAAGTGCATAAAATCTTCAAATCTTCCATGTGGCTAATTGATTGGTAATCATATTATATGTAATTAATTCTTCCAAACATGGACTCTGATTAGACTCCAAAAGCACATGAGATAAAATCTTTGAAGTTGATCTTTTCTTGTGTAATATCTTGCTTTTAGGGGTGCATGAGGATTGATGAATGGCCTGTGAAAATATACGAAAAATACCCAATGTAAAATTTATTTATTTACAGTAAACATAAGATAGAGCATAAAAATTAACACTTTTACATGTTAATCAAATCCCCCACACTTATCTTTTAATCGTCCTCGAGTGAAAAGAAGGAAAAATGAAAAAAATGAAAATCTAAACTAGATAGGTCACACTTTCGTAGGAAGCACGATTGCATTGAGCGTATGCAATAAGTCGTTAAACCTTTAGGTGTCCCTAGTAGGACGAGTGGTGTCTCGTGAGGGTTTTCAGCAGATACTACCCACAAAATCCAAATGCGGTATGTGTGGATCTAATGCAACTACATGAATGCAATGGATATATACAAAAAAAAATATGACAACACGACTTGTTTCAGAAAAGTGGTACAACAAATTAAGTTAACAATTTCTAATCAGTTGATTATACTTTAGATACCTAAACTTGTCACAAATTTTCAATATAATTCAAGTTTTCAAATTCTAAATTCCATCTTGGCCAGTTGGTTCGGTTGATAACATAGTGCAGCCATGAAATAGATTCTTAGTTTGCTTGGCACAGTTTGCAAAGTGGTATTATTATTTTCTCATGCATGGCTAGTCAAATCAATAAGGTTAAGAAGTGTTTGGGCATCATCGCTTATTCTCTATTCTATAAAATTTTAAAATTTATGATTAATTACATACACCTAACTTAAAAGACCAAGGTATACCACCCATACATTGCCTTGCAGACTGACAGAGAGTTAGGACAGAGCTTGGCGGATTGTGCAGACTGACACTGACTTTGTCAACAACATGTCGGTAATCCTTAGGTGTCCAATCTCATAAAATGAGACCAAGATATTCCAACGCTGACTTTGTCAACAACATGTCGGATAGAGCTTGGCGGGTTTGCAAACCAACGCTTGATATACAAGCAATGTTGGATACCCTTGGATTACCATTATTATTATTGAAAATATAAGCACAAAAGAGAGTTACGCGAATTCAACTTAACACAACTTAGTTTTAAAGATTCGAAAAGCCAATATAAGTATTTTAAGTCCTCCGCTTATTTAAACAAAGACTACAATATAGAATAGATTTCATGGCTAACACCTAAGAATCTCCCTATGTACCGGTTACACTATTATCCCTCAAAATTAAACTTTTCATGATATTTCTTATTCGATCTAAGTTGAGAGAAAAAAATACAATCAACTGACTAAAAATTATAAACTTATTTCGTGGTATCACTCTAAAATAAGTCGTGTGTGCATGTGCTTTTTTTTGTGATGCAGACTTGACTCCCCCACACTAGTTTGAGACAGTGTCCCAACTGTCTAAGGTACGCAGACCAAAATGGAAGGGGAAAAAATGAAAAATAAAAGAAAAAGAACATGTACCACCTGATTTCATGGTGGATGATCAGGCTCATGAAGATCGATAAGTTCATCATCTTCGTATTGCTCGAATTCCAAAAATGGTTTCAGTCGTTGACCATTTACTTTGAAGACTTTTCCATCCTTAGGATTTTCAATTTCAACTACTCCATGAAGATATACTGTTTTCACAACATAAGGTCCAGTCCATCGAGATCTGAGTTTTCCTGGAAACAAGTAAAGTCTAGAGTCGTATAAAAGAACTTTTTGTCCTACATTGAATTCCTTACGAAGTATGTTCTTGTCAGTTGGGCTTTGGTTCTTTCTTTAAAGGTTTTCGCATTTTCATATGCTTCATTTCTTAATTCCTCCAGTTCTGAGATCTGTAACTTCCTATGTGAGCCGGCCTTCTCTAAATCAAAATTCAAAAGTTTAATTGCCCAAAGAGCACGATGCTCTAATTCAAGAGGTAAGTGACAGGCCTTCCCAAAGACTAACCGATATGGTGACATTCCTAGATTGGTTTTGTAAGCAGTGCGAAATGCCCAAAGTGCATCAATCAGTTTTAAGGACCAATCTTTTCTATTGGAATTCACGGTTTTCTCAAGAATTTGTTTGATTTGTATATTGGAAACTTCTACTTGTCCACTAGTTTGTGGATGGTAAGGGGTCGATAGCTTGTGTGTGATTGAATATTTCTTGAGCAAGGACTCAAAAGCACGATTACAGAAGTGAGTACCATTATCGCTAATGATAGCTCGAGGTGTGCCAAAGCGTGAAAAGATGTTTTCTTTAAGGAATTTGATAACAACCTTGTTATCATTGGTTTTGGTCGGGATGGCTTCAACACATTTTGAGACATAGTCTACCGCAAGCAAGATGTAAAGATTCCCAAACGAGTTAGGGAATGGTCCCATGAAATTGATGCCCCAAACATCGAATAACTCAATCACCAAAATGGGGTTGAGAGGCATCATGTTTCGCTTAGTGATTCGACCCGTTCTTTGACATCGATCGCATTTAGAGCAAAATTCGAAAGCATCACGGAAGAGTGTGGGCCAATAAAAACCGCTTTGCAATACTTTTGCAGCAGTTTTTCTTGCTCCAAAATGACCGCCACAACCATTGTCATGTGAGAAAGAGAGAATACTTTGGTGTTCATGATCGGGTACACACCTTCGAATCATTTGGTCTGGGCAATATTTGAAAAGATATGGGTCGTCCGAATAGAAGTTTCGAACTTTAGAAAGGAATTTTTGCCTATCTTGTTTCGACCATTCAGCGGGTGTTTGTTGCGTGACAAGATAATTCACAATGTCAGCGTACCAAGGGGTGTTAGAGGTGGAAAGAATTTGTTCATCAGGAAAATAGTCATCAATTTGGGTGTCATCAACATTTTCGTGCACAATTCGAGAGAGATGGTCAGCTACAGCATTCTCAGAACCCTTTTTATCTCGTATTTCTATGTCAAATTCTTGAAGAAGAAGGATCCAATGAA
Organism: Allium sativum; assembly: GCA_030737875.1. Lineage (NCBI taxonomy): Eukaryota > Viridiplantae > Streptophyta > Magnoliopsida > Asparagales > Amaryllidaceae > Allium > Allium sativum. The sequence continues at coordinate 1,030,058,895 of CM060916.1, read as the reverse complement.
TCAAATGGGCCTTGGCATCCTTTTTAGAAAGCAAATATCGTAAGGCAGCATGGTCAGTGTAAACTATGACTTTGGATCCTATGAGAAATGGTCTGAATTTCTCAAGAACGAAGACAACAGCCAAAAATTCCTTTTCAGTAGTTGAGTAATTCAATTGGGCCTCATTTAAGGTTTTGCTAGCATAGTAAATGACTCGAGGGAGTTTATCGATTCGTTGGCCCAAGATGGCCCCAATCGCAAAATCAGAAGCGTCACACATAAGTTCGAAGGGTTGAGTCCAATCAGGGGGTTGAATGATGGGAGTTGTGGCCAAGATTGACTTAATAGTTTCAAAAGATGTTTTGCAATCATTGGAGAATTCAAATTTGACGTCTTTGGTAAGTAAGTTCGATAGTGGTTTTGAAATTTTTGAGAAATCCTTAATGAATCTTCTATAGAATCCCGCATGGCTAAGAAATGAACGAACATCCTTAACAGACTTAAGAGGAGGTAGATCAGCAATCAAATCGATTTTGGATTTATCGACTTCAAGGCCATCTTTTGAGACTACATGACATAGAACTATCCCCCTTTTACCATGAAATGACATTTTTCCCAATTAAGCACGAGTGATTTCTCCTTATAACGTTTTAGGACGAGTTCTAAATGAATGAGACATTGGGAAAAAGATGATCCGTAGATTGAGAAATCATCTATAAATATTTCCAAGAATTCTTCCACCATATCAGAGAAAATACTCATCATACACCTTTGGAAAGTCACGGGGGTGTTACAAAGACCAAAAGGCATGCGACGATAAGCAAAGGTTCCAAAGGGACAAGTAAAGGTGGTCTTATGTTGATCTTCTAAAGCAACAGGGATTTGGTTATAGCCAGAATATCCATCGAGAAAACAATAGTACTCATCCCGCTAAGCGTTCGAGCATTTAGTCAATAAAAGGCAAGGGAAAATGGTCTTTTCGTGTGGCTGAGTTGAGCTTTCGATAGTCAATATACACACGCCATTTTGTTTTGATTTTTGTTCGGACGAGCTCATTAGTTTCATTTTTGATTACTATGACTCCCGATTTCTTTGGTACAGCTTGTACTGGACTCACCCAAGTACTATCAGAGATGGGGTAGATGATGTTATTTTCTAGACATTTGATTAACTCCTCCTTGACCACTTCTCTCATGTTTGGGTTTAATCGCCTTTGAGCCTCACGGGTGGGTTTAGCCTCATCAACCAAATGTATGCGATGTTCCACAATTGATGGGCTAATTCCTTTTATATCGCTCAGTTACCACCCTAAAGCATCTTTATTTTCCTGCAAAATTTCTAAGAGTTTTTCTTCTTGGTCCTCGGTAAGATCATAGGCCAAGATTACGGGAAAAGTTTCTGAGGAGTCTAAGTATGCGTACTTAAGGTCTTGTGGCAAGGGTTTAAGGTCTAACTTAGGATGTTCTTGAGTGATAACATTGGTCAACATTCCTTGGTTAGATTCATATGATGAAGGATTGGAGTCAAGAAATTCATTCAGTTCAAAAATGTATTCGAGTTCATCGAAATCGGAGTCGAAATGGTAAGACACATTTTCAAGGCTTCAGAAGTGTCATTAGAGGTTTCATCAACTATGGTTTGAATCATGTCGATTTCATCGGTCTCAAAATCCCTAAGTTGTTTGTTGAGATTAAAGATGTTCAGTTCAATGGTTAGGTGCCCGAAGGAAAGTCAAAATTGACCGTTCCTACAATTAATGACAGCATTTGAGCTTGCTAAGAAGGGCCGTCCTAAAATCAACGGTATTTGAACTTTGGGATTTGAGACAGACTCTATTTCTAAAACTATGAAATCGAAAGGGAAGTAAAACTGTTCAATCTGTATCAAGACGTCTTCGATTATTCCTAATGGCTTTTTGACAGATCGATCAACTAGCTGAAGGGTGATGTTTGTTGGTTTAATCTCCTTTAATCCAAGTTAACGATAAACAGTATAAGGAATAAGATTGAAACTGGCACCAAGATCGAGTAGGGCATGAGAGATGTGAGTGCTTCCTATTTTGCAATCAATCGTAGGGCAGCCAGGGTCTTTGTACTTGACTGGGGCAAGATTCGAAAGAACAGAGCTTGTATTCGCAGTTAGAAAGGCAGTTTTTGGGACATTAGTCGCACGTTTTTGTGTGCACAATTCCTTAAGACATTTAGCATATTGAGGAATTTGTTCCGTGGTGTCTAAAAGAGGAATATTCACATGGACTTGTTTGAAAATTTCCAACATTTTATCAAAATTTGCCGCTTTCTTCTTATTATTGAGTCTATGAGGAAATGGAGCTACTGGTTTTTCGACTCTGTGACCAGTTTCATCATTCGATGAAGAAGGTTTATCCATGGAAAAAGAAGGTGGTAAGGTTGTAGAAGATGGAATGTTGGTATTGCCAACATCGATTTTCGAAGGTGGGTCGGGTTTGCCGACACTAGGAGAAGAACTGTTGGGATTGCCAACATTTGAGGAAAATGGAGATTTAAAAGAATTGGCGTTTGTAGCCATTGGGTGATCATCAAGATTTGGCATCGGGGTCGAGTTCGAAGGTTCGCCAGGGTTGCCCACATTATTATCAATCCTCTTTCCAGGTCGAAGGGTTGTAATAGCATTGACCAGATTATGGTTTTCGTCCTCACAAGAATTTACAGCACGAGAGTTATATTTTGGATTCACCTCAGGTTGACAAGGCAACTTTCCTTTCTCATTATTTTTCATTAGTTCTTCCATCATATTCATCATTTGTTCGAGTTTAACATCTTGATTATTTATTTATTTCTCTAATCGAACAATATCTTGTGAAGATTGACCAGATTGAGAGGACTGGTTCGATGATTGAAAATTGGGATGCCTACATGGTTGTTTGGATTGAGATGCAGTTTGAGAGGTTTGAGAATTGGGAGGTGGAGCTTGAAAATTCGGATTTGAATAAAGGGTTGCACGTGAGATGGGTTAGTCGAATTATTGGGGTTTGACCAAGAAAATTTTGGGTGGTTCCTCCGACCAGGATTGTATGTGGATGAGTAAGGATTATTTTGAGCTATAGCATTAGCTTGGTCCTGAGAGTAATAGTGGGGTAGCCCTTCTCCGGCTTGAGGAGTTTGATTTTCTAAGGGAATTTGACTTGGGCCCACGACATGTACTCCTCTAGTAGAAGTACGAATGGGAACACAAATTGATTCCCACTGCATGTCCTTTTCAGAATAATCTTCTAAGAATTTCCAAGCTTCATCGGCCATCTTAGACATAAAGTCTCCTCCACACATTGATTGTAATTGAGTTCTAGTCTGATAGTTTAGCCCTTCATATGCAATTTGACATAAGTGAACTTTTAGAATTCCATGATGAGGACAACTATATAATAGTTGGTTGAATCTTTCAAAGTATTTTGAAAAAGTTACCCCCTCATTTTGACAAAATTGATTTATCTCGGTTCGAGTTTTGAGAGTTTTATGGAAAGGGAAAAACTTTTTCAAGAATGCAGTGACAAATTCATCCCAACTTCTTATGGAATGTTCTGGAAGAAAATTTAGCCATCTTTTAGCGCTTTCAAGTAGTGCAAATGGAATTCGCCTCAGCTTGATCGATTCTTTAGACAATTGTTGCATTTTTGTTGTCGATGCATACAATTCAAATTCACTTAGAAATTCATAAGCATTTTCAGACCCAGTAAATTTTGGTACCCCTTGAATAAAAGAATGTTTAAGCTCAAAATTGTTTCCTTCGGCTGGTGGGAACATGATGACAGAGGGTTGAACGGTCCTAGTTGGATAACATCAATCACGAAGAGATAAGGGTCTATCCATTTCGATATTGAGAATTTGAAAATTTTGATTTACTCGATTTTGATCCCCAAAGTTTTGAAAATTTTGATTCACTCGATATTGATCCAACTCATTTGGAAAATTTTGGTTTATTCGAGAACCCCTAGGAGAATTTTGTTGGCTAACACTTTTTTCACTCATTGTTGTTAAATGCACACACGGAAAAATCCTATACTTAAGGCTGACACAAGAAGCTCCTAATCAAAATAAATAACAAACGCAAGTGTATCTTATTAGTTGACAATCTCAATTCGAAGGGGGAAGAGGGTCTTATGGCCGTTCACGTATAGTATAAATACTAAGGGATACGACCAATGTTTTACGGGTAGTATGCAACCTCTTTTGCTAGAAATTCAATAAATTGAACTAATATATATCCGCGATCAAACCCTTGAGAAAATCAATTTCACAAAATACACTTTTGTAGTTAAATATTTTGCAAATCAAATTAAATAAATAGATTGAAAAAGCTAGTTTGCTAGAATGTCGAAAAATTCCTGATGTAATACGTATCTTCGTCCTTTACAAAAGGAATAGAACGAATTCCACACAGCAAAATAAATTTTTAAATCTAATATATTTAACCCAATTTGTTTGTGCTATTGAGCTTGAGTTTTGCTCCTAAGGCGAACGTCTAATCAATTTTTATTTAGGTCCAAGGAGTATGCAAATGACCGAATTTAATTATTTTAGAGCCAAGGAAAGTTAATGACTTCCTCACCTTATGTTTGTTAAGGCTTTGCTCGTAACTAGATTTATTTCAAAATGCAACCAAAACAACAATCAAACACAAATAATTGCAGAAATTAAAAAAATTGTACAACCAAACCGCTGCCCCTGCATAATTTTTTTACAAGCAATGCCTATATTTTTTTCTTTGCAGCAGAGCACCTGTAGAGTTAAGAAAATATTACAGCGGGGTATGGCAGTCCTTCCAAAGCAAATGAATGGTGCTAGTTATTCAAATCCCACCATTTGCAAATCGGTTGACCTCTGAATCCTTTGTTGCTTGCTTGAATCTGTTTCTTCCTTTGACCTTTGATTTGTTTTGAGGTTTTTTTTCTAGAGAAGAGAAGAAATAAACAAACAAAGGAAAAAAACTGAAACAAAGCTAAAACAAAAACTAAACTAAAAACTGATTAGACTAAATAACATAATTAAAACTCAACTTTAAAACGGAACTAAACCAAGCTTGGAAAAAGAAAAAAAATCAAAAGAAGTAAGTTTTTTTTTGAAATAAAATGGAAGGGAATTGTAAATAAAAGGGAGGAGAGGGGATGTAAGAAATTGGAAGAAAATTGGCAGCATAAGAAATATAGAAAAATATGAAGAGAAAAAAATAAAGAAATTAAAGCAATAGAAATGTACAACAAGGAAAGAATTTCAAAAGAAGAATCTTTTTGCGACCTCCTTTTTTTATTGTTGAAAAATGGATAATAGGAAAAGAAAGGAAAGAGATGTAATAGGGGGGAAAACTGCAAAAGCGGGAAGAGATCTAATTATTCAAGTAGAGAATTTATCACAATGCAGAGAGGAAAGAAAGAAATCGATCAAGAAAAACAAAGGTTGCAAAAATGACTGTTTTTTAATAATTTGTAAAAAGGAAAGAGTTTGTAGGGAAGGAGAAATAAATGGAAAAGAAAGGAAATTGAAATGGAAAGAAATTCAGAAAAATTGGCAAGTTTTTTTTTGTTTTTTGAAGGAGAGAATAGGAAAGAAATAAATGAAAAAGAATGGAAAGAGAGATTATAGGAGATGAGAGAGAAATATAATTGGAAAGCAATCAATAAAAAAAATGCAAGTTTTTTTAAGTAAATTTGAACAAGAAGAAAGGGAAAGAAATGAATGGGAAAAAGGGAACAACATAAAAATAAAACTAACACAAATCAGAAATTAAATAAATAATAAAATTTAATCGTTACCTCCCTGGCAACGGCACCAAAAACTTAATCGACGCTTTCCTATGAATTAGAAAAGCGCGATTTATGAAATAATACTGCAAGTGTACAGGTCGCGTAATATGCAGGTCGAATCACATGGAGGTGTTTTAAATCTTATTATTTATCTATTCTTAGGCGAGTTAGGCAAAATCTGGAGATGTTTTTTGAATTAATGTATTAAATTTACTATTGATCTGAATCTAATCAGATCAATATCAAATTCAACAACTGAAAAGAAAAGAACCAATTAGAAAAAGAAAATAACAAATAGAACAATAACAGAAAACTAAAAGTAGGACTGTCGTTGAATCTAATCAACGATCAATATCTAACATGCAGTAATAAAATAAAATAACAATATGTGTTCTACCAAAACTAATTGCGTAGACACACAAATTGTTATGAAAGAAAAAAGACAATCAATGAAGAAGAACTTTGTTATTCATAAACGAGAATACAGAATTAAAAAATGGCATGAACATTTACAATGAGTACAACGTATATTTATAGGTGGGATAAGCCAAACCCTAATCAGATCTATGAATGAATGGGCCTCTTTTCCTAAGAATTCTTATCATATCTCAGCCTTTCTTGACCAAGCTTTTTTGGAAATAATCTTTAAGAATATCTGAGCATATCATGGTGAATATCTTCCATATCTTCCAAATCTTCCATGTGGCTAATTGATTGGTAAAAGATTTGCATGTGATTAATTCTTCCAAACATGGACTCTGATTAGACTCCAAAAGTTCATAAAATCTTCAAATCTTTCATGTGGCTAATTGATTGGTAATCAGTGTATGTAATTAGTTCTTCCAAACATGGACTCTGATTAGACTCCAAAAGCACATGAGATAAAATCTTTGAAGTTGATCTTTTTCTTGTGTAATATCTTGCTTTTCGAGGTGCATGAGGATTGATGAATGGCCTGTGAAAATATACGAAAAATACCCAATGTAAAATTTATTTATTTACAATAAAGATAAGATAGGGCATAAAAATTAACACTTTTACATGTTAATCATCTGCCCGACTACCTAGGTTGTCAAAGGCAAAAGTAGTAGATCACAAAAGAAAAAAAACAACCAATAGCCAAATTTGAACCACAGAACTAGGCGTAACTGTACCACTCAACTCTAATATAAATTAATAAGTGATGATATAAAGTGTTATTCCCATAGTAAACTGGATAACCAATCAACCCACCACCAGCTCCTTCGATTGTTACACCTACGGGGTCAGTTGCTCTTGGTTATTGTCTTGTTCACCTTGTCTAATGCCTGGTCTGATTGAAACAAACATAGTTATGCAATATATAAAAGACTAATACACAAAGATAAACAAATATATTACTATAAAAAAACTAAAATTAACACCTTTCAATCATTCAAATAAACAAAGAAAAGTGAAAACCGTAAAAGTAAAAATTAACCTAATATTTTTCTGTCAATATTTCTTGTATGTTGAAGAATCATCATGATTAGTTAAATTGACTATCGTTCCTCTGAAAGTTCAATTATATATGAAAATATAACTAGCTATAAGAACAAATTGCTCATTGATTCATAGAACACAACAACCCAATCTTTATTCTATAACCGAACAAATCATTTCAAATTTTGCAGTAGCGACGGTGATAGACTACACCTTCGCGGGCATACAAATGACTAATACAAACAGTTTTACGCATACAAGACAAGCATCAAGTCTTCAACTATGCCATGAGAAAATTATGTCTGCATACACAGTAAAAATAATTAACTATTTTATGTTTGCTTTATGATTTACAAACATGATATATTTTGTCTTAGGTAATGAATGCTTAATTCTGATAGCGGAATCGCAGCCTTCAGATGTAAACACAGATCCGACTTCCTACCAGAAGTGATCTCAAACTGCTCTGTCATGTCAAGATAATCGCATCAAACTCCTTTTGGAGGTTTCCAATCAAAATACTGCAGTAGATTTATAGGCACAAGCTCCACATTAGTTGTCCCAAACAAAACACCGGGGCACACCTTCTCAATCCAAATGGCAAGAACTCAAAGCTATTTCCTTTAAAATACAGTGACTTCCTTCAAACATTTCAGGTTTGAATTCTTCAGAATCCTGCCACTAATTTTGGGTCCCTAACTATTGCAATACATTCACCATTGCTTTTGTGCCTTGTGGTATTTCGTAACCCAATAGGTTGCTTGGTTCTGTGCATTCTCTCGGAAGAAGTAATGGATTAGGAGGATGAAGCCTTAGCATTTCTTTTATCACTAAATGTAAGTACTTTGCTTCTATTATTCTTGCCTCTGCGATTGCAGGTTCTTCTTTAAAAAAAAAATTTATTATTTCTTTTATGCTTTCTCTATTGCAGCTGGATTTCTCATTAGCTTCGACATTTCCCATAAGATCACCGTTGATGAGGTCTTGCTTCCATCTCCAATTTGATAAAATCAATACCTAAATAATTTAATAAAATTATTTATTTTCTATAAAAATATAATTTGGGAAAAATTATTTCATTTACCCTCTTTACAAAATAATATCGTATCAGTTGCCAGTTCTAAATCGAACCGATCAAATAACACAATAAAAAATATTTGTATATAAAATCTACAAATACACTTTCATATATGCACAAACACACACACACACACACACTCAACTCAATCTAGGATATTACTAATCCGATCTCTATCAAGTTACGCCACAGAGCCAAGGTTATTACTAAACTATTTCCTTGATACCACTGTAATAGCCCACGAGATTTTCGACCTAGAAAATAGAAATAAATACATTTACCGTATAACATGCCGACCTTCCAAGCACCAAAAACACATGAACGTTATTAGAAATAAATTAAAAGGTGAGTGATGTACATGTGAATGTGCACATTTATATTCAAACATTTATTCTTGTTTTAATCAAATAAATAACATAATTGGTTATTTTTACATGTTTTAGATAATCATACATTCATCTTGATATTAGGAAAAACTGACCATATGTGCATGCACTTATTTTTGAAAACATTTACTTGTTCATTTTCATGTTGTTTTGTAGGAAATTGGCTATAAATACAATTGGGCTACATGATGATATGCATGCACAAAATGAATACAAAGGAATTAGAGATGGAATTAATTCATACACTACTTTGTGGAGGACCCCACTCTATCTCCTTCTTTCTTCAATGGAACTATTATTGGCTGAAGTGTTGGCTTATGAAAACAATTAAAGGCTTCATGCATTTTACATTACTCATTAGTGGATGGAGACAAGATTAGAAGCTTCATGAAGGAGCATTTTGGGGAGTTCCCAACAAAAGTGATTAGGGGTTTTGGGTTAGAAACATGTATATATACCCCTTTATGTGATGTAAATAGCCTCTTCTCTTTGATCCCCTTGTTTGGTATAGTTGAGAGGAGCAAAGACCTCTTTTTATTTCCATGGCTACTTAGCCATTTTCGTTTATGTAATCTCTTTTTTATGCAATTTTAATTAGCTGCCTTTTATTTACATGTTCTTTACTTTGTGCAAGTAGCTTAGATTTATTTTATGCAGTTAGAATAGATTTTCCTTTATAGTTCTCTCTTTTGTTTCCTTTATTTTTAATGTTGCAATCTATATTTGTTGTCATGTTTACATACATTAGAGGCTAATCCCTTTCAACTTAGGGGTAATGAAGTTCTCTTGATTATGTAGATGCAAATAATTTGTTTATTCATGCTCTCTTTTTCTGCTTCATGTTATGTTATTGTTATTGGTTTTGTATTCATTATTGAATTTGATAGCCTATATTGTTGACACTAAATAGGCTATGCTTAGTAATATGTTCACTAATTACCTCTTCACCTGCATATGATGATGGTGAATAAGTGGAGGTTGAAATCAAAATTTGATGGTCTATAGTTCTAATTAATAGTTCGTAGGCCATGCTTAAAGTATATTTCAATTTCAACTTTCATTTTTCATTTTAACTAGTATGGTGATTTAGTGGGTAAGCTATAGTTTGATAGTTTATTTTGTGCTAATTAATAGCACGAATAAGCTATACTTATAATAATCAATCAACTAAGTACACAAATGACCAAAAAGTAGAGATCATGGTTTCATTTTATGTTGATTCTTGTGATCTAGATAGTGGATTTATTCCTAAGTTGTTATTTAACTCTCATATTCTTATTTAGCTTAGTTTAGTGTAGTTGTAATTAGTTAGTTAGTTAAATCTTCACTCGAATCTGGTTTAATTTGATTGGATATAATTAAAATTGTTTCTTTCTCCGTAGATCGACTCGTATTTGCTAAAGTACTACAAGTGTACGCCGTGCGCTTGCTTTTTATTACACTTCGCGATGGTTTTCTAATTAATAGAATATTCGTCGTTAAACAAGTTTTTGTCGCCGTTGCCGGGGAAGGAATTTAATTTTAGTTTTATTCTTCGAATTAATTTTCTTGTTTGTTATTATTCTTTAAAAGAAAAAAAATTGTCTTGTTCATAGATTGGGTGTTTGTTCATTTTTGTGTTTGTATTTACTTTTGTGTTTATCTTGTTTGTTTTGTTTTTGTCAACCTTTCAAAAAAAAAGCCTTTGATTAGTTCACTTGTTTAGTCCATTTTGTTCACTGTTTAGTTTGTGGATTTGTTATTATTGTTATTTCACATTTGTGTTTAAAAAAAACACACACACACACTTAATCTGCATTTTTGTATTCTGTTTTTCAGTGCACTGTGCATCTTAGGGCATTCTGTTTTGTTTCAATTTCAAGACTTTTGTCTTTCTGCATTTTCTTCTATTTCATTTCATTTGTTTCATTTTTGCATTGTGCACACCATCCACTGAAAAAGAAAAAGAAAAAAAACTATGTTTTCTATGTGTATTTTGTTAGTTTAGTTTGCATTGCTTTCAGTTTTCTTGCACTGTGCATTTCATTTCATTCTCTATTTCCTGTGCAAGTTCTATGTTTTTTAGTTTCAGTGTCATCACGGCTTTGTTGTTGACATTTTACAGTTAGTTTTTTTCACACATTACACATTCAACTGCATCCACCAAACTGTTTTTCATTTCAAACTCAAAGCTGTTTTCCAATGTTTACCTTTTCTATCTAAGAAAAAAAGAGCACATATATTCTTTTCTGTTTTCCTTCTCTGTTTACACAATCATTTCACAATTACATTCTCATTCTCTACATCACCATCTTCTCAGCCAAATTCTCTTCCACAACTTTCCTGTTGCATACCCCCAAACAGCAGTCATAAACCGTCCACGGCCTTACCAAACAAGCACCTATATCAGCTCCTAACTCATAACCACAATTCATCCACATTACAACCAATAACAACAGTCACCAAGCCAAACAGTAACCCCATTCACCATACTGACCCACCCAAACCTTCTTGCCGCCTCAAGACAAAAAAAACCAACCCCAACATAGCTCCTATCTCCATCTGCAATTCTCCCCCTTCATTCAGTTTCTCCCCTCAAAGCACAACCTTCATCTGCCTCATACCACATCACAAATCTTGCAACACACCACCAACTACAACTCCAGCAATCCCCATCATCTACACCTTTCACTATCACTGTGAACTATCCTCGTCAAAGTCACCTCCTCCAAACACTCTCGAAACCCAAACTACACCAGCCACTGCAAAACAAATCCGTCCTTAGCCAAATTCTCCCTTCTTTACAAGCCTTCCCGAAACCATAAACCACTCCACTACGGAAACTGCTCTTCAAACCCAAATTCACGAACTCGTTTTCACCATTGCATCAAAAACCCCAATTCGCAAATGACACCATTTCCCAAAACCGCAGCACACCAAATCAGATCAACCAAAATTCACCCAAACTCCAAAAGAATCCAACAGAAATGCCACACAACCAAAAAGTACCCCTTCATATTCGAACCCCATAACCCTAGAAGCAAATAGCCTCATATTCGAACTCTTCTATCGAACACTGAAATCAAACCCAAATCGACCGATCCTGCCTCAGATTTCAAGAGTTCTGTGTTCGAATTAATTTGAAATTGTTCGTGTGTGTTTCCCAATTTTGAAGAAAAAAATAAAATAAGAAAAGAAAAAAAGACTGATGGGTTGTCGTCCTTTTTTGTGAATCGATCAGTGTTTTTTTAGAGCAACTTCGATTTCCCTTTTCAAGTGGGCCTTTGCGGGTTCAATTGTGTTGTGGGCGTTGTTTTGTGGATTTTGTATTTCTTTCACTTCTTTTTTTTTTTTGCCATTTTGTTTAGTATAGTTTAGTTCTATCAAATTTTTTTCTTGTTTCTTTCATTTCATTTAGTTAAAAAAAATATTACTATCATATCATTGTAAAATTTTCATTTCAAGTTGCAAGAAATCAGGAGAGGATTTGTTTTGTTTTGCTTGATAAACCGCCTTGCTTGTTTCCTAAAAAATTGCCACTTAAAAAAATTGCTAATAATTTTAGATGTTCTGGTATTGTTCTCTTCCCTCTTGTATTTATTTAATTGCATTGTTATTTGCTTGCATTTGGATTAAAAAAATAATCCAAAAACAAATAAAAATTCATACGTAGTTGCATCGTTAATTCACATTTAATTTCTATTTTGCATTCATCTTTTTTATTTAAGGACACTGCTATATAATGACAAATTGGTTTCTTTCTAACTAATTTTTTTACGGTATCTAGACTATGGCGGAGTAATAACCGTTTATAAATATTATTGTGATTCGTGAATATTATAGCGGTTGTTCCTCTGAAGGTACTTAAACCTTCGACTGCATTGCTAGGGTTATTCCTGGTGCACCGATAACTCCTGTCTGTTAACTGGCTGAGAATTTTTTCTTGAAATTAATCTAACCGTCATTAAATAATTTTAGAAAATTTGTAAATAAGTAATTTGCATTCTTATAGTAACATTAGGTTCATGCATACATAAAAAAACCAAAAATAGAAAAAAAATTAAAATCAAAAACCAAAACCAAAAAAAAAATCTTTCTCTTTTGTGAATATTTAGTTCCTTTTCTCTTTAAAAAAAATTCAAAAAAAAAACGAATTCACCAAATTCATATGGATATTTTAGTAACAATTATTGTACAAACAAATTGGATTTTACACTACCAACTTTTCAAAATTTTCAAAATAATCCTGATTTTGCACCACAAAATTTTCAAAATGATGATCAATCCTCAAATCTTGAAACAAGTATTCAATCTTTACTTGAATCAAGTCAAAGATTAAATGAAACATATAATTCATTAATGTGCAACAATTCACGTCAAAGTTTTCAAAATAATCAAAATTCAAATTCAATTCCAAATTCAAATGATTTTGATTATAGTCATTGCCAATTCAATTTCGAACTCCAAAATGAATATCAAATTCAAAATGAAAATGTGAATAATTTTTCAAATGATTTTGGCAACGGGAGTAATTTCAATAGTGGTGCAAGTGAAAACTTTTGTTCTCAACAATTTCAAATTGAAAATTCTCATGTAAATAATTATAAATTTGATTTTGTTGAGCAAACGAATGAAATTGACATAATTACATGGATTTGTTGTATGAAAATTACTTGAATTTTTGTGAGAAACAAAATCAAATCCAAACGTGTGAAGATTCGAATAATAATTCATCTTTTACCAAAATCGATGATTTTCAAATAACGACTTTCGAAATTGAAAATAACGATCATAACGAAGTTGTTAATAATGCGGTAATTGATTTGGATTTCAATTCTTTTGAGAGGGTGAAACAAAATTTAGAATTCAATCTTCCTTTTTCTGGAAACTTGAAAATAATAACTTTCAACTTTGAAAATGATATAAGCAATGAAGTTGTTAATAATTCAAAGGAAGATGAATTCAATGAAAACGAATTTTTTGGGCTTTTCGATAATGAGTATTATCTTAAAGAGGTAGATTTGAATCACCATTTGGATTTTGAAATCGTTATTTTTGAAAAAAAATTCAATGATAAATTAGAAATTCAAATTGGTAAAATTAAAAATGAATTTCAACCATTTATTTAATCTACCCCAGAATCATCGAAAATAAACCAACTCATTCGATTTTTAATAAAACAACATTTGTTTTTCCAAATCTACGTTTAACTTCAAAAGCTTTATGATTTGGATTTTTGAGCTTGAGCTGTGTTTCTCATACTTGAAGAGAAAAATGAGCCGGTTTTTAGAAGGCCGTTTCATTTACTTCTTGTCAATATATTTTCTATTATATTGTAAATATTTTTTTCCTTTTCTCTTGTAAATATAGCACATATTTTCAAAATTTCCTTTTCTGTTCTTTTCTCCTTCCACTTGGGTTGACTGTGGGGACACAATCAAAATCAAGCGTGGGGGAGTTTCATATTTATTTTGGTTTTGCATAGATTTTGCTTTTCTTTTCTCAAAAAAACCAAAAAAAATCCCAAAAAGAAGTTGCATTTTAATTTACTTTTAAACGGGCACGATGAAGTAAACATACGATTTTGGTTGTACGATTAAAATGCTTGGAATTTTACTTAACGGGTAACGAAAGAAAAGTTTGAATTATGAGCAAATTTGGTGTAACGGATATATAGGGAGATTTGTGGGTGCTGGGTATGAAATGTTTTCTAAATTGTAATATAATTAATTGAATGGTTGATTTAGACTACTGGCTTTAACATTTTAGATCTTTTAAGTGAAGCTGTGCTAAGATATTCTCGCTTACCTTTCTCTCATATAGAACAAAAAAATAGAGAAAAAAGAAAAAAAGAATATATATATATTTGATAATCCAAGGGAATCCAACATTGCTGGTACATCTGGCGTTGGTGTGCAAACCCGCCAAGCTCTTTCCGACACCTTGTTGACAAAGTCAGTGTCGGTATACCTTGGTCTCATTTTATGAGTTGGACACCTTAGGATTACTGGCCCTCATGTAAGTCGTAATGCAGTGTAGGGGTGGTATACCTAGGTATTTGTAAATAATAATAATGTAAATATTTTGTAATAAAGAGAGAGTTAGCACTTGAAATCCAAGCATACTCTTCACTTATTTGACCTAACTTGCTAACCAAAAGTAAATAAAGATGCCAATGTACGATTGTTGATATCGATTACAGAATTCATTTCATATTTGCACTATGTTTCCCCCAAAAAATCTGGTCAAGCTGGAGGAGTTTGTAATGATAACTGACTTTTGTTTGAAGTTTTGATTAGTAATGGACTTAAATTTCATAGTGACGACCCGAATTGTATTTAACTCACTCGTGTCAAATTTAAAAGTAAATTATCCATTTGTAAATATTATTTTTAAAACTTGCATTCATCTTGTAAATATTTTCTAGTCTTGCATTTTGTAAATATTTTTTACGTTTAACATTTGGATTTTGTGGGTAGTATCCTCTGTAAACCCTCATGAGACACTCGTCCTACTGGAGACACCCAGAGGTTTAACGGCTTGTTGCATACGCTCAATGCAATCGTGCTCCCAAAGAAAACGGATTTATCCTAGTTTTTATTTTGTTTTGTTTATTCAAGGACGAATAAAAAGATAAGTGTGGGGGTATTTGACGTGCACGTAATTGTGCACATTTATGTTCAAACATTTATTCTTGTTTTAATTAAATAAATTACATAATTGACTATTTTTACATATTTTAAACCGAAAACCAAAAATTCTTAAATAATCGTATACTCATCTTCATATTAGAAAAAAATGGTCATTTTTGCATGTATTTATTTTTGAAAACATTTACTTGTTCATTTTTCATATTGTTTTGTAGGAAGTTGGCTACAAATACTATTGGGCTACGTGATAATATGCATACACAAAATGAATACAAAGTAATTGGAGATGGAATTAATTCATACACTACTTAGTGGAGGACCCTACCCACTCTCCTTCTTTCTTTAATGGAACTATTAGTGGCTAAAGTGTTGGCTTATGGAAACAATTAAAGGCTTCATGAATTTTACATGACTCGCTAGTGGATGGAGACAAGATTAGAAGCTTCATGAAGGGGCATTTTGGGGAGTTCCCAACAAAGGTGATTAGGGTTTTTGGGTTAGAAACATGTATATTTACCCTTTTATGTGATGTAAATAGTCTCTTCTCTTTGTTCCCCTTGTTTAGTTTAGTTGAGAGGAGCAAAGCCGTCTTTTTATTTCCATGGCTACTTAGCAGATTTCTTTTATGTAATCTCTTTTTTCTATGCAATTTTAATTAGTTGTCTTTTATTTACATGTTCTTTACTTTGTGCAAGTAGCTTAGATTTATTTTATGCAATTAGAATAGATTTTCCTTTATAGTTCTCTCTTTTGTTTCCTTTATTTTTATGTTGCAATCTACCTTTGTTGTTATATTTACATACATTAGAGGCTAATCCCTTTCAACTTATGGGTAATGAAGCTCTCTTGATTATGTAGATGCAACGTAATTTTTTTATTCATGCTCTGTTTTTGTGCTTCATGTTATTTTGATGTTATTGGTTTTGTGTTCATTATTGAATTTGATAGCCTATATTGTTGACACCGAATAGGCTATGCTTAGTCATATGTTCACTAATTACCTCTTTATCTACATATGATGATGGTGATTAAGTGGAGGTTGAAATCAAAATTTGATGGTCTATAATTCAAATTAATAGTTCATAGGTCATGCTTAAAGTATATTTCAATTTCAACTTGTTCATTTTTCATTTGAACTAGTATGGTGATTTAGTTGGTATGTTATAGTTTGATAGTTTATTTTGTGCTAATTAATAGCATGAATAAGTTATACTTATAATAATCATATTAACTAAATACACAAATGACCAAAAAGGAGAGATCATGGTTTCATTTTATGTTGATTCTTGTGATCAAGAGAGTGGATTTATTCCTAAGTTGTTATTTAACTCTCATATTCTTATTTAGCTTAGTTTAGTGTAGTTGTTGTTAGTTAGTTAGTTAGTTAAATGTTCACTTGAATTTGTTTTAATTTAATTGGATATAATTAAAATTATTTATTTCCCCGTGGATCGACTCGTACTCGCTAACATACTACAAGTGTAGGCATTGCGCTTGCAGTTTATTACACTTCCCGAAGGTTTTCTAATTAATAGAATATTTGTCATCGAACAGTGAGATAAGAAAGAAAGTTAGAATAGAAGAAAAGAAGAAGAAATACCAATGAATCAGAGCCTCACATCGCAGTGGAACAAAAAATAATATGGAAATAAATCTTTATTGAGAGCTTCAAAAAAATTACTTACAATCATCAGAGTACATCACACATCTAGACAGTTATAATAACCTGTCCTCATATACAACACACAACGGAATAGTATCTACAATATTGTACATCTGAACTCTTCCAGCTCGTCTCTTCACAGCATTCAATAACCTGAACCTGTACAACTCGGTCTAACCCAAGCATTACAAACGCCGGATCAGTCTGGTGAACCAGAGTGAGAAAAGCACACTAAGTTTAAGGGTATTATCCAACTTGATTTTAATGTCAAAAACTTTTTGAAAGAAAAGGATAATCGTTAGACCAAATCCACACATAAATACGAATGGTTTTTACCTTATGACAATCCAAAACATTTTTGAAATTAATATCTTTTCCGATATTATAATAATGTCTAAATACAAGTGCATATCAATCTAACGGAACACTTGCATCTCAGGTCCATATACATCGTATACAATCAAAACTGCGGGCTCTTATTGGAGAATGATTTCCTGGCAAGGTATGAGACCAACTTCCCGACAATGTACCTCCAAAGATGAATAAATTAGGGTTCAACAAGAACATCTTGCAATCCAGGTTAAACATGATCGGTCCCTCACTTCTCTTAAGAGTACCGAATATATCATTATCAAAAGGTTGGGGGCCAGCCAACCGAACCGATAACATACATACAAAAATAAAAGGGACAACCGAAGGAATTTGATTTCTCAAGATATGGTAATGATATACCCTTTTGATGGGTGTAACCCACATAACCATATGACCTACCCGATTATGTGTCATTTCCCGGTTGATGAGGCTTGAGGTTATAATCTTCTTTTTAGGCCACCATTCACTTTGAAAGCCTCATCGTCGGATCCTCTAGAAAATCACTAATTGACGTCCACAAAAAATCCTGTTTGGGAGCGACCCAACTATGGTACGTTTGAAGAAATCAACGTACGAGACCCCTTTGGAAATACTCTGTAAGACGTCCGCCCATACAAGTCATCAAGAAACAGGATGAACCGAAGGTACTCTCCTACTGCATCCCATATAGGAATCACCCCAAGGATTAGTAGCGAGTAGTTCTTGCAATCTGTACATTCCAACCACGACAGCACCACAATATATCTTTGGCTGCAGACCGGAGATTATTAGTTGTTCTTCCATTTATGAAGATCTACGGTCTTCAATGCTCCATCTCGATCTTCTTCTGTTATCTTCACATATTTATTGGTTGAAATGGTTTTCGAATATAAATTTGATCCCTGTCTTTTCGTATGTAATGACCTGCATTCTATGTATCGGAGGACCGTAGAATATTTATTTTATTTTCATACGAAGTCGTATGGCCGTGTAACTTTGGGGAATGACTATTGGGGTCATTTCCATGTTTACGATTTTTTCCGAATTTTAAGTGATCGTTTTACCCCTAGGGAATCTTGTTTTGCCTATAACTTTTGATTAGTAAGGAGTTTTGACCTGAAACCACTTCCATTGGATTCGGATGATGGTTTCCCATTCTTTAGAGTGGCCAAATTAATCAAACGGACTTACCATTTGGGAGATATGGCTGAAACAAGATTTGAAGATGGAAAAAACAGCTTAATCGGGCTTAATAATGTAATTAGCAGGCGGGCCCGTAACCTATTTCGGGATTAGGGTTATGGAAGGGCTGAAAAGGGTTTGGAAAAACATTCCCTTTCACTTTTCCAGCCGCCTCAAATGTTTCTTGAACCCTAGTAATGGCATCCATCTCTCAAATCACCCTTTAATCACTTTCTGACCACATACTAAGCAAATCAACATCAAATTAAAGCGGAATAGCATCAAAACCGAGATAGAGCTGCTACAATACATAGCAATCCATACCAAATCAGTGGAAGTTTTAGATCTATAATTTATTTGTTGCTAAGGTCAGTGATTAGCATGTTTATTCACTAATTACGGCTAATTAGTGATGATTAGCGAAATTATGAATCATAAAGTTATGTGAAAATTCTAAAATATTACTTTATGTCGTTGGTAAAATTTTGGGTTAATTTGGCTTAAGTTTGCTAATCCTATTGTTAGATATGATTAAGGGGATTAAGGGGAAAATCATGGATTTGGGTATGTTTGATCATAAATAACACATATTATTGATGTTTTTGATTGATTACACATGTTATTACTGCTGTTTGGGATGCTCTATGATTGTTTAATAAAGTTAGATTGGTCAAAAACGTCGTTATGTGGTGTAAATAGCTTGTTAGAAGTGGAGCAGCAATTTGGGCTAGATTGGTTCGGAGGAAGGAAGCACAAACCGACCCGCTCGTGCTCCATGTACCACGAACCGACCTGCCTCATATATCACAAACCAAGTAACAAACTGATCCAAAGCGATGAACCGCTCTAGGCACTCGAGCATCACGAGCCGACCCGCTGCTTTGAACCCGAACTGATGCACCCACGAACCGGAAGACGAATCATGAACCGAACCTCCAGGAGAAGAAGTGCGCGGACCAACCTGGGTGGAGAAGCCCGACTCAATTCAGTGGGGTAATCACGACCCGACCCATATGAAGTAGCCTGACCCGAACTGCTTCAGGAAGCACAAACCGAACTACTTCAGGAAGATCACCGAACCAAATGGAGACCCACGAACCGACCCCAGTGTTGGTCACGAACCAAATCTAATGAAGGCCGAATCGAACTAGAGAAGACCAAAACACGAGATGTAAAGGAAGTCCAAATGAGAAGTTATGGCTCAGGATCCAGATGGGGATCGACGAGTTAACTTCAAGAGTTGGATTTTGCTGCGGGACGTGTGTAAAGGGGTTATGGATATCTATAACTTTTATTCACCATTGAGTGAGGGGATAAAGTTATTGACTATGGACCAGTGAAGTGGGGTCAGAGGTTGTATGGAGTTGAACTCCATCAGGGTCCCAAAGGGCAAAGTGGTCATAGTGATAGTTGTACGGAGTTGGACTCCGTCGTGGCCCCAATGGTTCTGGTGACCAAAGCGGTGGATATCGTACGCTTTACGCACTGAGTGAGAGATGTGAGCATGATCGCTATGTTTGATGTTTGCTATCAGCATGACACACACACAACCATTTTACACTATATGTTAGTGTTACCTTAAAGTATTGTACATCTTGTTATGCTAACTCTTTGGTTGCAGGTCCAGGTCAGGTATGATTATTTATACCTATTATTGCTTTATGTTGTTGCTATCGCTCATACTAGACTTTTGTCTGACCTAGAGTTTTATGTCTCTTCTTATTACTCTAGGTGCTCCTAAACGAGCAGACTAAAGACAAGTTAGGTGGTATGCACGAGTAGCTTTCTGGAGACAAGCAGGAGGCTTTCACGTACTCTATATACATATTCTCACTGTGTTGTTACTGGTCACATCTTTGGGCATTAGTAGTGTGCCTCTTTTATTTCCTTCTAGAGACAGTATTTTAAAGTTGCAATAATTGGATATGAAGTTGTATTTTGGATTCTGCTACTCTGATGAATATGGTTTAGTTTTCAGCTTATGTACAATCTCTCCTATTTTATGTCAAGTTATGTTATCATAATATTTTATTCCATGTGCCATGGGATATACTACATGTAACAACCCGTATTTTGAATAACATGTTATAACATAAATCAAGGCAGAATTAAATGTTAAAATCTGAATCAAGAGAAACTGGCTGTGCCATTGCGTTCATCTCGGAAAAATACGCGAAATAGAGTCCGAGTTTTCGAAAATCGGAGTCCGTATGACCCAGTTATGGCCCATAGAAGTTTTCAGAAAATTCCAAGTTCAAAAACAGTTCAAATTTCAAATCTGGAGCCAAACAGACTGGGCGGGAAAGTTTCCCGCCCAGCCCCCAAGTCGACTGGGGAGTCGACTTGGGAGTCGACACACCACAGTTGGTGTCGACTGCCCAGTCGACACCCCTGTCGACCTGGGTGGTCGGCCAGTTTGGCCTGGTGCACCTGTTTTGGCTCCTGGGTCTTGTTTTGTTGGCATGTGACGTGATTTGATGGCTCAAATCTGAATTAGGGTTAATCCTATGGCCTAAACTAGTCTCTACACCTATAAAAACACCCTAATACCTAGCCTAAATCATCACAAATCATTCCTACAACTAAATTATGCCAAAATGCTTCCTAATCATGGCCTTCACCTTCATATCATGGCCTCCATCCTCTTCATGAAAGTTTGAGTGTTCTAAGCTAGTAAAAGAGCCATCTTTCTTCATCAAAGCAAGGATCTTCTTCTTATTTCTCAAGGGTTTTTGAGTGGAGCTATTCATTTGGGGATTTCTAGTGTGGCTTCGTCTCAATCTTGTTTTATTTTGTTCTAGTCTTCTTAGCCAAGCTTTGTAAGCCCTATTCTACTCTTAGATTTAAACTACGAAGTTAATATGATCATGTAGCAAGTTGAAATGAGACTTTTGGGTATAATACTTGTCTTTGGGCTATATTTGTATGCATAGATCCATGTATGACTCTTTTGATCTATGATTGTGGCACTATCATGAACCTAGTATCATTTACCTTATTTTTGGGTAGAAAGCTATGAGCTTTATTTGGTGGTTATGCATAATGCAACATAGAACTTGGTAGTTATGCATAATGCAACATACATCCTCTCATGATCCTTATGTTAACTTGCCTATGATGTTATGAACTATTTGCTAATCACAAGTCATCACCCTATGTTAACTATGACCATGTTATCACCTATTTGCTAAGTTGATGTCATGCATGTTTTGAGGCCAATAACCTTATATGCTAGTATGTTGAACCCCTTTTGCCTCAAATATCACCATGCTTAACTTGTGATAGTCTTTTCCATCTTATGCCCACCTTGTCATATTCTTATGTTCCCCTTTTTGATCTATGTGTGTTGATGCGAACTTACATGCGATGGGGTTACGTTATGGGTAAACTTAAATGACATGAAACATGACTTGAAAATATGACATGTGATTATGCTAGAAAACATGAACGTGGACATGACATGTAGAAAACATGAAAGTGGCCAACTCGAGGTTGGGTTGAGTTTGTAGCATAAATCTACCCGGAACCGAACGGCTTAACTAGTGGCTACAAACAATAGGACCCAACGTGAGTAGTTGGTCATATCGCACTTAAAACCCGAGGTTAGACTAGGTTGTGGTGTAAAGCTACCCGGACCCGCCCGGCTTAACTAGTAACCACAACAAAGTCTAATGTGAGAGGTTGGGGTGCATTAAGATAATTAATGCCACATGGTAGGGTTAAGTCATGGACCACTTGAATACTTAACCAATTAAACACGATGGATTGTTGGGGTTAAGTCATGAACCACTTGGTTATACTTAACCAACTTGATACATTGTTTGGATAGGGTTAACCACACTTAACCCATTTGAAACCCTAGTTTGCGGGGCCCTTTTCAGCAGTAACCCACCAGGGAGTATCGGGATACCCTAGGGACTAGGCTAGGGGTGGGGCACGATTACTGGGCCGATTGTAAGTGACCAAAAGGGACGGCTAGGTAGGTGCGCCATTGTAGATTCCGGCGGACTATGGTCGTGCACATAGTCCGGGGATGAAAGACAGACATGGGCACCAGTAGGCTTGGACTGTGCGTGCTTGTTTTGTGTCAGTGGTTGGCACCCTAGGGCCCGGATACACCCTAGGGTGGACCTTGCACAGTCGACTACATTTTGCGGTTGGGCCGTATGACACCGACACTTGACGAGTTAGGCTTATAGGGAGCCGATCGACTAGACCGTGTAGTTGGACCCCGACTTGGGTCACCTCTTGATATTGGGCCAAGGGATCATTTCTTGTTTATACTTGACATGGGTTGGATTACTAGTACTATTGGTGCAAAACTTAACCTTGTATATGCGATGCCACACTTGATCTATCTTGTTAACTTTTCCCCATGTCAGTTATCATCCTATGTTTCATCTCTGTTTTGCATGTCTAGTTAACTTTATTAGTTTTTATACTAATAGTAGGTAGGACTTACCAGTCTTTTTGACTGACCCGTTTTCTTTCACCTCTTTTCTTCCGTTCCCCCCCCCCGGGTTCTCTGGGTGGGAACACTAGCACCTAGCTTGGATCTTTGGCTTGCTTTCTGGATAGCTCATGTACGGTTTGGACTTGAGCTCGCTATGGCTTTACCACGTCTACTTTGGGGATAGTTTACTTTATGTTATTTCCAGTTTTCAGTTTATGTTTCTAGACTTGTAATAGCTTGGAAAATAATGACTTGGTACTTTTGATGTAAGTTGACTGTGGTTTTAAAATAGTAGTTTTATCCGCTGCTTTATTTACTCTATTTTACTCATATGTTCTATCTTGTGATATCTTCATGCATGTTTACCTTGACCAACACCCCTCCAAAGCCTGTGTACTTGCTTATAGTGACCCTGGCGGAGGTGGAGTGTTACATTTGGTATCAGAGCATAAGGTTTTACTAGACCGGACAAAAGTTTTAAAAACCCTTTTGAAAAACTATTTTCAAAACCAATTAAGTATTTTCCAAGAAAAGTCTAGTTTATTTTAAAAGGCTATTCCCCAAAAGCCATTAGCACTATCCTTTGTTTCCTCATTCTAAATCTATCTTTTCCTTTTTCAGCATGGCCGATCTTAACCTTCCCGAGGGAGTACCCATACCCGGATGGTTCCGAAGGTACTTGGAAGCTAGGGCCAACGATGCGGGCCCAGCAAACACTCCCACCGTACTTGAGGTTCCTCCTCCTCCTCCTCAGTGTCCACAAGCGGATTTCGCAAAGATTTGCAAGGACTTTAAGGCGATGGGTGGCAAGAATTTTATTGGGACGGAGACTTTTGTTGAGGCAAGAAATTGGTTAAAAGAAACTGAAGACCTCTTTGCCATCTTTGATGTGGAAGACCGTAGAAAAGTTCTATTGGCAGTATGGCTATTGAAAGAGGAAGCTGCTTATTGGTGGGAGTTCACCAACGCTACTAGGCCTATAGAGACTTGGGCCGACTTTAGGATGAGGTTTGGGCTTAAGTTTCTATCATCTGCTGAGGAGAATCTGCAATTGGAGAAGTTTATATCTTTGAAGCAAGGAGACATGACAGTGAGGGAGTATGTGAATAAGTTTAACCAGCTTGCTCGATTCGGTTTGGACATGGTTAGCACACCCCAGAAGAAGGCTCTACGCTTTGCACGAGGATTGAATGAGCCATTACAAGGTTTAGCCATGTTTCATATACCCATGGGGGCCACTTTTGAGAGCCTAGTAGATATGGCATTGCTTCAGGGAGATGATAAGAATGGCAAGAAAGAAGTCAAGCCTAATGAGACTCAAACCAAGAAGGCGGACTCCAAGTGGGGAGGAAATCAGAGCAACCAGAGCAATAAGAACAACAAGAACAACAAGGGTAACAAGGCCAACAACAACAAGGCAAAGGACACAAGAAAGTGCAACTTCTATGGGATCGTTGGACACATAGCCAAAGATTGTAGGAAGAAGAAGAGGAAGTTGGGAGAATGCTTTCATTGCGGAGAGACTGGACACTTCAGTAAGGATTGCCCAAAGAAGCAAGGGCAGGGGCAAGGACATACTCAGCGAGCAGGACCTTCTGGAGGGCAGATGCATGCTCTCAACACTGCTCCTGTTCCGGACCGAGGTAGTATTTCTGTAGAAAGCCTTGTTTATATTTCTGGTTTTCCTGTTCGAACTTTATTTGATTCTGGCGCATCGCATACCTTTATTTCCTCTGACATTGTTGAAAGTTTGCACCTAAGTACTAGTCTAGTTGAGGATCCCATTAGTGTTTCAAATCCAATTGGGGGTTCCGCCCATCTATCTATGATTTGTATGGATTTGAGGATTTCCATCTTGACCGTAGAATTCACATGTAATGCTTATGTTCTCGGGTTCATGGGATAAGGGTTGATTTTGGGCATGGATTGGTTGTCCAGTTATGGAGCCATTCTCGATTGTGAGCATAGGGTAGTGAGGCTTATGACTCGCCTTGGCAATACCCTAGAGATTTCTTGTAACCCTCTGGATCCCGTCATGTTATGTTATCTTGAATCCCTCGACTCGTCTATTGAAGATCTTCGATCTGTGAGGGTGGTCCGAGAATATCCTGATGTTTTTGATGAGGTGAAGGGGTTACCCCCTAAACGTGAGATAGATTTCTGTATATATCTTGTTGATAATGCCGAGCCAGTTTCATTGCCTGTTAGGCACATGGCCCCGCGAGAAAGAAGAGAGCTTAGCAAGCAAATCAAGGAGTTGCTTGAGAAAAATTTCATTAGGCAAAGCATTTCAGAATGGGGGGCTCCGGTGGTATTCGCTACTAAGGCGGATGGTTCGCTTCGTCTATGTGTTGATTATCGTGAATTGAAAAAGCTGACAAAGAAGAATAGACACCCGTTACCGAGGATTGATGATCTCTTTGACCAGCTTGTTGGTGCTTATGGTTTCTCTCAGCTCGATCTAGCCACCAGATTCCATCAGCTTAGAGTGGCTGAGGATAGTATTGATAAGACTGCGTTTAGGACTCCAGACGGATTCTTTGAATAGTCATGCCGTTCGGTTTGACTAATGCACCCGCATACTTTGTTGATTTGATGAGTAGGGTGTTCAGGGAGTTCCTTAACAAGTTTGTGGTTGTCTTCGTGGATGATATTCTGGTCTTCTCTAAGGACAAGGAAGAGCATGCTACACACCTCAAGGTGGTTATGGATACGCTTAGAGCTCATCAGTTGAAAGCCAAGTTCTCTAAATGCCATTTATGGAGAAAGGAAGTTCGGTTCCTTGGGCATATAGTTTCTAAGCAGGGCATAGCTATGGATCTCGCTAAAGTGGTGGCGGTACAAGACTGGAAAGTTCCGAAGAATGCAACTGAAGTGAAAAGCTTTCTCGGTCTGGCAGGATTCTATAGGAAGTTCATTAAGGACTTCGCTAGGATTTCAGCTCCTCTTACTAAGTTGACAAAAGAAGAACTTAGTCTTTGCATGGGACTTAGAGTGTGAGCTTGCTTTTCAAAGGCTCAAGAAAGCCCTCACCACAGCTCCAGTTCTAGCATTACCCGATGGAGGGAAGTTGTTTACCGTGTACACCGATGCATGTGGCATGGGATTGGACGCTGTCCTGATGCAAGAAGGGAGAGTGATATGCTTTGGGGGTAGGCAACTCAAAGTTCATGAGAATAACTATCCCACTCATGATTTGGAGTTGGCGGCGATCGTCTTTGCACTCAAATCCTGGCGCCACTATCTTCTAGGCGAAATGTTTGAGTTATATACTGATCACAAGTCACTCAAGTACCTCTTCTCGCAGAAAGATTTGAATCTAAGGCAGCAAAGGTGGATGGAATTCTTGGCATCATATGACTTCGAGATAGCTTATACCCCCTGGAAAGGGTAATGTTGTGGCGGATACGCTAAGCAGAAGAAGGTTGACTTTGAGCCCCTTGTTTATTGAGATGAAGATCCTAGAGTTCTTGGCAACCTTTTATTTCACACCTGCTGTTGAGTCGATGACTGGTTCGTTAGCATCCCTTGAGCTTAGACCAACACTTCTTGATCAAGTTGGGGCTTCACAGAGGGAAGACCCGCAGATAGTCGAGATCATGGACAAGTTGATTCGGGGTGAGACGTCAAGTCACCTCGCCAGATATATTATCGATGACAAGGGATGGCTAAGGCGTGATGGAAGACTATGTGTCCCACGAGTGAGAGACTTAGTAAATAAAGTTCTTGAGTAGGCGCATCACTCGAGGATGACCATACATCCCGGAGGGGATAAAATGTACCGGGATATGAAGCGCATTTTCTTTTGGGATGGGATGAAAAAGGATGTGGCAGAGTTTGTTTCTAGATGCATTATTTGCCAACAAGTGAAGGCCGAGTCGAAGAAGCCCAGTGGGCTACTGCATCCATTGGAGGTCCCGCTATGGAAGTGGGAAAGTATCTCTATGGATTTTGTGGATGGATTGACGAGATCAAGGAAGGGGAATACTAGCATATGGGTCATAGTGGATAGACTCACGAAGAGCGCCCATTTTATCCCGGTAAAGAGCAAGAGGACCGCATCATGGCTAGCATCTGTTTATCTTCGAGAGATAGTGCGATTGCATGGAGTTCCTTCTAGCATAGTTAGCGATCGTGACCCAATCTTCACTAGCCAGTTCTGGAATAGTTTGCAAGAAGCGATGGGTACACGATTGAATCTAAGTACGGCCTATCACCCACAGACGGATGGCCAGACCGAAAGGGTGAATAGGGTACTAGAAGATCTGTTGAGGCTATGCATTCTTGACTTTGGTGGTACTTGGGAAGATCATCTTTCTCTAGTAGAGTTTGCTTATAATAACAACTACCAAGCAAGCATAGGGATGGCACCATTCGAAGCTTTGTATGGGAGGCCGTGCAAGTCACCAACATGTTGGTGGGAGACGACGGATAAGCTTATACTTGGGCCCGACATGATAAGGGACACATCCGAGAAGGTTGAGTTGATTCGAAGGCGGATGAAAACGGCCTAAGACAGACAGAAATCCTATGCAGACAAGCGAAGGACAGACTTAGAGTTTGAAGTTGGAGATATGGCCTTTGTGAAGGTTTCTCCTTTGCGAAATGTGGTTCGTTTTAGAGCAGTTGGGAAGCTGGCACCAAGGTTCGTAGGACCCTTCCCTATCATAGAGAGGATTGGGAAGATGGCTTATAAGGTGGAATTGCCCGAGAAGCTGGCCGGAGTGCACAATGTTTTTCATGTCTCGCATCTCCGAAAGTGCCTACATGAGTCAGCCGAGGTAGTTGAGCCTAGCATTCTTGAAGACGTGGAGGTAGAGAAAGAGGCAACCCTGAGGCGAGCTCCGATTCGTATCTTGGGAACGGAGATCAAGAAGCTGAGGAATCGAGAAGTCAAGTTAGTAAAGGTTCAGTGGAGTGAAGCCGATGAAGATGCAACTTGGGAAACCGAGGAGAAGATGCGTGGGCTTTATCCATTCCTTTTTGAGGGTACATTCTCAAACTCTTTTCCTAGTTAGCATATCTTTCTTTTGCTATCCATGTTTATCTTGTTATCTCATTAAACTTGTCATGAGAACCTTAGGTAGAAACCCTTTGGATGAAACATGTATTTGAAACATGTTATGCTTAATGTTTGCAAGTGGTTGCAAGTGTTTGCAAGTGGATACTCGTGGATGCATGATACACATTAGGCACTAAGATCGGGTCACACACTTTCATATTGCATATGCATGAGTGCTTATACTTATTCATGGATGAAACTTGCTATGCTATCACGTGGATGTTGCATATGGATGAATGTTATGTGCACTCATGTAGAGATTATGAATTATGTTAGGAATTTGCATACATATGGACTCATTGCACTAACATACTTTGCATTAAGGAGGTTTGTTGAATCAGTAACCGCCTGATTTTCGCATTAGATAAGTACATATACACACACCTTTCGCATATGATCATACAGCATTTAGAATCTTTTAAGGACAATGACTACTCGTGGATGATGTTTTGAGTAGATGGATGATAGATGGTAGGATACGTTCTTCCTAACTTGAAGATTTTGGGGACGAAATCCTTTAAGGTGGGGAGAATGTAACAACCCGTATTTTGAATAACATGTTATAACATAAATCAAGGCAGAATTAAATGTTAAAATCTGAATTAAGGGAAACGGGCTGTGCCATTGCGTTTGTCTCGGAAAAATACGCGAAATAGAGTCCGAGTTTTCGAAAATCGGAGTCCGTATGACCCAGTTATGGCCCATAGAAGTTTTCAGAAAATTCCAAGTTCAAAAACAGTTCAAATTTCAAATCTGGAGCCAAACAGACTGGGCGGGAAAGTTTCCCGCCCAGCCCCCAAGTCGACTAGGGAGTCGACTTGGGAGTCGACACACCCCAGTTGGTGTCGACTGCCCAGTCGACACCCCTGTCGACCTGGGTGGTCGGCCAGTTTGGCCTGGTGCACCTGTTTTGGCTCCTGGGTCTTGTTTTGTTGGCTTGTGACGTGATTTGATGGCTCAGATCTGAATTAGGGTTAATCCTATGGCCTAAACTAGTCTCTACACCTATAAAAACACCCTAATACATAGCCTAAATCATCACTAATCATTCCTACAACTAAATTATGCCAAAATGCTTCCTAATCATGGCCTCCACCTTCATATCATGGCCTCCGTCCTCTTCATGAAAGTTTGAGTGTTCTAAGCTAGTAAAAGAGCCATCTTTCTTCATCAAAGCAAGGATCTTCTTCTTATTTCTCAAGGGTTTTTGAGTGGAGCTATTCATTTGGGGATTTCTAGTGTGGCTTCATCTCAATCTTGTTTTATTTTGTTCTAGTCTTCTTAGCCAAGCTTTGTAAGCCCTATTCTACTCTTAGATTTAAACTATGAAGTTAATATGATCATGTAGCAAGTTGAAATGAGACTTTTGGGTATAATACTTGTCTTTGGCCTATATTTGTATGCATAGATCCATGTATGACTCTTTTGATCTATGATTGTGGCACTATCATGAACCTAGTGTCATTTACCTTGATTTTTGGGTAGAAAGCTATGAGCTTTATTTGGTGGTTATGCATAATGCAACATAGAACTTGGTAGTTATGCATAATGCAACATAGATCCTCTCATGATCTTTATGTTAACTTGCCTATGATGTTATGACCTATATGCAAATCACAAGTTATCACCCTTTGTTAACTATGACCATGTTATCACCTATTTGCTAAGTTGATGTCATGCATGTTTTGAGGCCAATAACCTTATATGCTAGTATGTTGAACCCCTTTTGCCTCAAATATCACCATGCTTAACTTGTGATAGTCTTTGCCATCTTATGCCCACCTTGTCATATTCTTATGTTCCCCTTTTTGATCTATGTGTGTTGATGCGAACTTACATGCGATGGAGTTACGTTATGGGTAAACTTAAATGACATGAAACATGACTTGAAAATATGACATGTGATTATGCTTGAAAACATGAACGTGGATATGACATGTAGAAAACATGAAAGTGGCCAACTCGAGGTTGGGTTGAGTTTGTAGCATAAATCTACCTGGAACCGACCGGCTTAACTAGTGTCTACAAACAATAGGACCCAATGTGAGTAGTTGGTCATATCTCACTTAAAACCCGAGGTTAGACTAGGTTGTGGTGTAAAGCTACCCGGACCCGCCCGGCTTAACTAGTAACCACAACAAAGTCTAATGTGAGAGGTTGGGGTGCATTAAGATAATTAATGCCACATGGTAGGGTTAAGTCATGGACCACTTGAATACTTAACCAATTAAACATGATGGATTGTTGGGGTTAAGTCATGAACCACTTGGTTATACTTAACCTACTTGATACATGGTTTGGATAGGGTTAACCACACTTAACCCATTTGAAACCCTAGTTTGCGGGGCCCTTTTCAGCAGTAACCCACCAGGGAGTATCGGGATACCCTAGGGACTAGGCTAGGGGTGGGGCACGATTACTGGGCCGATTGTAAGTGACCAAAAGGGACGGCTAGGTAGGTGCGCCATTGTAGATTCCGGCGGACTATGGTCGTGCACATAGTCCGGGGATGAAAGACAGACACGGGCACCAGTAGGCTTGGACTGTGCGTGCTTGTTTTGTGTCAGTGGTTGGCACCCTAGGGCCCGGATACACCCTAGGGTGGACCTTGCACAGTCGACTACATTTCGCGGTTGGGCCATATGACACCGACACTTGACGAGTTAGGCATATAGGGAGTCGATCGACTAGACCGTGTAGTTGGACCCCGACTTGGGTCACCTCATGATATTGGGCCAAGGGATCATTTCTTGTTTATACTTGACATGGGTTGGATTACTAGTACTATTGGTGCAAAACTTAACCTTGTATATGCGATGCCACACTTGATCTATCTTGTTAACTTTTCCCCATGCCAGTTATCATCCTATGTTTCATCTCTGTTTTGCATGTCCAGTTAACTTTATTAGTTTTTATACTAATAGTAGGTAGGACTTACCAATCTTTTTGACTGACCCATTTTCTTTCACCTCTTTTCTTCCGTTCCCCCCCCCCCCCAGGTTCTCAGGGTGGGAACACTAGCCCCTAGCTTGGATCTTTAGCTTGCTTTCTGGATAGCTCATGTACGGTTTGGACTTGAGCTCGCTATGGCTTTACCACGTCTACTTTGGGGATAGTTTACTTTATGTTATTTCCAGTTTTCAGTTTATGTTTCTAGACTTGTAGTAGCTTGGAAAATAATGAGTTGGTACTTTTGATGTAAGTTGACTATGGTTTTAAAATAGTAGTTTTATCCGCTGCTTTATTTACTCTGTTTTACTCATATGTTCTGTCTTGTGATATCTTCATGCATGTTTACCTTGACCAACACCCCTCCAAAGCCAGTGTACTTGCTTAGAGTGACCCTGGCGGAGGTGGGGTGTTACACTACAGTTTATTTAGTAGTTCATTGTTTCAAATCCTTTTCTTTTGACGACCGTCCCATGCTATACGGGCATTGGCACAACGCATTTCTAGGGAAATGTCGGCAGGTGCAGGGTGGGCCATCACACTTGGTATCAGAGCTTAGGTTGCATAGTTTAACCTAGGGGAAGACATCAGGGAGAGATATAATACATATATGAGAGAGCATATTTGTGATATTTTGGTATTCATAAGATATATATATATACTATTAGTATGTCTATGGATGAAATCGCACTGCACAAGCACCACCAAGGAGATGGTTAATCGTTTTCTCTTTACAGATTGAACGATGATTGAAATAGGGGGAGTACGGTGAGGAACACCGCATCGGGAGTTGAAGAGGGAGCAGGTTCAGGGGACAATAATGGGAATGTCCCTTATATAAGGACGATGTTTACTG
The DNA here is from genome assembly GCA_030737875.1 of Allium sativum. Classification (NCBI taxonomy): domain Eukaryota; kingdom Viridiplantae; phylum Streptophyta; class Magnoliopsida; order Asparagales; family Amaryllidaceae; genus Allium; species Allium sativum. The sequence continues at coordinate 1,030,027,070 of CM060916.1, read as the reverse complement.
CCTTCATGCGAGAGATGATTAGGCATGCTCTAGGAGCAACTCCTGATGCTGGTAATGGTGGTTGTGAAGTAGTGTAGGCGCCTAGGGCCGATTTCGCCAAGCTTAACAAAGGGTCCCAGAAAAAGAGAAAGAAGAACCAAGACAAGGCTGGCTAGAAAAGGAGGAATAAGAAAGATATCGAGTGCTTTAGCTGCGGCAAGAAGGGCCACTACGCCAGAGACTGTCAAGCGAAGCCAAGGGATGGGAAGTGCTTCAATTATGAACAAGTGGGACATATCCAGAAAGAATATCCACAACCCCCTAAGAAGAAGCATATTGTGGAAGCATATGCTAACAACGATGTTCCTTCTTTGTCGAATTCCCCAACTGCGGCGAAGAAAGGAAAGGTTGTCATTATCCACGGTATGCTTTCTATTTATGATGTTCTTGTTCGAGTACTGTTTGATACCGGGGCTTCCTATTCCTTCGTATCTAGTGACCTAGTAGATAGGTTGGAATTGGAACCTGAGATTGTCGATAGACCTTTAGTTATGACGAGCCCGATCGGTGGTTCGACTAGCCTTTGTATGATTTGTCGTAATTTGGTCTTATCGAGTCATGGATGTGTGTTTGCTTGTGGTTTCTTTGTTTTGGGCTTTACTGGGTATAGCATCATTTTGGGAGTCGATTGGCTCCAAAGGTATGGGATGGTGGTAGAATGTGAGGGGTCTTCGGTGACCATTAGAGCGGATGATGGGAGAAGGGTGGTAATTGGTTGCCTATCTAGTGATGGGGTGATGGCTAGTTTTCTAAATTCTCTCGACATCCCGCATGATCAGTTATCAGATGTGCCTATTGCTAGCGAGTATCCGGACATCTTCGAGGAAGTGACCGGACTTTCACCACACCGAGAGATCGAATTTCGGATTGATTTAATGAAAGATGACAGACCTATAGTGATGCCACATCGTTGTATGGCAACAAGGGAGTAGCGAAGAGCTCGGAGTTCAAGTAGGCTATCTTTTGAAGAACAGATTTATCCGAAGAAGTGTTTCCGAGTAGGGAGCACCAGTTGTCTTTTCCATTATGGCCAATGGTTCCCTTCACTTATATGTGGACTCGAGTTGAAGATGGAGTTGAGGATAGTTCTTCTGATGAGATTGCCAAGGAACTTTTGATAGTTCAGAGTGTTTTAAGCGGACTCAAAGCAGGGGTATCTGGGGATGCCCATTGTAACAACCCGGAAAATCCGAACCAATTTAAAATTTTATTTTCAATAAATTGGTTAGAAAATGAGCCTGAATTTAAAATTTTTAATTTTAAATAATATTAAAGGCAGTGAAAATAGTCAATTTTCAAACGACCTCCGTTTTCGATGAAACCACTTTTATTGGAACCGTAATGTCAAATTATTGCTAGGTTTCAATTCTTAGAATTTTTCAATTTAATATGTGAGCGTGGCGGAAGAACTGTGTTTGGTCGAAAACAGTTGAAATTGATCATCTTGAAAATAGCCATTTTTCAAACAGTCTCAGAATTCGACGAAAATAATTTTGTTGGATTCGTATCGTCAAAACATAGCCAAAATTTTTTTTTAGATTTTCGGAGTCCGTATGTGGCTCCGGCGGATTTTTGATTACGTCAGAATTAAATAATAAAAGAATTAATTTTAAATTCGAAAAAGGAGGACGTAGATGACCTTTTGGGCCTGCGGGACATGGCTAGATGGATCCGGAATAGGGGTTATTGGGTAGGGTAGTTTTTTGTTGGACTGGATTCTGAATAATTTAAGAGAAATGGATTTTTTGTAAAATCAACAATTAAATAATATAAAAAGAATGGGAAAACCAAAATTACAAATCACTATTCATCTTCCTCAACAGGCCGCCGCCCCCTACATCCCCAATGGCCGAAAATTTTCCTCCCAATTTCCCCCTCTTATCTTCGAATTAAATCCTAATTCCTATCCCAAATCAGAGAGCATCTTCTCCTCTTCATTTCCATACAGCTAGATCTTCTCTAGAGCCACCTTCTCCCCGAAAACCGAACCCAAACCCGGCGTATAAACCCACGTCGGCCCCCCTATAGCCCAGACCGAGCTCCACCATTCGGGTACTCCGACGAGCACCTCTCCGTCCTCTTCGCAGTGGTATATCCCGATCGTTCTCTAGTGGTCTGTAGTGGAAGCAAAAATCAAACCTAGTTTTGAACAAAGGAAATAAATCACGGCCGAATATTGATTGGAGAATAAGAGGTTAATGACTTGATTAATTAACTAATTACTTAATCTAATTTATTCTATATCTTGTTTTTATCATATCTAATTCGTTTCAAACCGGAATTCGATGATTTCAGCGACGTTGTGATCGTATTGAGCAGATCTACACTGCTGGACTGAAAAGGAGCAGTTTTGAACATTTTGAATTTTGGGCAAAAATCGCAACGACTGTGAGATTTCTTTAACTTAAATTAATTAGATAATTAATTTATTTATTTTTATAATATTCGTTCAGATCTTACTTGTATGATATGTTATGTTGATTTTCTGTTGGATGAATGTATTATCATATGGGTTGTTGCGCATACTCGAATACGTTTATTATAGATTTGGTTTTTATTGAATTGAGTTATATAACCAATTCAATATTCATTTTGCGATGGAAAATTTATAGATCTACATACATAGTAGAAAGAAAGGAAGAAGAAAAAAAGGGAAAATAAAATCTTTTTTTTTAGATCTGATTCAATATGGAAAATAAATTTCCTCTTATTTGAATGGAATGGATTTAACAAATAAAATAAAATTTTCTTTTATTTCAATAAATTGGATGCAAAGTAGAAAATTAAAATTTCCTTTTTATCTAAATTGATTTGATTTTTATTTTTGTGTTACTACGCAAATATTAACATAAAGGAAAAAGTGTTTACTTTCATTTTTGGGTTTCAACACAAATATCTACATGTATGAGAGAAAAAAAATAGTTGCATATATGTATGCAACTATTGCCAATAGTTGCATACATATATGCAACTATTTGAATACACATGCACATATTTACGCATGCCTGTTCAATTATTGCATATATATATGTATTTTTTTTGTATAATTGCATATATGTGTGCATATAAGTCAAAATATGTGCAAAACTAAACAAACTGTACGTATGTATTTTCACTGCAGCTTAGAAGCGAAACTGAAATAAATGCATACATGTATGCATATAATTGAATTATATGCATCTTTTGATGCATTTTACTGCATTTCGTTGTTTTTATGCATACATGTAAAAACGCACCCTTTATTTTATTTATTTTTATTTGTGTCTTCAAACACAAATACATGCACCATACATCGAATATGATTATTTTGTATCTTTAAAAAACCAATGCATACATTATGTACTGAAATATATTTCATTTGTGTCCCTAACACAAATATTTACATCGTACATTGATTAACATTTTGATTTGGGTTTCAAACACAAATTTTATATGGAAAAAAAATATCTTTTTGTTAGCAATTTTAGATGCAAACAAAAGTAGAGAAAAAATATCTTTTTGTTTGCAATTTTAGATGCAAACAAAAGTAGAGAAAAAAATATATCTTTTTGTTTGCAATTTTAGATGCAAACAAAAGTAGAGAAAAAAAATATCTTTTTGTTTGCAATTTTAGATGCAAACAAAAGTAGAGAAAAAAGAAAAATATCTTTTTGTTTGCAATTTTAGATGCAAACAAAAAAAAAATTGTTTTCAATTTTAGATGCAAACAGAATAGTAGTTGAAGTTACATTTTGTTGCAGATTTAAGGGGGAACAAATTAGAAAATGAAAGGCTATATTTTTATTTATGTTCTTTAATGTTAATAAATGGAAAAATAAAAACGCTCTTTTATTTATGTCTCCAAATATAGATAAAATTAGGAATTAAAAGCTACATTTTAATTGCGTTCTTTAGACACAAATAAAGCATGAAAATAAAGATATACATTTTATTTGCATTCCATAGTGCAAACATAATGTGAGAATAAAATTTTACATTTTTATGTAAATTTTAAAAGATTAGGAAAAGGATCATATTTGGTCTAAAAATATGTTTTCACTTTAAAAATTACATTTTTTTTATGTGATATTAAAAGGTAGGAAGAAGTTTCCATTTTAGATCATAAAAATGAATTGAACAAAAATATTCATTTTTGTTCATCGGAAAAGAAATCAACAAATTTACTCCTTGAAATAAAATGGATGAAATTATTCATTTTGTTCGTTTTAAAGGAATTTACAATTTGTATAAAATAAAAAGGGTTGAAACCGAGTTTAAACATTAAAATTCATGTACAAATTAAATATAATTTATAGTCAATATACTATAAGATTGGTGCATGAACGTAAACACATTTTAATAAGACGTGATTGGTAATTTGCACTGTTCAATTCTTTTATGGGTGTGACATTTTCATAAATGAAATCGCTTGAAATCTTATTTAAATTTATAAATATAAATAGAAATATAACGAATCGAGCGCGGCAGTTCGCGTTTTGACAATCGTGACTTTAAACGATTATAACAAAAGATCCAACCGTCGGATTTCCCCAAAATTGGAGCCGTTAGGACCGCTTTGGGGAGATCTTTCCAATAAGACAAATTTGGTCAAAATCCAATGGTTAGATTTCAAGTTATGTGCAAATCAAATTTCTAGAAAAACAGCGCCAGGGGCACTCTTTGACCCGAAGCATCGTTTGAAATAATTTGAGCTATCTTTAATTAAATAAAAATAGCGATTAATCGTTAAAAATTAAAATTAACGATATGAAATGTTTTAAATAATAATTATTCGACAATTATTTGAAAAGTCTGAGTTCTACTCATTTCAAATAATTACACGACAATGATGAGACGAAGACGGTGTTGAAGACCGGCGGTCTTCACATCGAACGGATGTATTGCTACTAAGGTCCTCGATAGGAGTAGCTACCCTGAAGGGACTTCGGTGGTAGTCGTCCGGACGTATGTGCTGATTGTCCGGATATACGAGAGCCTCTTAGGTATCTCCGGTTCCGTTCAGACCCAGAACGGACTTGTAAAGGGATGCATGTCTGACGTTGAAATTTATTTTATGTAAATTGATTGCTGTTGATATACAATCGTTGGTGGCGGAGAATTTATTCTCTTGCTTAATCACCCTTAGAGGTTGTGTATTGATAGTCGTTGATTGCGTGGCGTGGATTGTCGACGTGGCATGCCAAGATGCAATGATCAAGGCTTTGTTGCAAAGCATGCCTTGTGGTTGATGATCAAAGCATAGCCTCTTTAGGCACAGCTTTGTGTAACGTTACCTCGCGAGCCTCACAGCCCGGTAGAGTCTTAAACGGGAGAAGGGAACGCAGGGAGTGCACACGTTTCTTTCTAACTAGAAGTGGTGTCATGGTATGGAGCCCAGACATTTACTTATGTGGTTGTTGGATTTTTAGAGGCCTCGGATTTATGCGGTCGCCCTCGGCCGTATTATAGGTTCAATAGGACCGGGGAGCGTGTGTTCAGAAATAACTAATCCACTAAAGCAGTTGTGGACCGGCCCTGCACGATCCAAGGGTTCGCCAGCGTCCGAATCCTGGGACATTGCTAGAGTGTATCGAATCGGTAAGGACTTCCTCCCTAGCCTTGACTCATGATGGAAACCCAATTTCCAATACGCCCCTTTACGGTTTTGATTGTATTACTAGTACGACGACATAGTAGATGGTAGCTATGCCGTCTAGGATTGATATTATGTTTTGAAATGTTTTAATTAAAATATAATACACACTAATAATAATATTGTATTTTGCGTATTTATCATTTCTTGACCATTATAAGGTAAAACCCTATCCTTTGGTTTGCTTTGCATTGTGTGATGGGACTTGGGTCTTATAATGGTTTCATTTTTCAAAAAGACATTGCGTTATTGAACGATTTATTTATTTTATGCACTAGCTATCAATTGGAGTAAACCCGTTCCACATTAGCGGCGTGCTCCAGTGATTTGCTATATATATTATTAGTTAATTTAGATTTCTCACACCAGTCCCCTGACTGACTCGAAGTTTGTTTCACTTTTTGCAAACTAGGGTGCCCTCTCTCCACACGGGCAGCCAAATGACAGGTTAGATGTTGACATTTGCTGGAGGGAGCTTGCTTTTGGAGACTGTTGAAGAAATTTGCTTTTATCATTTATTTCTGCTTTAAGTCAATAATTGGAGTTTGATGTAATTTGGAATTTGAGACTTTATTTCTTTTCTTCCGTAAAACATCTATTTGGAATAATGTAATGCTATGCTGCACACTCTGAGATTCTAGGATGATATTTTGTGATGACATTTTCTCCGCTGCAATGATATTTATGTTATGCTATGTTCTGAGATCTGTTATTGTTTTAATGATGTTATATTCCTGCGATTTTCCTTACTTTCTATTTAAGAAAGTTTGGGGTCGTCACACCCATTTACCTTGGATCCATTAGACGTGATCTAGTTATCCTAGGAGGATAAACGTACGTTGGACCTGCGGTAGTCCGTTTGGATCCGGGGCTTCCATTAGCCCTTGATATTGATGGGACCAGTCATACGGGTATCGACGTATTCATTGCTTTAGTAGGTGATAAATAGGACTTGTCTTATGGATGCTATGGTAGCTAAGTTTGTTCTTGTGTTCATGGATGGTATCTTGGTTTACTCCAGGACAGAGGAAGAAAACAAGGGACATTTGAAGATAGTGATGGAGGTGTTGAGAAAACACCAATTGAAAGCGAAATTTTCTAAGTGTCACTTCTGGAGGAGGGAAGTGAGATTCTTAGGCCATGTTGTTTCAGAGAATGATATTGATGTGGATCCTGAGAAGGTGGCTACAGTGCAAGATTGGTCTATGCCCAAGGATGCATTGGACATGAGAAGTTTCTTGGGATTAGCGGGATATTATCGTAAGTTTATCCAAGACTTCTCCAAGATAGCGACATCATTAACTCAGTTTACCAAGAAGAATCAAGCTTTCTTGGGACGGAAGGTGTGAGAATGCTTTTAAAAGTCTAAAGTAGAAGATAATGTGCGCACCAGTGCTAGTTATTCCTAAAGAGAACAAAGAGATGACGGTATTCATGGATGCCTGTGGTACCGGACAAGGTGTTGTACTGATGCAAGGAGGTAGGGTTGTAGCTTATGCTAGTCGGCAACTAAAACCACATGAGAAAGGATATCCTACCCATGATTTGGAGTTGGCAGCGATCTTATTCGCGTTAAACATGTAGAGGAACTATATCTTGGGAGAAACATTCTAGTTGTTTACCGATCATAAGTCATTAAAGTATCTTTTCTCTCATAAGGATTTAAATCTTCATCAGTAGAGATGGTTAGAGTTCTTGGCTTCAAATGATTTCAATATCGCATACACACCTGGGAAGGGCAATGATGTAGCTGATGCATTGAGTAGGAGACAAGCCAATTTGGGGGCTATGTTTCTGGAATGGAAGCAACTAGAGTATATCGTAGGATATGATTTCAGACCCAAGTGCGAATTAGACCCAGAGATGTTGGCAAGTTTGACAATCAAACCCACTTTGATTGAGCGGATCAGTTCCAGTCAGACGGACGATCCTAACCTATTGGAAATCATCTCCAAGGTAGAGATGGGTATCGACGGTGAGGAGAAGAACAAGTATCGACTTGATATAGAAGGATGGCTTCGAAAGATTGGGAGACTAGTTGTACCCAATGTTAATGAATTGAGAGATGAAGTGCTTAGAGAGTGTCATCACTCGAAACTGACTATACATCCCGGTGGCAACAAAATGTATCGAGACATGAAGCAGACCTACTACTGGGAAGGGATGAAGTGAGACGTTGGAAAGTTTATATCCAAGTGCATAAATTTCCAGTTGGTTAAAGCTGAGCAAAAGAAGCCAAGTGGTTTGTTACAACCGTTGGAAATTCCCGAATGGAAATGGGAACAAGTCTCAGTGGATTCCATTGATGGTTTACCAAGGACTAGACCGGGTCATGATAGGATTCGGGTGATTGCAGATCGATTGACCAAAAGTGCAAGGTTTATACCGGTCAAGTCGAATAAAACAACAGCTATGTTAGCAGAACTATATATAAAGTGGGCAGTGAGATTTCATGGAGTGCCAAAAGGTATTGTGAGTGACCGAGATCCGTCATTTACTAGTGGGTTTTGGAAGAGCTTGCAAGAAGCATTAGGATCAGAATTACATCTCAGTACCGCGTACCATCCCCAAACTGACGGACAAACAGAGAGGGTAAATCGTGTATTAGATGATCTCTTAAGAGCTTGTATATTGGATTTTGGAGGGTAATGGGATGACCATTTGCATCTAGTTGATTTCGCATATAATAATAGTTATCAGTCTAGTATTGGTATGGCTCCATTTGAAGCTTTGTACGGAAGACCGTGCAACTCACCATCATGCTGGTTGGAGACCGGTGAGAAATTTGTGCTTGGGCCAGACGTAATAAGAGAAACTTCAGATAAGATCAAGGTTATTCAACAATGAATAAAGGCTGCCCAAGATAGGCATAAGTGTTAAGCTTATAAAAGACGAAGAGATTTGAAATTCTCCATTGGCGACTTGGTATTCGTCAAGATTTCTCCGTTGAAGAGTGTGATTCGATTTGGTAGGAGAGGTAAATTAGCACCAAAGTTTATTGGTCTATTTCCAGTTCTTGAACAAGTTGGAAATTTAGCATATAAAGTTGAGTTGCTTGACAAGATGGCAGGAGTTCACAATGTATTTCATTTTTCCCAGCTAAAGAAGTTCATGCACAACCCTGATATGATTATTTCACCAGATCAGTTGGATGATATCAAAGTAGAACCTAAGGAAGTTGGGAACCGCAGACCGATTCGTATTGTCGAGTACGATATAAAGAAACTTCGGAGGAAGACGGTGAAATAGTTAAAGTCCAGTGGGGTGATAATGAGAATGATTGTACTTGGGAACAGAGGAGAACATAAAGAAGTCGTATCCAGAACTCTTTGCTCGGTAAGGTTTTAATAGCGATGTAGTTATTCCCTTATTAGTCAACTGCATGCCAGGATAGGCTTGTTGTGTTTATTATGTATGGTTGATTGTTCGTAAATGGCTGGTAGGCATGCGGGGCACCATTGTATGTTTTGGTTATGGAATTTCAAGGGTGAAATTTCTTAAGTGGGAAGAGTGTAACGATCAGCATTCTACATATTGGAGGACCCTCATACGAAGTCGTATGGTCATGTAACTTTGGGGAACGACTATTTGGGTCATTTCCCCATATTCACGATTTTTGCCGAATTTTAAGTGACCGTTTTGCCCCTGGCGAATCTTGTTTCGCTTACAACTTTTGATTGGTAAGATGTTTTGATCAGAAACCACTTCCCTTGGATTCGGATGATGGTTTCCCATTCTGTAGAGTGATCACATTAATCAAACGGACTTACCGTTTGGGAGGTATAGCTGAAACAAGATTTGAAGATGGAAAAACAGCTTAATCGGGCTTAATAGGGTAATTAGCAGGCGGGCCCGTAACCCATTCAGGATTAGAGTTATGGAAGGGCTGAAAGGGTTTGGAAAAACATTCCTTTCATTTTTCCAGCCGCCACAAACATTTCTTGAACACTAGTAATGGCCTTTATCTCTCAAATCACGCTTTAATCACTTTCTAACCACATATTAAGCAAATCAACATCAAATTAAGGTGGATTAGCATCAAAACCGAGATAGAGCGCTGCAATACATAGGAATCCATGCCAAATCAGTGGACGTTTTAGATCTATAATTTATCTATGGCTAAGGTGAGTGATTGACATGTTTATTCACTTATTACGACCAATTAGGGGTGATTAGATATAATTAGCAAAATTAAGACTCAGAAAAATATGTGAAAATTCTAAAATATTATTTTATGTCACTGGTAAAATTTTGGGTTAATTTGGATTAAGTTTTCTAATCCTATTATTAAATATGATTAAGAGGATTAACGGGAAAATCATGGATTTGGGTATGTTCGATCCTAAATAACACACATTATTGATGTTTTTGATTGATTACACATGTTATTACTGCTGTTTGGGATGCTCTATGATTGCTTAATAAATTTAGAATGGTCAAAAACGCCATCATATGGTGTAAATAACTTGTTGGAAGAGAAGTAGCAATTTGAGTCGGATCGGTTCGGAGGAAGGAAAACAAACCGACCCGCTTGTGCTCTATGTACCACAAACTGACCCGCCTCATGTATCATGAACTGAGAAGTACCCTGACCCAAAGCAACAAGCCGCTCCAGGCACTCAAGCATCACGAGCCGACCCGCTGATCCAAACCCAAACCGATGTACCCATGAATCGGAAGACGAATCACGAATCGAACCGCCAGGAGAAGAAGTGCACAGACCGACTTGGGTGGGAATCCCGACCCGACCCGATGGGGTAATCACGACCCGACCTGTATGAAGTAGCCAACCCAAACCGCTTCAAGGAGCACGAACCGAACCACTTTAGGAAGATCACTGAACCGAATGGAGACCCACGAACTGACCCAAGGGTTGGTCACGAACCAAAACTATTGAAGGCCGAATCGAACCGAAGAAGACCAAAACCCGAGTTGTAAAGGGATTCCAAATGAGAATTTATGGCTCAGGATCCAAATGGGGATCGACGAGTTAACTTCAAGAGTTTGACTTTGCTGCGGGATGTGTGCAAAGGGGTTATCGATATCTATAACTTTGATTCGCCATTGAGTGAGGGGGTAAAGCTATTGACTACAGACCAGTGCAGTCGGGCCAGAGGTTGTATGGAGTCAAACTCCATCAGGGTCCCAAAGGGAAAAGTGGTCGTAGCGATAGTTGTACGGAGTCGGACTCCGTCGTGGCCCCAATGGTTCTGGTGACCAAAGCGGTGGATATCATACCCTTTACGCACTGAGTGAGAGATATGAGGATGATCGCTATGTTTGATATTTTCTATCACCATGACACGCACATTCCCATTTTACACTATATGTTAGTGTTACCTTAGAGTTTGTACATCTTGTTGTGCTAATTCTTTGGTTGCAGGTCTAGGTCAGGTACGATTATTTATACCTGTTATTGCTTTATGTTGTTGCTATCGCTCATATCAGACTTTTGTCTGACCCAGAGTTTTATGTCTCTTCTTATTACTCTGGGTGCTCCTAAACGAGCCAACTAGAGAAAGGTTAGGTGGTATGCACGAGTAGTTGTCCGGAGATGAGCAGGATGCTTCCACGTACTCTATATACATATTCTCCCTGTGTTGTTACTAGTCACTACTTCAGGCATTAGTAGTGTACCTCTTTTATTTCCTTTTAGAGACAGTACTTTAAAGTTGTAATAATTGGATATGAAGCTGTATTTTGGATTCTGCTACTTTAATGAATATGGTTTAGTTTTTAGCTTATATACTGTCTCGCCTGTTCTATATCAAGTTATGTTATTATTATATTTTATTTCATGTGCTGTGAGATAGACTACAAGTTCTTTGGTAGTTCATTGTTTCAAATCCTTTTCTTTTGACGACCATCTCGTGCTAGTAGAGCATTGACACAACGCATTTCTAGGGAAATGTCGACTGGTGCAGGGCGGGCCGTCGTACCATACCAGCAATCGTATAGCCAGTTTTGATAGTCGGTTATTTCACTACCAAATAAATAATCATGAGACTAAAATGAGCTGACGGACTAAGTACTCAGCATCACTCGACACTTTTTAATTTATAACTAATTTACTTCCACTTAACTAAAACTTCTAAATCTTTCAATATTTTAAAATATGATATTTGCTTCTTATTTAATATATTAATGCCCTCCAAACCATTTCATTATAATACTTAGAAAAACAACTTATAACCATATATAATTTCCACTTAATTCTACTTTCAAGACATTTTCTACGTCATTCTTCATTATCTAAATTTTGGAAATTAGTTCAAACTTATTATTCGTATAATCTAGTTAATAAGGTGAGAGCATTTTTTTCGGCTTAGTAATTTCGGGGACGAAATTCTTTTAATGGGTAAAGAATGCAATGCCCCGTTTTTTTAATGATATAATTGATTTATTTAATTATTTTATATAGTGGTTTGGTAATTTAATTGACTTAAATTAAATAATTTTAATAAATATAAATAGTGGAATAATATATTTATTTTTCTTAATAGCCCGAAATTGCTGAATTGGCAATGTTATGTAAATTGGATAATTTAATAGATTTAATTCATTTTAGAATTGAATTATAATAACGGATATAATTATTTAACGACGATTGAACATATTAATTATAATATAAATTATAATCGAGCTCATAATGTCACGGTAGTTCGTAATTTTACATTTTGAACTTCAAATGAATATACAGGATTCGTTACAAGTCGGATTTCTTCGAAACAAGAAACGTTCGAATCTATTGAACAATATTTTTCTAACGAAAGTGAAAAATCGAGATTTCGGCTTATGGATTGTAAGTTATGTCCAAATCAAATTTCCAGAAAGTCGCTATGAAATCATTTATAAGCCATAACGATATATTAAATATAATAAATCAATGATTTTGAATTTGGATAAGATTTTTTTTAGACATATTCTCAGTTTAATTTAAAGAATTTTTCTGTAATTTTTATTTTGGGAAAGTAAGCAACTTTTTATCTGAAGTATTTTACACCCTATATCAGCAATTTTGGGATTTCACAGAATAAGCTATCTTGTCTATATTATTATTGTTTTGGGGTCGTGACACATTGCTTGTCATAACAGAAATTTTATTTTTGTCTTCAGCAGTTCATAAACGAATGAACTTTTATGCAAAAGGTACCCTTAATAAATATATATGATATTTGCAAAGTATGTGAGAATTCTTTAGCATGACCTGGCATTTTCATCTCCTCATGCACGTGGAGTACTGCCTACACTTTCCTTAGTTTTTAAGTATGTGTGTGTGTGTAGATATATATATAATTTAATCACCTACTCTATCGTCTGAACGCCAATGTGTTGGCGTATCAATTTAAGAAGCCTGCAAACTTAACGATAGAGAAATGTACACCCTACAAATGCTATTACTTGGCCTGGAAGCTTTGAAATGCTATAAATATATGCAACAAAATGCCTCATCATTTTCTATTCCTTCTGTAAAACCTTCAATCGATATCTTATGGCTTCTCAAAAGAAAACCACACTTCAAAATCTTTTTAGAAGCTGAAACCTCAATAGAGTTTCACGAAATGTAATGTCGCATGAATATGGAAGCAGCAGTGATCGATGCGGTTTTCTGAGGGCACTGCGAGTGAGTATCGAAGGTGACAGAGGGAAGGAGATCGAGAAGAGGAAATAAATGGTGTGTATTTCGTGGAGTTGTAGGTTGATGCATGAAAGGTGTCGATCCAATACTGTGTAGTGGGAACGTTCTAACGCATGGAGTAATGGAGTCAAGGGATCATTTCAGGTGATGCGAGCTGTTGGGTTATGGAATGGAAGGAGCTTTCGTAAATCGAGTAGTGCCAAAGTGGGATCATTTGATAAATGGAAGGGTTCTATAGTGAGAAGAAACTGCATGGGAGTGGGGACGTGCGGACTTTTTTTTGGCGATAAGGGAAAGAGCAGCTCGAAGCGGGAAGTTCGAATGGCTTTGGGATGAGCAGGAGCGAGATGTTTTGCAAGGAAAGAGGGAGTTTTCATGTGTGCGTACTCACATTTTATAAATAAAGGAGTTGAAGGGAAGGATGAGAGTGTAGAAATAGTGGGATATGAGGATTTGGGAGTAGGTTCTTTTCATTTGCGTGAATAAGGGTGATAACTATACATATTGGTTCGGATGAAGATTTAGGCTTAGATTTTTGTAGTAAGCCCAAATGTATATAAATAATAATAATAAAGCCCAGAAACTTGGACGTGAATTAGCATGAAGGAGGGAGATAGATAGTAGTAGTAGTGCATGCATTTCTAGTGTGTATGCACGCATGGATAAGCAGAAAGGTTCCTGTGATTATGGCACAAGGGATTAAGAGGCAAGAGAAAGAGATAAAATAAATAGATAGATAATAAGTTTGCGGGTATTCATTTTGAATGGAGATAAATACTGGAAGCAGATAAAATGGAGGAAGAAGTACTGTTGCATTTGGGTCAGGTTTTGGAAGGTGCGGCTAAAATGAAAAGAGGATGAGGCCCAATAAGCTTTTAAATAGATATGATTGGTATATTAAATAGTGTATTAATTTAAAATAAACTTATCTTTCTAATACTTTTTCAGATTCACGAACGGTTTGATCGGTTGGAATCGTAGGATCGCAGGCTACGTAATGGAACTAGTCTGTAGAGATTTGGAGATCGTTTCAATTTATAGTGGAATTAAACGCTTGATATGATCAACCAAATGTTAACCGTTACTTAACGATTAACGAACAAGGTGAGTAAACTCACTAACTCTGCCTAGTTTTATAATTTTATGAACGTTATCTAATATTGATAATAATGATTGAATGCTGTATATGATGGCTGTTTGGATAATTTGCTAATTAATTGGTTGGAATAATATATATATATACAGTTATATATATATTAATCGTTGGTTGAAAACCGAGTCTATTTATATTGATATGGAATTGGTGATATTTATGTTGATTAACATCTGTGGATGTAGGAAAATAGGTTGGAGGGATCCAACTGGATTCCTCAACAGTTATATTGTTGTTCTTCATATATATTGCATTATATAATGTGACAAATAATCGGTGATCGATTATTGTGTGTTTTGGGATGTTTGTATAGCATTGACTTGATATAATAAGTATTTGAATAACGTAAAATATATTTGAATATATTGGAAAAGAATTTGGGGTTTTAAAAGGGAAAATATATTTTTAATTAGAAATTGAATTTCGAATTGGATTGGGAAGCAATAACTTGTTTTAATCATAATAAAACAAGTAGTTTGATTTATTAACGATATTTGCAATTAGACAAAATAATTATTTTTAAATAACTATTATTAAATAATCCGTGAATGTTAATTCAAAAATGAGTAATGGAAAGGGAAATCGTTGAATTTATTTCGAGGTTTGAAATGTGAATTTAAATTGAATAAAACTATGAAGATTTATAATTATAATTCGACGATGTCGCATGTTATTAAAATGATTTATTCTTAGAAATTATATATTATATAATTCACTATTCGACAAAATAGTTAATATGGGATTTGAAACCAATAAATTATAATTGAATGGTTAATCAAGATTAAATTATAAACTTGACATGTTACTAATGAGACATTGACTTATAAATGAGATAGATTACTAGTATGAATTTATAAGATAACTCAATAGACAGAATGTGGACCTATAATAGCATTTATAAATACAAATCAACATTTGATTTGATAAAATGAGTCTAGATTTCTGTAAAGGAAAAATATGCACATTTTAAAGTAAATAATGGTTTAAAATAAACATTGTAGAGTTAATTGGTTATAAGAGGAATTAGTAAATGTTTAGGAATGCTAAATCCAAAAAAATGAATTTTGAAACCAAGTTGACTGGGAACGGTGAATTTATTCCGACATTCGGAACATTAGCCGAATAGAGATTAATCGAATGAGAATTTTATGCTGAAATTCGATTATATCGAATTTAGGAAGATACTATTTACTTTCCGTTTTTAATAGAGATTTATTGAATTAATTAAATATTATTTATTTGTTCTCAATAAAGAATCAACATTGTATTTTGGAAGCATACATTATAACACTATTGTTAAAATCAATGTTTATACAACGTTCGTTAAATCTATATAAATGGATATGGGAAATGTTTTCCAAATATAACCAGAGATGTTTTTTCTAAGTATAACAAATGAAATGATTTTGAAGTTAAGAATGGAGTTAAGAAAATTAGAAACTGACTAGAGATTAGTTATGCTAAATGGCTTTTGAGTATCAATCTGATGTTGGTTTCGGCCTTCAAGATTGATACTTAGGGAATTATTCTCTTACTGGTTTACAGTTAGGGATTAATGGATGTAGAAGAGATAAGTTACGTGAGTAAAAAATGGAAACGTTTTCCGATGTTAATGAGAAATATTTTCTGAAATATAGAAAATAAATAGTCTAAAATAGATGGAAACGTTTTCCAAGAATAGTGAGAAGCTAAACAAGTTGGAGAAATATTTGGATAAAGTCATTGAAAGGGAATTGGGAGAAAAATTATTGGTAAATCTATTTAAAGTGGATTCGGTGTTGATTGATTGTTGATCAATATTATTTTCATTTGGAAATAAAATCGTTATTTGTATGGATATTATCCTTTGATAGTTTAATAACCGACTTTCAAAGCTTTGACCTCTTTCCGTTGTCAATACGGAGAGACTGGGATCAGATTTATTATCTGAAAACCACTCTATATGGGCGTTAGCGTTACAAATCAAATATGATGAAGATAATTGAAGACGGAGTTTATGCAAGGTTTTCTCTAGCGATCCTAGTTAGAAATTTCCTAAGATGGATTTACAGAATAGTGCCTTCGGTTTGTCCAGTCCTAGGACAACATGTATAGACGAGTGTCTGACAGAGTATATCTAATAGGTCACGTAAGTTGATCTCATCAAAATGTATTTACGTTTGATGGTAGAGGAATTCGTACGAGTAATCAAATAGTCGGGATTTTTCAAATACACTTGGAGGAGCTTGGAGCAGGAGGCTTCTACATTTTATATATACAGTTATTTCCGCTGTGATGTGTTGTATTGTGCTCAGATAATGATATGTATATACTGTTACAAGTTTGTATTTCAAAAGTTATGTTATATAATATATCTTATTCATTCCAATGTGAGATTCATATTTACTCCGATTCTGTTGTGTTGTGATCTTCTTCTTCTTTTATTCTATTTTTCTTTCTATTTCTTACCCTCTAACTTCTTTCTATTAATGATCTGGTATTTCCAATGCTTGGATAGTTAACATGGTGTTTTGTGTTGATTTTCAAGGTCGAAAATCCCAGTTCGTTATAGGCTATTTCAAATTGAACCCCCAATAAGATTTGTACCATTTCTGACGGGATGTTGCCCCGCACCCCACCGGAGGCGTTTCCCCCTGGACCCCTATGTCTTGACCGGCCAGGTCTGTAATGGCCCGCAAATCTGTACTATCTGAGTTGACTCATAACACCACACGTCCAACCCAAATTGCACAGAAATACGAATCATTATTAGAAAGAAGTTAGAGGATGAGAAATAGAAAGAAAGAAATATTAGAATAGAAGAAAATGAAGATCACAAACTCACAGCGGAACGAATAAAATATATTATATAACATAACTTTTGAAATACAAATCAGTAACTTCATATACATACCATCATCAGAGCACAACAGTTAATCCTGGAACGGTTATAAACACCTGTTTCCAGATAAAAACATGGTTCATAGCGGAATATATGATAGTCTATAGCTAACTGGTGAAGCCTCCTGCTTCCAGCTCCTCCAAATGAATCTGTAAAATCCCGACTACTTGACTGCCCGTACAAATTTGGGCACCCAAGAGTTTAGGGAAAACAAAAAAAATAAACTCTGGGTCAGTCATGGGACTGTTGTGAGTAAACTCCAACCACTTGTTTAACTTTCAAAATCCTTTTGAAAAGAAATGATAATCGTAAGACCGATCCACACATAAACACGGATGGTTTTTACCTTACGATAACCCAAAACACTTTGATACGAAAATCCAGTGATATTATATTAATGTCTACATCAAATAAATAACAATCTAGCGGAACACTTGCATCTCACGTTCCACATACATAGTATAAAATCAAAAACCGCATGGCGCTTATTGGAGATTGGATTTCCAACATGACAAGGTATTGAACCACCTTCCGCTAGTGTATCTCTAGAGAGGAATACACTGGGTTCAACAAGAACATCTTACAACCCGGCCCACACATGACCGACCACTCATTTCGCTTGAGTGTATCGAATGTATATCACCAACGGTTGGGATCAGCAACCGTTTCCCGAATGGGACAGGATCGAATAGAATAAGGAATTAAATGAATCTCTAGATAGGTGATTATACACCCTAATGGGAGCGACCGACATAGCCATGTTGCCGGCCCGATTTTTGTCATTTCTCGGTTGTTGAGGTCTGAGGCTTCGATTACGTTCTATCCATTGATAGCACAATCACTTCGAACGCCACATTGTCAGATCCGTTAATCACTAGTTGATTTGCACAAATATTCTGGATATTATGCTAAGGGAATAAATCCATTACCACCATATATATTTATACAGACCAACTCATTAGATTATTGGAAATACTTTGTCAGACATTCGTCCATTTACGTTCGTTTTGGGACTGAACGAAATCGAAGGCACAATTTCTATTAATAGAAAAAGCCCTTGCATTTTACACCGTCTTCGATTATCTTCATATAATCTGATTTGCAACGCTACTGCCAATACAGAGTGGTTCACGGATAATAATCCAACCGGTCACTCCATATTAACAACGATGGTAAAAAAACTTTGATAGTCTGTGGTTTAACTATCGAAGAAAAACAAGTGTTCATCCAACATATCAAACAAATCACTGGGCTCTTTAATTAATATTTCATTAATTAAATCTCTTCTCCATTTCCCTATCAATATTTGTTAACCAAATATTTTCAGTAATCATCTTGGCCTCTTATGCCATTTGGAAAACGTTTCCAAATATCAACTTCTTTTATTTTCTATGTATTAGAAAATATCTCTATTTGCAATTGAAAACAATTTCAATCACTTATCTCTATCCCGACTATTTTAATTATACTTAGGAAATATTTACTTTTATATTTCCAAAATTTCATCACTTGAGTTAAAACGAATGCTGCGTAAAACATCGTTACAACAACCCAAAATATTTTATTCAACTATCTCTCATTCAAACACTTCTCTTTCAAGATTGGATCTTGCTATTTATCAATTAAAAATGAAATCAATCAAGTTAGGGTAAAATTACCTCTCAGACCTTGACTGAAAACATCCTCAACTTCAAAACGGCAAAACCACTAACCTCGAATAAACACGCTATACAACCCAATTATTCATTTTTAAAACATGTATATGGTTCGCTTTCTATTTCAAATTTATAGATTTCCCTTTTTGTCTACAATATTCTATTCTTTAATTTCGTTTCCTTATCGAATTCTATATATATATCGATACATTGATTTCTAACTATCAAATTGTCTTAAAAATATTCTAACTCCTTAAATTTCTGGAAAATTTTGCCATAACCTCCCTTATACCGGGAGCATCGGGATATTTCAAAAAGCCTCCCATGGCCCTTCCCATTCAAAAAGAAAATCTAAAAGCCAAGTGGCTTGCCGATTCGGCGCATAAAACCTCATATGGAATTTAAATGTGTACCTTTTTGTTGGGCACATGCATTAAAAATCTTCATATACTTTATATACTTCCTTCCATACCTGTCTAACACCTGTTCACCTGTTTTCCATTCAATTCAACTAAATCCAGTCATTTCTAACTCATGTCTCTAATTTATTCTTTTCATTAGCTATTTTGCCAACTCTCTTTAGTTTGAACATATCATGTTCAAATATATTTTATTTCGCTTATAATCACGTCGAGTTTCATTTCTAACTATATTCAATTTCAAATATATATATATATATATATATATATATATATATATACATACACCCACAACTCATTTATCATTTAAAGTTCAATTTCGATTCGAAATTTTCATTAACTAATTATTCTCCAAATTAGTTAATTTTATTGATAGTTAAAAATCCGATTTTTGTTTAAAAAAAACATTTCACTTACTTCACTGGAGTTCATATTTGTTTCATATCTCCAGTCTGGATTTTCTAATGGAAATTCAGATTTTTATTTATAAAATTCCTTTTATTTATTTAAATAAACTGTTATGGTTTTTCAAATGGTTCTGGCGCTATTTTTCGGAAAATTTGATTTTGACGTAACTCAAAATCTATTCGACGAAATCCAGATTTTTCTCCTCCATTAGAAAACTATTATCAAATCGGTCCTGACGTTTCTTGTTTCAAAGAATTCCGACTTCAATTGAGTTCTATATACTCAATTGAAATTCGAATCGCCAATTTACGAACTGCAGCGCTGCGGCGAGTTCGATTTAATTATATTTATATATATATGAACGTTTTAAAACTTCGTTTATATAAATTCAACTCTATTCTGATATATTTTAACATATCAAATCAATTTTTTCCCAATTCAACAAAGTATTTCCGATCTATTTCACTTCTATTTGAAATTCTATATTCAAATTTCAAATCGCTTATATTTTTCAAATTCTATTTGAATTTCCATATTCGAATTTCCTTTATTCAAATTCCATTTGAATTTCTACGTTCAAATTCTATATTTGAATTTCCTTTGAATTTCATATATTCAAACTCCATTTGAATTTCTATATTCAAATTTCCTTTGAATTTTCTGTTTGAATCCTATATTAAAATTCCATATTTTAAATTCCATTTGAATTCTTTATTCAAATTCCATAGTTTAAATTCCATTTGAATTCTCTGTTCAAATTCTATATTTAAACTCCATTATTTTCAAATCCCTATATTTGAATTTCATTTGAACTCTTTCTTCAAATCCATTTGAATTCCTTTGAATTCTAATTCTATTTGAATTCCTTTGAATTCCAATTTCTGTATATTCAAATTCTATTCAAATTCAATATATTCAAATTCTATTCAAATTTTCTATATACAAATTCTATTTGAATTTTATTTTCAAATTCCATTTTAACCCTTTAAATTCTATACTCAAAGTCTGTTTCTATTTGAATTCTATATTCAAATTCTCGTTTCAATCTGTTTGGATTCTATATTTGAATTCCTTTATATTTTCTATATTCAATTTCTATTTGAATTTTTTATATATTCAATTTCTATTTGAATTTTCTTTATTCATTCTTTAAACAAGCTTCGATTTCAATCCCTTTTGAAATCGATATCTCTAATTTTTTTTTTTTGAAAATAGATTTCCCTTTTCAATTTCACACTTGTATTTTTATTTATGAATTATCAAATGATAATTCTTTTCACTTCATTTATAACTTCATTATAAAAGAACTATTTATAACCTTCGTTTATAAAGGAACTACTTAATTTATTTTTCAAAACAAGTTTATATTTAAAACAAATTCAAATTATATTTTTCTAAAATAGAATTTTGCTTTTTAAATATCAAATATCCTTTCCACGATATTTTTAAATATCAACCTTTGGGCCCAGTGAATTCAAACACCAAAACAACCAATTATTTATTTTCTAACACATCCTATATGACAGTATATATGCAAACAAATTAACGAACAGATAATATATTTTTGAGGAATCCAGTTGGATTCCTCCAAGTTGTTTTCCTGCATCCATAGACGTTAGTCAACAGAAATAATACCCATCTTGCTTCGAGGCAGGATATCGCGGTAAAAAGGGGATCCACTTATATATGTGGGCGTAGGGTCATCCGCTAATGATACTGCGGGCATCCGCTAATGAGACTACGGGAATCCAACCAATCATCAACCCAATATATATATATATATATAATAGTCATCCCTAAATAACAAATATATTTTAATCAACCAAACAGCATTCAAACAAGCAATAACAATTATTTTTAACGAATAAAAATAATTCTAAATAAAGAGGTGAGTGAGATTTACTCATCGGAATTTTCCATTGCTGAATATCCTGTTTAATTCCTTATTGTGGCATACTCGAATCGATCCGACTCGTCTCAATGAATTTATCAAGCTCCTATGATTAATAAATTTTATTTAACAATTAAATGATTATTTATTTTAAATTAACAAATAAATAAATTATCCTATGTATATTTTTTCCAAGCTTGTACATATATATGTTACACATATGATATAAACTAAATGTTATTAACTAGATTAAAAATAGTTAAATTCAGAATTAATCGTACCTAATTCATGCTAAACAACCTTCACCACTGATTTTGCCTTTACTTTCATTTCCATTTAAATATAAACTGGACAGTATTTTCCCTTGACTGATCCCAAACATTTCCTTCCTTTTCCAGCTTCTTGGTTTTGAAAAGCTTACAATTTAAAGTTTAATATTTTACTTATCTTATTTAAAATTTAAATAATACTTCACTAACTAAATTTCCCCTTTTCAGTTTCCAAACCGTAGACTAAAATTTAATGACTTTTTCATTTAACACTATACTAATTTTTAGTTTAATAACAAATCAAATTCGATTAAAAGCTCACCTCCTATTGGTTCGGTTCTCCAAATCCTAACCTACTACTGCTGAGCTCCCCTATCGAAAACACCAGCGTCGACCTCTCCCAAATTCTGACACTGTTGTTGACAACGCTGGACTCCACTGATCGATGAACTCGTGATGCCTTATACCCTCTCATAACCATCATACAGTTGCGGTGCCTTCTCCCATCAGGTCGCGCCTTCACTCAGCAAACCAGAAACCATTCCCATTTGATTCTTTATTGAACCTTTCTCCCTATATAGAGCAATCGAACTGTAGTAGCCACCTACGACTAGTTTAAAGTTCAAAATCGCGACCCCCTTCGGCTTTCCATCTGCGACTAGTTCGAAGTCAAGAATCCACCCCCCTAGCGAGCTCTTCTTCTTGCGATTGATTCCAAATCGATCGAACACCTTTGTTTTTATTATTAAACGGAGGAATTGGTTTCGATGATGGGGCACAACCATTTTATTTCGTGCAGAGGATGGTTCAGTGGCCAATAGAATCAAAAATAAACAAAAGGGAAATTGAGATTTATAAAAGGAAAGGGTGCGGCTAATTTTGAACTATCCGATTTTACTGAAACCTCTGTTGGTTTTCATTTTTGAAGAGGTTATTTTAATTGCTTTCTGAAAGGAATTAACGAAGGAGGAAAATAAAAGAGTGGGGTGTCACGGTTTTATAAGGAAGTGAGGAGGAGATCAACAGTACACGGCTATTAAATGAATGCAGGGTGAAGTACATAGCAGATCTTTATATTTATTTTAAAAAGATTTTCTAATTAATTTTGATTTGATTCTGATTCGATATAAAGAGATCTTTTATTCTTTTTAAACAGATGTCGATTTGATTTCGATCCTATCCAAAATTAAATATCTCGGGGTTCACAATTAAAAATCGTGAACCGCTATTTTAACGTAACCACTGCCGTTTAAATGTTATAACGAAATTCTAAACTGAACAATAAATATTCAAATATTTAATTTTAACGTATATACCATATTAAATCGATATAATATACATTAAATTCAAAAACAAATAAATTCTCTGATAATAAAATATTTTTATTATCATCTATATTCAAATACAATTAATACTGATCATCTAAATTGTTTTGATTTAATTCTAACTTCGAATTGAATTATTTCAGTTCTCATATTACGATGATTTTCAAAATAAATCATATTTCGATAATAAATCGATAATTCAATATAAGAATTCTTTTATATTATTAATTCAATATTTAAAACCATATTAAATATTTAAAATAAACTATTCAAAAAATCTGGGTCGTTACAAGGTCGAACTCTGTTAGTAGTAGCATTGCCCCCGCATCCCCACATAGGGTAGTTGCAACCCCCTAAACCCCTTCATAAAAGATAATATTTGGTAAAATTAGAAAAACAATCTTTAGACATATTACGTAACAAATACTAATTAATTAACCATAACTCGATTAAATTAAAAATTATAAATTAAATTACTTTACTTAAATACCTCATTTGAAATCTCAAACGCATTCCCCGATTAAGTTCCAACTCTGTTTAAATGCTCTGATTAAATACCTCGCTAAAATACCCCATTACTGTCTATCGTAAACGTGCTTAAATTTTATAAGTTAGAATTAATAAGTACAGATTTACACTAAATATAATATGAATTTACGAGGAATTAATTTTTCTTTAAATATTAAATATTACTTATTAATAATTGTTATTATTAATTATTTCTTATTTCTTTTTAGTTTTAATTGAATATTAATTATTAAAACTTTATTATGTATAAAGGTTGTAATAGGCATTTATTACAACTGCAAAAATAAAAGAGTCGTTAAAAATATATTTATTACAACTTTCAGGAAATGACAGTTGTAAAAGACCTTTATTACAACTGGCACTTCGTGACAGTTGTAAAGTTATAGTTGTAATATGCTGTTTTTGTTGTAGTGGTAAGTGTCTGTGGGAATTTATAGGGAAAAATAGAAGAAAGATAGCAGAAATGACATAAAAGGTGTGATTGTTCTCATTCGCAAGAATTGATAATGATGTTTGATTTGCACTTCTACAAATTCGAAACAACATAACCAATTAGAAAAAAAAATCCTAATACTACCCAATCGATCAACTGCAATGAATCGTTGATAACCTATGCCCATTATGGGTTTGGTTTTATCAGACCCTAGCCCATTACCAAGGACGTAACCTTACCCATAGTTGTCAAAGTGGCTTAGGTTCCCATAGCGGACCAACGCATGCATAGTGACCCGTTAGAACAGACCCACACCCTCCAACCTGACCAACATACATCCACAACATAGCATGGTGAGTGTTGTTGCCTCTTAATGGAGATTGAAAATTATAAAAAGGGTACGCTACATGGAACGGATCCCAACCAACAAAATAACTTGGCCTAAATCACCACCCTTGATTTGCTCCCAAGAAATTTCAATTTATTAGGCTTGCAATTTACCCACACACTATAAATCGATATGTTCATACTAAAAACTACCGCTAAAATTTTAGGCTCGTAATTTACCCACGTACAATAAATCAGTATTTTCATGTTAAGGTCTAACCATTACAGTCTACTTTTTAAGCCTGGAATTTACGCATACAATATAAATCAATATGTCCATATCAAAGCCTAACGCCAAAAAAATGTGTCGTAATTTAACCGCACACTGTAAATCAATATATCCATATTAAGCTTAATAGCCCTTTCAATTATTTCAAGTCATACTAAAATTTGCAAATAAACCATTCGCGTTTATTATGATTTTCAATTATCATATTTATGCAATTTACTGATTACAGTCCAACGTCTGTCATAATCTGTTCTATATGCGTTTAAACAGTCAAATTTTACTTAATCCAATTAATTATTCTCTTCTAAATTACAGTTTTTAACATTTTCAATTCAACCTCAATTTGATTATTTCGATTCAATTAGTTTTATTACCTATTCCAAGCTCATAATAAAAGAAAAATAGTAAAAATCTGTCATAAGTTATTAGATATACATACATGTTCATGCCTGATTTGATCATATTCATATGTCTTTTAGGCATATTTTGGCGTAACTACAAAAATTACAAATAGAAAAAGGGAAAAAGAGATCTGGCATAGCAGTTTACAGAAATCTGAATAGAAACAGTAGAAATAGACAATAGAATTTTTACAAAGAAAATAGAAATAATCGAAATCTGAAACAAACAATAATAATCCAAGTCTGTAAATAGGCTGTGGAGAATTCAGATATGAGTATGTCCAAAACTACTATTATATAGATTTTTCTTTAACTTCTCAAAAATCTAGATAATCACAATATACACTCACCAAAATTAGCTTTTCCAATTGTAATAACCCAGAAAATCCGACTCTCGAATTTCGACAATAATACATAATCCTGTATTATTTGCCAGAAACCAAAGTATCGAAAATCCAAATTGTTAATAGAAAGAAGTTAGAAGGTAAGAAGAGAAAGAAAGAAATATTAGAATAAAGAATAAGAAAATCAGAGCCTCACGACGGAAGGAATAAAATATAATATAACAAACTCTTTAGTCAAAAGAAAACTGTTTATATATTTGATTACTATATCAAAATACAACATCATATCAATACAACATACACACAGCGGAATAATTTATTAACAAAAAACAAGGAATTTACATCTCGACTCGCGCTCCGCTTCTGAAGTTCCAAGCCAAACCTAACCTGATATTATACTCGGTCCGACCCGAGCACATTCGATGCAAGGCAAAATTCAACCGGATCAGTCTGAAATACTTTTAGTGATAGATTCATATGGCAGACAACTTCTTTATCTTTAGAAAATCTTTTTGAAAGAAAAGGATAATCGTAGGACCAATGCACACATAGACTTAGATGGTTTTTACCTTACGATAACCCAAAATATTTTTGACATCAAAATCCAGTGACATTATAATAGTATCTATCTATAACGTCCCGCGTTTTATCGGTTTGTATTTGAATATTTAAATCAGTTTAAATATTCAAATCGTAATATAAGTGGATTTATATATTAATTAAAACGAATTTGAACGTATAAAAATATATATTAAATATAATCGAGCCCGTAGTATTGCGGCAATTCGTAATTTAACGTCCTGAACTTCAACTGAGTGTACATGACCCGTTATAAGTCGGATTTCTTCGAAAAAAGAAACGTTCGAATCCCTTGAACTGTATTTTTCTAATGAAAGTGAAAAACAAAGATTTCGTGTTACAGATTGTGAGTTACGTCCAAATCGAATTTTCAAATAGTCGATGTAGAATCGTTTATCGACTGTACCGGTTTATTTGATATAATGAGATATCGGATGCAAATCTGGACAGGGTTTTTTTGAGACGTAGTGATAATTTAATTCTTAGAATTTTATTGTAATTTTTTATTAATTAAATACGCAACTTTTTATTTGGAGTATTGTGCACCCTATATCAACATTTTGATGTTTCACGATATAAATCAACCTACCGATATTATTATATTTTTTGGATCATGACACCTCTTTGAGCACAACTGTACTTTTATTTCTGTCCGTAGCAACTCGTATGGGGTAGTTTGAGTTAACTACTTCATGTGCAAGTTTAATTACTAGTGCAAGGCTTAACTGACAAACCAAAAGAAAGTGACTAAGATGTGTATAGGTATACCAATACATGCCGAATCCCTTATCTAGACATAAAATAAGATTGGCTCAAGACAACCTAATCTACACAGTAACTTGTGTAGCCAGCGAAAAGATATTTTGCTCAATCAAATAAGAAGAAAAATATCGGGCACGAATTGTCCCACATCAAAACTGGAAAAAAATCCTATGTCTTCTCATCAGTAAAATCTAACAGTGCCCCATGTTTAAAATTTTACAGACCAAACAAATATCACTTTTCATGCTACCAAAACATTCACATGCAAATACAATAGGCTTGCATGCTATAAACCTACCCTTTTCATTTATAAATAGACCGATAATAACTATGCTGCATGACGTATATACAATAGGCTTGCATACCCCTCTCGACGTACACATGCAGACTTAAGAAGAAACATAGATATCTAAGAAATATTTTGTCTTCCCAAGGACTACAAAAGAAAATCTCACAAAGAATACTCCTACCTGAGCATATACAAAACGCCACTTTTAATTTGTTTTGATATATCCAAAAATCAAACAAAAATTTCATCACATTAAAAAAAAAGAATCCTTTAACCTGTCGTAGCAATGTCAGCAAACCCAAATCCGTTATGAACATTATAATAAAATTTAAACTATCTCATTAATCAAATCTATACAACAAGCAGTGATTTATTTATATGAGAGCTTATAATATCAAAGGACCATATGAATATGGAATCACATAATGAACATATATATTAATTAATATAGACTGGCGTCCCCTATACCTAGCAAGTCAGTAGCCTAAGTATATACATTTATATATACACTCTCTACAGGTACGTTTATTTCTTTTTCTTTCTTGCTTCACGTCGGGGGCTGCATACGTACCCGAACAGACTATGCTATATGAACTGAAAACTCAGTGTCTATGCTTTCAACATCCAATAGATTTTGAAATGAAATTTCATACAAGTTCTGCAAAGCTACTTACATAGTAGTATATATTTGTGTTTATTCACCATCAAGTCTTAGTACAGACTACCAATCAAACACTGCAGACCTATTGACACCTGGGATAACTTACAAAAGTCTGCATCAACATTTAATGGGATACAACAAACTTGCCGACAAAGTAAATTAGAAACCCGCGGGCCTAACAACTAGATTGTACATGCCTACCTTCCTATTACTTGCGTGCCACGGACTGTTACTTCTATAAATATACCCCCTTGTTCTTCACGGAAAAAAACCTTGCTGAAGCTTTAATGCCAAGGAAAAATATAAAATACAAAATATAAAAAAAACTACTTAAGTACGCTGAGAAGAAGTCTTTCTTTTCCGGGTGGTTGTTCCATTCATTGCGATGGAGTATGAAGGGAAGGGCTCACGTATGTTGAAAAGTGAAGAGGGACTAGGTGCATTCAACAGTTGGGTGCGGAAGGGGCCAAAACATGGGTGCTGGGTTCAAATCCGTGAAGAATAAAAGAGCGCTAGTGGAGTTAAAAGTTAAAACGTCAGTAGTTGGGTGTTTTTGAATGAGGAAATGCTTGGAAACCGTGAACAGGCTTGGAAAGAAGTGGAGTATCACGCCCAGGAAGGACAGTGATAGTTGTAATTTCAAAGCACGTGAGTGGAAAGGGGATATAATGGGGCGGCAGTGGCAACACAGGAGCATACGCATTGTTCTGGTGAGAAGAAACAGGTGGACATACTGTATATGGCATGGTTCATAGTGTGTATGTTGTAGGTGTTAAGGGGGAACGGTATTTGTTTAATCTGGGAGTAAGACTTCACGTGAAGAGGAGTAGTTTGTCTCGGTACCGCAAGGGGAGGTCGAGAACGGACTTCGGTGAAGGCTATCGAGTCCAACATTGAGGCGCGCCGTGTCGATGACAGGGTGGAAATGAAGGCGTCAGTTTTATGGAGAAACAGTTTGGCGTCAACAGAGGAGGAGGATGACGCGAGTTTTGTTAGTTCGAATATAAAAAGAAGATAAGGAAGCAAAGCCGTCATTAAATAAGTGGTAATCAATTTTTGATTATAGCCAAAAGTCACGTTAATGGTGAACAACTGGATACGGGTTTTACTGTGAGCAAGATAGAAGGGGATGGCACACCTGTATACACGGTTGGATGGAGAACCAGTGGACTGGTTTATACGATCAAAGTGAAACAGGCGCCGACGGGTTCGTATTAGTAAAGCACTACACTGACGGATAATTTGGTGAGACCGAAAGGGACACAAATCGTTATTTAACGGTTAATGTGCAAAGGTGAGTAAATTCACTAACTCTGTTTTATTTAAAATATTTTAATTATATTTTAAATAATGGTTGAATGCTGTGTGATGGTTGTTTAGGCAGATTATGGTTAAATTGGTTGAAATATTATATATCGTTGCATATGTACACATCACCGGTTGGAAACTGATTCCATCGATTATAATATTCCCTAGTATGGAATCAGTGATAATTGTTTGACTAACATCTGTGGATGCGGAAACCGGCTGGAGGAATCCAACCGGATTTCTCAATATTTATATGTACTGTTTGTTTGTTTGTTTTATATATGCACTGTTTGAACCGTGTTGAATGAAAATTTAACATTTGTTTTGATTTAATAAATAAATGATATCATTTTGAAAGTGGCAATAGTCGACCATAAACACATCGTTTTGTAAGAAATTGATTGGCCGTCGGGCGAATCAACGAAGTCGATTATAGAAAATTAGAATTTTATAACTAAAGCGAGGCTTTAAACTGTAATAGAAATTCTATTATAAACTGGTATTTTATAGTTCATTTTATAAAGTAAAATATTAGTTAATTATTTTTAATTAAATAATTGTTTCTTAAGTGGACCTCATTTAAAATGTTATTGAATTAGAGATGTCAAGATTTTTGTAACGGAAACAGATGTCAAGATTTTTGTAATGGAAACAGATGTCAAGATTTTTGTAATGGAAAGAGGTGTTGAGATTAATTATAAAGTGGAATATAGTAGCGTATTGCAAGTCTTAGAACTATAGCGGTAAAATAACGCTGTTGAATGGACTTTAGCGTGACTGTTATGTCGAGATTAGTTAAAAAGGAATATTACAGCGTATGCTAAGTTTTTAAATTATAACGATAAATTAGCGCTGTTGATCAAGCTTAAGCGTGATTTTAGATATAGCACCACTCCCTATGAGATAAAGAACGTGAAAATGATAGAAATGTTTCGAACATCAATATCATATATTTTCTGGTATATGGGAAGTAGAAATTAATATAAATTAAAGGGGGCCAGTGATTGTTGATGCTTAGCTGTAAATTTGAATGGATGTTGTTTTTACTTCGATAGTTAAATAACCGACTATCGAAGTGTTTTGACCATCGTTGTCAGTACGGAGAGACCGGTTGGATATATTATCTAAAAACCACTCCGTATAGGCATAAGCGCTGCGAATTTGATTATGCTGAAGAAAACTGAAGACAGAGTGAAATACAAGGGCCGTTCTGCACTAGAATGGTGTTTTGTTTGTCCAGTCCAGGACAACTTGTATGGACGAATGTCTGACAGAGTATTCCTAACAGTCACATAAGATGATCTTTTCAAGGTATTGCGTCTGGTGGCAGAGAAATTCGTTTCTCTTAGCTTTTGTACCCGTAATATTTTTGGGAAGATAAACTAGTGATTTGATGGGTTTGACGATGTGGCATTCAAAGGGTATGGTGGCCAGATGTTCTAAAAGATAGACGTAGTCTCAAGCTTCACAACCGGGAAATGACAAAAATCGGGTAGGCAGCATGGCTATGTGGGTCGCTCCCATTAGGGTGTATAATCACCTATCTAGAGAAATTCCTTTTGTTTCTTAATCTATCGATTCTGCCCATTCGGGAAACGGTGGTTTGAGTCCAACCGTTGGTGATATACATTCGATACACTCAAGAGAAATGAGTGGTCGGTCATGTGTAGGCCGGGTTGCAAGGCGTTCTTGTTGAACACAGTCTATTCGCCTCTAGAGATACACTATCGGCAGATGGTCCCATACCTTGTCATAGTTGGAATCCAATCTCCAATAAGCGCCCTGCGGTTTTTGATTTTATACTATGTATGTAGAGCGTGAGATGCAAGCGTTCTGCTATTTGGTTATTTACTTGATTAGACATTATTATAATATCACTGGATTTTGATATCAAAATATCTTGGGTTATTTTAAGGTAAACACCGTCCATGTTTTAGTGTGGGCAGGTCTTACTATTATCTTTTTGTTTCAAAAAGGGATTTCTAAAGTTAAACCGTATGGTTGGAATTTACTCACACCAGTCCCATGACTGACCCAGAGTTTATTTTGTTATTTTTTTCCTAAACTCTTGGGTGCCGAAATTTCTACGGGCAGTCAAATGTTTAGGCTTTACAGATACACTTGGAGGTGTTTGAAGCAGGAGTCTTCACTATTGGTTATTTAGAGTTATTTCTGCTGTATCCAATGTTATGGTGTACTCTGATATGGTATGTATATACAAAACAGATTTGTATTTCAAAGTTATGTTATATAATATATTCGTTCCGCTGTGAGATTCATGTTTACTTTGATTATGTTCAGCCGTGATCTTCTTCTTCTTCTATTCTATTAGTTCTATCTTATCTATTCTCACCCTCTCATTTCTTTCTATTAATGATCTGAATTTTCGTGCACTTTGAGTTGAATGTGTAGAATATTTATCAGCTCAAATTAGCACAGATTTTCTGGTCGTTACAGTTGGTATCAGAGCTGAAGGTTAAGTGATTACCTCGGCTCTGTGGCGTGACTCAGTAGAAATGGGGTTAGTAATACCCTAGATTTAGTTTGAGTGTATATATGTGAGCGCGTATTTGTAAATTGATATAAAAATTGTTTTGTATTGTGTTGATTGGTTTGGCAAGTGGTTTATGAATTCTGGTCGATACTGGATTGCAAACTGTATCGATAGGTGTTTCTAAACTCTTGAACAGAGTAATTCGACACAGTATGTTTTGAAAGGAGGGTAAATGAAATAATTTTACCCAAAAATATATTTTGATATAAAAAGTATATATATTGAGATTATTATAGTATATTGGATGTGTTAATCGTTATTTATGATCGAATAAGATTTATAATGGAGTTGGTTATATAATTAACCAATCGAAATATTATATATATAATATACAAAATCAGATGAACTAAATCTGAATTTAAGAAAGATTTGGGATTTAAAATCTTAGAAACTTGGAAAAGTGTTTGGAACTGGAATTTGGATTAAATAAATGGGAATTTAAAAATCCTGGGAGATTTGAAATTGTTTTCCAAGTATTATGAAGGATATTTTGAAGTAAATTTCAAATAAAGGTATTTGAATATGAGTTTTGAAAGTGATATAGTACTGAGCTCACTTTGATCGCTGGGAAATAAATTCCGATGATGAAGTCGACCATTATCGGTGTTCATTTTCAAGTTTCTGAGTGACGGATTACTACCAAAGATTTTGTTTTTGAATTATTGTAAGGAAACAAGTTGTCAGAAATTCAAATGTTTTGAATAATATATGATTTCAAACTGATTTGAAATAAATCACAGGAATTTGAATACTGAAATAAGGATTTAACTTATAAAGTGATTAAAATGATAAAAGTAGAGTTTAACTTTAAACTAAGTTAAATAAATTTGGAATTTGGATTGAAGCCGATTAAGTGAAAATCGTGTTGGAGTAGAATTTAATTTGATGAAGAAATAGAGTGAATTTGTGAATGAAGATAGAATATTGAAATTTAACTGGAACCAGTTGAATGGAAATTATATTCGATGAAAATGGTATTGAAATAGAATTGGAATTGAACTGTAGCCAGTTAAGTGAAAACTGCATTAGAATAGAATTAAACTTGGTGAAGTAATTGATTAGGATTTTGGATTGGGGCAGTGCTTGGTTATGGAATTGGAGTTTGAATTGAAATATTGGCTTGGTAAAAACGAAAGATTGGATTGGGGGAGGCTCAGAGAGGCAAGTTGTAGTAATACCAGTTGAGTCGTGCGAAGGAGATGCTGGAAAAATCTACTGAAATTTTAAGGCGTTAGAAATTTTTCAGAATTTCTGAAAATATTCGTTAATATGAAGAAAATTAATATTTTAATTAAAGTTAATCGATTCAGTTGAAACTGGAATCAAGAAGTAAAACAAAGAATCTTTAATCTAGTTATAATATGGATTGTAGCATTTTTCCTACCTTAGCAATTTCGAGGACGAAATTATTTTAAGGGGGAAGGAATGTAACGTCCCGCGTTTTATCGGTTTGTATTTGAATATGTAAATCAGTTTAAATATTGAAATTGTAATATAAGTGGATTTATATATTAATTAAAACGAAGTTGAAAGTATAAAAATATATATTAAATATAATCGAGCCTGTAATATCGCGGCAATTCGTAATTTAACGTTCTGAACTTCAAATGAGTGTACACGACCCGTTATAAGTCGGATTTCTTCGAAACAAGAAATGTTTGAATCCCTTGAACTGTATTTTTCTAATGGAAGTGAAAAATCAAGATTTCGTGTTACAGATTGTGAGTTACGTCCAAATCAAATTTTCAAATAGTCGATGTAGAATCGTTTATCGACCGTACCGGTTTATTTGATATAATGAGATATCGGATGCAAATCTGGACAGGTTTTTTTTGAGATGTAGTGATAATTTAATTCTTAGAATTTTACTGTAATTTTTAATTAATTAAATACGCAACTTTTTATTTGGAGTATTGTGCACCCTATATCAACATTTTGATGTTTCACGATATAAGTCAACCTACCGATATTATTATATTTTTTGGATCATGACACCTCGTTGAGCACAACTGTACTTTTATTTCTGTCTATAGCAACTCGTATGGGGTAGTTTTATTTAACTACTTCATGTGCAAGTTTAATTACTAGTGCCAGGCTTAATGACAAACCTAAAGAAAGTGACTAAGATGTGTATAGGTATACCATATTCTTCTCTTAAGTCTTTATCAGAATTAAATGCAATACATGCCGAATCCCTTATCTGGACATAAAATAAGATTGGCTCAAGACAACCTAATCTACACAGTAACTTGTGTTGCCAGCGAAAATGTAATAACCCGGAAAATACGAGCCAATTTAAAAATTTTAAATTGATTATTTCAAAGCAATTTGAACCATTGAAATAGAATATTTCAATAAATTAGTGAGTTAAGAAATAGTAAGTCAGTTTGAAAATTTGAATTCGAACTTTGACCGACTATGCAGGGTGGAAAATATAACGGATTTTAGTGAAACCAAAAATATTTAAATCTGTTAGTCAATACCTTTCTAACGAATCTGAAAAATCGAAGTTTCATAACGGGAATCAAAAGTTATGGCCGAATGAATTTTCAGAAGAGTCGGTATATAGAATATATAGGCCTGGAAAATTGATATTTTGCAAACGGCCTCGGAATTCGACGAAACCACTTTTGTTGGGTCCGGGATGTCAAACTATTGCTAGGTTTCAAATTTCATAATTTTTCGAATCAATATGTGAGCGTGGCAAAAGAAAACGCGTTTGACCAGTTTCTGTTGAATTTAATCGACTGGAAATTGGCCATTTTTCAAACGGTCTCAGAATTCGACGAAACCACTTTTGTTAGGACCATATCGTCAATACGAAACTAGAAAATATTTTTCTGGAATTTTTCTAGTTAGTATGTGACCCCGGTAATTTGAAATGTACGTTTAAAATGCAATATAAGGATTTAAATGTAAATTCAACGGAAACTGATTGTAACGATCAAACCAGCTTACGATACATATCCCATTGTGTTCGGAATGGGGGTAAAACGCTATGGACGACAGGCGGTGGGCCTCGTTTCGAGGTCGTATGTAAAAGTCAACCCTTGTGCAAAATTAAATAATTAAATAATAAAAAAAAAATTATTTTAATTTCTTTCCCCCCGCTTTTTCTTCTTCATTGCCCCCCCCCCCCGATTCATAAATCAGAAAAGAAAAAGAAAGAAAGAAAAAAAAAGAAAACCTAACCCTCGAAGCCGCCTCGTCTCGAAGTCGCCGACGAACACCATCTCGAAGCCCCCCCCCCCCCCCCCCCCCCCCGTCCGTCCAACCTCCTTCCAGTGTCGAAGCCGCCGCCTGACCCTCGAACCCGCCGACGAAGACTTCGCCGAAGCCCCCAGTCGCATCGAATCGAAGAAGCGCCCTCACCTTGAACCACGAGCCGCCGACGACGCCTCTTCTTCCCTCCTCCCCTTCGCATACCACGGTGAGTGATTAGGTAATTTCGTTTTTATTTTTATTTTGTTTTTGTTCTGCTAAAACTGTTTTTTTTAAGTTTTAAAAACTGATTCTTTTTTTTAAGAAGATTATAAACTGATTTTTATGAATTTTAAAAACTGAATTTTTAAAGAATGTAAAAACTGATTTGAAAATATTTAAAAACTGAATTTTTAAAGAATGTAAAAACTGATTTTTTAAGAATGTAAAAACAGAATTTTTGAAAAGAATTTTAAAAACTGATTTTATTTTAAGGTTTAAAATAGAAAAAAAAGGTTTAAACTTTGAAATAGAAAAAGGTTTAATCTTTTAGTAGAAAAAGATTTGAACTTGCAAAAATAAAGATCATATTTTTAAAAAGAGAAAGACGGGATTTTTATTAGGTAGAAGGAGCAAGACATGATTTTTGTATTTTTAAAGTAATAAAAATATAATTTTTACATCATAAAAATATTAAAAATATAATCTTTGTTTTTAGAATATGATCTTTATATATTGAATAACATAGTAAAAATTCGGTTTTTACCTATGTAGAGAATACGGGCAACGAAAGCGACAAGAGGACGAAATAGACAAAGATTTCCATAAAGGAAGAGTCGTGTTATTGGATAGCTACTGGTGAGAAATTCTCACTCTTCAATTTCTTTATATATATATATATGTGTGGAAATAAAAGTGAATTGCTATATATAAATATTTTTATATATATATACGCCCCCTCGTCCACAAACCATGGACGATATATATATTGGTTGAAATTGTTGTGAAAATTGGTTGACGGCAAATTGTTGTTTGGGATAGTTTTGTGGTTGATATTGAATTGATTGCGGTTGAAAAATACCCGTTTGTGATTGGAAAATATTTGGTTGAAACCACATAGGATTAGTTTGTGGTAATGTAATAAATATAAACATGCCGCCTGCGTGCGAATTAGATGCATGATCCCCATTGTCAAAAACCGCGAGGTTTTAAGGTAGAGCGAGGAGCCGTACTAGGGACGGTGCCGGTTTAACTACCCTGCCGTTATGCTGCCGAAATTTTGAATAATCTTTGTGTGTTAGAATTATTTTCATATGTTGAAATTATTTTACATGCATTGAAATTAAAGCCATATATTGAAACTATGTCCATGTGTGGAAATATTCATGTGTTGAAAAGTGTTGTGTGAAAATAAAATTCATTTGTGAATGAATGAAGTGCTTAAATAATAAAAATCACATTTTTATATATGTATGAAGTATGAAAAATATTCGCCTTATATAAATAATTTCAATCATAAAAATTCCATCTTTCTAATATGAACAACATAAATAAATTGTCCATGTGTGGAAATACTCATTTGTTGAGAAGTGTGTGTAGTGGGAAGGTTCATGTGTTGAATAAAAAGATTGAACGATAAAAATTACATTTTTATTGAAACTATGAAGTGTTGAAACCATACATTGGTTGAATAAATATTTTAAACGATAAAAATATCATTTTTATCATATGTGTGATATGCTAAAGATATGCAGACGTTGAAATAAATATTTGTGATAGAAATATTATTTTTAACATGCATAAGAACTAAATAAAATAGTCATGTGTTGAAATCTATTTTAGTTCGCCAAAATTATCATCCTTGAAATGTGAAGTGTTAAGAATATCCACTTGTTCAAATAAACGTGCATGAGTTGAAATATACATTAACTAGCTAATGATATGATTTTAGCCTATGCATGCGATATTAGAATGAATGGTGTTTTTAAACCAAAGCAAATCAAATATGAAGTTGAATAGAAATTGATAAATGATAAGAACTGCATATATATGTACATGCATATTCATTGAACAGGTTATAGCAAAGGGGCTAGAGGAGAGGAATAAAATTTTGTGCCCGACAAATAGGTACACATTTACTGTTTGTTTGGGTGATGATTTTATGAGCCTGTTGGCTAGCCGCTTGGCTTTTTCTTTTTCTTTTTGAGATTAGAAGGACCGGGAACGCTATTTGCAATTTCCCGATGCTCCCGGTGCAGGGGAGGTTATGGCGAAATTTTCCAAAATTTTAAGGTGTTAGAAAAATATTTGAAGTGAAAACGATATAGAAATTATTGAATGGACTATATTTATATAAATATATAAATATAAATATAATTAAAACAAAACGTGGCCGTGCAGTTCATATTTTGAAACCGTGATTTCAAATGACTAGTGCGGAAGATCCGACCATTGGATTTTCCCGAAACCTCAACCGTTGGGTTCGCCTTGGAAATATCTTTCCAACGGCACCAACTTTGTGAAGATCCGACGGTTGGATTATCTGGAATGTTTAATTCAAAATTAGTGAAAAACAGCGCCAGAAACGATTATATTTATATATATATATATAAATATAATTAAATTAAATCGAATAACGACGCTGCAGTTCGTAAATTGAAATCGTAACTTCAAATGGTTAGTGTGGAAGATCCGTCCATCGGATTTTCCTAAAACTGGAACCGTTGGGTTCGTTTTGAAAAGACCTTCCTAATGATGTAAAATTTGTGAAGATCCAACGGTTAGATTTTTCTATATGTGTAAAACAAAATTAGTGGAAAGCAGCGCCAGTGCATCGACACGACCTGAAACGTCGTTTAATTAAATATGGCCGTTTTAAATTAAATAAAAATGGCGATATATCGTTATTAAGTGCTATTGACGATATAGAGTGGAAATAAACCAATGTTGTTGTGTTTGCTTGATATGTGATGGTTGAATGTATTTGACGTGAAAATTATAACTAAACAACTGAAATGTGAATGTTGAATAGTTCAACCCTGTGATTAATTGGTTTGAAAATCTAAATATACGTGGGTTATTTGAAAAGGCCGAGTTTATCTCATTTCAAATAATCGATCGACGTTGAGAAGTCGAAGAGTCGAAGACGACTGAAGACCGACGATCTCCACGTTGGATGGATGGGCGCTACTGATGCTCGTGATTGGAGTAGCTACCATGAAGGAATTGAAGTAGTAGCCGTCCAAACATAGTGTTGATTGTACGGATATGCGAGGAATTGGTGCCTCCGGTTTCGTTCAGACCCAGAACGGACTTGTAAATGGACTGTGTGTCTGACATTGGATTTTGTTCTATGTTGATTGATCTCTGTTAAATATATATCTGTTTGGCGGCAGAGAATTTATTCTCTTGCTTAACGCCCTTCTCTAAGACGTACGAGCTTAGAGGTTATGAATTGACAGAAATCAGTCGCATGGAGTGGATTGCCTGTGTGGCACGCCTAAGTGGCATATGATCGAGGCTTCTGTTGCAAAGCAAAGTCTTGTGGTTGATGATCAAAGCATGGTCTGTGTGACTAGCTTTGTGTATAACGTGAATTCGTGAGCCTCACACCTCGGTATGAGTCAAAAACGGGAGAGTGACTGCAGGGAGAGCACGACGTTTCTTTCTAGCTAAGGTGGTGTCAGTGACCTACCAGCCCTGACATTATATATACTTTTCACCTGTGTGGTTGTTGGAATGCGAGGCGCCTCGATATAGGTCTGTAAGGACCGGGAAACGTGTGTTCAGGAATAACTAATCCTCAAAAGTAAGAGAGGACCGGCCCTGAAGATCCAAGGATCATAGTGGGGTCCTGGGACATTTGCTAGAGTGTCTCGAATCGGAGAGGAGCTTGCCCCTTGCCTCGACTCATGAAGGAATCCAATTTCCAATACGAAATATGCGGACGTGATTGTATTACTAGTATGGCGACATAGTGGTATGGGTCATTTATGCCGCCTAGGATTGATATTTATGATTGAAATCGCTTTTGAAACATATATACACTAGTAATAATATCAAGCACTTTTGTTTTATTCGTATGAAGCATCTTTGGCCATTATAAGGTAAAAACTCTATCCTCCGGCTTGCGTTGCATTGTGTGATGGGACCTGAGTCTTATAATGGCTTCATTTTAGAAAAAGCATTGCGTTGATTTAATCATTTACTTTACTTCATGCACGAGCACTCATTGGAGTAAACCCGTTCCGCGAAAGCGGCGTGGTCCTTTGATTTGCCTTATTATTGTTGTTAATAAGTTGAATAGATTTCTCATACCAGTCCCATGACTGACTCGTAGTTTGTTTCACCTTGCAAACTCGGGTGCCCTCATTTTCACACGGGCAGCCTAGTTACAGGTTTCTGACGCACCTTTTGGCTCATGGCGAGGCTTGACTACACTGTGCTGACTTGGATTTTCTCCGCCATTATTGTATCTATATTATGATTCCGCCACTGGCGATGTAGACTGATATTCCTTTTGTGTACTCTTTATGTATGATTCCGCCTCAGGCGATGGTGACTGATTATGTATCATTATGTACTAAGTTGTATCCTGTACTGTGCTTCTCTGATGTGATGTTATCTATATGATTCCGCTGTCATATGTGTGTAAATTATCCTATTTTCTGTTTATGCTATTATCTGTGATCTGCTAATGATGATTAATGTGTTATATTCCAATGATTATCCTTAACACCGTGTCACGGGGTTTTGGGATCGTCACAGCTGGTACCAGAGCTTTGGTTAACCTTAGTTCTGGAGTCTAACACATTAAACACTTCGTCAAAATAGAATCAGTAGTATTCTAAGGCGAGTCGCTCATTAGAGATAGGACTAGTAAAGTCCTAGAATGAGCTGAGCAGAATAGCAAAAACAATTGATCAGTCCATCGTTATCTTTCCGTAGGAATTTCTGCTTAACTATGCAATAGACTATTATTTCTGTTAGCTGACTTTTTTCGTTGCTTATACAGAATTTGACAAATGGCTACCAGAGGAGCCGCCGCTAGAGGAGGCCGTGCCGGCAGAGGCCGAGGAAGGGGAGAAATCCCAGCTCAGGAAGGACCTTTGATACAACCTCCGGCAGCTCAATACTTCGAGCTCGACCGTGTAGCTAAGAGATATAAGAACTTAGGAGGCAAGACCTTCTCGGGAACTGGCACCGTAATAGAGGCCCTTGCATGGCTCAAAACATGCGAGAAAATTCTTGAAGGCCTAAGGCTAGGAGGCGAAGACAAAGCTATTATGGGCGCCTGGCTTATGCAGGAACAAGCCGAATTATGGTGGGAATCTCTTACCGCCGGGAATAGAGAAGCTGGAAGAACATGGGATGGATTCAAAGAACTCTTCAAGGAGAAATATGTCCCAGAACAAGCTCTAGAAAGAATGCACGATGACTTCGCCAATCTCCAGCAAGGGGATCTTTCCGTGTAGGATTATCTGAACAAATTCACAATGCTGTCGCCATATGCTCCAGAACTCGTTGCTACCGCGAAATCCAAAAATAAGAGGTTTATCTTTGGACTAAAACGTCAATATCATGATAGAGCCATGGCCCATGTCAAGCTGGATTTCAACGAGCTAGTGGAAATGACGTGCAACTATGAAGACCTTGATCAAAGGCATCTGGATCAGAATCGCGCTAGAAGCCAAGCAGGAAACAAGCGCAAGCCTACTGTAAATCAGGGCGAGTCAAGCCAAGCAGCATCTTCCAAGCCTCAGACTGGCAAGTCGCCAAGAGGAAATTGCTTTAATTGTGGTAAGCCGGGGAACTACTCAAACGTCTGCACAGCTCCGAAGAGGCAGAGAACAAACTCTCAAGGCTCGAGCCAAGGCTCTCAGAACCCTCGCTCGTGCTTCAACTGTCGCAAGACCGACCATCTGGTCAAAGACTGTCCTTTGCTGAAGAAAGCTACTGTAGCTCATGTCTATGACGGGTCTAGCCCGCCAGCTGCTTCCGATGGAGCAGGTAAACCCGATGTTTTGGGAGGTACCCTTACAATTAAGAATATTCCTGTTTCTGTATTATTTGACACAGGTGCATCGCGTAGTTTTATTGCTAAAAACACAGTGCACAAATTAAAGTTAAAACAGCGAAAGCTTAAAGAATCGGTTGAAGTTCATAACCCGATAGGGGGTCCTATTACTCTCAATTCCTGTTGTAAAGTGCCAATCTCTTATTCTTCCTACAAGTTTCCTTTCAATTTAATTGTTATGGATTTTCCCGAATCGATATTATTCTCGGGCTGGATTGGTTAACGAAATTTGAAGCTGAAGTGAATTGTGCGGAAAGAATCATTAAAATTCGAACGAAGCTTGGATATATTACGGTTCCTTGTCATGGTTCGAATCCGAATAGAGAAGAATTTTGGTCAGCATTAGAACTTATCCCCACTTCCATAGAAAAGATTCCGATTGTTAGCAACTATGCGGATGTGTTTGAAGAAGTTGAAAACTTACCTCTGCAAAGAGAAATAGAATTCCGAATCGATCTAATTCCCAATGCTAGACCAGTGGTACATCCAATTCGTAGAATGACTCCCAAAGAAAAAGAAGAATTAGGCGATCAAACTCGTCAACTGTTGTGGAAAGGTCTAATCAGACCGAGTTTTTCCAATTGGGGTGCAGTAGTCGTGTTTGTCCCAAAGTCAGATGGTACTCTTAGATTATGTGTTGATTACCGAGACCTCAACAAACAGACGCTCAAAAACAAATATCCACTACCCCGCATTGATGATTTGCTAGACCAGTTGAATGGGGCGAAAGTATTTTCTCGAATGGACCTAGCTACAGGTTTTCATCAATTGAGAATAGCAGAAGAGTGTGTTCCTTTGACCGCTTTCAGAGGCCCAGACATATTTTATGAATGGTTAGTAATGCCGTTTGGCCTTTGCAACGCTCCAGCATACTTTGTCGATCTAATGAATAGAGTGTTCAGGGGAGTTCTGAATAAATTTGTCCTCGTATTCATCGATGATATTTTAATCTACTCCAAATCAAAACCCGAGCATGAAAAACACTTAGAACAAGTATTGGAGATTCTAAGGAAGAACGTCTTCAAAGCCAAATTCTCTAAATGTGTCTTCTGGCAAGAAGAAGTTAAATTTCTTGGCCATGTCGTGTCAGGGAAAGGAATTTCTGCTGACCCAAGCAAAATAACAGCGATTCAAGACTGGAAACAACCCACTACTCCCACAGAAGTTAGAATTTTATGGGATTGGCTAGTTATTATCGGAAGTTCGTTAAGGATTTTTCAAAGATATCCGGTCCGTTAACGAAGCTCACAAAGAAACATGAGAAGTTTAAGTGGACTTCCGACTGTGAAGAAGCTTTCCAGGAATTGAAATCGAAGCTGACCACCGCTCCAGTGTTAACAATTATTGATGGCAATCAAGATTTAACGGTTTGGACCGATGCTTCTATTAGAGGTCTTGGTGCAGTGTTAATGCAGAAAGGCCAAGTAGTCGCTTATGCAAGCCGCCAATTGAAACCGCATGAGAAGAATTATGTGACTCATGATCTTGAGTTGCTAGCCATCGTATTTGCCTTGAAAATCTGGAGACATTACTTATTGGGCGAGAAATTTATACTGTACACAGATCACCAATCATTGAAGTATTTATATACCCAGAAAGATCTAAATCTGAGACAGCAGCGTTGGCTAGAATTTCTTGCAGCATATGATCTTGATATCCTGTATACGCCGGGAAAAGCTAACGTAGTAGCGGATGCACTTAGTAGAAAAACCGCAATTGTTGCCCATCTTATAATTACACCTGGATTGATTGATAGGATATCTGTTCTTCAGAAAAGTGACAATTTTGCGAAAGAGATGGTAAAAAGGATTCAAAGGGGCGAAGGCTCCAGTTTCCAAGTGGATACAAAAGGAGTTTTGAGGCTGAATAGAAGAATATGTGTTCCCGACATTCCCGAGCTTAAAAGAGAAGTGCTAGATGAATGCCATAAATCCAAATTTTGCATCCATCCGGGGGTGAGTAAAATGTACAACGATATCAAACGCACTTTCTGGTGGAAGGCAATGAAAAGAGATATTTCTTTGTATGTTAGCAGATGCCCTACTTGTCAATTGGTCAAGAGTGACCAACAAAAGCTAGCTGGACTGCTGCAACCGTTGGAAGTCCCAGGCTGGAAATGGGAACAGATTTCCATGGATTTCATAGATGGTTTGCCGCGAACCAAGAAAGGTAATGACAGTATTTGGGTAATCGTAGATCGCTTCACGAAGACTGCCCATTTTATACCTGTCAGATCCAATAGAACTGCCCAAAGTCTAGCACAGATATATTTCAAAGAAATTATTAAGCTGCATGGAATTCCCATCAGCATAGTCAGTGATAGAGATCCCCTATTTACTAGCAAGTTCTGGGAGGCTTTCCAGACAGAATTGGGGACAAAACTGAATATGAGCACCGCTTATCACCCCCAAACAGATGGCCAAACTGAGCGGGTGAATAGAATTCTAGAAGATTTATTGCGGGCTTGTATAATCGATTTTGGTGGGTCATGGGAAGATCATTTGCATTTGGCAGAATTCTCATATAACAATAGCTATCAAGCAAGTTTGAAAATGTCACCATTTGAAGCATTATATGGCAGACCCTGTAGATCTCCAGCATGTTGGGTAGAACCGGGCAACAGACTTGTACTAGGACCCGATATGATTAGGGAAGCATCTGATAAAGTGGACTTCATCAAGAAGCGATTGAAAACCGCCCAAAGCCGACAGAAAAGTTATGCAGACTCTAGAAGGAGAGATTTGACATTTGATGTTGGTGATCATGTTTATTTAAGAGTTTCTCCGATGAGAGGAGTAATCAGATTTGGCAAGACTGGGAAGTTGGCACC
Organism: Allium sativum; assembly: GCA_030737875.1. NCBI lineage: Eukaryota > Viridiplantae > Streptophyta > Magnoliopsida > Asparagales > Amaryllidaceae > Allium > Allium sativum. Next base: position 1,029,983,177 of record CM060916.1, on the reverse strand, counting down.
GAGATTTATTGGTCCCTATCCTATACTTGAGCGAATTGGAACTCTTGCTTATAGGGTTCAATTGCCAGATTGGTTGCCTGGAGTGCACAATGTATTTCACGTATCTCAACTTAGGAGACATGTGCATGATCCGGATCTTGTTGTAGAAGAAGCAGCGCAACAGGATGTGGAGATAACTTCAGAATTAGCACTCAGAAGAGAGCCATTAAAAATTGTTGGCAAAGAAACTAGAGAACTCAGAAGCAAAAAGGTTCATTTAGTTAAAGTGCAGTGGAGCAGTGATCCTAGAGACTGTACTTGGGAAACTGAGGAAAGCATTAAGCAAGCTTACCCCAAATGCAGAGTGGATATCTCTGACTAACTCCGGTGCAAGGTACCTTCACCATACTTTGCATTTACATTTTATTTCCTACTTTACTGTTGTTTCCTTTTCGAGGACGAAAAGTTTTAAGTAGGGGAGATTGTAATAACCCGGAAAATACGAGCCAATTTAAAATTTTTAAATTGATTATTTCAAAGCAATTTGAACCATTGAAATAGAATATTTCAATAAATTAGTGAGTTAAGAAATAGTAAGTCAGTTTGAAAATTTGAATTCGAACTTTGACCGACTATGCAGGGTGGAAAATATAACGGATTTTAGTGAAACCAAAAATATTTAAATCTGTTAGTCAATACCTTTCTAACGAATCTGAAAAATCGAAGTTTCATAACGGGAATCAAAAGTTATGGCCGAATGAATTTTCAGAAGAGTCGGTATATAGAATATATGGGCCTGGAAAATTGATATTTTGCAAACGGCCTCGGAATTCGACGAAACCACTTTTGTTGGGTCCGGGATGTTAAACTATTGCTAGGTTTCAAATTTCATAATTTTACGAATCAATATGTGAGCGTGGCAAAAGAAAACGCGTTTGACCAGTTTCTGTTGAATTTAATCGACTGGAAATTGACCATTTTTCAAACGGTCTCAGAATTCGACGAAACCACTTTTGTTAGGACCATATCGTCAATACGAAACTAGAAAATATTTTTCTGGAATTTTTCTAGTTAGTATGTGACCCCGGTAATTTGAAATGTACGTTTAAAATGCAATATAAGGATTTAAATGTAAATTCAACGGAAACTGATTGTAACGATCAAACCAGCTTACGATACATATCCCATTGTGTTCGGAATGGGGGTAAAACGCTATGGACGACCGGCGGTGGGCCTCGTTTCGAGGTCGTATGTAAAAGTCAACCCTTGTGCAAAATTAAATAATTAAATAATAAAAAAAAATATATATTATTTTAATTTCTTTACCCCCCCTTTTTCTTCTTCATTGCCCCCCCCCCCCCGATTCATAAATCAGAAAAGAAAAAAAAAAAAACCTAACCCTCGAAGCCGCCTCGTCTCGAAGTCGCCGACGAACACCATCTTGAAGCCGCCCCCCCCTCCGTCCAACCTCCTTCCAGTGTCGAAGCCGCCGCCTGACCCTCGAACCCGCCGACGAAGACTTCGCCGAAGCCCCCAGTCGCATCGAATCGAAGAAGCGCCCTCACCTTGAACCACGAGCCGCCGACGACGCCTCTTCTTCCCTCCTCCCCTTCGCATACCACGGTGAGTGATTAGGTAATTTCGTTTTTATTTTTATTTTGTTTTTGTTCTGCTAAAACTGTTTTTTTTTAAGTTTTAAAAACTGATTCTTTTTTTTAAGAAGATTATAAACTGATTTTTATGAATTTTAAAAACTGAATTTTTAAAGAATGTAAAAACTGATTTGAAAATATTTAAAAACTGAATTTTTAAAGAATGTAAAAACTGATTTTTTAAGAATGTAAAAACAGAATTTTTGAAAAGAATTTTAAAAACTGATTTTATTTTAAGGTTTAAAATAGAAAAAAAAGGTTTAAACTTTGAAATAGAAAAAGGTTTAATCTTTTAGTAGAAAAAGATTTGAACTTGCAAAAATAAAGATCATATTTTTAAAAAGAGAAAGACGGGATTTTTATTAGGTAGAAGGAGCAAGACATGATTTTTGTATTTTTAAAGTAATAAAAATATAATTTTTACATCATAAAAATATTAAAAATATAATCTTTGTTTTTAGAATATGATCTTTATATATTGAATAACATAGTAAAAATTCGGTTTTTACCTATGTAGAGAATACGGGCAACGAAAGCGACAAGAGGACGAAATAGACAAAGATTTCCATAAAGGAAGAGTCGTGTTATTGGATAGCTACTGGTGAGAAATTCTCACTCTTCAATTTCTTTATATATATATATATATGTGTGGAAATAAAAGTGAATTGCTATATATAAATATTTATATATATATATATACGCCCCCTCGTCCACAAACCATGGACGATATATATATTGGTTGAAATTGTTGTGAAAATTGGTTGACGGCAAATTGTTGTTTGGGATAGTTTTGTGGTTGATATTGAATTGATTGCGGTTGAAAAATACCCGTTTGTGATTGGAAAAAATTTGGTTGAAACCACATAGGATTAGTTTGTGGTAATGAAATAAATATAAACATGCCGCCTGCGTGCGAATTAGATGCATGATCCCCATTGTCAAAAACCGCGAGGTTTTAAGGTAGAGCGAGGAGCCGTACTAGGGACGGTGCCGGTTTAACTACCCTGCCGTTATGCTGCCGAAATTTTGAATAATCTTTGTGTGTTAGAATTATTTTCATATGTTGAAATTATTTTACATGCATTGAAATTAAAGCCATATATTGAAACTATGTCCATGTGTGGAAATATTCATGTGTTGAAAAGTGTTGTGTGAAAATAAAATTCATTTGTGAATGAATGAAGTGCTTAAATAATAAAAATCACATTTTTATATATGTATGAAGTATGAAAAATATTCGCCTTATATAAATAATTTCAATCATAAAAATTCCATCTTTCTAATATGAACAACATAAATAAATTGTCCATGTGTGGAAATACTCATTTGTTGAGAAGTGTGTGTAGTGGGAAGGTTCATGTGTTGAATAAAAAGATTGAACGATAAAAATTACATTTTTATTGAAACTATGAAGTGTTGAAACCATACATTGGTTGAATAAATATTTTAAACGATAAAAATATCATTTTTATCATATGTGTGATATGCTAAAGATATGCGGACGTTGAAATAAATATTTGTGATAGAAATATTATTTTTAACATGCATAAGAACTAAATAAAATAGTCATGTGTTGAAATCTATTTTAGTTCGCCAAAATTATCATCCTTGAAATGTGAAGTGTTAAGAATATCCACTTGTTCAAATAAACGTGCATGAGTTGAAATATACATTAACTAGCTAATGATATGATTTTAGCCTATGCATGCGATATTAGAATGAATGGTCTTTTTAAACCAAAGCAAATCAAATATGAAGTTGAATAGAAATTGATAAATGATAAGAACTGCATATATATGTACATGCATATTCATTGAACAGGTTATAGCAAAGGGGCTAGAGGAGAGGAATAAAATTTTGTGCCCGACAAATAGGTACACATTTACTGTTTGTTTGGGTGATGATTTTATGAGCCTGTTGGCTAGCCGCTTGGCTTTTTCTTTTTCTTTTTGAGATTAGAAGGACCGGGAACGCTATTTGCAATTTCCCGATGCTCCCGGTGCAGGGGAGGTTATGGCGAAATTTTCCAAAATTTTAAGGTGTTAGAAAAATATTTGAAGTGAAAACGATATAGAAATTATTGAATGGACTATATTTATATAAATATATAAATATAAATATAATTAAAACGAAACGTGGCCGTGCAGTTCATATTTTGAAACCGTGATTTCAAATGACTAGTGCGGAAGATCCGACCATTGGATTTTCCCGAAACCTCAACCGTTGGGTTCGCCTTGGAAATATCTTTCCAACGGCACCAACTTTGTGAAGATCCGACGGTTGGATTATCTGGAATGTTTAATTCAAAATTAGTGAAAAACAGCGCCAGAAACGATTATATTTGTGTATATATATATATATATAATTAAATTAAATCGAATAACGACGCTGCAGTTCGTAAATTGAAATCGTAACTTCAAATGGTTAGTGTGGAAGATCCGTCCGTCGGATTTTCCTAAAACTGGAACCGTTGGGTTCGTTTTGAAAAGACCTTCCTAATGATGTAAAATTTGTGAAGATCCAACGGTTAGATTTTTCTATATGTGCAAAACAAAATTAGTGGAAAGCAGCGCCAGTGCATCGACACGGCCTGAAACGTCGTTTAATTAAATATGGCCGTTTTAAATTAAATAAAAATGGCGATATATCGTTATTAAGTGCTATTGACGATATAGAGTGGAAATAAACCAATGTTTTTGTGTTTGCTTGATATGTGATGGTTGAATGTATTTGACGTGAAAATTATAACTAAACAACTGAAATGTGAATGTTGAATAGTTCAACCCTGTGATTAATTGGTTTGAAAATCTAAATATACGTGGGTTATTTGAAAAGGCCGAGTTTATCTCATTTCAAATAATCGATCGACGTTGAGAAGTCGAAGAGTCGAAGACGACTGAAGACCGACGATCTCCACGTTGGATGGATGGGCGCTACTGATGCTCGTGATTGGAGTAGCTACCATGAAGGAATTGAAGTAGTAGCCGTCCAAACATAGTGTTGATTGTACGGATATGCGAGGAATTGGTGCCTCCGGTTTCGTTCAGACTCAGAACAGACTTGTAAATGGACTGTGTGTCTGACATTGGATTTTGTTCTATGTTGATTGATCTCTGTTAAATATATATCTGTTTGGCGGCAGAGAATTTATTCTCTTGCTTAACGCCCTTCTCTGAGACGTACGAGCTTAGAGGTTATGAATTGACAGAAATCAGTCGCATGGAGTGGATTGCCTGTGTGGCACGCCTAAGTGGCATATGATCGAGGCTTCTGTTGCAAAGAAAAGTCTTGTGGTTGACGATCAAAGCATGGTCTGTGTGACTAGCTTTGTGTATAACGTGAATTCGTGAGCCTCACACCTCGGTATGAGTCAAAAACGGGAGAGTGACTGCAGGGAGAGCACGACGTTTCTTTCTAGCTAAGGTGGTGTCAGTGACCTACCAGCCCTGACATTATATATACTTTTCACCTGTGTGGTTGTTGGAATGCGAGGCGCCTCGATATAGGTCTGTAAGGACCGGGAAACGTGTGTTCAGGAATAACTAATCCTCAAAAGTAAGAGAGGACCGGCCCTGAAGATCCAAGGATCATAGTGGGGTCCTGGGACATTTGCTAGAGTGTCTCGAATCGGAGAGGAGCTTGCCCCTTGCCTCGACTCATGAAGGAATCCAATTTCCAATACGAAATATGCGGACGTGATTGTATTACTAGTATGGCGACATAGTGGTATGGGTCATTTATGCCGCCTAGGATTGATATTTATGATTGAAATCGCTTTTGAAACATATATACACTAGTAATAATATCAAGCACTTTTGTTTTATTCGTATGAAGCATCTTTGGCCATTATAAGGTAAAAACTCTATCCTCCGGCTTGCGTTGCATTATGTGATGGGACCTGAGTCTTATAATGGCTTCATTTTAGAAAAAGCATTGCGTTGATTTAATCATTTACTTTACTTCATGCACGAGCACTCATTGGAGTAAACCCGTTCCGCGAAAGTGGCGTGGTCCTTTGATTTGCCTTATTATTGTTGTTAATAAGTTGAATAGATTTCTCATACCAGTCCCATGACTGACTCGTAGTTTGTTTCACCTTGCAAACTCGGGTGCCCTCATTTTCACACGGGCAGCCTAGTTACAGGTTTCTGATGCACCTTTTGGCTCATGGCGAGGCTTGACTACACTGTGCTGACTTGGATTTTCTCCGCCATTATTGTATCTATATTATGATTCCGCCACTGGCGATGTAGACTGATATTCCTTTTGTGTACTCTTTATGTATGATTCCGCCTCAGGCGATGGTGACTGATTATGTATCATTATGTACTAAGTTGTATCCTGTACTGTGCTTCTCTGATGTGATGTTATCTATATGATTCCGCTGTCATATGTGTGTAAATTATCCTATTTTCTGTTTATGCTATTATCTGTGATCTGCTAATGATGATTAATGTGTTATATTCCAATGATTATCCTTAACACCGTGTCACGGGTTTTTGGGATCGTCATAGAAAAGATATTTTGCTCGATCAAATAAGAAGAAAAATATCGGGCACGAATTTTCCCACATCAAAACTGGAAAAAAAATCCTATGTGTTCTCATCAGTAAAATCTAACAATGCCCCATGTTTAAAATTTTACAGACCAAACAAATATCACTTTTCATGCTGTCAAAACATTCACATGCAAATACAATAGGCTTGCATGCTATAAAGCTACCCTTTTCATTTATAAATAGACCGATAATAACTATGCTGCATGACGTATATACAATAGGCTTGCATACCCCTCTCAACGTACATATGCAGACTTAAGAAGAAACATAGATATCTAAGAAATATTTTGTCTTCCCAAGGACTACAAAAGAAAATCTCACAAAGAATACTCCTACCTGAGCATATACAAAACGCCACTTTTAATTTGATTTGATATATCCAAAAATCAAACAAAAATTTCATCACATTAAAAAAAAAAAGAATCCTTTAACCTGTCGTAGTAATGTCAGCAAACTCAAATCCGTTATGAACATTATAATAAAATTTAAACTATCTCATTAATCAAATCTATACAACAAGCAGTGATTTATTTATATGAGAGCTTATAATATCAAAGGACCATATGAATATGGAATCACATAATGAACATATATATTAATTAATACAGACTGGCGTCCCAAATACCTAGCAAGTCAGTAGCCTAAGTATATACATTTATATATACACTCTCTACAGGTACGTTTATTTCTTTTTCCTTTTTGCTTCACGCCAGGGGCTGCATACGTACCCAAACAGACTATGCTATATGAACTGAAAACTCAGTGTCTATGCTTTCAACATCCAATAGATTTTGAAACGAAATTTCATACAAGTTCTGCAAAGCTACTTACGTATCAGTATATATTTGTGTTTATCCACCATCAAGTCTTAGTACAGACTACCAATCAAACACTGCAGACCAATTGACACGTGGGATAACTTACAAAAGCCTGCATCAACATTTAATGGGATACAACAAACTTGCCGACAAAGTAAATTAGAAACCTGCGGACCTAACAACTAGATTGTACGTGCCTACCTTCCTGTTACTTGCGTGCCATGGACTGTTACTTGTATAAATATACCCCCTTGTTCTTCACAAAAAAAACCTTGCTGACTATCTTTTCCGGGTGGTGGTTCCATTCATTGCGATGGAGTATGAAGGGAAGGGCTCACGTATGTTGAAAAGTGAAGAGGGACTAGGTGCATGCAACAGTTGGGTGCGGAAGGGGCCAAAACGTGGGTGCTGGGTTCAAATCCGTGAAGAATAAAAGAGCGCTAGTGGAGTTAAAAGTTAAAGCATCAGTAGTTGGGTGTTTTTGAATGAGGAAATGCTTGGAAACCGTGAACAGGCTTGGAAAGAAGTGGAGTATCACGCCCAGGAAGGACAGTGATAGTTGTAATTTCAAAGCACGTGAGTGGAAAGGGGATATAATGGGGCGGCAGTAGCAACACAGGAGCATACGCATTGTTCTGGTGAGAAGAAACGGGTGGACATACTGTATACGGCGTGATTCATAGTGTGTGTTTTGTAGGTGTTAAGGGGGAACGGTATTTGTTTAATCTGGGAGTAAGACTTCACGTGAAGAGGAGTAGTTTGTCTCGGTACCGCAAGGGGAGGTCGAGAACGGACTTCGATGAAGGCTATCGAGTCCAACATTGAGGCGCGCCATGTCGATGACAGGGTGGAAATGAAGGCGTCATTTTTATGGAGAAACAGTTTGGCGTCAACAGAGGAGGAGGATGACGCGAGTTTTGTTAGTTCGAATATAAAAAGAAGATAAGGAAGCAAAGCCATCATTAAATAAGTGGTAATCAATTTTTGATTATAGCCAAAAGTCACGTTAATGATGAACAACTAGATACGGGTTTTTCTGCGAGCAAGATAGAAGGGGATGGCACACCTGTATACACGGTTGGATGGAGAACCAGTGGACTGGTTTATATGATCAAAGTGAAACAGGCGCCGACGGGTTCGTATTAGTAAAGCACTACACTAACGGATAATTTGGTGAGACCGAAAGGGACGCAAATCGTTATTTAATGGTTAATGCGCAAAGGTGAGTAAATTCACTAACTTTGTTTTATTTAAAATATTTTAAATAATGGTTGAATGTTGTGTGATGGTTGTTTAGGAAGATTATGGTTAAATTGGTTGAAATATTATATATCGTTGCATATGTACACATCACCGGTTGGATACTGATTCCATCGATTATAATATTCCCTAGTATGGAATCAGTGATAATTGTTTGACTAACATTTGTGGATGTGGAAACCGGTTGGAAGAATCCAACCTGATTTCTCAATATTTATATGTACTGTTTGTTTGTTTTATATATGCACTGTTTGAACCGTGTTGAATGCAAATTTAACATTTGTTTTGATTTAATAAATAAATGATATCGATTTAGAAAGTGGCAACAGTCGACCGTAAACACATCGTTTTGTAAGAAATTGATTGGCCGTCGGGCGAATCAACGAAGTCGATTATAGAAAATTAGATGTTTATAATTAAAGCGAGGCTTTAAACTGTAATAGAAATTCTATTATAAACTGGTACTTTATAGTTCATTTTATAAAGTAAAATATTAGTTAATTATTTTTAATTAAATAATTGTTTCTTAAGTGGACCTCATTTTGAAATGTTATTGAATTAGAGATGTCAAGATTTTTGCAACGGAAACAAATGTCAATATTTTTGTAACGGAAACAGATGTCAAGATTTTTGTAACGGAAACAGATGTCAAGATTTTTGTAACGGAAAGAGGTGTTGAGATTAATTATAAAGTGGAATATAGTAGCGTATTGCAAGTCTTAGAACCATAGCGATAAAATAACGCTGTTGACTGGGCTTAAGCGTGACTGTTATGTCGAGATTAGTTAAAAAGGAATATTACAGCGTATGACAAGTTTTTAAATTATAACGATAAATTAGCGCTGTTGATCAAGCTTAAGCATGATTTTAGATATAGCACTACTCCCTAAGAGATAAAGAACGTGAAAATGATAGAAATGTTTCGAACATCAATAACGTATATTTTCTGGTATATGGGAAGTAGAAATTAATATAAATTAAAGGGGGCCAGTGATTGTTGATGCTTAGCTGTAAATTTGAATGGATGTTGTTTTTACTTCGATAGTTAAATAACCGACTATCGAAGTGTTTTGACCATCGTTGTCAGTACGGAGAGACCGGTTGGATATATTATCTGAAAACCACTCCGTATAGGCATAAGCGCTGCGAATTTGATTATGCTGAAGAAAATTGAAGACGGAGTGAAATGCAAGGGCCGTTCTGTGCTAGAATGGTGTTTTGTTTGTCCAGTCCAGGACAACTTGTATGGACGAATGTCTGATAGAGTATTCCTAACAGTCACATAAGACGATCTTTTCAAGGTATTACGTCCGGTGGTGGAGAAATTCGTTTCTCTTAGCTTTTGTACCCGTAATATTTTTGGGAAGATAAACTAGTGATTTGATGGGTTTGACGATGTGGCATTCAAAGGGTATGGTGGCCAGATGTTCTAAAAGATAGACGTAGTCTCAAGCTTCACAACCGGGAAATGACAAAAATCGGGCAGGCAGCATGGCTATGTGGGTCGCTCCCATTAGGGTGTATAATCACCTATCTAGAGAAATTCCTTTTGTTTCTTAATCTATCGATTCTGCCCATTCGGGAAACGGTGGTTTGAGTCCAACCGTTGGTGATATGCATTCGATACACTCAAGAGAAATGAGTGGTCGGTCATCTGTGGGCCGAGTTGCAAGACGTTCTTGTTGAACCCAGTGTATTCGCCTCTAGAGATACACTATCGGCAGGTGGTCCCATACCTTGTCATAGTTGGAATCCAATCTCCAATAAGCGCCCTGCGGTTTTTGATTTTATACTATGTATGTAGAGCGTGAGATGCAAGCGTTCTGCTATTTGGTTATTTACTTGATTAGACATTATTATAATATCACTGGATTTTGATATCAAAATATCTTGGGTTATAGTAAGGTAAACACCGTCCATGTTTCTGTGTGGGCTGGTCTTACTATTATCTGCTTGTTTCAAAAAGGGATTTTCAAAGTTAAACCGTATGGTTGGAATTTACTCACACCAGTCTCATGACTGACCCAGAGTTTATTTTGTTATTTTTTTCCTAAACTCTTGGGTGCCCAAATTTCTACGGGCAATCAAGTGTTCAGGCTTTACAGATACACTTGGAGGAGTTTGAAGCAGGAGTCTTCACTATTGGTTATTTAGAGTTATTTCCGCTGTATCCAATGTTATGGTGTACTCTGATATGGTATGCATATACAAAACAGATTTGTATTTCAAAGTTATGTTATATAATATATTCGTTCCACTGTGAGATTCGTGTTTACTTTGATTATGTTCAGCCGTGATCTTCTTCTTCTTCTTCTTCTATTCTATTACTTCTATCTTATCTATTCTCACCCTCTCATTTCTTTCTATTAATGATCTGAATTTTCGTGCACTTTGAGTTGAATGTGTAGGATATTTATCAGCTCAAATTGGCATGGATTTTCGGGTCGTTACACTATCAAGCCACAAATAAATAACCAACTAGTAGAACAATTGCATCTCACACGCTACATATTGATTATATAATCAAAAATCACAAGGCACTTATTGGAGATTGGATTTCCAACATGACAAGGTATGAGGCCACCTTTCGATCAGTGTACTCGGCCACACATGAACGACCACTTATTTAGCTTGAGCGTATTAAATATATTATCACCAACGGTTGCTAGCACCATTACTGTTTCCCGGGAGATACAGAAGCGAAAGAAGAACAAATAAGGACTTCCTTTAGATCAGTGATAATATACCCTAATTGATGATCCACTTAGCCATGCTGCCTGACTGATTTTTGTCATTTCCCGATTGATAAAATGCTTGAGGTCACGATTCTCTTTTTAGAGAACATCTCCTATCTTTGAATGCCACATCATCAGATCCGTCAAATTACTAATTGACGTGCACAAATATACCCTGGGTGTTAAGCAAGATAATTTCTCTTCCACCAAACTTGGTATATTTGTAAAAATCAACATACGTGATTCTCAGGAAATACTTGGTCAGACATATGTCCATACAAGTCATCCAGGAATAGGATGTACCGAAGGAACCTACCTACCACATCCATATATGGGAATCTCCCCAAGGTTTAGTAGCGAGTAGTCCCTGCAATCCATATATTACAATCATGACAGAACCACAACATATCTCTTTTGTGGGGAGCTACCAAGAGATTATAAGTAGTTCTTCCGTTTTTGAAGATCTACAGTCTTCAAAGCTCCATCTTTAATTCCTACAAATTAGTTTCAAACGCAACATTGATTCGAAGTGTTTTTGGGTCTAGTTCACATCCCGGTCTCTTCGAAACAACACGTCAAAAGGTCTACTAAGATATTTCATTGATAGTCGGGTTTTTAACTATCAATCAACATTGTATTATCAAGTATATTGGCAGTTCAAACTCTTTATTACTCAAAAGCATTCCTTTAACACTCTATATCGATTCGTGAAAATCATTTCATCGATTTAATATTGATTTTATTTACCTATCTCGACAAATTATCTTTTGTTTCCCTTACTTTGCTCAAAACCCTCATATTATAAAACTAAGTTTTGGATTTTATAATTAAAATTCATTTACTCAAATCTTTTGTCAAAACCCTTTAACATTCTTATTATAACTATAAATTTGATTTATATTTACAATCTAATAACCCATCCTTTTTACCAAAATCCGGTAAGTGTCTTCGCATTCTTGGAAACTTCTTTTATTATCTCCATTCGATTTTACTCAATTCAATATTCAATTGAATATTTATTTTAAACTATCACATTAGCCTAATCTTTTTTATAATTTTTTTTATAAACTCGGATATTAAAACCAAAAATCCATTTAACTCTATCTTTACCCAAATCTATTTAACGTTCGTCTTTTTTTTTTTGACATTTTCTCCCCTTTCAAATCTTTCCACGTAATTCAACTAAGTAAACATCTTTTTAAAACTAATACTTTGGTTTCAATTATTTTTTATAAATCCTTCAGAACATTTGGATTTTTATAATACAATTCCCTTTGAAAAATCTTTATGAATATCCAATTTTAATTTCATTACAACTCAGTTATTACCTTATATGAATTCCATCTACGAAATAATCACTTTAATTATTATTAACCAAAATAATAATTAACTTTATCATTTACTGAAGTAAAATAGTTTACTTCTTCATTAAATAAAATAAATTAGCTAATCACTTAATTAAACAATAACTAATTACATTTATAATCATTTTTAAACATCCGTAAATAAAAAGTGACTAATTAAAAAACTCTTATTAATTTAAAATTTATCATTTACTAAATAATTTCGTTAGATTAATTGAAGACCAGTTAATGTAATGATCAATTTCAAATAAGACAGTTGACTCAGTCAACCCTAAACCCTTAGTTAATTAGTTAACTGATAATTCTTCTTCTTAGATTAATTAATAATATAATTAATCCAATAACATCACTTAATTGTTCTAGAAACAATTATTCCGAATCCATTTGTTAATTACCGCTTGATTCGCTTATAAAACTTATTGAGATGTAAAACTCTTATAATCATTTAACCAATTCATAATATTGATTTATTCCTAAGCTTCATTTATATAAAATACATAAAACATAATTGGAAAACTTTCTTCTGCTATAAATATTTTTTTATAACTTTATTGCATCAGTTTTCCTAACGGCAGATCAAGGTTTTAACAAAAAGGTATATTTTAAGCTATTTGTTGTCAATCCCTTAATCATTACCGCCTATATATTAAAAACACAACAACGCTGAATTACATTCAACAATCAACATTCAACAGGTTTCAATGTCAATCTTGTTTTAATAACATAAAAATAAACAACACATATAATAACTGAGGAATCCGGTTGGATCCCTCCAATCTGTACTTCCCTGCACATTACAGTTCACGATGACATTTTATAATAACATATGGTATAGAATTTCATCCAATGCAAATGATGTAAATATAATTAACATCAACCAATTAATTAAGAAAATTTGCATCAAAGGCATCCAATCAACCAATTTATACTATCATGATAAGTTTTAATTATATGAATTAACAACATCATAGAATTCCAGAAAAGTGTGAGAGTTAACTCACATTTATTTTTTTCCGATTTGATTTCAGAGTTATTTTCATTTAATTCTAAACAGGTGTTTAAAATTAACGAAAATCCCAGTTGATTCTAAACCCTTCCGAATCAGCTCAGCATTGTAATATCCTCGATTACAATTTCAATGTCGCCGGTTTGGTTTGATTCTGATAACAATGCACAAATTACGAGTATTATAAGATCAATTGATTTAATTATATACTGACCCTTAATTAGCTTAATTAATTTTTTAATTACTTTGGTTAAATTCTCCCTCCAGGCCCATAACTTTTGCTTCACGTTCGAAAAACACACCCTGCTTCTTTGATCTGCACGAAAGCCTCATTGACATCATCAATAATATAATTATACGATTGCATTAAAAATAATATTCCCTTAATTAAAATCATTTATAACTAATTACTCTTGCTAAGCTCAGTTAATAGGCAGATTAAAACTTGATCGCTTTTTCCATGCATGATTCTTGTTCCAGCTTTCCAGGCTTTCTTCATTTTGTTCTGAAAACATGTGATTCTGTCTCATCAAAATTTTAAATTCGAGCACCCATATAAGTTCAACAATTTAATTAATAACCCTAAATCATATAATTTAATGTAATAGGGTTGAGTTTCTGATTATTTATATATAGAGAAAATTAAGAGAAGAGGGTTTAACGTTTTAAATCCCATAGTGCATGCTAACTGAAAACGACAGTGTATTCTTACGCAAGGTTTTGGGAACGATTGGGCCACGTAACCCCCCTTTATGTATTTTGCAGAGCCGAAACAATTGATTGTCCCTATTCTCAAATGTTGGACCAATCAGCTAAAATATTCCGCTATCATCCCAGATTTTTGCCCATGATATACCAAAGATTTTTAATGGGATAAGTAAAAACTTGCTGACATTTTTTACTAAGATACACAAAAGTATGCAACCAAGATCTTAAAACGATAGGTTTTATTTCTTTTTCTTTTTAATATACATATGGCCAAGATTTCCCTGGCGTTTTCATTGAGATAGTCATAAGATAGGATAAGGATTTTGCAGTCATATGAGGAAAATTTTATTTTATCCTTAAGCGAGATTTTTTTTGACAATGTGAAGATGTGTATAGACTATGGTAAGATTTGGTACTAATTTTAATGAAAGCAATGTCTGTTTTAACGTAGAATTAGCATTCGATCGTACGAGCGTATACAGCGTTTTAATTTGGTCATTAGCTCAAGTTATAAACAAATTCCCTTTAATTTAATTAAATTTATTTAATTAATTTTTATACAAACTAGTTGCGTGTTGAGGGCCATTAAGGTCAAATACAATATGCGATTGCCACGAAATTTATTTTCATACAATAATTTAACATTACGGATCCAATAAAACTGTTTTCATTAAAATTCGCGACTGTTTTAGAATTTACTATTTTTAACTCAATTAAATTTAATATAAAATACCCATTTTCTGCCAAATCAACATTAAACTGATTATTTTAAAATTTTGTTACCTTCCATAATATTCAAATATCATATATAATTATATAGAAACCATTTTTATAAAATTTCAGATTAAAACGATATTTAATTTTATTAAAAATCCTTTTTATTCTAATAAATAAATCATTATAATTTATAAACGATTCCATAACAACTATTTGAAAATTTGATTTGGACATAACTCAAAATCTATAATATGAAAATTTGGTTTCTCTCTTCCATTAGAAACTTATAATCAAATAGATTCAAACAATTCTCATTTCAAAGAATTCCGACTTAAAATGGACTCTGTATATTTAATTGAAGTTCGAAATGTAATATTACAAACTATCGCGATGTTACGAGCTTGTTTATAATTATATATAAATTATACGTTCAAGCTTCATTCAATAAATAAATATAAATTCATTTATATTCCCATATCTACATTTAAAGCCAAATTAAATGTTTAAACAAAACGATTTAAAATCTTGGTTATTACAGCAATGGCCTTGGTAGAAATATCTAGAATATATATAATTCTCTCCCCAGAATATGCAAACAACAAATTTTATTTATAAACCATGTTTTTATTTGGAGGCGAAATGGTGTAATGGAGGCATGGAAATGAAGAATGGAGTTGTACGGGATGGGGGAGGACTAGAGGCTTATTTGTAGTTTAAGTAAAATAATCTAAGCCACTGGATATTATGTTTTTAATTTGGACCATCAAATACAAAGAAGAATCCGAAAGCACCACGAAAAATCCCCATGTTCGGTCGATTTCCTGCTTGGCAAGAAAGTTGTCAATCCAGGGCATTGGTTGACACACCTTCAACGTGGGTAGACCCATGGGTCGACCCTATTCTATTTTGGGTCGTCCCATGGACGTTCCCATTTACATATATATACATATACATATTTTCCTTGTTTTAATATTAAATTCAAATTTCAAACTTTGATTTGCTATAACTTCTTCGTTTCAACTCCGGTTTTACATAAACCAAATGTCCATCAGAACCAGAAAATCGTAACGGACTCAATGGCAAATACACATTTCCCAGTTCCCAATATTTTTCAATTTATTCTTTAATTAATAATTTCATTAATTAATTCCCTTTGCTGAAATTTTAGGTTGTTACATTTTTAATTTTAGAAAAGACCAACAAAACCCAAAACCATGGTCTTTCAAGGATAAAGGACTAGTCAATGACAGTGTCGGCAGGAGAATCCAATGCCCAAGCCGCACTTGAATTTTGTTGCCCGTTCCTATATAAATTTCATCCTTTTTTTAATATCGGACATAGGACCATAAAGATTAACATATAAAATATTTGTTGCACTCAAAAAACAAATAAAATAGACTACACTATTCCATAGCCAGGCTAAAATCTCTCTAATCATTACCAAATGCATGTACAACATGGTTCGATTTTGACTTATATTGTAAAAATTGCACAAACATGGTTAGAGCGGCTTAGACGATTAAGCTTTAAGCTTTGCTAGAATTTATAATAAATGTGAAAGTTGGGGTCGTTGATAAAGAAAACGCTAGGGATTGCAATAGCAAAAACATGACCTACGTATATATACTTTAATTAAAAACTAACTATTACACATTGTCAAATGGCATTTATATTATTAATGTATACGGATCATAAATATGATAAGACTATAAATTGGTATTTTGGGTTTCCAATAGCAAAATAAATAATATTAGTACATTAGCAAACATAGGAACAAGTGAACAACTAAATAAATCTAATAAAATAAAAGAACTAAAAAAATACTTTAACTCGCGTGAGAAGATGGAGCAACAACAGCCAGTAAGAAAATAGTTGAAGTGATGATATTTGACAATGGAGATTTGTAAGTTCGGGTAGCAAATGGGGTGGTTAAGGAAACAAATTGAGTTGGACGAAAGAACATAAATCACACACTAGAGACTCGGCGAAGGAATTAGGGTTGGAGACGAAGGAAGATGACAACCCTAAATTTTATTGCATGGGATTAAAGAGGCAAGCAGGAAAACATGAAAATTTCCAATGCCTAGACCTTTTTTTGCCCTAATCCTAAGGGTTGCCTAAGCCCATGGGCTTGTTGGGCTTCCCCCTGGGTCGACTTTGGTCAATGAAGGAAAAGCATTAACGTTTCTAGTTTTTGAAATATAAAAGGGATCGAAAAGTGCAATAGTTTTGCAGAAAGTCGAAATACCAAAAAAAATTGTCAAACTGATAAACCTTCCTTTATAACGAAATAAGAACAAGCAAAAAATGTTAGGCGATAAAAAATTAAAACAAAAACCAGTGATTTTTCAAATCAGATTTATCAAAGAAAAAAAATAAAACTAATACAATAGTTAAAGCTTGTGACAAAAAACAAACCACAGATAAAGCACCTGATTATTGCACTACAACTCGCAACTCTAGTGAGATCGATCACCGCCTCGGAAACACAAAACCTTAAGCCTATTAATTACTTTCGTTCCACAACTTTCGACTTGGACGACAAGGAGCAGAAGAAGATATGACATTATAAGTAGAATTAAAGACAACAAATATGAAGGGAACGAAACTATTTTCGATTTCTAGAATCACCAGATTATGAGGAGGAGCCTTCAGAAGGAAGAGACGAAAAATATTAGCAAAGGGAAGACACCATTTATTTAACTTAAAAAATTTAGATAGTAGAAAGCATAAGTTGTTACAAAGTCTAATTTGTGCATCTAATCTATAATGACCCAGATTTTTGGTTGATTTATTTTAAATATTTAATATCATTTTAAATATTGAGTTGATAATATAAATGAATTTTTATATTTAGTTATCTATTTAATAATCGATTTTGATTTAATATCGAATATATTAAATTATCGTAATACGAAATATATTTCAAGTCAAAATTTAATACTAAGTCAAAATGATTCAGATGATTAATAGAAATTCTATTTGAATAAGAAAGACGATAATAATAATTTATTATCAAAGAATAAAATATTTTGAATTTACTTTATATCGATTAAAATTTTATATCTTTTCCAGACGATTGAATGAGGCTCCTGAACCTATTCTAGAGTGTTCAGAATGGTGGTTAAACCCTAGATATGTAAGTTGTGTTTCGATTGAAGTTTAGGACCTCGAAATATATTATTATAAAATTTAGCAGATAAGCTTGAAATCAAATCGGTATCTACTTAAAAAGCATAAAAGATTTTTAAATCAAATCATAATTTATTTCATGAACAAATTGTTTTCCTTACCTCCTAAGCAAACCAACAGAAGTACACGTCGTACTCTAAACATTTAATTGCACAAGCCTATCTTCTTCCTTGAGCTAGAATAAAATGTTCCTCCATCTATATAATAGCGCAGTTGACCCGCCTTTTGGCAAGGCCGTCAACCCATGGACCTGTCATAAGACCGCTTAAGGCTCGAGCTGGGCCTTGACAAGCCCAGACATTCTCAGAAGAAGTGGTGGAACACTCCTAGACATAAAAGACCTGGGCTTGATGGTCTTGAGATGAGATTACACTACAACTATGACTTGGTCATGAGATCTATTTAATAACCTACTTAATTGGTCCAACTACCTATTCTAAAGCCTATAAACTTGGATCAAGCTATACTTATGCTGCCACATATTGAAGGGAACTTCTCTACATAATCAAGACTCAGCTCCATTATCCGCTATTCACATGGATCAACCAACACATGGCACCTCCAATTATTGAAGCCTACTGCCTATGAATACACCAAGCTATACAACAAAGAAGAGGACTTTTGGCTGAGATCTGAGCCTGACTTTATAGCTTATGCATGCCCTCCACAACTCAATCATGGCTGCCAACCACTTTCACCTCAAAAATGCTTGCTATATTCATCAAAAACGATTATGTAATAGAGATCCTGACGATCTCATTCATTGTATCTCCGACTTTATGATATTATTATGAGATTATAAAGTGGACGTAGGCTCGTTAACGCCGAACCACTATAAAAATGCTATTGTCTTACTTTTTCTTGCTTTTTCTCGCTTTCTCTGATATTTCTTCATATATCATGCTCAAATCTGACTTTTGGCCGTTGATGACCACTTTTTGGCGTTGGTGCTTTCACTGAGAAATGAATTTTCAACGTCTTAAGGGTTTTTCTCAACTTTTGGATCACCAAGTTCAAGACAAAATCCTATTTTCAGTCATCTTCAGCAGCCATGGTTTCCAATACTTCTGCATATGCTTTGGAAAGTAGAAGCATCAACATCTACATAAAAAAAACTGTTTTTTTCAGTTCTGGGTTCGACCCCAGTCGGGTTGACCCTTCCTGGTCGACATCGACCCGACCAAAGAACCAGCCAATAGGAATTGCACTTTGGAAAGCCCCCAGTATGTAGTTTGCCACATAGCAGGTCATGGGTCGAGGTGAGATCAGTTTGAACAGCCATCGTCGTAACGATGTTCAAGTCCAGGTCGACCGACTTCGGATCGACCGACTCGTCTGAAGCTCTCCAGGTTGACCGACTCCTCTGAAGATCTCCAGGTCGACCTGCTTCGAACCGACTTTTTCAGATATACCAACCCGGATTACTAGTCATTTCTAAAATCTTGCACATTGACCCGAGACAAGGTCATTTTCAGAAAAAATGCATTTTTCTAATCGTTTCAGAAAAGACTCCATCTTCCAAAATCGAAAAAATCGTGCGGTGCCCGCATTTTCGACCTAACCTGCTAGGTCAATCGCCGCCGGGACTGTGGGGCCCCGGACCCGCTTGACGACTCGCCTTCGGCTTGGCATATATTTTGGCCAACAATAATCATAAAGACTTATCATCCAAGATTCGACGGATGGTCTGAGAATATCAACAGCAAGATGGCGATGACTCGGATCCTTCTAAGAGCCATCACCCCCATTTACTGAGGTTATTCAATCCTGATCGACTGCTTCAGTCTTGCCCGAAGATCGGCAAGTTAAAAGTTTGAAACACTTAAGTCTGGATGTTTATTGATTATCTATATATCGGCTCCCCTTCCCCGACGTGGAATCAAAGACAACCACAGATGGACGAGGCATGTCTACATTCTTAACCTCTATATCCCACTTCCTAACATGGAAAAGACAAAGCTTCTATAAGCATGGATCCATTGTTCTTCTGCCGATCAAAACCTTAACACCCACAGGATGAGATACCATTATTAGCGGTTCTGATCTGACTACCTGACCTTTATTCCTTGGCAACGACGTGGGGGCAAGAAGGCGATTCAAAGGAAACTCGCCCTCATCATTCACCCACAAAGGCCGCTTGATTGCCTTTATTATCCCAGTACCCCGATCCAGGTCTAATCGTTCTTAGCATTGCCGCCCCCATGAGGATTTGAAAAGACTTCCTTCATCAATTAAAGCTTCAACGATCATCACCTGTCAGAGATGGGACAAGTCAGAATGGGCTGGCAAAGGATATGCGATACCATTCTCATTTTGAATAATACTCATTCCCTTAACAGGATTTTTTATACCCATATCTTTTTATCTTTACATGCTTTATGAGTAATTTATGTGACTAATAACTCTTATGAATTTTTGTGTGAATGATATAGGTACCCAGAGTCTGGTACTGATCATACTTCCAATACCTGCATACAGAACTACAAAGCATTGCCATAACGGGCCTGACTGAAGCGCTCGTTTGCAGAATCATCTCATCCGTCCGAGAAAAGTTACACAGCTCAAGATGGATTTGACATGACCATCCACTACTCGGCTCATCCGTGGCATGACTCAAGATAATTGTGCATCGATCATTGCATTTGAAAGTTGAGATCCGACTCCAGATGGACGCGGTTCGACTGTCCATACGACCAGACCCTGCACTCGATGCCATCGAATTACATAAATCCGAATAAAGGAGGCTGCACTTCCCATCAACATACTTACTTTCCAATCATGCATTTTTCCTTTACCTTCTCCTTGAGTTATTGGCATGACTAACCCGTTAAAATTCGTATATGAATGATGCAGGTACCCGAGGTTTGGTACCAATCACCCCTTCCATAGTTTGATCGGAGGAACGTAAAGTTTGGCGAACGTGATTCAAATATTCACCCGCTTACTCTTGGCCCGACGCCAACAATCTGACATAAATCAGGTTCAATCATCCATTCACTGACTTTTTGCCCTTGACGTAGGGGCAAGAAAATAAACGCACATGAATTTGACGTGTGTTATGTTTACATGGGCATACTAATGAGGCCTCCTCATCCTCTAGCCTTTGATTCGCCAAGAAAGACGTAGAGATGTATTCGGGTGTGACATAAAAATCCAACAGATCGACGACTCCATCCCTTGATCCGACGGGAAGAGCACAACAATGACTGGGACACGTCCATGAACAACATAATAACTTTTTCCTTCGATGTAGGGGCAAAAGAGAAATGTTAAGACGGGGATGAGTATGAATCGACCGCTCTCCAACGACGTCTCTAACTCTTTCCCATGACTTTAATGGGATGAGTATAAACTCAATAGGGGCGTGAACTGACCACCCCTGATGGCGACCTTCGCCCTTGACGTGGAAGCAAAGGGACGATGCCAAGGCAAATATGATCCGACTGTTTGCCCGATTAACTCTAATCCTCAGAGCTTGGATATGAGTATAAACTTAGGACGAGTGTGACAGGCGCGCCAAGATTTAAGACCCCTTGATCTATAAATCTAACCCAAACTAACTTTGGGAGAGTATAAAGGACGAACCACGACGTCCATAACTCTAACTCTCACAACTTGAGAGAGAGTATAAATCTGTTGGGTAAGTGTGAATGGTGCACCACGACTTAAGACCACTAAACCCATAACTCTAACTCTTACGACTTGGGACAGAGTATAAAGGACAATGCTGCGACGTACATGCAATCTCCATCGCCCTCCGACTGAGGACAGGATTATAAAAGACTTATGGGCCGAACGTCCGAATGACTTAACCCGGTTCCCACCCGATGCTGGGGGCACGGGCATAGATTTCTGAGACGACCCCAAATCCCGTACCGACGGAGACAAGGGTTATCTTTGGAATATAACACAGAAACAGATAATAGCAGAACAGAATTAAATAAATACACCAAAGAATGAACAATAGAATATACTGGATAAAAGTAATCATCAGAGTTACACAGTATACAGGATCATACTTAGTAAAAATATAGTTCAGCTATACATAAATGTCTACAGCGGAAAACAAACATAATATGTACAATAGGAGCTGAACAGCATAAAAAGAGATAAATGATAGAATCCATCTTCAGCTCCAGCTATCTAGAAAGAACTAGCTAAACCTGAATACAAGGCTGCCCGTGTGGAAAAAAGGGGCACCCGAGTTTGAGAGTGAAACAAACTACGAGTCAGTCATGGGACTGGTATGAGAAATCTACTCAACACATATAAAATTTGGCTAATCATAGGACCACGCCACTTTCGTGGAACGGGTTTACTCCATTGGATTGCCAGTGCTTTAAAACAAATCTTTCTTTTAAACATCGCACTGCTTTTTTATAAAAATGAAGCCGTTATAAGACTCAGTTCCCATCACACAATGCAACGCAAACCGAAGGATAGAGTTTTTACCTTATAATGGCCAAAATATGCTTGATACGAATAAAACAAAGGCATTTGATATTATTGCTAGTGTTTATATGTTTTGAAAACAATTTCAAATCATAACTATCAATCGTAGACGGCATGGGTACCATATATCATGTCGCCATATATATATACAATCAAAACCGCATAGTCACGTATTTGAAAATTGGATTTCCGTCATGAACCAAGGCAAAAGAGAGTCCTTACCGACTTCGTGACTCTCTAGCCCGAGCCACAGGATCAGAACGCATCAACCCTTTAGATCGTCAGGGCCGGTCCACCGATGTGGATTATTATGCCTGAACACTACGTCTCCCCGCCCTTTGGGGCGTAAATGAGCCAATGAATGACTCCATCGGACCCAGATCGTCCGATCAAACCGAGGCGCCTCGCAACAGCAACAACCACACAGGTGAAAAGTATATAAATGTCAGGGCTGGTAGGTCATTGACACCACCCTAGCTAGAAAGAAACGCAGGCCCTCCCTGATGTCCTTCTCCCGTTTCTGGTTCATACCGGGGTGTGAGGCTCGCGATTTCACGTTATACACAAAGCTACGCCACACAGGCAGTGCTTTGATCATCACCACAAGACTTTGCTTTTCAACAGAAGCCCTGATCACTGCATCTTAGCATGCCACACAGGCAATTCATGCCATGCGACTGATGTCCATCGATATACAACCTCTGAGCTCGTGCGTTTCAGAGAAGGGCGTTAAGCAAAAGAATAAATTCTCCGCCGCCAAACAGATGTATATTTAATAGAGATCAATCAACACAGAATAAAATCCAATGTCAGACACACAGTCCATTTACAAGTCCGTTCTGGGTCTGAACGAAACCGGAGGCACTAAATACCTCGCAAACCCTTCGATCACCACGTACGTCTGGACGATCACCACTCATTATCCATATTTCGGGATGCCTCCCAATCAGGACCTCGGTTACCATCCAAACGAGGTGAAGATCTCCGGTCTTCGACCACCGTCTTCATCTTCGACTTTCAATCGTCGGTCAATTATTTGAAATGAGAATTAACTCGGCCTTTTCAAATAATTCACGTATATTTAGAATTTCAAATCAATTTATTTCAATGGTTAAATTATTTGACAACACCAATTTTGTTCTTTAATGTAATTTTCACACCAAACAAATTCAACCATCAAATACCACATAAATCGAGCAAATTCAGTTTATTTTCATTCCATATCGTTTATGATATTTTATAACGATTTATCGTTATTTTTATTTATTTTAAAATAGCCAATTTATTCAAAACGACGCTTCGGGGCATAATGCGGCCGTGGCGCTGTTTTTCTTCAGATTTGATTTACACATATCTGAAAATCTAACCGTTGGATCTTCACAAAATTTACATCATTAGAAAGGTCTTTTCAAAATGAATCCAACGGTTCCAGTTTCGGGAAAATCCGACGGTCGGATCTCCCGGTACAATCGTTTGAAGTTTCGATTTCAAAATACGAACTGCAGCGTCGTTATTCGATTAAATATAATTATATTTATAAATATAAATAAATATAATCGTTTCTGGCGCTGTTTTTCTTCAGATTTGAATTAAACATTCCAGACAATCCAACCGTTGGATTTTTACAAGGTTGGTGCCGTTGGAAAGATTTTTCCAAGGCGAACCCGACGGTTGCGGTTTCGGGAAAATCCAATGGTCGGATTTCCCGCACTAGTTGTTTGAAATCACGGTTTCAAAATACGAACTGCACGGCCACGTTTCGTTTAATTTTATTTATATTTATATATTTATATAAATATAGTTCATTCAACAATTTCAATATCGTTTTCACTTCAAATATTTCACTAACGCCTTAAAATTTTGGAAAATTTCGCCATAACCTCCTTTGTACGGGAGGGGCTGGGAAAATTCCCAAATAGCCACACGGGCGTCTCATGTCGAAAAGAAAAAGAAAAAGCCAAGCGGCTAGCCAACAGGCTCATAAAATCATCACCCAAACAAAATAGTAAATGTGTACCTATTTGTCGGGCACAAAATTTTATTCCTCTTCTCTAGCCCCTTTGCTATAACCTGTTCAATAAATATGCATGTACATATATATAGTTCTTATCACTTATCATTTTCTATTCAACTTCATATTCGATTTCTTTTGGTTTAAAAACACCATTCATTCTAATGTTGCATGTATAAGCACAAATCATATCATCAGCTAATTAATGAATATTTCAACTCATATATATTTATTTGAACGAGTGGCTATTTTTAACACTTCACATTTCAACGATTCATGCATATAATAAAAATGTGATTTTTATTGTAAAACAATTCATTTCAAAACACTATTATTTTATATAGTTTATATAGGTGATAAAAACAGGATTTTTATTAGAAACAATTTCTTCCAAAACGAGATTATTTTACACAGTTCATATAGTCGATAAAAGGTGATTTTTATTATCAGACAATTTATTTCAAAATATGAATACCATTCAACACATGAATTTCAAATCAACGAATGAAAATCGATTCAACACATGAAGGTTTTCTATAGTTTCTATATATAGATAAAAATGTGATTTTTATATTTAAAACGCGAATACCATTCAACACATGAATTTCTAATCAACGAATGAATATCGATTCAACACATGAAGGTTTTCTATTCAATGAATAAATATAGTTTTAGCAAATGAAAATAATTCAAATACATGAATATTATTCAAAATTTCGGCAGCATAACGGCAGGGTAGTTAAAACCGGGACCGTCCCTAGTACGGCTCCTCGCTCTACCTTAAAACCTCGCGGTTTTTGACAATCGGGATCATGCATCTAGTTCGCACGCAGGCGGCATGTATATATTTATTTCATTTCCACAAACTAATCCTATGTGGTTTCAACCAAATATTTTTCAACCACAAACGGGTATTTTTCAACCACAATCAATCAATATCAACCACAAACAATCCCAAACAACCATTCGCTATCAATCAATTTTCACACCAATCACAATCAATAAATATCGTCCATGGTTTGTGGACGAGGGGCGTATATATATATATATAGCAATTCACTTTTATTTCAACCATATATAATTTTTACAACGCATATATAACTTATACATCGAACATACAACTTATACAACGCTTATACATGAGGTGTACAACGCTTATATAACTCATACATCGACTATATAATTTATACATCGTCGTTTTCCATATTGTTTTTAAATTAGAAATCTCACATTGGGTTCCACTCCACCAAAAATAGCAGAAGGCTCAGAAAAATATGCGGTCTCTTCTAAAATGTAGAAGACGTCCACACGAGTCCACTGTCTCTTGTTTCACTGAATTTCGTCTAGAAACGAAAAAGATATGTAATTTTAAATATCCAACAATTTAAAAACGTAATTAATTAAATCAATAGCGTTTAGAAATGCTACCTTTTCCTCGTTTGAAATCAACAGCCGATGTCGACTATGGTTCCAACCTAGGGTTGGATTTCGCGCCGCCTACGGCCACCGTGCGTCAGATCAGAACCCTCCACGACCTCCGCCGCGTCACCGCCTCCAAGCTGCTGGAGCACCGCCCAGTTCGAACGCCCCCCTCCTCAAATCTCGTGCGACTGGCGGCACTTTGGGGCTCGATTTCGAGCCAGATACTACACGAAAAATTGCAATACTACTATGGATTTGAAGAGCACACTTTCTTCTTGGATTTGCTTCAAGAATTTTCAAAAACCGTTGAGTAGATGGAGAGAAAATCGAACGAGAAGTTTCGAGCCTTCTCCGCCTTTGAATCGGGGTATACGGCGGCTAGGGTTTAGTTTTTTAAATTTTTTTCTATTTTCTGATTGGTTGTGAGGATTTTATAATGTTTTAATTTCCAAAAATACCCCTTTATTAATACGAACCCCGAATTCAACCCAACGACTGTCGTCCCTAGCGTTTTACCCCCATTCTGAACACAATGGGATATGTTTCGTAGGCCCATTCGACTGTTTGATTCAGTTTTTCCTTCAAATTAAAATATAAAACATTCAATATTTAATTTGAACGTACACTTCAATTTGCCAGGGCCACAAATTGATTCGAAAAATTCCAGAAAAATAAATCTAGCTATGTTTTGACGATACGGTCCCAACAAAACTAGTTTCGTCGAATTCTGAGACCGTTTGCAAAAAGGCCCATTTTTGGTCGATCCAATTTAACTGTGATTGGCCAAAACACATTTTGCTTTGCCACGCTCACATACTAGCTTCAAAAATTATGAAATTTGAAACCTAGCGATAACTTCACATCCCGGATCCAAAAAAGTGGTTTCGTCGAATTCCGAGGTCGTATGCAAAATGGCCAATTTCACGGGCTATATAAATTCCATAGCGACCTTTCTGAATTCATTCGGCCATAACTTTTGCTTTCCGCTATGAAAATTCGATTTTTCAGATTCGATAGAAAGGTATTCACTAACAGATTTAAATATTTTTGGTTTCACTAAAATTCGTTTTGTTTTGCACCCGGTACAGTCCGACAAAGTTTGAATTCAATTTTCGAAACTGTAGCGCCTTTTCAAGCCTTGTTTATAATTATAATTAATTATATTCGTTTTCAATTGACGATTCGGACTCACTTTTCATCTCAATTATTTAAAATATTTATTTTAAATATTTAAAATCCATTATTTTAGCCAATTTAAAATTTTAAATTGGTTTAGATTTTCTGGGTCGTTACAATTTCTGAATTAACTTCAAACACGCTTCAGACACGACCCATGTTTCAAAGTTAAATGGAGGCTACAGGCATTATACCTCCAAACTACGACACTTAGTACCTTGACACTTTGACATTTAATAATTCTATGCTACATAGATTAGCACTCAACATGTTTTCATTTCGAGCTATAATTGCTTATGACTTAAAGATTGACTTAGTAGCTTGCAAGACTAAGCTAACTATTCTTTTTCAAATTGCAAGATTATGTACAGATACAAAGCAAAGACACGAGGGACACACTCGCATACAACAACAAAGAGGTCGTGTTCGAAGGAATGACGTCGACTTATAATGCTAAGCTTCCCACACGACTCAATGCAATGACCGAAAGGAGACCTTGAGAGTGGGATTATCAATAACACATCACATGATTTAAGGCAACAACTGAAAGAGGGCTTTGAGAGTGATATCTAGAATCGACACACATACCAAGAGCAACGACAAGTTTTCACATTGCAAGTACACTGAATATAAGATGCATTAGCTCGAGCATTTGGAAGGCCGCATGTGGACCACGAAAGGGTGTAGAGTGTCCATCCATTGACTGATACCAACCTACTTCCCAATTGGAAGGGGAAGAAAGAGAGCATTCAAAGTGACTACTATCTGACCTCTCGCAGCCCAACTTCGATCCTCAGAGCTTGGATGGGAGAGCAGAAACTGATATGGGTTGAATACCAACAAATCATTTTGCATCAAACTCACGACATGATGAGGAAGTAT
Source organism: Allium sativum (assembly GCA_030737875.1). NCBI lineage: Eukaryota > Viridiplantae > Streptophyta > Magnoliopsida > Asparagales > Amaryllidaceae > Allium > Allium sativum. The sequence continues at coordinate 1,029,955,245 of CM060916.1, read as the reverse complement.
GAATCCTGAGAAGACATGGATTTGACGTCCGCTACTCAGTCAAGCCCCAATGGCTAGGGACGAAGAGCATGAGCCATGAAAAGCATGAATCTACTACTTGACTACTCTATGCACATTTTCAACTTCTTAAAATTTCGCAGGATCTCAAACTACAGCCAAAAATGATGACCTCAATAGAACTGTGCATGAAGAGCAAACTCAACAAGAATATGATGACCATTTTGGACTACGGTGGAACATAAACAAAGGGGATCGACCTAATTGGCTCGAATGATGAGAGTAACTAAGTTCATTAGCGCTCGATGAGCCGATCCTCATTTTCTAACTAAAGTGAAGGAATGATGCCTAGGCAAATGAGATTCGACTATTTTCATGTTCAACTTTAACTCTCGCCGACTCGAGAGAAAGTACAAAATGACTTGGGTTGGCTAAGATCGCCAAACCTGCAACTTTATCCTGAAACAACGACGGAGAGTATGAAGACTTATGGATTGGATGTCCGACTGACTTAGCTTCACCACTACTGACGCTGAGGGCAAGAGCACTGGCTTCGTTTGTACCCCACCGACATTGTGGGATTGGGGCTCAGCTTACAGACTGGCTTTGAACACGTCTTTGACTTGACATGTGATTCAAAGGATATATACCATACCTTCCGACTATGACAAGGCTTGGGTTACTCATTCAAGTGAGACCGCTTATGAGTTCAACATGACTTGCCTTACTCATTCAAGTAAGGCAACTTATGAGCAAAACATGACTTGGAAGACTCAAATCACAAGTACATTAAATAGAGAGCGAGACTCACTTTTCTACTGCCTTATGATTTTGACAATCATAATAGACATCGACTCACATGATTTCAACAACATCTCGTATTGACTCATGTGTGATCATTGGACCATAAAAATGATCCGGAGCGATCGTGGATTTCATTAAATATGGTTTGACATGACCACAGATTTCCAGTCTTTTGTTAATATGATCGGGAGTGATAATGGTTTTCTAGCTTTCTGGTGTCAAGATATGGCGATCATTGATTCCTAGCCTACTATTCCAAAGACTCGAGAAGTAAAAACCCATATGCGATGATAAGTTCACAGGCCATTTCTGATTTTCTATGCTATATCATGACTTGGATAACCGAACCATGCACTGACTTTTGTGTGGCTAATGGTCTGACTTGACCTTACACTTGACCATGCTCTCGACTTGCATAAGAAGATGACACCATTCGACGAAGACTCTTTATGACGACCATGTGCAGAAGCCAACGGCACAACTTAGCTTATGACGATATCATTCGACCTCTTGACTTGACAAGGTAGATAAGAAAAAGAATTCAAGCTTCAATACTACTTCCAAAGACATGACAATTCGACATTGTTTTCCCGAAGATGAATGACATTCCAAAGAGATGCAGTTCGACTTACTCAAAGTACATCATGTCTGCCACACGATGTACTTTGAGGGGCAAAGTGTTGACCCACCTTTTGGCAAGGCCGTCAACCCATGGACCCGTCATAAGACCGCTTAGGGCTCGAGCTGGGCCTTGACAAGCTCAGACATTCTCAGAAGAAGTGGTGGAACACTCCTAGACATAAAAGACCTGGGCTCGATGGGCTTGAGATGAGATTACACTACAACTATGACTTGGTCATGAGATCTATTTAATAGCCTACTTACTTGGTCCAACTACCTATTTTAAAGCCTATAAACTTGGATCAAGCTATATTTGTGCTACCACATATTGAAGGGAACTTCTCCACGTAATCAAGACTCAGCTCCATTATCCGCTATTCACATGGATCAACCAACACATGGCACCTCCAATTATTGAAGCCTACTGCCTATAAATACACCAAGCTATAGAACAAAGAAGAGGACTTTTGGCTGAGATATGAGCCTGACTTTATAGCTCATGCATGCCCTCCACAACTCAATCATCGCTGCCAACCACTTTCACCTCAAAAATGCTTGCTATATTCATCAAAAACAATTATGTAATAGAGATCCTGACGATCTCATTCATTGTATCTCTGACTTTATGATATTATTATGAGATTATAAAGTGGACGTAGGCTCGTTAACGCCGAACCACTATAAAAACGCTGTTGTCTTACTTTTTCTTGCTTTTTCTCGCTTTCTCTGATGTTTCTTCATATATCATGCTCAAATCTGACTTTTGGCCATTGATGACCACTTTTTGGCGTCAACAAGCGCGCACCCTCCTTATTACCTATTTTATTCCCATTTCCCTTCGTTCAATTTTTCCAATTAAATCAAAGCTGTCGTGTGCTTCAACTAACAGCGAGCTTCAACAAGTAAAATAAAATCAAATTCGATTGAAAAAGCTTCAGGAATTTATGGTCATCCTTCCTCATTATTCAAATAAAATAAAAAAAGAAATAAAAGGGAAAATCAATTTCGAGAACCCTGATGTTCGTGAGCGACGTGAAGAAAGTGTTGAAACTTTATGTGATTCGAGTCTGGGTAGGGAACTGGGTGGTTCGATGGTGAAAATCGCGAGGCCTGGGGTTGGTGCTTGGTTCGAAGGTGATTCAGTGGGTGAAATCGAAGGCTTCGGTGGGTATTTTAAGTTGTATTACTAAGTGAGAATGTGGAATTGATGTATTTGAATTTTGGGAAGGCGTCCATTCAGGCAAATACTGGGAAGACTGGAGTCGATCCTTGAGTTGGAGTTCGTTAAACTGATGAACGAACTGGGATGGTGTGTTATTAAGGAAGGATGGAGATTACGGGTTTGTGTTTTTGGGATCACAGGTGCAATAAATATGGATTGAGTTTGGAGTTAGCGGGAGCAAAATGGGTTGCAATAACCTGGAAGGAGGTTGAAATCTAGTTTTAAGGATCCGGTAGCAGTTGCATGTATATATTGGTAGACAAGAACTTGAAGTCGTTGTTTCAAAGGTGAACCATGTTTTTCAAATACTACATCAATAGTTTTTTTCTAGAAGCTGGGCAATAGATTTTTGGGGGTCAAACTTGATGATTCACAACTTCCAATGGAAATCAAAAGGGAGGAACAAGGAAAATAAAAGAAAAGATTAAGGTATAAGATACAATTTTTTAGATAAAATTTGATTTTTAGTTAAGGAAAATTATATAGCTAATATAAAGTTGAATATTTATAAATACACTATTTAATTTATACAAGGTAGAAAATGCTAATGCAAGTCGAGATGGGCCCGAGCGGGAATTGGATTAGGAGATTTTCTGGAATCAGTCAGAATGAAAACTGAATGCACCAGTTTATTTCATCAATAAAAATCACTATGAGTAAATCTCACTCATATTTTTATTTAGAATTATTTTATTCGTTAAAATAATTGTTCGTTGGTTGTTTGCATGTAATAAAATATTATTGTGGCTTATAAATATATGTTAGTTATTTAGGATTGGTGTTTGTGGCTATTATATATATATATTGGTGATTGGACAGTTCCCGCAGCGCGGATGCCCGTAGTATCATTAGCGGATGACCCTATACGCCCCACGCTATGATAGTGGTGACCTTTTATACCACGATATCCTGACTCGAAGGAGGATGGGTATTATTTATATTGGCTAACGTCTCTGGATGCAGGAAAATTGGTTGGAGGGATCCAACTGCATTCCTCAAAATTTATTACTGTTTGATTTCATATATATATATATATTATCGTATATGATGTGTTAATTGATAACTGGGTGGTTTGATTGTTCAAGTATTACTGGGCCCTAAATGTTGATTTATAAAAATACCATAAAATGATATTTAGAGATTAAAAAGGCAAATCTATTTTTCCAAAAATGGAATTCAAATTTTGAATGGACTAGAAATAATAACTTGTTTTGTAAATAAAAATAAGTATCGAATTTATAAACGGCGTTACATATTAGATAATGTAGTGAATTTCTAAACAGTGTTTATAAATAAATAGATTATTTTTTGTTGGATATTACTAGGAAATGGGATGAATTTATAAGTGATGTTTATAAATAAAGTGGAATGATTTTCATTGGATAATCAGGGAATTGAAATGAATTTATAAACGGTGTTTATAAATGAAGTGGAAAAATTATCATTTGATAGTTTGAATATTTAAATTCAAATGTGAATTTAAAAATGGAAATGGGGAATCATTTTAAAGAAGTAAACGTTGAAATTTATTCTGATGTTCAGAATGTAAATTGAACTAAAAATAAATCCGTATGGATTTATGATTTGAATTCGATTAGATCGAATTTGTTTAAATAAAATATTTTCAGAAAAGATATTAGGATTGATTGTATTAAATAGAAGTTTAAATTTAAATATGAAAAAGGACTCTATTTTTATATAGATAAGTTACAATAAATAGAAATTTCCAAAATAAGATTTTGGTTTCAAATAGATTTCGAAATGGACTTGTTTAAACATTAAATAAGTAAATTTATAAACGATGTTTATAAATATGGTGAATAAATTATCAAGAGATAATTGTTAACTTTAAATTCAAATATGAATTTAAAATTAAATTTGAAATCATTTCGAAAAAGGAACGACAGTTTTATTCCAGGATTCGGAATATAAAAAGAATTGGGTTTCAGGTAGATTTGAAGTGGAAATTGTTTTAATATATAAAACAAGGAAGATGAATTTATAAACGGTGTTATAAATTTAGTGAAATAAATTATCATTTGATAATTTAGGAATTTAAATTCAAATATGAATTTAACAATGAATTGGAAATCATTTCGAAAAAGGAACGACGGATTTATTTCTGGAATACGAAATATAAACTGAGATGAGATAAATTAGAAGGATTATAATTTGAAATTCAATTATATCGAATTTTATTTATAAAGGAATTAGAATTTAATATAGAAGATTGAATTATAAATAAATTTATAACTGGGATATGAAATAATTGGCGATTTGAGATAATCAGAATTATTAAGTTGAATTTGGTGAATTGGTTTAATATATATTAAAGTATATTAGAATGAAGTTTGAATTTATATATAAATGAAGTTTAACATGTTTATATATTAAATATGATTAAAACAAACTCGTCGCGGCGTGGTAGTTCATAAGTTTGCGTTTCAAACTTCAATTGAGTTTATAGAACTCAATTTAAGTCGGAATTCTTTGAAACAGGACCCGTCAGGACCGATTAAATAAATGTTTTCTAATAGAAGAGAAAAATCTAGATTTCGTCACATAGATTTTGAGTTATGTCAAAATCAAATTTTCAAAAAAACAGTGCCATAACCATTATAAAACCATAACGGTTTATTTAAATAAATAGAAGGATTTTAATTAAATAAAATCTAAATTTCCATTAGAAAAATCTAGACTTGATATAGGAACTCAAGTGGAGTAAGTGAACTGATTTTTGAAAATCTGTTTTTTTTAATTATTGAATATGATTAACTAATTTGAATAATAATTAGTTAATCGAGTTTTGGTACGAAATTGGGTTTTTGTTAAGTAAATTGAATGGGTGAATTCATATTCGAAGTCAAATATGAAACTTGAACTGAAAATGGAATTCAATTGGTTTATAAGAAAATTGAAATTATATATGAACGCAATATGTTCAATTTAAAGGTGGAATAAACAAAAGAGATAATTAAATAATAAATTAGCGAATTGAGTTAAAATGGCCTGATTGAGTTGGAATCCATTTGAATTGGACGTATATATGTTAAACCAGTATGGAACGAAGAAAATGTAGATTTAAAATTTAAGTTCCCAATAAAAAGGTACACGCTTAAATTCCATATGAGAATTTATGCGCCGAATCGGCAAGTCGCTTGCCTTTTTGATTTTCTTTTTGAATGGAAAGGTTCTGGTGTAATAACCCGGAAATCCGAGCTAATTTAAAAAAATTTAAATTGGCAATTTTATTGAATTTTGGATATTTAAAATGAATTATTTTAAATAATAACGACAAGAATTATTTTTTGAATATAATTCAAACGTATATATTTATATAGCTCGACGTTGGAGTATAAATATTTATTTATAATTATAAAAGGGAATTGAAAATGGCTTGGTAGTTCGATAATTCGATTTCAAACTTAAATTGAATGTACAGGATTCAAAATAAACCGGATTTTAGCAAAACCAAAAATATTTGAATCTAATTGGGAAAATCTTTCCAATGAATCAGAAAAATTGAAATTTCATAGCGGGGATAAAAAGTTATGTCCAGTTGAAATTTCAGAATAGTCGTTATGTAATTTCGGCCCTTAGAAAATGGCCATTTTGCAAACGACCTCGGTTTTCGACAAAACCACTTTTGTTGGATCCAGGATGTCAAATTATTGCTAGGTTTCAAATTTCATAATTTTTCGAATCAGTATGTGAGCGTGGCAAAAGAAAACGTGTTTTGACCATTTCAGTTGATTTTAATCGACTGGAAAATGGCCATTTTTCAAACGGTGTCAGAATTTGACGAAATTAGTTTTGTTAGGACCGTATCGTCAATACAAAGCTAGAAAATATTTTTCAGGAATTTTTAGAGTCCGTATGTGTCCCCGATACATTGAAATGCGCGTTCAAATTCAATATATAGAGTTATATTTTGATTTTGACGAACACTGATCGAAACGATCGGATCAGCCTACGATACATATCCCGTTGTGTTCGGAATGGGGATAATTAGCTATGGATGACAGGCGGTGGGTCTCGTTTCGAGGTCGAAATAAAAAGTTGCTTTTTGGAATTTTAAATATAATAAAATATATAAAATGTTATAAAACCCCATATATTCTCCTTATCTCCCCCTCCCTTCCACATTGACTTCAAACAGTTTTAAAAAGAAAGAAAAAGGATTTCCCAAATCGCGAACGACGGATCCGCCCCCTTTCAATCGACGCCGCCGCCCCCGGTAATCCTCCCCCTCCTCCGTTCAATAAATCCGTGCCCGAAAACCCTCAGACCCCCCCCCCCACACAACCGAGCCACGCCTAGCCACAGTCCGCCGCCTCAGGCTCTGGCCCGCCACCTGAGAGCCCTCCAAGTCGCGAACTCCCCCTCCTTCCTCAGCCGCCGTGAAGACCCTCCACCCCTAAAACTCCGACTGTAAGCAATTTTTCTTTTATTTTTTTTTGTTTATTTCGATTTAATGAAAAATGATTAGTTAAAATAGAAAATTCAGTTTTTGTGATGTTAAAAATAAATATATTTTTAAAATCAGTTTTTAAACTATAAAAGATTTGATTTTTAAACTATAAAAGATTTGATTTTTAAATTATAAAAGATTTTATTTTTTTAAACTGTAAAAGATTTGATTTTTAAACTATAAAAGATTTGATTTTTTTTAAACTATAAAAGATTTGATTTTTAAACTATAAAGGGTTTGATTTTTAAACAATATAAAGATATGAATTTTTATAATATGAGAATATGATTTTTGTAGTTAGAAAAGTATGATTCTATATATAGATGTAGCGAAGTAAAAATGAGATCTTTATAGGAAGCGATATAAAAATATACTCTTTACAATGTAGGAAGCGAGAAAATATAAATAGCTGTGAAAATGGAAAATAGAATTTGAATTGTTTTGAAATATAGAATTTTCTTTGATTTGAAAATATACAATACTTTGATTTGAAAATATAAAATAGCAAGGATAAAAATATGATCTTTTAAGGTATATAGAACAGATTAAAAATGTGATTTTTATCGATAGAGTTGTAAATATATATGAAGTAGAAATAAAAATATGATTTTTATTTATTTAATGAAGTGATAAAAATATAGTTTTTATTTGAACAGCGTGAAAAGAACTACATTAGAGTTTCAAGCAGATCGAAAAGGTTCAGCAGTTCAGAAGCAAAGCACGGCGGAGTGGAACCCTCTGTGAGAACTCCTCACTTTTAATTTTGTTTTCTAGTTAAAAATATATACTAGGATGCAGACAGTGTTTAGTAGCACCCGACACCCGTCGTCCACAAACCATGGACGGCTTGTATGCTTGTTTGTTTGATTTTGATGTGTAGTTGATTGTGTGATGTGATGTGAAATGAAATAAAATATTTTATAGTGGAAAATATTTTATAGTTAAAAATAGAATTTTTAACGTGTATATGAAATGAAATAAAAATAAACAAATCGGACGATTTGTTTATATACACACATTTCACTGATATTGATTGGGACGATAAACTTTACACATCGCCCAACTGGACAAATAAAATCTATGTTTGATTGTTTGAAACCCCACATGGGTATTGGGATGATATTTGACGTACACTAATCCCGATTGTTTAGTAGTATGTCGATCGATTGATTGACAGACTGTTATAAGCATTGAATATTTATATTTGATGCTTATACAGTGTAGAATGCACTTTGGATGATGGTTGATTATTCATCGTTGTTATTGTATACATGTGTTGTAGAAAATCCATATAATTAACATTATATGGTAATTGATTGGGCCTCATTCCAGTTTTGAAAAAGAAATATTTGAATAGAAATATTTGAAAAGGAAATATTTAAAATAGAATATTTGAAAATAGGAATATATGAAGCCGTGTTGATTAGATTTACGCCATTTTGACGTGAACGATATTTATATCGATTTTATTCATTTTATAATGAACATCGAAAGTGATTTCAAAATCTGATATTTTGAATAGAAATGAATTCGAATTGAAATTGAATAGAATTGAATAGAAATGAATTCGAATTGAAATTGAATAGAATTGAAATTAGAATTAGATTGAATTGAATTGAATATAAAACGAATTCGAATTGAATATAAAACGAATTCGAATTGAATTGAATGTAAAACGAATTCGAATTGAATATAAAATGGATTCGAATTGAATTGAATTGAAAAGAAAATGAATTCAAATTGAATTAAAATCGATTTGAATTGAAATCAATTTGAAATGAATTTAAAACGAATTTATATTAGAAAATTCAATTTTGATTTGAATTTGAAATGAAGTTGAAATCGTTTAGAAAACGAATTTAAAACAATTTATAAAATACGTTTTAAAAGGAAATCGACGAAGTATATATTATATATATTATATATATAATATAATGGCCAGAATAGAACGCGCCGCGCCGCGGTAGTTCCCGAATTTCGACCATTGACTTCGAACGGATATTACGGGAGATCCGATCGTCGGATTCTCCTAAAACCGGAACCGTTGGGTTCGTATCGAAAAGAGATTTCTAACGAATATTGGAAATTAGAAATCTAATGGTTGGATTTGGAATTATGTCCAAATCAAATTTGGAAAAAGTCGCTGTAAGTGCAGTTCGATGGCCGTTGATGGAAATCAACTGTACGGGCCTTGATAAAATTATTAAAAATAGTAATAATTTATGTAAAATCATAAGAAATGATTTAGAAAGAATCAGGATGAAAAACTCCATATTTGAAAAGATAAAAATGGTCTTTTATCGAAATGAACTAATTTTGAACTAGAATTAAAATTCTATTTATTTTTAAATAAATAAATTTGATTTGAAAGGGTTTTAAAAGTAACCAGGATTTCCAACAATTGAATTGGAATGGATTTGAATCGAAATTGTCTTTGGATTATTTCGATGTTGGATTTCGTGATTATACAGATATTGTTATGGAAATTTGAAAGATATATTTATAACGTTGTTACCAATACGATATTTGTTGGTCGTAGAATTTGATATTAAATATAAGCCGATATATTTTCTATTCAGAGCCTTGTATTTAATATCAAATGTGATTTGAGTTTGTCATGAATGGTGTCTTCATTAACCCTATTCTTGAACCCAGTTGAGAAAAAGATTAAATCTTTTTATTTAGATTTAACGAAGCGTACCAATTAAATAATAATTAATTGGAATTGAATTGGCATTGATTTTTGGGTTTATCGTGAACAGTGTTTTAAACAACACTTGTTCTTTAACCCGATAATTAATGGAATGTGATTTTGGGTTGTCGTGAACGGTATCTTCAATAATACTGTTCTTAGACCCAAAGGAGTTAAGAAAATCAGAAACTAACTGGAGATTAGTTAAGTTGAATGGTTTCTGGGGTATTGATCTGATGTTGGTTTCGGCCTTCGGGGTTAATACTTAGGGAATTGCTCACTTGCTAATTTACGGTTAGGGACTGATTGAAATGTGATGTGATTTTGGGTTTATCGTGAACCATGTTTTAAATGACATTGATTCTTTAACCCAGTTAAAATTAAAACTAAGTGGAATTTTAATGAATCTTTAATTAGATTGAAAAGATCGAGAATGGAGTATCACCAGTTTTGCTCCAGACGATAGTTAAATCTTTAATTAGATTTAAGCGTGAAATGGTAATTGAATTTACCGATAACACCGTGGTGTTTGATATGAAGTATTACCAGTTTTACTTCATGGGATGAATAGGTTGGGATTGGGAAATAAAATAAATGATCACTTCGGTGTGGATCGCTAATCCCAACTAGTTTGGATAAACCCAAAAATTTGGTTTGAATTGACTTTCAAAGAATGATTAAAGAATAAATTTAAAGGAATTTATCTTTGATAAAATTAATGGGAACCTTTCCCCAAGAAATGTGAAATTTAGAAACTAACTGTAGGTTAGCTAAGCAGAACGGTTTCCTGGGTATTGATCTGATGTTGGTTTCGGCCTTCGGGGTTAATATTTGGGGAATTATTCTCTTGTTAATTTACGGTTAGTGACTTATGATCTGATGTTTGTGTAACACTTGTTTATTATATACGCGAGTTATTCGGAAAGATCGGGTTTATCCCATTCTGAATAACTGATTCGGCGATTAGTCGAAGATGAAGACGATGGTTGAAGACCGGAGGTCTTCACGTCGTTTGGATAATTACTGATGATCTTGATTGGGCCGTACACCCAATAGGAGGGAATCAGTTGGTGATCGTCTAGACGTACTTGGAGATCGATGGATATGCGGGGTACTAGGTGCCTCCGGTTTCGTTCAGACCCAGAACGGATTTGTAAATGGACTGTGTCTCTAACATCGGATTTCATTCTGTGTGACTGATACCGGTTGCATAGAGTGGTTTGCCTGTGCGGCATGCTAAGATGCAAATGATCAAGGCTTCTGTTTAAAAGCAAAGTCTTGTGGTTGATGATCAAAGCACGACCTTTGTGGCGTAGCTTTGTGTAGCGTGAATTTGCGAGCCTCACACCCCAGTAGTGAACCAGAAACGGGAGAGGACTTCAGGGAGGACATGCGTTTCTTTCTAGCTAGAAGTGGCGTCAGTGGTTTTACACGCCCTAACGAGTTTGACTTATGTGGTTGTTGCTGTTGCGAGGCGCCTCGGGTTTATCAGTGACTATGTGAAGCCGATGGAGTCATTCGTTGGCTCATTTGCGCCCCATAGGGCGGGGAAACGCAGTGTTCAGGCATTTTAATCCACATCGGTGGACCGGCCCTGACGATCCAAGGGCCCACATGTGTCTGGGTCCTGAGACATGGTAGGATAGAATTTCTCGAAACAGTGAGGACGATCCCTGGCCTCGGTTCATAGATGGAAATCCAATTTCCAAATACGTGATTCTGCGGTTTTATTTGTAGAGCCTAGTATGGCGACATAGTGGGATGGGGCGCTTATGTCGTCTATGATTGATACTTATGATTTGAAGTTGTTTTATACACTATGCACTTATAATAGTATCAAATGATTTGTTTTAAACGTATCAATCATTCTTGGCTATTATAAGGGAAAACCCTATCCCCCGGCTTGCGTTGCATTGTGTGATAGGACCTGGGTCTTATAATATCTTCATTGTTCTTTATTTAGCATTGCGCTGTTTGTTTTATGCACTGGTATTCTTGGGAGGAAACCTGTTCCGCATTAGTGGCGTGGTCCCTTGATTTACCTAACTTTAAAATAAAGATTAATAACTATTTTAGTTCTCACACCAGTCCCATGACTGACCTGGAGTTTATTGTTTTAACCTAAACTCTGGGTGCCCTTATTTTGACACGGGCAGCTAGTAGTTTTGGTTTTGCAGATTTATATTCACAGGATCCTGACTTACAGCTGGAACGATATCCGGGAAGCTTTGTATCCGTATATCTCCTTCAGTTGTGTTTGTATTATTTTCCGCTGCTATGTAATTTATTGTAATCTCTGATATTTTATGAACTGTAATATTGATTTATGCTCTATATATTCTTGTATCTGATGGAATTGTTGTAATATACAATGAATGTTCTTCCGTCTGCGTTCTATTTTGTCGTGTTCTCAAACAATCAGGCGTTTCGAACGGTCTGGATCGGTTTAGCGACTGATTCGGATCGAGCGAGATTCCTAGTTGTCACACCTGAAGAGGCGTTTTGTAGTTGTACCGAGTGACTCGTACAAAGGAGGTTATGGTGAAATTTTCTGGAAATTTAAGGAGTTAGAATATTTTAAAAAAATTGGATAACTAGAAAATCAATATAAACATATATTGAATTCAATAAGGAAACGAACTAAAAATAGAATATTATAAACAAAAAGAAAATCTGTGAATTTAAATCTAGTAAGAATAGAAAGAGAAACGTATACATGTTTAAAATAAATAAATGGATAATTGGTTTTATGATGTTGATTATTCGAGGTAAGTGGTTTTGTCTGTTTTAAAGTTAAGGATGTTTTTAGACAAGGTTTGAGAGGTAGTTATACCCCAACTTGATTAATTTCATTTTTAACCATTAAATAGCAAGACTCAGTCTCGAAGAATCAACATTTGAATAAGAGTTAGTTGAATGCAATATTTTGGGTTGTTTGCAACCATGTTTTACACAACAGTCGTTCTAACTCAAGTAAGTGGAATTTTGGAAATATAATAATAAATATTTCCTTAGTATAGAAATAAATGGTCGCGAAAGAGATAAGTAATTGGAATGTTTTCCAATTGCAAATAAAAGTTATTTTCTAAATATAGAAAATAAAAGAAGTTGATATTTGGAAATGTTTTCCAGATGGAGTAAGAGGCCAAAATAAATGCAGAAAATATTTGGATTAACAAATATTGATAAGAAAATGGAGAAGTGTTTTAATTAATGAAATATTAATTAAGGGGCCCAGTGATTGTTTGATGTTAGGATGAATGTTTGTTCATTTTTCTTCGATAGTTAGATAACCGACTATCAAAGTATTTGCCAATATCGTTGTCAATATGGGGAGACCGGTTGGATTATTATCCGAGAACCACTACGTTCTGGCAGTAGTGTTGCGAATCAAATTATATGAAGATAATCGAAGATGGAGTCAAGTGCAAGGGCTTTTTCTGTTGATCCTAGGTAGAAATTGCCTAAGATGGATTAATGGAAATTGTGTCTTTGGTTTTGTTCAGTCCCGAAACGAAGTTGTATGGACGAATGTCTAACAGAGTATTTCCAATGATTGCATATGTTGATCTGCATAAGTATATATGGTGGCGAAGAATTTATTCTCTTAGCATAATATCCAAATTATATTTATGCAAATCAATTAATGGTTAACGGAACTGACAATGTGGCATTCAAAGTGACTGTGATATCAATGAAAAGTAAGAAAGCATAGCCTCATGCCTCAACAACTGGGAAATGACAAAAATCAGGCAGGCAGCATGGCTAAGTGGGTAGCTCCGAATTAGGGTGTATTGTCACCTATCTCTAGAAATTCATTTCATTCTTTATTCTATTCGATGATGTCCCATTTGGGAAAACGGTTGCTGATCTCAATCGTTGGTGATATACATTCGATACACTCAAGCGAAATGAGTGGTCGGTCATGTGTGGCCAGGTTACAAGATGTTCTTGTTGAACCCAGTGTATTCTCTCTAGAGATACACTATCGAAAGGTGGTTCCATACATTGTCATAGTTGGAGATTCATTACCCAATAAGTGCTCACGGTTTTGATTGTATATTATACATGTAGAGCGTGAGATGCAAACGTTCTGCTAAATGATTATTTAGTTGTGGTTGATAGTTATAATATCAAAGGAGTTTTGATATAAAGATTATCGTTTTCTTTCAAAAGGATTTTGAAAGTTGAATCAAGTGTTTTGGATTCTCATAAGGGAAAAACCCGTTCCATGTTATACGGCATGGTCTTATGAGATTTGTTTAATTTCTCCAACTATTTTAAATTGTTTACTCATACCAGTCCCATGACTGACCTAGAGTTTTTTTTGTTTTCCCTAAACTCTTGGGTGCCCAAATTTGTACGGGAAGTTAAGCAGTTCAGGATTTTTATAGATTTATCTAAAGGAGCCTAGAGCAGGAGGCTTCTGCGTTGTTTAGTTATTGTTTTTCCGTTGCGTTGCAAGTGTTGTACTCTGATGATGATATGTATACAAAAAAATTGTACTCCAAAAGCTGATATATAAATATGTACATATATTATATTTTGTTCTGCTGTGATATGGGATTTTGTATTGTTATTTTTGTTCTTCTTCTACCTTTTTCTTCTTTATTAATAATGATTCGTATTTCTGTACAATTTGGGTTGGACGTGTGGTGTATTTAGTCAACTTAGATAGTATGGATTTACGGGCCATTACAGTTGGTATCAGAGCTTAGGTTGAGCGAACACCTAGGCTTTGGTAGGTGATTACTCATTAGAGATAGGGTCAGTAGTACCCTAAAATAAGTTGAGCGTATATATATACAAGTGCGCGTATTTGTTAATTGATTAAAACAAATGTTTTGTGTTGTGTTTACTTGTCTATTGAGTGGTTTATGAATTCTGATCAAATCGTGGGATGCCACGAAGTCGATAAGAATTTCTAAACACTTGAAAAGAGAAATTTGATACAATATTGTTTTTAAGTGGGTAAATGAAATAATTTTACCCAAAATTCTATTTTTGATATAGAATGAATAATTTTCTGAAATTATTATAATATATGGATGTACTGGTTGTTGTTATAATCCAAATGGATTATAAAAATGGAAATGGTTATATGTAAACAAGTATAATTTGTATAGAAATAAAATGTACAATTGAGATGAATTGGAAGTGGATTTGAACTAGAATTTGGAATATAAAGTCCACGAGAATGGAAATATAATATATTAAAATAATATAGCTTTGTTTTGGTAGGATTTTTGAATAAAAATCATTTTAGATGGATTTTAAAATTTGTTAAAGAACTGAACTCACTTCAGTGGCTGGGAAATAATTCTGATGATGACTGCAGCATCATCAGTGTTCATTTTCGAGTTTCTAAGTGATGGATGCTACCTTAGAAAAGTTTTGATGGAAATTTGTTCAAAAGAAAACAAGTAGATTTGAAAACTCAAATGCTTTGAATTGTAGATGGAAATAAATATGCATATATATTTATGTGATTTCAAAAGGATTTAAAATAAAAAAATCCGGGAACTTGAATTTTGAAATTAAATTTAACTTAAGCAAGTTAAATGGATCGAAGTGAATAAATTGATTAAAATCAAATTGAATGAATTTGAATTGAATATAATTCAATGTGAATATGTCGAGTGTAAATCATTTAGATTAAATGAATGAAAACCAAAGTTTTGGTTGAACTAAAATTTGAAGAAATGTGAAGAGTTGAGTTCCAACATTAGTGTATTCTGAAAAGTAAATGGGTTTGTAGCATTTTTCCTACCTTAATAATTTTGGGGAAGAAATTCTTTTAAGGGGGGAAGAATGTAACGACCTAGATTTTTGGTCGATTTGTTTTAAATATTGAGTTGATAATATAAATGAATTTTTATATTTAATTATCGATTTAATATTGAATATATTAAATTATCATAATACGAAATATAATTCAAATTGAAATTTAAAACTGAGTCAAAATGGTTCAGATGATTAATAGAAATTCTATTTGAATAAGAACGACGATAATAATAATTTATTATCAAAGAATAAATTGTTTTGAATTTAATTTAAATTGATTTAAAGTTTACATCTTTTCCAGACGATAGAATGAGGCTCCAGAACCTGTTCCAGAGTGTTTAGAATGGTGGTTAAACCCTAGATAAGTCAGTCGTTGTGTTTCGATTAGATTTCAGAACCTCGAAATATATTATTATAAAATTTTGCGGATAAGCTTGAAATCAAATCGGTATCTATTTCAAAAGAATTAAAGAGTTTTAAATCAAATCAGAATTTATTTCATGTACAAATTGTTTTCCTTACCTCCTAAGCAAACCAACCGAAGTACATGCCGTACTCTAAACATTTAATTGTGCAAGCCTGTCTTCTTCCATGAGCTAGAATAAAATGTTCCTCCATCTATATAATAGCACGCACCCTCCTTTATTTCCTATTTTACTCCCTTTGGTCTTCGTTCAATTTTTCCAATTAAATCAAGGCTATCATGCGCTTCCACTAATAGCTAACTTCAACAAAAAAAAATCGAATTCGATTCAAAAAGCTTCAAGAATTTATGGTCGTCCTTCCTCATTATTCAAATAAAATAAATAAAGAAATAAAATGGAAAATCGATGTCAAGAACCCTGAGGTTCGTGAGCGATGTGAAGAAAGTGTTGAAGCTTCGCGTGATTCTAGTCTGGGTGGGGAACTGGGTAATTCGACGATGAAAATCGCGAGGCCTGGATTTGGTGCTTGGTTCGAAGGTGATTCAGTGGGTGAAATCGAAGGCTACATTGGGTGTTTTAAGTTGTAGTACTAAGGGAAAATGTGGAATTGGTGTATCTGAATTGAGGGAAGGCGTCTGTTCAGGCAAATACCGGGAAGATTGGAGTTCGATCCTTGAGTTGGAGTTCGTTAACTGACGAACAAACTGGGATGGTGTGTTATTAAGGAAGAATGGGGGATTACGGGTTTGTGTTTTTTGGATGATGGGTGCAGTAAATATGGACTGAGGTTGGAGTTAGCGAGAGGAAAATGGGTTGCGATAACCTGGAAGGAGGTTAAAATCTAGTTTTAAGGATCTAGTAGCAGTTGCGTGTATATATTGGTAGAGAAGAACTTGAAGTCATTGTTTCAAAGGTGAACCCGGTTTTGTAAATACTACATCAGTAGTTTGTTTTCTAGAAGCTCGACAATAGATTTTTGCAGGTCAAACTCGATGATTCACGGCTTGCAATGGAAATCAAAAGGGAGGAAAATAAAAGAAAAGATTAAGGTATAACATGTAATTTTTTAGATAAAATTTGATTTTTAGTTAAGGAAAATTATATAGCTTATATAAAGTTGCAACATTTATAAATGCACTATTTAATTTATACAAGGTAGAAAATGCTAATGCAAGTCGAGATAGACCCGTAGCGGGAATTGGATTTGGAAATTTTCTGGAATCATTTGGAATGAAAACTAAATGCTCCGGTTTATTTCATCAATAGAAATCACCGTGAGTAAAGCTCACTCATATTTTTATTTAGAATTATTTTATTCGTTAAAATAATGGTTTGTTGGTTGTTTGCATGAACTGAAATATTACTGTGGTTGTTAAATATATATTAGTTATTTAGAATTAGTGTTTGTGGCTATTATATATATATATATATATATATATATATGTATTAGTGATTGGATATTTCTGCAGTGCCATTAGCGGATGCCGCAGTATCATTAGTGGATGACCCTATATGCCCCACGCTATGATTGTGGATGACCTTATATACCGCGATATCCTGCCTCAAAGAAGGATGGGTATTATTTATGATGGCTAACATCTGTCGATGCAGGAAAACATGTTGAAGAGATCCAACTGGATTCCTCAAAATTCATTACTGTTTGTTTTCATATATATATATATATATATGTATATATTACCATATATGACGTGTTGATTGATAATTGGTTAGTTTGATTATTTAAATATAATTTGGCCCTAAATGTTGATTTATAAAAATACCGTAAAATGATATTTAGAGATTAAAAAGGGAAATCTATTTTTCCAAAAATAGAATTCAAATTTTGAATGGACTAGAAATATTAACTTGTTTTGTAAAATAAAAATAAGTATTGAATTTATAAATGGTGTTATAAATTAGATAATGCAATGAATTTATAAACATTGTTTATAAATAAATAGAATAATTTTCATTGGATAATACTGGGAAATGGGATGGATTTATAAACAATGTTTATAAAAAAATGGAATTATTATCATGGGATAATCAGGGAATTGAGATGAATTTATAAATGGTGTTTATAAATGAAGTGGAAAAATTATCATTTGATAATTTGAATATTTGAATTCAAATATGAATTTAAAAATGGAAACAGGGAATCATTTTAAAGATGTAAATGATGAAATGTATTTTGATGTTCAGAATGTAAATTGAACTAAAAATAAATCCGTATGGATTTATGATTTGAACTCGATTAGATCGAATTTGTTTAAATGAAATATTTTCAGAAAAGATATTAGGATTGATTGTATTAAATAGAATTTTAAATTTAAAAATGAAAATAGATTCTATATTTATATAGATAAGTTATAATAAATTGAAATTTCCAAAATAAGATTAGGTTTTAAATAGATTTCGAAATAGACTTGTTTAAATATAAAACAAGTAAATTTATAAAAGATGTTTATAAATATGGTGAATAAATTATCAAGAGATAAATGTTAACTATAAATTCAAGTATGAATTTAAAATAAAATTTGAAATCATTTCAAAAAAGGAACGATAGTTTTATTCCAGGATTCGGAATATAAAATGAATTGGGTTTCAGGTAGATTTGAAATGGAACTTGTTTTAATATATGAAACAAGGAAGTTGAATTTATAAACGGTGTTATAAACTAAGTGAAATAAATTATCGTTTGATAATTTAGGAATTTAAATTCAAATATGAACTTAACAATGAATTGGAAATCATCTCGAAAAAGGAAAGACGGGTTTATTTTTGGAATTCGAAATATAAACCGAGATGAGATAAATCAGAAGGATTTATAATTTGAAATTCAATTATGTCAAACTTTATTTATAAAAGAATAAGAATTTAATATAGCAGATTGAATTATAAATAAATTTATAATCGGGATATAAAATAACTGGCGATTTAGGGTAATCAGAATTGTTAAGTTGAATTGGGTAAATTGGTTTAATATATATTAAAATATATTAGAATGACGTTAGAATTTATATATAAACGAAGTTTAAAACGTTTATATATTAAATATAATTAAAACGGACTCGCCGCATCATGGTAGTTCGTAAATTGGCGTTTTGAACTTCAATTATGTACATAAAACTCAATTTAAGTCGGAATTCATTGAAACAAGAACCGCCAGGACTGATTAAATAAATGTTTTCCAATGGAAGAGGAAAATCAAGATCTCGTCTTATGGATTTTGAGTATGTTAAAATAAAAATTTCATAAAAACAGCGCCCTATCCATTATAAAACCATAACGGTTTAAATAGAAGGATTTTAAGTAAATAAAATCTGAGTTTCCATTGGAAAAATCCAGACTTGAGATAGGAACTCAAGTGGAGTAAGTGAACTGATTTTTGAAACAAAGATCAGATTTTTAATTATTGAATATGATTAACTAATTTGAAGAATAATTAGTTAATCGAGTTTTGATATGAAATTGGGTTTTGGTTAAGTAAATTGAACGCGTGAATTCATATTCAAAATCGAATATGAAACTTGAATTGAAAATAGAATTCAATTGGTTTATAAGCAAATTGAAATTATATATAAATGCGATATGTTCAATTTAAAGGTGGAATTGTAACGTCCGTATTTTTACGCTATAATAATTTATTTATTTAACTATTTAAATTGTGATTTAGAGATTCAAATGGTCGTTTAATTAAACAATATTGAATATTTAATTAATATAAATAATAGAATAATATATTAAATTCTGAAATAGTCAGAAATAGCTGAATTCACAATATTGTGTGAATTGGATTATTTATAAGATATAATTTAGTTTAGAATTGAATTATAATAACGAATATATTTAATAAACGACGGTTGAACGTATTAATTACAATATAATTATAATCGAGCCCGTAATGCCGCGGAAGTTCATAATATTGAATTTTTAACTTCAATTGAATATACATAATCTGTTTTAAGTCGGATTTCTATGAAACAAGAAACGATCGAATCTGTTGAACGATTTTTTTCTAATGAAAGAGAAAAATCAAGATTTCGTTGATTAGATTGTGAATTATGTCCAAATCAAATTTTTGAAAAATCCCTATGGTACTCGTTTATAATTTATAACGATTTATTTATATTATAAAAGGGTTTTTAATATAAATTAGGTACCGATTTCACACTAGATTTGAAATATCGAGTTATAAATCCATATATATTTATTTTGGAGCCGTTTGATATTCTATTGTGAATATATAGGATAATATTAACTTAATAATATTATATTTAATTATTTTTAAATATATTAATATTTATGTTGGTTTATTTAGGCCTCAGAAAATAGTCGTTTTTACAAACAACCTCCGTTTTCGACGAACTAATTATTTTGGATTTGGAATATTAAATCATTATTAAATTTCAATTTTCATAATTTTTGAAGTTAGTATGTGGTCGTATGGGATTTTAATGTGAAAACAATCGATAATTTAACTTTAAAAAGATGCAATGTGAGCAAACGGACTCGGAATTCGACGAAACAAGTTTCGTTGGATCTATAATATCAAAACATAATTGTATGACTATTTTTGTCGAATTTGGATATTTTATGTGATCATAGGAATTTTTAAAGTGATAAACTGAGTTAATTATCGAATATAAATTAATAAAATATATATGAAGCTTCTTGAGCAAGCCAAATGTATTTTATAAATACCGTAACATCCCTAACCATAAATCATTTCCCTTCTGCGGTCAACAGATAAAGCACCGCACATTTATCTTCTGAAAACATGAAGAACAATGTTGAAAAAATCAAACAAATCCATGTAAAATCTTGAAATCATAAAACGCATATATTTACAATCGTCAAAGCTTACACTTCATTTCTATATGTGTTTGGGGGAGTTCGACGCTACATTGGTTCGTTGTTATTGCTACCGCATGTAGCTAGGGTTGGGAAATGGTGTAATGGGAGTATGGATTCATCTTTGAAGTGTTGAAGCTACTCGACTGCCCGTGTGGAAAAGAGGGCACCCGAGTTTGCAAAGTGAAACAAACTACGAGTCAGTCATGGGACTGGTGTGAGAATTCTTAACTAATATAACTTATAGCAATAAGGCAAATCCAAGGACCAACTTAGCCAATAATATAGGGTTAAGACCAGCTTAACCAAATATATATATATATATATATTGATCTGATAAGCGGATAGGGTTAAGATAAGCTTAACCAATAACACATGTTGATTTGATAAGTGGGTAACATGGGTGACATGTGGGATATAATCATTAACACTTAACCAAGATAAACATGGGGTGGGACTTGAGGGTTAAGTGGATGACATGGGCGACATGTGAAATTCAATTAGAGACACTTAACCAAATTGAAACATGTAAGAAGACATGAATAAGAAGGGGTTAAATGAAAAATTCTAGTGGGGACCAAGCATAGGTGGAAAGATTGTGTCAAGGATGGGGGATCCATTTCAAACCAGTAACCCATTAAGTATCTTTGTGAGCGCGAATTAGATCGAGGACGGGACACGCTTACTGGGTTTGATCGTAAGAGGTCAAAACGGGTTAATGGTGGCAACGCAAGTTCAACGGGGTCATGTGCATGCGTGGGCCCAGGCTGCTAGGTAAGACGTTGTTGCATCGTGTAGATATAAGTTGTGCATCTTTAGTGGTATCGGGTTGGCACTTTGAGGAGTGATACACCCCACTGTAGGACCAACACGGGTATCTACGATTTAGGGAGCAGATCGAATGGGGAAGGTAGTGGGTATGACTAGCGGAGATAGGAGCAGGCGGCATCTATGAAGACAGCTAGGAGTCCAACTACCATATTATGAATAAATGTTATAATCAGAATGGGGACGGTAGTGGGTACAACTAGTGGATATAGGAGCAGGCGACACCTATGAAGACAACTAGGGGTACACGAAACTACCATTATTATTATTATTTTGTTCAGTAGGCGGGATCGATTTTTAGGGTGACTATTAATGGTGCAGTATAGTAATTATCCTATAGTGATTAGGAGCGAGATTAACGCGCGAATATTCCTCTTCTTTGTTTTGTCTTACCCACTTGCTTCACAGTCATTCCTTGTTTTACCAATTTATGCCTTATCCTAATTACTTTAATAATTATATTGTTAAAGTTATGGTACTCGCCAGACTTCATGTCTGATCCCCTTTGTTTTCGCCTCTTTTTCCTTCCCCCCCCCCCCCACCCAGGTGCTCAGGGTGGGACTAGTACTAGTGGAGCTTGATCTGGATCTTCCTCTCTCTTTTGGAAGTGCTTGGATTGCTGAAAGTTAAGTTCAGCTCATCTTTTTTATGGCTACTAACGTAGGGGTTATGCTTTTTTACTTTATGTACTCAGAAAACAATTTGTCAAGATGGTTACTAAGTGTACTTGGTTTTTCTGTTAGTTTATGATGTTGTTGTAATCAAACTATTTCTCCACTGTAATAAAAATTGTTTTGAATTTTTCAAGTACCAATATATATATCTGTCTTGTTATATTCTGTTCTATTCACCCATTTACTCCATGAAAGTTAATGCGTTCCCTTTGAGAATGACGTTAATGGACGTGGAGTGTTATACGTGGTATCAGAGCTGAAGGTTAACAGAACAGATAAGAGATTTTGAAAAACTGTTTTTCAAAAGCATTTCCAAATACTTTCAAAAAGTATGTTTTAAGGAGTCTATTTTCAAGAGAAAAAATTGTTTTAAAAACATAACCCTTAAGAGCCATATATCTTTCCTTCGATTCTCTGTTTTGAATCTCTTCCTCTTTCCTTTTTGAATTTCTTCCTCCACGTATAGACGCTTTTTCTAAGATATGTAAGAACTTCCGTACGATGGGCGGAAAACCGCTTCATGGGACTGGGATGTTTGTCAAAGCTAGAAGGAAGCGGAGGACTTGTTGGTACCTTTAAGATGGACGATGGGAGCAAGGTTCAATTAGCCACTTGGTTAATGAAGGATGAAATCTCATTTTGGTAGGAGGTCACGAATGGAGAATGTGTAGGAGAGACATGGATAGTACACATGATAAGAAAGTAGATCCAAAGAAAGGCGGTAAGGATAACAAGGGGCCAAGAGAAAGGGAAGGGCCACACTTGTGAAATACCTGACTACTTAAATAAAGACGTTAGAAAGAAGAAGAAGACTAGTTGTTATCGTTACGGAGAAACATGACATCTTATTAGGATCGTCCAAAGAAGCAAAAGGCAAAGGTAAGGGAAAAGTACAGGATCTTCTGAAGGGCAGACGTGTTCCCTCACGGCTGGCATACCTGATAGAGGTAGAAATATCTTGGTTGGATGTTTGGGTTTTCTTTTTGATCATCCTGTTCGAACCTTGTTTGAATTCTGGCACTTCACACTCGTTTGTATCTGCTTTGTCAGTTGAAAACACTGCACCTAAATACTAGTCTAGTTACGGATCCCATAGTAGTCTCAAATCCTATTGTGGGTTCAACTCATCTTTCGATGATTTGTCGGGATTTGAGAGTGTCTATCTTGGGCGTTGGGTTTGAATGCAACGCCTTTGTTCTTGGCTTCTTGGGCTATGGCTTGATTTTAGGCATGGATTGGCTAGCCGGATACGGTGCCGTCCTAGACTGTGAAAGAAGGGTAGTTAGATTGTTGACTCGTTATGGAGAGACCCTTGATATTTCTTTTGGCCCTAGAGGTCCGGTGATGCTTTGCTACCTAGAATCTCTTGACGCATCCAACGATGATTTGGAATTTGTTCGTGTGGTTCGTGAATATGGTGACGTCTTCGATGAAGTTCGGGGTTTACGCCCGAGGCACAAGATAGACTTTCGTATGTACCTAATAGATAATGCAAAGCCAGTTGCATTACCAGTACGCCACATGGCTCCGAGAGAGAGAGGAGAACTCAGTAAGCAAGTGATAGAGTTGCTTGAAGGGGTTCATAAGATGGAGCATTTTGGAATGGGGGATAGCTGTGGATTCCGCAAAGGTGGTGGCAATCCAAGATTGGAAGATTCTTAATAACGCAACATAAGTAAGAAGCTTTTTAGGACTGGCAGGCTATTATAGGAAATTCATTAAGGACTTCGCTAAGATATCAGCCCCACTTACTCGGTTAACGAAGAAGAACTTGACTTTTGCTTGGGATGTTGACTATGACGATGCTTTCCAACGTTTGAAGAGGGTTTTGACGACAGCTCCAGTTTTGGTTTTGCCAGATGGAAGTAAGCCATTCACAGTGTATACCGATGCTTACGGGACAGGGCTTGGAGCAGTTTTCGGTGCAAAAGGAAAAAGTGATATGCAAAAGGCGGCAAGTACGAGTATCGCTTATCATCCACAGATGGATGGATGGACAGAGAGGGGTGAATAGAATCCTTGAAGATCTTTTGAGGTTATGTATCCTAGATTTTGGAGGGACATGAGAAGAGGCAACGAGCTTAGTGATGTTCATGACATGTTTCACGTATAGCATTTGCGGAAGTGTTACAAGATACCACGGAAGCAGTAGAGCCGAGCATGCTTAGAGAAGTGGAAATAGAGTGAGATGCCACGATTAGACGAGCTCCTACATGCATCCTTGGGACGAAGGTATTAGAGCTACGCAACAGAGAGGTCAAGTTGGACAAAGTGGAATGGGGAGATGATCAAGGAGACGCGACTTGAGAAACGGAAGATGAGATTTTTAACTTCTCCTTTTTCTACCACTTTGTTGATACTTGTCCTATCATTTAGTATGTCTTTGCGATGATATCTTCGATCTTTAGTTAGGAAAACCCATATGGTTGTAAACATGTGTTTGAGACATGTTATGTTTGGTGGATGCAAGTGGTTGCTGGTGGTTGCTCGTGGATGCATGTGTACACACATTAGGCACTAGATCGGCTCAGTCACTTTCATATTGCATATAAATATGTGTGCATATTCAATTAATGGATGTATAATGGTTGTGTTATCATATGGATGCTGCATTTTGATGAACAGTTGTGCACACATGTAGAAATAATATATATCGTTACGATTCTTTCGCATACACAATGGACGCATGGCACTATCATGATTTGCATTAAGGAGGTCAACTGAATCAGTAGACCGCTTGATTTTGCACTAGATAAGGAACATATATACACACTTTTTGCATATGTTCATACAACATTAGAAACCTTGTAAGGACAATGGATGCCTGTGTTTGATGGTTGAGTAGATGGATGGTAGGATTTACATTCTCCTTAACTTAGAGATTTCGGGGGCGAAATCATTTAAGGAGGGGAGAATGTAACACCCCGTAATTTTAAATATTAAATTTAACAAATTTAAAAATACTTAATTGATAAAGTGAGAATTAAGGGAAACGGGTTACGCCATTGCATTCGCCTCGAAATTCTGCTTGGAATAGAGTCCAAGATTTCGAGAATCGGATTTTGTATGAAGAAGTTATAGCCCTCAGAACTTTCAGAAATTTATATAAAACAATTCAGAAAATTAAATACCAAGGCAGGTCGACCTGGGGGTCGACCTACCCCAGTCCTGGTCGACCAGGGAGTCGACCTCCCTATATACAAGTCGACCTAGGGGTCGACCTCCCCCTCGGGCCAGATCTAAAACCTGACGTGTTTCTTTGTGTGATGATTTTCTGACTCATTAGGGCTTGTGTGACAAGTTCTAGTTGGTTCTCTTAGGTTTGAATGGCTTTGATTGGTATTAGGTTTATCTAACGGCTTAGGTTGATTTAAATTTCTATAAAAGAGTACCTTGACTCAAGCCCAAACAAAAACAAAATTTGTCTCTTGGCCACCATGCTGCAGCTAGGATAGTTCTCCTTCCTAAAGCTTAGGGATTAGCAAGTCAGAATTCTAATTCAAAAGACGAACAAATCATTCTCTTCCCTAACCCATCTTTGTGAGTACTATTTCTTTCACAATATGATTAATAAATTAATTATGATGGGTTGTAATTAGATTATCAGAACATGTCTGTTGAATAACGTGATGTTGTTTAACTTTGTTATCTAATGTTAGTAGATCTATTTCATATTTAACTTGATTCATTTTATATGTGAAATTTATGCAAGCGTGGGATATTAAATCATACGCTAAATCATATGTGAATTTTACGCAAGTTTGGGATGTTAAATCATATGTGAATTTTATGCAAGTTTGGAATGTTTAATCATATGTTAATTTATATGTGAATCTTATGCAAGTTTGGGATGTTAAATCATATGTTAATTCATATGTGAATCTTATGCAAGTTTGGATGTTAAATCATATGTTAATCCGTATGTGAATTTTATTCAAGTTTGGGATGTTAAATTGAATGTTAATTTGAATATGAATCTTATGCAAGTCTATTTGTGAATTGTACACAATTTTATATGTGAATCAAGTATATACATATGCTAGTTTACATGCAAAATCATGTGATAAATTCATATGCAAGTTGTAGAAATTCATATGCAAGTTGTAGAAATCCATATGCAAGTTTAGGTGAAAAATTATATTCACATTTTTGGGTGAAAATTATATTCTCATATGGAAGTTAAGCGAGACCCATAATTTATATATGCAAGTTCACAATTTCATGTTTAGATTTATATTTAGATCCATGGTAGTTTATGCAAATATATGATTCTATATGACATTGTCTATGCAAATTGTTGGCTATGCAATTTTATGTTAAAATTCCTATTTGCAAGTTAGATCTATTTTTATGTGTTATGCAAGTTGTGATGTTCTTTTCTTTTAAGTTAGACTATTTGGGAGTCTAACATATTTCATATTTGAACGTACGAATAGTGTGGGGACAAATGGGAAAATACTAATTATGTAAATTGTGAATTAGCATAAAATGGCTTTAAAAGCATATAATTAAATTGAGACTTAATTGGTATAATTTTTATACCTAGAAATTATGGGCATAATTTAGGTGACAATTATGGACATAGATTAATTTGGAAGTTATTGACAATTTGAAATGGAGATATTAATTCAAATTGGGGTCGAATAATAATATGTAATAATAAATGCCTAAGAAAAGAGGTTAGACTCATTTGTGGTGTAAGACTGCCTGGACCAGCCCGGCAAATCCAGCAACCACAAATGGTAGTATAATGTGAGAGGTCAAAGGCATAAATTAAATGCGTAATAAACGCCTAAGACATGAGGTTAGACTCGTTTGTGGTATATGACTGCCCGAACCCGCCCGGCACATCCAGCAAGAACAAACAGTAGTCTAATGTGAGAGGTCAAAGGCATAATTAAAAGATGCTTGGACACGAGGTTAAGTCTGGCTTGTGGTGGAAGTCTACCCGGAACCGCCTGGCATATCCAGCGGTCACAAGCAATCGACTTAATGTGGGAGGTCTGTGCATTAATAATTAACTAATGCTGATCAAAGACGAATATGAATGACAAATAGAAGTTTGGTTGAGTGGATTAATTCTCTGAGTACCAATCTGATGTTGATTTCGGTCTTCGGGGTTGATATTTAAGGAGTTATTCTCTTAACCAATGTATTTGTGAACTAAGATGTACTTAATCATAAATTAAGTAAAACATGTTGTATGATATATATATATATATATATATATATATGATACATAACATGATAAGTGGATAGGGTTAAGACTAGCTTAACCAATAATCTGATAAGTGGATAAGGTTAAGACCAGCTTAACCAATAATCTGATAAGTAGGTAGGGTTAAGACCAGCTTAACCACTGGATAGGGTTAAGACCAGTTTAACCAAAAATCTGATAAGTAGGTAGGATTAAGACCAGCTTAACCAATAATATATATTAATTTGATAAGTGGGTAGGATTAAGTCAACCAATAATATATATATATATATATATATTAATCTGATAAGTGGATAGGGTTAAGGCAAACTTAACCAATAATACATATTGATCTGATAAGTGGATGGGGTTAAGACCAACTTAGCCAATAATATAGGGTTAAGACCAGCTTAACCAAATATATATATATATATTGATCTGATAAACGGATAGGGTTAAGACAAGCTTAACCAATAACACATGTTGATTTGATAAGTGGGTAACATGGGTGACATGTGGGATATAATCATTAACACTTAATCAAGATAAACATGGGGTGGGACATGGGGGTTAAGTGGATGACATGGGAGACATGTGAAATACGATTAGAGACACTTAACCAAATTGAAACGTGTAAGAAGACATGAATAAGAAGGGGTTAAGTGGAAAATTCTAGTGGGGACCAAGCATAGTTGGAAAGCTTGTGCCAAGCATGGGGGACCCATTTCAAGCCAGTAACCCATTAAGTATCTTTGTGAGCTCGAGTTAGATCGAGGACGGGACACGCTTACCTGGTTTGATCGTAAAAGGTCAAAACGGGTTTAACGGTGGCAACGCAAGTCCGATGGGGTCATGTGCGTGTGTGGGCTCGGGCTGGTATGTAAGACGTTGTTGCATCGTGTAGATATAAGTCGTGCATCTTTAGTGGTATCGGGTTGCCACTTTGGGGAGTGATACACCCTACTGTAGGATCAGCACGGGTATCTACGAGTTAGGGAGCAGATCGAATGGGGAAGGTAGTGGGTACGACTAGCGGAGATAGGAGCAGGTGGCACCTATGAAGACAGCTAGGAGTCCAACTACCATATTATGAATAAATGTTGTAATTAGAATGGGGAGGGTATTGGGTACAACTAGTGGACATAGGAGCAGGCGACACTCATGAAGACAACAAGGGGTACACGAAACTACCATTATTATTATTTTCTTTAGTAGGCTGGGTCGATTTTTAGGGTGACTAGTAATGGTGCAGTATAGTAACTATCCTATAGTGATTAGGAGCGAGATTAACGCCAGAATATTCATCTTGTTTGTTTTGTCTTGCCCACTTGCTTCACAATCATTCCTTGTTTTACCAGTTTATACCTTATCCTGATTACTTTAATAATTATATTGTTAAAGTTATGGTACTCGCCAGACTTCATGTCTGACCCCCTTTGTTTTCGCCTCTTTTCTTCCTTCCCTCCCCCTTCCAGGTGCTCAGGGTGGGACTATTACTAGTGGAGCTTGATATGGATCTTCCTCTCTCTTTTGGAAGTGCTTGGATTGCTGAAAGTAAAGTTTAGCTCATCTCTTTTATGGCTACTTATTTTGGGGTTATGCTTTTTTACTTTATGTACTCAGAAAACAATTTGTCAAGATGGTTACTAAGTGTACTTGGTTTTTCTGTTAGTTTATGATGTTGTTGTAAGCAAACTATTTCTCCACTGCAATAAAAGTTGTTTTGAATTTTTCAAGTACTAATATATGTATCAGTCTTGTTATATTCTTTTATATTCACCAATAATAATTCATGAAAGTTAATGCATTCCCTTTGAGAGTAACATTAATGGACGTGGGGTGTTACAAGTTTTCAGTTTTAAATTTTATTTTGGTAAACCTCTTACAAGTTCATTTTTAGAAATCTTGTTTATCATTTTAAAGTTCATATGACAAAATCATTTGTGCCATAACCAAGGATCATTATATTTGGCTAATAAACACATACTTGGATTATTGTTAACTGCCATATTAATTATGTATCAAATAACGGTTTTAAGGTTAAATGATGGCCTTGCTTTGAATGTATCACAAATAAAACTAAGCTATATGGATATATCACAAATAAAATAAAGTGCAATAAGTAAAGACGCCGGGGATTTTATACTGGTTCAAACTTCCCGCCCTACGTCCAATCCCGAAGCTCCTCTTCAGAATTCAATATAAAGCCCTCTCTTAACCCAGAGGAATAGGTCATAATACACTGGAGCACCAACAAGGATGTCCACGCCTGAGTACCCACACAGGACTTAACAAATTACAAGAGTTTTGACTTTTAAAATGTGTTCTCTAATCAACAATGAATAGTCACGATGAAGTACACCCTTCCTATAATCTTATCCTCAGGTATTTGATGTGTATATGAAGATTGAAGGAAATATGTTGCTTTTTGAATCAAGGGATTTGAAATAATATCAAAGATTCAACAAGTAACTTGAACTCAAGAGAGCTTTAGAATGCAAAGAGTATAGAAGTGTAAATCCGAAAATAAAAAGAATAAATGAGAATCGGTTAGAATGAATGACTTGGAAAACATGTTTGTAGTGCTTATATAATTGTAGAAAAGTTGCATTTCTTCATGAAGAGTTCCAGCAAAGAGTTGCATCTATTTCTGTTCGTATTTGAAAAGGAATCTCTTCATGAAAGAAGGTCACTCTTCATAACGAAGGCTTCTCTTTCGAATCAGTCAACTGGTCTAAAAACCATCAGTCGACTGATTGAATCATACTGTAAAACATTTGGATTTAAAACCTTTTAAAACTAGCCATTATTGTACAGAAACATGCTGACCAGTCGATTGGTCATATTTCCACCGGTCGACTGGTACAGCTAAGTCTGTATAGTCATGGATTTTTAAAGCCTTAAAATATATATGTACACACACACACATACATCTTGTTTTATATATTCGTTTTATACTTTGAGGATAGATTTTAACATAATTCTAACATGACTCAAAACTTATATATATATATATATATATATATAAACTTAGCTTCTTAACATGATTTCCATTGCTCTTCTCTTTGTTGACATTAATCAAAATTCTTGTTTTTAACAAGTCCTGCATATTTGATTGTAGTGACCCCCTCAGCGGTAAAACCTAAACTCAATTGACTACTGTGCAAGTTCTGACATTCTTGGGATTCTGAAAAATGTATGGATTAACCATTGCTGTAAGCAAAGTGATGGCGGTACCGATTTCAAGCAAGAAAAGTGAAGAAATGCATACAGGGGATTGAACCCATTACAAAATCCACTGCTTGGACAACACTGTTTATGTGTGTTGGAATATACATCACTCTCTGCACTAATTAACTAACATGGTTTGACGTTGAATTAGATTTTGTATATAAATTTCTTGTTCTGTTTCCTACTAAGTGTTCTTTTCCTTGTAGTCTATATACATGAAAATATTTTTAATTTAAAACTAAGGATTTTAGAAACACATTTATTTTATATATTTTCTTTTCTTACCTGTCCGACTTGGCTCATATTACAATCATCAAGCCTAAGGCCCAATCCCCTGTTGCTCTTGTAACCTATTCCCTAAGCCACCTCATGTTGTTTTAGACCTTGCATCATCTTCTACAGTTTACTCAAACTACCAAAAATAAATTTTTTGAAACCAACATGGTTTTGCATTATTAAGCATCTATCCTACACTGTTGGTTACAGTATCAATGTCGAATATTTACTAACTCCTACCACTTTGGCCGAATATGGGTTTACTAAGAAACTTATATCATTAAAGCACAAAACTAGAATCGCAGCATCTCATTTTCGCTTCATATACAATAAAGCACACTGGAATATCATATCAGCAAGTTCCTGCTTCTCAGATTCTTATAATGGACATCCCTTTTTTTTCTTGCTTAAGAACATGAATGTCCCCATCAGCATACGTTTACGAATGGTGCTTCCCTGGTGCAACCTACAATCAATCACACTAAATTAAACAGGTGCACACATTACAACCCTTCGGTCGGATCCTTTTCTTTTCCCTTTGTTTCGTCTCCCAGCATACACATTTACTCCTAAAGATATATAATATACCTAACCAATGCACACTTCTTTATAGATCCATTGCACCACCAACACAATTCAACCCAGCTGTATTTCCCTTTATTTTATCTTTTCTCATGTTATTAATCCCTAACTCCTAATGTAACTATTTTAAATACTTCAATATTTATATTTAATATAATGGATTCATATCAGTATATATACAATTGAACTCGCAAGCACTTTAAATGTAAATAGTCGAGAAATGTTAGGTGTCTACTCATATATTTTCTACTATTGTTTGTATTTGTTCACTATTGCAATACTTCCAGGTTAAATTTCATGATGTAAAGTGATATTACCAAACAAAGTTTTACATCTACATACAGATGCTTGAATCAAAATGGTAGCACTCATGAATTAGCATAGAAAAGAAAGCAAGAGTGTTTCCTCACTAAATTTTGGTCACTGCTTATACTTAGGTTCACTACCACTGTTTTAAATATTAATAGAGATTTTATGTTAAACATATGTTCAGTATTAATCATAAGTCATATTCAAATATATACATATGTTCGGTATCAATGACAAACCATCCTAAAACAGGCTGGAAAGAGGAACGGGGAAAGTCTGCTCATATATATTTGTGCTTCACTCTCTTTTTTCCTAATTGTTCACTGTATTGCCACTCCCTCCAAAGCTTTGCTTCCACTTAAATTCACTTCACTGTTTTGCCAAATTTCCTCAGGTTTTGAGCTCTTTGTTTCTCATTTTTTTCAATGAACTAATTTCTATATCATGTGAACTCTACTGGTATTTATAGACGAAAGATTTTGAGGCTTAAGACTGTTAGGAATATAGGTACATAGGGTACTATATAGTGCAGTATTGAAGAGGTGATGTCGCGTTCTATTTTGATTGGACAATTCTACAAATGTCTCCAGACTTTCCCTCTAAGCAACATAACTGTGCATGTGCTTATGTACTTGTATATTTAACAAATCACCCTTTGTTACTAAGTAAGAATCAACCATTTAATAGCATTGATTTTCCTTTCTTTTCCTATCACGTTCGTAGTCCATTCCTTTTCAAGTCTAAGCTAGGCTGCCAAATTTTCAGATTTATGCACATGGTTCTATTTTCTTTGATATACCATCTTTCTTTTTGTTTGTACTTTACAGGGGTGAGCACATGTATGTGCATAACTAGAATTGCCTTAAATCTATAGTGTATCTCATCTGCAGGCCTACTTTTCCTATGCTAATTGTTTGCCTAAACTTATAGGATGTCATATTTCAGACTTAACTTCCATGGTGAGTTGTTTGCTTATCTGGCGATAGCAGAGCCATTGCCTAAAATTTCTGGCATTGCTAAGATAGACTTGTCTGCAAAATTTATTGATGGTGACAACTGTTATGGAGGTGAACCATATTTTATTCCTAGAGATGGACAGTCTGCAATTGAAGATCATAAAGGACATGCAGTGGCTTTTGTACATAGTGAAAACACGAGGAAGTACTAACTAAAGATTGCTAATGCAAAGAACATGAAACTGGAGGCATTAGTGTAGATGTCATATGGATATCATGGAGCCTAAATTGTTTTGATCCCTTAAAGCTACAGATCTGTCATTTTTTATCTTGTCAGATACTATAGCAGTAAATGGTCTACACATTTTCTCATTGAAAAATTTCATAAAGTTATAGATTTATTGATTTACAATTGCATCACTTTTAATTGTCTTCTAATTCATAAACATTATATAGTAAGGAAGGATGTATCTTGCCAATTGACGAGTGTTATCTGTGAATACATAGAGTAGATGTATGACCTTCACTTAAGCTTAGCTCATTATTTACTTGAGTAATTCAATTTGTATAACTCTTTAAAAGAAAATTTTTAAATGCAACAATAATAGCTACAATACCAAAGACTTGACTATATATATAACATGCTAATATATACGTAGTGTACTTATTCTAATTTAAATGAGTCTGATCTTGTTAATATTATAAATTTAGCGTATATCCTGTATTTAATTTATATCTCCTTTTATTTTCTTTGCTTAAGAAATCTCATAATTAAAAACACAAAACATTAATTGTTTATTTTATATACATATATAATGTTGGTTAAGGAATATTAAACCATCAGCAAATATATTTATTTTGGAATTTTCCTTATATTTTCCCAAATATATAAATCATATTTTATTTTATTTAATTTAATTATCAGTATAATACCTACATCATAGATTATAAAACTAGTCAAAAAACTGGGTTGTTACAATCTACCCCCTTAAAAGAATTTCGTCCCCGAAATTAAAGAGTAACGAGGAGATTCCAATTATATTCAAAAATCATATACTTATATCAAACACATTAATTTCCATGGATAGAAATATCTGTTATTACAGTTGGAAAACATTTCCATTTCATATTCATACATCACTATTCTCCACATTCATCAGTTCTTAACCGTAAATCAGTAAGAAAATAATCCTTTAAGTATCAACCCCGAAGACCGAAATCAACACTAGATCAACACTAAGAAAAATATTTATCTTAACCAATCCCAAGCTAGGTTCCGATTTCTTAACTCCATATCTTAATTCGTTATCAACTTGTATTACCCCATTTTCTTATTTTAAGAAAATACTCCTGATTATATTTGGAAAATAATTTCCAAATCTTACATACTTCATTAATTCGAATCAAATTTATTCAAACATATTTATCTGCTTCAAATCCTCTCTTTTAAACTCCAATCCAATTTAACTTACCAATTTAACTCTATTGAATTTAACCTCAGTCTACTCTAGTCTATTCAATTCAATCCACTTGACATGTTCTATTTAACTTTTCGAGTTCTAAAATCCAAATTCCTTATTTTTATTTCAAATCGGTTTGAAATACAGTTTGAAGTCACATATCTTATTTTCATTGTAAATTAAAACCCTAGAACACCCGAAGACAATTTATTTTCTTCAAGCAATCTTCCATCAAAAATCTTTCTAAGGTGGCAAATTGTCACTTAGAAACTCGAAAATAAATATTGATGATGTTGCAATCATTATCAATATCATTTCCTAGTGGCTAAAGTGAGTTCAGTGCTATATTACATCCAAAATCTAATTTAAAATGATTTCTAATCCAAATCTTACCAAATAATATTTTATTATTTGATAATATTCCTAAAAATATCTTCTAACTTCCGGGATTTCAAATTCCAGTTTCAGTTTGAATTTAATTCTGTTTCATCTCATTTGTGTAATTTATTCTTATACAATTTCAATTTGGTCAATACAATCATTATCAATTTATTCTTATACAATTTCTGTTTGAATTACTTTGCTCAAAACACCTATCGATATAGTTTGCAATCCCTTATCAATCAGAATCCATAATCCACTCGACAAACCAATCAACATAATATAAAACAATTTTTATATCAATTTAAATATACATGCTCATATTATACACTCAAAATCAATCTAGGGTATCACTAACCCCATCTCTATCGAGTTACGCCATAAAGCGAAGGTTATCACTAAATCGTTGCTCTAATACCAGAAAAGTTCCAATCCTGATCATCGACACATATACATATCCTGTATCACATATCAACTAATCAAGCATCAGAAATTAACAAATCGTTAATAGAAAGAAGTTAGAGGGTGAGAAATAAAAAGAAACAAAGTTAGAATAGAAGAAAAAGAAGAATGTAACACAACAAAATCAGAGTATTACGAATCCCACAGCGGAACTCAATAAATATATTTATAACAATTCTTGGAATACAAACTGGTATTTACATATATCATCAGAGTACAATGCATATACAATACAATAGAAATAATATATATATCTAATGTCGAAGCTTCCTACTCCAAGACTACCCGTACAAATTTTGGGCACCCAACAGTTTAGGGAAAGCACAAAAAAAAACTCTAGGTCAGTCATGGAACTAGTGTGAGTAAACGATTTTAAAATAGCTTGATTTAACGTTCAAAAGCCCTTTTGAAAGGAATGATAATCGTAAGACCGATCCACATATGGTTTTTCCCTAACGAAAACCTAAAACATTCTTTGTATCAAAACTATTTTGATATTATAATAGTGTCTAAATAAAATAAATAGCAATCTAGTAGAAAGCTTGCATCTCACGCTCCACATATATAGTATACAATAAAAACCGCATGCGCTTATTGGCTAATGGATTCCGACTATGATAAGTTATGGAACCACCTGCCGATAATGTATCTCTAGAGGGGAATACACTGGGTCCAACAAGAACATCTTAAAACCGAGTCACACATGACCGACCACTCATTTTGCTTGAGTGTATCGAATGTGTATCACGAATGGTTGTGTACGGCAATCGTTTCCCGAAAGTGACAACATCGAAAAGAATAAAGAAAAAAAATGAATTTTCTCTAGTTAGGTGATTATACACCCTAATTGGGAGCGACCCACTTAGCTATGCTGCCTGCCCGATTTTTGTCATTTCCCGGTTGATGAGGCTTGAGGTTTAAAATTTATCTTTAGAATATATGATCATCAATTACTTTGAATGCCATATTGTCAGATCTGTCAAATCATTAATTGACATCCACAAAGATACTATGGATGTAAAAGAAGGGCCATTCTTTGCCATCAACTTGGTATATTTGTACAAATCAACATACGTAAATTTTAGGAAATACTCTCTTAGGAATTCGTCCATACAAGTCATCCAGGAACAGGATGAACCGAAGGTACTCTCCTACTGCATCCAAGATAGGAATCACCACATGGATCAATAGCGAATAGTCCTTGCAAATGCGAAGATTTCAACTCACAATAGAATCACTACTGAAATATCTCTGGGAGCTTACCAGAGAATTTCCACAAGTATTTGTTCCACTCATAAAGATCTACGGTCTTCGGCTCTTTAATCATATAGACGTTCTTGCATGTTTATTTGCATAAAGTCGGTTTGAAGTGGTTTTTGGTCCAGTCCCCATCCAGGTTTCTTCGAACTAACACGTAGGGGATATTTATTTGGTAGTCGGTGTTTTAACTATCAAATTTAATCAAGGCCGACAAGTAAAGCTGTTTATACACTTTATTCCATATTTAATTTTCATGACTTTTCAATTAACAAACAATCTCATTTCCAATTTCAGAACAGTAATTAACATAATGTGATTTAAATACACTAAAATGTATCAACGTTTTATTTTATCTAACTTAGATTTGTTTGGTCACTTCATGGCATAATAGATAATTTGATCAATAATCATCCATCACAAATTAACAGCTAACAATGATTTTACATGTAATTTCAAACTAATAATAGTTTGAAACTATTTAATCTCGGATAGCAACTACTTTCACACAATATTTTCCTAATTCTTTGGAAACAAATTAATTAAATTTAAGTTTTCACGACAACATTTATTTTACAAGTATGCAATAACTTGTCGATCCTTTCTTCTTTCTAATTTGTTTGTTTATTACTTATTTACTTCTATTAAAAAAAATTAATACGAATTTCCTTGGCTTTTTACGATCCAATTATTCATGCAATGGTTCTAATTTAATTTTTCACTTAGTGTAAACCATTTTAGGTGAATTTCACTTATTAAATTTATATGAAAAAAAAACGTTTCATTTTTAAAGAGAAACTTTGACTTTTAAACAAACATTATTTCCCTTTTTTATATAATCATGTCCCGGCCCTAAGCCCGGTAGCACATAACAGCTCATGTCTTAACATGGCTCTTCTTCCCACATATTTGTATATAACAAGCAACTGTCAAACTATTTGTGGCCCTCTAATGTGCAACGTTCGATGGTTTTATGTAGGTAGATTCTTCGATCACTCCTTATCATAAACAGTGATCAGAATCTAGCACCCCATTTCATTTCAAGAATATCTAGGAAGTAAAACTTCTATAGCATAATTAATAGGCTCCTGTTCAGAAATATTTGATCATTTGATTATGATGGTCACTATATGTTGGCCATGACTCCTGCATATTTGATTATAGTGTCACCCCCTCAGCGGGTAAAACCTAAACTCATTTGACTACAGTGAAAGTTCTGACATTCTCGGGATTCTGAAAAATGTATGGATTAACCAATTTGATAAGCAAATTGATGGTGGTATCGATTTAAAGTAAGAAAATCAAAGAAATGCGTATAGGGTATTGTACCCATTACAAAATCCACTGCTTGGCAACACTGTATACATGTGTTGAAATATACACCACTCCCTGCACTAATTAATTAACATGGTTGGACGTTGAATTAGATTTTGTACATAAATTGCTTGTTCTGTTTGCCACTACATATTCTTTTCCTTGATGTTGGTATACATGAAAATATTTTTAATTTAAAACTAAGGATTTTAGAAACACATTTATTTTATATATTTTCTTTTCTTACCAGTCCGACTTGGCCCATATTACAATCAGCAAGCCCAAGGCCCGATCCTATTGCTCTTGTAACCCATTCCTTGAGCCGCCTCATGTTATTCTAGTCTATGCATCATCTTCTATAGTTCACTCAAACTACCAAAAATAATTTTTTTGAAACCAATATGATTTTCATTATTAAGCATCTATCCTACACTGTTGGTTACAAGATCCATGTCGAATATTTACGAACTCCTTCCACTTTGGTCTAGTATGGGTTTACGAACAAACATATATCATTAAAGCACCAAACTAGAATCACAACATCTCATTTTCGCTTCATATATTATAAAGCACACTGGAAATGAACAAGTTCCTGCTTCTCTTATTCTTATAATGGACATTCCACTTTTTTCTTGCTTCAGAACATGCATGTCACCGTCAGTATTACACATGTATATAAATGGTGCTTCCCTGGTGCACCCTACAATCAGTCATACTAAATTAAACAGGTGCACACATTACAACCCTTCTGCCAAATCCTTTTCTTTCCCCTCTGTTTCATATTCAAGCATAAACATTTACTCCTAAGGATATATAATATACCTAACCAATGCACACTTCTTTACAGATCCATTGCACCACAACACATAACTCATCCCGGTTGTCTTTTCCTTTATTTTTTTTCTCATGTTATTAATCCCTAACTCCTAATGTAACTATTTTAGATACTTCAATATTTGTATTTAATATATTGTATTCATATCAGTAAACATATACTTTGAATTCGCAAGCATTTTAAATGTAAATAGCGGAGAAATGTTAGGTGTCTACTCACATATTTTCTACTGTTTTTTGTATTTGTTCACTATTGCAATACTTTCAGGTTAAATTAACAGAGGTATACATCGACATACAGATGCTTGAATCAAAATAGTAGCATTCATGAATTAGCATAGAAAAGAAAGCAAGAGTGTTTCCTCGCTAAATTTTGGTCACTTCTTATACTTAAGTTTACTGCCATTGTTTTAAATATTAACAGAGATTTTATGTTCAAAATATGTTCAGTATTAATCATAAATCATATTCAAATATATATATATATACACACACACACACGTTCAGTTCAATGACAAACCATCCTAAAATAGGTTGGTAAGAGGAATAGGGAAAGTCTACTCACGTATATTTGTGCTTCATTCTCTTTTTTCCTAATTGTTCATTGTATTGCCACTCTCTCCAAAGTATTGCTTCCAGTTAAATGCACTTCACTGTTTTTCCAAATTTCCTCAAGTTTTAAGCTCCTTGTTTCTCATTTGTTTTCAATGAACTAATGTCTATATCATGTGAACTATACTGGTATTTATAGATGAAAGATTTTTAGGCTTAAGACTGCTATGAATATAGGCACATAGGATACTATATACTGAGGTGATGTTGCATTATGTTTTGATTAGACAATTCTACAAATGTCTCCAGACTTTACCTCTAAGCAACATAACTGTGCATGTGCTTATGTACTTTTATATTTAGCAAATCACCCTTTGTTCCTAATCAATAATCAACCGTTTAATAACTTTGATTTTCCTTTCTTTTCCTATCACCTTGGTAGTCCATTCCCTTTCGAGTCTAAGCTACACTGTCAAATTTTCAGATTTATGCATGTGGTTCTATTTTCTTTGATATTCCATCTTTCCTTTTGGTTGTGCATTTATAGGGGTAAGCACATGTATGCGCATGGCTAGAATTGACTTAAATCTATAGTGTATCCCATCTACAGGCCTATTTTTCCTATCCTAGTTGTTTTCCTAAACTTATAGGATGTCATATTTCAGACTTAACTTCTATGGTGAGTTGTTTGCTTATCTGGCTATAGCTGAGCCATGGCCTAAAGTTTCTAGCTTTGCTAAGATAGACTTGTTTGCAAAATTTAATAATGGTGACAACTGTTATGGAGGTGAACCATATTTTGTTGCTAGAGACGGACAGTTTGCAATTGAAGAAGATAAAGGACATGCTGTAACAACCTGAATTTTTTGAACTAATTTAAAAAATTTATTTTACCTATTTTAATGGATTTTGAATGTTTAAAATGATTTATTTTAAATAATAACGACTAAAAATTTATTTAAATTGAAATCAGAAGGTAAGAATTTAATTTAATTATAAAAGGAATTTGAAATGGCACGGTAGTTTGAAAATTTGATTTTTAAATTTCAATTGAATGTATAGGATTCAAAATAAACCAGATTCAGTAAAACAAGAAATATTTGAATTTGCTATCTTTCTAATGAATTTGAAAAATCCAGATTTCAAAATATTAATTGAAAGTTATATCCAGTTTAAAATTTAAAATATCCACTATGGAATCTATATATATTTTAATATAACATATATCCCTTAAAAATGGTCATTTTGCGAACAACCCCAGTTTTCGTTGAAACCACTTTTGTGGGATCCGAAATGTCAAATTATTGTAAGTTTTCAAATTTCATAATTTTTGGAATTAATATGTGAGCACAGTAAATATAAACGTGTTTTATCAGATTTAGTTGAATTGGGTCGACCAGAAAATGGCCATTTTTCAAACAGTCTCCAAATTCGACGAAATTAGTTTTGTTAGGATGGTATTGTCAAAACATAGCTAGATTTTTTTTGTAATTTTTGGAGTCACTATGTGGCCCTGGTAAATTAAAATGCACATTTGAATTCAATATATATTGATTTATATTTTAATTTTGATGAAAACTGATCGAAATGGTCGAATTGGCTTACATGACATATCCAATTGTGTCCAGAATGGGGGTATTTAGCTAGGGGCGACAGTCTTTGGGTTTGATTTGGAGTTCGGATGAATAAACATGTGTTTTTATGTATTAAAGAATATTAAAATATACTATAAATACCCTAAAAGAAAATCAAAACCCTAATTCTCTAAAACAGATCAGCGCCACCTCTTTCTTCTATGAATGGCTGAAATCGCTCAAATGTTTCATCCCTAAATTCTCTAACCCTATAGCGAACTAGAAGATGGAATTAAAACGAAAACTCAAGAACTACTTGAGAGCTTTGATCTGGTGTGGATGTGATTAAAAATGGTGAAGCAGGGAGTGCAAATTTTTGCCTTAAACAGGCTGACTTCAAGGGCGTCTCCAGTGCGGCGGACGGGATCGAAGGGGGCACCAGTCATTGCGGCGGTAGGGGATGTCAAGGCGGTTGGAAGGGTGCTCACGGATCAGGGTCCGATCAATGAATTTGAAGGCATTGGTGGAGATTCGACGTGAACGATTAGTTTCGGAGTGC
This sequence comes from Allium sativum, assembly GCA_030737875.1. Classification (NCBI taxonomy): domain Eukaryota; kingdom Viridiplantae; phylum Streptophyta; class Magnoliopsida; order Asparagales; family Amaryllidaceae; genus Allium; species Allium sativum. The sequence continues at coordinate 1,029,913,929 of CM060916.1, read as the reverse complement.
TCCCGTATTGAACGAAGGAGGAAAAGAATCAAACAGTAATTAGAGAAGTAATTGGTGTTTAAATTATTAATTTATTATTTAGTTAATGTAATTAATGAAAAAACCGTGTGTAACTTTTCCATATGAGGTCCAAATCCGGCGATTTCAGTCATGTTCGAATCGTGGAGTTGAGCTCTACATTATGGAACTAATCAGAACCGAAACAGAGCTTGTTTGAATTAGAGGAGAATTTAAATCCTAACTGTATTGAAATTGCCAATTAAAGAATGACGGAGTGGAACCCGAGGTGAGAACTGCTTCTCACTCAAACTAGTTTGTAGTTAAATATATCCTAAGTTGTAGACGGGGCATAGTAGCTCCTGACACTACTTTTTGTACAAACCATGGATGACGTATGTGATATGTGTGTTGAACAAAAATATATATGCGATTTGAAATATATATGTGATGTGAAATATATATATATGCGTTGTATAAAATATATATGCGCTGTATAAAATATATATATGCGTTGTATGAAATGCATGTGCGTTGTATAATATATATATGTGATGTAAAAAATAAATATATGCATTGTATAAAATGTATATGCAATGTATAATATATATATGTGATGTGAAAAATATATATATGCGTTGTATAAAATGTATATGTGTTGAATAAAATATATATGCGTTGTATGAAATATATATATGTGATATATAAAACGGTCATGCAATGAAATAAATATTTTTTCGCTAAAAATATTATTTTTAGCTTATGTATGCGATATATAAAATGGTCATGAAATGAAATAAATATTTGTTAGTTAAAAATATATTTTTTGACATGCATATGCGATGAATAAAATTGTCATGCTATGGAATAATTATTGGATCGTTAAAAATATAATTTTTAACGTATATGTATGATGAATAAATTGTCATGTAATGAAATAATTATTGAATGGTTAAAAATATAATTTTTAACTATATATGGAATATTCACTTTTGATTTAAAATTGAAATGGAAGTTGGAATCATTTTTAAAGTGAATTTATAAAATACAATTTAAATGGAAATCGACGATATAAGTATATTATATATTTAAATGGCTTGAATAGAACGCATCGTGCAATGACCGTTCGCGAATTTCAACCATTGGCTTTGAATTGGCGTAATGGGAGATCTGACTGTCGGATTCTCCTAAAACCAGAACCGTTGTATTCGCATCGAAAAGAAATTTCCAACGAATATAAGAGATTTAAATTTGAATGGTTGGATTTTAAGATAAGTCCAAATCAATTTTAGAAAAGGTCGCTATGGATGCAGTTCAGTGGCCGTTATTGGAAACCGACTGTAAAGGCCAAAATAAAATTGTTGAAAATATGGAATTTTTTTGTAAAATCATAATAAATGATTTGGAATGATTTTTGGATGAAAAAAATCCATATTTGATAAGATAAAAGATATTTTTATCTGAATGAACTAGTTATTAACTAGAATAATAATCCAATGTTTTTAAATAAATAGATTGGATTGAGAATGGGGTTTTAAAATAACCATAATTTTCCAATGAAAAAATTGGAATGGATTTGAATGGAAATAATCTTCGGAATATTTCAATATCAGTTTCCATGATTATACGGATATTGTTGAGGAGTTTGGAAGATATAGATATCGTTATTCCCAATACGATACCTGTTGGTTTCAAAATTTAATATTGAATATAAGCCGATATTATTTTTATTCAGAGCCTTATATTTAATATCAAATTGGATTCTAGGTTTACAGTGAACGATGTTTTAAATAACATGAGTTCTTTAACCCGATTAACAGTGAAGTTAAGATTTGGAATTTATAAATCTTTTAATTAAGATTAATGGAATTTTACAAAGTAATGTTTTCCAATTTAAAATACTAAATTGGAATTGAATGGAATTCGATTTGGTAATAATCGAGATGAGCTTCTGTGAATAAAGATCGTTACTATTTATGGAATTTAAAAGGCCCTGCCATTATTCCGTTTATAGTATTGATTTGATGTGGAAATTTATATCGATTATATACTATTATGATTTCCGTGAAGATTCCATTTTGACGGAAGATGATTTTGGGTTTATAGTGAATTGTTATTCTAAATAACATTGGTTCTTTAACCCAAGTAAAAACATGATTAATTTTCCTGAAACTTGAATAATCATTAAGTATTGATTTATGAAGATTAAAACTAAGAAGAGTTTTAATAAATCTTTAATTAGATTTTAATGGATGAATGGTAAATAAATTTACCAAAATATGAGATGTGGTATTAACCAAATATACTTGGTTGTTGATATGGATTGTGATTGATTGATGGTTCGGATTGTGCTTGACCAGTTTATGAGAAAAATATGCTTTTACATTTAGCATTCGGTTGGGTAGAAATATTTGTATGCCAACATCTTGTGAAACACTTCACGATTTGACTATGATATGAGTAGCGATGTTGTTGTGTTCATTTCAAATTTAATGGATGATTTTGAAATTATTTCCCGATTTTTGGCAAGGAATTTTTAATAAAACTATTTTACAAAATAGAAAGGATTTCGAGGGCTAAACCCGATGTTGTCGAAATGATTTCGAAATGTATTATCTGTTTTACATTGTAGTTCATCACATAACCAAATAGTTTCTATTGCTGATATATCTGTTTGGTGGCGGAGAATTTATTCTCTTGCTTAACACCCTTCTTTGAGACGTACGTGCTCAAAGGTTATGTGATTAATAGTGACTGATCATATGTGTGAATTGCTGATGTGAAGTACTATAGTTTGAAAGTACTTGTGATTATTATGTTGTGAAATGATTTTCCCTACTTCGGGATATGAAATGATTTAGTATATGGCTAAAGAATCGGGTTACCCAGGGACTAAAAGTATGGGTGAGATGGCGATGTAGTTCCCCAGAGTGTGGAATGGAGCATCGTCAGTGTAGCCTGCTCCATAGTGGAAGGTGCACACATATATATTGAGTTGTTTAGGTACGTACCCTTTGCCTTGGCAACGGGGAGCACGATATTTGGTTGCATACTTGTTTGTATGCAGTGTGATGTTTTGGAATTCATATTTCTAAATATTTTGGTCTGAGATTCCGAAGTGAAATGTACTTTGATATAAAGCAAGATATGTATTTCGAATGATTTGAAATAAAAAATCGGGAAATAAAGTCCAAAAGGATAATTTCTGTAAAGTGAATTGGATTTTGAAAAAACTAAATTTGGGATATATCCTAAATGGGTAGACTGGAAAATCGCATGTTGTATGATGCATTGTAGATCCACGTATATATATTAGTTATTGTTTATACCTAGGTATTTATGGGGGTAAATCCATTCCGTGACATACGGCGTGGTCCCGTGATATACCTTATTTTAAAGTAAAGTTTTAATAACTGTTTGAGTTCTGACACCAGTCCCATGACTGACATGGAGTTTATTGTTTTAACCTAAACTCTGGGTGCCCCTATTTTCCACATGGGCAGCTAGTAGTTTTGGCTTTCCCAGAAATTTCTTTTCCCAGGATCCTGGATTTACAGCTGGAGCTATATTCGGAAAGCTTTGTATCCGTGTATCTCTTTCAGTTGTGTTATGTATTATTTTTCCATTGCTATGTAATGTGTTTAATCTCTGGTATTTTTATGATGTATATTATTTATTCATACTCTGATGTAATTGTTGTAATAGAAATGAAATGTTTTTCTGTTTGTGTTCTAATTTGTCGTGTTCTCATTACAACCCATGTTTTCTGGTCTCCTTTGATGCTAGCGAATTCGGGCCGTAACATTCTTGGTATCAGAGCTTTGGTTTACAGAGCTCGAGAACAAGACACATTAGAACCAAACAAAAGAATGCATTACAGATTGGATTAGTAATGTCCGATAAGAATGACTCGTTAGAGATGGGATCAGTAGCATCCTGAAATGAGTGTCAAAGAGTGTTATTTTTTGAATAAAAATGAAAACAAATTTTGGTTTGAAAATTTAAACCTTATTATACGTATTTGAGTATTTTATTTTAAATTGATTTTGGACAATCGACTATATGAAGATTTTGCTTACATGCCTTGCAAACGTGTATACAAAGCATCAAATATACTGGGTAGATATAGAATCACACTCTAGTCGCCCGGAGATGATTCTGATGATTAACGCGTCATCATCAACATTTGTGTTCGAGTTTCGAAAGTGGGATATCTATATATTTCCAACTGACATGTGTGAGAACCAAAACTTAGATAGGGTTTATTGTTGAAATTTGGCATTAAAAACATGATTTTGAGTATATATATATAGAAGATATATGTTTGAAAATTTAATTTACAAATTGATTGGTGGTTGTGATGGATGATTATTAATTCCACTAATAAAACCAATATGACAATGGAAGGTAAATTTAGACAAACTGAAACAAATATTTAATTTAATTGAAAATTGATTGAAATTGCATACATGTACATATATATGTGTGAACAGGTCATAGCATGGAAGCTAAGAAGAGGAATTAAATTGTATGCCCGACAAATAGGTACATGTTTACTGTATTTCTTGGGTTTTGATGATTTTATGAGCCGATTGGCTAGCCGCTTGGCTTTTTCTTTTTGAATGATGAGGGCCCTGTGAGGCAAGTTGCGGTTTTAAAGGTCTTCCCATACAAAGGAGGTTATGGCGAAATTTTTCGAAAATTTAGTGTGTTAGCCAAATTTTTGAGAAACTAGAAAATTCTTAGAAACTAAAAAGTTGAAGAATGAAAGCCAGAATGAAAGTTGAGTTGGTTAGTTAAACAACTTTAAGCTCCATTCCTTTTCGAGGATGAAAAGATTTTAAGTGGGGAAGATTGTAACAACCCGGATTTTCTGAACTAATTTAAATTTTTTATTTTATCGATTATAATGGATTTTGAATATTTAAAATGATTTATTTTAAATAATAACGACTAAAAATTTATTCAAATCGAAATTAGAAGGGAAGAATTTAATTTAATTATAAAAGGGGTTTGAAATGGCGTGGTAATTTAAAAATTCGATTTTTAAATTTCAATTGAATGTATTATAGGATTCAAAATAAATCGGATTTCAGTAAAACAAGAAATATTTGAATCTACTTAATTATATCTTTCTAACGAATGTGAAAAATCCAGATTTCATTATATAAATTGAAAGTTATGTCCAGTTTAAAATTTAAAATAATCGCTATAGAATTTATATATATTTTTATATAATATATATAGCCCTCAAAAATAGTCATTTTGCAAACGACCCCCATTCTCAACGAAACCACTTTTGTCGGATCCAGAATGTCAAATTATTGTCAGGTTTCAAACATCAAAATTTTTGGAATTAATATGTGAGCACAGTAAATATAAACGTGATTTGTCAAATTTAGTTGAATTGGATCGACCAGAAAATGGCCATTTTTCAAACAGTCTCCAAATTCGACGAAACTAGTTTTGTTTGGGTGGTATCGTCAAAACATAGATAAATTTATTTTTCTGTAATTTTTGGAGTCACTATGTGGCCCCAGTAAATTAAAATATACGTTTGAATTCAAATATATATTGATTTTTTTTTATGAAAACTGATCGAAATAGTGGAACTGGCTTACGGGACATATCCCATTGTTTCCGGAATGTGGGTATTTAGCTAGGGCGATAGTCCTTGGGTTTGATTTGGAGTTCAGATGAATAAATATGTATTTTTACGTATTAAATAATATTAAAATATATTATACATACCTTAAAGAAAATCAAAACACTAATTCTCTAAACAGCTCACCGCCGCCCCTTTCTGCTATAAACGGTTGAAATCGCTCAAATGTTTCATCCCCAAATTCTCCGACCCTACGGCGAATTAGAAGATGGAATTAAAATGAAAACTCAAGAACTACATGATAGCTTCGATTTGGTGTGCATGTGATTGAAAATGGTGAAGTAGGGAGTGCGAATTTTTTCCTTAAACAGGCCGCCTTCGAAGGTGTCTCCAGCGCGGTGGAGGGGATCGAAGGGGGAACCAGTCATGGCGGCGGTAGGGGATGTCAAGGCCATTGGAAGGCGGTCACGGATCAAGGTCCGATCCATGGATTTGAGCGACGCAAGTGGAGATTTGACGTGAACGATGGGTTTCGGAGTGCTTTATTATAAAAAAGGAGGAAAATAATTAAAGGGTAATTAGAGAACTAATTAGTGTTTAAATTATTAATTAATATAATTAATGAAAAAAACTTGTGTAACTTTTCCATACAAGGTCCAAATCCTGCGATTTCAATCACGTTGGAATCGTGGAGTCGAGCTCTACATTGTGGAACAGAACTGAAGCGGAGCTTGTTTGAATTGGAGGCGAATTTAAATCCTAACTGTATTGAAATCGCCAATTAAAGAATGACGGAGTGGAACCAGAGGTGAGAAACTCCTTCTCACTAAAACTAGTTTATAGTTAAATATATCCTAGGTTGCAGACGGGGTTTAGTAGCTGCTGACACTACTTTTTGTACAAACCATGGATGATTTGTGTGATATGTGTGTAGAATAAAAATATATATGCGATGTGAAATATATATGTGATGTGAAAAATATATATATGCTTTGTATAAAATGTATACGAGCTGTATAATATATATATATATACATTGTCTAAAATGTATATGCGTTGTATAATATATATATATATGCGATGTGAAATATATATATATATATGCATTGTATAAAATGTATATGCGTTGTATAATATATATATATATATATGTGTGTGTGTGTGTGTGTGTGTGTGTGATGCGAAAAATATATATATGCATTGTATAAAATGTATATGCGTTGTATAAAATATATATATGCGTTGTATGAAATATATATGTGCTACATATAAAATGGTCATGAAATGAAATAAATATTTGTTCGCTAAAAATATTATTTTTAGCTTACATATGCGATATGTAAAATGGTCATGAAATGAAATAAATATTTGTTCGTTAAAATATAATTTTTAACATGAATATGCAATGAATAAAATTGTCATAATACGGAATAATTATTGGATCATTAAAAATATAATGTTTAACGTATATATATGATGAATAAAATTGTCATGTGATGAAATAATTATTGAATGGTTAAAAATATAATTTTTAACTATATATGGAATATTCAATTTTGATTTAAAATTGAAATGGAAGTTGGAATCGTTTTTAAAACGAATTTATAAAATACGATTTAAATGAAAATTGACGATATATATATATATATATTATTTAAATGGCTTTAATAGAACGAGCCGCACAGCGACCATTCGCGAATTTCAACCATTGACTTCGAACTGGCATAACGGGAGATCGGACCGTCGGATTCTCCTAAATCTAGAACCGTTGGGTTTGTATCGAAAAGAGCTTTCCAAGGAATATAAGAGATTTAAATTTGAACGGTTGAATTTCAAGATATGTCCAAATCAATTTCAGAAAAGATCACTATGGATGTAGTTCGGTGGCCGTTATTGGAAACCGAATTTAACCGCCTAAATAAAGTTGTTGAAAATATGGAAAAATTGTGAAAAATCATAATAAATGATTTGGAAAGATTTTTGGATGAAATTTTTTATATTTGATAAGATAGAAGTTATTTTTATCTGAATGAACTAGTTATTAACTAGAATAATAATCCAATATTTTTGTAACAACCCGGAAATCCGAACCAATTTAAAATTTTTATTTTATCAATTTTAATGAATTTTGAATATTTAAATGAATTATTTTAAATAATAACGATGAGAAATTTATTTTGAATAGAATTAGGACATATATATTTATTTGAATCGACGTTAGAATATAAATATTTATTTTTAATTATAAAAGGAATTGAAAGTGGCGCGGTAGTTTGAAAATTTGATTTCAAATTTCAAATGAAGGTACATGATTCAAAATAAATCGATTTTAGCGAAACCAAAAATATTAGTATCTATTTGAAAATATCTTTCCAATGAATCCAAAAAATTGAAATCTCATAGCAGGAATAAAAAGTTGCGCCCAGTAGAAAATTCAGAATAGTTGCTATGGAATTTTGGCCCTTAAAAATGGAACGATGAAACCACTTTTCTTGGATCCGGGATGTCAAGTTAATGCTAGATTCCAAAAATCATAATTTTCTGAATCAATACATGAGCGTGGCGAAGGAAAATGTGTTTTGTTAGTTTTAGTCAATTTGGATCGACCAGAAAATGGCCATTTTTCAAACGGTCTCCAAATTTGACGAAACTAGTTTTGTTAGGATTGTATCGTCAATACGAAGCCAGAAAATATTTTTTGGGAATTTTTAGAGTCCGTATGTGGCCCTGTCAAATTAAAATGTGCGTTGAAATCAATTTAGAACGTTAAATTAATTTATATTGTAATTTGAATGAAAACTGACCGTAATAGTCGAGTTGGTGTATGGGACATATCCCATTGTGTTCGGAATTGGGGTAATTAGCTAGGGACGACAGTCGGTGGGTTCGATTTGGGGTTCGAATTAAAAAGTTACTTTTATGGAAAAAATAATATTATTAAATTATTTATATATATACTTAAACACCCCAACCCTTTCCCTTTAACAGAAACCCAATACCCCCTTTTTCTTCAAATCGGTGTCGTCGATCCCGCCTCCCCTGAGGTCGCGTCCACCACTAGCCGCCAGCCCGACTTGCGCCGCACCCCTCCTCCCCTCTCCGATCATCTCTCTCGACCTCCATCTCCTCCAAAACCTCACACCCAAATCAAACAAGAAACCGCGCCTGTGGCCCACACTCGTACCATTGACGCCACTCGTGACCACCCATGGCCGGCGCGACCCTCCAGCACCACCTCTCCAATGGTGAGCCCCCTCTTTCCACCTGTAAGTTTAGTTTTGATTTTAAGTTAAAGTAATTAGGTTTAGCAATTTAAAAATCAGTTTTTTTATGATTAGCAATTTAAAAATCATTTTTTTTATATGTAGGAGCACGGTAAAATTGGATTTTTAATATATATTATAGAAAAATGTAAAGATACGATTTTTATGATTTTAAAAATATGATTTTTAAGCTTTTAAAGATAAGATTTGTAGGTTATGAAAGCTATGGATTTTGTCATAGAAAAGATTAGATTTTTATCATTGAAAAGATTAGATTTTTAGATTAGATAAAAATGTAATTTTTATTCTATGTAAGAAATATTTTTAGTTGATAAAAATATAATTTTTTGTTGTATAAAAATATGGTTTTTATAATATGAAAGAAAATATTTCTAGTTATGTAAAAATATAACTTTTAGCGATATGAAAATATAATTTTTAGTGAAATAAAAATAGGAAGTGGCAATATAAAAATACGATTTTTATATACATGAAGATGTGATTTTCATATGAATGATATGGATATAAAAATATAATTTTTATTATGAATAGTAAGATAAAAATGTGATTTTTATAATATTAACATCGTGTTTTAAAATGGGAGTTTTACGATGTAAATATCGTATTAAAAATATAGTTTTTAACATAAACCGCGTGATACAGATTGCGATGGTACTATCGGAAAACAAATCTAAATTAAAACCGTTCAGAGATAAGGACTGGTGGAGTGGATCCCCAAGGTGATAACTCCTCACTTTTATTTTATTTCTAGTTAAAATATATACTAGGATGCAGACGGTGCTTAGCAGCACCCGAACCCGTCATCCACAGACCATGGACGGCTTGTTTGTTTGATTGATTATGTGATGTGGAAGGGAGTAAAATATTTTATATTTAAAAATATAATTTTTAACGTGTATATGAATAGAATAAATATTCATAAACAAATTGAATGATTTGTTTATGTATACACATTTGACTGATATTGATTAGTACGACAAATTTTACACATCGCCTAACTGCACAAATAAAATTCATTATTTGTTGATTGAAACACCACATGGGTATTGGGATGATATATGACGTACACTAGTCCTAATAATTAGTTGTATGTCAATAGATTGGTTGATAGACTGTTATAAGCGTTGAATATTTGTATTTAATGTTTATGCAGTGTAAAATGCACTTTGGATGATGGTTGACTGTGTTTGATTATTGTTGTGTACATGTGTATATGAAATCCATATAAATCAAATTATATGGTAATTGACTGTGTCTAATTCCAGTTCAGAAAGAATGAATATTTAAAATAACAAATATTTAAAAATAATGAATATTTTAAAATAATATTCAGAAAAGAATCAAAATATGATTTTATGTCCGATTTGGGATGGACATGAATATATTTAAATATATAAAGCCGTGTTGATTAGATTAACGCCATTTTGATGGAAACGATATTTATATCGATTTTATAATGAATACTGAAAATGAAGTGATTTCAAAATCGAGTGTTTTGAAAATATTATCATTATATATATATATATATATATATATATATATATATCGATGATATGGAATATTCAATTTTGATTTGAAATTGAATATGAAGTTGGAATCGTTTTGAAAACAAATTTAAAACGATTTATAAAATACGTTTTAAACGGAAATCGATGAAATATATATAATATATAAATTATATATAATGGCCTGAATAGAACGCACCGCGCTGCGATAGTTCACGAATTTCGGCCATTGACTTCGAATGGACATTACGGGAGATCCGACCATCGGATTCTCCAAAAACCGGAACCGTTAGGTTCATATCGAAAAGAGATTTCTAACGAATTTTAGAGATTTGAAATCTAACGGTTGGATTTGGAATTATGTCAAAATCAAACTTGGAAAAGGTCGTTGTAAATGCAGTTCGATGGCCGTTTATGAAAATTGACTGTACGGGCCATGATAAAATTATTAAAAATATCAATAATTTGCGTAAATCATAATAAATGATTTGGAAAGAATTGGGCTGAAAAATTCCGTATTTGAAAAGATAAAAATAGATTTTTTTTATCAAAATGAACTAGTTATGAACTAGAATTATAAATCCAATATTTTTAAAATAAATAAATTGGATTTGAAATGGTTTTAAAAATAACCAGAATTTCCAATATATAAATTGGAAATGAATTTGAATCGAAATTGTATTCGGAATATTTCGATGTTGGATTTTTGTGATTATACAGATATTGTTATGGAAATTTGAAAGATATATATATATATCGTTATTTCCAATACAATATTTGTTGGTTATGGTATTTGATATTGAATATAAGCCGATATATTTTCTATTCAGAGCCTTGTATTTCATATCAAATGGGATTTTGGGTTTGTCGTAAATGGTGTCTTCACTAACACTGTTCTTAAACCCAATTGATAAAAGATTAAATCTTTTCATTTAGATTTAATGAAGTATACCAATTAATTAATATTTAATTGGAATTGAATTGAAATTGGTCTTTGGGTTTGTCGTGAACGATGTTTTAAATAACACTTGTTCTTTAACCCAATTAACAATGGAATAAGATTTTGGGTTGTCGTGAATGGTATCTTTAATAATACTGTTCTTAGAATCAATGGAGTTAAGAAAATCAGAAACTAACTGCAGATTAGTTAAGTTGAATGGTTTCCTGGGTATTGATCTGATGTTGGTTTCAGCCTTCGGGGTTAATACTTAGGGAATTGTTCACTTGCTAATTTACGGTTAAAGGCTGATGGAATGGAATGAGATTTTGGGTTTATCATGAACCGTGTTTTAAAGGACATTGGTTCTTTAACCCATTTAAAGATAGGAATAAAATTTTGGGTTGTCGTGAATGGTATCTTTAATAATACTGTTCTTAGGCCCAATGGTGTTAAGAAAATCAGAAACTAACTAGAGAATAGTTAAGTTGAATGGTTTCCTGTGTATTGATCTAATATTGGTTTCGGCCTTCGGGGTTAATATTTAGGGAGTTGTTCACTTGCTAATTTACGGTTAAAGACTGATGGAATGGAATGTGATTTTGGGTTTATCATGAACCATGTTTTAAATGACATTGGTTCTTTAACCCAGTTAAAGGCAGGATATGATTCCCAAGTTAAACAATAGTTAATATTGATTTTTGGGAAGATTAAAACCAAGTGGAGTTTTAATGCATCTTTAATTAGATTGAAATGATATCCAAAGGAAGATTAAAGAATAAATTTAAAGAATTTATCTTTGATAAAATTAATGGGACTCTTTCCCAAAGTATAAGAATATTTGAATAAAGGAATATTCTGGATTGGAATGAGGCGTATGTTGTGTTTTTATAGCACTTATTTATTATATACGCGAGTTATTCAGAAAGACCAGGTTTATCCCATTCTGAATAACTGATTCGACGATGTGTCTAGGATGAAAACGGTGGTTGAAGTCCGGAGGTCTTCACATCATTTGGATAATTACTGATGTCTTGATTGGGTTGTACACCCAAGACAAGCTAATAAGTGGTGAGACGTACTTGGAGATCGAACGGATATGCGAGGACCTCTCCCCTGTATTGGACATATGGGGGAGGAATAAGGTACCTCCGGTTTCATTCAGTCCTAGAACGAACTTGCAAATGGATGTTTTTCTGACATCGGATTTCATTCAATGTGATTGATTGACATCGGTTGCATAGCATGAATTGCCTGTGTAACATGCTGAGATGCAAGTGATCAAGGCTTCTATTGAAAAGTAGAGTCTCGTGGTTGATGATCAAAGCACGGCTTAAGTATAGCGTAGCTTTGTGTAGCGTTAATTCGCGAGCCTCACACCCCGGTATGGACCAGAAACGGGAGAGGACTTCAGGGAGGACATGCGTTTCCTTCTAGCTAGGAGTGGTGTCACCGTTTTACTAGCCTTGACATTTTACTTATGTGGATGATGGATTGCGAGGCACCTCGGTTATATCGGCCATTTCAAGGCCGATAGTTTGGTCGGGATATGACCAGTTGACGCCCCATAGGGCGGGGAAACGCAGTGTTCAGGCATTTTAATCCACATCGAGTGGACCGGCCCTGACGATCCAAAGGCTTGTATGCACGCTTGCCTGAGACACGGGCTAGTGCGTCTCGAAGCGGTAAGGATGATCCCTTGCCTTGGTTCACAGATGGAAATCCAACTTCTAATACGACATTTTGCGGTTTTAATTATAAACCTATATATGGCGACATAGTGGTATCGGGCACTTATGTCGTCTATGATTGATACTTAAGATTGAAATTGTTTTGACATTATACACTTATAGTAATCATAAAAGATGAAATTTCACGTACCAAGCATTTTTGTCTATTATAAGGTAAAAACTCTTTCCTCCCGCTTGCATTGCATTATGTGATGGGACCTGAGTCTTATAATAGCTTTATTGTTCTTTACTTAACATTGCGGTGTTGTTTGATGCACTGGTGTTCTGGAGAAGAAACCCGTTCCGTGTTATATGGCGTGGTCCCTGGAATAACCTAACTTTAAAATAAAGATTAATAGCTGTTTTCGTTCTCACACCGGTCATATGACTGACCTAGAGTTTACTGTTTTAACCTAAACTCTGGGTGCCCCTATTTTTTACACGGGCATCTAGCAGTTTTGGTTTTGCAGATTTATATTCACAGGATCCTGATTTACAACTGAAGCGATATTTGGAAAGCTCTGCGTGTATTACTTTCAGTTGTGTTTTGTATTGTTTTCCACTGCTATGTATTTAAATGTAATTTAAATCTCTGAAATTGATCAAATATATACGATTTATTCATACTCTGTTATATTCTTGTATTATGATGAAATTGTTGTAATAAGCAATGAAATGTTCTTCTGTTTATGTTCTGATTTGTCATGTTCTCAAAGCAATCCGTTCTTCCCTTCACGAGGAAGTTCAGGTCGTTTCAGTTGGTATTAGAGCTCTGGTTTACAGAGCTCGAGAACAAGGCACATTAGAACCAAACGGAAGAATTCATCAGAGATTGGATTAGCAATATCCAATTAGAATGACTCGTTAGAGATGGGATCAGTAGTATCCTAGAACGAGTGTGAAGAGTATATTTTTAAAATGAAAACAAATATTGTTTTGAAAATTTAAACCTTATTCAATGTATTTGAATATTTATTTGTATTGAATGTGGACAATCCAATATATAAAGATTTTGCATATACGCCTTGCAAACGTGTATTCGAAGTTTTAAAATACTGGATAGATATAGAATCACATTCTAGTCTCCCGGAGATGATACTGATGATAGCATGTGCATCATCAGTATTTATGTTCGAGTTTCAAAAGTGTGATGTCTATATATTTCCAATTGGCTCGTGTGAGAACCAAAACTATATAGGGTCTATTATTGTGATGTGGCACCAAAAATTGGTTTTTTTTATATACATCAAAATTATGAATTTGAAACGTTAATTCACTGATTGATTGATGGTTGTGTTGTACGATTATTTGTGTAACACCCCACCTCCGCCAATGCCACTCTTGCAAGCACACTAGCTTTGGAGGGGCGTTAAACAAGGTAAACATGCATGCAGATATCACAAGACAGAACATATAAGTAAAAACAGAGTAAATAAAGCAGCGGATAAAACTAACATTTCAAAACCATAGTCAAGTTACATCAAAGTACTTGGTCATTATTTTCCACAAAACATTGTCTAGAAACATCAACTGAAAACTGGAAAGAAAATCATAAAGTAACTATCCCCAAGGTAGAATAAAGCCATAGCGAGATCAAGTCCAAACCGTACGTGAGCTATCCAGAAAAGCAGCTAAAGATCCAAGCTAGGTACCAGTGTTCCCACCCTGTAAACCTGAGGGGAGGGGGAAACGGAAGAAAAGAGGCAAAAGAAAACGGGTCAGTCAAAAAGACTGGTAAGTCCTATCTACTATTAGTATAAAAACTAATAAAGTTAACTGAACATGTAAAACAGAGATGAGATGTAGGGTGATAACTGGCATGGTGAAAAGTTAACAAGATAGACCAAGTGTGGCATCGCATATACAAGGTTAAGTTGCACCAGGTGTGTACTAGTATTCCAATCCATGTCAAGTATAAACAAGAAATGATCCCTTGGCCCAAAGCTGGCACACATCATGAGATGACCTAAATCGAGGTCCAACTACTCGGTCTAGTCGATCGGCTCCCTATAAGCCTAACTCGTCGTGTATCGGTGTCATACGGCTTAATCGTGGAATGTAGTTAGTTGTGCTAGGTCCACCCCAGGGTGTATCCAGCCCTAAGGTGTAAACCACAGACACAACTCAAGCACGCACGGTCTAAACCTACTGGTGCCCATGTTCAACTCCGGACATAATGTGCATGACCATGGTCCGCCTGAGCAACCGGTGCACCCTTCAGCCGTCTCTTTTGGTCTCTTACAATCAGTTCAGTTATCGTGCCCCACCCTAGCCTAGTCCAGGGTACCCATGATACTTCTAAGAGGGTTACTGCTGAAAAGGACCACGTAACTAGGATTTCAAGCGGGTTAAGTGTGGTTAACCCTATCCTAATCATGTATTGAGTTGGTCAAGTGTATTCAAGCAGTTCATGACTTAACCCTATCAATACGTCGGGTTTAATTGGTTAAGTATTCAAGTAATCCATGTCTTAACCCTACCAATCCATCGCGTTTAATTGGTTAAGTATATTCAAGTAGTCCATGACTTAACCCTACCAATCCATCGTGTTTAATTGGTTAAGTATTCAGGTAGTCCATGACTTAACCCTATCATGTGGCATTAATTAATTTAATGCACCCAACCTCTCACATTAGACCTTGTTGTGGTTACTAGTTAAGCCGGGCAGGTCCGGGTAGCTTTACACCACAACTTAGTCTAACCTCGGGTTTCAAGTGCGACATGACCAACTGCTCACATTGGGTCCTATTGTTTGTAGCCACTAGTTAAGCCGGTCGGTTCCGGGCAGATTTATGCTACAAACTCAACCCAACCTCGAGTTGGCCACACTCATATATTCTAAGTGTCATGTCCATCATTATGTTTACAAACATAATCACAAGTCAATGTTCATGTCATATTTTAAAACCATGTTTTCATGTCATTAATATTACCCAAACCCAACGCATTCCCATCGCATGTACGTTACGCATAACATAACATAGATCAAAAGAGGGAACTTGGCAAAAGCATGACAAAAGGGCATAAGGTAATAAGGTTGGCCACAAGTTAAACATGGTGGCATATAAGGCATAAATATGTTCATTTAAACTTGCATGTTACATGCATAACATTCAAACTTAGCGAATAGGTGATACATGGTCCTAGATGACATAGGATGATGACTAGAAGTTCGCATATAACATTATATGCAAGTTATCATAAAGGTTATGAGAGTTCTCATGTTGCATAATGCAACATTTCAACATAAAGCTTTTAGCTTTTAGCCCACAAGGTCAAGGTGATAGCTTTACAAAAATGCATAGAATAAACCTATGCATAACATGTTAGAATCAAAGCACATATCATACTTAGGCCCAAACTCAAACTTGCAACATGTCACATTTAACTTCATAGTTAGAATCTAAGAGTAGTATAGAGCTTACAATGCTATGAAGACTTATAAAATAAAATAAGATTGAGACGAAGCCACTAGCAACTCTAAACACTCCCAAATGATAAGCTCCAATGAAAACCCTTGAGAAACAAGCAAAAGATCCTTGCTTTGATGAAGAAAGATTGAACTTTGGCCTTAAATCAAGCTTTAGAAACTCTCAAACAAGCCTAGGAACTCTCATATTTTCATGAAGAGGATGGAGGCCATGTTATGAAGATGGAGGCCATGATCAAGAAACATTTTGGCATAGTTTAGTTATAGGATTGATTTATGATGATTTAGGCTTGGTATTAGGGTCTTTTTATAGATGATTAGGTTAATTTAGACCATAGGATTAACCCTAATTCAGATCTGGGCCATCAATTCACATCACTAACCTCCAAAACAGGTCCAAACAGCCAAAATAGGTGCACCAGGCCGACCTGGCCGACCAGGGAGGTCGACCCCCAGGTCGACTCTAGTGTCGACCTGGTTGGGGGGAGGTCGGCCCTAGTGTCGACCCCCCTGTCGACCTGTCTGGGCGGGAATTTTCCCGCCCAGTCTGTTTTGGTTGAATTTGAATTCTAAATTCAAATTTGAACTGTTTTTGAACTTGAAATTTTCTGAAAACTTTGACGGGCCTTAACTTGGTCATACGGACTCCGATTTTCGAAAACTCGGACTCTATTTCGCGTATTTTTCCGAGACGAACGCAATGGCACAACCTTTTTCCCCTGATTCAGATTTTAACATTAAATTCTGCCTTGATTTATGTTATAACATGTTATTCAAAAATACGGGTTGTTACATCCTCCCCACCTTAAAGGATTTCGTCCCCGAAATCTTCAAGTTAGGAAGAACGTATCCTACCATCCATCATCCATCTACTCAAAACATCATCCACAAGTAATAATTGTCCTTAAAAGATTTCTAATGCTGTATGAACATATGCAAAAGTGTGTGTATATGAACTTATCTAATGCGAAAATCAGGTGATTACTGATTCAGTAAACCTCCTTAATGCAAAATATGTTTGTGCAATGCGTCCATATGTATGCAAATTCCTAACATAACTTATAGTCTCTACATGAGTGCACATAACATCCGTCCATATGCAACATCCATGTGATAGCATACAAGTTTCATCCATGAATAAGCATAAACACTCATGCATATGCGGTATGAAAGTGTGTGAGCCGATCTTAGTGCCTAACGTGTATCATGCATCCATGAGTATCCACTTGCAAACACTTGCAACCACTGGCAAACATCAAGCATAACATGTTTCAAATACATGTTTCAACCAAGGGTTTCTACCTAAGGTTCTCATGACAAGATTTACGAAACTAGATAAACATGGATAGCAAAAGAAAGATATACCAACTAGGAAAAGAGATTGAAAATGTACCCTCAAAAAGAAATGGATAAAGCCCACGTATCTTCTCCTCGGTTTCCCAAGTTGCGTCTTCCTCTGCTTCACTCCATTGCACCTTAACAAGCTTAACTTCTTTGCTTCTTTGCTTCTTAGCTTCTTTGTCTCCATTTCCATGATACGAATCAGAACTCGTCTTAGGGTTGCCTCTTTCTCCACCTCCATGTCTTCAAGAATGCTAGGTTCAACCACCTCAGCGGACTCATGTAGGCACTTTCGGAGATGAGAGACATGAAAGACATTGTCTACTCCGGCCTGCTTCTCGGGCAATTCCACCTTACAAGCCATCTTCCCAATTCTTTCTATGATAGGGAAGGGTCCTACGAACCTTGGTGCCAGCTTCCCCACTGCTCCAAAACGAACCACATTACGCAAAGGAGAAACCTTCACGAAAACCATATCTCCAACTTCGAATTCCAAATCTGTCCTTCGCTTGTCAGCATAGGATTTTTGTCTGTCTTGGGCCGCTTTCATCCGTCTTCTCACCAATTCAACTTTCTCGGATGTGTCTCGTATCATATCGGGCCCAAGTATAAACCTATCTGTTGTCTCCCACCAACAAGATGGTGACCTACATGGCCTCCCATACAGAGCTTCAAATGGTGCCATCCCTATGCTAGCTTGATAGCTATTATTATAAGCAAACTCCACAAGAGGGAGGTGGTCTTCCCAAGTACCACCAAAGTCAAGAACACAAAGCCTCAAGAGATCTTCTAGCACTCTATTCACCCTTTCGGTTTGGCCATCCGTCTGGGGGTGATAGGCTGTACTTAGATTCAATCGCGTACCCATCACTTCTTGCAAACTATTCCAGAACTGGCTAGTGAAGATTGGGTCACGATCGCTAACTATGCTAGAGGGAACTCCATGCAACCACACTATCTCTCGAAGATAAATAGATGCTAGCCATGATGTGGTCCTCTTGCTCTTCACTGGAATGAAATGAGCACTCTTCGTAAGTCTGTCAACTATGACCCATATGCTCGTATTCCCTTTCCTTGACCTAGGCAATCCATCCACAAAATCTATAGAAATACTTTCCCACTTCCATTGCGGGACCTCCAATGGATGTAATAGCCCTTCGGGTTTCTTCGACTCGGCTTTCACTTGTTGGCACACCACGCACTTTGAAACATACTCTGCCACATCTTTTTTCATTCCAGCCCAAAAGAAAATGCGCTTCATGTCCCTATACATCTTATCTCCTCCAGGATGTATAGTCATCTTCGAGTGATGCGCTTCTTCGAGAACTTTATGCACCAAGTCTCCTACTTGTGGAACGCATAGCCTTCATCACGCCTTAGCCAACCCTTGTCATCAATAGTATATCTAGCAAGGTGACTAGACGTCGCACCACGAATCAACTTGTCCATGATCTCGACTATCTTCCTTCTGCGAAGTACCTATTTGATCAAGAAGTATAGGTCTAAGCTAAAGAGATGCTAACGAACATGTCATCGACTCAACAGCTGGCGTGAAATCAAAGGTTGCCAAGAATTCTAGGCTCCTCATCTCAACAAACAAGGGACTCAAAGTCAACCTTCTTCTGCTTAGTGCATCTGCCACAATATTACCCTTGCCAGGGGTATAAGCTATATCGAAGTCATAAGATGCCAAGAATTCCATCCACCTTTGCTGCCTTAGATTCAGATCTTTCTATGAGAAGAGGTACTTGAGTGACTTGTGATCAGTATACAACTCAAACCTTTCGCCTAGAAGATAGTGGCGCCAGGATTTGAGTGCAAAGACGATCGCCGCCAACTCCAAATCATGAGTGGGATAGTTCTTCTCATGAACTTTAAGTTGCCTACCCCCATAACATATCACTCTCCCTTCCTGCATCAGAACAGCACCTAACCCCGTGCCACATGCATCGGTGTACACGGTAAACATCTTACCACCATAAGGTAATACCAAAACTGGAGCTGTAGTAAGGGCCCTCTTGAGCCCTTGAAAAGCAAGCTCACATTCTAAGTCCCATGCAAAGACTAGGTTCTTCTTCGTCAATCTAGTAAGAGGGGCTGAAATCTTAGCGAAGTCCCTGATGAACTTCCTATAGTAGCCCGCTAGACCGAGGAAGCTTCTTACTTCGGTTGCATTCCTAGGAGTCTTCCAGTCTTGAACCGCAACCACTTTCGCAGGATCCACAGCTATGCCTTGCTTAAAAACTATATGTCCAAGAAATCGAACTTCCCTTCTCCAAAAATGGCATTCGGAGAACTTGGCTTTCAACTGATGAGCTCTAAGCGTATCCATCACTTCCTTGAGATGTCTAGCATGGTCTTCCTCATCCTTTGAGAAAATAAGAATATCATCCACGAAGACAACTACAAACTTGTTAAGGAACTCCCTGAACACCCTACTCATCAAATCTACGAAGTAGGCGGGTGCATTAGTCAAACCGAATGGCATGACAAGCCATTCAAAGAATCCATCTGGAGTCCTAAACGCAGTTTTATCAATACTATCCCTAGCCACTCTAAGCTGATGAAATCCGGTGGCTAGATCGAGCTGAGAGAAAACAGAAGCACCAACAAGCTGGTCAAAGAGGTCGTTTATCCTCGGTAACGGGTGCCTATTCTTCTTTGTCAGCTTGTTCAACTCTCGATAATCAACACATAGACGAAGCGAACCATCCGCCTTAGTAGTGAATACCACAGGAGCACCCCATTCAGAAATGCTTCACCTAATAAAATTCTTCTCAAGCAACTCCTTGATTTGCTTACTGAGCTCCCTTCTTTCACGTGGGGCCATGTGCCTAATGGCAATGATACTGGTTTGGCATTATCGACTAGATAAATGCGGAAATCTATCTCTCGTTTAGGGGGTAACCCCTTAACTTCTTCAAAGACATCAGGATAGTCTCGGACCACCATTACAGATTGCAGATCATTGATGGACGAGTCAAGAGATTCAAGATAACATAACATGACGGGACCTCTAGGGTTACAAGAAATTTCTAGGGTATTACCGAGGCGAGTCATGAGCCTCACCACCATATGCTCACAATCGAGGATGGCTCCATAACAGGACAACCAATTCATGCCCAAAATCAACCCGTATCCCGTGAACCCAAGAACCTAAGCATTACACGTGAATTCTACGGTCAAGATAGAAATCTTCAAATCCACACAAATCATAGATAGATGGGCAGAACCCCCAATTGGATTCGAAACACTAACGGGATCCTCAACTAGACTAGTACTTAGGTGCAAACTTTCAACAAGATCAGAAGAAATAAAACTATGCGATGCGCCAGAATCAAATAAGGTGCGAACAAGATAATCAGAAATATAAACAAGGCTTTCTACAGAAATACTACCTCGGTCCTGAACTGGAATAGTGTTGAGGGCATGCACTTGCCCTCCAGAAGGTCCTGCACGCTGAGTCTGTCCTTGCCCTTGTCCTTGCTTCTTGGGGAAATCCTTGCTAAGGTGTCCAGGCTCTCCACAGTGAAAGCATTCGCCCAACTTCCTCTTCTTCTTTCTGCAATCTTTGGCTATGTGCCCAACAATCCCACAGAAATTGCATTTTCTTGGGTCCTTTGCCTTGCTGTTGTTGGCTTTATTGCCCTTGTTGTTCTTGTTGTTCTTGTTGTTCTGATTGCTCTGATTTCCTCCCCACTTGGAGTCTGTCTTCTTGGCTTGAGTCTCATTAGGCTTGACTTCTTTCTTGCCATTCTTATCGTCTCCTTGAAGCAATGCCATGTCCACTAGGCCTTCAAAAGTGGCCCCCATGGGTATATGAGACAGGGCTAAACCTTGTAATGGCTCATTCAACCCTCGTGCAAAGCGTAAAGCCTTCTTCTGGGGAGTATTAACCATGTCTAAACCAAATCGAGCAAGCTGGTTAAACTTATTCACATACTCCCTCACTGTCATGTCCCCTTGCTTCAAAGATATAAACTTCTCCAATTGCAGATTCGCCTCAGCAGATGATAGAAACTTAAGCCCAAACCTCGTCCTAAAGTCGGCCCAAGTCTCTATAGGCCTAGTAGCATTGGTGACCTCCCACCAATAAGCAGCTTCTTCTTTCAATAGCCACGCTGCCAACAGAACTTTTCTATGGTCTTCCACATCAAAGATGGCGAAGAGATCTTCAGTTTCTTTCAACCAATTCCTTGCCTCCACAAAAGTCTCCGTCCCAATAAAATTCTTGCCACCCATTGCCTTAAAGTCTTTGCAAACCTTAGCGAAATCTGCTTGTGGATTCTGAGGAGGAGGAGGAGGAGGGACCTCAGTTACGGTGGGGGTGTTTGCTGGGCCCACATCGTTGGCCCTAGCTTCCAAGTACCTCCGGAACCATCCGGGAATGGTTACTCCCTCGGGAAGGTTAAGATCGGTCATACTGAAAAAGAAAAAGATAGATTCAGAACGAGGAAACGAAGGATAGTGCTAATGGCTTTTGGGGAATAGCCTTTTAAAATAACTAGACTTTTCTTGGAAAATACTTAATTGGTTTTGAAAATAGTTTTTCAAAAGGTAAGTTTTAAAAACCTTTTGCTCAAATCTTGTAAACCTTATGCTCTGATACCAAATGTAACACCCCACCTCCGCCAATGCAACTCTTGCAAGCACACTAGCTTTGGAGGGGCGTTAAACAAGGTAAACATGCATGCAGATATCACAAGACAGAACATATAAGTTAAAACAGAGTAAATAAAGCAGCGGATAAAACTAACATTTCAAAACCATAGTCAAGTTACATCAAAGTACTTGGTCATTATTTTCCACAAAACATAGTCTAGAAACATCAACTGAAAACTGGAAAGAAAATCATAAAGTAACTATCCCCAAGGTAGAATAAAGCCATAGCGAGCTCAAGTCCAAACCGTACGTGAGCTATCCAGAAAATCAGCTAAAGATCCAAGCTAGGTACCAGTGTTCCCACCCTGTAAACCTGAGGGGGGGGGGAACGGAAGAAAAGAGGCGAAAGAAAACGGGTCAGTCAAAAAGACTGGTAAGTCCTATCTACTATTAGTATAAAAACTAATAAAGTTAACTGAACATGTAAAACAGAGATGAGATGTAGGGTGATAACTGGCATGGTGAAAAGTTAACAAGATAGACCAAGTGTGGCATCGCATATACAAGGTTAAGTTGTACCAGGTGTGTACTAGTATTCCAATCCATGTCAAGTATAAACAAGAAATGATCCCTTGGCCCAAAGCCGGCGCACATCATGAGATGACCTAAATCGAGGTCCAACTACTCGGTCTAGTCGATCGGCTCCCTATAAGCCTAACTCGTCGTGTATCTGTGTCATACGGCTTAATCGTGGAATGTAGTTAACCGTGCTAGGTCCACCCCAGGGTGTATCCAGCCCTAAGGTGTAAACCACAGACACAATTCAAGCACGCACAGTCTAAACCTACTGGTGCCCATGTTCAACTCCGGACTTAATGTGCACGACCATGGTCCGCCTGAACAACCGGTGCACCCTTCAGCCATCTCTTTTGGTCTCTTACAATCAGAGTTCAGTAATCGTGCCCCACCCTAGCCTAGTCCAGGGTACCCATGATACTTTTAAGAGGGTTACTGCTGAAAAGGACCACGTAACTTGGATTTCAAGCGGGTTAAGTGTGGTTAACCCTATCCTAACCATGTATTGAGTTGGTCAAGTGTATTCAAGCAGTTCATGACTTAACCCTATCAATACATCGGGTTTAATTGGTTAAGTATTCAAGTAATCCATGTCTTAACCCTACCAATCCATCGTGTTTAATTGGTTAAGTATATTCAAGTAGTCCATGACTTAACCCTACCAATCCATCGTGTTTAATTGGTTAAGTATTCAGGTAGTCCATGACTTAACCCTATCATGTGGCATTAATTAATTTAATGCACCCAACCTCTCACATTAGACCTTGTTGTGGTTACTAGTTAAGCCGGGCGGGTCCGGGTAGCTTTACACCACAACTTAGTCTAACCTCGGGTTTCAAGTGCGACATGACCAACTACTCACATTGGGTCCTATTGTTTGTAGCCACTAGTTAAGCCGGTCGGTTCCGGGTAGATTTATGCTACAAACTCAACCCAACCTCGAGTTGGCCACACTCATATTTTCTAAGTGTCATGTCCATCATTATGTTTACAAACATAATAACAAGTCAATGTTCATGTCATATTTTAAAACCATGTTTTCATGTCATTAATATTACCCAAACCCAACGCATTCCCATCGCATGTACGTTTCGCATAACATAACATAGATCAAAAGAGGGAAATTGGAAAAAGCATGACAAAAGGGCATAAGGTAATAAGGTTGGCCACAAGTTAAACATGGTGGCATATGAAGCATAAATATGTTCATTTAAACTTGCATGTTACATGCATAACATTCAAACTTAGCGAATAGGTGATACATGGTCCTAGATGACATAGGATGATGACTAGAAGTTCGCATATAACATTATATGCAAGTTATCATAAAGGTTATGAGAGTTCTCATGTTGCATAATGCAACATTTCAACATAAAGCTTATAGCTTTTAGCCCACAAGGTCAAGGTGATAGCTTTAAAACATGCATAGAATAAACCTATGCATAACATGTTAGAATCAAAGAACATATCATACTTAGGCCCAAACTCAAACTTGCAACATGTCACATTTAACTTCATAGTTAGAATCTAAGAGTAGTATAGGGCTTACAATGCTATGAAGACTTATAAAATAAAATAAGATTGAGACGAAGCCACTAGCAACTCTAAACACTCCCAAATGATAAGCTCCAATGAAAACCCTTGAGAAACAAGCAAAAGATCCTTGCTTTGATGAAGAAAGATTGAACTTTGGCCTTAAATCAAGCTTTAGAAACTCTCAAACAAGCCTAGGAACTCTCATATTTTCATGAAGAGGATGGAGGCCATGTTATGAAGATGGAGGCCATGATCAAGAAACATTTTGGCATAGTTTAGTTATAGGATTGATTTATGATGATTTAGGCTAGGTATTAGGGTCTTTTTATAGATGATTAGGTTAATTTAGACCGTAGGATTAACCCTAATTCAGATCAGGGCCATCAATTCACGTCACTAGCCTCCAAAACAGGTCCAAACAGCCAAAATAGGTGCACCAGGCCGACCTGGCCGACCAGGGAGGTCGACCCCCGGGTCGACTCTAGTGTCGACCTGGTTGGGGGGAGGTCGACCCTAGTGTCGACCCCCCTATCGACCTGTCTGGTCGGGAATTTTCCCGCCCAGTCTGTTTTGGTTGAATTTGAATTCTAAATTCAAATTTGAACTGTTTTTGAACTTGAAATTTTCTGAAAACTTTGACGGGCCATAACTTGGTCATACGGACTCCGATTTTCGAAAACTCGGACTCTATTTCGCGTATTTTTCCGAGACGAACGCAATGGCACAGTCTGTTTCCCCTGATTCAGATTTTAACATTAAATCTGCCTTGATTTATGTTATAACATGTTATTCAAAAATACGGGTTGTTACAATTTGTTATCTAATAAAACCAATATGTGAAAGAATGGTAAATTTAGCCAAATGGTACCAAATATTGAACTGTATTGAAAATTGTTTGAAATTGCATGCATATACATGTGTATCCATTGAACATGCCATTGCAAAGAGGCTAGACCATAGGAATAAAATTGTTTGCCCGACAAATAGGTACATGTTTATTGTATTTCTTGGGGTTTTTGATAATTTTATGAGCCGATTGGCTAGCCGCTTGGCTGTTTCTTTTTCTTTTTGATTTGAGAGGCCTGTGTGGCGGTTTGGGGATTTTCCCGGTGCTCCCGTACAAAGAAGGTTATGGCGAAATTTTTCAAAAATTTACGGTGTTAGCCAAATTTTTGAAGAATTAGCAAATTCTTAGAAACTGAAAAGTTGAAGAATGAAAGCCAAACTGAAAGTTGAGTTGGTTTGTAAAACAACTTTCAGCTCCGTTCCTTTTCGGGGACAAAAAGATTTTAAGTTGGGGAGATTGTAACAACCCAGAAATCCTAACCAATTTAAAATTTATTTTGGCAATTTTAATGAATTTTGAATATTTAAAATGAATTATTTTAAATAATAACGAGGAGAAATTTATTTTGAATAGAATTAGAATGTATATATTTATTTGAATCGAAGTTAGAATATAAATATTTATTTTTAATTATAAAAGGAATTGAAAATGGCATGGTAGTTTGAAAATTCGATTTCAAATTTCAAAAGAAGGTACAGGATTCAAAATAAACCGGATTTTAGTGCAAACAAAAATATTAGGATCTATTTGAAAATATCATTACAACAAATCCGAAAAATTGAAATTTCATAGCGGGAATAAAAAGTTACGTCCAGTAGAAAATTCAGAATAGTCGCTATGGAATTTTGGCCCTTAAAAATGAAAATTTTGCAAATGACCTTCGTTTTCGACGAAACCACTTGTTGGATCCGGGATGTCAAGTTAATGCTAGATTCCAAAAATCATAATTTTTTGAATCAATATGTGAGTGTGGCAAAGGAAAACGTGTTTTGTCAGTTTTAGTCAATTTGGATCGACCAAACAATGGCCATTTTCTGAACGGTCTGCAAATTTGACGAAACTTGTTTTGTTAGGATCGTATCGTCAATATAAAGCTAGAAAATATGTTTCGGGAATTTCTAGAGTCCGTATGCGGCCCCGGTAAATTAAAATGTGCATTGAAATCAATTTTGAACGTTAAATTAATGTATATTTTAATTTCAACGGAAACTGACCGTAACAGTCGAATTGGCGTACGGGACATATCCCATTGTGTTCGGAATTGGGGTAATTAGCTAGGAACGATAGTCGGTGGACTCGATTCGGGGTTCGAATTAAAAAGCTACTTTTATGGAGAAAAATAACAATATTAAATTATTAGAAAAATAACAATATTAAATTATTATATATATATATATACTTAAACCCCCAACCCTTTCCCTTTAACAGAAACCCGATACCCCCCTTTTCTTCAAATTGATGCTGTCGATTCCGCCTCCCCCGAGGTCGCGTCCACCTCCAGCCGTCAGCACGACTTGAGCCGCACCCCTTCTCTCCTCTCCGATCATCTCTCTCGACCTCCATCTCCTCCAAAACCGCACACCCAAATCGAACAAGAAACCGCGCCTGTGGCCCACCCCAGTACCAGTGACGCCACCATTGACCACCCAAGGCCGACGCGACCCTCTAGCACCACCCCTCCGACAGTGAGCCCCCTCATTCCACCTGTAAGTTTAGTTTTGATTTTAAGTTAAAGTAATTAGGTTTAGCAATTTAAAAATTAGTTTTTTTATATGTTGGAGCACGATGAAATTGGATTTTTGACATATATTATAGCAAAATATAAAGATACGATTTTTATGATTTTAAAAATATGATTTTTAAGCTTTTAAAGATAAGATTTGTAGGTTATGAAAGCTATGATTTTTATCATAGAAAAGAATAGTTTTTTTTTTCATAGCAAGCGAGGTTAAATGGCTCCTACCATCTTTATTTAAACACAAGCACAATTACAAACACAATTACAATCACAAACAAAACATCAAGAAATACATCTAATAATGGACAGGACCATTATGTATTTAGGGGTAGATACACCACTAAACACCCTAGCGTTCCTCTCCATCCACAATAGATAGAGCTTTCTTGAATAATTTCACTATAAGGATCGATCTAGAATTCTTCCACCTCGTGACTTTGAAAATTATGAACCATTCTTCACACGATTTAACAGTTGGAACATGCAAGCCATAATGCAAGAGAGTTTGTGACCAAACATGACGAGAGTATTCACATTCAAAAAATAGATGAGGAATAGTTTCAGCATTATTTCCACACAGTAAGCACAGATCATCATCAATTATAGAGATTTGCTTCAACTTACTCTTAAGATGCACCGCATTCATCAATATTCGGCATGAAAAAATGTTTTCTTTTGGAGAAGAAGTAGATGACCACACTCTGGAGTGTCATGCAAAAGTGTACTCATTCATAGACAAGTTTTCATAAACCATTCTAATGGAGTGCTCCATTTCATTCCACTGACCATAGCAATTGGTAGGCAGAATATCACATATTCGAACTGAAGACCATATATTCCTCACAATTGAAGAACTGCAATAAGGTAAGGAAATAACCCCATTCACGCATTGACTATGAAGAGAGGCTCTTTCAGAAATACCAGTCAACCTACGGTTTTCATAATCTACTACATGAGATAAAATTTTACCTTTTGCATGCCAGGGATTGTTCCAAAAAGAAATTTCATGAGGGAATTTCATACCAACTTGAAATAAGGGTAGAAATTTTATTCTATATTTGAGCAGATTCCTCCATAGCCAACAACAGTTTGCATTTGGCACTCGATTCCGGAAATTTTGATCCTTAATAAGGTAAGATTTAAACCAAGAAGCCCATAGGATCGAATCAAATCTGAAAAGCTTATCAATACGAGATGATAAGGCAGCTATGTTCCATTTCTTCAAGTTCAATACTCCAAGTCCTCCACTTTTAACAGAGCATCACACTTTCTTAAAAGAAATAGGGACAAGCTTTTTAGAGAAAGGGTTACCATGCCACAAAAAATGGTCTAAAGCTAAATTTATCATACCAATAATCTTAACTGGCAATATGATCAGCCTAGCATAGTATATGCTCATGCCTATAGCAATAGATTTTACAATAACTAATCTTCCTGCAAGAGAGAACTTTGAAACCGGCCAGGAAGCAATTTTAGAAATGATACCTTCAACCATAGGCAAACACTAAGCTGCATTTAATCTGGAAGTACGTAGGGGAGCACCAAGATAGATCTCGTCATCAACCATTTGACATAAGCCAAAAATGTTATTTATTATCCCCTTCATCTGATATGAAACCCCAGTGCATCGAATCTTTGATTTACTTTTATTAATTGTGAGGCCAGACATCATTGTGAAATCATGAAGAACATCTAAAATACCCATAATAGATTTTACATTGGGCTTAGTGAAAAACAAAAGTCCATCAGCAAAAAGAAGAGATGAAATATGTGACGTTTTGCATTAGGGATGATGGTCAATCTTTTTGTTAATCATTGCTAAATTGGATATTTCAGTGAAAAGATCCATAACACATACAAAAATGTAAGGAGATATCGGATCCCCTTGCCTTAAACCCCTCTTAGTCTTAAAAAATCTAAAAGTCGATCCATTTAAACTCAATGATATACTGACAGTCGAAATACAGGAATTAATCCAGCATAAGAACGGAATTGGAAAGTTCATTTTGAATAGTATATAAATAACTGAATCCCAACAAACAGTATCGTAAGCTTTCTGTATATCAAGTTTTAAAACAGTTCTAGGGGAGATGGTGGAACGGTTGCATCCCTTTAATAATTCAGTGGAAAGATGGATATTATCAGCAATACCACGATTAGGAAGGAAGGCACTTTGATTGAGGAGATAACATTTGTCAGAGCAAATTTCATTCTATCAGCCAAATTTTTTGCAATGCATTTGTAGACGACATTGCAACATTCAATGGGCCTAAATTGAGTTACATTAGAAGGCATTTAATCTTTTGGAATAAGAGCAAGCCTGGTAGAGTTAATCCCACCTAACATTATGCTATGAAGGAAAAAGTTTTTAATGGCCTTAACTACATCTTCACCAACTATATGCCAACACACTTTGAAAAAGAACGCATTAAAACCATCAGGACCAGGAGAACTAGAGTATTTCATTGAGAAAATGGATAGTTTAATGTCATCAGAAGTAATTTCCTTTATTATAGAAAGTTTCATTTCATCAGATATACCTGGAAGATTAACATAAGAAAAGTCCTTAAACCGAATTGGATCACCACCATATTTTCCCAAGATAGAAGTGAAAAAATTAAGAAAAGCATCATTCACTGAAGTTGGATCATCAACAAGAAGTCCATCCATGTCACGAATAGCAGAGACATTGACTGAGTTGTGGTGAATCTTCAAGGAATTATGAAAGGTGGATGTGTTTTTATCACCATATAAATTCCATTTGGTATTTAGCTTCTGCTTAGCCATATCAGCTTCGGAAATGAGGGTCTTCGATAGTTTAGTTGAAAGAGAGTGTTCTTGAGTAGTAAGAAGTACCATGTTTTCAGCATGTTGACATTGAAAAATATTTCTTTGAACCTGAAATAATCTTTCTCTGATCGATGAAGATTTACTTACTCCATTACCATTATTTTGTTTTGCCCAAATGCATAAAATTCCTTTAAGGTGCTTTAATATTTCCTGCAAAACAAACATGGGGTTACCATTAAATCTAACTTTCCATTTTTCAGCAACCAAAGGAAGAAAACTTGAGTTATCAACCCAAGTATTAAAAAAATGAAAATGAGGAATGGTTTCTATAGAAACTCCTGCCCCAGTCAAGCACCATACGGGAGTGGTCAGAGAGGGAAGGAGGAGGAATGAAGGTACTTAAGGTAGGCTATGTCGAAACAGAAGTGAAGTTCTGATAGGACCTGTCTAGTTTACATAATGTTCTAATTCCAAACCTTGAAGAGTTGTTCCAAGTGAATTCTTCACTAGTAGATTGAATGGAAAGAAGAGTAGAGTCATATATAGCATTGTTTAATGGCCTTGTCTGCCTGTAAGTTAATGGAGTACCACCTTTCTTATCAGAAGATAATTGCATACAATTAAAGTCACCAAGAAAAACCCATGGACATGCAGATTGGTCAAGAGTGGGGAGAATGTTAAGAAAAGTCTGCCTTGAAGCACCACTATTGTCAGCGTAAACAAAAGTTAAGAGGAAAGAGGTGTTTGAGGGAATGTGGGTGATTTTTGAGTGGATGAATTGCCTATGAACAACAATGGGAATGAGAAGGAAAGAATTTGAATTCCATAAGACAAGCAACCTATCAAAAGGTACTTGGGCTAAATTGTGAATAGATTGCCATGAAGAACGAATATTGGAAATGGCTTTAGAAGTAGTGATATGGTTAGGCTTAGTTTCAACTATAGCAATCATATGAGTATTAAAGGTAGAGATGAAATTGGAAATCTCCAATTGTTTTGCAAGGGGATTTGCACCCCTGATGTTCCTGAAAGCTATCTTGTCTGTCATAAAGATAAAGATGAGGAGGATGATCTGGTTTTAACACCAGATGAAGAAGATGGAGGAATTTGTTGAGAAGGAAAATTTAACATAGATTGATCAGTGGAAAGTTCAAGAGATTTATCAAAATTAATTGGGGACTTTTCAGATCTTTTTCCTTTCACTTTTTTAACCACTCTATTTCTGGGTAGGGGAAAGATAGGAGGTTTGGAAACTTTAGGAACAGATAATGCTTGGTTAGAAGTAAAGTTTACAGGAGAAGTAGAGTCATTAATATCCTCAAAAATATGATTAGGCAAAGAGAGGGAGTTGTAAGGAGAAAGAGAAGAAGAGGGAATAGATAGAGGAGAAAAAGTGTTGAGAGAAGAGGAAGTGTGCATGCCTGCTGGTGCACCATGCACAACTATAACATGATTTGAACTAGTGGCAGAGTCAATAAGAGGTGATTCAGTAGATAGAGGATCAGGGCAAGAACCAAGGCATCAAAAGTGTTATACATCTGAATTGTGGCGTGTTGAGAAGCATTTGAGGTGTTGCATTGCAAGGTATCATAGCCAGGGTTGATGGGATGAGATGAAGTCAACACAGAATTAGGGTTCACTGTAATTGAGTGAGAAGGTATGAGATCATTGGGATTTTGCATTGGATTTTCAACAAGAGTATTGATACAGTTGACTTCAGATTGATTAGAGTTTGGAAGAACAACATTTTGGAATCCAACATCATGTACATTTGCTATTGTCATGTTTGAAATACCATTATCCTTACCCACTACTGAATCCTTATCATTTTGAACCGTCCTCCAATACTTGTTGCTATTTCTAGACTTCTTTCTACGAACCAATTTAAATCCATTCGATTCATTAATACTATTTCCTTTTATTCCTTTTTCATGTTGTACCTCTTCACTATTAACCACATTGATTGTCTCCTTTTTACTTTCCTCAACTACTAATTCATTCCTGTGTTTTTCACAGTGATTAGCATCATAGCCAAATATCTTGCAATATTTACAAATCAACGATTTCCATGAATACTCTACTTGAACATCAGGACATGTTTCATCACCCACCACCAAGAAATCAGGTAGTTTACTCTCATGGTTTATCTCAACCAAGCATTTTGCATATTTAAACTGTCTCATTTTCTCAGTATTCTCATCATAACACAACACTTTTCCTATGTGACAAGCTATCCAGTTAATCCCTAATAATGACCAATACATCATAGGAATTCTGTAAAAGTGGATCCAGATGGGGACTGATTTCATTGTAGCTTGAGCAGAAGAAAGAGAAGAACTCTAGTTTGATATTATGAACATTTGCCCTCTAATAAACATTGGATCCCTACGGAGCACATTCAGTTTGTCTTCATGATTAACAAACTTGAAAAAGTAATTTTGTTTATCATAAAACATTTCATAATCACCTTTGAGTTTCCACACTCTATCCAAATGTTGCTTTACAGCCATGAAGTTAACATTACCTGCTAAAAACGATCCAACAAGACAATCATTCCAAGCTTTAATTCCTTCATCCAACACAGCACTAGGTGGAGGAACATATTTTCCTTTGTAGTTAACTTCAAAATGAACAGGAGTGAAGGATCCTGCGTTCTTGGGTTTAGAGTAGAACAAAGATGAAAACTTCACTGCTGTGGAGGTCGAAATGGTAGGAGGGGGGATTAGGACGAGAGGGTGACAAGTCAGGAGAGGAGGAATGGGGGGTGGAGGAGAGGAAATAGGATCAGGCAAGATTGGAGGCAGATTTGGTTGAAGCGGATGTGTGGTTTAAGCGGCGAAGTGACAGGGGATGACAGGGGTAACGGCTATGTCAGAAGTGGGAGGTTTGGCAGGGGTATGGGGAGGGATAGGGGGTGCATGAAGTGACAGGAGGTCACCATTAGAGACCATTATAAAATGTTAATTGAGTTGAAAATGTCAAAAAGATTAGTTTTTTATCATAGAAAAGATTGGATTTTTAGATTAGATAAAAATGTAATTTTTAATCTATGTAAGGAATATTTTTAGTTTATAAAAATATAATTTTTAGTTGCATAAAAATATGGTTTTTATAGTATGAAAGAAAATATTTCTAGTTATGTAAAAATATAACTTTTAGCGATATGAAAAATATAATTTTTAGTGAAATAAAAATAGGAAGTGGCAATATAAAAATACGATTTTTATATACATGAAGATGTGATTTTCATATGAACGATATGGGTATAAAAATATAATTTTTAATATGAATAGTAAGATAAAATGTGATTTTTATAATATTAACATCGTGTTAAAAATGGGATTTTTAAGATGTAAATAACGTATTAAAAATATAATTTTTAACATAAACTGCGTGATACAAATTATGATGGTACTACCGGAAAACAAATCTAAATTCAAACCGTTCAGAGATAAGGACTGGCAGAGTGGATCCCCAAGGTGAGAACTCGTCACTTTTATTTTATTTCTAGTTAAATGTATACTAGGATGCAGACTGTGCTTAGCAGCACCCGACACCCATCGTCCACAGACCATGGACGGCTTGTTTGTTTGATTGATTGTATGGTGAAAATTGATTATGTGATGTGGAATGGAGCAAAATATTTTGTAGTTAAAAATATAATTTTTAACGTGTATATAAATAGAATAAATATTCATAAACAAATCGGACGATTTGTTTATGTACACACATTTGACTGATATTGATTGGGACGATAAATTTTACACATCGCCCAACTGCACAAATAAAACTCATTATTTGTTGATTGAAACCCCACAGGGGTATTGGGACAATATATACACTAGTCCCAATAATTAACTGTATGT
Organism: Allium sativum; assembly: GCA_030737875.1. Taxonomy (NCBI): domain Eukaryota; kingdom Viridiplantae; phylum Streptophyta; class Magnoliopsida; order Asparagales; family Amaryllidaceae; genus Allium; species Allium sativum. The sequence goes on along the minus strand of CM060916.1, from coordinate 1,029,880,145 downwards.
CAATCGATTGATTGACAGACTGTCATAAGCGTTGAATATTTATATTTAATGCTTATGCAGTGTAGAATGCACTTTGGATGATGGCTGACTGTGTTTGATTGTTGTTGTGTACATGTGTGTATGAAATCCATATAAATCAAATTATATGGTAATTGACTATGTCAAATTCCAGTTTGGAAAGAATGAATATTTTAAAATAATGAATATTTTAAAATAATGAATATTTTAAAATAATGAATATTTTAAAATAATATTCATAAATGAATCAAAATATGATTTTGATGTCCGATTTGGGATGGACACGAATATATTTATATCGATTTATAATGAATATTGAAAATGAAGTGATTTCAAAATTGAATGTTTTAAAAATATTATCATATATATATATATATATATATATATATCGATGACATGGAATATTCAATTTTGATTTGAAATTGAATATGAAGTTGGAATCTTTTTGTAAACAAAATTAAAACGATTTATAAAATATGTTTTAAATGGAAATCGACGAAATATATATAATATATAATATATATATATATAATGGCCTGAATAGAACGCGCCGCCCTGCGGTAGTTCACGAATTTCGACCATTTAATTCGAATGGACATTACAGGAGATCCAACCGTCGGATTCTCCTAAAACCAGAACCGTTGGGTTCGTATCGAAAAGAGCTTTCTAACGAATATTAGAGATTTGAAATCTAACAGTTGGATTTGGAATTATGTCCAAATCAAATTTGGAAAATGTCGCTATAAGTGTAGTTCGATGGCCGTTTATGGACTGTACGGGCCTTGATAAAATTACTAAAAATATCAATAATTTATGTAAAATCATAATAAATGATTTGGAAAGAATTGGTCTGAAACTTCCATATTTAAAAAGATAAAAATAGATTTTTTTATCAAAACGAACTAGTTATGAACTAGAATTATAAATCCAATATTTTTTAAAAAAATAAATTGGATTTGAAATGGTTTTAAAAATAACCAGAATTTCCAATATATAAATTGGAAATGAATTTGAATCGAAATTGCCTTCGGAATATTTCGATGTTGGATTTCGTGATTATACAGATATTGTTATGGAAATTTGAAAGATATATTTATATCATTATTTCCAATACAATATTTGTTGGTTGTGGTATTTGATATTGAATATAAAACGATATATTTTCTATTTAGAGCCATGTATTTAATATCAAATGGGATTTTGGGTTTGTCATAAACGGTGTCTTCACTGACACTGTTCTTAAACCAGTTGAGAAAATATTAAATCTTTTCATTTTGATTTAATGAAGCATACCAATTAATTAATATTTAATTGGAATTGAATTGAAATTGGTCTTTGGGTTTATCGTGAATGGTGTTTTAAATAACACTTGTTCTTCAAACCCGATTAACAATGGAATAAGATTTTGGGTTGTCGTGAATGCTATCTTTAATAATACTGTTCTTAAACCCAATGGAGTTAAGAAAATCAGAAACTAATTGGAGATTAGTTAAGTTGAATGGTTACCTAGGTATTGATCTGATGTTGGTTTCGGCCTTCGGGGTAAATACTTAGGGAATTGTTCACTTGCTAATTTACGGTTAAAGGCTGATGGAATGGAATGTGATTTTGGTTTTATCGTGAACCGTGGTTTAAAGGACATTGGTTCTTTAACCCAGTTAAAGAAAGGAATAAGATTTAGGTTTGTCGTGAATGGTATCTTTATAATACTGTTCTTAGGCCCAATGGAGTTATGAAAATCAGAAACTAACTGGAGATTAGTTAAGTTGAATGGTTTCCTGGGTATTGATCTGATGTTGGTTTCGTCCTTCGAGGTTAATACTTAGGGAATTGTTCACTTGCTCATTTACGGTTAAAGGATGATGGAATGGAATGCGATTTTGGGTTTATCGTGAACCGTGTTTTAAAAGATAATGGTTCTTTAACCCAGTTAAAGGCAGGATATGATTTCCCAAGTTAAACAATAGTTAATATTGATTTTTGGGTAGATTAAAACCCAGTGGAGTTTTAATGCATCTTTAATTAGATTGAAATGATATCCAAAGGAAGATTAAAGAATAAATTTAAAGAATTTATCTTTGATAATATTAATGGGAACCCTTCCCAAAGTATAAGAATATTTGAATAAAGGAATATTCTAGATTGGAATGAGGCGTATGTTGTGTTTTTACAGCACTTGTTTATTATATACGCGAGTTATTCAGAAAGACCGGGTTTATCCCATTCTGAATAATTGATTCAATGATGTGTCGAGGATGAAGACGGTGGTTGAAGACTGGAGGTCTTCACATCGTATGGATGATTACTGATGTCTTGATTGGGTTGTACATCCAAGACAAGGCAATAAGTGGTGATCATCCAGACGTACTTAGAGATCGACCAGATATGCGCGGACCTCTCCCCTGTAATGGACATATGGGGGAGGAATAAGGTACCTCCGGTTTCGTCCCAGATAGAACTTGTAAATGGATGTGTGTCTGACATCGGATTTCATTCTGTGTGATTAATTGACATCGTTTGCATAGCATGAATTGCCTGTGTGGCTTGCTGAGATGCAAATGATCAAGGCTTCTGTTGAAAAGCAGAGTCTCGTAGTTGATGATCAAAGCACGGCTTTAATATAGCGTAGTAGCTTTGTGTAGTGTTAATTCGCGAGCCTCACACCCCGGTGTGGACCAGAAGTGGGAGAGGACTTTAGGGAAGACATGCGTTTCCTTCTAGATAGGAGTGGTGTCAGCGTTTTACTAGCCCTGGCATTTTACTTATGTGGATGACGGATTGCAAGGCACCTCGGTTATATAGGTCGTTCCGGGCCGATAGTTTGGTTGGGATATGACCAGTTGACGTCCTATAGGGCGGGGAAACGCAGTGTTCAGGCATTTTAATCCACATCGAGTGGACCATCCCTGACAATCCAAAGGTTTGTCTGCGCGATTGCCTGAGACACGGGCTAGAGCATCTCGAAGTGGTGAGAATGATCCCTTGCCTTGGTTCACAAATGGAAATACAACTTCCAATATGACATTTTCCGGTTTTAATTGTAAACCTATATACGGCGACATAGTGGTATGGGGGCACTTATGCTGTCTGTGATTGATACTTATGATTGAAATTGTTTTATCACTATGCACTTATAGTAATAATAAAAGATGAAATTTCTCGTACCAAGCGTTTTTTGGCTATTATAAGGTAAAAACTCTATCCTTCGGCTTGCGTTCAATGTGCGATGGGACCTGGGTCTTATAATAGCTTCATTGTTCTTTACTTAGCATTGCGTTGTTTTTTTATGCACTGGTATTCTGGGGAGGAAACCCATTCCGTGTTATACGGCGTGGTCCCTGGATTTACCTAGCTTTAAAATAAAGATTAATAATTGTTTCAGTTCTAACACCTGTCATATGACTGACCTGGAGTTTATTGATTTAACCTAAACTCTGGGTGCCCCTATTTTCCGCACGGGCAGCTAGAAGTTTTTGTTTTGCAGATTTATATTCACAGGATCCTGATCTACATCTAAAGTAATATTTGGAAAGCTCTGTATTCGTGTATTACTTTCAGTTGTGTTTTGTATTATTTTCCGCTTCTATGTATTTAAATGTAATTTAAATCTTTGATATAGATCAAATGTATACGATTTATTCATACTCTGTTATATTCTTGTATTCTGGTGAAATTGTTGTAATAAGAAATGAAATGTTCTTCTATTTATGTTCTGATTTTTCGTGTTCTCAAAGCAATCCGTTCTTCCCTTCACAGGGATGTTCGGGTCGTTTCAATTTTTAAATAAATAAAATGGATTGAGAAAGGGGTTTTAAAATAACCAGAATTTTCCAATGAATAAATTGGAATGGATTTGAATGGAAATAATCTTTGGAATATTTTGATATCATATTTCGTGATTATACGGTTATTGTTGAGGAATTTGGAAGATATAGATAACGTTATTCTCAATACGATACCTATTGGTTTCGGAATTTGATATTGAATATAAGACGATATTATTTTTACTCAGAGCCTTGTATTTAATATCAAATTGGATTTTGGGTTTATAGTTAATAATGTTTTAAATAACATGAGTTCTTTAACCCGATTAATAGTGAAGTTAAGATTTGGAATTTATTAATCTTTTAATTAAGATTAATGGAATTTCCCAAAGTAAAGTTTTCCAATTTAAAATATTAAATTGGAATTGAATGGAACTTGATTTGCTAATAATCGAGATGAGCTTCTATGAATGAAGACTATTACTATTTATGGAATTTAAAAGGCCTTGCCGTTATTCCATTTATAGTATTGATTTGATACAGAATATTATATCGATTATATAATGTTATGATTTCCGTGAAGATTCCATTTTGATGGAAGATGATTTTGGGTTTATAGTGATGGTGTTTTAAATAACATTGTTTCTTTAACCCAAGTAAAAGCAGGATTAATTTTCCTGAAACTTGAATAATCATTAATAATGATTTTTGAAGATCAAAACTAAGAAGAGTTTTAATAAGTCTTTAATCATATTTTAATGGATGAATGGTAATTAAATTTACCAAAACATGAGATGTGGTTTTAACCAGATATACTTGGTTATTGATATGGATTGTGATTGTTTGATGGTTTGGATTGTGCTCGACCAGTTTATGAGCAAAATATGCGTTTACATTTAACATTGAGTTGGGTAGAAATATTTGCATGCTAACATCTTATGAAACACTTCACGATTTGACTATGAGATGAGTAGCAATGTTGTTGTGTTCAATTCAAATTTAATGGATGATTTTGAAATGGTATTTTTCTTAAGTGAAAAGAAATGTATTCCCGATTTTGGACAAGGAATATTTTGTAAAACTGTTTTATAAAACAGAAAGGATTTTGAGGGCTAAACCTGATGTTGTCGAAATGATTTCGAAATGTATTATCTATTTGATATTGTAGTTCATCACATAACCGATTAGTTGCTATTGCTGATATATCTATTTGGCGGTGGAGAATTTATTCTCTTGCTTAACACCCTTCTTTGAGACGTACGTGCTCAAAGGTTATGTGATTAATAGTGACTGATCATATGTGTGAATTGCTGATGTGAAGTACTATAGTTTGAAAGTACTTGTGATTATTATGTTGTGAAATGATTTTCCCTACTTCGGGATATGAAATGATTTAGTATATGGCTAAAGAATCGGGTTAGCCAGGGACTAAAAGTATGGGTGAGATGGCGATGTAGTTCCCCAGAGTGTGGAATGGAGCATCTTCAGTGTAGCCTGCTCCATAGTGGAAGGTGCACACATATATATTGAGTTGTTTAGGTACGTACCCTTTGCCTTGGCAACGGGGAGCACGATATTTGGTTGCATACTTGTTTGTATGCAGTGTGATGTTTTGGAATTCATATTTCTAAATATTTTGGTCTGAGATTCCGAAGTGAAATGTACTTTGATATAAAGCAAGATATGTATTTCGAATGATTTGAAATAAAAAATCGGGAAATAAAGTCCAAAAGGATAATTTCTGTAAAGTGAATTGGATTTTGAAAAAACTAAATTTGGGATATATCCTAAATGGGTAGACTGGAAAATCGCATGTTGTATGATGCATTGTAGATCCGTGTATCTATATTAGTTATTGTTTATACATTGGTATTTATGGGGGTAAACCCGTTTCGTAATATACGGCGTGGTCCCGTGATATACCTTATTTTAAAGTAAAGTTTTAATAACTGTTTTAGTTCTTACACCAGTCCCATGACTGGCCTGGAGTTTATTGTTTTAACCTAAACTCTGGGTTCCTCTATTTTCCACACACGCAGCTAGTATTTTTGACTTTCGCAAATATTTCTTTTCCCAGGATCCTGGATTTACAGCTGGAGCTATATTCGAAAAGCTTTGTATCCGTGTATCTCTTTTAGTTGTGTTATGTATTATTTTTCCGCTGATATGTAATGTATTTAATCTCTTGTATTTTTATGATGTATATTATTTATTCATATTCTGTTATATCCTTGTACTCTGATGTAATTGTTGTAATAGCAATGAAATGTTCTTCTGTTTGAATTCTAATTTGTCCTGTTCTCATTACAATCTGTGTTTTCCGGTCTCCTCGAGGGCTAGTGAACTCGGGCCATAACATTCTTGGTATTGGAGCTTTGGTTTACCGAGCTCGAGAACAAGACACATTAGAACCAAACGAAAGAATTCATCAGATATTGGATTAGTAATACCCAATAAGAATGACTCGTTAGAGATGGGATCAGTAGTATTCTAGAATGAGTTTCAAAGAGTGTTTTTTAGAATAAAAACGAAAACAAATTTTGGTTTGAAAATTTAAACCTTATTATAAGTATTTGAGTATTTTGTTTTAAATTGATTTTGGACAATCGAGTATATGAAGATTTTGCATATGTGCCTTGCAAACGTGTATACCAAGCCTCAAATATACTGGGTATATATAGAATCACACTCTAGTAGCCTGGAGATGATTCTGATGATTGATGCGTCATCATCAGCATTTATTTTCGAGTTTCGAAAGTGGGATATCTATATATTTCCAATTGACTGGTGTGAGAACCGAAACTCACATAGGGTTTATTGTTGAGATTTGGCATTAAAAACATGATTTTGAGTGTGTGTGTGTGTGTGTGTATATATAGAAGATATATGTTTGAAAATTTAATTCACAAATTGATTGCTAGTTGTGATGGATGATTATTAATTCCACTAATAAAACCAATATGACAACGGAAGGTAAATTTAGCCAAATTGAATCAAATATTGAACTGAATTGAAAATTGATTGAAATTGCATACATGTACATATATATGTGTGAACAAGTCATAGCATGGATGCTAAGTAAAGGAATAAAATTGTATGCCCGATAAATAGGTACATGTTTACTGTATTTCTTGGGTTTTGATGATTTTATGAGCCGATTGGCAAGATGCTTGGATTTTTCTTTTTCTTTTTCATTTTGGATGATGAGGGCCCTGTGAGGCAAGTGGCGGTTTTAAAGATCTCCCCGTACAAAGGAGGTTATGGTGAAATTTTTCGAAAATTTATGGTGTTAGCCAAATTTTTGAGAAATTAGAAAATTCTTAGAAACTAAAAAGTTGAAGAATGAAAGCCAAAATGAAAGTCGAGTTAATTAGTTAAACAACTTTCTGCTCCGTTCCTTTTCGAGGATGAAAAAAATTTAAGTGGGGGAGATTGTAACAACCCGGATTTTCTGAACTAATTTAATTTTTTTTATTTTAGCTATTTTAATAGATTTTGAATATTTAAAATGATTTATTTTAAATAATAATGACTAAAAATCTATTTAAATCGAAATTAGAAGGTAAGAATTTAATTTAATTACAAAAGGAGTTTGAAATGGCACGGTTGTTTGAAAATTCGATTTTTAAATTTCAATTGAATGTATATGATTCAAAATAAATTGGATTTCAGTAAAATAAGAAATATTTGAATCTGCTTAATTATGTCTTTCTAACGAATGTGAAAAATCTAGATTTGATAATATAAATTGAATGTTATGTGCAGTTTAAAATTTAAAATAATCGCTATGGAATTTATATATATTTTAATATAGTATATAGCCATTAAAAATAGTCATTTTGCAAACGACCTCCATTTTCGATGAAACCATTTTTATTGGATCCAGAATGTTAAGTTATTGTTAGGTTTCAAATTTCATAATTTTTGGAATTAATATGTAAGCACAGTAAATATAAACGTGTTTTGTCAGATTTAGTTGAATTGGGTCGACTAGAAAATGGCCATTTTTCAAACAGTCTCCAAATTCGACGAAATTAGTTTTGTTAGGACATTATCATCAAAACATAACTAGATTTATTTTTCTGTAATTTTTGGAGTCACTTTGTGGCCCCGGTAAATTAAAATGTACGTTTGAATTCGATATATATTGATTTATATTTTAAGTTTGTTGAAAAATGATTGAAACAGTTGAATTGGCTTACCGGACATATCCCATTTTGTCCGAAATGGGGGTATTTAGCTAAGGCCGATAGTCGTTGGGTTTGATTTGGAGTTTGGATGAATAAACATGTATTTTTACGTATTAAATAATATTAAAATATACTATAAATACCCTAAAAGAAAATCAAAACCCTAATTCTCTAAAGCATTTCACCGCTGCCTCTTTCTTCTATTAACTGCTGAAATCGCTCAAATGTTTCATCCCCAAATTCTCCAACCCTACAGCGAATTAGAAGATGGAATTAAAACGAAAACTCAAGAACTATATGAGAGCTTCGATTTGGTGTGGGTGTGATTGAAAATGGTGAAGCATGGAGTGTGAATTTTTTTCCTTAAACAGGCTGCCTTCGTAGGCGACTCCAACGCAGCGGAGGGGATTGAAGGGGCACTAGTCACGGGGCGGTAGGGGATGTCAAGGCAGTTGGAAGGGCGGTCACGGATTAAGGTCCGATCAATGGATTTGAGCAGCACATGTGGAGATTCGATGTGAGCGATGGGTTTCGGAGTGCTCCAGTATTGAACGATGGTTGAAAACAATTAAAGGTTAATTAGAGAAGTAATTTGTGTTTAAATTATTAATTAATTATTTAATTAATGAAATTAATGAAAAAAAACGTGTGTAACTTTTCTATACGAGGTCCAAATCCGGCGATTTCAATCACGTTGGAATCGTGGAGTCGAGCTCTACGTTATGGAACTGACCAGAACTGAAACGGAGCTTGTTTGAATTGAAGGCGAATTTAAATCCTAACTGTATTGAAATCGCCAATTAAAGAACGACGAAGTGGAACCAGAGGTGAGAACTCCTTCTCACTTAAACTAGTTTACAGTTAAATATATCCTAGATTGCAGACGGGGCTTAGTAGCTCCTGACACTACTTTTTGTACAAACCATGGATGATTTGTGTGATATCTGTGTTGAATAAAAATATATATGCGATGTGAAATATATATGTGATGTGAAATATATATATATATGTGTTGTATAAAATGTATATGCACTGTATAAAATATATATTCATTGTATAATATATGTATATGCATTGTATAATATATATATGTGATGTGAGAAATATATATATATATGCATTGTATAAAATGTATATGCATCATATAATATATATGTGTGATGTGAAAAATATATATATGTGTTGTATCAATGTATATGCGTTGTATAAAATATATATGCGTTGTATAAAATATATGTGCAATATATAAAATGGTTATTCAATGAAATAAATATTTGTTCACTAAAAATATTATTTTTAGCTTATATATGCGAGATATAAAATGGTCATGAAATGAAATAAATATTTATTCGTTAAAAATACAATTTTTAACATGAATATACAATGAATAAAATTGTCATGCTATGGAATGATTATTTGATCGTTAAAAATATAATTTTTAAAGTATATATATGATGAATAAAACTGTCATGTAATGAAATAATTATTGAGTGGTTAAAAAGTATATTTTTTTAACTATATATGGAATATTCAATTTTGATTTAAAATTGAAATGGAAGTTGGAATCGTTTTTAAAAAAAATTTATAAAATATGTTTTAAATGGAAATCGACGATATATATATATATATTATATTTAAGTGGCTTGAATAGAACATGTCGCGCAGCGACCGGTCACGAATTTCAACCATTGACTTCGAATCGGCGTAACAGAAGATCCGACCGTCGGATTCTCCTAAAACCAGAACTATTGGGCTCGTATCGAAAAGAGCTTTCGAAGAATATAAGAGATTTAAATTTGAATTGCCGGATTTTAAGATATGTCCAAATCAATTTCAAAAAAGGTCGCTATGGATGCAGTTCGGTGGCCGTTATTGGAAAACTACCATAAGCGCGTAAATAAAATTGTTGAAAATATGGGAAAATTGTGTAAAATCATAATAAATGATTTGGAAAGATTTTTGGATGAAAATTTCCATATTTGATAAGATAAAATATATTTTTATCTAAATGAACTAGTTATTAACTACAATAATAATCCAATGTTTTTAAATAAATAGATTGTATTGAGAAAGGGGTTTTAAAATAACCAGAATTTTCCAATGAATAAATTGGAATGGATTTGAATGGAAATAATCTTCGGAATATTTCGATACTAGCTTCCGTGATTATAATGATATTGCTGAGGAATTTGGAAGATATAAATATCATTATTTCCAATACGATACCTGTTGGTTTCAGAATTTGATACTGAATATAAGCCGATATTATTTTTATTCAGAGCCTTGTATTTAATATGAAATTGGATTTTTGGTTTATAGTGAACGATGTTTTAAATAACATGCGTTCTTTAACGCAATTAACAGTGAAGTTAAGATTTGGAATTTATAAATCTTTTAATTAAGATTAATGAAATTTTCCAAAGTAAAGTTTTCCAATTTAAAATATTAAATTGGAATTGAATGGAATTCGATTTTGTAATAATCAAGATGAGCTTCTATGAATGAAGACCATTACGATTTATGGAATTTAAAAGGCCTTGCCATTATTCCATTTATAGTATTGATTTGATATGGAAATTTATATCGATTATATACTGTTATGGTTTCCGTGAAGATTCAATTTTGTTGGAAGATGATTTTGGGTTTATAGTGAATTGTGTTTTAAATAACATTGGTTCTTTAACCGTAGTAAAAGTGGGATTAATTTTCCTGAAACTTAAATAATCATTAAGTAATGATTATTGAAGACTAAAACTAAAAAGAGTTTTAATAAATCTTTAATTAGATTTTAATGGGTCGATGGTAATTAAATTTACCAAAACATGAGATGTGGTATTAACCAAATATACTTGGTTGTTGATATGGATTGTGATTGATTGATGGTATGGATTGTGCTCGACCAGTTTATGAGTAAAATATACTTTTACATTTAGCATTGGGCTGGGTAAAAGTATCTGTATGCTAACATCTTGTGAAACACTTCACGATTTGACTATGAGATGTATAGCGATGTTGTTGTGTTCATTTCAAATTTAACGAATGATTTTTAAATAATATTTTTCTTAAGTGAAAAGAAATTTATTCCCGATTTTGGACAGGGAATGTTTTATAAAACTGTTTTATAAAGAAGAAAGGATTTCGAGGGCTAAACCCAATGTTGTTGAAATGATTTCGAAATGTATTATGTGTTTGACATTGTAGTTCATCACATAACCAATTAGTAGCTATTGATGATATATCTGTTTAGTGGCGGAGAATGTATTCTCTTGCTTAATACCCTTCTTTGAGACGTACGAGCTCAAAGGTTATGTGATTACACATGTGTATATTGCTAATGTGAAGTACTATAGTTTGAAAGTACTTGTGACTATTATGTTGTGAAATGATTTTCCCTACTTTGGGATATGAAATGATGTAGTATTTGGCTAAAGATTCGGGTAATACAGGGATTAAAAGTATGGGTGAGATGGCGGTGTAGTTCCCTAGAGTGTGGAATGGAGCATCGTTAGTGGTGCGCACACACACATATATATATACATATATATATCAAGTTGCTTAGGTACGTACCCTTTGCCTTGTTGACGGGGAGCGCGATATTTGGTTGCATACTTGTTTTTATGCAGTGTGATGTTTTGGAATTCATATTTCTAAAGATTTTGGTTTGATATCCCGAAGTGAAATCTACTTTGATATAAAGCTAGATATGTATTTCAAATGATTTGAAATAAGAAATAGGGAAATAACTTCCAAATGGAAAATTTCTGTAAAGTGAATTAGATTTTGAAAAAACTAAATTTGGGATTTAGCCTAAATAGGTAGACTGGAAAATTGCATATTGTATGGTGCATTGTAGATTCGTGTATCAATATTAGTTATTGTTTATACACTAGTATTTATCGGGGTAAACCCATTCCGTGACATATAACGTGGTCCCGTTGTATACCTTGTTTTAAAGTAAAGTTTTAATAACTATTTTAGTTCTCATACCAGTCCCATGACCGACCTGGAGTTCATTGTTTTAACTAAACTCTGGGTGCCCCTATTTTTCACACGGACAGCTAGTAGTTTTGGCTTTTGCAGATATTTCTTTTCCCAGGATCCTGGATTTAGAGCTAGAGCTATATTCGAAAAGCTTTGTATCCATATATCTCTGTCAGTTGTGTTATGCATTATTTTTCCGCTGCTATTTAATGTATTTAACCTCTGGTATTTTTCTGATGTATATTATTTATTCATACTCTGTTATATTCCTGCACTCTGATGTAATTGTTGTAATAGCAATTAAATGTTCTTCTGTTTGTGTTCTAATATGTCGTGTTCTCATTACAATCCGTGTTTTCCGGTATTCTCGGAGGCTATTGAATTCAGGACATAACACATGCAGTGGCCTTTGTACATAGTGAAAGCACGAGGAAGTCTGAACTAAAGATTGTTGACGCAAAGAACATGTAAGTGGAGGCGATAGTGCGGCTGTCATATAGATTTCATGGAACTTAAATTGTTTTGATCCCTTAAATCTACAGATTTGTCATTTTTTATCTTGTCAGATATTAGATCAGTAAATGGTCTACACATTATCTCTTTGAAAAAATACATAAAGTTATAGATTTATTGATCTACAATTGCATTACTTTTAATTGTCTTCTAATTTGTAAACATTATATAGTTGGGAAGGATATATCTTGCCAATTGATGAGTGTTATATGTGAATACATAAAGTAGATATATGACCTTCACTTAAGTTTAGCTCATTATTTACTTGAGTAATTCATTTTATATGACTCTTTAAAAGCAAGTTTTTAAATGCAACAAAAATATCTACAATACTATGTATATAACATGCTAATATATACATAGTGTACTTATTCTAATTCAAATGAGTCTAATCTTATTAATATTATAAATTTAACGTATATCTATATCTTCTATTTAATTTATATCTCCTTTTATTTGCTTTGCTTGAAATCTTATAATTAAAAACACAAATAAAATGATAAAACATTAATTGTTTTTTATATACATATATATCATTGGTTAAGGAATATTAAACCATCGGCAAATATATTTATTTTGGAATTTTCCCGATATTTTCCCAAATATATAAATCTTATTTAATTTAATTATCAGTATAATCTATATACCATAGATATAAAACTAGTCTAAAAAAATGGGTTGTTACAACAGTGTTATTTCCTAGTGCTTGATATTTTATATTCGACCTAGGATTAATGTAAATTGGAGCTAGTGAGGCCATTGGAACTACGGTGATGAGTCCCTGGAGGCAGACGAGCTTATAGGCAGGCATTTGGGCAGTGCGATGTCTCATTAGTGAGCTCGACATTTTAATGTCAGCATGAAAAAAAGGCTATAGGTCACTTTTTATTTTAGGAAGCTAGAGTATATTTTGAAGGATGAACGAACTTATGGTTGCATTGGGAGTTTTCAAGTGATGGTCGAGGACATCATGGTGGTCGACGTGATGTGGGAACATGATTAAACTCAGTCAACATGGTTTATGGTTGGAATACTTGAAGGCGGGTTACGTATTTAAATCCAAGGAAGAAATGATTTATAAAATAAAATTAGGTAATTAAACTTTTAATTAATTAATTATGTCTTAATTCATTCATAATTTGTGAAACACATATGTGTTTCATAAAAAAATGGATTGGGATGAAACAAGCTACGTTGGGTTTATGTCTATGAATTATTTGCATATGAGTTGGATTGGATTCATTTGGAGCTGTTGGGAAATTTTCTAAATTCAAACTTCCTTTTCAAATTAGATAAAACGACGTGAAATCGTCGATCGAAATTTGATGGTGAGTTAACTGTCAAAATTTCAAGAATACTATTATTCCATATAATAATATACATTGTTGCTTTATATTAAATTATGTGATTGGTCGTTTGGATTGTTTATTGTTTATTCAGTTGGTTTGTGGTTATTTTTCCCCGCCCATGGAGTGGATGACCTTTGACATTACATGCTTTTAAGAGGAAGACTCATCTTTAATGAATTAGATTAGATTATTTGATTTATATGCATATACGAATTGATAAATGAGCTGTAATGCAGGAAGGATAGGTTAAAGGGATCCAACTGGATTCCTCAATGTTTTGTATGTAACTTACTTTCGTATTTCACACATATGAACTGTCTAACCTAAGTAACATTTAATATATGCTTTGGATGATGATTGTTGAATTAAATTCAACACTAATATGTTATTAATCAATAGAAAGTATTGGATAAGTGATTGGTAGCAAATGGCCTAAAATCCATATTTTGAAGAAATTGATTCACCCAAGGCGAAATAACTAAGTTTGAAGTAATAAATTTTATTTTTAAAACAAAAGCAAGATTTTAAATTAAATTTTATATAAGTTATATAAAATATTTTGTTATAAATAAATCAATATTTGTAAGTGGATTTTATAAAGAAATTATAGAGTAATTTGTATAGTGAAATTCCTGTTTTATAATTGGAGATTTTGTGTGTTAAAATTTAACCAAGTTTTATAAATAAGTTTTATGAAGTGCCAAAGCAAATTTTACAAACTATTTTGAGCAAGATAATAAATAGATTTATTTAACTTTTAAAATAACGTAGAAATGATCTTGGTTTTTAAATAGAAATCTATAACGGTTAGATATCCTTAAAAGGACATAAATAATTTAATTTGATTTAAAGCTAAGTTATAAAAGATTTGATTTATAATGAAACAAGACTAGGTAATATTTGGAGTTTTGTAAGGAAATAAAAATGAAGTTTTATAATAAGATTTTTAAAATGAATTTTTATTAAGGATTTCATAAAGGGATTTTATAATAAATTCAATTTTTGGAAACGAGGTTTAGAAAAGAGACTTAAAGCTAATTTAATGGTTTTAGATAAGGGTTTACTTAATTAATCAATTAATATAAATGATTATATTAGAAAGAGTTTTTAAAATGCAAGAAAGGATTCTTTAAACCCTAGGTAAATTGAATAGTAAATGGAACTTATTGTGACATTTACTGAATATCAGGTTTTGCGTTAAAAAACCACTATTTATCTATTAAGTAATTAATAATTTAATTTCCTAATTACATTTTAAAAAACATTTCTTCCCCGAATTTAAATTTGCGGCCAACCTTCAACTATTTAAACCTTAAACCAATAGTTTTATATTTCATACGCTTATCGTATTTAAATAGAAGTTTGTTAACACGGAACCTAATATTCAATAAATGTCACAATAAGTTCTATTTACTATTCAATTTAAATAGGGTTTTAAAAATACTTTCTTGCATTTGAAAATCTCTATCCAATATAATCATTTTCACTTAATTCATTTATTAAGTAAGTCCTCATTTAAAATAATTTAATTAGCTTTAAATCTCTTTTATAAACCTTGTTTACAAAACTTGGATTTATTATAAAATCCTTAATGAAAATTCACATTAAAAGTACTACTATAGAACTTCATTTTTATTTCCTTACAAAACTTCAAATCTTAACTAGTCTTGTTAGATTATTAATCAAATCTTTTATAACTTGGATTTAAATCAAATTAAATCTTTTACGTTCTCCAATGAATATTAAACCTTCATAAATTTTATTTTAAAACCAAGCTCATTTCTACGTCATTTTATAAGTTAAATAAAGCTATTTATTAACTTGTTCAGAATAGATTGCAAAATTTGGTTTTATACTTAATAAAACTTATTTATAAAACTCGGTTTAGTTTTAACACTCAAAATATCCAATTATAAAACGGTTTTATAAAGCAGGAACTCGCTACACAAATCACTCTATAATTACTTTATAAAATCCACTCATAAATATTGATTTATTTATAAAAAACTTTTTTTTTATAAACTATATAAAATTTAATCTAAAACCTTTCTTTTGTTATAAAAATAAATTTTATAACTTCAGACTTAATCATTTCGCCTTACGATGAATCAACCTCTTTAATTTATGGACTTTAGGCCATTTCCTACCTTTCATTTAACCAATACTATCTATTGATTAATAACATACCAGTGTCACATTTAATTCAACAATCATAATCTAAATCATAGTTTAAATGTTACTTGAGTTAGATAGTTAATACGTGTAAAATATGAAAGCAAGTAACATCCAAAACATTAAGGAATCTTGTTAGATCCCTTCAACGATTCAACCTATCCCCTTGCATTGCATCACATATATCAATTCATATATGCATATAAATCAGATAATCTAATTTAATTCATTTAAGATGAATAATCTGCTTAAAAGAAGGTAGCTCAAAGGTCACCCGGTCCGTGTGCAGGAATAAATAATCACAAACCAACTGAATAAACAATAAACCATTCAAACATTCAATCACATGATTTAATATAGAATCAACAATGAATATTATTATATGGAATAACAATATTAAGCAGTATTACAGAAAGTGTGAGAGTTAGCTCACCAACAAACGACGCGATCCAAACTTCCCTGTAAAGGAAAGCCTGGATTGGGTTGAGAATAGGATGAACCAGAAAATAAACAGAAGAACATTTCATTGCTGTTACAACAATTTCATCAGAGTACAAGAATATAACAGAGTATGGTTAAATAATATACATCAGAAAAAAATCAGAGATTTAAATACAATGCAGCGGAAAATAATATATAACACAACTGAAAGGAATACACGGATACAGTGCTTTCTGAATATAGTCCTAGCTGTAAACCAGGATCCTGTGAATATAATATTTGCAAACCAAAACTACTAGCTGCCTATGTGAAAAATAGGAGCACCCAGAGTTTATGTTGAAACAATAAACTCCAAGTCAGTCATGTGACTGGTGTGAGAACTAAAACAGTTATTTAAAACTTTACTTTAAAATAAAGTAAATCAAGGGACCTCGCCGTATAACAGGAACGGGTTTAACCCCAAGAATACCAGTGCATAAAACAAACAGCGCAATGCTAAGTAAAGAAAATGAAGCTACTATAAGACTTAGGTCCCATCACACAATGCAACACAAACCAGAGGATAGAGTTTTACCTTATAATAGCCAAATATGCTTGGTACGCTTAAAACAAATCATTTTAATATTACTATATGTGTAAAGTGTCAAAAACAGTTTCGAATATAAATGTATCAATCATAGATGGCATGAGTGCCCCATCCCACTATGTCGCCATACTAGGCTCTACAATTAAAACTGAAATGTCACATATTGGAAGGTGGGTTTCCATATGTGAACCAAGGCAAAGGGATCATCCTGTGCTAATTCGAGACACTCTAGCCTATGCCTCAGGTCTCAACCGCAACTTCACCCGGATCATCGGGGCCGGCCATCCGTCGATGGTTATAAATTGCCATAAACTATATGCTAGCCAGTTTCATCGAACCTCTTGGTGATCTGGGGCCTGTAAGCCTCTGCAACCACCATATCCATTGGCTCCGTAGAGACTGATATATCTGAGGCGCCTCTCTATCCATCAAGTAGTAATACGCAACATCCACATGAGTAAAATGTCAGGGCGTGAAAACGCTGACACCCCTCCTAGCTAGAAACCAGCATATGTCCATT
The DNA here is from genome assembly GCA_030737875.1 of Allium sativum. Taxonomy (NCBI): domain Eukaryota; kingdom Viridiplantae; phylum Streptophyta; class Magnoliopsida; order Asparagales; family Amaryllidaceae; genus Allium; species Allium sativum. The sequence continues at coordinate 1,029,862,611 of CM060916.1, read as the reverse complement.
ACCCGGAAGTCCTTCCCGTTTTTGGTTCACACCGGGGTGTGAGGATCGTGAATTAACGTTATACACAAAGCTATGATATATTAAAGTCGTGCTTTGATCATCAACCACAAGACTTTTCTTTTCAATAAAAGCCTTGATCATTTTTTACTCAGGCATGCCACACAAGCAATTCACTCCATACGACCGATGTCTATCGATATAACCTCTGAGCTCGTACATCTCAAAGAAGGGCGTTAAATAAGAGAATAAATTCTCCGCCGCCAAACAGATATATATTTAATAGAAATCAATCACGCAGAATAAAATCTAATGTCAGACACATAGTCCATTTACAAGTTCGTTCTGGGTCTGAATGAAACCGGAGGCACTTTATTCCTCGTTCCATGTGTCCAACACAGGAGAGAGGCCCTCGCATATCCATCGATCTCCAAGTACGTCTGTACGATAACCACTTATTACCTCGTCTTGGGTGTAAAGCCCAATCAAGACATCAATAATTATCCAAATGATGTGAAGACCTCCGGTCTTCAACCGCAGTCTTCATCGTCGACATATCGTAGAATCAGTTATTTAGAATGGTATAAACTTGGTCTTTCCGAATAACTCGCATATATCGTAAACAAGTGCTAAACAAACACAACATACGCCTCATTCCAATTCAGAATATTCTTTTCACAATTTAAACCATATTAAGGTTTTCCAAACTAGTCGGGATTAGTGAACCTTACCGAAGTAGTCATTTATTATATTTCCCAACCCCAACCTTTTCATCCCATGAAGGAAACTGGTAATACTTCATATCTAACACCACAGTGTTATCGGTAAAATTAACTATCATTTCTCGTTAAAAGCTAATTAAAGATTCAACTATTGCTTGAAGTAAAACTGGCAGTACTCCATTCTCGATCATTTCCCAAATTTAATAATTTAAATTATCCCATTTACATTTTAATGTAATTAAAGATTCATTAAAACTCTAATTCAGTTTTAATCTCCAAAAATCATTACTTAATAAAAAAAATTCAAAGTTAAGAAATTAATCTTATCTTTAACTGGGTTAAAGAACTAATGTCATTTAAAACACAGCTCACGATAAACCCAAAATCGCATTCCGTTAATTATGGAATCTTCACGGAAAACAAATCAATATATATAATCGATATAAACTTCCATATCCAACCGATAATATAAATGGAATAACAGCAATGCAATTTAAATTCCATATATATTAACAGTCTTCCTCCACAGAAGTTCACTTCGATTATTACCAAATCGAAATCCATTCCATTCCAATTTATTTTATTAAATTGGAAAACTTTTCTTTGGAAAATTTCCCCTAAATCTTAATTAAAAGATTTATAAATTCCAAATCATACTTCACTGTAAATTGGGTTAAAGAACGAAAGTCATTAAAAACACAGTTCACAATAAACCCAATTCACATTCCATTTTTTTTATCCCAGTTACTAAATATAGCTAGAAACTCCAATATTCCTATTTAAAAGATTTATTCTTTTCACACGGGGTTTAAGAACAGTGTTAAGGAAGACACCATTCACGACAAACCCAAAATCCAATTCTTTTATTCAATCCCAACTAAATATTAATTAATTGGTATATCTCCTTAAATCTTAGTTAAAAGACTTATTCTTTTCTCAAATGGGTTAAAGAACTGTGTTAATGAAGACATCATCCACGACAAACCCAAATTCCAATTTGATATTAAATACAAGGCTCTGAATATAAAATATATCGGCTTATATTCAATATCAAATTCTGAAACCAACGAATATCATATTGGAATGTGAATCTCTTATATTCTTTGGAAAGCTCTTTTCGATACGAACCTAATGGTTCTGGTTTTAGGAGAATTCGACGGTCGGATCTCCCAAAATGTCAATGCGAGGTCAATGGTTGAAATTCGCTAACGGTCGCTGCGCGGCGCGTTCTATTCAAGCCATTAAATATATATATATATATATATATAGTTTAAAACGTATTTTAAAATTTGTTTTAAAATCGATTCCAACTTCTTTTTCAATTTTAAACCAAAATTGAATAATCCATATCATTTTATATAAATGATAATATTTTCAAAATATTTGATTTTGAAATTATTTCCTTTTCGTTATTCATTATAAAAATGAACAAAATTGATATAAATATCGTTCGCGTCAAAAATAGCGCATAACTAATCATCACGGCTTCATATTTTTAAATATTTTCGTGTCCATCCAAAATCGGACATCAAATCCATATTTTAATCCTTTACATAATATTATTTTAAAATATTCATTATTTTAAAATATTTCTATTTCAAAATATTCCTTATTTTCAAATATTTCTATTCGTTATTTTTCAAACTGGAATGAAGCCCAACCAATTACCATATAATGTAATTTATATGGATTCCATACAACACATGTATATAACAACAGTGATAAACAATTATCCATCATCCAGAGTGCACTACTCAACTACATAAGCATTAAATACAAATAGTTAACGCTTACAACAGTTTGTCAACCAATCGATCGACATACAACTAAGCAATTAGGATTAGTGTACGTCAAATATCATCCCAATACCCACGTGGGGTTTCAATCAATCGAACACAGATTTTATTCGTGCAGTTGGGCAATGTGTAAAATTTATCGTCCCAATCAATGTCCGTCAAATAGATGTACATAAACAAATCGTCCGATTTGTAAATGGATATTTATTTTCAACTAACTAAATTTTTCTAACACTTTTTAGAAAATTTCGGTAGCATAACGACACAATACTAGAACCAGAATAAGGTCTAGCCTTATCCCTCGCCTAATAATGGCTCGCGCCATACACAAGCCAAATTCTAATCAATTCAAATTTCATCCCAAACTAAATTCAACCAATTTATCAGTCCAAACAAACAACCAAACATCCATGATTTCAAAAAAAGGTGTTGGGTGCTACTAAGCACCGTTTGCATCCTAGTATATATTTTTAACTAGAAAATAAATTAGAGTGAGAAGTTCTCACCTTTGGTTTCCACTCCGCAGTGCTTTATTGTCGCTCAGATTTGCTGTTCTGATTCCAACGCAATCTGTTTCACGAAATTACATTAAAATCACATTTTTATTTTGCTACTATATAGAAAAGATTATATTTTTATATCGCTAAATATGTAGAAAAGTTTATATTTTTATATCGCTACATATGTAGAAAACATTAGATTTTTATTTCAACGCGATGTATATAGGGAACATATTTTTAAAACAAGGTTATTTAAATAAAAACCATATTTTTATTTTGCTACATATATGATAAAAATCGCATTTTTATTTCATTACTATATATAATAAAAATCATATTTTTATTTCAAATCTATATATAAAAATCATATTTTTATTTTATTTTTAAAAACAATGCTTATTTTATTTTATAAACATTTGCTAATTTTATATTAGAACTAATTTATAAAACCTTGATTTCTAATGTGAAAACTGAATTAAACAACAATTTTTAATGTAAAAATTGAATTTAACAATGTTACTATATTTAAAGATCACCTTTCATCCTTTTAAACTCGACAGGACTTGAACGGCAGGGGTTCCAAACTAGGGTTGCAATTCGCACCTCAACCGTGGAGCTTGGCCAAGATTTGATGATGCCACGTTGTCCCGCTTGGAGCGCCACACCTATGGCTAGAAGCGCAGTGAACTCGGCAGCGGATTCCAGCGTGAATCAGGTGCGACACGGTGCCACTTCAGGGCCTCGAATCTCGAAATTTACTGAACGATATATGATGGAATTTATATGGATTTAAAGGGGGGGATATCCTCTACAAAATCCCCTTAAGAGTCGTTGTATTCCATTGAGAGAATCGGGAGTTATTTGAGGGGAAAGAATCAAATAGCCTTCCATCATTCATCATTTTGAGGAGAGAGAGGCGGATTTTTGAATTTGATAGTGGACTGAGGGGTTGACTTAGGGTTTGAGTGGATAATTATATATATACCCCTTTATTTATTTAATTAATTCAATTAATACATGTTTATCGATTCGAACTCCAAATCAAACCCAACGACTTTCGCCCCCAGCTAATTACCCATATTCTAAACACAATAGGGATATGTTCCATAAACCAATTCTATCGTTTGGATCAGCTTCCCTTTAATAAATCAATATATATTTAATTTGAATGTACATTTCAATTTACTGGGGCCACATACTGAATCCAAAAATTACAGAAAAATTATATTTGGCTTTATTTTGACGATATGGTCCTAACAAAACTAATTTCCTCAAATTTGGAGACCGTTTGAAAAATGACCATTTTCTGGTCGATCCAAATTGATTAAATTTGACAATACGCGTTTTCTCTTGCCACGCTCACATATTAATTCCACAAATTATGAAAGTTGGAATCGTGAAACAATTTGACATTCCGGATCCAAAAAATTGGTATCATCGAAAACGGAGGTCGTTTGCAAAATGGCTATTTTTAAGGGCTTTATATATATTTAAAATATAAATAAATATATCTAAATTCCATAGCGACTATTTTAAATTTTAAACTGGACATAACTTTCAATTTACAAAATGAAATTTATATTTTTCACACCCATTAGAAAGATATAGTTAAACAGATTCAAATATATCTTGTTTCGTCCAATTCTGATTTATATTGAATTTTGTATATTTAATTGAAATTTAAAATCGAATTTTAAAACTACTGCGCCATTTCAAACTATTTATAATTAAAATAAATATATACGTTTTACCTTTGATTCAAATAAATTTTTAGTCGTTATTTTTTAAAATAAAATATTTTAAAAGTTCAAAATTCATTAAAATAGCTAAAATAAAAATTTTAAATTGGTTCTGAAAATACCGGTTGTTACAATCAATTTCGATTAACAATTTCACATCTTTTTATCTAATTTTAGAAATACCTTTGAAATGTACAAAAAAAAATCCAAACAACTCCAAATGAATCCAATCAACTGGTGCGTGAAGAATTCGCAGACATGTATCTAATGTAACTTCTTTCTTCCCAATCTGACCTCGTATGATATATATATATACACACACACTATGTGCCACAAGTTTTGAATGGACTAAGACTTCATTAAGTAATTAATTAATAATTTAATTACCTAATTACTTTCTAAAAATCCTTTCTTCCTCGAGTTTAAATACGATGCCCTCCTTCAACCGTTTGAACCTTAAACCACGTTGATCAAGTTTGACTGTGTCCCCCAAATTGCCTCGGCCACCATCGACTTAGCCGATCGCCGCAAAAAACTCATGGCACCACCACTAGTTCGTCTATCCCCTCAAAATTTGCTATAGTTCCCTAAAATAAAAAGCTACTTGTAGCTTTTTTCTCCATGTCAGCATTAAAATGTCGAGTTTACCAATGAGGTGTCACACCTCTTAGAACCCCGCCAACAAGCTCGTCTTCCTCCCAGAAATTCATCATGCAGTTCCTACGGTCCCACTGCTCCTCTAACTACAACGAGCTTTAACCCTTGGTCGACTTTAAAATGTCAAGCACCAGAAAATAACATTGCATCCTATAATTTGTTTACCATGATGAAGCTTCTTCACACATGATTCCAACAAATCTAACATTACTCGATTTCGCTGCCTAAATCACATGAAACAGTTGCTTGAGCTTCGGAAGAAATGGAAAATCATTTTTAAGGAGAGGTGGGAAGTGGAAATTTAGGTTTAGATTTAAGGATTATTTATATATGAACTAAAAATATTATTTTATTCATGTATTGTTCAATGTTCCCTGCTCGCACGACCGCTAGGATCGTCCAATCGTTAAGAAATTTGAAATCCTACAATAATTTAACATTTCGGATCCGATAATCTGGTTTCATCGAATTTTAAGATTGCTTACAAAATGACTACTTTTACATTTTGATTAAATCGATTAACAATAATTCGATTTCAAAAGATTCACATTCATTAATAATGAATTGCTATTACCATTTATATCCAATAGAATTTTACATAGGTTCGAAATCGGTTTAATTGGATTTTAAACTCAATATTTTCAATTTCAAGGTAATTCAACATTCAAATTCTCATTTAAAATTTAATTTAAGTCATTAAATTTCAAAATTAATCATTTTAATATTTAAATTAATTAAATATTCATATATTAAAAATATGGGCTGTTACAATCATCTCTATTAAAAGGATTTCATCCCCGAAATTACAAGTTAAGAAGTATATTACAAACCGATTAATTTTACTTCAAAAAAATTTCTCACAAAAATATTTTGAAAATCATATAAAATTTCCTAACACTTGAAATTATGGGAAATTTTGATAGTACCTCCTTTGCATGGCTCGATTCGATAAAAAATAACAATATCAATATATGATTCTGTACATCTCATCTCAATGATAAGGCATATCAAACTATGAATAAACAATATATAAAACCAACGTACAATATGTAATCTGAAATACTTAACATTTGTCTAGCAAACAAATCTTTCCCAATGAAACCGAAAGCTATAAGTGTACTAGCATGCTTTTGTTCTCGTATACCTGTATATGCTTACAAATCCAAAAGAGAGTTATGCAGATAAACAAGTAACATAATAATTGTAGCATACGAGCAAACGATGTCAATCATATGCAACAACCAAATATAATGCAACTAGCAGCAATGAAGCAAATCAGCAAACAACACAAATGTAACATAACGTTACATGTAACTAAAAGAAATCAATACATATCAATATCGTAGTGCTATAAATACTAGAGACATAATTCGTGGTTCATTCAGGTTATAAGTCTCATCATCGTAGAAGGACGACAAACAATCCATCAAGCATCACCATTCGCTCGACAACCTCAGGTTATTACTTAACTAATCAGTCATGTACCTCGACCAACTCAAAAATTCAAATTTCAAACTTATAACAAGTCAACATAGCATGAAATATATATTTTTTCCGGTCCATACATACAATATATTTACTTACCTATCTTCATATCTCTAATTCTAAAACATTCTATTTTATTGCACTAATAATTTTAGTTTATAAACTACTAAACCATAATTTTTCTGAAAATTATATTCAAAATCTACGAGATGAAATCTTGAATTTTCTCCTTCATTATGAAAATATAATCCAATAGATCCGAAGATTCACATTTCAAAGAATGTCGACTTAAATTGAATCCTATACATCCAATTACACGTCAAATCGGGAAATTACGCACTATCGCTATGCAACGAGCTCGATTTAATTTAATTAATTTGTTCGAACTTCGTTAAAATAATAAATTATAACCATATCCTCACATATTTTCATATGAACTAAGTTATGATTCTAAATTCAACGTGGAAATTTCAACCATCCAAAAGTGTCGAATATTGCATTTTGTTTACAAATAAATCTATGAAACCTCGTATCAAGTGAAACGCATAATCAACCAACTATTATACTTATAATATATGCATCCATATCAAATTTTGGTTCGAAATTTCAGAACCAAACTCCCGGATTTCAAAATCATATTTTTTGGATTCAAAAAAAATTCGTTTTAATCCTAACGATTTCCATGGTAGTAAGTTTTTACTTATAAATTTGAAAATAAACATCGATGATGTTGCAGTCATTATCAGATTTGTTTTCCAGCGATTGAAGTAAGATCATTCTTTTAGAATATTTTAAAATCTTTTTATTTTCATAAGTAGTTCCAAATAATCTGAATAATCCTAAATCTTAAAATATCATTTTCAAATTCACCGGAAGTTCAAATCCTTCCATTCTCAAATAAAATCCAATTTCTATTTATAAATTAAACTTATATAATTCTAGTTTGTATATAAGATTACTCCATATAACTAAGGTTAATCTTATTAACGTCATCGTCAAACGTCATATAGTAAAATCATAAAACAGAATTCACAACATGTTCATTTCCAATGTTTTTCTAATTATAAATCTCCCTAACCTATGCAAAAGAGTGATAAGATTGCTCTTGTCTAAGCGATTAGTTAGTATCCATAAACTAGTCGATCACAACTACAAATCAATCAATATTAGTCTAGACTCAAAAGTGAGCACCACTAGTTAAACCATAAATGATAATAATTAAATATCAACATTTCCTATCAAAATAATTGTCCATAAAACTATATTTAGTTTAAAATTTTACTATATATATACATGATATATGAAATCTGGATAAATTATTTCATTTACCAACTCATTAAAATAATACTATGTCAATTTGCCTTGTTTAAGTGTTAAATCCCCATCGACAACGTCGGCCAAACGCATCAATTTGGAATTATATGTCATCAACAAATAAACATACATAATATAAAATACTTTATAACATTAACAAATATGTGCTCTTATATATATACACCTAAACTCATAATAAGACATTCCATTACCTTCTCTCTTATTGAGTTTACTACATAGAGCTTAGGTTCTTGTTTAACATTGTGCTCTAATACCAACTGTAACAGCCTGAGAAATTCTACCCTTGAATTTCAACACTAATACATCCTTATATTCACGTGCCTAAACTCAAGTACCGAAAACCCATAAGTTAGAAGTTGGAGGGTGAGAAAGAAGAAAAAAAAAGAATGGTTAAAATAGAAGAAAATACATCAGAATCAGAGAAGATCAGAATCTCACAGCGGAATGAATAAAATATAATATTCCAGTAATCTTGCATAAAAGAAAAATTATATATATATATATTTATATGTGAATAAATACTCAACATAGGCAAATAGATCAGCCTATATAGTCATAACAATTTGTCTATACAATGACTGATAAATACAACACACACAATAGAAATAAGATAATACAAGAAATACAAGAATAGGTCTCGACTCCAGCACAGCTCCAAGCAAATCCAAAGCAAATACGGAAAAATAAACTTGGTCTGACTAGAACATATTTAGGGAAAAAACACCTAGATCAGTCTGGAATACCAAAGTGAGAAAACTCACTTCACAAACAACTTGCTTAATTTTAGAAATCATTTGAAAGAATGGAACCCTCCTAGGAAACAACCACACATAAATATGGCCCGTGTTTTTCCCTTACGATAACAAAACACTTTTATATCAAATCAAATGATATTGTTATAATGTCTATTAAATCATCTTAAATAAAGTAATAAACATATGGAAGGTGGCATCCATAATTAAATTCCACTCATTAGTGGGTTCTAAATAAAAAAATATGGCACATTGTAGGATTTGGATTTCATATAATGACTGGGCACTTGGTACCACCCGACACAGTATCTCTTTATATCAGTCATACCAAGAGTCAACCGATGACTCTCTAGAAATACAGAACCGATCTACCACTTAAATTGATAGTACCGAATATGTCACCACTCTGGTTATAATTAGCAATCACCTCAGATCGGGCTGTAAACGGATGTAGTCAGATACAGATAGTGTTGTATCTGTATCCAAAAATAAAAATCTATATTCGATATTCATGGATACCAGTGCAAGAATATCTGTGGCCGTATCCGCGAATATCTGAAAATATTCAAAAATATCTGTATCCGAAAATTAAAAATGCACATTCGATGTGGTTATTCGAAAATATCCGAAAAATATCCGAAAATATTTGTATCTGAAACTTAAAAATACACATCCAATGCGATTATATGAAATTATCCAAAAAAATATCCGAAAATATCTGTATCCGACACTTAAAAATGCACACCCGATGCGGTTATCTGAAAATATCTAAAAAAATAAATAAATAAGTCCGAAAATAAAACAATAAAAATTTACAAATACATCGTTCACATGGAAATTTGACTCACAAAATATTAATAAAAAACTATTACATCCAATTAAAAATTATAACAAGGACATCAAACATATAAATTTCTTACAACAAATATTTTAAGAAATAAAGTGCAAAATATGAAAAACATAATCTTAAATCTAAACTAAAAAAAAATCACAGAAGCACATAGATATTCATGCCCTAATTTGTGACCATACCACGAAATAAAATGAGCATGTGACTTAAAATGTTGCATAATACCAAATACAAATATAACACTCGATTTTACGGTATGGGTATGTAGTCCAATAGTTGAGATTAGTTTAGCTATTTTAAGGAAATTTATATATCAACTTAAGCATAAGTAAATTAAACATTATATATATACATACATACACATAAACAAATCATAATATCAGACGGATATTTTTCGGATACGAATAGTGCTATAACCATATCCGTAGGCGGAAGGGTTTTCGGATATCGGATATCCATATCCGCATCTCAGATAACAGATATATTCCATAGTTTCTGATATGAATGTGAATGGATATCGAAATTTTCGGGTACCCATTGACAACCCTAACCTCGGCATACAATAATCAAAAGCTAATATTTCTAAATTGGTAAAGAATATACCCTAATGGGTACAGCCTACGTAGCCATGCTGCATCTCCCCTGTTTCAATCACTGTCTATGAGGTCTGAGACTACGTTTTTACCTTCCGTACATGACACATACACATATTTGATTGCCACATCACCATTCTATCGATTAATAATTGACATCCATAAAAATACAATCTCCGAGCTCATACGTCTCAGAGATGGGTGTTATGCTAAGAGAAGTTGTCTTTTCCGCCACTAACAGATGTACATTTGTAAAAGTCAATATACGTAATCTAAGATATGCAATGTCAGACATCCATCCATATAAGTTGTCCAGCGACAGGACAAACCAGAGGTACTCTTTACCACATCCTATTGATAGTAATCCCTAGGTATACTAACAAGTACGTCCTCCTTTATGCAGAACTCCAAAACATACGGACTATTGCTACAAGTATGATCCTGGTAGCTAATAAGATATATCAACAAGTAGTTCTTACCACTTTAAAGATCTACGTCTTTAGATCATAGATGTAATCATAGATATGCATACAGTTCCAGTTTTGAACGCAAAGCCAACTCGAAGTTGTTTTAGATCCAGCTCCAATCATGGTTCCTCGAACGAAGACATTATAAGTTAAATGGGAAATTATTAATAGTCGATTCTTCAACTATCAATCTATAGTTGTACAGCTAAGTACATTAGCAACATAGGCCCTTTTTATTTAATCACTCATAAAAACATTTCATCGATACTTAATAATCGATTTTATATTCCTATCTCAACGAAATAAACATATTTACAAATTTCTTGTTTTATTACTTTAAAAATCATAGCCATACACTTAAGTCTTCGAAGTAAGTGTTTTACTAACAATATTACTTTCACTACTAAAAAATAGTGTTATATACTTGACCAAAATAGTATAAGTACATTTACAAATCATATATGGGCCAAAACAATGTTATGTGATACATTATTTAAAAGTCATATATACAGCCAAATCAAATATATAGTTTAGCATATATCACTGTTGTTTTAGTTGTGAAAGTAATATTATTGGTGAATACACTTATTCCAAAGATATTAGTTTATGACTATGGTTTTCAAAGTGCTGAAAACAAGCGATTAGTGAATATGCTTATTTTACTGAGATAAGCATATGAAATCGATTTTTAAGAATCGGTGAAATGTTTTAATGAGTTATTTAATAAAAATGCCTATGCTACTAATGTTTTTAACTATACAACTATAGATTGATGGTCAAAGAACCGACTATCAATAAATTCCCTTTTAACTTATGACGTGTTGGTTCGAGGAACCGGGATTGGAACTATATCAATAACCACTTCGAACTGTCTTTACATTAAAAATTGTTATTGCAAATATACATATGCTTATCTCTATGATTCGAAGGCATAGACATTTAGAGAAGAAAGTACTTCTTGTTGATATCCCTAGTTAGTTACAAGGAACATACTTGTAGTCGTAGTCTCTACACTCTGGGGTTCTCATGGTGGAAGGACTTCTTATTAGTAATCCTAGAGATTATTCTTGATAGGACATAACAAGCAGGATTTTTCAATTGGAATATTTAATTAATTTAAATATTTAAAATGATTAATTTTAATATTTAATGAGTTGAAATTAATTTAAATGTTATTTTGTTTGTCAATTTAACTTGAAATTATAAATATTGAGTTTATGATCTAGTTAAATTTATTATGAAGATGTATGAAATTCTTTGGGTTATGAATGATAATAATAATTTATTGTCAATGAATTTGAGTGTTTGAAAATCGTTTTATATTTTATCGATTTAAATTAATACATGAAACTAGCCCTTTTCAAATAGCCTCGAATTTCGATGAAACTAGTTTCATCAGATCCAGAATAGAAAACCATTGTAAGAATTCAAGTTTCATACCAATCGAAGTTGTTGTGTGAGCGTGCATGATAAAAGCATGTATCGAAAATCGATTTGAAACTTTAAGAATAACTATTGAAAAAGGCCGAATTGGATTCGTAAACAAGTTCCGTTATGTCTGGTACGTGGCTTAGCTATAGATGATAGTGAGCATGTTTCATTTCATGTTCAGACATTTTTGACCTTGTGAATAGTGTTCTGAAAAAATTTCCTATTTAAGGACCTCAACATCTTTAATACACAACAAATCCCTAAACTGAAATTGCAGCCGCCTCCCTCTTTCTCCATAACCTTTTATCCAATGGTTGATATTCTTTGAAATAATCAAAGTTTTTTCAGTCGTCACCTTCAACTAGTGAACTGAGTGCACAATGAAGACGAGCTCAACGAACTTTCTGATGGTTGATCAAAGCACCGAGGAGGTGGGGATTTGACTATGAAGTCATGGCTATTTATGCCATTTTCTAGCAATCTCTAACCAAGCTGAGGATGGTCATTGCTAGCGAATGTAGAAGGGGAGGTGCGGCGTCGGTTTGCTTTGGTTTAGTGATCTCTGGTGATCTGTGACGACATGTAGTTGGAGTAGATCGGAATTTATGTTGCTTCTACATTTGGGGATCTCACTAAAGGATAGGGTTGATCAGAGAGCTCGAGGTAGCGTCAAGGGGTAGGTCGATGTTCGGGGAATTATCTGGTGGGGTCGGCGTAGGTCCAAGCGGCGAGGAGGATGTGCGAACGTGAATTGAATGGAGGCTATTGACTCTGGTTTTAATTTGACATGGATTTGAATTTTTACGTGTGTAAATAAGAGATTAGATGCATGTTAATTTAATTAATTAAGGTAATTGAAGTCTTAATAACAATAGTTATCTTATCTTAAGTTATAAATAAACTTGTAATGAATGTATTTATATCGTACATGATCAGATTGGGACGAAATAAGCCATGTTGGAATCATACCCGTGAATACTACACATATGAATTGGATTGGATATATTTGGTGCTGTGTGAAATTTTGTCTAATTTCAAATGTCTGGTTGAAATTAGATAAAATGATGTAGAACATCGACTGAAATGGATGGTGAGTAAACACTCACAAATTCTAGATTACTGCCGAACAATGTTATACCATATAATTATATTCATTGTTGATTTTATATCAAATTGTGTGTTTGGATGATTGGATGATTTATTGCTTAATTGGTTGGTTGTGGTTATATATTCCCGTTTCTTAACGGATGACCTTTGTCACTACCCATTTATGAGCAGAAATTCATCATAAATGAATTAGATTAGATTATCTAATTTATATCATATATAAAATGATATATGGGTTGTGATATAACACCTAACATTTCTTAACAAGACACATATAAGGATTTTTTTTTTTGGCAAAACCGACCGGTTTTTAAGGTGACCAAAAACACTTTTATTATAACTATAATAAAAAAATCAATATCGTATAGGTGATTGTAAGTTGACAATCAGCAACTCGGTTTTTAAGGTGGACTGTCCACCACCTACGGAGTTTAAAGTATTCCGTCCGCTCTACCTTCGCAGGCTTATGAGGATTTTATTAAGAAATATAAAGTATAGGTAGAAAATAACATCACAAAGGCTAAAATTCACAAGAAATCCGTAAATAAACACAGCGGAACTTAAATTTTCACTTATACAAAATAAGCAATGCCATTACATGATAAGTCATAAAAGAAAAATCATAGCTATCTCAAAAACAACAACAAATCAGAGTACCAAAATAAAATGTATCCATCTCATCATCAAGTATAAAAAGTACATAAAAAGTAGGAAAAGTACATGTAAGCATAAAGAATAAGACAGGTGATAATCTCCAAAGAACCGATCTGGGTCGGAGCTCTCTTAAGTGTTAGATCCTCCAATTTGAGAACCTGGGGGGAGGGGGAAAGGAATAAAAAGAGAAAACAAACTAGTCAGACATAAAGCCTGGTGAGTCCAGTAATTACTATCATGAGTGAAAAAAAGGAAATCTAGAAAGGATAATAAACTGAAACTCAACAGAGTAATTAAGAATGCGAATGCATTTCTAAAAGATAGTCGGTTGACAAATCATTAGATTTCTACACCAATTGCTACATTTCATAAATTAGGATAAAACCCAATTCTATACATTGATCGGCTCCTAAACCATAGTTGTGATAACCTATGTCGACTATGTCCCCGGGTTTATCAGACTTGACCCACCGGCTCTAAGGACATAGCTAAATGTCACAAGCGTCACAACATCTTATCTTCCATAATCGGCACATGCACGCTCATCGCTCCGCCCGAACGCGCCCGTACCCACCACGTTTGGACCTCTTACTACCCAGTTGAGTATAAGCGTGCTTCGCCTCCTCGTGAGACCTCAGTGTAGTGATAAAAAAAGGAATACTAGCTAATATAGATACCCAACCAAAAACATTCAATTTGACATAAGTCACCCTAGACTTGTTCCCCCATTTTAATTGGTCTCTTATTTTCCCTAACCAATATACTGTCACTGACGAAGCGGACCAATACTATGAGCCACTTATTTTCCCTAATCAGTCGTTGCTTCCAGAACAGACTCGAACTAACCTTCTTATTAATTTATATAATTAAACTTAATGTCAATCTTAAGTTATAAGCCTACTTTCGTTCATGTTACTTTTCTGTCATTTCCATAGATTGTATGTAAACTTTATATTACAGGTTGTAAATAAACATCTCTTTTTATCTTTTTAATTGTGAGTATACCCAACCCCCATCATTTGCCTCAATCTAAATGTCATTTATCCAATTATCAAATTTATAGTTCAATTCATGTTTTATTGCACAGTTCCAGTTAAACCCAATTTATCCTTTTTATACATATTTCCTATTATTCTCTAATTGTGCTATTATTGTTCAATCTCATGTTTAATCTAATTTGCGCAAAAATAAGAAATAATGAAAGGTACTGGCTCAAAAATGCCTAAACTCAATATCAAAAATAAAAAGGAAATGGCTTAGTCTCTCGCATGGCCTAGGCTCAGATAGACAGAAGTACATCTGAAATAAAGATAGGGTTGATACAGAATTGTAACAAATTACATACGAAGAAAAAAGATATAGACAACTGAATAAAACTATAGTAATAAATTTACTGAAAATAAACAGAAGGAAATAGAAGCAGATTCAGATTTAGGTAGAAAAGAGAATAGAAAGCAAAATCTATTACTTACTATATCGTAAAGAAGAAACCTCAAATTTTACAAATCTTGCAATCGCTGAATATACTCACAAATTTTATGCAATCCAAATCAATCCCTGGTAGAAAATCTATAGCAATGAATATTCTCCAAAAATATATACAGAATCAAGCCCAGTACTCCATTATAATTTTATCTGAAAAGAGGGTTATTTGAGAGGGAGACTATTTATAATAGAGTTAGGGTGCTTAGATTCATTAGATTTTAGGATTAGATTTCAGGCCATTAGATCTAGGAACACTCTAGAGCATCGCACCTAGAAGCCACGAAAAACTGACCGATAACGTGTGTATAAGGTGCGCATGTTGCCGAGGCTGGGTCGACCTACTTGGGGTCTGGGTCGACCCACTTGTGGTCGGTCCTAGTTGAGCGCTGGATTGGCCCCAATTTGCGTGATTTGTTCTGAATGTAATTTCGATTATTTCAAACTTGTTGCCTTTTAAAATTCAAAATTCAAACTTGTTTCTTTTATATTTTATTCGTTTTAAGTCCGATTTTAATAAACTAAAAGTCTATCTTAGCTGAAATTTTTAATGGACTCAATGGCACCACCCTTATTACCCATTTACCAATATTTTCTGATTAATATTTACTTTTTAAATCTTTTAATTAGTTTGCTTTATTAAATTTTTGAATCCTTACATTCTCCGCTCCTTAAAGGATTTCATCCCCAAAAACTCCAAGGTTAGAAGAATGTTACAAATATTATCAACCATTATCTACACCCATCAGCTCAACCCTTAACCACTGGCATTCATTGTTCTAAGATTTTCTAATGCTTTTTATGAACATATGCAAGAGGTGTAGTGTATATATCCTTAAGAGAACGCAAAAATTAGGCGGTCTACTGATTCAATTGACCTCCTTAATGCAATTTCATATCTGTGTTATGCATCCAATACACATGCAAAGGAATTAATAGTACATATAATTCTATATGTGAGCGCAATCATTCACCACAATGCAACATCCAAGTGATGATTTGACAATTTTTATCCATTCTAAAATAAATTAAAATTGCACACACATCCATATGCAAGTATGAAAGCGTCTTAGCTTTCCAATCTCTAACTAGTGACTAGTGTGTTTTTATGCATCCACTAGCAAACACTTGCATCCACGTGAATCCATTCAACCATAACATGTTCTATTAACATGATTTAAACCATTTCCTACTGACCATAGGCTTCTACCTAAGATATATAATTCAGATGATAGGAAAATTAGACTTAAATTCAAAGCTTAGGAAAGGAATAAAAGTATATTATCAAAGAGAAACGAAAAAGAAGCGTGAATCATATCCTCTGGTTTCTAAGTCGCATCATCGTTACCTTCTTCCCACTGAATCTTAACAAGCTTGATCTCATTATTATGTAATTTCTTCAACTCAGATCCTAGTGTCTATGTAGAACTCGCATGTCCGATGCTTCACTCTCTACCTGATCTCCTCTAGAGTACTCGGCTCTACTACTATCGCGGAATCATATAAGCACTTTCGCAAGTGCGAAACAAGGAATACATCAAAAACTCCAGCCAACCTCTCCATTAGTCTAACTCTGTAGGCCATCATACCTATCCTCTCCACTATAGGGAATGGCCCTACAAAGCTGGGCACCAACTTCCCAATTGAGCCGAACCGAACCACATTCTCAAACTCTAGGTCTGACCTCCGTTGATCTGCATACGACTTATGCATGTCTTGAGCTACCTTTGTCCTCTTTCGAATCAGATTTGTCTTCTCTGAGGTCCCCCTAACCATCTCAGGTGCAAGTAGAAGTCTATCATGGACTCCCACCAACAAGTAGGTGATCTGCAAGGTCGTCCATATAATGCCTTGTAGGGGGCCATACCTATGCCCGTCTGGTAGCTGTTATTATACGCAAACTCTACCAATGGAAGATGCTCCTCCTAAGTCCCTCCAAAGTCTTAGATACAGAGCCACAATAAATCCTTAAGAATCATATTAACCTTCCCCATCTATCCATCTGTCTGAGGGTAATAAGAAGTGCCAAGTTGTAGTCATGTCCGCAATGCCTCTTGTAGGCTCCTCTAATACTCGCTAGTGAAGATGAGGTCTCTATCACTAACAACACTGGAAGGAACTCCATGAAGTCGGGCAATCTCTCTAAAATACACTGATGCCAACCAAGCTGTTGTTCACTTACTCTTAACTGGGATAAAGTGAGCTCTCTTAGTCAACCTATAAACTATGACCCAAATACTATGTTGCCCTTCCTTGATCTGGGCAAACCATCTATAAAGTCCATCGAAACACTCTCCCACTTCCATCGTGGTATGTCTAGGGGTTGAAGCAATACACCAGGCTTTCTATGCTCAGCCTTCACTCTCTGGCAAGTCATACATCTAGCCATGTGCACTGCCACATCCTTTTTCATTCTAACCCGATGAAAAACTCTCCTCATGTCTCGATGCATTTTATCACCTCCCGGATGGATGTTGAGAATGATGATCCTCCATTAAAATCAATCTCAATAAATAATCAACTCGCGGAACACATAATCTCTTATCATGATGTAGCCACCCTCTCTCATCATAAAATATCTAGCAAGGTGATGAGCGGTCTCTCCTCTACAGAGTCAGTCCATGATATCCGCAAACCGCTAATCCTTGTGTTGACTAGATCTAATACGCTTTAAGAGAGTAGGTCCTACCTCTAACGATGCCAATAATCCTAGTTCATAGTTTGTAGATGGTCTAAAATCGAATAATGAGATAAATTCCAAACTCTGCCACTCTATGAACAATGGACTCAGAGTCATCTTCTGCCTGCTCAATGCATCTGCTACTACATTCCCCTTCCCTGGGTATAAGAGATCTCAAAATCATAAGATGCAAGAACTCCATCTAGCGTTGTTGCTGTAAATTTAGATCCTTTTGCGAGAACAGATACTTGAGATACTTATGATCTGTGTATAGCTCAAACCTCCCCCTAATAAATGATGTACCAAGACTTAAGTGCAAACACAATTGCTGCTAGATCCAAATCATGGGTAGGGCCATTCCTCTCATGCACCCTCAACTGCCTACTCCTATAGAAGACAACCTTACCCTCCTACATAAGCACCGCACCTAAACCCGTGCCCCAAGCATCCGTATATATAGTGAACATCTTCGTACCATCAGAAAGAGTCAATAATGGAGCTGATGTGAGGGCCCTCTTTAGTCTTAAGAATGCTCCTCGCAATCCACATCCCAAGCTAATACTGGGTTTTCTCCATAAGGCGGGTAAGCAGAGCTGAGATTCACGCAAAATCCTTGAAAAAATTCAATAAAGTCCTGCCAAGCCCTTTCCAATCTTGCACTTCAACCACTTTAGCATGATCCACCGCTATACCACTACCTGGAACTAAGTGCCCCAAGAACTTTACTTCCCATCACCAAAAGTGACACTTTGAAAACTTTGCTTTTAACTGATGAGAGCACAAAGTATGGTGGACCTATCCCAAGTGAAACGCATGCCCACCCTCGTCTCTAGAGAATATCAAGATAGCATCGACGAACGCTACCACAAACTTATTCAAGAACTCTCTAAACATGTTGTAACAACCCTGAAAACCAGAACCAATTTAAAAATTTTAATTTGGCTATTTTATTCAATTTTGAATATTTAAAATAAATTATTTTAAATATTAACGACAAAAATTCTATTTGAATCGATGTTGGAAAGTAAATATATTTATTTTAATTATAAACAAGGCCAGAAATGGCACGTCAGTTTGAAAATTTGAATTTGAACTTTAATTGACTGTACCGGGTGCAAAATAAAGCAGATTTTAGTAAAACCAAAAATATTTAATTCTATTTATGAATATCATTCTAACGAATCTGAAAATTCTAAATTTCGTAGCGGGAATCAAAAGTTATGGCCAAATGAGTTTTCAGAAAGGTCGCTATGGAGTTTATATAGCCCTTGAAAATAGCCATTTTGCAAACGACCTCCGTTTTCGACGAAACCACTTTTTTTGGATCCGGGATGTCAAATTATTGCTAGGTTTCAAATTCCATAATTTTTGAAGTTCATATGTGAGCGTGGCAGTGGAAAATGTGTTTGGTTGATTTTAGTCAAATTGGATCGACCAGAAAATGGCCATTTTTTCAAACTGTCTCAGAATTCGACGAAACTAGTTTTGTTGGGAGCGTATCGTCAAAATATAGCTAGATTTATTTTTCTGGAATTTTTGGGATTAGTATGTGGCCTCGGCAAACTGAAATGTACACTCAAATCAAATATTGAATTTTTTATATTTTAATTTGAAGAGAAACTGACTGAAATAGTCGAATGGGCTTACGAAACATATTTCGTTGTGTTCGGAATGGGGGTATTTAGCTAGGGACGATAGTCATTGGGTTTGGATTGGAGTTCGTACGTGAAGAGGGGTATTTTCGGATTTATAATAAATTAAATATTTAAATATAAGGCTGGCCAATCACGTTCCTTCTCTCCCTTCCGCGTTGACTCAGAAACCCGCTCCCTCTTCTAAAACCCAACGGCAGAAACCTCTTGATCCATCTCTCTTCGTTAAATTCACGCATCAAAACACGTTGCTCCTTTGGAGTAATTTGTAGATCCCTCACGAGCTCCACATCTGTACCATCCTCGCCCTCTCTCGCCTCGTCTTCATCGAGAATCACGCCTGAGAAGGTCCACCGTTCGCACTGGGATTGCACCCCCGATCTTCCGCCGACTTCACCAAGAGAACCATTGATCTTCGCACTGCTCTGAGCACTATGAGGTGACGCGACCTGATCTGAACCAAGCTTCACAGAACGTGAGAAAATTTAAACCCTAGTTTCGAACAGTAAAACGAGGTAACGAGTTTGGTATTTTTGAACTGATTTTAACATTTAAAAATGTTGCAAACTTATAAAAATCATATCTTTTTCATGTGTGGTCGAAATCCAGGGAAACAAGAGACACCGGGACTGTGAGGACGTCTTCTACATTCTAGAAGAGACCGGAAAATTTTTAGAGGCTTCTACGATTTTTGGCATCGCGAAAACCAATGTGAGATTTCTGAATTATAAACGATATGGAATGACGATGTATAAATTATACGATTGATATATGAGTTATATAAGCGTTGTACACCTCATGTATAAGCGTTGTATAAGTTGTATGTGAGATGTATAAGTTATATATGCGTTGTAAAAATTATATATGCGTGGAATGGAATTGAAATGAAATCGAAATATATTTATATACGTATATATATATATATACTCCCCTCGTCCACAGACCATGGACGATATATATTGGTTGTGATATTGTTTGGATTTTGGTTGATATTAAATTTGGTTGAATATCACGAATGGTTAATTTGATATGATTGATTGTGGTTGAAATCCTAATAGGATTAGTGTATGGGAAAATTTGTCTGCGTACGAAATAGATATTGAAATCACCATTTCACAAGCTGCGAGGCTTTAAGATAGAGCGAGGAGTTGTACTCGGGACGGTGCTGGTTTTAACTACCCTGCCATTATGCTGTCAAAATTTTCTGAAATATTTTTGTGTTTGATTTATATTCATGTATTGAAATATATTCATGTGATGGAAATAAAATGGTTTAAATGATAAAAATAAATTTTTTATCGAATGAATGAGATAAAATGGTTTAAACGATAAAAATAACATTTTTTCGAATGAATGAAATAAAATGGGTTGAGCGATAAAAATAACATTTTTATCAAATGAACGAGATAAAATGGTTTGAACGAAAAAATAACATTTGTATTGTATGTACGAAGCATATAAAATATTCATTTTTGAAATAAAAAAATTTTACAAATAAAAATCACATTTTTATAATATATATGAATTTCTAAAAATCTTCATTTTTGAAATAAATTGTTTTAACAATAAAAATCACATTTTCATCATCTATATGAAGTATATAAAATAATCGTGTTTGAAGTAAATTTTTTTAACAATAAAATTCACATTTTTATCATCTATATGAAGTATATAAAATAATCGTGTTTGAAGTAAATTGTTTTGACAATAAAAATCACATTTTTATTATTTATATGAATTGTTAAAAATACCCAGGTGTTGAAATAAATATTTGTTGGATAAAAATATCATTTTTATCACATGTATGAAATGAAATGGTTTGGAAATCGAAGAATGGATTATATTTATATATATTTATATAAATATAATTAAAATAAATCAAAAAACGAAGTTGCAGTTCGTATTTGAAACCATGATTTCAAACGATTATTGCGGGAGATCCGACCATCGGATTTTCCCGAAACCGAAACCATTGGGTTCGCTTTGGAAATAACTTTCAAAGATACCAACTTTGGAAAGATCCAACGGTTGGATTGTCTGGAATGTTTAATTCAAATCTGAATGAAAACAGTGCCAGAATGGATTTTATTTATATATATATACATAATTAAAATAAATCGAATAACGATGCTGCAGTTCGTATTTTGAAATCGTAACTTCAAACGATTGTACCACGAGATCCGACCGTCGGATTTTCCCAAAACTAGAATCATTGGGTTCACTTTGAAAAGATCTTTCTAATGATATAAAATTTGTAAAGATCCAATGGTTAGATTTTCAGATATGTGTAAATCAAATATGAAGAAAAACAGCGTCATGGCCGCGTTATGGCCTGAAGCGTCGTTTGAATAAATTGGTTGTTTGTAAATAAATAAAAATAGCGATAAATCGTGATAAAACATTATAAATGATATGCTGAATTTACTCGGTTTATTGGATATTTGATGGTTGAATGTGTTTGACGTGAAAATTACATTAACGAACTGAATTATAGATGTTGAATAATTTAACCATTGAAATGAATTGATTTGAATTCTAAATATGCGTGGATTATTTAAAAAGGCCGAGTTAATTCTCATTTCAAATAATTGATCGACGGTTAGAAGTCGAAGATATGAAGATTGTGCAAGACCGATGATCTTCAGCTCGGATGGATGGCTACTGATGCCTTGGATGGGAGTTGCTGCCCTGAAGGGGTTATAGTGGTGGTTTTGCGGACGTACTTGTTGATCGTTCGGATGTGCAAGGAATAAAGATCCTCCGGTTTCGTTTAGACCCAGAATGGACTTGTAAATGGATGTGTGTCTGACGTTGTAGGTTGACAACATAGCATACAGAGATGCAGTGATCAAAGCATTTGTTGAAAAGCAGATCTTTGTGGTTGATGATCAAAGCAGGGCTTTAAATAGCTAGCTTTGTGTTTTGCGTTGTTTCGCGAGCCTCACGCCCTGCTATGAGCCAGAAACGGGAGAGGACCTCAGGGAGGAACTGCGTTTCCTTCTAGCTAGGAGTGGTGTCAGTGTTTTACACCCCTTGACATTTTACTTATGTGGATGATGGATAGCGAAGCGCCTCAGTTATATCAGTCGCTACTGGGCCGATCTTTTGGTCGGATATAACTAGTTGACGCCCCATAGGATGGGGAAACACAGTGTTCAAGCATTATAATCCACTCCATGTGGACCGGCCCTGAGATCCAAGGCTTTCCTGCGCGCTTGCCAAAGACACGGGCAGCCTTGTATTCAGGTTTTAGCAGGCTCTTTCCGGATAGCTGGAGCTGAAGCTGGATTTTATCACTTCTTTCTTTTTATGATGTTCAGCTCCTATTGTACATATTATGTTTTGATTCCGCTGTATACATTTATGTAAAGCTGAACTGTATTTTGTACTAATTATGATCCTATATACTGTGTAACTCTGATGATTATGTTTATCCAGTGTATTTTGATGTATATTATCTAGTGTATTTATTTATTTCTGTTCTGCTGTCATTTGTTTATGTGTTATATTCAAAAGATTACCCTTGCCACCATGGAATGGGGGTTTGGGGTCGTCACACACATGGCTCATCAGATAAACAAAATACATCGGTGCATTGGTTAGCCCAAATGACATAACCAACTACTCGAAGAATCCGTCTGGAGTCCTAAACGTTGTCTTATCCACGTTGTCGTCTATCACTCAGAGCTGATGACATCCAATCGCTAAATCTAACTAGGAGAAAATAGATGCACCCACTAATTGATCAAAAGAGTCGTCTATCTGAGGGAGTAGGTGTCAATTCTTCTTTGTGAGCTTGTTTAATTCTCTATAGACCACAAATAGATGGAGGGAGTCATCTGCCTTAGTAACAAATACGACCAGTGCTCCGCACTCAGAGATACTCCGCCTAATAAAGCCTTTCTCCAATAGCTTACCTACTTGCTTACTCAATTCTTTCCTTTCCCTCTGTGTCATATAATGCACAGGCAATGCAACGGACTTAGCATTCTCTATCAAGTAAACTTGGAAATCGATCTCTCGCCTCAAAGGTAGCCCCTCACCTCCTGAAATACATCTAGAAAATCTCTCACCATTGTTACTGAGCTAAGATTGCTGATAGAATTATCTAGGTACTTTAGGAAGATCAACATGACTGACTCCTACGGGTTGTAAGATATCTCGAGGGTTCTACCATGACAAGACATCAACCTTAGGCCCTTCTCTCGTAGTCAAGAATGACACCATAAAAAGTCAGCCAATCCATCCCAGAATAATACCATACCCAGAAAATTCCGGTGCATATGCGCATCACAATCAAACTCGATGCCTAGAATAGAAAGCGTCAAATCCTTGCACATCATAGATAAATGAGCCAAACCTTCTATTAGGTCTGAAACTGCTGATGGATTGGAAACAAGAGAGATATTAAGGTGTAGACAATTAAGTAATAAAGTAGAAATGAAAGAATGTGAAATGCCAGAATCAAACAAGGTCCTAACAGGAAAGTCATAAACAGAAATCAAAACTTCGATTATGACCTTCCTGCCCCTGTTTAGACCAACATCAGTCTGCATCACCTTTAAAGCATGCATCTGTGCACCAGACGAACCATCTTCATGCCCTTTCTTGTGAGGACACTGCCTACTATAATGACTCTGTTTTCCACAATTATAGTAAATCCCTTTCCTAGGTGCATTCTTGTAGTCCCTCACAAAGTGTCATGTCAAGCTACAACCATGCGTTTAACATCCTTCTTTATTTGAGCTTTCTAAGGTTTCTCACCTTTCTTCTTGTTAACCTTCTTGGGCCACCACTTTTTCTTCTCAGTGTTTTCCTTAGCCAATTTAGTTTTGATTTCCATAAGATCACCTTTTCCTTCTTCGTGCATGAGTTCCATCTCTATAAGATTCTCATATATGGCACCCATCAGAATGTGTCATAGCTAATCCCTGTAGAGGTTGGTTCAAATCTTTAGCAAACCTCACTGTTTTTTGTAGGTGGTATTCACCAAATCTATCCCAATTCTTGTTGGGCCATTAAACTGATTGACATGCTCCTTAATCGAAAGATCGCCCTATTTCAACACTAAAAACTTTTCCAACTACATGCCCTCTTGTGCTTGAGGTAGAAAATTTCTCCTAAATCTCTCTGTAAAATAATTCCAAGTCTCAAAGTGATGCTTTGCCTCAGCCATTTCCAACCAAAATGAAGCCTCGTACTTCAATTGCCACGCAGCCAACAGCACCTGCCTCCTTTCACCAAGCTCTAAAAGTCCCAAAATGCGCTTGAATTTCCTGAGCCAATTGCAGGCCTCAATAAAATCACTCTACCATGGAAAGTCTTGTCAATAAGAGAAGTAAAATCCTTGCAAATCTTAGGGAAGTCAGCCGCTGGTTGTGGATTAACAGAAATTACCATGGATGGAGGAGGAGCTTGGGCATTTCCTTGCCTTTAGCTGGTGTCGTAGCCTCTATATACCTACGAAACAAACTAGGAATAGGGTTTCCCACGGGAAAATTAGGAGCCTCGGACATGTCGCGATCAGAAAAGAGAGAAAGGTTCAATAACGAAATCAAGGGAATATTGTAACTGACTTGAGGGGATGATTTTCAAAAATAACTTTTTATTTTGAAAATGTCATTCTTTAAAAGACTTTTCCTTTAAAAACAATTTGTTTTATTGATCTTGTAACCTTAGGCTATGATACCAAATATAACACCCCACATTTCTTAACAAGACCATATGAAGATTCTATTAAGAAATATGAAAAGTATAGGTATAAATTAACATCGCAGAGGCTACAACTCACAAGACAACAATAAATAAACATTTAATTTTTCACTTGAACAAAATAAGCAATGTCATTACGTCATAAGTCATAAAAGAAAAACCATACTTGCCTTAAAAACAGTAAATCAGAGTACCAAAATAAAAAGTATCCACCTCATCATCAAGTACGGAAAATAGATAAAACCTGGGAAAAGTATATATAAGCACAAAGAACATGACAAATGATAATCTCCAAAGAACTGAGCTAGGTCAGAACTCTCTCAATTGTTAGATCCTCCACCCCGAGAACTGTTTTCACCAAAAAAAATGGCTTAAACACCAAAGGTACTAGAATTGTACTTCACCGATACAGTAGGAAAATAAATTGAGCCGTACTTAATAACAATTGAAAGTAAAAATGTGAATAAGGAAAAATAGAGATGATATTTAGAGCGGTTTAGCCTTGCGCCAGGCCTACATCCACTATGAAGATTACTTGAATTCTTAAAATGGAGATTACAAACTAAGCTAACTCTCTTTTTTCATACATCTCCATATTCACTCAACATACTCTCATTTATACATATTAATCCTCGGATTTTGTGAGAAAAAAAAAAGAGTTTGAGAAGGAGAAGGACAAATGAATGATTGAGAAGGAGGATATCTTTGATTTTCCGATTATAAGGTTGTACTAGGCGCCATGGCCAAACAGGTGATGAACCTTTGAATGGAGAAGATGGTCCAAATCTTTTAAGGAATAATTGAAGATAAAATTTAGCAGCACTTCATGGTTCCTAAGATCGGATTCTCTTTATGATGGCAGCCATGGCCTATTCATAGGCGTCTCTCCACAGAGAAACAAGTTGAAGTTCATATATGCAAGCGACGGATCATTTCAGCCGGTAATTAACAAAATGCTACTCCCTAGTTGTTGCCAGCTATCTGTATCTGTATCCAGCTATCATGCACGAGCGGCTTTGTAGGAGCAAGTATTTTGAGTAGTCGAGTGAGCGACTTTAGTCAATGCCCTTCGGACGTGGCTATATCTGACAATTGGTGAATAGTTATCTGATTCTTTTGATTGCGAAATAAGCGGGCAACTAGGATCATACTTATAGTCGAGAAATTTTATAAGAGCAGAGCATGGGACTGGAATCAATTCTTCTTTGTATTTTGCACGACTAGTCTCCTAGGCTCAAGGACGTTCGACCTTCACCGTCTTTGTACCGTGCCATTTTTCTGTATGGCTATGTTATATGGTCGCCCCCGCTTATGATAGATGGATGACTTGTCTTGTTTTGGTATTCGAGCAGCTTCGTTCTGATACAAACGACCGACCTGTGATTTCGCGCCCGAATTACAACTTGCATCCGGCTTCTGTTGAAGACATCGGCTCATAAAATGTTGCAAGTGTTTGTTTGCAGTTCTAACCCAGGCTCGGTCTTTTAACGGATAAACATTTGCCCCTCAAAGTTTGTAGTTTTTAAAAAAAAAACTATAAGCCTCGAAATAGCGAGATACAACACCATTAGGTGGATTTAATCCAATTTTCTGTAAAACAGACACTCTTAGCAACAGCTTATGTTTTTAGAACTTCGACTTTACCTACGGACACCTGACAGGCTGTTTTTCGGGTATGTTAAACCGAGTCACCGGGTTTCGAATAAGTTGTCCTATCATTTTAATTTTTAAAAAGGACCTTCTAGTCCTCTTTAAATATCGTCTCTTCACTCTTTTTATATCCTTCCGATAAACCTATTTTAATGGTGATTCTGCTGTAGAAGACTCCGTCGTTGCCTTTTGAAACTCTGATTTTCTTTGCTCGGTTGATCGTTTCGCCTGATCCTTTTAGTTGAAGTTTTTCAACTTCATCTCTAGCTACAACACTCCTTCTTTCAAATTGAATCTATCTATTTGTCTATAAGTGAATTTTCTCCTTTAAAATCCTGACTTTATGTTAATTCACTTGGTTTCATAAAAAGGTTCCCAATTGGTAAAAGAAAGGCCAAAATCGCTTGAACATGTATGGCTGTGATGTTTGGAAAGTGTCGATTTGACTTAGTATGTACTTGGATCTCATGTGAAATCATTTGGCAGTTCTAATTTATCAAAAAAAAACCTTTTGATTTCTTTTTAATTTCAATAGTATGCATGCAAGTTGCTTACTAAAATGCCTTTGAAACGACATTTCCAATCCACTATGCCTTTACTAGATGTCTGATGGAATACTTATGCCATAGAAATATTTCTTCTCTTTTTTCCTTTTGTTGCTGCTAGTATTCTTTTAGCATGTGCGACCAGTAGTTCTCTGTAATCGATCAGACCAGAGCCTGAGTTTCTCGTACTATTGAATTTGTGATTCTTCCTTCATATGATTATATTACAAGTAAATATTATTGCTGGGTGTCATTGATGATTTTTACTCGAAAGGCATATCTGCCCGGAGTTGCTTCTTTTAATTATCAGCAACTGGAGTTGCAGCTTATTTTCTGAACTTACTTGTCTGCGTTGAAATGCAGACTAAGCATCAATTCAGTCGAAACCCCAGCAAAACCGTCATGTCTGGAGAACAAAAGGGCTCTGGTTAGGAAATTAAAGTAGCTCCTGCCGCTAGTTCTGAATTGAACGCTGGCCAGATTTATCCTCAACCTCGCTTTCTTAAAGGGGTGCCTTCTTGCCGTAATTCGACATTATCTTTTGATCTATACTTACAAATGTGTGCTCTCTTTGGGTTTTCGAAAGACGAAGCCAAATTTCCAAGGAAAGAAGATTCGGCCGATCGTCCGCCTCCTAAGTATGTGACAGTTAACTATCACATGTTGTCTAGTGGGGCAATTCCTTCTTTTAACCCTTACTTAGAGTCTGTTTTGTAGCAACTGGCCATTGCCCATATCAGTTGCATCCCAGCGGGTACCAAATTTTACTCGGGCTGTACATACTTTTCAGGAAAGTTCGACAGCAAGAACCTACGTCTGCAAATATTTGTTCCTTACATGCTTTTAAAAAAAGGGAAATGGATGGTCCTTCTTTTATTTTTATGGAAGCCGGGCATGGTAGAATTATTACTGGCTTGACGGATGGTGCCAAGGGGTTTCTGGATCAATATTTTTACGTCTAGTGCCCTTGTATGTTCTACGGGCGATGGACGGAGGGCGGTAATTACACCTTGGCCCTGGAATTTTTACTTCTCTTTCTTTCTCATTCGACTTTCTTTCTGACTTTGTAGTGATCCCTTCTGTTGTGGGCCTTACTCTAGACCATGCTCTCCTTAATTCTTTAGTTGCTGTTGATAAAACTGGAAGAAGTGGGCAGGCATTGCTTTCAAAGGAAAACCTTCGTAAATACCGGGTGATTCATTCTACACAATCTCTTAATAAAACTCTGGCCCATCCTCAACGTTTCATTGGAAAACCCCCTACTAAAAAGAAACGCTTAACCCGTGGAAATAGTAACTAATCTTTACCTTTGATCTTCGAAGGGAGTGATAAGGGGGCAAACGAGAACATAGATGGCTCGAAGGTTGGTATTATTTCTGAAAAGATCGTTGAAAACTCCGCTCCCTTTATTACTCAGGAAGGGGGTCTCGCAGGAACTTCCGGAGGCTCGAGGGATTTAGATACTCTCAGTTACTTTGATCAGGGTGACATTATGATTACTGGTCCGGTAACATCCGATATTGAAAGAACTCGAGAGTCTAGTCAGCATCCTAGGAAAGCTTCTGACTTAACAACTCCCCTTGAAATCGGTTTGTTATTACCACTCGCACGACATGATTTCTCATAACGCTCATAATTTTCGACTGCTTGCTAAAATCTTGTTCTGTTCCTTAGGTATAAACATAGGACATTCGCTATTGGACAGTTTCGCCTATAAAGCTGATTTTACTGATCCATAAAATCTTTTATAATCTCGCCTTTCTCGCCATTTGAAATGCTCCCAATCGTCTTCAAATTCTCAGACCCAGCATACCCCTGACCTCCCAGTGACTGATTCTTTAAGGAGTGGAGGACCTGATTGTGAAAAGACACTGATCAAAGACAATAAGAGCCGATACCTCATAAATGGGAAGAAAGGAAAAAGAGCAGGATCGACCGAGGCAAGAATGAGATTCAGAAGCGTTCCATCACTTGAATCCCCTGAACGATTCCAACATCCCAACTTCTGCTCAAATTCAGATGATACGCGACCGCCCCTTATAAGGTTCCACCTGGAAATTCAATACTTAAGGATCGCTTCGGTGGCTGGGATCTGTAGGAAATGTATTTTGACTTAGATTTACATCCAGATGACAGGCGGGATGCTATTAACAATCTAGACACCATAAAGAGTTGTATGATTGCTCAATTTAACACCGCTAAGGATCAGCTTGAAACACAGTTGAATTTCGCCATGAGTAATGTTGACAAACTGCTAGAACACTGGGCCAAATTTGGTTATGAATTTCAAAGATTAAATGCTCAGCACCTTGACCATATTGATATCTTAGAAAATGATAAAACTGGACTGGTTTGCTTGGTTAAATCTCAAGAATCTGAAATTTCCTCTTTAAAGAGTGGGAATATCAAAGTGAGCAAACTAGAGGGCAAAAATGACGAGCTTAGGAAGGAGTTGGAGGTTGTGTGAAGGTGACTTCGAGAAGCCCAGTCTGCTTAAGAACTTTCCAAGTGCCACCTGGCCTTAGAAAGACGGGCTCTGACTTCTTCTAAATAGGAAAAAATGGTTCTCAAGGGCATGATTACCTCTCAAAATGAGACCTTTAGAATTCTTGAAGAAAGAAAAATCAATTTGCGTAAAGAACTTGATGAAGCCAGAATCAGGACTGACAATACTTTGTTCCAATTTTATATTTGCAGTGTCATGAGTTGTGGAAGTCTGAGCTATTTGAACAAGGAATTTCCGCGGACTTTGGCCCTGGTCTGGGAATAGGTGCTTCTATATTCTGATAATGCTGATGATGAATACCTTCAAGAGCATCTCTTGGAAGGTAAAGATCGTAGGGCTTTGGCAGAGGGCAGGAAGATATTGGCGTACGAGCGAGCTCAATATTCTAGGGGAAAAGATCCAGGTGTTATCATTACTTGTGACCCATCCAGTTCCATTGGGATTGAAGTTTCGAGTTCTCATATTCCTTCTGAAGATCACTCTACCCTATAGATGTTGCCGGAATTCACCCCGATACCGAGCATTCAATTCAAGAAAATGCTGTTAAACAGTGCGCAAGCCATGACAACACTTCTTTAAATGTGAACGATTACGAAGTCGACCTTGCATACCCAGTAACCCTAGGTAAAATGGATATCTATTAGTCTACCTCAGATTTGGATTTCCTTGCTTCTTCACCTTGGTTTGCTGAGTTTTGTGCTTGTTATTCACTTGCATCAAGTGTGCTCTCGCCACCTCCCTTGCCTGCTTATGGTACTATTGTTCAAACTTTCGTCGTTGATTCTGTCTTATAATCTACCAGCACTAACCCTCGCATCACACCTTCACCATTATTAATTGATGTGTCAGATCCGGAAGATGAGAATGGGATTTGGAATACCAAGGCTGTGTCTACTCTGGTAGGCAAAAGGAAACCAATTTGTAAGTAGTCCAGCTTTATCATTAACCTGTCCTTTCGTGATAGTTCTTTGTGTAAACATATCAGTAAGAGATGAATGTCAAGCAGTCAATCCATCCTTTGCTTCTCTGTTAAGCAACAGCATTTATGACTTTTGTACTCTGATTTGTTATGCATTTAGACCGGTTGTATATGTGAATGCCGGCCCTCGCTTAATATTTTTATGTTCGCACACTCACATTTGTGTCGCTTGGTATTATAATAGTTTTACCATTTTGCTTTTATGAGTGACAACACTCCATGGGGAATTATTCTCGTCAGCCGCGCGAACTTATCGTTCGTTTATTTCCGGGGTAAAGTTATAACGAGTATGTGGTATGTTTTGAGTGGGCATTGTTGATTTGTACACAATGGTGATGTCCCCATACCAAAGCTCTTTATAATTTTATAGATTTCCTTAATTTTCGTCATGATTTCAATTGATCACTTCATGACTTTTGATTTGATGTTTAACCACATCTCGTGCTAACTTAGCTGTATAAGTTTTTTTTCCAAGGACTAGGTTTTTTTTAGAGACGCGCGGGGTCATTATGTGTTTTTTTAGGTGCCCCCAAGGGAGGTCTTGGGTTTCAATTTTCGACCCAAGTTTGGTCTTATTTGTCCTGATTTCTCTAAAACTGAAAAGACCACGTTGGATACCCTCTTTCGGTTAGGATTTCTTCTAGCCACTTTCGGCTAGGATTTCTGATTTGTGCTGGTCCTTCCAGCATGTTTCGCCGGTCTTTCCGGCACTAGAAATGGTGTTTCCAGCCTTGGTGTTTTAGCCGTGGGACAATTTTAATATTACCCTTGTACCTTTCTCAAAGCTTGATGTCAACTCCTCCAGTGGACGCTTACCGAGAGTTTAGTGCCTTTTGTAGCATCAAAGTATAGCCTTTTCTTGAGGCGATATCTTACTTATTTTGCTTTACTTTGCATGATACTCCTTGCTTTCAGATTGCTTTTCCTGGAAACACACTTTCGGAAGTCTTCCATTATGGCTTAACTGTAGATGAGTGATTTCCTCTATATTATGCCTACATTTGAGAAATTGGCTTTTAGTATGAACCCGTAAATATGTCATCTTAGGTAAGCACCTAACCTTTAACTTGTAAAACATTTATTTAATATAAAGAAGGTGAATCATTGTATGTTGCTTACAAGAGTATATTAAGTAATGTAACATAATTAAACAACTACTAGTTCTTGGATAATAAAGTAACATGAAGTAACGAAATGGAACAAGATAACGGAGGTTGCTGGTTCAGAGCTCTAGTTACTGATCCTCAAGTAGGCATTGGCCTCGGATTGATTTGGGCGATTTCCTCAAAGCCCGCTACCCCTTGTTTGTAGAGTATTGGGACTACATCCACAGTCTTGCACATATTGTTGCAAATGATTCTCCCTAGCCAGCTCCTCAATTAATGACTTTAAATGCCTACACTCATCAGTATCGTGTCTTGATTGGTTATGGAATTGACAAACCCTTCCTGATTTTATGGTGACATCTCTGATTTTCATTCGCTCTGGAACTGGATACTTCTTAGTGCTCTTAGTTACCATGAAGATATTCCTTATGGTGTCGTTGAGGGTGGGTAAGGTCAGAACTCTTAAAAAAGCATGACTTCTTTTTAGGCTGGTTAGTACTACTTTTGTTGCTTCTTCTTGAAATTTCGCCTGCCATTCCTAAGATATACTTTTCCTTTTCACTCCTATTCATGAAACAAGCGCCTTCTTCCCTGCCAGATCTTTACTTGGGCACGTAATCATGATTTGGAAATGAGGTATTTAAGCCTTCTTCCGAGAGAGACGCCCCTTTGATGGGATCATTTACCCATTGTAGGGTTCAGTCATTGGAATGATCACGCACAGGTGTTTTAACTTTTCCATGGTCCAGGTTAACGTGATATGTAGTTTTCTGAGTAGAATTCTCTCGTTCAACAGAAATTTTGTCTTGTTTGCATGATCCGCTTGAGCGAATGGAAGGTTAGTGGCCCTTAGCGCGGTTTTTACGGTAGTGGCCTGAATGACGAGCATCGACTCAATCTTCTTTATCACCGCATCGTTTGCAATAGTTATTTGACTCGTTAGCCCTATCATTGCCTCTTCTAATTCTCTCTTGATTACGGCTGCTTCAATCTTCAATGGTTTCTCTGCTTCGGAATGGATGGTAGGCGATGTGACGTCGTTGAAGACGCCGTCAAATTTGCCAGTGACTTCCATTGGCGTGTTCATGATTTCAAGCATAGTTTTTCTTAGAGAATTGTACTTCACCGATACAGTAGGAAAATAAATGGAGTCGTACTTAATAACAATTGAAAGTAAAAATGCGAATAAGGAAAAATAGAGACGTGATTTAGATTGGTTAGCCTTGCGCCAGGCCTACATCCACTATGAAGATTACTTGCATT
This sequence comes from Allium sativum, assembly GCA_030737875.1. Taxonomy (NCBI): domain Eukaryota; kingdom Viridiplantae; phylum Streptophyta; class Magnoliopsida; order Asparagales; family Amaryllidaceae; genus Allium; species Allium sativum. The sequence goes on along the minus strand of CM060916.1, from coordinate 1,029,828,951 downwards.
CTTAAAATGGAGATTACAAACTACACCAACTCTCTTTTTTCATACATCTCTATATTCACTCAATATACTCTCATTTATACATATCAATCCTGGGATTTTATGAGAAAATGGTAGAGTTTGAGGAGGAGAAGGACGGATGAATGATTGAGAAGGAGTATGTCTTTGATTTTACGATTATAAGGCAGTACTAGGCGCCATGGCCAAACTACTGATGAACCTTTGAATGGAGAATATGGTCCAAATCTTTAAGGAATAATTGAAGATAGAATTTAGCAGCACTTCATGGTTCCTAAGATCGGATCCTCTTTATGCTGGCGACCATGGCCTATTTATAGGTGTCCCTCCATGGAGAAACAAGCTGAAGTTCAAATATGCAAGCGACAGATCGTTTCAGCCGATAATTACCAAAATGCCACTGCCTGGTTGTTGACAACTATCTGTATCTTTATCCAGCTGTCATGCACAAGCGGCTTTATAGGAGCGAGTGTTTTGAGTAGTTGAGTGAGCGACTTTAGTCAATGCCCTTCAGATGTGGCTGTATCTGACAATTGCTGAATAGTTATCTGATTCTTTTGATTGCGAAATGAGCGGGAGACTAAGATCATACTTATGGTCGAGCGATTTTATAAGAGCTGAGCGTGGGACTAGAATCAATTCTTCTTTGTATTTTTCATGACTGATCTCCTTGGCTCAAGGACGTTCGACCTTCACCGTCTTTGTACTGTGCCATTTTTTTGTATGGTCGTGTTGTATGGTCGCCCCCGCATATGCTAGATGGATGACTTTTCTTGTTTTGGTATTCAAGTGGATTCGTTCTGATAGAAACGATCGACCTATGATTCTGCGCCCGAGTTACAACTTGCATCTGGCTCTGGTTGAAGACATGGGCTCATAAAATGTTGTAAGTTCTTGTTTTGCAGTTCTAACCCAGGCTCGGTCTTTTAACGGATAAACAAGAACCTTGAGGGAAGGAAGGAAGAAGAGAAAACAAACTAGTCATACATATAGCCTGGTAAGTCCATGCATGGGTGAAAAAGAGGAAATCCAGATAGGATAATAAACTGAAGCTTAGCATGGTAATTAAGAACACAAATGCATTTCTACAAGATAGTCGATCGTCAAATCGTAAGATTTTTGCACCAATTGCTACAATTCATAAATTAGGATAAAACCCAGTTCTACCCGTCGACCGGCTCATAAACCACAGTTCTGATAACCTATGGTGAATATGGCCTCGGGTTTATCAAACCGTCATCTCTAAGGACATAGTGAATATCACTAGCGTCACAGGGTCTTATCTTACCAAATCATCGCACACTCACTTCCCCACTGTATCTCCCCCTACCTAACACGTTTGGACCTCTTACTACCCAGTTCAGTATAAGCGTTCTTCGCCTCCTCGTGAGACCCCGGTGTAGTGATAAAAAAGGAATACTGACTGATACGGATCTCGAACTAACAATATGCAATTCGACATAAGTCACCACTAGACATAGTCCCCAATTTTAACTGATCTCTTATTTTCCCTAATCAATCTACTCTCACTTTTGAAACAAACCAATATTACGAGTCGCTTATTTTCCCTAATCAGCTGTCGCTGCTGGAACGGACCCCTACTACGCTTGCTTATTAATATATATAATTAAAATTAACATCAACCTTAAGTTTATTAATAGGCTTACTTTCCTTCTTGTAACGTTTCTGTCATTTCATTGGTTGTATGTAAACTTTAATTCACAGGATTTAAATAAACATCTCTTTTGATTAATTAAATTGTACAACCCAACCCTCGTCATTTTCCTCAATCCAAATGTCATTTATTTAGTTATCTAATTTATAGTTTAATTTCTCTTTTATTGCACAATTTCAATTAAGCCAAATTTATCCTTTTTACAAATATTTTCTATTATTCTCAAATTATGCTATTATTGTCCAGTATCATATTTTAACCCTTTGAGCAAAAATAAGAATGAAAGAAAGGTTTAGGCTCTAAAAGGCCTTGACTTAACGTCAAAAATAAAAAGGAAATGGCCTAGGCTCAGATATAAAGAAGTAGATCTGAAATAAAAATAGGACTGATACAAAACAGTAATAAAATTACAAAGGAAGAAAAAAGATATAGCAACTAAATAAAACTATAGTAATAAATTTACTGAAAATAAATAGAAGGAGATATAAGTAGATTCGGATTTAGACGAAAAAGAGAATAGAAAGAAGAATCTATTACTTATTATATCGCCTAGAAGAAACCTCAAATTTTACAAATCTTGAAATCAATGAAATATACTTACAAATTCTAAGCAATCAAGCCCTGTAGATAGTCTCTAGCCAAGAATATTCTCCAAAAATGTAGTGACCCGAGAATTTCGACACTAGAATCCAGACACTAACACGTCCCGTATCCAAACTCAAGTATCGAAAACCCAGAAAGCTAATAGAAAGAAGTTAGAGGGTGAGAAAAGAAAGAAAGAAATATTAGAAGAGAAGAATAAGAAAATCAGAGTCTCACAGCGGAATGGAAAAAATATAATAATCAACAATACTTTATAAAAGAACTGTATATTACAACATCAGAGTATACATTCAGATCAATACAACACACAACGAAAATAAACTAGTACCAATATATATATGGAATACGTCTCGACTTCAGCTCCTCTTTTGAAGCTCCAAGCAATACCTGGCCTGATAATATACTCGGTCTGACCCGAGCACATTTGAAGCAAAGCAAAATTCACCCGGATCAGTCTGAAATACTTTCAGTGATAAATTCATACAGCAACCAACTTGTTTAACTTTGAAATCCTTTTGAAATAAAAGGAGAATAGTAAGACCAGCCCACACATAAACACGGACGGTTTTTACCTTACTATAACCCAAAACACTTTGAAATCAATATCTTCTTCTGGTATTATCATAATGTCTAAATACAAGTAAATAGAATCTAGCAGAACGCTTGCATCTCACGCTCTACATACACAGTATACAATCAAAACCGCGGGCGCATATTGGAGATTGGATTTCCAACTATGACAAGGTATGGGACCACCTACCTATAGTGTATCTATAGAGACGAAGACATTGGGTTTAAGAAGAACGTCTTGCAACCCGGCCCACACATGACCGACCACTCATTTCTCTTGAGTGTATCGAGTATATTGTCACCTTACGGCTTTTTTTGTCGCGCGACCACCGTAATCCCCGTGAGATACAGAAATGAAAAAAAAGTTACAAATATGAATATTCTCTAGATTGTGACAATACACCCTAATGGGTGCGACCCATATGGCCATGCTGTCTGCCCGATTTTTGTCATTTCCCGGTTGTTGAGGCTTGAGGCTATACTCGACTTTTGAAACATCTGGCCACCATTCACATCGTCCATATACGTCATCCAGGTACAGGATGAACCGAAGCTACTCTCCTACTGCATCCAGTATAGGAATCACCCCATGGATCAGCAGCGAGAAGTCCTTGCAATACGCAGATTCCAATCACGATAGAATCATCGTTAACTCTGGGGATCAGCCAGAGGTATTTAACAATAGTTCTTCCGCTCATGGAGACTTACGGTCTTCAATTGCTCCATCTCGATCAGCATCTTTGACGTATTCGTATTTATTGGTCGGAATGGTTTTCGAATATAAATTCGATCCCGGTCTTTCCGTACCAATAACGTTGGGTCATATTTTGATAGTTGGTTATTTAACTATCAAAATAAACAATCATAAAAATAAACAGATCCATTGGTTTATACACCACATCACTTGGCCCTTATAATATATTGGTTTAAATATGTTAATATTCTCAAATCCCTTTTTATCTATATACCTAGAAAATATCTTAAAATCTTATCTAATTCAACCTTCAATTAGCTTTTCAAAACATTGTTATAACCTTTCTTATTATCTTATCGATTCAACTTATCATAATGGCACCTTCTTTGGCTTCGTTATTTGAACGCCATAATCACCATCTCATCCTTTTCGAATAAACCCCATTTAAATCTTATTTCAATACTTTGAAAATACCGTTATATTCCCACAAATCTCCTTTTTATATTCCTTTTATTATGGGGATATCATTTCATACCATCACCCCTTTTCATTTCCTTATATTTCAGAATCTCATTTATGTATATTCCTAAACCCTTCAAATAACATTACACTGTTATTTTCCCAAAATATTTTACTCCAACATTTTTGCCATTACAACTAATATCATCCTTTGATAATCCTGAAGTGGTTCGAGTTGGGGTATTTTAATTAGCTCTCAGACCTTGATCAACAACATTTTTATCTCAAGATAGATATCAGTTGTAATATAAAAACCGATACTTATTTCCCTTATCAAAACAAATCACATTTTTATTCCATCTTGACGAAATATCATCACTCTTCAAAATAGTGGCTCTATATCGCATCTTTATAACTTATCACGTTAATTACTCTGATTCAAACGTTTGATTTCCCATTTCCTATCTCCGCCAGTTTGCTTAAATTTTCAATCTTGGCTTTTACTTTATTCAAATGTCACTTTTAATAAATCGTTCCATTTATACGTACAATAAAACTCTGGTTATATAACCTTGTATAACTTGGATTCATAGATTCCAATATAATTCAGTTCAAATCAAGTTAAAACTTCGATTTCACATTAAATCGCTTTATAAACTATAACCATGGCTTTAAACTTTTACAAACTTTAATATATTTCACATTCCAAATTACCACTTCAATTTTTATTAATTGAGTAATAATCAAGTGTCAACATTTATTAAAATAAAATTGGTTTCATAACCATTAACTATCCCCTTCAAATTAATGAACTAATTTAATAACAAGTTCAGCTAACGCCGTTAACTTGTTTTTTTCTCTAAACATGACTAACTCGTTAGTCAATTGTTATCGATCTTTCCATCTAAATTAATTAATAATTAATTAATCTAAATAATTCTATCCACTTAGATTTCTATTAAGTTAATATCAATGCAAGCCCGTTATAATTGTTACATTGATTCTAGCCACTAGAACTAGCGAAATACAATTGTTTACAAATCACTTAATAAGCACGTGCTTCGCGCACGGTAGATTTGGTTAAACCAATCAACGCATAGATGTGGTTGTTTTATCCCCTTTTTAGAAATTCATTTAAATAATATAATTAAAATCTATATTTAGTTATGAACTAAATTCCATACTTTATTTCTAGCGATTCACCTGACGGCGAATCGATCTTTATAAAACGGTGTATATTTGGGCCATTTGCTATTTATTTCTCAACCAATACTATATATTGGTTCAAACTGAACCACATTCAACAACCAACAGGGTTTACAGTCAATGGGTTTTAAACAGTTCATAAAATATGGAATAACAACATATTAAATATCTGAGGAACCGGTTTGATTCCTCCTACCTGTTCTTCCCTAGAACATAGACCATTATAACATTTCATATCAGTACATAGAAATATTTCGAATGATGATAATATAATTAACGCCAAACATTAAATCAACCATAGGCATCCAAGGCATCCAATCAACCAATTAAATTTAATTATACGAATTTAATCACATCATGGTATTTCAGCAAAGTGTGAGAATTAACTCACATGTTTATTCCTGATTGATGGTTCAACGTCGATTCGTTTAATTTTAAATGAGCGTTTAAAATTAAACGTAAATCCAATAGCTTCCAATGCTCTCCGAAGCGTAGCGCTCTTTTCTACGACCCCAAAGAACCTAGTTTTGAGTGATTCTGACAACATATGAAGGAGTTACGATCATTCTAAGTTTAATTAGTTTAAATAATATAAATTCAATAATAAAACATTAATTACCATAACTAATTTCTCCACGTCATCAATTCCTCATAATTCAAAGTGGTTTCTCCAGATTTACTTGTTCAAGCCCGATTACTAGTTCTCTCCACCACCACCCTGGTGTCTTTGACCAATAACATTAACAGACCGTGCCAATCTACTCTAATTACCTATTGATAAACGTGCAAACTCTTGTTTCATGTCACATGCCTTTTATCCCTTTTCACTTGAGCCCATCTGCGTTCTTTAACCATTTCCAAAGACCACCCCTTCCCGTTTCTATCCCAGTTCACCCACCTTGATTATTATTATTATTTTAACACGTGAGGCCCAAGCCCACAAAAATTCAGCCTGCGTTCACTCTTTCCGCTCCACACACTTTCTTTCTCCACGAAACATGCCTGCACCCATTTTCTAGTGTAAGATCCTTCCCAGTTAACCATCCTATCCTATACTTTTCCATGCACGCTCAACTGAACAATGTACTAACGTCACCATACTCCATTTCCGAAACTCTACACCCTACCGTGATCCCTTCTCCCCCTTTCTCCACCTAGGCTTCAAGCAAACCTTGCTGACTAGCACACACTTCTTGTCACCATGAAATCTTCAGTCCAATCCTATACTAAGGACATCAACATCCCCCAGTGGAGTGAATTGCTCCCATACAGCTCGTTATCAACCCTTCACCCACACACAACCTCCCAACTCCACACGCCACATGCAAAAATCCTCGAACTGCGTTCCAGACATCAGCACCCACTGCTATAGTAAAGTAGCGGACATCTCAGGCCCGAAACTCCTCTGTCCTTCACCACAGAGCGCGCCTTGCTTCACGGACCCCGACTGCACCTTTCATCCTGCCTACATTCTCCTCAACAGGGGCCCTGTTGCACCCTTAGTTCGCTGTTCACCAGTTCATTTTATTTTTCCACTGCGATTTGTTTTAAATGAAGATTGTTTGTTTTCATTTTAATAATGATTTATGAAACATGAAGAATGGTGGAGTTGTTGAGATGGAGCTGCTGCCTTCTATTTATAGTTGAGAGAAGTGAAGATAAGAACGTTGTCTCCTTTCATATAGTAGAGGGTAGGGTTTGAAAAGGAACGCCTAGCTTATATAATAGGATTTACACGAAATTTTGTTTTCAGCTTTTACAGCTGCTGTGATTGGAAAATGACCGCTCATGGATTGTATGTCCTGTGCGAGGTTTTAGATAAAGAACGTTGGATTTTTTCTAAAATTTATTTCAGAACTTTGTCCCAAATCGTACGGACGTTTGAAAACATATGCTGCAATATAAGTTGTCTAAGATTTGCTAAGATCCATCTGGGCTTTATGCGGTTTGAAAAGATTTGTCGGATAAATTTGCACATGGTTTGCTGAGATTTGTTTTTAAATGAAATAGAGGATCTGTGTTTTCAGGCCTAGTTCAACCACTGAAGATAGCAGCTATACATAGAAGAGAGGGATGGAGATGTTAAGTTTGACGTTATTTCACATACAGGTTGGTTGCGTGTGCCAACGACAGAAGTAAGGTTATATTTGAGGCTTGCAGAACATTTTAGGGTAGGCTTTCTTAAGCCTTAAGCTTGTAGGACATAATTCTAGCTGCGCCTTGCATGTAGTTGTTCCATCATGAAAGAAAGAAACATGCAGAAGAGAGTAGCTGGAATTGAAGCTGGCATGAGTTTTCATTTTCAAGACAAGATGGAAAGAAAGGAAAAAAAAAGAAAAAAAATGGGCAGCTGTGTTATCTTGCACCTAGTCATGTGCTGTTGGGAAGTTTGATTTTGATTAGGATTTCGAAAGTTATTGTACACAGTGTAGAGTTGTCAAAGTGTCCACATCGGTTAGGCTTGGGCTGTGTTACTTAAGGCTTAAGGATTTATTTATTTATTTTGATTTGATATTTGTGAAAAAGACTAACGCTCTTTACTTTAAAGTTAACGCACCCCGTTAGATAAAACTCGGTCCAGATATGACTTGCTATTGACAGAAATAAATATATCGTCGTGTTCAGCAGTGTGTCATGATCCCAAATATATAATAATATCGGTAGGTTAACTTATTCTGTGCAACCCCAAAATGTTGATATAGGTGCAAAATACTCCAAATAAAAAGTAGCTTATTTTACGAAATAAAAATTACAATAAATTCTAAAAATTAAATTATAACTACGCCTCAAAAGACTTATCCAAATTCGAAGCCAATACTTAATTATATTAAATAATCCGTTACGGCGCATAAACAATTCCACAGCTACTATTTCAAAATTTGATTTGGACGTAAAATAAAATCTACAATACGAAAACATGATTTTTCTCTTCCATTAGAAAAATATTATCAACTAGATTCAGATGCTTCTTGTTTCACCGAAATCCGACTTAACACGGATTCAGTATAGTCAGTTGAAATTCAATTTTACGAACTATCGCGCCGTTTCGAGTTCGTTTTATAATTTAAAATATAAATGTGAACGCTCAGTTGTCGTTTAATTAACGATTTCGATGTTGAATCCCATAAATAATTCAAATATAATATTTAAAATAAATTTAAATATTCGAATCAAAATAGCAGGAAAATCCGAGTCGTTACAAAAAATATATATAGAATCAAGCCCATTACTCCATTATAATTTCATCTTTAAAGAGGGTTATTTGAGAGGGAGGCAAAGGAATGGAGTAGTGAGATTTGGTTAGGTCTTGGAGTCTATTTATAATAGAGTTAGGGTGCTTATATGCATTAGATTTTAGATTTAAATGTCAGGCCATTAGGTCTAGGAACACTCAAAAACATCGCACCCAGAAGCCATCAAAAACCGACCGACAACTTAGGTACTAGGTGTGCACGTTGCCCATGCTAGTCGACCCATATACCAGGTGACCGGTAAAAGTTGGGTCGAACCTGGGTCGACCCACTTAGGGTCTTGGTCGACCCCTTAGTCGACCCAATTGAGCATTGGTTCATCCTCGACTTGCATGGTTTTCTCTGATTTTAATTCTAATTATTTCGGATGTTGCTACCTTTTAAATTTCAAACTTGTTTCTTTTAAATTTTCTTCATTTTAAGTCCGATTTTAATGAACCAAAAGTCTATCTTAGCTAAAAATTCTCGGGTGGTTACGTGATGCAGGGGGAGAGGTTGGAGAATTCAACAAGATTTCTCAATGTTTGGATGTTACTTGCTTTCATATTATATACATATATGAACTGTCTAATATAAGTAACATTAAAATCTGATTTGGATGATGATTGTTGAATTAGATTCAACGATGATGTGTTATTAATCAATAAACAGTATGAGTTAAGTGAATTTGATACAATCCATGTCTCGGGCTCCTAAATCCACGAAAACTCCCCACTTAGGCATCGTGGGAGGCGATGCGATTTTGTGGAAGTAATCAAGTTCCAAGGAATCAAAATTATGGTAGGTAGAGGCCGATAGATTTTGCATCCAGTAATTTATATGGAGGAGGGAGAAACTAAGAAAGCTACGAGTTACATATCCCACTAGGATGCGATTTCTTATCATGTTGAGGTACGAAATTTCGCATCCCCTCGGGATACGAAAATTACCCACATGGATGCGATATAGTATCTCATTGGGATACAAAAATTCGCTTTCCCTCGTGATGCGAAGTTTTCATATCTCTTCAAAAAAGGGGGAATGAGGAGAAGAAAGCATCCGAGAACTCCAAAGTTGGCGAACTATTTCTAAACTCGAACAACGACGATCACGCAGACTGGATTTCGAAACTTCGATCTTCGAAACCGGCTTGAATCGTCGAGTAATCAAGTACCAAAGAATTCGAGCAATTCCACGGAACAAGCACAATGGTTAAATCGCAAATCAACGATGTTTCAATCACTACACCAGAAATGCCAATTAGGCAGTGCTCATGGCCGTATCTAATTCGATTTGGTAGTGCTATGGGCCGTACCAAATTTTGGTGTCTTTGTCAATTTGATACGGTCATTAGCCGTATTAAATTGAGATTTTGATACGGCTAATGGCCGTATCAAATTTAAAAAAAGATATCTGTATCAAATTCTCAATTTGACATGGCTAACTGCTGTATCAAATTTAAAAAAGATAAGGCCAATGGTCGTATCTTTATTTAAATTAGATATGGCCATTAGTCGTATCTAATTTTTGAAAAATACATTGTCCTACTAGAATATCAATGATCAATATAGGCATTTATTTTAGAACATCAGTGATCAATACAAATACGGTTATGCATTTAACTTCATAACTGGGAATATATAAAAAATATTGCTTAACACTTTGCTGATTTTGAACAAACTGTTGTTCTATTTTGTTTCTCAGTTTACACTATATACTTTTACTCAATTCTCAATTTACAGTTTCACTTGATACTTTCAACTAATCAAACCATTCTGCCAAGCTTCATCCCTTACGACCTCAATTGCCTTACAACCACAAGACAAACTCAAGCAACCTGTCCATTTTCACCATTCAAACCAAACCCCAAAACCACCACTATCCTCCGCACCAGTCACTGTGAACCAAATAAATAGCCAAACAGATCCCTAACCTCAATCTGAATCCAATTAGTTCCTCTTGCATTCACAGCCCGTAACACAAGCCATCCTACAATTCCTTACAAACCATCAGTCACCAACAACAAGAATCCACACACCTCTCGTCACCATCAAACAAAACTGTTAGTCAAAATCCCCTCTGCCATTTGCCATAACCATCATCTCCCTTTATTATTCTAGACACCTCTCCTCTTACCAGTTCACACCTGAACATCACACTTCATCTTCCCTACAAGATCACTTCAAGTAGACCAAAACTCATCAACACAGTGTCACCAAACAACTATCCCCATAAAACATTTTCAAAACTTCTAAAAACAACTTTTTCATGCCACCTACCATCAATGCAGTTCAACCAATAACCACACTTTACCCGGACTGTCTACAACACTGCCTTCGATTGCCAACAGAAACCATACAACATACCCCACCTATACAACCCTCTTCAAACTGTTCTGCAACATACACAACTTCACACCAATCCCCTCGAACCTCACAAAACTACATCCACACACTTCATAAACCATCAACTTCTACCATCAACACGACCAGTTGATCCATCTCAGCACCTTTCATTAGACGTTTCGTCTGCAGAGCCGGCCCAAAGCCCAAGCGACCAAGACATTTGTCTAGGGCATCAAAAGAGAAGGGGCATCAGAAATTTACTATTTCTCAGGTTATCGCGTTCGATTTTCTCTCGCGTCTCGCCTGTCGTTTCTCCTCCTGGTCGTCGCGACATCGCCATTCACTTGCCCCATGGTCGCCCTCCCCTCGCGGTCGCTGATTCACCGATTCAGGTATAGGCATCTAGCCCTAATTTTATAGTGTACAGATTTCCTAATCCTAATTTTGTAATTTATGCTAAAAGCCTGAAAATATAGTGATCGGCCAAATCAATTTAGTATTTGTTGATGCTGTCGCCTGTCTGCTCTTGGTTCCTTATTGATATGATAATTGATATGTTATTCTTAATGTAATGCTTTCCGCTCAGCTAGTGAGGTGATTTTTTTTTTAGGTGGAAACAAGTGTTAGTCAGTGGTCAGGAATTTTTTTGGCAACATTATGTGTACTGGTATTTGTTGTTATGTATGTATTTGTATTTTGTTAGTGGTCAGGATTTTTTTTTTAGGTGATATGTATGTATTTGTGGATGATGGTATTGGAGTTTGGTATGATGAGTGAGCAGTAGTTTAAATGATGAAGTACAGTAGTTTAGTGACAATGTTCAAGGAAAGTGGTTTTTTGCACTTTTTTGATTTTGATTCAACAGTTCACTTTGCGATATCCTGTTTTTTTTTTTTTTTTTCGATATCCATATGCGATATCTTGTATTTTTTATTTTTATTTTTTTGCGATATCCATATGCAAACTTATTTGTTCACTATGCGATATCCTGTATTTTTTTGCAATTTCCATATGAGATATCTTGTAATTTTTTTCCATATGCAAACTTATTAGTTCACTTTTGCGATATCCATATGTGATATCCTGTATTTTATTTTATTTTTGCGATTTCCATATGCGATATCTTGTATTTTTTTCCATATGCAAACTTATCAGTTCACTTTGCCTTTGCGATATCCATATGTGATATCCTGTAAAAAAAAATTTGCGATTTCCATATGCGATATCTTGAATTTTTTTTTTTTTTTTTTTTTTTTTTTTTTTTTTGCGATATCCATATGCAAACTTATTAGTTCATTTTGCGATATCCATATGCGATATTGTGTATTTTTTTTTCCGATTTCATATGCGATATCTTATATATATATATATATATATATATATATATATATATTTCTTTTTTTTTTTTTTTTTGCGATATCCATATGCAAACTTATAAGTTCACTTTGCGATAGCCTATATTTTTTTTGTCGATTGCACTCCTTTGATTTTGATTCAACAGTTCATTTTTTTTTTATTAACAGGCAAGCACATTTTTTGCCGAAGGAGAAAGATTCAAGTTTTGAAGACCAAAAAATGTAAGGGCTTTAAACTTATAATTAAAAGTTTATTATTGATTGCAAAATAGACAAATTCATTTATCATTGTTAATTTAATTCTCTGCGTTTTACGGATTATTTTTTATTTAATAAATTTACGTTGATTACATAAATTATTGTTCATTAAACAATAATTATATTATTAATTTTGCGAAACTGTCGTACACATATTAACCAATTAAAATGTAAGTTATGCTCTATGAAAAATTGAAATTTATAAATCTTGTAAATGTATAATGCTAGTATTTATACATTAACAATATTACGGTCAATTTAAATTTGAGATAGGAATCGAAAACAACCTTCCGGATTTCAAAATAGGAAGAGAAAGCAACGCAAAGATGATGAAGCAAAATCGTTGGTCGGTTCTATTTCGAAATTATTTGAAGCAAGGAATAAAAGATCTCAAACTTCAAATTTGAGTCAAGATGAAGAAGCTATATTGGAGAATGAAAACAATAATTTTAATATCGATATTCATGAAGACAAAGAGCCTATAAATGAAATTGTTGAAGTAGAGATCGCAAACAACCATATGGAGGAGACGAATGATGTGAATGTTGGTGCTATTGATGAAGGTGTTGATGATATAGCTACACTTGATCTTGAGAAGGATGTTGATATAAATTATGATCCAGGTTTATGGGGGAAAATTACCGATGCAAAACGAATTATACTAATTCAACGTGGTCCCATTAAAATTCTAAAAGAAAATGATGCTTTTCCAAGAAATAAAGTTAATAGCAGGCACTTTACTTCTAAACATTATATTGGTGGCTATCCACGTGCAGAAGAACATGAACGAAAGTGGCTTGTGTATTCAAATGAATGCAATAAAGTTTATTGTTTCTGTTGCAAGCTATTTAAGAGCACACAAAAAACATCCAAACTGGTCGATGAAGGGATTGATGATTGGCAAAATTTATCCACTAAGCTAAGAGAGCATGAAAGTAACCCATTGCACAATGTAAATGTTAATAAATGGGTCGATTTGCATAGAGGACTTCAACAGAAAGTGACAATTGATAAAGCTATGGAAGCTCAAATTGATCAAGAGAAACAACATTCGAAAAAAGTACTTGTGCGGATAATTGGTGTTGTCAAAACACTTTCTAGGAATAACTTAACATTTCGTGGATCAAACGAAAAGATATATGAGAAGAATAATGGACTTTTCTGTCAGCTTATTGAATTCATAGCAGAATTTGATCCAATTACGGAAGAACATCTTAGACGGGTGAAGAATAATGAAATTAATAATCATTATCTTAGCCATAAAATTCAAAATGAATTAATAAGTTTGTTGGCTGATAAAATCAAAGCGACAATGGTTATGAAAATAAAGAGAGCAAAGTATTTCTCTGTTATCCTTGATTGTACACCGGATTTGAGCCATAAAGAGCAAATGTCCATTGTCATTAGAGCCGTGAATGTTGATGATGCAAATGATATCGAAGTGGAAGAATATTTTCTTGTTTCATTACGGTTGATGATACATTCGGATTTGGGCTTTTTAAAGAACTTGATAATATTTTGGTTGATCTCAAACTTAATATTAATGACGTGAGAGGTCAAGGATACGATAATGGTTCAAACATGAAAGGTATAATTTTAAATTAAAATTTATCTTATGCTCGATTTGGATTATTGATTATCAATTATAATATGATATCTTTAATTAGGTTATGTGTAGGTAAACATCAAGGTGTACAAAAAAGATTACTTGACGTCAATCCTAGAGCTTTCTACATCTCATGCGGGCGCATAGCCTTAACCTTGCTCTATGTGATATGGAAAAATCATGTACGAAGGCTAGAATTTTTTTTGCATATGTGCAAAAAATTTACACACTGTTTTCTAGTTCAATTCAACGATGGGAAATACTTCGAAGCTATGTGAAGGGTTTGACTCCCAAACCATTATCAGCAACTCGTTGGGAAAGCCACATTGAAAGTGTTAAAGCAATAAGAACTCAAACTTCTGAGCTAAGGGATGCTTTAATTGATATTGCAAATAATTCGGAAGATGATGCTGTTATGATGGAGGCAAAAGGATTGTGCCAAAATGCATTGGAAAATTTCGAGTTCTTAATTAGTTTGTGTATTTGGTACACAATATTAGAAAACATTAATCTAGTAAGCAAAATACTTCAACGGGAGGAGATTGATATTGAAGATGCAATTACAAAAATTGAAGGGCTTGTAGAATTTTTTGAAAAAATTAGAGAAGAAGAATTTGAAATCATGATGAAGGAGGCAAAAGAAATTGCAGATGAAGTTGGCATTGATCCAAAGTTTCTTGAAAAGAGAGTAGTGCGAAGAGAAAAAAAATTTTGATGAAGATATGGTTGAGAATGACAATCGACAATCTCTTGAAGAAAATTTTAGAATTTCCTATTTTCTTCACATAATAGACCAAGCTTTGACTTCACTTAAAGATCGATTTGAGCAATTCAAACTTTATGAAGAAACTTTTGGCTTTTTGTTAAACTTAAGGTTCAAAAATATAGATGATGAAGAATTGAAGCAAATTTGCATGAAATTAGAAGGTTTTTTTGGAACACAATGAGGAACAAGATATTTGTGGTAAAGAGTTATTCTTTGAGCTTCGACAATTAAAAAGAATTATACCATCGAAGATAACTAGGTCAATTGATATTCATAATTTCTTGAAATCTTATCGTGATGTTAGTGGATTTTTAAATGCTTGGATCGCTTATCGAATTCTGTTAACTATTCCAATCACAGTTGCTTCAACAGAAAGAAGTTTTTCAAAACTGATGTTGATAAAAACGTATCTTCCAACTACCATGTCACAAGAGAGATTAAGTGGATTAGCAATTATTTCAATTGAAAATGAGTATTTGGATACGCTCAGTTATGACGAGATAATAGACGAGTTTGCTTCGAAGAATGCACAAAAAAGTTGCTTCCGTTAGTGCGTATTAATTTGCTATGGTATTATATTAGATTTTTTTTTAGATGCTATCGAAATGACTGGTTAAACAATGTTTTGTGATCTACTTAAATTTAATTATGAAAATTGGGTTTGATTGTTTGCTTTCTTTTAAATGGGGCAACAAAAATGAAAGAATAAACAGTTCGTCTAGGGCATTTGTTACCCTTGGGCCAGCTCTGTTCGTCTAAGAATTACAGTTAGAATTAAAAATAAAATGTAATTATAAAATTAGTTTTACAGAAATATAAATGGAACCTACATCGATAGGCTGCATGGAAACATGAGTAGGTCAATTTTCCATTTCATACACGTGCTTGCATGGAAATGTGAGTAGGTCATTTATCCCTTCACCTTTTTGCCATTAGCTTTATGCTCATCAGAACTATCGAGAATAGATATAAGGAATGACCACTCCCATTATTAACAACAATAAAGTACTGATGATAAAATAATATGGCGACACCTAGCAAAGCATGTTATAAGTTTTCCATACACATGTTGGTGTAAACCAAATTAATTAATGAATCTAAGTGTCTTTTAATATTCAAAATTCCAGTCAAATAGTCATCAGTCAAATAGTCATCATGTTTTGCTAAACTTATTTAATTAACTCATCAAGTTCTATGTACTCAACCAATATATATATGGATGTATGCTATGTAGTTTATGCATGAATGGAAACAGTCCAAAAATAAAATAAAAGCAAAGTTGTAGGCTTTCCATATTACACTACACTTTGTTATCCCTCATTTCTCTATTTTTTATCAATCTGGTATCAGAGCCAGTTGATAGCAAATATGTCAAACAATATTGTGCCAAACAACCTTGTCTCTCTTGTTCCTTGATTCAATCGTGAAAGGTTTAATTATTGGAGCAACCTAATGAGGCTCTATCTTGAATCTCAGGACTTATGGAATGTTGTTGAAGAAGGTGTTGGTGCGCTGGCAGACGAATCACAACTCACAAATGCCCAAGGGGATGCTTTGAAGAACAAAAAGCAAAAGTACAGAAAGGCTCTCTTTCAAATTTACCAAGCACTAGAAATTCCTGTTTATGAGAGAATTCCAAAAGTTAATAGTGCTTATGACGCATGGAGAATATTAGAGACAACATACTCCGGACTTGATCAAGTAAAAAAGTTCGTGTACAATCGTTACGTGTCAAATTCGAGAAGCTTAAGATGAAATAAAATGAAAAGATCTCAGAATATTTCACTCATCTCTCCTCCATTATAAATCCAATGGCTATGAATGGTGAAGTTATGGAGACTCAAAGGACGGTGGAGAAAGTTTTACGAAGCTTGCCAGCTAAATTTGATCATATTGTGGTTGCCATCGAAGAATCAAGTGATCCTTCTTCAATGACAACTGAAGGTTTGCACGGAAGATTGGAAGCTCATGAGGCTAGAATCTTGCAGAGAAGTAATCAGTCTAACGCAACTCAAGATCAAGCCTTGAAATCCCAAATTTCATCTACGGGAGGCCGAGGTTCTTTTCATGGTCGTGGCAGAGGGCGTAGTCAAAAGAAGTGATAGGCACTCTTATGGTCAACAAAAGCAAGAGAAACAGAACAATGAATTCAAAAGAGGTGAGAGGCAGCCATTCCACAATAACCAAAGAAACAAAGTTCGAGGCTTTTACAAAGGTACAAAACCTTATTTTGAATGCGATTATTGTCATAAACTAGGCCATAAATCTTCTGCCTATTGGGAAAAATATTCAAAAAAAAACGTGAAGCCGGATATGTTCATCAAAAAGAATCTGAACCCTCTAAATCTTCTGAAATTTTATTGATTGCTTCAAATGGTAACTTTGAAGATATATGGTATTTGGATAGTGGTGCAAGTAAGCATATGAATGGAAACAAAAATTTGTTTTCACATATTATAGAAACTAATCATGGGCAGGTGACTATTGGAGATGCCAAATCATTAAAAATTGAAGGAGTGGTGACATCACTTTTAGAACAAAGGCTGGAAAAACAGAGATGATATCTAAAGTACAATATGTACCAGGTTTGAAATGTAATTTGTTGAGTCTTGGTCACTTATTAAAGAAAGGCTTTAACTTTCACTTTGCTGAAAACACTTGCACCATGAAACAAAGAAATCTTCATGTTGCAAATATTGATTTGGGTTGAGATAATTTGTTTCCTGTCAAACTTGATAGGATAAAATATTCTTGTTATTACAATAATAATGATCATGTTTCAAAGTTATGGCATGACAGATTTGGCCATTTAAATTTCCGAAGTTTGAAGGAGTTATGCACGAAAGGGATTGTTCAAGGATTTCCCAAAATCGATGTAATCAATGATGTATGTAAAGAATGTCAGTTGGGAAAACAACATCGTGAATCCTTCCCATTTAATCTAAATGGAAGTCAAAATCTCCTCTGGAGCTTGTTCGCACTGACCTTTATGGGCCTATGCAAGTTGCATCACTTGGAGGAAGTAGGTATTTTATGTTGTTCGTTGATGATTATACAAGAAAAATCTGGGTTTATATGGTAAAAGAAAAATCTGAAGCTTTGTCTCGCTTCAAAGAATTCAAGCTCCAAGTTGAAAAATCGTCTGGCTTTCAAATAAAAAATTTGAGAAGCGATCGCGGAGGAGAATACACATCTACTTTATTCGAAGATTTTTGCAAAAATCATGGAATCAGGCATGAACTTACAGCTCGTTATACACCACAGCAAAATGGTGTCGCAGAGCGTAAAAATCGAACAATCAGGACATGGTCAGGTGCATACTGCAAAAGAAAAATTTGTCATTAGAATTTTGTGCTGAAGCAGTGTCTTTTGCTGTCTATTTGTTGAACAGATCTCCAACAAAATGCATACAAAACTCAACTCCAAATGAGGTTTGGTATAATAAGAAACCAAATGTTTGTCATCTTAGACCATTTGGTTGTCTTGCATACTCTCATATCCCTGATGCCATGAGATCAAAGCTTGATAACAAATCTAAAGCATGCATTTTTATCGGCTAAAGTCAAAAGACTAAAGCTTACAAGTTGTACAATCCAAGGACAAAGAAGATTCTGATTAGTAGAGATGTTCGTTTTGATGAATGCGCATGTTATGATTTTTCATATTCTCAAGGGACATCAAACCAAATAATCTTTGAGAATGAAGACAATGAATCACCATCTTCGCAACCTGATGTTGTTGAACCTCCTCAAAATTCTCCAACAATAACACCAGAAAGAAGAACAAGAAGTTTGAGAGATATTAACGATACGACCGAAGAAATTGGTTATGGAGAGCATGTGTACTTTTCCTTCTTTGCAGGAGAAGATCCAATCTCTTATGGAGAATCTATACGAGAAAAAAAAATGGAAAGATGCTATGGTTGAGGAGATGGAATCAATTGAGAAAAACAACACTTGGAGCTCTATGATTTACCTCCAAACAAAAATGCAATTGGTGTGAAGTGTGTGTTCAAAACAAAGACCAATTTTGATGGATCTATCAATAAATACAAAGCGAGATTAGTTGCTAAAGGCTATGAACAAACCGAAGGAAAAGATTTCAATGATGTTTTTGCTCCCGTCTTAAGACTTGACACTGTTCGATTGATTATTTCTCTTGCAGCTCAAAACGGATGGGAGTTGTTCCAAATGGAGGTCAAATCAGCTTTTTTAAATGGATCTATTCAACAAGAAATCTATCTAAAGCAACCTCCTGGATTTGTACGAAAAGGTGAAGAAGAAAAGTTTACAAGTTAAAAAAGGCTTTGTATGGTCTGAAGCAATCGCCTCGTGCTTGGTATGCATGAATCAATGACTACTTCATGAAATCTAGCTTTGAAAGATGTCCATATGAAACACACCCTCTACACAAAAAGAAATTCTAATGGTAGTTTCATACTTGTAAGCGTCTAAGTTGATCTTCTTTTCACAGGAAATGACTTGGAGATGTTATCAAATTTCAAGAGATCAATGATGAATGAATTTGAAATGATAGACCTAGGAAAACTACATCATTTCTTGGGAATTAATGTTCAGCAAACACAAGGAGGAATTTTCATTTCTCAAGAAAAATATGCAAGTGAGATCCTAAAGAAGTTCAAAATGGAAAATGCAAATCCTATGGCAACTCCATGTATTACTAGACTGAAGTTAAGTAAGGAGGGTGAAGGAAAACTCGTGAATGCAACTAAGTTTCGCAGTCTTGTTGGAAATCAGATGTATCTTATGGCAACAAGACATGACATCATGTTTGTTGTAAGCATGATAAGTCGTTTCATGGAAAACCTTATTCAAATCATTGAGAGGCTGCCAAAAGAATTCTTCAATATATCAAAGGTACCATTGATTATGGTATTTTCTATAAATCTTGTGTGCCTACAAAGCTTGTTGGTCACACTGATAACGACTTTGGTGGAAGTATTGATGACTCCCGAAGTACTTCTGGCTATGTATTTAATCTAGGAAGTGGAGTGATCTCTTAGTGCTCAAAGAAACAACCAATTGTGTCACTCTCAACCACCGAAGCGGAGTATATTGCAACATCTTTGGCTGGGTGTCAAGCTTTGTGGTTAAGAGGAATTCTTAAAAATCTCAAGTTCAGACAATGTGAACCAACAACTTTGTTCTGTGACAACAGTTCAGCCATTTCAGTTTCAAAGGACCCTGTTTTGCATGGAAGAACAAAGCAAATTCGCTTAAGATTTCATTTTCTAAGAGAACTTATCAACAATGGAGAAATCAATCTCACATATTGTCGAAGTGATGGACAATTTGCTGACATTTTTACTAAGCCACTGGGAGGTCCTGTTTTCATAAAAAACGTACAAGCTTTGGGAATACAAAGAAAATTGGGTTTACAGGAGGCAATGTTGGTGTAAACCAAATTAATTAATGAATCTAAGTGTCTTTTGATGTTCAAAATTCCAGTCAAATAGTCATCATATTTTGCTAAACTTAATTAATTAATTCATCAAGTTCTATGTACTCAACCGATATATATATATATGTATATATATATATATGTATATATATATATATATGTATGTATATATATATATGGATGTATGCTATGTAGTTTATGAATGAATGGAAAACAGTTCAAAAATAAAATAAAAGCAAAGTTGCAGGCTTTCCATATTACACTGCACTTTTTTTATCTCTCATTTCTCTATTTTTTTATCAACACAATTATCGATCATGGAGTGTTATCATATCACGATGCAACTTTTTCATGACCTCAAAATATAGTAACAATAGTAGAGATATTCTAGGCCTAAAACAAATGGACGAAGCAGCTGTTGGGAAAGGAAATAGATTGCATAGAAAGAAAATTTGAATAGGTTGGTTCTATATAGAAAATGCAGGTTTTGTGTCATCCACATCGGCGAGGAGAGTTATTTAAGTTTAAGAAAAAACACGATTAACAGTAGCATAGACAACTCAATCAGAAGCGGATAGATTTTCAATGACAGAGAACGGAGTTCTGTACCTTTATCTTTCAACCTTATTTTGTAGTTTAGTTCTTACACCTTTCACACATGATAGCTTAGATCCCAATATGGCTAAGGCTTTCATTCGCTTGCGGATGCAACTGGTACTTCACAAAGCAGCGGTGAACACGCGTTGATCGAACAAAATCAACATATAATCACATCTGAAAATAAAAAAACAATTATCAATATGAAATAAAAATGGTTTGAAATAAATGAAATTAAACTCTCAGTCAATATTAAGGACATGAGAAGTGCTACTGAATTTTACAGCAAAACGGATGGGTTTATACCTAATAAATATATACCAGAAATCGATATTCTTCAAGTAATTTTGTTAGAAAGAAGTATAGTCAAAATAGAATAAAAAACAATATAACAAAAGGATTCCATATATGTATGCAAACTGAGGTTACTGCATAAAAAGTGGTTATATTTAGACAATTTTGGTTTCCACAAGTATACACGTACATCAATTTGGTATATGGATGCAGGGGTAAGTATTCATATAGTTATATGTGTTTTAACCATGCACTGATAGGCAAAATAATCAAGTTATTATTTATGGTAAAGAATTAATAAATACAACCATGTTGATACACCAAACGGTAGAAAATAAACTTACAGCAACATGGAAATTTTATTGAATAAATTATTATTATTATTATTATTATTATTATTATTATTATTATTATGGATAGTGACGTATCAGTTGGTTTGCCAAACTTGGAAAACAACAGAAATATCATTGGTGTTGTTTAGTTTAACGCGACTTATTTGACCAAAATGATCGCCTTCTTCATCCAACAAAGACCATGCATGTCCAAGCATAGTGAAAACAAAAGTTAAGTTCTCAATAACAGCTATGTCATAACTGAGTTACAAAATAGAATTACAAAACAGAATTACAAAATTAACAATTGCATAAAACTTAATTACAAAATAGAATCTATTGCTTATTAGCTTTCAAGCTTATGAAATTTTGATTTCATTTGAAAACTATAAACTGAGATGAAATACTGTTCCTGCAATTTTTTTTTATAAAGATTAAAACAATGTGAATGCATTTCATTAAGAAAAAAGTGTAATAAAACATCCATAATAGAAACAAAAATATAACAGAATAACATTTTTATTATAATCTTGTGACTTACCCATCGAATGGTTAGTTTATATTTGTTTATCTATGGCTGAGTAAAAGACTTTGCATTTCTATATATTAAACCAAAAAATGTGACAACCATATCAATTATTTGACCATCTACTCATTCACATTCGTATATTGGCAGCATAAATTGTTTACTAGGCATATCATAGTTCTACCATCGAGCAGCAGGAAAAAATGTTTTCAACAATTCTTTTATTCGTTGATTGTAGAAACCTACATGCAGCAATCTAATGAAATAGTAGACAGATAAATCAAGCGAGATTAAGTTACAGCTGGCTATCAGCATGTACAAAAGGAACTCAATGATAGGGATAGCGCAAATAAATAGCACTGATAAAAATTGCTGGTAAAAGAGCAAAGTAGAAGAATAAATTAGGTCGGGTAACAAAGTAATATTTTTACCTCACTTGGAACAAAAGACCAAATGTAAAATTTAGCATGGCCTGTTCCCCTTCACAACCTGATGTAAGTTAAATTATAGTTAAATCAAAATAAATGGAATATCAACATCTTTGCAGTTAAATTTACATATTCTAAGCCATAAGCATTCTTAAGTAATTCAATTCAAAATCTGTCAAGATTAAATTCCAAAAATTGAATAATTTAGGACCATGCATTGTGATTGAATTGCACAAAATATCTACCATTTAATCTTTTCCAACATAAGTAGAAAAAAGTGTGAACTACTATGTCTGGATCGAAAATCAAACATCAAAAACACCTATAGATATTCAATTAGACCACTCTAACACTTTCGAATCCAACCAAGTTTAGAAGTTGTATAGCAAACACCTATATGAAATAATTTTATATTGAAAATTCATATAGCTTCATGGATTGATTAGGAAAACTTACCTTTAATTTCTTCAAGTAGTCTTCCTCCAGCGTAGATCAACAACGGAAAGTTGTATCGACCTTTCTGTTGAATAAATAAGCATAAATAAGCTATAACACAAATCATAGTTTAATAAGCAATAAACGAGATTTAAGGATTTTTCTTTTCTTTTCACAAAGGTCGGATGTAGAAGAAATAAACGAGAGGAGTCATGGAGTTACCCGAAAAACTGCTACGATTTTATTACCTTTTGATTCCAAAAAAAATAAAATGGATGAAAGGGAAAATGAAAACTGACAAAGAGGGAAAGGAATTTGGCATCCACTGGGAAAAATGAAAAAAAAATAGCGGTAGCGAGAATTGATCCAGATTTGATACGGCCCAGAGCCAGATCAAATGAACTAATCCATAGTTTTTAAGATGTAGGGTTAGATTTTAGTTGTTGGAGGATGTGTGGATTAGTTGAGCTTAAGCAATGAAATTTGATACGGCTTAAAGCCGTATCAAATCTCCACATTCTGGTGTTCAAAATTTGTTGTTTTGGTGTAGTGAATAAGCAAATTGCACGATCATGCTTCTGGCCCATTCCAACGGTCGTGCATACGCTCTTTCAAAATTCGAACTGTCCAAACTGACTCGAGTCGTTGACCAATCATGAACTCATGAACTTAATGGCTTGAGGGTGCACATCAAAGGATCGAGCCCAACCACTGACTGTTCGAAAGCTAATTTGCATGATTGCACGCCCATGGCATGTCACAAAAACACTATGATTACTTATTTCAAACATTGGCCATATTGCACAAAACCGCGCACGAACGTGTGCACGACTGCTTGTGTCGACTCAACCCATTTGCGTTCCAATGTAAGCTGGTGTCAACGACTAATGTTTAATTTCTAGATTCTATAGGAAATGTTTGTTCTCTTTAACAACATGATATTCCAGTCCAAGCAGTCAGAATCCTCTACAACCATGGAACTCTATGTTATCGTAGTTAAGTCTCAGCGGAAAGGTCATGACCAATCATCCAACATGCTTGGATATTCCTCTGGACAACAACGATACCTGACTCTTCTCAAAGCACGTCATGCTATCGCAAGACATCCTTTACGGGGAAAGCGCTAACTGCTTTTTGGATCAATTCCCAAGAATAGTCAAAGCCAACACGACTCAGGCCATCATGTGGAACAACAGCCTAGCCAAATCATCTAGAGCCCGAGTGCGAATAGAATCGCATAAGGATATTCAATTTGACTCGACTGAAAACTCAACAATAGACCAGTTTTTTGGGATTGGCCTCTGGCCTTGCCATCATCTCAATATCCAACATCACATCTTGCTAAATCCCATATCAGTATGAATCTCGTATCCTTTGTAAGATGAGATACAAATTCATTTCCCTCAATGGGATACAAATTCGTATCCGCTATAAGTCAATGGATGCAGATTTGCATCCCTTCATGGGATACGAATTCGTATCCGATGCACTTCAGGGGATACGAACTCGTACCCACAACACTTTTAGGGATACAAATTTTTGTTCCCTTCATGGGATACGATCCCGTATCTCGCCTCTGGCTCCGGGTACAAATCGTATCCCCCCGTGAGATATAGTTGTGCCCCTTCGCACTGCGATCTCACATCCCAATATGGGATATGAATTCGTATCCTATCCACAGAATACAAATTCTTGTTCGACCACTGGGATGCAAAATTCGCATTTGACCTATGGGATACAAAATGTTGTTGTGGACCACTCCAGCTCACCTACTCCATTTCCAGCCCATTCCTATAAATACACCCTTATTTCCAATATGAAGAGGGTTGGTTCTTGGTTACCTCAATGTCGTAATGGCTGCCTAAGAAGGAAATAACCTTCCCAAAGCCTAACTACCACCTTCCATTATCCAAGGAAGGAGAAGAAATGTATTCTTGGACATTTGACCATATCTTTGGATATTAGACCATTTTGGGATTTTTGGCATTCAAGAAGAAGATAAAGAAATCATCTTTGGGCCTCCTTTCCACCCTGGCCATAGTGACTTCATGAAAGCTCCATAACCACGTCATCCTCACTCAACTAAGCTTGGGACTCACGGACACTCGAAGGGTCGTCCTTCCACTTCCAAACAATTGGATCACGAAGAAGAGACTTCCTCCTCCCTCAAGCATAGCACTCGGAAATTACTCAATTGTGTATCAAAAATCATCGAGACTCATGTATACTCGGAAGGATTTCGATCCTATGTTGTAAGCTTGTACAAAGAGCATAATAAAAGAGCAAAACTATTCAGAGCGGACGTAGGCTCCAATGAGTTAAACCACTTAAATTTTGTGTGATTGTCTACTTGTTCTTTTCCCATACACATTACATCGCAACTTGCATATTTTCCACTTCTGGATGTTTATTTTAACTCATACGGAAATCATGAGGGTTGTCGACCACTTTTCTCCGTCAACCGTAGCAAAAGATGATATTTGATTATTATCATTTATGGTTCGACTAGTCATGCTCACTTTTGAGCATTTACTATTATTGATTGATTTGTAGTTGTGATCAACCTGTTTATAGGTAATAAGTACTTTGTTTTGATAAGGGCGATCATGTCACTTCTTGCATGGGTTAGGTAGAATTATAATTAAAAACATTAAAAACGAATACTGTGTGACTTCAATTTCATGATTTAACTATATGACATTCGATGATGATATTGGGTAGGAATTTAACCTCTATAAGGTTTTTTTAATATGAATTTAAACTAGGATGACCTTATGTGGAGAATCTTATATAGGAACTAAAATTATGTAGGTGTAATTTATAAAGGACGTTGCTTTGCCAAAAAATTATAAATGAGGTTCATAATAGAAAATGGATTTAAATTCAAAATGAAAGGATATGGATTTCCAATGAATTTGAAAATGGATTCTCAAGATTTACAAATGATAATTTAAATTATTTCCAAATGTTTATGGATGTAAATGAATTTTAAAGGATTTTTAAAATAACTGATCTTAGTTCGATCGCAAGAAAATGATTTTGATGGTGATTGCAGCATCATCGGTGTCCATTTCGAGTTTCTAAGTAAGAACTTTCTACCATGGGAATTTTTTGGATTAAAATGAAATGTTATTTTGAATTCAAGATTGATGATCTTGAAATTCCAGAGTTTGGTTCTGAAATTTTCAATCAAAATATAGTATGGATGCATGCAGTCTATGTATTAGATTTGCATGATTTTTTTTCCTTGATATGATGTTCATAGGTTAATGAAATGGAATATTCGACGATTTTGGATAAATGAAATTTCTTAGTTAATTTGTAAGAATAACCTTATGTGTTATATGTTAAAACAAACTTAAATTTGTTAAAATAATATGTTAAGTAAATGAAGATGTCATTGTTATAAGTTTAAGAAATTGAAGATTATGATGAAGTTGAAAACTTAGTCAAGTTTATATGGAAATATAAGTGAATATGGTTATAATTTATTAATTAAATGAAGATTGAACGTATTAATTAAAACAAGATCATCGCGCAACGGTAGTTTGTTTTTAGGTTTGAACTTTAAATAAGTGTGTAGGATCCGATATAAGTCAGAATTCTTTGAAACAAGAATTTCTCGGATATATTAGATTATAGTTTCCTAAAGAAAAAATAAAAATTAAGGTTTTGTCTTGTAGATTTTGATTTATGTCAAAATAAAAAATTGCAGTTTGGTTGATAATAAACTAAAACGATTAGTTTAATTAAATGGAAGAATTTTAAGATTTTTTTTTTGGAATTTTCATTAATAAAATATACATGCTTACTATATTGACTTGTAGTGAATTTAGAATAAACTTTTGAGTTGTTTGAGGTAGTATGAATGAGCAGTTAAGTAATAACTGAGGGTGTTGACCCGACACTCCAAGCTCAGTTGGTTAGAGGCAGGCGAATTGGGATGAGACATAGGTCTCAGGTTCGAGGGCCGCCTCTGCCAATTTCTAGGGTGACTATCTTGGTGGTACGAAGACGTTGAAAATCGGGATATACACCACCCGTGGGGTTTACTAGGACTGACAAGCCATGTCTTTAGAGAAGTCTTAGGTTCCACACGAAAAAAAAAATGAGGCTGTTGAAAGAATGGTAATGCTTAACAAATTGTTTATCATCTTGGTGCAATGATGAGATTTATAATCTGAATAGTCTCCAAGTGAAAATTATTCGTATTTGAGCACTATTGATAAGGATATGAGTTGATTGATTGTGGTTGGATGTAGCATTATGTTACATTTATGTCGATGCTAATTTGTGTCGTTCTTTCCAATTGCATCGTATTTGGTTATTGCATATGATGGACGTGTTGTTTGTGCATGTGTTAGTTATTGTTGTGTTACTTGTTATTTGCTTAATTCTATTTTGGGTCACGTAAGTATATACAACTAAATGGAAGCAAAAGCTTGCTAGCTTACTTATAGCTTTTGGTTTATAGTAAAGATATGTTTTCCCGACAAAATGGTACGTATACTTACCATATGTTGGTTTTATATTACTTTTCCATGGTTTGGGATGCTTCATCACTGAGATGAGATGCATAGTGTCGTATTTTGATGTTGTCTGTCCTAGGTATGATGTGTGACTATAGTTATACTATTTGGTTAAGTATATAGCGTTATTTTCTAAGTAGTGAAATATATTTAGAATTTATGCGCATACTTATTCCATAGAGATATGTGTATGGCTATGGTTTTCAAAGTAAAAATACAAGAGATTTGTTAATATGTTTATCCCGTTGAGATAAGTATATGGAATTGATTTTAAAGAATCGATGAACTGAATTTAAAGTGTGATTTAATTAAAAGGGATTATGTTGCTGATGTACTTGACCGTACAACTATAAATTGATAGTTAAAGAACCAATTATCGACAAATTCCCTTTTAACTTATAACATATTGATTAAAGGTACTGAGATTAGAACTG
Source organism: Allium sativum (assembly GCA_030737875.1). Lineage (NCBI taxonomy): Eukaryota > Viridiplantae > Streptophyta > Magnoliopsida > Asparagales > Amaryllidaceae > Allium > Allium sativum. The sequence goes on along the minus strand of CM060916.1, from coordinate 1,029,801,173 downwards.
GGTCTACATCCACTTCGAATTGAATTTGCGTTCGAACTTTGATTTGTATGTATGATTGTGCAAAGACAAAGTATCGCGAGTGCAAGAGTTACTTGCTGTTAATTCTATGGATGTAGTAAAGGTAACACTTTCGGTTCGTTTTGTTCCTGAATGACTTGTATGGATGAATATTATCAATACATTACCATTGAAGGGCGATGAACATTCAAAGATGAAAATGTGCCATGCATGAAAGGTAAAAACGTAGCCTCTAACCTCATGAACCGGGAATGATTAAAACAGAAGATATGATGGGGGATATGTGGGTCGCTCCCATTAAGATATGATTATTGCCCTTCTAGTTATATACATCTATCTTTTAATAGTGTGTGAGCTCCAAGGGAAAGGGTTGAAATGCGACTGGGGTAATGACATATTTAGTACTATCAATTTAGTGGTAGGTCGGTCCCGTATTTGCAGGGGATCTAGGCGAGGTCTTCGATATTGCTTTCTAGATGTGTACCGTGGTGGGTAGTACCCAAATGCACAGTCATTTTATGGAAATCAAAACTCCAATACCATCCTTTTATAGTTTTAGTTGTGTACTTAGTATGTTGGAATTTAATTAATCAAACAGTTTCGGCTTGACTGATAAGTATTTTAAAAAAATAGACGGATAAGTATATGTATTTAGACATTGTTATAATACCATGGGATATTCCAGAAAGTATTTTGGTTATCCTAAGGGAAAATCACGTGCCATGTTTATGTGTGGTCGTGTCTTAAGAAGAGTCCCATTCTTTTGAAAACGACTTCCCAAAATTAAGCAAGTTGTTTGTGATGTGAGTTTTCTCATATAAGTATTCCATACTGATCTGCATGTTTTTGCTTTCCCTCAAAATGTGCTTGGGTGAGACCAAATATATTTTTCCAAATTTTCTTGGATTTGCTTGGAGCTATAAGAGATGAGCTAGAGTCGGGACATATTCTCGTATTTCTCATATTTATTTATTTTCGCTATGTATGTTTATTTATTAACCGTTGTACATATAGATTATCGTGATGGTATAGGTTGATCTAGTTGTGTACTCTGATTATTTTTTCATGTATATATAAAGTTTTATTTTTGTGTAAGGAGTATTGGTATACTATAATTTATTCATTCCGCTGTAAGATTTTGATCTTTTCCGCTTTTGATGTGTTTGTGTTCTTTTTTCTTCTATTTTAACCTTTCTTTCTTATTTCTCACCCTCTAACTTCTTTCTTCTAACTTCCTGGGTTTTTAGTATTTTATTTTAGGCATGTGAATACAGATGACGTATTAGTGTTGAAATTTGGGTGTTGACTTCTCTGGTTCATTACATATGATGTGGTAAAAGAGTGCCTCTACTTTGTCTTGTTCCTGGACAACTTGTAGGATGGATGTCTAACATTGCATTTCTTTGATTACATACTTTGATTTTTATAAACATACATCTATTAGTGATGAAGAAAGCAACTTCTCTTAGCATAACTACCATCTCTGAGACGTATGAGCTTGGAGGTTGTATTTTTATCAATGTTAATTAGTGATAGACGAAATGATGATGTAGCATCCAAAGATGTTTATGTGCTATGTATGGAAGGTAAAAATGTAGCCTCAGACCCCATCTGTTGGTAATGACTTAAACATGAGACATGCAGTAGGGCCATGTGGGTCACACTCGTTAGGGTATGTTCATCACTAATCTAGAACGGTTGACCCTTTGAATATTGTATGCTGAGGTGGTTGCTAATCACACTTAGGGTGGTGACATATTTGGTACTATCAAGTTAACTGGTTGGTCAGCTCTTTGTTAGCAGGGAGTCATAGGTTGACTGTCGGTACAACTCTTATAAAGGATGATTGTGTCGGGTGGTACCTCAGTGCCCAATCATTATACGGAATTCAAATCCCAATACATGCCACATTTTGGTACGTCGAGCTATTAGGGTGTGAAATTTAATTATGAATAACTATTTCACTTATATTTATCATTTTATTTTACGATGATTTAATAAACATTATAATAATATCATTTAATTTGATATTAAAGTGTTTTGCTTATCGTAAGGGAAAAACACGTGCCATATTTATGTGTGTTCGTGTCTTATAAGTGTTCCATTCTTTCAAAAGATTTCTAAAATTAAGCAAGTGGTTTGTGAAGTGAGTTTTTTTGCTCTGGTATTTCAGATCTGGGCGTTTTGTTTCTCCAAATATGCTTGGGTCAGACTGAGTATATATTTTTCAAATTTGCTTGGAGCTATAAGAGTGGAGCTAGAGTCGATACGTATTCTCGTATTTCTTGCGTTATCTTATTTTTGTTGTGTATGTTGTATTTATCAACCATTGTATAAATAAATTGTTATGACTTTCTAGACCGATTTATTTGTCTACTATGACTATTTATTTATATACATATATTGTTTTCTCTTATGTAGAGAGTATTGGTATATTATATTGTATTCATTCCACTGAGATTTTGATCTTCTCTGATTATGATGTATTTGTGTTATTCTTATTCTTCTATTATGACCATTATTTCTTTCTTCTTTCTCACCCTCTACCGCCTTTCTTCTAATTTCTGGGTTTTTGGTATTTGAGTTTAGGTACGTGAATACAGAGGATATGTTAATGTCGAAATTCGAGGATTGAATTTCACCAGTTGTTATAAATTCTTTAAAACATTTGTAATGTTTATTTCCAAAATTGGAATTTAGAACCATTTTCAAAATCAATTTGAGATGATGGAATTTCCATCTTGAAATTATTTATAAACTTTAAATTCAAAACAAAATACATATTCAAAATCTCATAATTTTCCAATTCACTTTTTAATATTAAATATCATTTTTTCCCTAAAAATATATATTCAAAATCTCATAATTTATAAAGTCTAATTAATTTTATATACCACGAATCCAAAATATAAATATTTAAATCTAAAACTTTAAAAATTCTCTCCTTTGATTTCTTAAAATTTTATTTTATGTAAACACCGACTTTGAGCATTTCTAGTATACTAAACTTACCGCCGTTGACCAGTGATGGAAGCACCAATGGACTTTTATCGTAGTAAAGGTGCTTCTTGACGTCACACCTTTGACAACTGCATTCCCACGTCTGGTCATGACATCCAGCAAGCATCTCCACACAACTAAGACTCGTTCAAACATCAATGCAAAAACTAGACCTTCACCATGCAAAGGGATACCTATAAGGGTTCAAAATAGCGATTCAAGGTTTCAGCTCATTAAGAAATAGAACAAAATTTTAAATCGACCAAATCATCAACTACTTATCCAACAACACGTGTTTCACTCCACTTTATGAGTTATCAAGGCAATTAATGTTTATAGCCAATGTTTAACTCACCTTTGTTGAAGGGAGACGTAAGTGGTCCCAAATGCAAAGATGTTGCTCATTTCTCTAAATCAAAATAAGGCCAAACCAAATTTCCTCCTTACGCTATGGTATAACGGAAACAGGGAAAAAGAGATGTAGTACGAATTTTATTAAATTTTCAGGATTTTCTATATATTTAAAAATTGAAGTTTTTGAAGTTTTTTGGTTATGGAGAATTTGATCTTTTACTATCTTTGCGAAATGAGAAAATGGTGGAAGAGATCGAGTAAAGGTGTTAAACAATGAATAATGTGGGGTGGACAAGTTTGTTAAGGCATAAAACATTGAATTTATAAATTAGTATTTATCATATTAGTTTATTCAAAAGTCAAAAAGAATTAATATGAATTTCAATTCGAGTGAAAAAAAGATTACAAAAAAATTTCAAATTATTTTATTAATTTTAACTTTTTTTACGAACCCAAATTTATATAAATAAATATTTACCCATACAAAAAACCCGTTTTAATCTATGTATTATAAAAACGTGCTTTTAATTTATAGTTTAATTTTAAATACAATTTATTATTACAAAAATTACTGCTACACTTAGTCACAATTTTAAATCACAATAAAATTTATTTCATTGATTATATTTATTTTACATGTTGAGTCTCATAAAGATCAAATTTCCCTTTAGTGAGTCATAAATCAAAATTTACGTTTTACAAAACATTCTTTTCCCAAAGCAAAATTATAAAATTCTCATTTTCATTTTTAAATCTTTAAAATTTTCTTTTACAGTTATTTGAAAATAAACCACTAGCAAAATCAAATTTTTGTTTTTAGAAACGAGTAGATCTCTGTAAGAGTTCCTCTTGATGGACCTGAAAATGGAGTTTTCGTGTGTATAGAGTTACCTAATAACAAGCGTGCTCTAAATCATTTTTTCATGGGTCTGGTCCAAATGTTTTGTCCCATTTAAGCTGAAGTAGAATTTGTAAATCTTAGCTGAAATGAGGTGAGAGTTCTCATCGCTCGTTATGGCATAAATGAGATGGAAGTAAGCCTCGAAGTATTTTTGTCTCTCTCTCCCTTATGCATGTAAAACTATTTCTCCATCGACTAATGAATTCAGCACGTACAGTATTTATTCGTTAATTTTTTACTTTTAATCTCAAATGGTTAAAATTTTCAATCGTTCTGTTTACTTACATATGTGACTGTTTTAAAAACTAATTAGATGGATACCAAAGGAGGTTATTAAGAAAAATCATGCAATCAGGCGTCTACAACTTAGGTTTTCTTCCTGTTATGTGATTTTAACAGTGTGGCTATAATAATTACTTTCCTCTTTAGCATTTCACAAGAATCGTAATAAATCGGGACCTCAGTGCTATTGCTTGAATTTACAACTAATAGGGTTTGGTTATGAATAAATTGCTTGTTGGTAGTAGAGATCCCAACACTTCCATATTGTATTATTTTCTTCTCAATATAGGCTATGATAATAGACCGTTGTCTATTTTAATCGGCAATTTCAGGTTCTTGGGCTGTATTGGTATGAGTTATAATCACGGGAGCCCTGTTGACACACATAACAATACACAAAGGGCACGTCAGTGGTAGACGAGAGCGGGGTATTTGAGCGGGGTAGAGTGATGAGCGGAGTATGCATTTGCGACTATGACGTATTTCACCGGGAAATTTGATTGTAGTATTTGATTATGATTTTAATTGATTCATATTTAGTCAATTATTTGTTGTGTGATATGCGCTTATTTAAAAATGAAATAACAGTACAATTATCGTTAAAATGAAATACATGCAAATTAAATTACAATATTAGTAAAATGCAAATAAGTTGACACAATTTAGGCTTTGAAGAGGAGAAGAAGCGAGCAAGAGAAGATGAACATAGATTGGCGTGGAATTGGGGGAAACAAGAAGAATTTGTAATAGGCTTGGATATTACTGATAGTGTTGACGTGTCCAATGCATCAAATGCCAACAATTTGATTTCCTTCAACGAGCTGAATAGGGTTGGGAAAGAAAATGAGACGTTGGGGCTTTCAACGTGCTCAACGTATCGAAAACGAAAGCATGCCAAAAGTTAGCTACGAACGGTACCAAAACTAACACAGTAATTATTAAACATGGTTTTCACCATTATTTTTCATATGGTGGAAGTGAGCAGAAGATCAAATCAGTCTCCCACCCCCACACTGGCACACCCCTACACAAAAAACACATAAATACATTCACACTTATAAAGATCTCCACTTCAACCCTGTTCATCGCACCCTGTCTACATCCCTGTTATCTTGAGCTATACAGTTTGAAATTATATAAAAAAAAATTGTGCATATGCTCTTACATGAGTCAAGCTCTTACATGTGTCGACACAATCTTCATAATAATTCATTTAATTTAGATAATCTTAGCATATCCAAAATATTTTTTCATATCGATGGTGAAAATAAAGTGCTTGAAATTGACTTAACATTTTGAACAAGCTAAAAGTTGCAACTTGCAAAATAATCTCATTTTGTTTAAAATAATGTACGTAGTATATGTTGAATATCTGTTTAGATTCATTTGATTTTGAATTATGTAGATCTCAAATCTCTAGTGCCATAAAATGTGGTGTAGCGATAGTGAAGTATAGTAGATCCTTGCACTACAGATAGAGGATATTTGTGTCCATCCCTCAAAAACTTCCAAAAATAACTTTATCTTTTCAAGCAAAACTTTTTTATTCGCAACATATTTTTTAGAACTCATACAAAGAATAAGAAAATATTGAAAATAAATTTGGAATGCCATCAGCCATTAAAATTTATTTTTTTCTTCATGCATATTTCAACTGTTTTTACAAAAAAGGATAAAAGATTAGAGTGATAAACAAAAAATGCAGTATAAATTGCAAGTTGTTGCAGTAAAAAGAGAATATATTTATATTTATAGTAAAAACTAAAATGAACGTAAGAGTGAGAACGATAACACAGTAGGAGGGGGATCTTATTAAATTCAATGAGTGATTTATTAAATTCATATGGTTGGGTTACAAAGCGACTACAATAGTGGGGTTATGATTCTGCCTCCTCCTCCTTGTAGCCCCTTAGCACTCCATTTATATTGACCATTGATATAAAATTGTGATACAACTTTAATATAAAATAATGACACTAATAATATTTCAACAAATCTTTTAAAAGAATATTTCAAGCATTTGTAAACATAAACATTCATATCGCATTACATAGAAAATGAATGTAGATTCCTCAAATAAATTTAGATTGACCACACATTACTTTTAAGCGACTTAGCAAAACTAAATAGAATTATTCCAAAATATTATATTCGAATACGATGAATAAACCTGGTGAAACTCATGGTATCAAATTTATTATCTTATTTGTGTACTTATTGGAAGTATAGATTAAAACGATAATAATTACTTAAAATATATTATCTAAATTCAGTTTATTTATAATTCAAACCACAAATTATCATTTATAGATACGTTAATATATTTTTATTTATACTCTAATATATCAAAACAATAGACAAGAAGTTCCATAATTATTTCGAAATAATAAAATCTATCAAACACCCAAAAATTAATAATATACATTATACAAAGTGAACGAAATAATTCAAAATAAGTTTTACAGTTTAAAATAAAAATGAATGTTTTCATTATGCTTTTAGCATCAGACAAACTCAAAACTCAAATTTTCACACAGTAGATATGATAAAAAAAACAATCATTCAAGCAATTTAATTTAATCCAACATCACGTAGTTCAATTCAAAGCTACCGATTAATTTAGCACAATATCACATAATCCAATTCAACAACTAAAACTCATTTCAACCAAACAATTCAGTCAATCAATAACAATTATCACAAACAATGAAGTGGCACCATATCAATTAGGATAATAATATACGTATACGAATGCAATGAATTTAAGTAAAGTTGTGAGTGAGGGTTTTACTCACCAAATTGAAGCTTCATACCGCCAAATAGTTATCAATCCTATCACAAGCATACATCTTCACAATTTCTTCTTACCCACTGCCAAAACCCAACCAATACCAATTCTTTTGTCATTACACCGTAGCATCTTCAAAACATCAATACTACTTCCAAGTCTCCAACCATCCTTTCAGCTTCGTCTCCAAAACCAATTCGATCTCCCCTTTTCAACACGTGAGGATAACAAACACCACGGTTTTCACAACCCTACTCCGATGTACAACCCCTTCCACCTGCCTTTGGTTGATCGCAAGTGTTTAGTACGAGGTGTGTAGTCTCTTTTTTATTTCTTTCATCCAGATCGCAAAACCTTCGAATGACAACCTCCAGGTTGATAATGTGTTTCACTATGTTGTAGATCGTCGTAGCCGAGCCCTCGGTCATCGATCCACATATCACAATTATTTATTTATAATATTGCATGATGGCCTATTGATTTAAGAACTAGGGTTGAGCATTGAATTTTTTTTTTAAAGGACCACCATTTTGTTTTGAAGCTAAGAAGCTTTCCAGAGAAGAGTTGATGAATATAGTTAGCATTTGGGCTTTGAGTTGTTTAATTAAGGTGACTTGATTCAAATTTTAATTCAATTAAAATTTCTGTTAATTTCACATTTATTCAAATTTAAATCAAAATCCTTGAATAATTTCCAATCATATATAAATTAATTCATATCTCATGGTATAACTTATGGCTTAATAATTGTTAGTTTATTTAATTCAATGCTTGCCTACTTTATTTGTTAATCCAATGTTCAATTAAATTATATTTTTCCTTATTTTATTATATAAATTAACTCATCCAATTAATAAATTGTCAAAATTTTAATTTGAACCATTTTACCTTAGTTAAACACACGTATAATTACAGCGTAAAAACAAGGTTATTGCAAACACGCACTCTCTCCCCCTCTGTGTGTGTAGGGTAATGGGGTAATTTTAGAATTGAAAGGTTGAATGTGGGAGATAAAAGCACTTTTCAATGCCCAGTATATTAATAACCACAAAAAAAAATTATTTCAAAGTATCATAATATAAAAATCAGGAGGAAAAATAACATGCAAGGGTGACCAAGTGGTAAAGGCATTAGAATGACAAATGCTCCTTATAATTTACTCAATTAGTTCTCTGGATTCAAATAAATAAATAATAAGTCTCATTAGACCTGGAAGAATTGGTACTTTTTCTTTTCAGTTTGTTTGTAACAGTCCAGAAATTTTAGTGTTGTAATGTGTGAGTATTTAATTTATATCCATTAAATGGATTAGTTAAATAATTTCTTTTAATTTATAAGCAATAAATTGAAATTTAATCATATAATTTGATTACTATGAATAAATTGACTGTTTGAAAACCGAAAATATAAGCCTAAACTTATTTCTTAGATTTTCAGCTTTTATTCAAATATAAAATTTATTTTTAATTTTGAAAGTTTAGTATAATTGAAGATGATATTCATAAGGAAATATGTCATTCTGATTTGGTTTTGAAGGATAATATACGATATTTTAGTTGTGTTAAGGATTTGAAATATGATAAAATATTTCTTTAAATATGATTTCAAAGGGTAAGAGAATTATGTTTATATATGTACATGTTGTATGCATATACATTTTCTAAACGTATCTTATAATTATTTAAGTTAACTTAAGGATACATCTTTTATTAAGCAATTTTTTTTCCAGTATAATGATAATGGCAAGTTGTGTTGTATGAAAAGCTTAAATAAAATAAAATGAAACATTTTTTTAAGTAAAAAGTTTTATTTAAAATAAAAATAAAAAAGTGATTTGACATATAACTTACTTTAAAGCTGGTGAACAAATAGCATTTGGATTAGACATGGCATTTAATGTTTTGTACCATGGAGCTTATGATGGAATGTTTGAATTATGATTTGAGGGCATAATATGAATTTTGTCTATTTTTCTTCTTTTATGAGCTTTTGTTAAGCTCTCATTTTCATCGTTTTCACATTTGAGTTCCTTTTCTTCATCTTATTAAAAATCAAATCTTTTCCAAAATTGTTTGAACCAAACAAGAAGAAAAACAAACCAAAGCAAACAAACTAAAAGCTTTAAGTGTGAAGTTTATGAAGGCAGATGTGTTTAAGGGTGAGGAAACTCACTTTTGCTTGATTATTGTTATATATATTGAAATAAGTAAATTTATGTTATAATCGATGAATCTTTTGTTTGTTCTATTTTGTGTGTTCATGCATGTATAAGGTATTAGAATGTATACCGAGTATGCATATAAACATAAAAAATTAGGAAAAAGGGGCCTCTATTTAAACCTGCAAATGAACAAAAAGGCGTTCTTTGGTTTTTGAAAAACTTTTGATTGTTTTTCAAGTTTTAAATTATACCTAATTTCCATTTTGTTCATGCATGAAATCTATGGAGTGTTTATATGTTCGAACTGGGTACATAACTAAATGAAGTCTGGTACTAGTAATCGGCATATTCTTTGCTGAAATCTTAAATAATATGAGCTCATGCTCTTTTATAATCCATAATCCCAAATGTAATTAATTTTAGCAAAAATTTCCAAACAGAAACCTGTTAGAAATGTTATCTAGATTATTTCAAAAATAGTTTTCAAAGATTTTAGTCAACTACTTTGAGAGGAAAGTTAAAATAACTTTAAATAGCTCATGTTATATTTCAACGATCTTAGATTGAGAATTTGTTTATACCAGTAGGTTACCATGGAGGATTGTGAATTTTAATGGAGTTGAGATTTTTAATCTTGTGGATAGAGAAAATTGCGGAGTTGAACTGTTTTGGGTGTTTGGTGAAATTTTAACGCCTCATTTGATTGGAATGGGGAGTGATTGGACAGGGAGTGAGTTCGAGTGATAGTCAAGCATGGTTGAGGTTGCACGATTTTCGATGGTAGGAGTTGCTCTAGCGTAGATGAGTTAGGGTTAGGTCTCGTTATGTTGGTTAGCGCGGGATTTTGGGTCGTAGTGGCGAAGGGCGGCATCGAGTGGGGAAAATCTGGGCTTCGAGGACAGAGGTGTGGAGGAGCTATGAGTGATAGTGAATTTGGTCAGTGGCGATCAGAGGCTGCGATTTGATTGATTTTAGGTGATCATGTTATGTTGGTTTTGTGCTGAGTTCGATCATGGAGTCAATATCGATTGTGGTGGTTAAGGAATAAGGATGGTCGAGCTAAGGTGAATGGTTGGAGATGCCTAACTTGGGGAAGGCGACACGGTTTATGGCCGTCGACGGTGAAGTGCATGTGCACGGTGCACAGATAATGTGTAGATGAAAGAGGGAGTTTCATTTTGTAAGAATAGGAGTGAGTTAAATTCTTTTATGTGATGCCTGATGATATAGTAAGCAAGGATGGATCAGTACTTAGTATATGGGGTTTGGCACATTTTTATATACAAAAATAATGTGGGTTTCAAGAGCGACATATATATATATATATATACACACACACACACACTTATATATATGAATTGGTGGTGTTTAAAATCCAGAAAAAAGGAAGGGAATAGGAGTAGTAAGCTAGGGATATTTGACAGGAAAGGAAGAAGTGTTAGTTTGGGGTTTAGGCCAGCATTCAAGCCTGTTGGATAAATGTTTAGGGTTAAAAATTAAGTTTTAAGTCTTAAAAAAGGAAAATAATCATATGGAAGTTGATTGCGTTCTACCTGGGAATGGGATGGAGGAGTGTAGTACAGGTTTAATTTATAGATTATGAGCTGATGGCCTGTAGAGGATGTTGGGTTGAACTAAATACACATATATAAAAACGGATTTCCAAACATAAAACTTTGGAATATCATAACTCCCGCTTACGGAATTCAATTGAGTTGTGTTTTATGGTGCTAGGTTCATAAGAACATGTAGAATACAATTATATAATCACCTGACCCATTAATGATAGCGTGATTTAATGATGTTTTAAAAGGGTCGAGTATTACTACGTCGTTCATAATAACGTGCAGAACACAATTACATAATCATTTGACACATAAATGATAGCATGATTTAATGATGTTTTAAAATGGTCGAGTATTACTACATCGATTCTTAATTTTAAAATTTACAGCACATGTTAGCAGGAAAAAAACCCTTTTTCGCTATAATTAAGTTGAATTGATTTGATAAGACACTTAATTAGCAGAATAAACCACTATTCTGCTATTTTTGTAAATTTGGACTTGTATTAATCTATCAGTTGATTATATCGAATGTTAACCATCAACTGAAAGTATAGTTATTGACAAATATGTTAATTATGTAAAAACGTGTGTTAGGACTTAAATTTTATTATTGAATTTAATGGTAGCATTTTAAAGTACCATTGGGAATTGCTAAGCTTCTTTTAAGAATGAGATAAGCTATTGGTTTTGAAATTTATCTAAATGTTGATATAGAAGTAAATCATAATTTTGTTAAGAATGTTTTTAAGAGTTAGTTGTATTAAGCAATGTTTTAATTGATTATTGTTTAATTAATAATTATTTTAAATGGAATTTTTTTTTAATTAATAATAAGTTAGCTAATTATCTTCTAACTAGTAATTGATTTAAGTTAATTATGGTTTAAAGGATATTTAATTTCTGATTCAACAATGATTTGGACGTTAATTATCATTTAATTAACAAATGTTTTTTGAGTTAATTTTTGTTGAATTAACAATTGTTTTTGAAGGTTAGTTATTATTTTAATTAATAACAATTTAGCTAATCATCTGGTGTATGGTATTTAACTTATGTTAGTAAATTTTGTAAACAAAGATGGTTTGGAAGTTTATGATTTTTTTAAATAAAGCTCTTTAAGGTAATTAGTTATTAATTCGACAAGGTTTAATTAAATTAGTTATTTTGTTATTAAAGTTTTAAATTGATTAATTATTTATAAAGAATGTTTAAACTTAGTTAATCATTTACATAATTAAGGTTAAGTAAATTAATTAATTTACTAATGGTATTTAAGTTAATTAAATTAACTTAAGAAGTGCTTAAGTAATTATTATAAGCAAAAGATGTTGGTTGTATAGAAGAGATTTACTTAAAAATTAAATAAGGAAAAAAGTTTTGTAATTAGAAAGGGATTTGAGAAATCAAATAATGTATAAAACCTTGTTTAAAAGGAAGTATATATAGAACTTATGAAATCATTTATTTGATACCTACATTTGAAATAGCAAGCTTTTATCGATCTTGAAGATAAAAATGTTGTCCAGTCAAGGTCTGAGTGGTGATAATATCCCAATTTTAACGGCTTCTTCATTATTATCAGATGGATAGTATTAGCTTGATATCGAGATTGGTATTTTGGAATTACATATAATTCCATAAACAAATTTGTGAAGATAAGAAAATCAAGTTAAAGGGTAGTAGCCAATGTTTTCAAATGACATTTGTTTGACCCATCTAATTTAGTTTCAGATTAAGAACTTTTTTTAGCTGTATATTAATGTACACTTATATATCATAGGGTTAAGTATATGAATCATTTTGAGAGGTTTAGTTAATAAGAGATTAATTATATGAGGCTTGGTAATTTGCTTTAAGAGGTCTAACGATAATACCATAGATGGGGATCTCTTATTAATTACATATCGAATTTAGTAATTATTATTATTTATTTTTTTAAGAAAGAAATACATATATACCAAAAGGGAGAAACTAGCCTTTCTCCAACGGCTCACAAAAACTGATTTCAGCAAGAGAAATCGTGCACACACAAAACTGATCAAAGAAAAAATGAAAATGCAAACACGGTCAATGTGAATAAAGTAAAACTCTAAGCCAAAGGCAGGACAAAGCGACTACCAAAGCCAACTGTGCTACAAAGCATACCAAATCTCCTCCACGCAGGGCAAAGACGGGCACAAAGGTCAAGGCCTCCAAATGAGACATGGAGGGACGGACTAGTAGTACCCAAGATGACTTCCCAGCAGCAACCCTCTAGCTCTACCATGATCCAGAGCTGCTCCTGCATCACTGTGGAACATCGAGACCCATCCCAATCTCCTGTCCAAGCAACCCGGTACCTAAAAATGCGACCTTCAAACTAGGAAACAATATAAGTCCCCCGGGGGAGTGGTAGGGGCAGAGGGAGACAAAAGAAACAAAAAGAGCATAATGCAATAAAAGGCAAGAAAGCCAATAAAACCCAAGAACACGAAAACTAGAACTCAACCAATGTCTGCCCTAGGAGTGCCCCCCATCGACAGAACGTCGAATGTAATAACTAACCTCCTAGAGCGGGAACCAATGACACCTCTGAACGGCCTACCACGGAAGGCAAGGAACACATCATTCCTCACTTTCCGGGTAATGGTAGGAGGATCCATCGGCACATCGAAAAAAATAGCCTTATTCCTGGCACATCAAATGTGCCAGCAGATAAGACAAGGAATAAGGCGCAGAAGGATAGAACGTAAAGTCTTGCTTGAGACTCCGGACCACTAGAGTCTTAGAAATTCTCCCATCGAATTAGCATTACATCGGCATCCCATAAGGTTCCCGAAGTAATTCCAGACAGCCCAGGCACAAGAGCCAGCTAATAAAAGATGAGAAGTGGATTCGGAACTTCCAGCTCTGCAGCACCTGCATCTAGACACTAGAGGGATACCAATACGTTGGAGATTCTCGTCGATCAACAAACCTTCATGTAAGGTTTTCCACATAAACAGAGAAACCTTCGGCGGGATACAGACATTCCAAATAGAGCAGAAAACTGGAAGACGTGGGTTAGGAGTCCTAATCGAATTCCACGCCGCCTCCAGCGAGAAGGGGCTACCGTCCCAAATGGTTCCACCCCCATGAGCATACGTTATGCCTTTTACATATTGCATCCATTTCCACATCTCACTGGCATAGGATGGGATACCGGTGTAATTCGCACTAGCAAGCGTACGGTACTTGGCATGGAGGAACGACGCCTGCAGGGAGTTGTTCGCTCCAAACCTTGCCCATAGCTTGCAAGCAAAGGCCAAACAAATGTCTTTAAGGTTACGGAGACCAAGGCCTCCCTCATATTTGGGACGACAAATAGTATTCCAGGAAATCCAGTGATGGCATGAGGAGCCTTCGTGCATCCCCAGAAGAACACGGAAACCAAGGACTGGTAGGAGCGAAAGAAAGCGGTCGTGGGAGTCATAGCTGCAATAAGGACGAGTTTTCCAGTCTGGGAAATGAGGGAAGCGTTCCACTGAATAATCTTGCCCCTGACTTTATCGGTGAGGGGATCGAAGATGGCCTTTAGCTTCCTACCACGGTAAATAACAATTCCCAGATATGGAAGATAGAGATTGGCCACATTAAAGAGTTGTGGACTCAATCCAAGAGGACCTAATCGCAGAATGATATTTTGCAGCCACGAAGCAACTTTTAGTAGAGTTTACGAGTTGCCCCGAGCTACTCTCATACTGATGAATAAAAGCAAGAAGGGACCGGACTGAATGACGAGAGCCATTCGTGAAGATGATGATGTCATCAGCGAAGGACAAGGAACAGATAAGCAGGCAATGCCTAGGATGTTGAACCTATGAAGCTGCCCTGCTATCGTCAGGGAGTGAATCCAACGAACAAATACTTCAGTAGTGGTGATGAAGAAGGAGGGGTACAAGGGGTCACCCTACCTCAGACCTCTCCCGGATCTGAAATAACCAGATGCAGAAACATTGATGTGGACGAAAACCAGCAGTTGGAGATGAGCCTCCAGACCACATCGATAAATGGTTTAGGAAAACCAAAAGGCCTAAGAACCTTAATGATAAAGAACCAAGACATGCGATCATAAGCTTTAGCCATATCAAGATTAACGACCACATTAGAGCCATGAACCTTCTTATCTAACTAACAGATCAGCTCCTGGGCTAGCAGAACATTATATGTAATCAAACGTCCTTTCACAAACCCGGCCTGAGAAGAAGAAGTAATGAGCTAAAGAAACGGTGCTAACCTCAAGGTTAAGACCTTAGAAATGACCTTGTTAGAGAAGTTACAAAGACTAACCAGTCTGAAGTCCCCACAAGAGATAGGCTGATCACATTTTGGGATTAAGACCAGGTTGGTCGAGGTCTAACCCGCTGGGAGGCCTGCTCCAGAGAAAAAGGACTGAATTGCAAGACAAAGATTATCTTGAATAATTGGCCACACTGCTGCGAAAACTCCATTGAAACCGTTCGGCCCACTCGCACTGTCTTTACTCCGTGAAAATACGCAAGCGCGTATTTCTTCCAAGGTAGGCGGTGCGACTAGGTTGGCGTTATCTGACGAAAGTATGAGTCTAGGGATGCAGGCCAACGAGGAAGGGTCAGAAGCAGGAACAGAAAGAGTGCTAGGGAAAGACTAAAATGGGAAAGAATAGCTTCTTTGACTTCAAATGGAGTCGAGGCCAAAGAATGATCAGATCTATGGATCTATCGAATAGTAAAGAGGTTGTCCTTCTTATGGATAGACGAATGGAAGAATTTGGAGTTCATATCTCCATCTACAACCCACTTGATCCTAGCCTTCTGGCGAAGATGATCTTGCTCGATACGAAGTTCCGAAGAGAAGGCAAGTTGAACCACCGCCCAAGCCTCCATGTTGGCAGCATTGGGAGCTTCATCAAAGGAAGCTTCTGGCAAAATAAGAGTTTCTTAAGCCTTTCTAACATGGTCGAAGACATTCTTGAAGACTAGGAGATTCCACGCCTTCAGACAAGTCTTACGGCTTTTCAGCTTGCGAGAGAAAAACACACAAGGGGTAACAGATAAGGGAGAACTCCAAGATTCTTCGACTACTGAGTGAAGGAGTGGTGCGACCTCCACATATTATGAAATCTAAAGGAAGAAGGCCCGGAAAGGGAAAAGGGGAACAACTAAGAAGAAGGGGAGCATGGTCGGAAAAGGTACGATGCAGGTGAGAAATAGAGAAAGAGAAAGGAAGGCTAAACCAACCTTCGGTGGCAAACACACGATCGAGTCTAGACAGAATTCGGTTTGAGCCTTCTTGGTTGTTACTCCAAGTGAACACAGAACCGACGAATGAAATATCAAAAAAACCAAAGCTAATGATAAAAGAGTTGAAATGTGCAACCACCAGGCAGTTAATAGCATTTCCATCCTGCTTTTCTGCTTGGCTGGCGACAACATTGAAGTCGCCACCCAGGATAGAAACAGAGAAACCCAGGTCCGAGAGAGAGAAGAGGTCAGCCAAGAGACCAAGTCTCTCAATCCAATCACACTTAGCGTAGACCGTTGAGAATAGAAAGGAAGAAGAGAACGAGGGAAGCGAACAAGCTACCGAAAAGATATGACACGAATCGAAGATAGGACAGACGACAACATCTTTGGACGACAAAATTCAAATCTTGTCAGACACATTTGCAAGAGCACCACCGAAGCCAAGGGATAAGACAGTTGAAGATATTGCGTCCAGGCCCATAAAAGGTTCCAGAAGCGCAATAAGACAAATAGAGTGTTTCCTAATTATGCGTTTAAGGTGAGCAACCGACGCATCATTCCCAATACCCCCGCACGTTCCAAACAGAAAGGTCGCCATAAAGATCACAAGCAAAGAAAGAGAAACTAGACAGGGGGAAGGACATAGAAGAAACCATGCGCCAACTCAAATAAGGTATAGGGTATGTCGAGTATATCTGACGATATGCTCGGACACCGCTATAGAGCGCGTACGAATGGTGCGAGGGGTGCAAGTGGCCTCACGTTGGCTACGACGACGAGGGCCCGCAGGCGAGGGCCTGGAAATAGGGCGACGGCATGAGGACCGGGAGCCAACGCGAGAGGGATAAGGGTTCTTAGCCAGCCTAGACAGACGATTATTGATGATCGCTATTTCAGGCCTTACTACGAAGAAGGAGCGAAACAGAAATAGAAGACACAGAAGGCGCAGGGCAAGAAGAAACATTAATGGAAGAAAACGAAAAATGTGTGGAGTTGCTCAACAGAGCCAACCTCGGATGCTGTGTGAGCTTCACCCGAGCCGATCTGTCATCAACTTGATAGACCCGCGTAATAGGTAAAGTTCGACCGACGGAGCACAGAAAACAAGTCGAAAGCCTGAACAAGCATGAGAGGCCACTTCCCAGTAATTCGTATAGTGCACCACTGTTGTGTCCACTATACGCCTACGTGAGTGAAGCCACATATCCTAATATGTCATGGCCTCGACGGGGTGCCAATGGGGGACCCGAAAACAAAAGAATCTAACATGACACGAGTGAGTCACTAACGACATAAAGAAGGACTCGTAGTGACTTGCAAGGCAGACGAAACCCAACCAAAACGCAATGGCCCAGAAAAACCAAACCTGGCTAAGGATCTCAATCCAGTCCAGCATGCCAAAAAAGAAACCAGACACATGCCCGAAGGTGCACCAACCGATAGCTAAAACATGGCTGCCTATCCAAACGAAAAAAGGCCTGCAAAACCGAACAGGTAGCCACTGAAAAAACACCCAAACACAGCCGAAGGAAGAAACGAGAAAAGAGCACGCAGGCTAATCAACAAGAAAGGAGAATCACCTACAAAAACATGCCAGCAAATACACACATGATAAGACATTACCACATCAAGGATCGACGTAGTTATGCCAGGGAATAAACACATAGTAGTGTTAACGCTCATAGCATCACACACAAAGCCCAAAGCAACACAAAAAGAAACAGGGCGAGCAATCGAATTTAATAATTAGCTAGTGTTTAAAATATGAGATTAATTGTTAGTTAACAAGAGATTTAGCTACCGAATTTGGTTTAAGAGAAATAAGTTTCTTGTTATTTAAGTTTTCTCTCACTAGTTTTCTAGATTGACGTGGACATTATTTTGCGATAATACTAGGGTCGGACCGAGCATATTTCAAATTAGGTTCGGATTGCTTTGGAGTTTTAGGAAAAGCGCTGGGATCAGAGACGTATTCTCATATGCTATACTATTCCACTGTGTTTGTCATTCTTTGAGACTATTGGAGTTTGTGGAGACAAGTTGTTATAACTATCCAGCTTTGTTTTGTAATTCGGTACTCTAATGTATTTATATAAAATTTTATTTTTTATATAAATATTATTGTATATTATATATTATCCGTTCCGCTGTGAGTTTTTGTTCTCTCTTTTCTTTCTTTTCCCCTAACTACTTTCTGGCATTTGGTTATCCATTATGCGAATATTGTAGATGCATTAGTATCAATTTCTAAAGGTTGAAAAACAGAGTTGTTACTATACCAACTCACCTGGAATAGGCCTAAATTTCGATCTAAAAAGGCCAATCGAAACTTAAAGTCAATCTAAACGGATCATTGGTTCCTATAAGGAAATGGTATAATAGACATAACATAGCATACTAAATTGAAATCAGAATCTCACACAGTAAAAGAGATAAAATATGATAACTTAAAATAGATGTACCTTTAATTAAACCTATCTTAAATGTCGGTTACAACGCTCTCATGCAATAATAGGTACATTAATAATAATTATCCCAATATAATAATACTACCATAAATGATAACTAATAACTATGGATCCGCCATCATAAAGCTCCATCTCCAAGATATCACTAATCCAAGCATTTCCACCTACTATCCTATTTATATTTTTAAGAGGAGGGAGGTCAGAACATAATGTTCTGGTGTTGAACATCTCTTAAGTTTTAAGAAATAAATATCTCCTATAATTAGTAGTATAAATTCTTCACGATATGTCTACGCATTCAAACACACATAATCAAACATATGAGACAGACATCCTAACAGTCACTTAAGGCCTATATGTAAATCTAAGGGCGGACAACCCTACAGTCACTTAATACTCCACAAAGTAATTTAAGGGCGGGCTTACTTACAGCCAATTATTACCCCTATAAGGCAGGCTCTTCTAAGCCACTTAAAGTTATATCCTAATTTATTTAGGGTGGACATCCCTACAACCACTTAATACCCTATGGTTGACCCCTAACCACTTAAGACCTAATTCTAACGTCAACGTCACTAATAATAACTCTCCTTGTAGGTCGAGAAATAGTAACGACCACTTACTCTCAGGTATAGATAGGAACTCAATTTTATTTAAGACCCTCTTGGAGGACCCTCCTGTTACTATCTAGTTGTCCTTACGGGTGAACTCCTAGTCATTTAATAATTCCTTAGACGGTGGTTCCTTTAGGCCATTTTGTATTAACCATCCCTATGTCAACCCTTACATAGCCCCTAGATAAGAAGCGGACAACTTCCAGAACTACACTACTCATGCGCTATCGTTTTACTAGGATCATTTAATATCTTTTTAGAGTAAGATGCCAATGACCACTAAGACCTTTATTAGGGTAGGCCCAACAACTTAGCCTTTCTAAAGAATAAATGTTAGAAGAGGCCTAATGTCCTAACCACTTAATACCCAATCAAGGTAAGTTAGCCACTTAATACCTTTTCAAGGCAAACTTATTTCACACATAAATACATGTATATACACACACACACCAGCCATCTCACATTAGACCGATCACTTGTAGATGTTGGATTTGCCGGGATGTTCCGGGCAGACTTCTACTACAAGTTAGGATTAACCTCGTATCATAGTGTAATAATTATAATGACCATTGACACCTAGACCTCTCACATTAACCAATACTATTTGTAGATACTGGATATGCCGGTCGGTTCTGGGCAGGCTTCTACTACAAGTGATCTATGTGACATTAATTTTAATTAAGGCCATTAACTCAAATACATACAAATTCCTATGGGGACATTTAAATTTAAAATTTCTAACTACCTAATTTATACGCATTTAATATGCATTAATTATTACGTTAATTACACTACTAGTATATAAAAATAAATATAGGTAAATTAAACGTTTGAATTTAAACGTTCTTAATTCGTTGAAATGTCAATCCCTAACCAAATTAAATGCATACAAGTTATTTTCCATATTTTCCCTTAATCATGGTATAAATATGCATATTAACATGTAACAATTAAAATGGGAAAACAACAATACCAACACAAAACTTACAAACTAGGTTTGATTTAATTATCTCAACAATAGAAGATAAACAAAGTGCCATATATCCAATATGTATAATTCTTATTTTGGATCAGATTCATTTTTTGTGTGCGTTTGTATGTAAAACATTAATACCTGAATATTTTGTAAACAATACGTCCAAATACTCTATTTAGAAAAATATAGATTTAAACCTATTCAAATCTACAATCAGTCCAAGTCTTAACCTTTTATAACAAAACTGTACATATTAGTTTACAAAATAATGAAATGAGAAAGCTCTGACCAATATAGAGAATTACACAACACCAATATGTTTCTCTTTTATTATTTCAACAATACAAACCCGCATGTACAAACAGATTGACCATTTTTGCAAAGATATCTTTTAAATTCCAGAATATAAATCTAAATCTAATCCTAAATCAGAATATAGTAAAGAAGAAATATGGATTAAGGATTTAAAAGAAAACCAAAAATTTTCTCTGGAATTTCTAATGGCAGAATGGATACGTGAAGAAAAAATAGAATAGGGTTTGGAAGAGGGTAGGTGGGTGGTATATATAGTTGTATGTGTAAATAAGGACAATATGATTTATAAGATTAAATCCTGACTGTCCGTTGTATGCAACTGTATATAAAACAACCCAAAACACAAGCCAAATCCCCTTGCTCCATCAAGGCGGTCGACCATCCAAAAGGAGGGCGTTCAACCCCTTCGGTCAACATTCGTCCAGGGAATTTATTTCCCTCGCTAATTGGTCAGGTAATTTAAACATTTATTAATAGATTGATTCCTTTCGTTTGCTAGATTATTTTGTCCCCTCTTGTATATGATATATACATACAATTTGAACTTTCGTGGAATATTTTTTCAGCCAATTAATAGGTAATCAAATTTCGTATATTTATTGATTTCAGTCGAATTTCAAACGTTGTGTATAAATAGTTTACGTACAAGTATTTTATTGACAACTTTTTCATATAGACTCAGTTTTCAGCAAACTATATATGAAAACGGATTAGAATCTCGCCACAAATACAACTATAATATTTTTGTGGTCAAATTCTTAATTGTCCAAAATCTTATTTTTCAACCTACTAATATTTTATTAATTTATTATTGTTTATACTTAATTTAATCATCTATGTCTATTTAGGGTATATTTTACTGGTTGTTACATTCTTTCCACTGAAAGAGATTTCGTCCAGAAATCTTTCTGATGGAGCAAAAACAAAACCTGCTCTAACAAACATGTTATGCATCCAAGTTATTTATCATCCAATAAACATCCATAACTCGACGTGATTATGCACTATAGACTTGCTATAGTGAGCTCAGTCGTTGCGTGTATGT
This sequence comes from Allium sativum, assembly GCA_030737875.1. Taxonomy (NCBI): domain Eukaryota; kingdom Viridiplantae; phylum Streptophyta; class Magnoliopsida; order Asparagales; family Amaryllidaceae; genus Allium; species Allium sativum. The sequence goes on along the minus strand of CM060916.1, from coordinate 1,029,779,440 downwards.
GTAGTAAGTGATGCTGAATGTATGCAAAACATTCTAATATGCATATAATTTCTACATGAGTGCTTAGTGCATTTGTGTTGCAAACATCTCCAACCATCCAATCAAGCACCCACAACGCAACCATATAATCCTAAATTTTCAAGAAAGGCTACAAACCTTTGAATTTTCATATTTATTCTCGAATTTTCTCCTTATTGTACTCGAACCTATCTAACTAAATAATGCAGAGTCTTGAAATCCTATGCTCCAAAATATCTGTGGTGGCACAAGATTTCTAAGGTTCCGTCTTCATCCTCGATTCTTGATTAGGCCCTAACAAGATTCGTTGTACTCTGAAGGTATCTTATCAAACATAAAACTGTTATGAGCTCCTATCCTTAATAATATCTTTTATCCCCTAACCTAGGGAAAGCCCAAAATATAATATCGACTCTTTACCTAATCAAATTAGACCCCTCCCCAAAGTCTAACCACAAATTTGGTTTGAGTAGAAATTTGTCAATGGTTATTCTGTCAACACTTCGGTATTTTAGATGGCCTCCTTGAAATTCTTTCAGAGCATCCACTAATTACCAAAAAGATAACAACGCTAGTCCTAAAAAGATAAATATTATTCCTATTGTCTAAAAGATCCAAGATGCAACTCTTCCCCTTATTCCCAAAGCTCTGGTTGTCTTCAGTTTGTCCTTTAGTCTTCGAATGAGAGGAAATTCAATAATTTAAAATTTTCCTAAACCAATTTTTCTAAAACTAATGTTCTAGTTTATACTAATAACTAGAATATATTGCTATTCTCCAATTTGCTGGAACTTAAATTCCACTAAAGGTCTTTTGCTATAATTTCCATAAATTTGCCCAAACATTGATATTGACATATTTAAAATTACAAGGAATGAGTAAGAACAGATAGTATGATCTACGTGTTAATACATAAAATTACACATCACATCCTTTCATTTTTCATGTATATTCCTTGTAATTCAAAGTATAGTACTTTTTGTGAAAAACAACAAAAGGACTAATTTATAAAAATTAAATAAATACCCTTAAGCAAACTAAATACGGTCATATTCAAACTAGAATGACTAATACAAATTCAATGCTTAAGCATATTCCTTATTCTCAGCCCTAAGTTCTAATTCTTAGGGATGAAATTTTCTAAGGCAAAACTTTTTCTTTACTAAATATTCCAAAAATCACCAGACCATACACCTCATTGTAGGCTACAACTCTAATTTCGTTATTAATTTTCAAATCCCATAGATGGTAGATCTCTAAGTTAAGTATTACGATGAATTCCTCTCTTACTCATTTAGCTTATAATTTAGTAAGGGCTACAAATCTCAACATAATAGGCATAAATAGTGTAACAACCTGGAAAATCAGAACCAATTTGAAATTTTTATTTTGGCAATTTTAGCATATTTTGAATATTTAAAATCGTTTATTTTAAATAATAACGACTAGAAATTTATTTTGAATAGAAATAGAAGTAAAATTTTATTTTAATTATAAAATGGATTAGAAATGGCGTGGCAGTTTGAAAATTCGATTACAAACTTTAACTGAATGTACAAGATTCAAAATAAATCGGATTTCAGTAAAACCAGAAATATTTGAATCTATTTAATTATATCTTTCTAATGGATGTGAAAAATTGAAATTAAATAACAGGAATTAAAAGTTATGGCTAGTTAAAAATTCAGAATAGTCGCTATGAAATTTAATTATATTTTAAATTAAATAAAGCCCTTAAAAATTGTCATTTTGCAAACGACCTCCGTTTTTTATGAGACCACTTTTATTGGATCCGAAATATCAAATTATTGCTAGACTCCAAAATTCATAATTTTTGGAATTAATATGTGAGTATGACAAAAGAAAACGCGTTTTGACAGTTTCAGTCAATTTGGATCGACCAGAAAATGGTCATTTTTCAAACGGTCTCCAAATTTGATGAAATTAGTTTTGTTAGGACCGTATCGTCAAAACAAAGCTAGAAATAATTTTTTTGGAATTTTTAGGGTCAGTATGTGGCCCCGGTAAATTAAATTGTATGTTTAAAATTCAAAATATAGATTTATATTTTAATTTATACGGAAACTGATCGAAACAGCCTAATTGGCATACGGGTCATATCCCATTGTGTTCATAATACGGGTAATTAGCTCGGGGTGACAATCGTTGGGTCTCGTTTGGAGGTCGAACAAAAACGTCACCTTTTGGGGACAATTAAAAATAATATAAATTATTATATAAAAGGTTTCCCCCCTTTCCCTCCTCCACATCGTTCACGACAGGAATAAAAAAACCTAAAACCTAATCGCGCCACTGCACCACGCAGTAGCCACCCACCGCAGCCAGGGACCCTCCCACTCACCGCACTGCCACCGGCGTGAGCCACCGCACCCCTCAGCCCCCTCCTCCGTTCAAATCCGCCTCCAAAACCCTACCGCGCCAAAAATCGACCTGTCGTCGCCACCAACGACCTGCCGCCGCCACCTGAGCCAACCTCCGACCATCTCCGACCCCACACCACCCTCCTCCGCCACTTTAGCATGTCATGGGGCCCCCACAAAGAAAAAGGGGTAAATAACATTTAATTTTATTTTCAGTTTTTTTATATATAACATTAACAATATAAAGTTAGGATTTTTTTACAATATGAAGAAGTGATCTTTATATACATGACAACAATATAAAGAATGTGATTTTTATATGAATGGTAGGGATATAAAAAAAATATGACTTTTATTTAAATAACTTTTTTTTAAAATATGATTTTTTATATAAGTAAAGCATTATAAAAATATGATTTTTAGCATTATAAAAATATGGTTTTTATTATATGAATAGCAATATAAAAATGCGATTTTTATATAAGTTGTAGTTAAATAAAAATTCAATTTTTATATATATATGATAGCTAGATAAAAATATGATTTTTATATATACAATGGAGATATAAAAATATGATTTTTACATATGTGGTAGAGATACAAAAATGTGATTTTTACATATATAGTAAAGATATAAAATATGATTTTTATATAAAAAAACCTTTAATGAAAAAAAGTTGATTTTTAGTTATATGAAAATTCGATTTTTAGTTATATAAAAATTCGCTTTTTAGTTATGTAAAAATATGATTTTTATATGAAAAACTGATTTTCAAGAATGCGACTTTTAATATATAAACATTGTATTAAAAATGTGATTTTTACTATGAACAGCGTGAAAAAGATTGTGTTGGAATTTCCGGCAAATCCAGACTATTCAGAAATTCAGAAATAAAGCACAATGGAGTAGAAACTAAAGGTGAGAACTCCTCACTCTGATTATTTTTTAGTTAAATATCTACTAGGATGCAGACGGTGCTTAGTGGCACCCGACACCTTTGTTTGAAACCATGGATGTTTGCTTGTTTGTTTTGATTGATTCATTTGTTTAAATTTGGTTTGGGATGTGATTGGAATTTGTTTGAATTTGGTTTGCTTATGGCATGAGCTAGTATTAGGCGAGGGATAAGGATAGACCTTATTTCGGTTCTAGTATCGTGCCGTTATGCTGCCGAAATTTTCTGAAATAAAATGTGTTAGTTAAAAATAACATTTTTAATGTGATTATGAATTAAATAGAATATTCAGGTGTTGAATAAAATGTTTGAACAATAAAAATATTTTTATTGTATGTATGAGTTATATATAATATTCATATACAAATTGGACGATTTGTTTATGAACACTCATTTAACTGATATGGATTGGGACGATAAATTTTACACATTGCCCAATTGCACAAACAAGATTCAGTATTTGTTGGTTGAACCCCCACACGGGTATTGGGATGATATATTACATACGCTAGTCCCAATTGTTTAGTTGTATGTTAATCAATTGGTTAACAGACTGTTGTAAGCATCAATTATTTATATTCAATGCTTATGCAGTTGTGTAATGCACTCTAGATGATGGTTGATTGTTTATCATTGTTGATATATACGTGTGTTGTATGAAATCCATATAAATTGAATTATATGGTAGTTGATTGGGTCTGATTCCAATTTTAAAATAACGAATATTTTATGATAATATCCAATAAAGAATAAAAATGTGGATTTGATGTATGATTTTGGATGGACACGAAAATAATTAAATATATGAAGTCGTGTTGAATAGTTATGCCTATTTTGATGCGAATGATATTTATATCGATTTTATTTATTTTTATAATGAATATCGAAACGGAAATTATTTCAAAATCAGATATTTTGAAAATATTATCATCTAATTATAATGGTATAGAATATTCAATTTTGGTTTAAAATTGAAAGGGAAGTTGGAATCGATTTTAAAACGAATTTATAAAATACATTTTGAATGAAATATATATATATATATTAATGGCTTGAATAGAGCACGTCGCGCTGCGACCATTCGTGAATTTCGACCATTGACTTCGAATTGACATTACAGGAGATCTGACCATCGGATTCTCCTAAAACCGAAACCATTGGGTTTGTACCGAAAAGAGCTTTCCAACGAATACAAGAGATTTGAAATCTAATGGTTAGATTTGGAATTATGTCCAAATCAAATTTGAAAAAAGGTCGCTATGAATGCAGTTCGGTGGCCGTTAGTGGAAATCGACTGTACGGGCCTTGATAAAATGATTAAAAATATTAATAATTTGTGTAAAATCATAGTAAACGATTTAGAAAGAATTGGGATGAAAAATTGTATATTTGAAAAGATCAAAATGTATTTTTATCAAAACGAACTAGTTATGAACTTGAATTATAATCCAATTATTTTTTTAATAATATAAATTATATTGAGAATGAGTTTTAATATAACCAGAATTTCCAATTTATGAATTGGAATGGATTTGAATCGAAATTATCTTCGGAATATTTCGATATTGGATTCCATGACTATACGGATATTGTGGAGGAATTTGGAAGATATATATATATCGTTATTCCCAATACGATACTGTAACAACCCGAAAATCTGGGCCAGTTTGAAATTTTTATTTTGGCAATTTTAGCGAATTTTAATTATTTGAAATGAATTATTTTAAATAATATCGACGAGAAATTTATTTTGAATTGAATTCGACGTATATATTATATACGTCGTCGTTAGAATATAAATAATTATATATAATTATAAATAGAATTGAAAATGGCGCGGTAGTTCGATAATTCGATTTCAAACTTCAATTGAATGTGCCGGGTGCAAAACAATCCGGATTTTAGTAAAACCAAAAATCATAGGATCTAATTGATGATATCTTTCCAACGAATCCGAAAAATCGAGATTTCATAGCGGGAATCAAAAGTTATGTCCAGTTGAAAATTCTGAATAGTCGCTATGGAATTCAGGCCCTTAAAAATGGACATTTTGCAAATGACCTCGGATCTCGACGAAACCAGTTTTGTTGGGTCCGCAGTGTCAAATTATTGCTAGGTTTTAAATTTCATAATTTTTAGAATCAATATGTGAGCGTGGCAAAGGAAAACGCGTTTGACCGGTTTTAGTTGATTTTAATCGACTGGAAATTGGCCATTTTTCCAACGGTCTCAGAATTTGACGAAACTAGTTTTGTTAGGACCGTATCGTCAATACGAAGCTAGAAAATATTTTTCTGGAATTTTTTTGAGTTAGTATGTAACCCCAGTAATTTGAAATGTACGTTTAAAATTCAATAAAGTGATTTAAATGTAAATTCAACGGAAACTGATTCAAACGATCGAATCAACCACGAAACATATCCCATTGTGTTCGGAATGAGGGTAATACGCTATGGACGACAGGCGGTGGGCCTCGTTTCGAGGTCGTATGAAAAAGTCAACTTTAGGTTGAATTAAATAATTAAATAATAATAATAAAAAAACTCTCCTCCCTTTATCTTTCTGCCCCTCCCCCCCCCCCCCCGTTCGTTTCATTTCAAAAAAAAAAAAGGAGAACGCTGCTCCAGATCGACGGCCGCCTCCCACCCCCCCCCCTTCCCATCGCCGGCGACCGCCCACCCCACCGCCGCCCCTCCTCCCTCCAGCCCCTCTTCCCCGATTCAAACCTCCCCAAATCGGCAGAACCGTGACCCCCCTCACCCATCACGCCACCACAAATCCACCGCCACTCAGGCAAAGCCGCACCGCCCCTCAGCTGCCCAGACGCCGCTCTGGCGAACCCTCCCCCCTCCACGTTCCCCCTCTCTCCAATTCAAAGTTCAAGCCCTTAACCCCAAAGCCCCCGTACCCTAGCGCAAATCGACCGCTGCCACCAGTCCTAGCAGCGCTAGCAACCGGCGTCGCGCGAGCTCCGACCTCCTCATCCTCCCCTTCGTCAATAGTGAGTTTGAGGTTGTTTTATCATATAAAATCTGAGATTTTTACTAGATAAAGTTAAGATTTTTCTTACATAAAGTTTAGATCTTTGATTAGGAATAGGATTTTTATCTTATTTATGAACAAGGATGGATTTTTATTTATGAAAAGGTTTAGTTTTTATATGATAGAATTAATAAAAATATAATTTTTAAATGGCGTAGAATATAAAAGTTTGATTTTTATAAAGGTAGCGATATAAAAATATAATCTTTTATATATGTATAGCAATAAAAATTCGTTTTTTTTATATAGGAGGTAGCGATGAAAAGATTATATTTTTATAAGTGAAAAGTTGGATCTTTTAAAAATAGAATGACGAGGTTTTTAGAAATATATAAACATCATATTAAAATTGTGATTTTTAATATGAACAGCGTGAAAAGGATGGCGTAGGAAGTTTGGGCAAATCCAGACGGTTCTGAAATTTCAGAAATATAGAATGGTGGAGTGGAACCCCAAGGTGAGAACTTCTCACCTTTCAATTTAAATTTTCTAGTTATATATACTAGGATGCAGACGGTGTTTAGTAGCACCCGACACCCGTCATCCACAGACCATGGATGGCTTGTTTGTTAAATTGTTTGGTTGAGTAGTTAGTTAGAATATTTGATTGAATAGAATTGTTTGGTGAAATGAAATTGATTTGATTGATGTGCGAATGGCGTGGGCCTTCACTAGACCGGGGATAAGGCTAGGCCTCGTCCCGTTTCTAGTATCGTGCCGTTATGCCGCCGAAATTTTCTAAAATATGTTAGAAATATAAAAATAACTTTTTTTTGAATAAATGAACCGAATAGAATCTTCATAGGTTGAATAAAATGTTTTATCGTTAAAAATATAATTTTTAACGTGAATGTGAATAAATAAATATTCATTTACAAAACGGACGGTTTGTTCATGTACACCTATTTGAAGGACATTGATTGGGACGATAAATTTTACACATCGCCCAACTGCACAAATAAAATATGTGTTTGATTGTTTGAAACCCCACACGGGTGTTAGGATGAAATTTGAAGTTCACTCATCCTGATTGATTAAATATGTCGATCGATCGATTGACAGGCTGTTATAAGCGTTAGATATTTATATTTGATGCTTATACAGTGTAGTGCACTTTGGTTGATGGTTGATTATTTTTCAATACTATTATATACATGTGTTGTATGAAATCCATATAATTAACTTTATATGGTAATTGATTGGGCCTCATTCCAATTTGAAAAATAAAGAACAATATAAAATAAAGGTTCATGTGTTGACAGTACTCATCCATTGAGATTGGTCATGTGTTGAACGAAATATTTTGATAATAACAACTATTTTGAAAAAGAAATATTTGAAATAGAATATTTGAAAATAGAAATTTATGAAGCCGTGTTGATTAGATTGACGCCATTTAGACGTGAACGATATTTATATCGATTTTATTCGATTTCGAAATGAATTGAATATACAACGATTTCGAAATGAGTTGAATAGATAACGATTTCGAAATGAATTGAATATATAACGATTTCGAAATGAATTGAATATATAACGATTTCGAAATGAATTGAATATATAACGATTTCGAAATGAATTGAATAGATAACGATTTCGAATTGAATTGAAAACGAATTCGAATTGAATTGGAAACAAATTGAAATGAATTCAAATTGAATTGAAATTTGAATTGAATAGAAATGAATTTTAAAACGAAATTATAAAGAAGAATTCAATTTTGATTTGAATTGAAATGGAAGTTGAAATTGCTTTTGAAAGGAATTTAAAACTATTTATATAATTCGTTTTAAATAGAAATCGACGAAATATATATTATATATATTATATATATAATATAATGGCCTGAATAGAACGTGCCGCGCCGCGGCAGTTCGTGAATTTCGACCATTTATTTCAAACGGACATTACGAGAGATCCGACCGTCGGATTCTCCTAAAACCGGAACCGTTGGGTTCGTATCGAAAAGAGCTTTCTAACGAATGTTAGAAATTTGAAATCTAACGGTTGGATTTGGAGATACGTCCAAATCAAATTCGAAAAAGGTCGCTGTAAGTGCAGTTCGATGGCCGTTGATGGAAATCGACTGTACGGGCCTTGATAAAATTATTAAAAATAGTAATAATTTGTGTAAAATCATAAGAAATGATTTGAGAAGAATTGGGATGAAAAACTCCATATTTGAAAAGATAAAAATAGATTTTTATCGAAATGAACTAGTTTTGAACTAGAGTTAAGATCCTATTTATTTTTAAATAAATAAATTGAGTTTAAAAAGGGTTTTAAAAATAACCAGAATTTCCAATGATTGCATTGGAATGGATTTGAATCGAAATTGTCTTCGGAATATTTCGATGTTGGATTTCGTGATTATACAGATGTTGTTATGGAAATTTGAAAGATATAGATATATATATCGTTATTTCCAATACGATATCTGTTGGTCATAGAATTTGATATTGAATATAAGCCGATATATTTTCTATTCAGAGCCTTGTATTTAATATCAAATGTGATTTGGGTTTGTCGTGAATGGTGTCTTCATTAACACTGTTCTTGAATCCAGTTGAGAAAAAGATTGAATCTTTTTATTTAGATTTAATGAAGTGTACCAATTAAATAATATTTAATTGGAATTGAATTGATATTGATTTTTGGGTTTATCGTGAACAGTGTTTTAAATAACACTCGTTCTTTAACCCGATAATCAATGGAATGTGACTTTGGGTTTATCGTGAACTGTGTTTTAAATGACACTGATTCTTTAACCCAGTCAATGATTAAAACTAAGTGGAGTTTTAATGAATCTTTAATTAGATTGAAATGATCGAAAATGGAGTACCACCAGTTTTGCTCCAGGCGATAGTTAAATTTTTAATTAGATTTGAACGTGAAATGGTAATTGAATTTACCGATAACACTGTGGTGTTAGAGATGAAGTATTACCAGTTTTACTTCATGGGATAAATAGGTTGGGATTGGGAAATTAAAACAAATGATTACTTCGGTAAGTTTCGTTAATCCCGACTAGTTGAATCGAAATTCAAAATTAGATTAAAGAATAAATTCAAGAAATTTATCTTTGATAAAATTAATGGGAACCTTTCCCTATGAATGTGAAATTCAGAAACTAACTGTCGGTTAGCTAAGCAGAATGGTTTCCTGGATATTGATCTGATGTTGGTTTCGGCCTTCGGGGTTAATATTTGGGGAATTATTCTCTTGATTAATTTACGGTTAGTGACTGATGAATTGGAATGAGGCGTATGTTGTGTTTGTGTAACACTTATTTAAAATATACGCGAGTTATTCGGAAAGACCGGGTTTATCCCATTCTGAATAACTGATACGACGATAAGTCGAAGATGAAGACGATGGTCGAAGACCGGAAGTCTTCATGTCGTTTGGGTGATTACTGATGATCTTGATTGGGCTGTACACCCAAGAAGATGGAAACAGTTGGTTATCGTCCAGACGTACTTGGAGATCGATGGATATGCGGGGTACTAGGTGCCTCCGGTTTCGTTCAGACCCAGAACGGACTTGTAAATGGACTGTGTGTCTGACATTGGATTTTAGTCCGTGCGATTGATCTCTACTAAATATATATCTGTTTGGCGGCGGAGGATTTATTCTCTTGCTTAACGCCCTTCTCTGAGACGTACGAGCTCAGGGGTTATATATTGATGGATATCAAACGCATGGAGTGCATTGCCTGTGTGGCATGCTAAGATGCAAATGATCGAGGCTTCTGTTGAAAAGCAAAGTCTTTTGATGATGATCAAAGCACGGCCTTTGTGGCGTAGCTTTGTGTAACGTTTACTTCGCGAGTTTCGCACCCCGATTGTGAACCAAAAACGGGAGAGGACCTCAGGGAGGGCATGCGTTTCTTTCTAGCTAGGGTGGTGTCAGTGACCTACCAGCCCTGACATTTATATACTTTTCACCTGTGTGGTTGTTGCTGTTGCGAGGCGCCTCGGTTAGATCGGACGATCCGGGTCCGATGGAGCCATTCGTTGGCTCATTTACGCCCCAAAGGGCGGAGAAACGTATTGTTCAGGCACTATAATCCACATCGGTGGACCGGCCCTGTCGCTCCAAGGGGCAGTTGCGGCTGTTCCGGAGACATGGGCTAGATTGTCTCGAAGACGGTGAGGACGATCCCTGGCCTCGGTTCATATATGGAAATCCAATTTCCAAATACGTGACTTTGCGATTTTGATTGTATAACCTATATATGGCGACATAGTGGTATGGGGCATTCATGCCGCCTATGATTGATACTTATGATTTAAAGTCGTTTTATACACTATGCACTTATAATAGTATCAAATGATTTCTTTTAAACGTATCAAGCATTCTTTGGCTGTTATAAGGGAAAACCCTATCCCCCGGCTTGCGTTGCATTGTGTGATAGGACCTGGGTCTTATAACCGCTTCATTTTTCTTTATTTAGCATTGCGCTGTTGGTTTTATGCACTGGTATTCTTGGGAGGAAACCCGTTCCGTGTTATACGGCGTGGTCCCTTGATTTACCTAACTTTAAAATAAAGATTAACTGTTTTAGTTCTCACACCAGTCACATAACTGACCTGGAGTTTATTGTTTTAACCTAAACTCTGGGTGCCCCTATTTTGACACGGGCAGCTAGTAGTTTTGGTTTTGCAGGTTTATATTCACAGGATCCTGGTTTACAGCTGGAACGATATCCGGAAAGCTTTGTATCCGTATATCTCTTCTAGTTGTGTATTGTATTATTTTCCGCTGCTATGTATTTAAATGTAATTTAAATCTCTGATATTTCTGTGTAATATTCATTTATACTCTGTATATTCTTGTAATCTGATGTATTGTTGTAATATACAATGAAATGTTCTTTTGTTTGCGTTCTGTTGTGGCTTGTTCTCGAACTATCCGACGCTTTCCTTTATGTGGAAGTTACGGGTTTTTACAGATACTTGTTGATTTCAGAATTTGATATTGAATATAAGCCGATATAATTTCTATTCAGAGCCTTGTATTTAATATTAAATTGGATTTTGGGTTTATTGTGAACAGTGTCTTAAATAACATTGTTTTTAAACCCAGTTGAGAAAAGAATAAATCTTTTAATTAAGATTTAGTGAAAATTTCCAATTAATTAATATTTTATTGGAATTGAATAAATGGATTGTAATTTTGGGTTTGTCGTGAATGGTGTCTTAAATAACACTATTCTTAAACCCCGTGTGAGAAGAATAAATCTTTTAATTAAGATTATTAGAATTTCCAGTTATATTTGGTTAATGGAATAAAATGGAATGTGAATCGGGTTTATCGTGAACTGTGTTTTCAACGACATTCGTTCTTTAACCCGATTAACAGTGAAATATGATTTGGAATTTATAAATCTTTTAATTAAGATTTAGGGGAATTTTCCAGAGAAAAGTTTCCCAATTTAATAAAATAAATTGGAATGGAATGGAATTCGATTTGGTAATAATTGAAGTGAACTTCTTTGGAGGAGGACTGTTACTATATATGGAATTTTAAAGGCTTTGTCGTTATTCCATTTATATTATCGGTTGGATATGGAAGTTTATTGTAACACCCCGTAAATCAGTTAATACTAATATTCACAAATGAAAGAATAATTAATTTCAAATATAAGAATATTGGGAAACGGGCTGCGCCATTGTGTTCGTCTCGGAAAAATACGCGAAATAGAGTCCGAAATTTTGTAAATCGGAGTTCGTATGACCGAGATATGGCCTCGAGAAGTTTCACGAAAAATTCAAATTTTAAAACAGATTTCAAAAACACAGAAATGGAGGCAGGCGGAAAAACTCCCGCCCAGGCCAGGTCGACCTGGGGGTCGACTTGGGAGTCGACCTGGGGGGGCCAGGTCGACACTAGAGTCGACCTGGGTGTCGACCTCCCTGGTCGATCCCAGATGACCTGGGTGCATCTGGTTGGGTTTTCGGGCTGTGTTTTGAAGGCTGGACGAAATCTAATGGCTCTAATCTATTCTAGGGTAAATCTAATGGCCTAAATGCATCCTAACATCTATAAATAAGTGGGTAGACTCTAACCCTAAATCACTTGTAAAATTGGAGAGCTACCGACATGCCGTTGCCATGGAGTTCAGCGTAGCCGTCACAAACTAAAGAAGAAGGAGAAAGCCTAGCCTACAACTAAATCTACTCAACAAACAAATTAAATCAAAGACTCTTTCTACTTCTCTTCTTTAAATTGTGAGTATGATGATTCTCACAATGTTATTATAAAATAATTCGATTAAGTTATGAATGGATCACAAGAAAGTGATGTGAATTGTAATTGTAAATTCTATATTGTGGATCTCTTGTTATGTTATTATGTTGTCATATGTTGTAAATTATATGTTGTAAATTCTCCTATGCTATGCCATGCTATGATGAAAATTATGCTATGCTATGTTATGCTATCATGCTATGCTATGTGTAAATCATGCTATGTTATGTCATAAATCTTATATATGTTGTAGATCTCATGTTAACACATATGTTGAAATCCATATGTTATATGATAATGATATCATGTTAAGTTGTGTTGAATCGTACAAGTTGTAAAATCATGATGTTGTTATTTATGTGAATTGGATCATGTTTAAAGTTTATGTTTTTTTAAAATTAAATGGATCATGATTATGGGAATTTGCCTATTAGGTTAGGTGTACCCATATACATGAATCCACAATTTAAATTGGATCTTGAATATGGGAATTTGCCTATTAAGTTAGGTGTACCCATATGCATGAATCTATGACTAAATGAATTTTTATTATGGGAATTTGCCTATTGAGTTAGGTGTACCCATATAAACCCATATTGTTAGATTAGATGATGTTGATTCACACATGTTCCTATGCAAGTTTATGAAATTTGATTGAGATCATATTATGTGAATTATGAACAAGTGGACATCTTTAGATCCATGACATGTATAATCCTATGCAAGTTGTACATATGCAAGTTTCACCCCTTATTATGATTCATTTAGTCATATATACATGTTGTTATTGTGATAATCTCTTTTATGCTATGAGTTAGACTATTCGAGTCTAATATATATTTTGCGAATAAACGTTCAAACGTGGGGTAGGGGTAATATTAGGAATTAATAAATTGGGTGCAATTTTGTATGATTTTGCACGCCTTGAATGGATGTCCATAATTGAGTCAATTATGGACATTGTTGAATTTGGAATTAATTAATAATTCAAGTAGGGAATTATTAAAATTGGGGAAAGTGGATTATTAATAATAATCAATGCTTAGGACACGAGGTTGGACCCGTTTGTGACGTAAACATGCCCGGACCCGCCCGGCAAATCCAGTAGTCACAAATGTCGGCCCAATGTGAGAGGTCCTAGGCCCAAACTAAAGCATAACAATTGTAAAAACACGAGGTTAGACTCTTTTATGGTGTAAGACTGCCCGGACCCGCCCGGCAAATCCAGCTGCCATAAATGCCAGTCTAATGTGAGAGGTCTTTATGAGGTTATGGCCTTATTGAATTAAGAAATACTTAGCCAGATAATCATGTAAGGTGGGACATGGGGCTTAAGTAGGTGCCTTGGGTGGCATGAGGAATCTAGTGGTTGCCTTTAGAGGCATTTGAAATATGATTAGACTTAACCAAATACACATGTAAATGAACATGACTAAGTGGGTTAAGTGGATGGACTAATGGGACAAGCTTAGGTGGAATGCTTATGGGAAATAATGGGGGCCCATTTCAACCAGTATCCCAAAACGTATCTTTGTGGGCTCGACCCAAGTCGAGGACGGGACACGCATACTGGGTTTGGCTATAAGAGGCCAAAACAGGAAGCGGTGGCAACGCAAGTCCAACGGGTTTCATATGTGTGTGTGGACCCGGGCTGGTAGGTAAGACGTTGTTGCATCATGTAGGTATAAGCCGTGCATCTCCGTTATATCTGGTTGCCACTTTAGGGGAATGATACACCCCACTGTGGAGCCAGCACGGGTATCTACGAGTAGGGAGCCGATCGAAAAATGGGAAGTGGGGTACACCTAGTGGAGATAGGGGCAGGCGGCATCTATGTAGTCAACTAGGAGTACGTAAAGCCATTTAGAAAGTTTCTAAGTGAAGCTAAGTGGGATCAATCTTTAGGGTGACTGGTGTGGTGCAGTATAGTGTTTATCCTTTAGTATTTAGGAGCGCCTATAACGTTGCCTTTAGCGATTGTCTATGTCCTTAATCTGCTCTTTCATAGACATTTCCTTGTTTTCCAGCTTATGCCTTAGTCTAGTTATTTTGATAATAGTATTGTAGAATTATCATACTCGCCAGACTTTATGTCTGACCCCCTCTTTTCCATCTTCTCTTTTTTTTTTCCTCTGGTCCTCAGGCTGGGCCAAGTTCTAGTGGAGTCTAGTTGGATCGCTTATCTCTTGGAAAGCTTGGACTGCAGAAGTAAAGTCCAGCTTATTATCTTTCTTTTTAATGGCTATTTATTGTAATGGGATTATGTATTTTGTTTTTGTGAAGACGGATATTGTACTTGGTTATGATCTATGGTTTTATGATGTAACAGACATATTTAATTTCCGCTGCAATGAAATGAAGTTTTAGATTTTCAAGTGCTATTTATTATCTGTCTTGTTGTAATTTCTCTGTTCTATATTCACTTATGACCCCCATGGAAGTTAATGCATTCCCTTGGTGAGTGACATTAATGGACGTGGAGTGTTACACGTGGTATCAGAGCATAAGGTTACCAGAACAGATAAAATTTTTAGAAAAATATTTTTCTAAAGTATTTTTGGAAGAAGTGCTTTCAAAAACATGTTATTTAGAGAGAGTTTTTATGAAAAACATAGTCCCAAATAGCCATATCCTTATCTTTATCTTTCGAATTCTCCATTTTGAATCTTTCCTTTTTCGTTTCAGCATGGCTGAAGATCTTAATCTCCCAGAAGGTGTGACGGTTCCAGGGTGGTTTAGGAGATATTTGGAGGCTAGGGCCACCACTGCAGGCCCAGCAGATGCTCCTCCACCCCCAGTTGCACCCATTCCTCCTCCTCCTCGTGTTGACACTTTTGCAAAGACGTGCAAGGAATTTAAGGCTATGGGAGGAAAAACTTTTCAAGGGACTGAGACGTTTGTGGAGGCCAGAGACTGGCTTAAGGTGACTGAGGAATTGTTAGATATCTTAGAAGTGGAAGATACATGGGAGGAAAGTCCGTTTAGCTGCTTGGTTAATGAAGGGAAAGGCCTCATTTTGGTGGGAGGTCACTAACGGGGAACGTCCAGTTGATTCATGGGTGGATTTCAGACGAAGGTTTGTGGCAAAGTTTCTTTCAAGGGCAGAGGAGAATTTAAATATGGAAAAATTCCTGACATTAAAGCAAGGGAGCTTATCAGTGAAGGAATATGTCAATAAATTTAATCAGTTAGCAAGGTTTGGCTTGGAGTTGGTGAACACGCCAGAGAAGAAAGCTTTGAGGTTCGTTAGAGGCTTGAATGAACCATTGCAA
Source organism: Allium sativum (assembly GCA_030737875.1). Taxonomy (NCBI): domain Eukaryota; kingdom Viridiplantae; phylum Streptophyta; class Magnoliopsida; order Asparagales; family Amaryllidaceae; genus Allium; species Allium sativum. The sequence continues at coordinate 1,029,763,519 of CM060916.1, read as the reverse complement.
GGGTTGGCTATGACCCACATCCCTATGGGAGCCACCTTTGAAAGGCTAGTAGAAATGGCACTTATGCATGAGGATAAGGCAGTTGAAAAGGAAGGGGATCAGAAGAAACCCCAACAGCAAAATAAGAAGGGTAGTAAAAACAATAATGGCAAAGGGAAGAAGAGATGCTTCAATTGTGGGACGCCTGGCCATCTCAGCAAAGATTGTAGAAATAAAAAGAAGACTGGTTGTTTTCATTGTGGAGATCCGGGACATTTGGTGAAGGACTGCCCAAAGAAGGGGCAGAGGGCAGGATATACCTCGGGAGGACAGGTGCAGGCTCTTATGGCACCAGGGCAGGCAAGGGGGCAAGTTCAGGCTATTGCGGCCCCACTGCTGCAAGAAAGAGGTTGAACAATTTCTGTTGAAAGCTTAGTTTTTCTGTTTGATCATCCTGTCCGTACCTTATTCGATTCTGGCGCATCTCATTCGTTTATCTCTGCATCATTAGTTGAATTACTGCACTTGAACACCAGTTTAGTAGAGGATCCCTTGGTTGTTTCAAATCCAATTGGGGGTTCGGCTCATTTGACCATGATATGTTTGGATTTGAAAATCTCTATACTTAGCGTTGAATTTAGATGTGATGCTTATGTATTGGGCTTCACGGGCTATGGGATAATTTTAGGAATGGATTGGTTATCTAGAAATGGGGCCATTCTTGATTGTGAAAGGAGAGTAGTTAGGCTTGTGACTCGCCTTGGTAACACTCTCGACATCTTTTGTAATCCCATAGATTCCGTTATGCTGAGTTATCTTGAATCGCTTGACGCGTCTGTAGAGAATCAGCGATCGGTAGAGGTGGTCCGGGAATATCCGGATGTGTTTGAGGAGGTGAAGGGCTTACCTCCAAAGCGGGAGATAGACTTTCGAATTTATCTTGTGGATAATGCTAAACCCGTATCTTTGCCAGTGCGCCACAAGGCTCCTCGTGAAAGGAGTGAACTCAATAAGCAAGTGAAGGAGTTGCTTGAGAAGGGTTTCATAAGACGTAGTATATCGGAGTGGGGTGCTCCAGTAGTATTTGCTACAAAGGCGGATGGGTCCCTTAGACTTTGTGTGGACTATAGAGAACTAAACAAGCTTACTAAAAAGAACCGACACCCACTGCCGAGGATTGACGATCTCTTTGATCAGTTAGTTGGCGCCTCAGTGTTTTCGCAGTTGGACTTAGCCACTGGCTTTCATCAACTGAGAGTGGCTGAGGATAGTATAGATAAGACTGCTTTTAGGACTCCTGACGGATTCTATGAATGGCTAGTGATGCCCTTTGGTTTGACAAACGCCCCCGCATATTTTGTTGATTTGATGAGTAGGGTGTTTAGGGAGTACCTTAACAAATTCGTGGTAGTCTTTGTGGATGACATCTTAGTCTTTTCTAAGAATGAAGAAGAGCATGCCCTACATCTTAGGGAAGTGTTGGAAACCCTTCGAGCGCATAACCTTAAGGCAAAATTTTCTAAGTGTCACTTCTGGAGGAAAGAAGTACGGTTCTTAGGGCACGTGGTTTCCAAAGAAGGGATAACAATGGATCCCGCAAAGGTGGTGGCCATCCAAGATTGGAAGGTCCCTAAAAATGCAACCGAAGTAAGAAGTTTCTTGGGGTTGGCTGGCTATTATAGGAAGTTTATCAAAGACTTCGCAAAAATATCAGCTTCATTAACACGGTTAACGAAGAAGAACCTGGTTTTTACGTGGGACGAAGATTGTGACGATGCGTTCCAACGTTTAAAGAGAGCCTTAACTTCAGCCCCAGTCTTAGTGCTGCCAGACGGGAATAAGCCGTTTACCATCTATACTGATGCTTGTGGGACGGGACTTGGCGCGGTCCTCATGCAAGAGGGAAGAGTAATAGCCTATGGTGGAAGGCAGTTGAGGGTTCATGAAAAGAATTACCCTACGCATGACCTTGAGTTAGCCGCAATTGTTTTCACGCTTAAGTCTTGGCGTCACTATCTTCTTGGTGAGAAATTCGAACTGTTCACTGACCACAAATCATTAAAATACTTATTCTCTCAGAAGGATTTGAATTTAAGGCAGCAACGGTGGATGGAATTCTTAGCCTCCTACGATTTTGAAATAGCATATACCCCGGGCAAGGGTAACGTGGTAGCAGACGCCTTAAGTAGGAAAAGGTTGTCCTTGAGTCCGTTGTTTGTTGAACGACGAAGCTTAGAATTCATCTCCATGTTTGACTTTAGACCCTCCGTTGACCTAGTACCTGGTTTGTTAGCATCCTTGGAGGTTAGACCGACACTTCTAGGACGAGTTGGTGAGGCACAGCAAGACGACCCACAGTTGGTTGAGGTAGTAGAAAAGCTCAAAGGAGGGGAGTCGTCTAGCCATCTTCGTAGGTATACTCTAGACGATAAGGGTTGGTTACGAAGGGATAATAGACTTTGTGTACCACAAGACGAAGACTTAAGGAAGGCCATTCTTGATGATGCTCATCGCTCAAAGATGACCATTCATCCCGGCGGAGACAAGATGTACAAAGATATGAAGTGGGTTTTTTTTGGGCCGGTATGAAAAAGGATGTGGCCGAGTACGTCGCTAGATGTTTGGTGTGCCAACGAGTAAAAGCGGAACAAAAGAAACCCGGTGGGTTGCTTCACCCATTGGAAGTTCCACTATGGAAATGGGAAAGCGTCTCAATGGATTTTGTGGATGGATTACCAAGATCAAGGAAGGGTAGTACGGGGATTTGGGTTATAGTAGATAGACTTACTAAGAGCGCCCATTTTATTCCCGTGAAAAGTAAGAGGACTGCTCCGTGGTTGGCTTCTGTATACATTAAAGAGATAGTTCGTTTGCACGGTATTCCTTCTAGTATAGTAAGCGACCGTGATCCCATCTTCACTAGCGAATTTTGGAAGAGTTTACAAGAGGCGGTAGGGACTCAGCTATGTTTGAGCACCGCATATCATCCTCAGACGGACGGCCAGACCGAGAGGGTGAATCGTATTCTAGAGGATCTTTTAAGGCTTTATATCCTATACTTTGGGGGTACATGGGAAGATCACCTTCCGTTGGTAGAATTCGCATATAATAATAGCTTTCAGTCTAGTATTGGCATGGCACCTTTCGAAGCTCTTTATGGAAGGCCTTGCCGTTCGCCTACATGTTGGTGGGAATCTACCGATAAAATCCTACTTGGGCCCGATATGGTTAGGGAAACCTCGGAGAAGATTGATTTGATTCGAAGGAGGATGAAAGCAGCACAAGATAGGCAGAAATCGTATGCTGATAAGAGGAGGACAGATCTTGAGTTTGACATTGGGGACATGGTTTTTATCAAAGTATCTCCGTTACGGAATGTTGTTCGCTTTGGGTCCGTTGGGAAATTAGCGCCAAGGTTTGTAGGGCCGTTTCCTATAAAAGACAGGATTGGGAAGATGGCGTATAGGGTGGAGTTGCCTGAGAAACTTAGTGGGGTACACGACGTATTCCATGTATCACATTTGAGGAAGTGTTTGCACAAGACCGCGGAGGTGGTAGAGCCGAGCTTGCTTGAAGAGGTGGAAATAGAGCGTGATGCAACAATTAGACGAGCTCCTACATGCATTCTTGGGTCGGAGATCAAAAAGTTGAGGAATCGAGAGGTCAGACTAGTTAAAGTGCAATGGGGAGATGATGAGAGCAACGCTACTTGGGAAACAGAAGAGAAGATGCGTTCATTGTACCCTTTTCTTTTTGAGGGTATGTCTTTTAATTTCCCCTTTATCGCTTAGCTTATCTTATCTTATCTTTAGTATGTCCTCTCATTAGTATCTTTGACCTTTAGTTAGGATAATCCTATGGTTGAAACATGTGTTTGAGACATGTTATGTATGATGGATGCAAAATGGATGCAAGTGTTTGCTAGTGGTTGCTCGTGAATGCATATATACACACACTTTAGGCACTAGATCGGCTCAGTCACTACATATTGCATATTGCATAAATGAATGTATTTAGTATAATGGATGTATAATGGTTGTACCATCGTATAGATGCTGCATTCGGTTGAATGGATGTGCACGCATATAGAAGTAGTATGTAAGCAATTAGGATTTTTTGTATACATAATGGATGCATGGCACTATCATGAATTGCATCAAGGAGGTCAACTGAATCAGTGGACCGCCTGATTTTGCATTAGATATGGACATATACACACACTATGCATTTAAACATAAAAGCATTAGAAGTCTATAAGGACAGTGGATGCCAGTGTTTGATGATTGAGTAGATGGTCGATTGGATGTTAGGTTAAACATTCTTCTTGACTTGAAGATTTCGGGGTCGAAATCCTTTAAGGAGGGGAGAATGTAACACCCCGTAAATTAGTTAATACTAATATTCACAAATGAAAGAATAATTAATTTCAAATATAAGAATATTGGGAAACGGGCTGCGCCATTGTGTTCGTCTCGGAAAAATACGCAAAATAGAGTCCGAAATTTTGTAAATCGGAGTTCGTATGACCGAGATATGGCCTCGAGAAGTTTCACGAAAAATTCAAATTTTAAAACAGATTTCAAAAACACAGAAATGGAGGCAGGCGGGAAAACTCCCGCCCAGGCCAGGTCGACCTGTGGGTCGACTTGGGAGTCGACCTGGGGGGGGGGGCAGGTCGACACTAGAGTCGACCTGGGTGTCGACCTCCCTGGTCGAGCCCAGGTGACCTGGGTGCATCTGGTTGGGTTTTCGGGCTGTGTTTTGAAGGCTGGACGAAATCTAATGGCTCTAATCTATTCTAGGGTAAATCTAATGGCCTAAATGCATCCTAACATCTATAAATAAGTGGTTAGACTCTAACCCTAAATCACTTGTAAAATTGGAGTGCTACCGACATGTCGTTGCCATGGAGTTCAGCGTAGCCGTCACAAACTAAAGAAGAAGGAGAAAGCCTAGCCTACAACTAAATCTACTCAACAAACAAATTAAATCAAAGACTCTTTCTATTTCTCTTCTTTAAATTGTGAGTATGATGATTCTCACAATGTTATTATAAAATAATTCGATTAAGTTATGAATGGATCACAAGGAAGTGATGTGAATTGTAATTGTAAATTCTATATTGTGGATCTCTTGTTATGTTATTATGTTGTCATATGTTGTAAATTCTCCTATGCTATGCCATGCTATGATGAAAATCATGCTATGCTATGTTATGCTATCATGCTATGCTATGTGTAAATCATGATATGTTATGTCATAAATCTTATATATGTTGTAGATCTCATGTTAACACATATGTTGAAATCCATATGTTATATGATAATGATATCATGTTAAGTTGTGTTGAATCGTACAAGTTGTAAAATCATGATGTTGTTATTTATGTGAATTGGATCATGTTTAAAGTTTATGTTTTTTTAAAATTAAATGGATCATGATTATGGGAATTTGCCTATTAGGTTAGGTGTACCCATATACATGAATCCACAATTTAAATTGGATCTTGAATATGGGAATTTGCCTATTAAGTTAGGTGTACCCATATGCATGAATCTATGACTAAATGAATTTTTATTATGGGAATTTGCCTATTGAGTTAGGTGTACCCATATAAACCCATATTGTTAGATTAGATGATGTTGATTCACACATGTTCCTATGCAAGTTTATGAAATTTGATTGAGATCATATTATGTGAATTATGAACAAGTGGACATCTTTAGATCCATGACATGTATAATCCTATGCAAGTTGTACATATGCAAGTTTCACCCCTTATTATGATTCATTTAGTCATATATACATGTTGTTATTGTGATAATCTCTTTTATGCTATGAGTTAGACTATTCGAGTCTAATATATATTTTGCGAATAAACGTTCAAACGGGGGGTAGGGGTAATATTAGGAATTAATAAATTGGGTGCAATTTTGTATGATTTTGCACGCCTTGAATGGATGTCCATAATTGAGTCAATTATGGACATTGTTGAATTTGGAATTAATTAATAATTCAAGTAGGGAATTATTAAAATTGGGGAAAGTGGATTATTAATAATAATCAATGCTTAGGACACGAGGTTGGACCCGTTTGTGACGTAAACCTGCCCGGACCCGCCCGGCAAATCCAGTAGTCACAAATGTCGGCCCAATGTGAGAGGTCCTAGGACCAAACTAAAGCATAACAGTTGTAAAGACACGAGGTTAGACTCTTTTATGGTGTAAGACTGCCCGGACCCGCCCGATAAATCCAGCTGCCATAAATGCCAGTCTAATGTGAGAGGTCTTTATGAGGTTATGGCCTTAATGAATTAAGAAATACTTAGCCAGATAATCATGTAAGGTGGGACATGGGGGTTAAGTAGGTGCCTTGGGTGGCATGAGGAATCTAGTGGTTGCCTTTGGAGGCATTTGAAATACGATTAGACTTAACCAAATACACATGTAAATGAACATGGCTAAGTGGGTTAAGTGGATGGACTAATGGGACAAGCTTAGGTGGAATGCTTATGGGAAATAATGGGGGCCCATTTCAACCAGTATCCCAAAACGTATCTTTGTGGGCTCGACCCAAGTCGAGGACGGGACACGCATACTGGGTTTGACTATAAGAGGCCAAAACAGGGAGCGGTGGCAACGCAAGTCCAACGGGTTTCATATGCGTGTGTGGACCCGGGCTGGTAGGTAAGACGTTGTTGCATCGTGTAGGTATAAGCCGTGCATCTCCGTTATATCGGGTTGCCACTTTAGGGGAATGATATACCCCACTGTGGGGCCAGCACGGGTATCTACGAGTAGGGAGTCGATCGAAAAATGGGAAGTGGGGTACACCTAGTGGAGATAGGGGCAGGCGTCACCTATGTAGTCAACTAGGAGTACGTAAAGCCATTTAGAAAGTTTCTAAGTGAAGCTAAGTGGGATCAATCTTTAGGGTGACTGGTGTGGTGCAGTATAGTGTTTATCCTTTAGTATTTAGGAGCGCCTATAACGTTGCCTTTAGCGATTGTCTATGTCCTTAATCTGCTCTTTCATAGACATTTCCTTATTTTCCAGCTTATGCCTTAGTCCAGTTATTTTGATAATAGTATTGTAGAATTATCATACTCGCCAGACTTTATGTCTGACCCCCTCTTTTCCATCTTCTCTTTTTTTTCCCTCAGGTCCTCAGGTTGGGCCAAGTTCTAGTGGAGTCTAGTTGGATCGCTTATCTCTTAGAAAGCTTGGACTGCAGAAGTAAAGTCCAGCTTGTTATCTTTCTTTTTAATGGCTATTTATTGTAATGGGATTATGTATTTTGTTTTTGTGAAGACGGATATTGTACTTGGTTATGATCTATGGTTTTATGATGTAACAGACATATTTAATTTTCGCTGCAATGAAATGAAGTTTTAGATTTTCAAGTGCTATTTATTATCTGTCTTGTTGTAATTTCTCTGTTCTATATTCAGTTATGACCCCCATGGAAGTTAATGCATTCCCTTGGTGAGTGACATTAATGGACGTGGAGTGTTACATTTATATTGATTATATATATTGATTTGTCTTCCGTGAAGATTCCACTGTTAATGGAATATGATTTTGGGTTTATCGTGAACTGCGTTTTAAACGACGTAAGTTCTTCAACCCGGTTAAAGATAAGATTAATTTCTTAACTTTGAATAATCATTAAGTAATGATTTATGAAGATTAAAATTGAATTAGAGTTTTAATGAATCTTTAATTAGATTGGAATGTGAATGGGATAATTAAATTTATCGAATTCATGAAATGATCGAGAATGGAGTACCATCAGTTTTACTCCAAGCGATGGTTAAATCTTTAATTAGATTTGAACGTGAAATGGTAATTAATTTTATTGATAACACCATGGGTGTTAGATATGGAGTACTACCAGTTTTGCTCCATGGGATAAATAGGTTAGCACTGGGAAATAAAAAAAATGATTACTTCGGTAAGGTTCGCTAATCCTGGTTAGTTTGGAAAACCTTAATTTGGTTTAAGTTGTGAAAAGAATATTTGAATAAAAGAATATTCTGGATTGGAATGAGGCGTATGTTGTGTTTGTGTAGCACTTATTTATAATATACGCGAGTTATTCGAAAAGCCCGGGTTTATACCCATTCTGAATAACTAATTCGACGATAAGTCGATGATGAAGGCGGTGATTGAAGACTGGAGATCTTCACATCATTTGGATTATTACTGATGACGTGATTGGGCTATACACCCAAGACAAGGTAATAAGTGGTGATCGTCCAGACGTACTTGGAGATCGACCGGATATGCCAGGACCTCTCTCCTGTATTGGACATATGGGACAAGGAATAAGGTGCCTCCGATTTCGTTCAGACCCAGAACGGACTTGTAAATAGATGTGTGTCTGACATTGGATTTCATTCTGTGTGATTGATAGACATTAGTTGCATGGCGTGAATTGCCTGTGTGGTATGCTGAGATGCAGATGATAAAGGCTTATATTGAGAAGCAGAGTCTTGTGGTTGATGATCAAAGCACTGCTTTAATATAGCATAGCTTTGTGTATAGCGTTAATTCACGAGCCTCACACCTCGGTGTGAACAAGAAACGGGAGAGGAATTCAGGGAGGAAATGCGTTTCTTCTAGCTAGGAGTGGTTTCATGCTATGGAGCCCAGACATTTTACTTATGTGGATGGTGGATAGTGAGGCGCCTCGATTATATCAGTCACTATAGGGCCAATGGATGACATGGTCAACATACTGACCAGATTTACGCCTCACAGGGCGGGGAAACGCATGTTCAGGGATTATTAATCCACTTTGCACTTAGGTGGACCGACCCTGACGATCCAAGGTGTAGTTGCGGCTGACCCTGAGGCTCGGGTTAGACAGTCTCGAAACGGTAAGGACGATCCCTTGTCTTGGTTCACAGATGGAATCCAATTTCCAATATGACATTGTACAATTTTAATTGCAAATCTAGTATGGCGACACAGTAGCATGGGATACTATGCCGTCTATGATTGATACATTTATATTTGAAGTGGTTTGATACACTATGCACTTATAGTAATATCAAAAAGATTTGTTTTAAACGTACCAAGCACGTTTAGCTATTATAAGGGAAAACCCTGTCCTCCGGCTTGCTTTGCATTGTGTGATGGGACCAGGGTCTTATAATAGCTTCATTTTTCCAAAAATCATTGCGCTATTTGTTTTATGCACTGGTGTTCTTGGGGGAAAACCCGTTCCATGTTATATGGCGTGGTCCCTTGATTTACTCTATTTTAAAGCAAAATTTTAAATAACTGTTTTAGTTCTCACACCCGTCACATGACTGACCTGAAGTTTATTGTTTTAACCTAAACTCTGGGTGCCCCTATTTTCTACACGGGCAGCTAGTAGTTATGGTTTTGCAAATATATATTCACAGGATCCTGGATTTACAACTGGAGCTATATTCAGAACACTCTATATCCGTGTATTTCTTACAGTTGTGTTATGTATTATTTTCTGCTGCTATGCAACGTATTTTAACCTCTGATATTTTTCTTATGTATATTATTTAATCATGCTCTGTTATATACTTGTACTTTGATGTAATTGTCATAATAGTAATGAAATGTTCTTCTGTTGTGTTCTGATATGTTGTGTTCTTAACTCAATTAGGGCTTTCTCGTAAGGGCGAGTTTGGGTCGTTTCACCATGGTATTAGAGCTTTGGTTTACAAAGCTCGAGAACAAGGCACATTAGAACCAAACGAAAGAATTCATCAGAGATTGGACTGGTAATATCCAATGAGAATGACTCGTTAGAGATAAGATAAGTAGTATCCTAGAATGAGTTTTGGAAGAGTGTTATTTTAAAAGAAAAAACAAATTTTGTTTTGAAAATATAAGCCATATTATATATATTTGAATATTTTATTTTATTTTAAATTGATTTGGACGATCAAGTATATAAAGATTTTGCATATACGTCTGATCCACGTGTATACGACGTCTCAAATATACTGGATAGATATAGAATCACACTCTAGTCGCCTGGAAATAGTTTGGGTGATGTGGCCGCATCATCAGTGTTTATGCTCGAGTTTCGAAAGTGAGGTATCTATATGATTCCAATTGACTGGTGTGAGAACTAAAATTTAGACAGGGTTATTATTGTGATTTGGCATCAAAAATATGATATTCGACTATGTATTAAAGTTTTGTGTTTGAAATTTTAATCAACTAAATGATTGCTGATTGTTTTGTGTGATTATTTAGTTAAACTAACTTGTGAAGGAAAGTAAAATTAGCCAAATTTAACAAATATTGAACTGAATTGAAATTTGAATGAAATTGCATATATATGCATATATATAAATTGAATAGGTCATAGCAAGGAGGTTAAGAAGAGGCATAAAATTGCATGCCCGACAAATAGGTACATGTTTACTATATTTCTTGGATTTTGATGATTTTATGAGCCGCTTGGCTCTTTCTTTTTCTTTTTGGATGATGAGGGCCCTGCGTGGCTAGTTGAGGTTTTAAATGTCTCCCCGTACAAAGGAGGTTATGGCGAAATTTTTCGAAAATTTAGGGTGTTAGCCAAATTTTTGAGAATTTGAAAATTCTTGAAAATGGAAAAGTTGAAGAATGAAAGTTGAACTGGTTAGTTAAACAACATTCAGCTCCGTTCCTTTTCGAGGATGAAAAGATTTTAAGTGGGGGAGATTGTAACAACCCGGAAAATCCGAACCAATTAAAAAATTTTGTTTTGGCAATTCTAACAGATTTTGAATATTTAAAATGATTTATTTTAAATAATGACGACCAGAAATTTATTTTGAATAGAATTAGAACGTAAAATTTTATTTTAATTATAAAAGGGATTAGAAATGGCGTGGCAGTTTGAAAATTCGATTTCAAACTTTAACTGAATGTACATGATTCAAAATAAATCGGATTTTAGTAAAATCAGAAATATTTGAATCTGTTTAATTATATTTTTCTAAAAAATGTGAAAATTTGAAATTACATTACGGGAATAAAAAGTTATGGCCAGTTAAAAATTCAGAGTAGTCGCTATGGAATTTAATTATATTTTAAATTAAATAAAGCCCTTAAAAAGAGCCATTTTGCAAACGACCTCCATTTTCGGTGAGACCACTTTTGTTGGATCCAGAATGCCAAATTATTGCTAGATTCAAAAATTCATAATTTTTGGAATTAATATGTTAGCATGGCAAAAGAAAACACGTTTTGATAGTTTTTGTCAATTTGGATCGACCAGAAAATGGCCATTTTTCAAACGGTCTCTAAATTTGACGAAATTAGCTTTGTTAAGACCGTATATTCAAAATAAAGTTAAAAATAATTTTTTTGGAATTTTCGAGGTCAGTACGTTGCCCCGGGAAATTAAAATGTACGTTTAAAATTCAAAATATAGATTTATACTTTAATTTAAATGGAAACTGATCTAAACAGCCAAATTGGCTTACGGGTCATATCCAATTGTGTTCGGAATAGGGGTAATTAGCAAGAAGCGACAATTGTTGGGTCTCGTTTGGAGGTCGAATAAAAAGGTCAACTTTTGGGGACAATTAAAAATAAAATAAATTATTATATAAAAGGTTTTCCCCCTTTCCCTCCTTCACATCATTCACAACAGGAAAAAAACTAAAACCTAATGCGCCGCCGCACCAAGCAGTAGCCACCCACCGCCGCTAGGGACTGCCCCCTCACCCCACCGCTACCGGCGTGAGCCAGCACACCCCTCAGCCCTCTCCTCCGTTCAAATCTACCTCCAAAACCCTACCGCACCAGAAATCGACCGTAGCCGCCACCACCGGCCACCAACGACCTGTTGCAACTACCTGAGCCAACCTCCGACCATCTCCGACCCCACACCACCCTCCTCCGCCACGTCAGCGTTCCGTCGGGCCCCCTACAAAGAAAAAAAGGGTAAATAACATTTAACTTTATTTTATTTTTAGTTTTATATGTATAACATTAACAATATAAAGTTAGGATTTTTTTTATAATATAAAGAAGTGATTTTATATACATGACAACGATATAAAGAATGTCATTTTTATATGAATGGTATGGATAAAAAAATGATTTTTATTTAAATAACTTCGTTTTAAAAATATAATTTTTTTATATAAGTAAAGCATTATAAAGATATGATTTTTAGCATTATAAAAATATGATTTTTATTATATGAATAACAATATAAAATTGTGATTTTTATATATGTTGTAGCGAAATAAAAATTCTATTTATATATATATGATAGCTAGATAAAAATGTGATTTATATATATGTAATCGAGATATAAAAATATGATTTTTACATATGTGGTAGAGATACAAAAATGTGATTTTTACATATGTAGTAAAGATATAAAAATATGATTTTTGTATAAAAAAACCTTTGATGAAAAAAAAACCAGTTTTTAGTTAGATAAAAATTCGATTTATAGTTATATAAAAATTCGATTTTTAGTTCTGTAAAAATATGATTTTTATATGGAAAACTGATTTGCAAAAATGCGAATTTTAATATATAAACATCATATTAAAAATGCGATTTTTACTATGAACAGCGTGAAAAAGATTGCGTTGAAATTTCGGGTAAATCCAAACTGTTCAGAAATTCAGAAATAAAGCACAGCGGAGTGGAAACCAAAGGTGAGAACTCCTCACTCTAATTATTTTCTAGTTAAATATATATTAGGATGCAGACGGTGCTTATTAGCACCCGACACCTTTGTTTGGAACCATGGATGTTTGGTTGTTTGTTTTGATTGATTCATTTGTTTGGATTTGGTTTGGGATGTGAATGGAATTTGTTTGAATTTGGTTTGCTTATGGCACGAGCTAGTATTAGGCGAGGGATAAGGATAGCCCTTATTTCGATTCTAGTATCGTGTCGTTATGCTGCCGAAATTTTCTGAAATAAAATGTGTTAGTTAAAAATAACATTTTTAATGTGATTATGAATTAAATAAAATATTCAGGTGTTGAATAAAACGTTTGAACAATAAAAATATCATTTTTATTGTACGTATGAGTTATATATAATATTCATATACAAATTGGACGATTTGTTTATGAACACTAATTTAACTGATATGGATTGGGACGATAAATTTTACACATTGCCCAACTGCACAAACAAGATTCAGTATTTGTTGGTTGATACCCCATACGAGTGTTGGGATGATATTTGACATACACTAATCCCAATTGTTTAGTTGTATGTCAATCGATTGGTTGATAGACTGTTGTAAGCGTTAATTATTTATATTTAATGCTTATGTAGTTGTGTAACGCACTCTGGATGATGGTTGATTGTTTATCATTGTTGATATATACATGTGTTGCATGAAATCCAAAAAATTAAATTATATGGTAGTTGACTGGGACTGATTCCAATTCAGAAATAAGGAATATTTTAAAATAACGAATATTTTAAAATAACGAATATTTGATGATAATATCTAGTAAAGAATAAAAATGTGGATTTGATGTCCGATTTTGGATGGACACGAAAATATTTAAATATATGAAGCCGTATTGAGTAGTTATGCGTGATTTTGACGTGAAATATATTTATATCTATTTTATTCATTTTTATAATGAATATCGAAATGGAAATTATTTCAAAATTAGATATTTTGAAAATATTATCATCTATATTATAATGGTACAGAATATTCAATTTTGGTTTAAAATTGAAAGGAAAGTTGGAATCGATTTCAAAAAGAATTTATAAAATACGATTTGAACGATATATATATATATATATATATATATTAATGGCTTGAATAGAACGCATCGCGCTATGACCGTTCGCGAACTTCGACAATTGACTTCGAATTGACAATACGGGAGATCTGACCGTCGGATTCTCCTAAAACTGGAACCGTGGGGTTCGTATCGAAAAGAGTTTTCCAAAGAATACAAGAGATTTGAAATCTAATGGTAGTATTTTTAATTATTTCCTAATAAAATTTGGAAAAAGGTCGCTACGGATGCAGTTCAGTGGCCATTAGTGGAAATCGACTGTACAGGCATTAATAAAATTTTTAAAAATATTAATAATTTGTGTAAAATCATAGTAAATGATTTGGAAAGAGTTGGGATGAAAAAAATCCATATTTGAACAGATCAAAATGTATTTTTATCAAAGCGAACTAGTTATGAACTAGAATTATAATCCAATTATTTATTTAATAACATAAATTGGATTGAGAATGGGTTTTAATATAACCGGAATTTCCAATATATGAATTGGAATGGATTTGAATCGAAATTATCTTCGGAATATTATGATATTGGATTCCATGATTATGCAGATATTGTGGAGGAATTTGGAAGATATATATATCGTTATTCCCAATACGATATTTGTTGATTTCAGAATTTGATATTGTATATAAGCCGATATGATTTCTATTTAGAGCCTTGTATTTAATATTAAATTGAATTTTTGGTTTGTTGTGAACAGTGTCTTAAATAACTCTGTTCTTAAACCGAGTTGAGAAAAGAATAAATCTTTAAATTAAGATTTAGTGAAATTTTCCAATTAATTAATATTTAATTGGAATTGAATAAAAGAATTATGATTTTGGGTTTGTCGTGAACGGTGTCTTAAATAACACTGTTCTTAAACCCCGTGTGAAAAGAATAAATCTTTTAATTAAGATTATTAGAATTTCTAGTTATATTTGGTAATTGGAATAAAATGGAATGTGAATCGGGTTATCGTGAACTGTGTTTTTAACGACATTCGTTCTTTAACCCGATTAAAAGTGAAATATGATTTGGAATTTATAAATCTTTTAATTAAGATTTAGGGGAATTTTCCAGAGAAAAGTTTTCCAATTTAATAAAATAAATTGGAATGGAATGGAATTCGATTTAGTAATAATCGAACTGAACTTCTATGGAGGAGGACTATTATTATATATGGAATTTAAAAGGCTTCACCATTATTCCATTTATATTATCGGTTGGATATGGAAGTTTATATTGATTATATACATTGATCTGTCTTCCGTGAAGATTCCATTGTTAGTGGGGAATATGATTTTGGGTTTATTGTGAACTGTGTTTTAAACGACATAAGTTCTTTAATCCAGTTAAAGATAAGATTAATTTCTTAACTTTGAATAATCATTGAGTAATGATTTATGAAAATTAAAACAGAATTAGAGTTTTAATGGATCTTTAATTAGATTGGAATGTGAATGGGATAATTAAATTTATCGAATTCATGAAATGATCGAGAATTGAGTACCACCAGTTTTACTCCAAGCGATATTTAAATCTTTAATTAGATTTGAACGTGAAATGGTAATTAATTTTATCGATAACACCGTGGGTGTTAGATATGGAGTACTACCAGTTTTCCTCCATGGGATAAATAGGTTGGGATTGGGAAATAAAATGAATGATTACTTTGGTAAGTTCGCTAATCCTGACTAGTTTGAAAAACCTTAATTTGGTTTAAATTATGAAAAGAATATTTGAGTAAAAGAATACTCTGGATTGGAAGGAGGCGTATGTTGTGTTTGTGTAGCACTTGTTTATAATATACACGAGTAATTCGGAAAGGCCGGGTTTATACCCATTCTGAATAACTGATTCGACGATAAGTCGACGATGAAGACGGTGATTGAAGACCGGAGATCGTCACTTCGTTTGGATGATTACTGATGTCTTGATTGGGCAGTACACCCAAGACAAGGTAATAAGTGGTGATCGTCTAGACGTACTTGGAGATCGACCGGATATACGAGGACCTCTCTCCTGTATTGGACATATGGGACGAGGAATAAGGTGCCTACGGTTTCGTTCAGACCCATAACGGACTTGCAAATGGATGTGTGTCTGACATTGGATTTCATTCTGTGTGATTGAAAGACATCAATTGCATGGCGTGAATTACCTGTGTGGCATGCTGAGATGCAAATGATTAAGGCTTCTATTGAAAAGCAGAGTCTTATGGTTGATGATCAAAGCACGACTTTAATATAGCATAGCTTTGTGTGTAGCATTAATTCGCGAGCCTCACACCTCGGTGTGAACCAGAAACGGGAGAGGACTTCAGCGAGGACATACTTTTCTTTCTAGCTAGGAGTGGTGTCATGGTATGGAGCCCAGACATTTTACTTATGTGGATGATGTATAGCGAGGCTCCTCGGTTATATCGGCCACTGCGGGGCCGATGGATGACTTGGTCGACATACTGACCAGATTTATGCCCCATAGGGCGGGGAAACGCATGTTCAGGGATTATTAATCCACTTTGTACTTAGGTGGACTGGCCCTGACGATCCAAGGTGCAGTTGCGGCTGACCCTGAGGCTCGGGCTAGACAATCTCGAAGCGGTAAGGACGATCCCTTGCCTTGGTTCACAGATGGAATCCAATTTCCAGTACGACATTATGCGATTTTAATTGCAAATCTAGTATGACGACACAGTAGCATGGGATACTATGCCGTCTATGATTGATACATTTATATTTGAAGTGGTTTGATACACTATGCACTTATAGTAATATCAAAAAGATTTGTTTTAAACGTACCAAGCACGTTTGGCTATTATAAGGGAAAACCCTATCCTCCGGCTTGCGTTGCATTACGTGATGGGATCTGGGTCTTATAATAGCTTCATTTTTCCAAAAATCATTACGCTATTTGTTTTATGCACTGGTGTTCTTGGGTGAAAACCGGTTCCGTGTTATATGGCGTGGTCCCTTGATTTACTCTAACTTAAAGCAAAGTTTTAAATAACTGTTTTAGTTCTCACACCCGTCACATGACTGACCTGGAGTTTATTGTTTTAATCTAAACTCTGGGTGCCCCTATTTTCCACACGGGCAGCTAGTAGTTTTGGTTTTGCAAATATATATACACAGGATCCTAGATTTACAACTGGAGCTATATTCAGAACGCTCTATATCCGTGTATTTCTTACAGTTATGTTATATATATTTTTTCGCTGCTATGCAATGTATTTTAACCTCTGATATTTTTCTTATGTATATTATTTAATCATGCTCTGTTATATTCTTGTACTCTGATGTAATTTTCATAGTAACAATCAAATGTTCTTCTGTTGTGTTCTGATATGTCGTATTCTCAACACAATCCGGGCTTTCCCGCAAGGGCGAGTTTGGGTCGTTTCAAATAGAGATTCATTTCTTATACCACTTTAACCCTTGTCCAATACAGGGGACCATTAGTGATCACAACCTAAACATATTCTTTTGGAAGTTCTATCCTACAATTACGTGGTTTAAATAGTGCTGAGGTCTTAGTACTTTTATTCCAATTCCTTAAGATGCCAACCCATTCTTAAAATTTTCCACCTTTGTCTTTCGCATAATCGTGGTCCATCCCACTCTCAAAACCGGACCATTCTAGGAGACCCCGTTAACTCTTTCACACTCTTTTAAGCTTGAAACTATGTCCATTTTCTCCAAAACAATTTGTTTTTCTAAATCAGTCCCCAAAATCCTCTTTTGATCTTATTAATTACATATTTACAAGTGCGAACCCGTGCTACACACACGGATGTTTTTAAAAACGTTAGTAACATAAATATGTAATAAAACTCAGTATGGTTGAAAAAAAATATCAAAGATAATGATGACATTGGCTTCGAGTAATGCACTATTTTAATATTTGATGTTACATAAGGGGACTTGTTTAATATTTGACCCAACGTTGGCTTCAAATTACAGAATATTTGAGCATTTAGTATGACATAAAAAGTACATAGCATTTCAAATGGTACATCATTTATTTATAGTTGAACGTACGGAACAAAACATATACATCTAAAAACGCAAAACTTACACTTATTTGCAAAGTCAACATCCGTTACAATTGGTTGCTATACGTATGTGTATGCATTTGAAATTGCCACCAAGAATCTTGTGCCTTGAATAAATCCAAATTGTAAAAGGTTCCCCAAAATTTCATCTGCCTTTATTCTTGTGATCTCTTTGATTGGTTGGATCTGCAAAAATGTAAAAGTTTTGTTATGTCTAAGCAGAAAAACAGCTGGTTAATAACATGGACAATCATAGCTCCATGAGATACTCATTACATATTAGGGGCCCTATATTCTGAGTTCATGAAAACAACATGTTAATATTCAAATAGCCTATTATATAAGTAGACTATAACATACTGATAATACAAAGCTTCCCTCAATCTATACTCATATGATAAGTTGTTCAATAATGCATCCAAAATCCAAGTTAATGCCAAAGATAAACAGGTTTCAAGCAAAGCAAGTCATTGTTAGTTCAAAATTTCATTAGGTGTTAATGTGAAACAATAAACATCTGAATCCACAAATATGAAATAATGTCAATTGGTGACACATTTCACAAATATTAATAGGATTCTAGTTAGTTGCCAAAGATTTTATTTATAACATTAGGTGCAATGAAAGAATTAACAATAAATTATGAACACAGTAAGCAATAGCAAATTCACCTGAAAGGTCAAATCTTAAGTCCTATTATTTGATAGCTAATATACCTTTTTAATGATAGTTATATATGAATATACAATTGACCACAGACATATAGCAGTGACATAATATGCTGAATTGTAATGGTAATCCTTGATAATGTCCGATTTTTATGAATGCAGTTAGCATTTCAGAATTAAGAGGGAAGTTCACACATGAGGTTTGGGTTTGCTGCATGGTTAATAGATTAGTTATCACATGTTTAATGCTAATTTGTAAAGGTCAGTTCTTACAAATAAATTTGCTACCAAATTGTCATACTATTTCAACACTTCATATGAAATGCACATAATAAGTTTTAAAAAGCAATATCATTTTAAAGCCAGTTTACATATTTGCATTATAGCACTTCAATATATGCAAATGTATGGTGAAGCCAATAATGATAGAACTATCTATCTTGCTACTGGAAGTTGACCCCGTTTATCCTACTGCACAAACTGTGTGGTGCAGCATTGCAAAGTATAGTTTTTATAGTTGTCGAAAACAAAATCAATGTTATTAAGGCAATATTAAACTAATCAATGTAATCGAATCATGGAAATGCTGACATACCAACTCATTTAAATGGGAACTTCTGCTCAAACACAAACTCTTTAATCATGCCATCATATTTTTGCATATTCTATCGAAATGCTCTAGTTGTCATTTGAAATTTCTATGTTCCAGAAATAGATACAATTAAAACTTTGAAGAAAATGCAGTATTGAATCATAAAATATATGCCATTTCAAATTTCATATAAGCTGCATCGATCATGTTCTCCATTTCACAATTCATATTTTGTTAATTATTTTTTATACGTTTATTGTCTGGTTTAATTCCCGACTTATTATGTGTATGCGAATTTAGGCAAAACAATATTAACTAATATAGTTTGAAGCATTGAAAATAACTTGTATACTTTGTTTGCATATTTTGCTCATGATAAAAGAAAGTTTCCTTTTCAAAGGATACAATACATTAATTCATCATCCACTTGTATCATCTGTACATTCTTGGTCATACTAAGATGATTTTTATCTTCAGGAGTAATTTCATATGAAAGGGCTACAAATGTAACTTTAAATTTAATACATTTGTAACCTGTCATATGAAATGGTTACATATGTAACCTTTAATTCAATACTTTTAGTTCAATGAAGGCAAGACAATTTATTTATTAATTTTGACAGCATTTTGTTGCTTTTTAAAGGAAATAAAACTTTAATTCACCAACCACCTTCACCGTTTTAGAATGTTGGTCTAGTTATGAATAAATTTTAGCTGTCGGTCTTTTTTTGAGGTATGATTTGAGAAGAATTTTATTCTCCCCTCCCAACATATTTATTCTTCTATAATTAGGAAAAAGTGGAAAGCAATCTATAACATACCTTTTTACCTTTCAGTTTCCCTATCAGTCGGTGGAGCAACTACTTTCCTGCCTGCACAAACATAAATATACATTAGGTATAATTTTATACAACAAATCCCCATAACCGAGTCTTCTTTGTCGTCCACTACATATTTGCCTCCTTATTCCTATCACTCATGAAAATATTTAGCTAGTTTTTTTGGGCAATTTTATGTCAAAATTTACATAATATAAGGTATCACATGTTTATAATCATATTCTAAATACGTGAACTTCACATTTCTTACCATGACAACTATGTGATGCTAATAAATATGGAAGACCATAATTTTGGGAAGGACATATATATTTCAATCTGTCTTTAGATTTTCCGCATTTGAGATGTCACGTCATAAAACATATAGATAATGATCAAAATCAAATGCTTGAAAATTTACAAAGAAGAAGAAGAAGATATATATAATAGCAACAAAATATTTAGAGCACTTCAAAACAAAATATCTTAGAGCAGTTCAGAATAAAATATCTTACAGCACTTCAAAATATACAAAAATTGTTACATGTCTAAGGTTTGACCAACTTTTGTCTTCTTTGGTCACAAAATAATTTTACCAGTAATCAGGTATCTTAAGCTCTGATCATGATGCCCATCTGAGAAAATATTCATGATATTTGGAATCTACAATCTCATAAGAGAGACCATATATATGTAACTTATAATTTGCATGAACCGTCAGCTATGGAAAAACATGAGGCGGTATATATCAGATAGCTAGGTAAAGTAGAAAACTTAAACTTCTTACTTGTATAAATAAGTGTTCGTAACTTATTTAAACCTGTACACTTGTTTAAATCTGTGCATGGAAATTATTTTAATGATAAGAGTAATGCAAGAAGGATAGTTGCGATTTTCATTTGGACCCATAAGCACTTGCAGTTTTCTAAAGTTATCTTAGTTCCATATCGGCTGAAAAAATTCCACATTTTTTATACTCAGATTTCTTCTACAATATTTATATTAACTCAACTAAAAATTGATGTGTCTACTTTTAGCAAAAACATCAACATCTATATCTTTCTTGTGAGATATTTGATTCAGAATTAAATTATATTATCTAAGAAATGTATGAAATGGGGAAGAAGGAAAAAAATGTCATGATAAGAAATTGAATCACTTTGACATGAACAATTCAATGGGCCTTTGGTTATTACAAATAGTCGACTTCGTCCAGTCATCATGTTTCTACTAATCTTTCAAATTTGAGTATAAAAATTATATTCATATTACAACTGATTTATAACCATACATAAAAGGAGACTACTGAATTAGTTTAGGGAAAAAGGTAGAAGTGTTAACTTCAATACATTTGTGTTAACAAAACCGAACCCTTTAAAACTTCCTATTTCTTTTAATTCAGGAACAATGATATATAATGACTATAACTTTAATCAATTGAAAACTGAGAGTAATAACAATTAAACACTCAAATGTAGTTGAAGCCTTGAAGGTTTATACCTGACAAATTGGGGACCTTAAAATTGAAGGTTGTTATTATTGTTATTCTTATTGTCATCTTTATAAAGATATTCATAAAAACCTCAATCCGACTTCATCCTAGATTTATCATATATTAAAAACATAAATAGAATCCTGACCATGTACAACAAAAAATAATGAGGAAAAATCTTTAAATCTTAAGATGAGAGGGAAAGTTACATGAATGCAGTATATAATTAGTTGTATTTTACTTTGGTTCCAAAGGATAGATTAGAAACATTTTGACAACAAATTATCTTCATGAACTATTTATCACAGTGATAACTAATATGTCATACAATATAATAACACAGTTTATCACCATTTTGTTTATATAGAGCTTTACATAAATTTTATATAATAACACAACTTTTTTTTATAATGGGGTTGTGTACTTAAATCTTTATAAAAGTTGTACTCAAAGGACAAAAATCTAAAGTTTAATTTATTACAACAGGCGACTCCATATTGACATATTTGGAATTTGGGCTACCATTGCAATTGATTTTTGCTAATATATCCTTGGGTCTTTACATAGGTGATATAAACCGACCCTTGCTCCATAGCATTTTGCAATTAAGTAGTCATGTTGTGTATTGAATTAATATAAGTTGGACATGCATTGCAATTAATAAAAGAACATTAGACTTCCTAAAAAAACGATACACTTTTATTAACCACTAAATAACAACAGTACATAGCCGAAATAAACATTAAACATTCATGCGAAATAAACCAAAGTACATAAAACAAAACTAAAACAAATAAGATATAAAGATAGTAAAGCTAGGCCCTTAATAATGCCTCTGCTCCAAGCTTGAATGTGCGCTTCTCTCTTGCACTACATATCACAAATGACGTTTCTATGTTTGGACAGTTATCCACTTAAATTATCCCACTTCATGCGCCAGTATTTCCAAAAAGAAAGGAATTGGATCAAACTTGCTTCTATCACATTCATATGGTACTGCCAAATGCCTTTCTCCACAGTAACAGCCCATTTAATTGCAAAACATCCCACGTTCTATAATCAAATACAAATTAGCAGTATACTTTTTTTTTGAAAGTTATGCATAAATTTTATTCATCAACTTGATAATTACAATATAGATTTTCTGAAGCATATAGAATGCTATAACAACACCTCAAATCACATGAACACCAGACCCTTGTCAACAGAACGTTGAGTATAGATTCTCACGTGCTTCACTTAACCAGCAAAATACTTTACATTAAGGATTTGTCTACGCTAACTACAGCAAATTAGCACAGTGTCAAAACCAAGAAGTACTGCAGCAGCATTCATGTTATAAAATCATCATATAACAGATTTTTCCTCGTATGCCTTCTTGAAGCTTTCAGTTTATTGCTGAAAGGCATTACGTCCTCAGGCATATAATCATTTCCTTCATTTAAGTCATCATCTGCCCAAAATTTTCCACTTGGTTTTTTGTTCTTGGATTTGGAAGTTGGCAGAGAGCTAGTGAGCACAGCAGAAGAAAGCATGGCAGAGTCAACTACTGGGAAAGTTAATCCAGAGCCGGTAACATTAGGAGGAGGTAGTTGAATGTTTGAAGGTGGTTTCAAGTTTCCGTATGGTGAAGATTTGGAGGGTGTTGAAGTGCAGGATGTTGTGGCAAAAGTAGAGGATATAGATGAATTGGCTAAATTTCCAGCGGCACTCATAGCTGGTTTTCCATTTGCAGATTTGTCAATATTAGCAGAGTTTTCCTCAAATAAATTACCTACTAGATCTTCCATTTCTTCAACCATGTTGATTTGCTCTATATTCTGGTTCCCAACTTCATTAGTGATGTTGACTTGTGCTTCCAAACCAGTATTAGCATCGGAATTACTTCCTACTTTAAGTTCAGCCTGCTGTGTATTAACATTCACATTAGAGCTAATATTAACATCTTCATTAACCGCCTCTGTAGCTCCATTGCTATCAATATCATTTGCAAGTGCTTCAAATGGATTTGCATTAGCATTAGGCATATCAGTTCCATTCTTAACATTAGCAGCTTCGTTACCATACTGGGCTCCTTTCTTTCTCCAATATTTCGATTTATTTGTCCTGGCAAATTTCAACCATGTTGATTTATTTGTTCTATTAAGATTTGATAATAATGCCAAAAATTAGCAGTATACTTATAATAACTGATTTCAATTCGGATATCTTGTACAGATTATAACCCATAGTTTCTTAATGCTCCATTCATGGATAGAAATTGGGTGACGCATCAAACAACAATCCCTTAACAGTCCCTTTAGTTCACCTTTCTTGTAGCAGGCAACATCAATGAATTCCTAAATAGCAACCCTTTTATTCACCGATTTAAAAATTGCATGATACCCTTACAAAACCATATCAAAAAACCATAAACACATTTCCAAATTCTGGTTCTCAACATCATTGTTTGGTACACATGAAGTTAATAACCAGTAATAGAAACAGCCAAAATAGTAATGTAGAGTCTATCACTACAAGAAAAAGGGGTGTTTCCAACGGCCAGGGGCCGTTGGAGGCCGTTGGTCTTTCCGTTGGTATACACTTCAACGGATTCCAACGTCTTCCAATGCAACCAACGCAATTTTTCCAACGGCTTCCAACTGTTATTTTTTGCCATGTGTCCCACCAACGATGGCCAACTGGACGTTGGAAATGGATGAAACCGTTGAAATATAGCCGTCTTTAGCCGTTGGAAACCGTTGGTTTAGAGAAACCAGTAAGCCGTCGGTAGCCGTTGGGCGCCGTTGGAAATCTGGGTATTTTTTTTCCAGATTTTGCATTTGCTTCTTCCAGTCACAACACCACAAACACGTCATCCAAACTGCTCCATTTCGAGCATATAACTCACAATCTCAGCCATATATATTCCCAAACACAACATAAAACAAAAATCAAACACAAAACACATAAATTAACCAATATTTACATAACATAACAATCAAACATAGCCAAAACATCACAACCATATCCGAACGTAGCCAAAACAACATAAACATGTCCAAACAACATAACCAACATAATGTCCAAGCCATACCATCACCAAACCGTCATAACCTCATGTCCAAACCAACACAACAATATATACAACAACATGCAAGCATCATCAACTCTCAAAATACAAACCAAAACAAGCCAGCTAACCTGATCAGCTCTCTCCACCAGAGGATGAAGGAGGTGTACCGTATCGGTTCATGAAATCTTCCAACTTCTGGTTTAGCAACTCATACTGCCTCTCACGACGAATATCACGCTCGTTAAGTTCCGCAATTTGTGCTTTAAGCTGTGCGATCTCTTCTTTGTCTTGGGCCCTCTGGTACGTATGCTGACCTGATCCAATCTGTATATAATTTCAGATTTTCATTATTTTATAGTATCATTTAAAGTAAATCAAATCCATACCAATTGTTTATATAAAAATACTATTATGGGACAAATCATTTCCTCCAAACAAAATCTTAAATTTTCGTATTACCTCTAGATTTCCAAATCCATATCGGCGGTTCCGAGTAGGCTTATCCATGACAGCATCAAAAATCATATCTTCATCGGCCTTCGTCAACTCAGACCTCTCCGTAGACTCCAGTAAGTGCGCCCTATGTGCTTGAAATTTCTCCTGTTAAACATAAAACAAATGAAATTAGATAACACTGCAATTTTAATTAAATTAATTATATAACTCTAACTTAACTGTTATATACTTACATATCTCTCGCGTGCCTTGTTGTCATGGTCCCAAGTGTAAGAAACTGAACCTGTGTCGTCAGTCTGGCTCAATGCATGTGTATGCTCGAAAACATCCCAGTATGACACATGACCCATGCGCGCTCTCTCCTGAAATAAGAATGCATATAAATATATATGTGTGCTTATAAATTAAAACTTAAAATTAAATCAACTATTAAATTTAAACAATGCAAGTACTAAACATACCAGATCCTCACGGTGGTGCTGAAATGACTTCGACCCACCCCGATGCGTAACCGGATTCTTGCTCCGATTAGTTGCATTTCTCTCAGACGAGGCCTATACATTTAAATTTGAAAAAAAAAAGTATTATTATAAAACACATATTAATTGAATAAAATAATTTAAATTAAACATGTAGTAAATTTACCAGAAAATCCGGATTATTATTCCAATAAGTAAGCAACTCATTCCACACTGTCTCGCCTATCCAAATCGGTCTCTTTCTACTTGTTTTTAAGCTGTTCATTGTCTCTCTGTAATTTTTTGCCACTTTAGAATTCCAGTGGCGCTTGACGACTTCCAAATTTGCCTCCTGCATATCCACCGAACCCTGCATTTTTTTTAAAAAATAACATGCATATGAACTTATCAAATAGGAGCATAACTACTTAACATACGAAATGTTATATCTTACATACCAAAAAATCTTTCCATATGGTCTCTTTAACTATGTCGGGTACCGATGTCCATGTGGGCCAACATGCGTTGGTGCGAGCCTGATATGCGCGTTTTGATATACTGAGGACCGTGTTGGACGGCTCCAACTCAAAACCCCTGTGTTAAAAGAGAGAGAAAAAATCATGGCAATAAATTATATAATTTATTGTAGTTAACATAATTAAATTTATACTAAAAATTTAGTACATACCCTCCACTGGCTTTTCGCTTAAGCCAGACCACAGGACGAGATAAGTCAGATGGTCCACCCTCATCAGCACCTTGAGACATCACCTGTTACAAATAACAACATAAATAGCATAAACATGAAAGAGCTATAAAAAAACAAGGCATGAGATAACATGAATACATGTTAATAGAAATGTCATAACATAAATACCTTTTTAAAATGTTAAAAACAAGGAACGGCTATGATTCTATATGTTTCTTGTTAACAGAAATATAAAATTACCTTTTTAAAATGAGAATTATTGGTTATAAGTCGTCCTCGTCACTTTCAGAATCTGACTCCATTTCCTCCTCCATATTTGGTTCATTTATAGTCTCAAATACGTCAACTAATGTGTTCGATTCATCGTTTAGAGGTCCAAAGTCTGTTTGATCATCGGTTATTACTATTTCCGGATTTTCCTCGACATCTGCTTGATAAGCTTGGTCGTCGGGAATATTACGTCCATCAAAAGTAAACCTTGCCTTTGTTTTGAAAACAGCCCACCAATCTATTTTGTCTCTTCTCATAGATGGATAAGGAGCATAATAAACTTGAAAAGCTTGTTTGGCAAGTACAAAAGGATCGTACTTATAATAACGGGAAGTATGTCTCACTTCTATAAGATTATATTTTGAATGCACGTTTATTCCAGAACCTGAAACGTTGCTGAACCAGTTGCATTTAAACAAAAATACTTCTTCTGCGGGTCGTGTGAAATATGACAATTGCAGAATTTGGTTTAGCACGCCATAAAAATCGTGTATATGGTCGTTTGGATCATCACTACCTTTAACAAATACACCGCTATTGTCTGTTAGTTTTTCAGCACCATATTCTTTAGTGCTAAATTTATATCCATTGACAAAGAATATTGGATATGTCTTGACAAGTCTTTTTGGTCCCAATGCCAAATGTTTCAATCCTTCATCCACAATACAATTTGTTGGATCAAAAACATAATTGTTAAACCAACTGGCGAATTCTTTGCTGATATCGCCGTTTGGATACCGTGATTCATAAATGCTGCAATTATAAAACAAATCTTACATATATGATTAAACATTTAATACGTGTATACGTAGATGTATAAGGTCATTACCTAACAAATGGTGCAACTTCAGTGCAATTGAGAAGGATATATGTGTGTGCTGCATTATAATCTTTATCATTCAGCCATTCTTCCACACATCTACTAGAAGGACGTCCATGTTTTTTAAAAATAGATAAAGTCGCTGGACAGTCATCTTGATCTATGTCTTCGTCATTACGCGCAGTACTTACAAATGATATGTTCACATGATCACTAAAATAATGAGAGGAAAAAAATGAAGCTTCTTCTTCGATGTATGATTTGCAAATGGAACCTTAACTCGAGCTTTCTGCCTCACTTTTTTCTTTAGATGATTTAAATACCTGTTTAGAAATAATGTAATTAAATAATTTTTATTACACGATTCACTAATCAAAATTTAATTAACTAAAAATTAATATACCTTTCAAACGGATACATCCATCCGTATTGCACAGGCCCTCGAAGGCGTGCTTCCAACGGAAGGTGAATAGGTAAATGCTCCATAACATTGAAAAATCCTGGAGGAAATATTTTTTCCAATTTGCAGAGCAATATAGGGATTTATTCCTCTAACTTACATAGACGATCAAGTTTTAATGTAGTAGAACAAAGCTCTTTATAGAACAAACTAAGCTCTGTTACAACAGTCCAAACTTTTACGGGCAATAATTCTTTGAAAGCGACGGGCAATAAATTTTCCATCATAACATGACAGTCGTGGCTTTTCATCCCGCTAAGTTTGCTGTTTTTAAAGTCGACGCATCTACGAAGATTGGAAGATATACCATCTGGGAATCTTAATCCTTCAATCCATTTTAAAAATATTTTAACTTGATTACTATCGAGTTCATAGCATGCTTTCGGTTTTTTGGTGTCATTTGCCTTCATATGAAGCTCCGGACGGTTACATATTACTTCGATATCGCGTCTTGATTTCAAATCATCTTTTGTCTTTCCTTTGACATTCAAAATTGTGCTGATTACATTATCAAAAACGTTTTTCTCATTATGCATCACGTCAATATTATGACGAATAAGAAGATCTTTCCAATAAGGCAATTCCCAAAATATGCTTTGTTTCCACCAATTATGAGTCGTTGATTTACCTAGAATTTCTGACTGTACTCCACTTTCATGAATCTTGGGAAAATCTCTCACAAGTTCAAAATTTTCTTCACCTGTCCGTACTTTTGGTGGTCGCAAAGTTTCAAGCCTGTCGATGGTAAAAAAATTCTTATCTTTTCTAAAATGATGATTAATAGGAAGGAAACATCTGTGACAGTCAAACCATGAAATTTTCTTCCCAATAGGTAAAGAAAATGCTCTTGTTTCTTCCATGCAGTACGGACAAGCTAGACGACCAGCCGTACTCCAACCTGAAAGCATTGCATAAGCAGGAAAATCGCTAATTGTCCACAACAGAGAAGCATACATACGAAAATTTTTCTTTTGCGAAATATCATATGTTTCTACCCCTTCATACCACAATTTTTTTAATTCTTCAATCAACGGTTGTAAATAAACATCGATTCCTTGTGTCGGATCATCAGGACCAGGAACGACAATTGTGAGAAACATATAAGGAGTTTTCATACACATCCACGGAGGTAAATTATAAGGTGTTACAATTACAGGCCAAGATGAATATTTAGAACCAAATTGAGAAAATGGTGAAAATCCATCTGTACATAAACCAAGTCTAACATTACGACTCTCGGACGCAAAATTGGGGTACTTTTGGTTAAAATGCTTCCACGCTTCTCCATCGGCCGGGTGTGTTAACGAACCTTCTTCCTGTGTTCTCACCTTGTGCCATCTCATATGTTGCGCGGTTACGGAAGATGCATATAACCTTTGAAGTCTAGGAATAATAGGTAAATAATGCATACGTTTGTACGGGACTTCCTTTCCCTTTTTCTTTCTAGGTTTGTATCTTTCCTCATTACATATTCTACACTTCTTAAGGTTGATATCTTCCTTCCAAAATAGCATGCAACCCTTTAGACATGTATCTATTTTTTGATATGGTAAACCAAAGGCCGACATCATTTTTTTAACTTCATAATGATTTTCGCACATCAAATTATTAGGAGGCATATGTCGCTTCGCAGCTTGTACAACAGCTGTAAATCCAGCTTCCATGAGATTGTATTTCGATTTCATCGCAATGTATTCAGCGGTTACTGATAATTGAGTTTCGCTTTCACAGCCTTCCCAAAGGGGTTTTTTCGCTGCATCTAATAAATCATATATTTTTTTAGCTTCAATATTTGGTTCTTCTTCATCATTACCATCGTCATCATTACCATCGTTATCGTTAAATTGTTGAACTGGGAACATTGAACGTGCAGCATCTTCAACCATTTGTTCTACGAGATTCGTCGTAGCAATTTCATTATTCACTACGACATCTTCTACTTGTGTAGAAGTAGATGCTAACGGTTCTCCATGACGATCCCAAACTGAATAGTTCGACACAAAACCATACTGACGCAAATGAACTCTAACCATTTGTGGTACCAAATACTTCAATAACTTGCATCTACTACAAGGACAACGGATTTCGACGTCGTTTCCTTTGTTACGTAACGCGAAATCAATAAACACCCCGACACCATTAATAAAATGTTTGTTGTGCCATCACTTTCTCTTCGTTTGTACATCCAACTTCGATCAATAAAGTAATCATGATCCATTTTTCCTAAGTACATATAAAATTAGAAAAAATGTTAAACTTCACAATTTTTATAATTTTTATAACATCAATAGTTGGAAATAGATTCACAATTTTATTGTTGAATGCATGTAATTATGTTAATTGATCAGTTACAGGTGGGTCATCCAACCTCCCATTACAAATACAATAACGTAATTAAATCGCGTAAATCTTTTCAATTTAAACGATTCAACAAAATTTCGGCAGCACTTCCCTTTAGTTCCCTGAACAGTACACAATTGCGTGTACACAGGGAACATAAAGGAAGTACTTTCGAAATTTTGAGAACCGTTTAAAATGAAATATTTTACGAGATTTAATTTCGTTATTGTATTCGTAACTTGTCCAATACAAAGGACAAATCCAACAAATATTGTATATGATGAATATAAATGTCCGTTTTGTTAATAAAACGAACATTCACATAACGATTATATACAATACTTATCAGACGGGGCCATAAAAACTCTCTAAGGCTTTACGAATGTAACATATTATGATTTGGTTTTTTATTGCGATTGAAATATTTTTTTTACGCCTTTGTGCGCCTTAGACCAAAAAACACAAACTTAAATATTTGTATTTTCACGACACGTTTTTGACTAAATATTATTTTCGATTAATTGGGCGTTAACCAAATAAACAAATGCGTGGAGTGTCAACTATATATACGTGTATATATATACATAACACTATATACATGCATATATACATGGTCAACTTTAACTAATCAAACCCTAGATTACCAACATTAGCAACTATATACATGCATATAACAACAACTACTTCAACTAATTCAAACCCTAGATCATAACAACAACCAAATAATTTATAAGTAAAAACCCTAAATTAGCAACTAAAATGATAAAACCCCACATTGGCAACTAATTAACATCACTACACACACAAACATACACTAATTATGCATCAATTACACTAAACATAGGGTATTAAACAAAAATTAGAACAAACACATACCTCAAAATCAAAGAGAATAGGAGAATAGAGAGGATGAGTGAGTGCTTTGAGGGAGTTGGAGAGATCCTACGCGGAAGATGGATTGAAATTGGCGATTTCAGAATTGAAAGGGGTGAATTTTAGGGATTTTGTTTCCAAAACCGTTGGGGAAGCAAATGGGGAAGAAGGAGGAAGGCTCGGCATGTTTTTCTGCTCGCCCGTGTAACGGGTGACAACGGCTTCCAACGGCTTAAAAACAACGGCCGCCAACGGTTTCCAACGGCGTATATTTTACAAACCGTATACAGATAAGAATTTTGGCTTCCGTTGGAAGCCGTTGGTCAACCTCCGTTGGAGGCCGTTGGAACGGCCCGATGCAATACTGTTCATATCTAGTAGTGTATAATGAATATCGACTTTGCTGGAATTCATCTTCAATCAATACAGAAAATTGATATTTCTAAGACTCGGTGGGTTATCCAACCAACTACTCATCCAAAATCTTTTAGTTTATAGCCAGTAGCAAGAATCTTACTGTACGAAAATCAAACAGAAACCAATAATGGTGGTAGATCCGATCAGCTATAAGATCGGTTATGAGAACTTGAGTTTCAGCATGAGATATAGGAAACTAAAATATATTTACGTTGAAACACTTGGTTTCTCTGGAGTCTTGATCCCGTATAGATAGAATTGCACCTTCGATTATTCCAGGTCTGATCTGCAGTAAAGACAATGTAGGGAAATGGGAACAGTAGAAAGTGGCGCGATTTGATTGAAGCCCTCATTCCTCATATTCTTAAACTGCAATGAGATTTTGCATATTGACCTGTTTGGGAAAGGGAAACAATGACTTCATTGAGTTCTGTAATGCAAATGGCTTGGTAGCTTTGCTCTCCATAGGAGAGAAACTCCCTTTTTTTGCAATATAACATTAGACTTTATATATACTTATGCGTGTGTATATATATATATACACATTCTAAAAATCTAATTATTACTCATTACATAATTTTGAATTAATTGACAAAACATTGACATAACAATAAAGCCAAAGTATGCAAATTTATTTGAAATCGTTTAATTTTTCAAACAAACACAAAATCCTGGATATAATTGACACATCTAAAATGTGAACATGTTTATTTGAAAAAAAATCTAGTCAAAAACTAAATATTAATAATTTCAAAATAGAGGGACACGTAAGACTAAAGAATCGTATCAGATTTGGACTTATTTGTACCTTTACATAAGAAAACTATCCTTATAAAATGTCTCTCTTTTTAACTATAAGAACGTAGAATTTGTGTACAATGTCATGTTTTCAAACGTCAACGAAATTTCAAGGAAAAAAAATCAAAGAGAACATGTTGTGTGGTGTAAATACCAGATGTTTAGAAATTAATGTATGCAACAACGCAAACTATACGATCTTATATCACATATTAAAATGCATATATTGGCAATTAATATATGGGGAATAATAATCATGGGATTACCTCAATTGATGACTAATGCAAAATACCTCTCATCATGGTTCCTCTTGCATTGTCATATGTTGCACCATAAAGGAAAGATACAATGCCAACTTTTTATTAATCAGAATAGTTTTCAACCAAAATAAATGAAAAAGGTTATATTATGCATATCGTACTATCTTCATACAGTTTATGCATGTCCCGCTCAGGATTATGCATGATTGGCATGGATTTTTATATTATGGATCTAACAAAAAGTTTGAAAATTTAAACTTTCGAACCCAATTGTAATGTTTTCTGAAACTTCTACACAGAAATTTTATTTTCTCTGAAATTTTATATCATTTTCTGCTAGACTATTAAAAAGAAAATAGTATATGAGCGTTTTGGTCAATGGAAAAATAAAGACAACACAACAACCTAGTATTTTCCATTTACCATAAATTATATCTTCCAATTTTCCCACTTAGTCAACTATTCAGTCGATCCAATTTATTTATCCTTTCGCTAATCCGCATAATATGCTAATTTTTCAAGCTTAGTAAAATTTGCACATAATGCAAACATTTGTCATAACAAATCCCTAATTAGTGCTTACATGCTCTTAAATTATGTCTAAAATATAATACAGATCCAAATATTTACCATTTAGTGTGCATGCTTTACATAAGTTGTAAGATTTTAAGTAAAACCAATAAGAAGAAAGAAGAAAAGGTTGTACTTAGATGTGATGTGGTTTAAGCTCTTAATGATGTTGACATTGAATTAATAAAAGTGAACATATTGAAATCTATTTGCAAAAGAAGATATTATATAAACCTCACAGACCAAACAAACTTATTTTGAGGAGAATGATTTTCAAAAACCAACTTTGAATTCAAGAAAATCTAAAGTATTAAAATAAAATAAATTATCTGAAGTAATTTCTTTGAGTTGACCAATGATTTTTATTTCAGACAATGGTTCACAACGACTGAATAAACAATGGATTCAAACAAAAAATGTAAATAAAATTCAAGTGAAACTGTAGTATTGAGTACCTGCAGCCTAATAAAACAAAATACTAAATTAAAGTATGTTAGTACTTGATCAATAAATATCGCAATTACACTTCCCTTTTTTTCTCTTGAATGAAGAGTCAAAAGGAAAGAAAATTGTGGCTGGCCACGGGAAAAGGCATATTCATTTCAATGGTGATTTTAGCCCTTTCTCGAGGCCATTCTGAACGTTTCGTTTTTTTAGAAATACTTGAAGCTTGACAGGCTAGACTTCTTTCAGACCCGTATGCAGGCCCGGCCCGTCATAGTGGGTTGCCCAAGGCCCATAGTAGTAAGAAAATGGTGGAAGGAAGGAAAAAATTTGCCCAACAAGTGATGGTGTCGGGAGTCGAACCTGCCACATTTTAAAGGAGCAACACTATCCTACCACTCAACCACATATGCCACTGCAAAACATTTCTAGTTCGAATTTACTTCTACAATATTCGTCGGTCTTCTTCTTCCTGAGCATTCTCCTTCCTCCCTTGCCCTTCTCGGGTGGGTTGCCCAATTCCGCCGCCTCAGGGGCCTTGCCCTGGGGCCGGGCCTGCCTGTATGATGTGGTTGCTTTCTAGCTTTACCGAATTTGGATGTCCATCTAATATTGAATAAGAAAATTAAAAAATTTCAGGTGTGTATCTAACATAAATGCAACAATGTTATAAGTGCAGCATTCACTCGTACATGAATTATAAATGTAGTACTTTGAATCCATTAGATGTAAACTTTAAAAATGATTTTCAATGGCCAACCTGTCAACATAGTAATAACTGTCAAGATAAAGCACCTTCACAGAATAACTCACAGTAGCAAATATACGGTAAAAAGAAAATAGTAAATTCAAGGGTACTTTTGAACGATGATACTGAAATGACCCGAACTTCCCCAGTCTCCGAAAAGAAGAGAAAGAATGGATTGCTTTGAGAACACGACAAATCGGAACGCAAACAGAAGAATATTTCATTATTATTACAACAATTTACATCAGAGTACAAGAATATAACAGAGTATGAATGAATTATATACATTTGATAAACATCATAGATTTACAAATTACAATGCAGCGGAAAAATAATACATAACACAACTAAAAGAACTACACTGATACAAAACTTTCTGAATATAGTTCCAGCTGTAAACCAGGATCATGTGAACATAATATCTGCAAAACCAAAACTACTAGCTGCCCGTATGGATAATAGGGGCACCCAGAGTTTAGGTTAAAACAATAAATCCAGGTCAGTCATGTGACTGGTGTGAGAACTAAAACAGTTATTAGCTTGATTTTTAAGTTAGGTAAATCAAGGGACCACGTCGTATAACACGGAATGGGTTTAATCCCAAGAATACCGGTGCATAAAACAAACAGCACAATGCTAAATAAAGAAAATAAAGCTATTATAAGACTCAGGTCCCATGACACAATGCAACACAAACCGGAGGATAGAGTTTTACCTTATAATGGCCAAATATTCTTGTTATGCGAAATTTCATCTTTTATTATTACTATAAGTGAAGAAATCAACTTCAAATATAAATGTATCAATCATAGACGGCATAAGCCTCATCCCACTATGTCGCCATACTAAGCTCTATAATCAAAACTGAAATGTCAAGTATTTGAAGTTGGATTTCCGCCTGTGAACCAAGGCTAAGGATCGTCCTTACCGCTTCAAGACAATCTAGCCTACCATGTCTCAAGATCAGAACGCATCGACCCTTGGAGCGACAGGGCCGGTCCACACAGAGTGGATTAAAATGCCCGAACCATGCGTTTCCCCACCCTATGGGGCGTAAGTCTGGTCAGTATGTCGACCATATCATCCATCGGCACCGTAGTGACCGATATATCTGAGGCGTCTCGCTATCCATCATCCACATAAGTAAAATGTCTGGGCTCCATACCATATATCACTTCTAGCCAGAAAGAAAAGCATGTCCTCCCGGAGGTCCTCTTCCGTTTCTGATTCACATCGGGGTGTGAGGATCGCGAGTTAACGCTATACACAAAGCTATGTGATATTAAAGCCGTGCTTTGATCATCAAACACAAGATTCTGCTTTTCAACAGAAGCCTTGATCACTGTATCTCTGCGTGCCACACAGGCAATTCACGCGGTGCAACTGATGTCTATCAATCACACAGAATGAAATCCAATGTCAGACACACATCCATTTAGAAGTCTGTTCTGAGTCTGAATGAAATCGGAGGCACCTTATTCCTCGTCCCAAATGTCCAATACAGGAGAGAGGCCCTCGCATATCCATCGATCTCCAAGTACGTCTGGACAATCACCACTTATTACATTGTCTTGGGTGTACAGCCCAATCAAGACATCAGTAATCATCTAAACGATGTGATGACCTCCGACCTTCAACCACCATCTTCATCGTCGACTCATCGTCGAATCAGTTATTCAGAATAAGGATAAACCCGAACATTCCGAATAACTCACGCATATTATAAACAAGTGCTACACAAACACAGCATATGCCTCATTCCAATTCAGAATATTCTTTTATTCAAATATTCTTTTCACAATTTAAACCATATTAAGGTTTTCCAAACTTATCGGGATTAGCGAAACATTCCAAAGTAATCATTTTTTTTATTCCTCAATCCCAACCTATTCATCCCATGGAGCAAAACTAGTAATACTCCATATCTAACACAACGGTGTTATCGGTAAAATTAATTACCATTTCATGTTCAAATCTAATTAAAGATTTAACTATTGCTTGGAGTAAAACTGATGGTACTCCATTCTCGATCTTTTCATGAATTTGATAAATTCAGTTATCCCATTCACACTTCAATCTAATCGAAGATTCATTAAAACTCTATTTCAGATTTAATCTCCAAAAATCATTACTTAATGATTATTCAAAGTTAAGAAATTAATCTTATCTTTAACTGGGTTAAAGAACTAATGTCATTTAAAATACAGCTCACGATAAACCCAAAATCACGTTACATTAACAATCGGATCTTCACGGAAAATAGATCAGTATATATAATCGGTATAAACTTCCATATCCAACCGATAATATAAATGGAATAACGGCAAAGCCTTTTAAATTCCATATATAGTAACAGTCTTCCTCCACAGAAGCACATCTCGATTATTACCAAATCGAATTCCATTTCATTTCAATTTATTTTATTAAATTGGAAAATCTTTTCTTTGGAAAATTCCCCTAAAACTTAATTAAAAGATTTATATATTCCAAATCACATTTCACTGTAAATCGGGTTAAAGAACGAATGTCGTTAAAACACAGTTCACGATAAACCAAATTTACATTCTATTTTATTCCAATTAAATGTTAATTAACTGGAAACTCCAATAATCTTAATTAAAAGATTTATTCTTTTCACACGGGTTTAAGAACAGTGTTACTTAAGACACCATTCACGACAAACCCAAAATCCATTTCTTTTATTCAATTCCAATTAAATATTAATTAATTGGAAAACCTCACTAAATCTTAATTAAAAGATTTATTCTTTTCTCAACTGGGTTTAAGAATAGTGTTATTTAAGACACTGTTCACGACAAACCCAAATCCAATTTGATATCAAATACAAGGCTCTGAATAGAAATTATATCGGCTCATATTCAATATCAAATTCTGAAACCCACAAATATCGTTTTGGGAATAACGATATATATATATATTATATATATATATATCTTCCAAATTCCTCAATAATACCCGTATAATCACGGAATCCAATATCGAAATATTTCGAAGATAATTTCGATTCAAATCCATTCCAATTCATATACTAGAAATTCTGGTTATAGTAAAACCCATTCTCAATCCAATTGATTTATTTAAAAATAATTGGATTATAATTTTAGTTGATAACTAGTTCATTTCAATAAAAATATATTTTTATCTTTTCAAATATGGAATTTTTCATCCCAATTCTTTCTAGATCATTTATTATGATTTTACACAAATAATTAATATTTTTAATAATTTTATTAAGGCCGTACAGTCGATTTCTAATATTGGTCATCAAATTGCATCCATAGCAACCTTTTCCAAATTTGATTTGGACATAATTCCAAATCCAACCGTTAGATTTTAAATCTCTTATATTCATTGGAAATCTCTTTTCGATACGAACCCAACGGTTCCGGTTTTAGGAGAATCCGACAGTCGGATCTCCCGTAACGTCAATTCGAAGTCAATGGTCGAAATTCGCGAACGGTCGCAGCGCGGCGCATTCTATTCAAGCCAATAATATATATATATATTTCATTTAATACGTATTTTATAAATTCGTTTTAAAATCGATTCCAATTTCCTTTTAAATTTTTAAACCAAAATTGAATATTCTATATCATTATACTATAAAAGATAATGTTTTCAAAATACTTGATTTTGAAATAATTTCCATTTCGATATTCATTATAAAATTGAATAAAATCGATATAAATATCGTTCGCGTCAAAATGGAGCAAATCGAGTCAACACGGCTTCATATATTTACATATTTTCATGTCCATCCCAAATTGGGCATCTAATCCATATTTTAATCTTTTACTGAATATTATTTTAAAATATTCGTTATTTTAAAATATTCGTTCTTTCTGAACTGAAATCAGAACCAGTCAATTACCATATAATGTTATTTATATAGATTTCACACAACACATGTATACAACAACAACGACAAACAATCATCCAGAATGCATTACACAACTGCGTAAGCATCAAATATAAATAATTAACGCTTACAATAGCCTGTCAACCAATCGATTGACATACAACTAAACAATTGGGATTAGTGTATGCCAAATATCATCCCAATACCCGTGTGGGGTTTTAATCAACAAACACTAATTTTATTTATGCAGTTGGGTGATGTGTAAAATTTATCGTCCCAATCAGTATCAGATAAACGGGTGTACATAAACAAATCTTCGAATTTGTTTATGAATATTCAATTCTTTTCAGGAGAATTTCATGTCGTTCGTTTAAACGTTAAAAATTATATTTTTAACGTTAAAATATTTATTTCAACACTTCACTATTTTTAACAGTTCAGTCATGCAATAAAAATGATATTTTTATTGAATACGTTTTATTTCCGAAAATTTCGGCATTATAACGGCGCGATATTAAAACCGGGTAATGTCTAGCATTACCCTTCTCCTGATACTGGCTCACGCCATACACATATATCAATCCAAACAACAAAACTCCAGTCAATCAATTCAACCAATATGGTCAATTATACCACAATTCAATTCAACCAAACATCCATGGTTTGTACAATAAATAGTGTCAGGTGCTACTAAGCACCATCTGCATCCTAGTATATTTTAACTGTAAAATAATTAGAGTGAGAATGGGTTCCCACATTCATTGCCACGCTCATATATTAATTCCAAAAATTATAAAAACCGGAATCTAGCAATAATTTGACATTCCAGATCCAACAGAAGTGGTTTCGTCGAAAACGGAGGTCGTTTGCAAAATAACTATTTTTAAGGGCTATATCTATTCCATTGCGACTATTCTGAATATTTAACTGGTCATAACTTTTTATTCCCGCTACGAAATTTCAATTTTTCAGATCCGTTAGAAAGATATAATTAAACAGATTTAAATATTTTTGGTTTTACTGAAATCCGATTTATTTTGAATCTTGTACATTCAGTTAAAGTTCAAAGTTGAATTTTCAAATTGTCGCGCCATTTCAGGCTCGTTATATAATTAAAATAAACTTATACATTCTAATTCTGATTTAAATAAATTTCTAGTCGTTATTATTTAAAATAAATCATTTTAAATATTCAAAATACATTAAAATAGCTAAAATAAAAATATTAAATTAGTTCCGAAAATCCAGGTTGTTACAGATATTGTAGCAGGTAAAATGAAGAAAATATGGCTAAAATAATCAGTAAATAGCAAATGACTGTAAATATCATAAATGAAACAACCATACAATTTTATACACCTGCTGAAATTGTGATCAGAATTAAGATTTCCAATATCCCAAGATACCGAAGGAGGAGGATAAAGCAAATTAGTAGGTACTTGCGCGATGAATCATATAGTATATTGTCGATTTAATTTATATGATACAACACAGCATATTCTACTGATGAATTTGAAGTGAAAATTATAAAAATTTGAATAGAGAAAAAATATCATTACCAGAACAAATGTCAATATTAAGAACGCATGATTACCAGATAGCATAAGCTAACATTTAACAATGAATAAACTAACATTTAACAATGAATAAAATGTTGAAAGAACTCCATACTAGTAGAAAATAAACTATCTAGGATAGATGTAGATTTCTAAACAAAATTAGAAGGTCTAAGGATGACAACTAATAGAAATAAATAAGTATGCCATGAAGTATGATGTGTTTCATTACGAAATATTTCCTTGTTGTACATGAACTTGTGTTCACGTTATTGGCTTTAGCTGATTTTTTAGAAGTTAATTATTGAGACTAAAAATACATCGAAATCGTAAATTATTTTTAATAATCATGCTATACAGAAATTCATTTGAATACATGAAACTGTTCTATAATGGAGATAGTTGACATTTCCAGTAAGTCGTAATATACATGTTATAGTGGGTTATAATAAAACTTATACATAGTAAACGAACTGTTCAAACAAAGTTAGAAAATGTACAGTAATAAAACATTTAATAAACAGGTAGGTTTTTTTTAAAGCATAAAGATTATTTTATTAATGAAATCAATATTGATATAAAATGCATTACAATTTACAAATGGGATCACTCTACTTGAGCACAAAATATAACGTTTTGCAGGATTCCAAAATATTACCTTTATAGTATGCGTCTAGTATTGCCATTTGCATAAGAGCATTTAGGCAGAATTTTGAATAAAACATAGAGTATTTTGTCAATAATACTTCGATATTAAACATACAGAACCTAGTATGGCAAAACACTCTAAAACATCAGTTTCTAAAAAAATAATTGATTAAGTAAATTGAACCATATTACCCACGTCGCAGCATTTGCCTAAAACAAATGTCTCAAGCAAGAATATTGACGTGCATGGTCCATGTCATTTTGACGTGAACATGGCTTAAGTGAATAAACACTTTTGTAGAATAAACCACCAGCAGTGTAAATGGCTTTGTTCCGCAGACTGAGAGGAAACTCAAACCCCACTGTATTTCTGGAGTACTCACATATTTATCAACTCTCTGACTTCATTCATGTACTAAAACATCATCTACAGTTAAAATTACTCAAATTTTGTCAGAAAATGTAAGGAAATTTGTGAAAAAGAACAATCCTACATTTACGTTGACATTGTATAGGTAGAATGAGCGTTCTCATAGTTTCACAAAACAATGGAGGGCCAGAAATAACAGATAGTTGAATATATAAGAAAACTGTACGAAATTGCTAGGATTGTAATATCTGAGGTTAGCCCTGAAAAGAGTGAAATACAAAGGACCTATTAGAAAATTTTATAATAAAATGTCCAACAACTAAAGCATAGGAAACAACGTGAAAAAACAAATTAATTTGAATATCCTACCAAATAAATATCAAAATTTGAATATTCAATATTTAACAGAATAAGTGAAAGAGGCAATATTACAAACCATGTAATTCTATTATAGCAACCTTGATTAACGTCGTATCAATGCAACCTTGATTAACGTCACATCAATGCACTTGCGGTCGTTGCTTGCATATTTGAATCTAGAAAACGATATAATACATACAAAAATCTTACAGTAAAGTTGAAATTTTCCTGAAGCCACTAATCTGATGAAAGTTGGAGGTTATAGTTCTGTATTAACATAAGAAGATTACATTATAGGTCTAACAAATTTGAACAAATATAGATCAGCAACACTGAACAAAGTTACATGGGAAATAATTAAGATCAAAGCGAGAAAATTTCGTATGTTAAATAGTCCAACCCATGTAAATTCCAAACCAAATTTATACATAAAAGTGGAAGAGAAATAAATCAAAAACAGGAAAAAAACATATGATGAAAGTATCGTCGTGGTCTTTATTCCTCAATCATAAGACTTGGTTTGAAGATGGAACGATTAAAATAAACAAGACAACTCAAAAATCATACAAATCTCATCAAATTAGAAATCCTAAATTAAAATCAATAACTGGGAAATAAAACACTGACTATATATATGCAATCCATACTTGCAGTGTGACTTGATACTTCGTTGCCTTTTTTTCGAAAGGCAATTTGGGGTTTTTGCAGACGTGGATGAAGGTCAGAGCTGGAGTGTGAGATGAAAAATTTGACTAAAAGATTTGGTTATCGATTGTAGTATGTAGATATCTAAAACAAAAAATACGTTTAGTAAGCGATAATTAAATTATGGCATTCATGTTACAAAATAGATATTACTTAAGTTACAACATGATTTCAATGTTGAGAGAGGATAAAAGACAAAACGATGACACATTTGATTCCTGAGTGACCTGGACCTATAGACTAAAAGTGTATTAGAGATAATACCAAAGACCAATATGGAAGGCATGCATGTGACTATTAAAAAAAAAAAAATGAAGGCAAGTATTATGTTAAAAAGGATAAATGCACCTATAATAATTAAAACTGGCTGTTACTATTATATTTTTCAGTATGAAAATTCTCAAATAAAAAAATGGTAAAATTATATTTATCCTTTTCTTTTGTAAGTTTGGAGCACATGTAAACAAATGATCCATTTTGTTTGCACCAAGTCTCGTGAACCTTTGTATAAGTCAAAAAGGGTTAGTGTCGGTTTTTTGCTACAACTCGAAGTAGAACACAAAATTAGGGGAAGAAATTATTGTGTTTGGATGAATAAGCCAAGGTTCAGGATAATCAATTGTTCCCACACTATGTAAATGGGATGCGTGTAGATTATCTCCATTTTAAGGAAGGAATAAAATTTTAATTGATTTCTTAAATAAGATATATGGCTACTATTAGTTTCAAATTGATGATATAGCTAGCACCAAGGTAAACAAAAATGTTATACATATTAGATGAATTAAACAATTTAACACATCATTTTTTTTGTTGGAAAGCATGTAAATTTTCAAATCAGCATTATCTCATTGTGTAGATGATAATGATTTTTGATGTCATATCTCTAGAGAGCTGCATAAGATTACTGCTATTTGAACTAATCATTAATATTATGGGAAAGACAACCTCAATTCAACCAACATGATAAACGGCCTACAGAAAACGAAAAGACAGATATAATAGAGAAGCAGAGTGAGCAACACACAAACCTTGCACCGACCTTCATGTTGAGTTCAAGAGCCACTTCATGATAAATACCATTACGCCACCTTGATGAATAAAGAGAAAGTATTAAAAATTTATAATAAATTAATAAACCTTTGCAAATTACGCTATAAGTGTTTATAATAAATTCAGAAAGGGTTGGAAGAAAAATAACCGTAAGCTATTTGAGTACTTACCCGTGTGCTGTAAAAAAAAAAAAAAAAAAATAGTGAAACGTTGTAATAAAAGGCAACATCAAAGCTTCAGCCATGGCCAAAAAAAATAAAAAATTGTAAAACGCTCTACTGTGATAGTGTGTTTATTCAAACACAAATGTGACTATGCAGCTACAAAGGAATAACAACAATAAAAAATGATATAAATGAAGTGATAAAAACTGCACATTAAGGTCGAACAATAAGCTTCTTTTGGCATAATTTATAGTCTCTTCTTACATTGAAACAAATCGACCCAGCGTTTCTTTCCAACTTGGACACTAATAGATTAAATCATCGTTTTGAAAGAGTAAATGATTTTTCTACCATTATTCGACTGCAAAATTTACCCATGGTACAATTGTGAATATTTAATGTGAAAATCTAAAGCTTAGATCGATCAACCTATTTAATACCTAATTTTTGGAAATATTCAGGATTTCATTGTAGAGCAAATTATAATGGTAGACTGTAAAAACACATAAATTGCAAGAAGAAATGTACCTCTTTAATCGCAATGCACAAAGTACAGGATTAATAGTTTGGTGACACCTAGAAGTGGGCCTGTAACATATGAATAGATGAATATATATTAAATAATGTGCATTCCCTTCATAACTTCTATGGAAAATGAAGATTAAAATTATGCAAAGTAGCATGAGCAGCATGAATCATGTGCATAACTTATCACTTGGTATCTCTTTGGGTTTCCAATATATAAAATACCACAGTACTTTCTATAACATGAAAAATTAGGTAACTGCATGCAAATTGCCCAAGATAATCCAGTGAAATAAGCTTATGCCAATAGTTGTCTAGACAACGGAAATGAGAAAAAATCAAGATAGAAAACTAATCTGATCTCTTTTTAGAGCAGTTGGATCTTTGGTTAATAGATGATACTCAAATGATTAATAAATATTGATTTGTTT
The DNA here is from genome assembly GCA_030737875.1 of Allium sativum. Classification (NCBI taxonomy): domain Eukaryota; kingdom Viridiplantae; phylum Streptophyta; class Magnoliopsida; order Asparagales; family Amaryllidaceae; genus Allium; species Allium sativum. The sequence goes on along the minus strand of CM060916.1, from coordinate 1,029,719,784 downwards.
GTTCCTTACTGGACATATCACTACATCATGAGGATTCAGTTCGTTAATTGTAATATTGAGACTAAAATAATAAGTGAATGCATGAAATAAAACAATGGAAAAATATTTCAAAAAAATGACATAGAACAATGTACTTACTGAACTATAGAAGGAATATGAGTGATTAATGTTTAATCTCGATCAGTGATAATTTAATTTTTGTTCCATAAACTGAATATGAAGTGTAAAGTTAGTAAAGTGATATTTTAATGAAAGTAATTTAAGAAAATAGTGTTGAAATAATGGTGCTCAATCTATCGAAATAGTTCAAGAACAATTTAGCATGAACAATAAAATAGGGTTTAACTTTAAGAAAGTCAATCATCAAATTTTTAGTAGCAGCCAACTTTGAGCTGCAATGAAATACATTGAATTTGTTTATTGTTTAAAACATGTAAAATAAGGAGACATATTATTCGCACTTGATTGGAAAAGAACATATTATTTATTATAACCATGAATAGCTGCACATCATAATGGGCAAGATGGTAACAATTCAAATTTGTACAACATTTTAATTTTTAATCATTATCAAACGATCATCGAAGTGTGTATGACAGATTTTTATTCATAGAAAAAAGTGAAATCAGGCATCATGCTCTTAGAGTAAAGTCAGACTATATGTTCAATAGATCTGGTTACTTTACAATAGATCTAGTTATATTTATAGATTACAATGTCCAGAACAAAAGCTGGACTGCGTAATCTTAGAGTAAGGTCCAAATACGATAAAATTTGCTTTTAGTAATTTGTGTTGTAATAGACAGGATCATCAAACTATAAACTACAAAAGAGACAAATGGATAAAACTTCATGTAAGAATATATAATATGTAATTCATTGAATTCTCCAGAAATATTAAACAAACATTAACTATTTCAAATACAAGCAATTTTAAACTAAATAGCATAGTAAAGTAAACTTAATTATTGTTATTATTAAACTTTAGCCAACAGTGTTTGCTTTGGTTCAAAGTACCATGACTTTACAAATGCATAAACTCGATATGATAAGAAAGTTATCATTTTATTTATATACTGATAATAGGAGATGAACAGCATAGGAGGAAAAGGGTAATGGATGATAAACTAACTCCTAGGCTAATATGTAACTAACCTGACAAAATTAAGTTTAATGAATCAATTTTTCCAGCAAACAATAGAGCCATTTTTTCAGTCAATACGCAGACTTCAACATTTTCTATACCCCAGAACACTCAAAACAAAGGCAACAGTCGTCGATAATATGTAACTTCATACCAAATAGCTAAAATTAACAAACCATTTGTTTGCCTTTTTTACTTTAGGATCGAAGAATCCAGTCGGCTCCATGATGACAGACGATCAGCGATGCTTGTAAGGTTAGAGGTCTGGCGATTTGTGGGGAAGAGGAAATAATGAAAGATGTCGATGGTGATTTGATTAGGGTTCGACAACAACAAAGAGGAACGGAGAGGGATTATTACAGTGGGGATTGAAATGCGTTGCTTGCGATGAAGAACAACTTTCGAGGAGTAATTTGATGTCAAAGCCTTAATCGAACTAAGGGTTAGCAAATGAAAGAGGAGGCGGAAGCAAAACAGGATCTATGTCTACGGCCTTTCATTTTTATCAATCGGAAGGGGAAATAGCTTACAATTTCCTACTTGGTAATTATAAAATGAACATAACCAAAACATATTTATACTGTGAGTTTCGATTTTATTAATGTGGGAAGGAAGGCCTGAGAGCTCTCCATTTATTACTCAGTAATTATAATATAGTATAGATTTCCCACTAGTTTGCAATTAATACCCATCAATCATTTCTCTAAAATTGTGACCTCCGATAGGTTATGTTATGCTCATTTATATACTTTAAGCGCTAATTACGGTTATAAACGTACTAATTTCTAAACTAAACTACAATCTAATACACAACCTACCCTTGATTCTGAAAATACTATGCCTTACCATCCTTTCAAATAGAAATTGCTAGGACTAACACTGAAATTTCTAGTAGATTAGGTTGTGCAACTTATCCTTAGTCCTAGAGCCTAATTCTAACTTACCTAATTAGCTACCCTTTTTACTCTAGAGTTATTTCTTTTTATAACTTAATTTTTTTAGTGATTATACAAGATATATTCTCCTGAACATCGTTATATCTGTATTATTCTTCAACTTGCACAAATTCAAAATGGGTACTTAATTTCTTGTTAAAACGTGAGGTGTTAAACTTTTGCGAGGATTTAATTCTTATTGAGATAATACACGTCTTTTAGAATTTATTCCAAAATGTTACATTGAGGATTCAAATGCTCCTTTTCAAATGTTTACTTAATTGTTTTAAAATAAGTGCAGAAATATTTTTTTTTCTTTTTAAACACTTAACTTAATTAACTATTTGGATGTCAACCATCCATACTTTGCAAACGGTCAGTAGAAACCTATTAATTGCTAGTAAAACAAATGTTCATTCTATTTTAGAAATAGAGTTTTAACTAAATATCCCTGATTGGATTAGGCGATAATCAAGTCTCCCAAAATGGCGTTCATTCCTTACGAAATGTCCCATTGAAAATAATATCTTAATCCAGAATTCATAACATTTTGTAAACATTTACTGCTAAATTTTCAAAATTCATCATTCTGATACACAATACCACTTTGAAGCATTACTCGGGGTTTATATATCTTTTAACAATACAACTCAATAACTTTCTTACAAAACGTTTCAAATAAATGCCCCATTTTCTAAAATTATAACATTTATCAAATGTTTGAGATTTATGGCTTAGTTGTTGTTGTTGTATAACATTTATCAAATGTTCATAAATTCTTAAATCAAGAGTAAATTAACCTCTCTTATTTCAACACTTGTTATTTATTTGTATTCTGGATGTCAGTCTTTAATGTCCTTCAAAACGACAAATATTTTGAGGTAAATGCTTGTTTTTATTAGAAAATAAGTCTTTAATAATTCAATATAAAATTAAGTAGCAAAAAAGGTAATTACGGCGGCAAGTCGAGTCGATAAAAGTCCAACTAGTCAACTAGTCAGACTAGGCATAAACTAGTCGATAAATAAATATGTACGTATATATTAATACATGATAATTGCAGTTCTTATTCAACTTCGGGTAACTTCTTCTCGAGGTCGTATTCCACTTCATGATTTGCGGTTTATTTCGAGTTAATTAAGATGAGATCCTAAGTATAAATAAATCGACTTTGGGTTAATTCTTCTTCAGTTTGTATTCGACTTCGTGAGTTTAGGTGAATTCTTCTCGATTTCGACTTCAACTTCGTGATTTAGGGTGAATTCTTCTCGATTTCGATTTCGACTTCGTGATTTAGGGTTTGAGTTCATGATTTAAGGTTCCAATTCGGGTGCGACTTCGTGATTTAGGGTTTGAGCTCGACTAATGGCAAGTCGAATCTTCCAGTCGATGCTCCGGTGTCGACTAATCAACTAGTCCCTGACTAGTCGGGACTAATCGAGCGCCGTAATTACACTAGTAGCAAATAAGCTTTTTTAACACATTTATTTCTATATTCACAATTTATGCTGTTATTGCCAAAATATGTTTTAAAACAACAATTCGAGACTGTGTTCATTCTAGCAATACAGTTTGAAACCTTTGTTGTTCTGCATGAGTACTCCTATCAAATTTCATATTGATGGTGCATTTTGACTTAGGAAATCCTTAATTACTCATTACCCTTTGTTTGCACAATAAGGGTGCTTTTCAAAAATTGAATTTAAGAGTCATAATTCTTTTAAATTGATTCTTGGAGTAGTCGTTTCCCATTTGTTCTACACCTAGTACTGTTTCCCCCTCATATGCTCCTTATCATGTGAGAATTTTACTATTTTAAATTCTTCCTAAATTTTAGTAGATAAATTTACTATCCACTCTTTCTCAAATGAGTATATCTATGACGTTTATTCTACCAAACTTATATATGACTTTTTTTCTTTTTGATTGAACGTCAAAATTGTTGGCATAACCTATGTAGGATTTTTAAGAAAAAAATTCTTTCAAATTCATTTCAGTATTAAAAGCATGTTATATCAAAGCAGTGACAATTCTAAATTTTCCATTATGGTTGTTTACCGCCTGATACTTACATTTTTTATCTTTTTAAAACTCATAACTATAAATGTTTACTATTACCCTTTAATTAAGGAATCCATCTTTTGTTTTCCTTAAAGTTTAAAATTATAGCTTGTCTAACAGAAGAAACCGTAAAATTTTCAAATCCCTCACAAACATTTATCTTCTCAAAAACCATATTTCAATTTTTCTTTCCTTAAAGGGATTTCTATGCAACTTGAGCTTATAAATGAAATGTTAAAATTTCCTTTTCAGAATAATTCAATAGTATGTCAAAAATCATTTTATAGCTTTCTTATCGACTTTTGACTTTTTTGTCTAATCCTTCTGACACACTATTCTACGAAAGTTTTATCTCTTTTATTAAATCCTTTCTTCTGTATTTCTATATTTTCAATTCTTAACATAACTAATTGCAGCCATTATAAATGTCTTTTATGCCATTATATCCCATTAAACGATGCCCATTTTTATGGGCATTTAATTCAAAATTGAATATTTATACCTTCACACAAATGACCTTAATTACTTTCCTAATATTGTCCGTTTTTGATATCCTTTCTCCTACTGACCATTCTGCACTCTTTCAAATTCAAAATTCCATATTTATTAATATGGAACTTTTATCTTATTAATAAAAGGTATTCTTCCACTTTTCCAGGAACCTTCACGTTTTATTATGCTATGAACTTCAATTTTTCCCATTCCAAATTCTTACTCTTATTTCTCCTTTATCTTTTCCGCGAATGATAATTAGATCACCCGTTTATTCTCATTAACTGCCTATTAAATTAGGGAGTTTTATGCCTTTCACTTCTTCAAATTTTATTTCTTATAGGCTACTAAATCGACAAGGGAACTACTGAATTACTGCGTGACTTCTAGGGATTTTCTAGAAATCAAGGTTAATCCTTTTCTAGAAGGAATAGCAGATAATGTTTTCTAAAGATATGTGTACTATAAATATACATACTTATATATCTAGTAAAACTTTTGAAACTTCTTTTTCAAAATAACAAGTATGCCTCTCATACGTATATATTTCCCCATAATCCGATAACATATGCTCTGATACCACTATGTAACAACTCGTCCGGAATAAGCCTAAATTTCGACCTAAAAAGGCCAAACAAAACTTAAAAGCTATTTTAAACAGATCGTTGATTCCTATAAGGAAATAGTATAATAGACAAACCGAGCATACAAAACTAAATCAGAATCTCAGACAACGGAAGGGATAAAATATAATAACTTAAAATAGATGTACCATTAATTAAAACCATCTTAAATGTCGGTTACAACGAGTCTCATGCAATAATAGGTACATCAATAATAATTATCCCAATATAATAATACTACCATAAATGATGACTAATAACTATGGATCCTCCATCATTAGGCTCCTTCTCCAAGATATCACCGATCCAAGCGTTCCCACCTACTATCTTGTTTATATGTTAAGTGGAGGAATGTTAAAACATAAACTTTAAGTGAATGAATATCACATAAGTTTTAAGGAATAACTATCTCGTATATTTGACAGTATAAATTCTTCATGATATGTCTATGCAGTCAAACACACAAAATCAAACATATGAGGCGGACATCCTAACAGTTACTAAAGGCCTATATATAAATTCAAGGGCAGACATCCCTACAGTCACTTAATACTCAATAAAGTAATTTAAGGGCGGGCATACTTACAGCTACTTAATACCCCACGAGGCGGGCTATTCCTAGTCACTTAAGGCCATATGCTAATTTAGTTAGGGTGAACATCCATACAACCACTTAATACCCTATGACGGACCCCTAACCACTTAAGATCTCGTTCTAACGTCAATGTCACATATAATAACTCTCCTTGCAGATCGAGAAATAATAGCGACCACTTACTACCAGGTTTAGGCAGTAGCTCAATTTTATTTAAGGCCCTCCTTTTACTACATGGTTGTCCCTATGGTGAATTCCTAGCCACTTAATACTTCCTTTAGACAATGGTTTCTTTAGGCCATTTTACATTAACCGGCCCTAGGTCAGCCCTCATATATCCCATCGATAAGAAGTGAACAACTTCCCGAGAACTACCCTACTCATGCACTATCATTTTACTAGGACCATTTAATAATTTTTTAGAGTAAGGCGGACCCAATGACCATTTAAGAACTTTATTTGGGTGGGCCCAATGGCTTCATCCTTTCTAAAAAAATATACATTACAAAAGGCCTAATGTCCTAACCACTTAATACCCAACCAACGTAGGTCAGCCACTTGATACCTTCTCAAGGCAAGCCTATTTCACACACAAATACATAAATATATACACACTAGACATCTCACATAAGACCGACCACTTGTAGATTTCGGATTTGTCGAGCGGTTCCAGATAGATTTCTACTACAAGTTAGGCCTAACCTTGTATTACAGTGTAATAATTATAATGGCTCATGACACCCAGACCTCTTACATTAAGCAATCATACTTATAGATGCTAGATATGTCGGTCGGTTCCGGCAGGCTTCTATTACAAATAATGGTTAACATAATGTCTTTGTTACATTAAGGTCATTAACTCATACACATACAAACATACAAATTCCTATAAGGACATTCAAATTTCAAATTCCTAACCTCCTACTTTATACGTATTTAATACGCTTTAATTATTACGTTAATTACACTACTAATATATAAAAATAAATAAACATAAATAAAACGTTCAAACAGAATTACAAATTCCTATATGGACATTCGAATTTCAAATTCCTAACTACCTAATTTATATATATTTAATACGCATTACTTGTTATGCTAATTACACTATTAATATATAAAAATAAACAAACCAAAATTAAACGTTTAAATTGAAACGTTCTTAATTCGTTGAAATGTCAATCCCTAACCAAACTAAAGTGTACAAGTTATTTCTGTTGAATATGTGATTTTTTGTTTGATGATAACAAACATATTTTACTTTATAAATGTGTTTGAATCTGTACTATTCTATATTCCATCCCACCAACAAGTTGGCGATCTACAGGGTTGTCCGTACAATGTTTCGAAGGGTGCCATGCCGATGCTGGCCTGATAGCTGTTGTTATAGGCAAACTCTACTAAAGGAAGATGCTCTTCCTAAGAGCATCTCCAACAGTGTTACGGGCCGTAACGTTACGGCCCGTAACATTACGGGAGATATCTTTGATATCTCCCAACGGGCGCGAGCCGATTTTATCGGCTCGCAGTCTGCGAGCCGATTTTATCGGCTCGCGCCTGTCCCGAGCCTATATATGGCTCGGGGGGGGGTTTGTTATTTTAGTTTAATTTTAATTTCCTCCTTTTTAATTTCTTTTTAACTCCTTTGTATATACGTTTAAATAACATGGGTTAGTGGACGACCCTAGTTTTAAACTCCTTTATAACTCCTTTTTAACTCCTTCGGGTGCTTAAATGTTTACATTAGGAGGATAAGTGGACGACCCTCCTTTTAAACTCCTTTTGAACTCCTTTTTATATACGTGTAAATATCATGGGTTAGTGGACGACCCTAGTTTTAAACTCCTTCGGGTGCTTAAATGTTTACATTATGAGGATAAGTGGACGACCCTCCTTTTAAACTCCTTTTGAACTCCTTTTTATATACGTGTAAATATCACGGGTTAGTGGACGACCCTAGTTTTAAACTCCTTTTTAACTCCTTCGCGTGCTTAAATGTTTACATTATGCAGATAAGTGGACGACCCTCCTTTTAAAATCCTTTTTAACTCCTTCTTACATACGTGTAAAGAGACACTCAAACCAATAAAGAGACACTCAGACCAATAAACGATTCCAATAAAGAGACACTCAAACTAATAAAGAGACACTCAGACCAATAAAGGATTCCGATAAACATACACTCAAACCAATAAAGAGACACTCAGACCAATAAACGATTCCAATAAAGAGACACTCAGACCAATAAAGAGACACTCAAACCAATAAAGAGACACTCAGACCAATAAAGAGACACTCAAACTTATATGGCTCGGGAAGTTTGGGGGGGGGGTGTGGAATGTGTGTTCATTTGACTAAATATTTGGGTTTTTTTTTATCTACTTATTAATTTTTATTAGTAGGAAGATTATATACGAAAGATTATATTTTAAATATATAGAACATGAAATTTTTATATAGGAAAGATTACAATAATTCAACTAGCGGGTTTTCGCATAACAATAACCATACAGATACAACCGACCGTTACAGGTACAACACCGAATAATAGTACATGCCTACTACAACATCAATGCAAACATTAAAAGTACAAATTCAATTTCAAGGGAGTCGCATTGCGTTCAGTCGCAACTCTTGAACAAGATTTTCGAGACGCCTAATCTCTCGTTCGAGTTGGTTTGCATATACTATTCCCCTTGGGCACAACGGCTCGTCAATCCATTCCGTGTAGCTGCATCCATTTGGATAGAATCGACATTTCTGCATGCGCCGACCTATATTGTCGCCTTCTGCACGAACCACAACTTCGACCGCATGACCGCAGTAGCAAAGTACAAGATAAGATTCACCTTCATGTTCATGCGGTGGTACTCGGTAGAACTCTACTTCTTCTTGTGGTTGAGCGAGAGTCTGTTCGTTTGCTAGTTGAACATGTGGCACTTGAACTTCTTGTAGATGCTGGAGGTTCCCCTGTTCATGTGATGGTTCATCCTGGGGTGTAATTTGGATTAGAAACTCGAATTCGTCTTCGAGCTCTTGAAGTCTCATCTATTCGTACGTCTGTTCATCAGAGTCAGTTTCGGATGGCCAAGAAGGCACTTTCGAGTGAGTAAGTAGTAGAATGAGAACGAAGTTGTTTGAGTGAGGTATTATGTGAGTAAATTGCATTGAGATATATAGGCAAGGAGTGTACAAATCAATAAAAAAATCATGATGGTACCGGTCACTGTTTCGCCTGACGTAATACTGTATGGAATCTCTTTTTCTTACTGTCTTGATGTGAACAGACACTGGCTCTACTTTGTGTGTTGAGGGAGATAAGGTGTGTGAAAGTTGACAGAACCAAATACAATACCTACAACATTTCAGCCTTTGCCACATAATGTTACACAAAATACAGGGAAATAAGACATACAAATACGAAAGCGGTTGTTACAGAAGGAAATACAACGTTACTACAACAACATAATACGAGCATCTACTAATACGAGCATCTACTAATACGAGCAACTACTAATACGTTACTACATCAACTCCGGAAACCTTGACGTTATAATACGACGTTTCATCCCATTCCAAAATTCCTTTTCCAAATAAGACATTCCATCCAGATCTTTGTCAATGATAGCGTTCTCTTCTTGTTCTTTTTTATACGCATCTTGCTGTTTCTTATACTCATCGTGCTCTTTCTTATACGCTAAGTCCTCGGAAAGAATTTGAAGTTTCTTCTCTTCCAGATCAGCAATCCTTTTCAAAACTTCTGTTCTTTCCCTAGCTTCTACAAGCCTTTTTTCCGCTCTACGACTGTGTTCTTCGTGTCGGGAGTTCACTTTTAATTCAAGCTCAACCGTTGTTTTGCCCCTTCTTTTCGCCGCTTTGCATCCCTCAGGTCTAAAATCTTCGTCATTCGTGGCATTGAACTCATCAAGTAGGTTTTCCCCTACACATTGAGAAATATTGGCACCTGAGCCGCTAGGACTAGAAGAATAACCCGATTTTGAACTTTTTTTCTTGCCCTTGCTAGCACTTTGAACATCGCGGAGACTCTTGGCAAGTTCTGAGTTCCACTTCGGTTGACTAGTAAGCAGATCATAACAATGCATAAACTGGTAATAGTGTGGCCTTTTCGTCCCATTTTCTCTAGGAAAAAGCTTCTTGAACCCCTCGTTTGCTAGTCGTTTCTACTTTCCAAAAGAAAATGTATCAATTAACATGCTAACAACCACAAATAAAGTACGCACAAATACAAACATACCAGATTATCTTCCCCTCCCATGCCGCTTGGATTCGCTATTTTTAGTTTGTACACTTGTGACTCATAATATTGGGTTTGACGGCTTATTTTCCCAAAACGGCCTTGGATCGCCGATAACGTCCTATGGCATTCCGGATGCCTCTCAACGAAGGCTTTTTCCACTTTTTTCCAAAACGCAACGGCTGTTTGGTCGTTCCCCGTTGCAGAATCTTGTGTGAAATGACAATATATGTTGCATAGAGAAATGTCTTCTTCTTCAGTCCACGGACTGGTTCCTTGCCTGCTCGATGGAGTTTCAAATATATTGCTCGTGTTGCCTTGCGAGAACTGAGTTCCATCTATCGTCGGATGCGAAAAATCTCCGAATGGGGAAGACATTATGTAGCAAGACTTGGTGTGGAGTAGAGAGATGTAAAAAGAAGTTATGAATATGTTGTGATGAAGAAAGAATGCGAATGGAATGCTTTTATAACTGAAAATATGGCCGTTAGAAAAGTTTTAACCATTTTATGGCCGTTGGTAATCAAAATCGAGGCGGAAATGGCCGTTGGAAGCCATTGGAATGAGATAGCCGTTGGGGAATTGGAGAGGGGAGATGGCGAGCCGATTTTATCAGCTCGCCATGTCGCGAGCTGATTTTATCGGCGCGAGCCGATAAAATCGGCTCGCGACATGGCGAGCCGATAAAATCGGCTCGCCGGACCAATTCAGAATTCTGAATTGGTCCCGTAACATTCCGCTGAATGTTACATGGCGTAACGTTTGTTGGGTAGGTTTTTTACCCCGATTCAGTATTAAGGGGATGAATTCTCCCTTTGTTGGAGATGCTCTAAGTCCCTCCAAAGTCTAGGATACACAGCCTTAAAAGATATTCTAAGATTCTGTTCACCCTCTCCGTTTGCCCATTGGTCTAAGGATGATAAACGGTGCTCAAACGCAACTGTGTACCTAGTGCTTCTTGCAAGCTTCTCCAAAATTCGCTGGTAATGATGGGTTCGCAATCGTTCACGATGTTGGAAGGAACTCCATGAAGACGAACTATCTCTCGGACATAAATTGATGCTAACCATGATGTCGTCTTCTTACTCTTAACTGAAATAAAGTGAGCGCTCTTAGTGAGTCTATATACAACAACCCAGATACTGGTGTTGCCTTTCTTCGATCTAGGCAAACCATCTATGAAATCCATAGAGACGCTCTCCCATTTCCATTGAGGAACCTCCAACGGATGAAGTAAACCACCGGGCTTCTTTTGCTCAGTGTTGACTTGCTGGCAAACTAAACATTGAGAAACAAATTCGGCCACATCTTTCTTCATCCCAGCCCAAAAGAAAACCCTCTTCATGCCCCTATACATCTTATCACCGCCTGGATGAATGGTCATCTTAGAATGGCGGGCTTCTTCTAGGACTGCCTTTATCAAGCTTCCAATTTGAGGAACACAGAGCCTTCCATCTCGTCGCAACCACCACTTTTCATCTATGGCATATCTTCTGACACTAGTACAAAACAGATCATCTGCGACGCTTTATTTGCGTCGGTTTAGCTAAAAACAGTAGCACATATGGTTATGTGCGACAGTTTTTGTTACAGACCGTGGCAGGTTGTCATGAAAAAGATGCGGACGATAAATTTGCGATGGTTTTGTTTAAAAAGGGTAGCAAATATTTATAATGGCTAATTCTATTTCAACCCAAAGAAATGCTGAGTAGCCCCCCATTTTATCCAAAAAATACGAAGACCAAAATACTCTTTCTCTGTTATATTTTTTTTCCAGTTTTTTGCACACCCCGTAGTAGTCCTACGTGGTTTCATGGTGTACCTCGTAGTAGTCCTACGTGGTTTCTTAGTGTACCCCGTAAAGCCAGTACGTGGTACTCTAAGGAACCACGTAGGGCTACTATAAGGTACACAGTAAAACCACACAGTCATCTCACATGGAAGGGTATTTTTGGCTTTTTTTAAAATTAGCGGGGGGTCACTCAGCAAAATTGGGGGTATATCCATTTTTTCAACTTCTGGGGCTACTCAGCACATTGCTGGGTTGAAATAGAATGTACCATTTATAATTTGCGACCATTGAATATAGCACGGTCGCACATACATTTTTATCTGGGTTCGTTGCCTAATCCATCTTCACCTTTCCTAAACCTAAATTTTTATTCTCAATCAAACAAAATCTCCACCTGCTTTCGATCGAGCAAAATCTTCCCTCCGTGTTTCGATTGGAAAAAATCATGCCTTCAAATCATCCGTCTGGTTTCCATCCACTAAGATGAACGAAATCCGTTCCATCAATTCCATTCCGTCAACCTCCAGATTCATATTTCGATCGAACGACACCTCCAGATCCGTCGCTTCCGTTCCGTCGCTAAGAAGAACAAAACGCGCCTCTCCAGATCCGTCACTTCGGTTTCGATCTCCTCAACATCAGTCTGATTATTTTTATTCGTAAGTCTCCGACCCAACGTCTTTAATGGTAGATTTGGCATTTGGCCATCAAAATTTCAATTTTTGCGTTTCAGTAAAGGCAGATTTTTTGATTCCTACTTCATGCTTTCCTCAAATAGGCGCAAGTTTACCAATTTCAACTGAAGGGATTTATTATTTCAATCTTCGGTGGTTTCTACTTCACAAAATTTAGGGATTCTAAAATAACGGTGTAACAATCAATGAAGGAGGTGGCGAAGCTTGCCAGGAAGACTTTTGGATAATATCATGTTAAGTTAATGATACGGTAGTCTCAGTAGAGCAGACAGCGGAGTATGGCAAGTGCAAGCATGATTTCATTTGCTGCTTCAACCTTTGTTTTCCCTTCCAAACCAACTCTAACAAAGAATACTTCCAAGTTCAGCTCTTTTTCTCCGTCGAAACAATTGAATAATAATTCAAAGAGGGAGACAGTAATCAGAGTGGAAACCAAAGATGCTCCGGCAGCCAAGCAGCAGCAACTGCAACAAAACCGCCACCAATTGGCCCTAAGAGAGGAACCAAGGTACGTATACGATTAAGAAAGTTTTTAACTCCTGTCATGTTGCTCGATATGTACTTCAGTGAATCGACAACCATATTTTGTGTGCTACTGAATATAAGATGAAGATTCTGAGAAGAGAATCATACTGGTATAATGGAACCAGATCAGTCATGACTGTTGATCAGGTAATTCCTCTTCTTCCCCATACGTATGTACTTTGGAATTATTTCTTTGTATGTAGGTTTTGTTTATTCAATAGTATACAATGTTAGCATACATCGCAACAATTTATTTTTGGATAAAATGAATTGAAAGCTATCTTTACCTGTTTTGCAAGTGAACTGAAATTACTCTTAGCCATTTAGTTTTCCAAATTTCCATAGCCTGTCATCTTTTTATCCCCTCAAACACTACAGCATATAGACTACCTAGGCAGCAAGTGCATGTGCGTTTGAAGCTGAGTGTCATGTTTTGATGGACGAGGTTAAAGATGGTTGCTTTTAGGCTTGCTTGTGAATTTCTTGCTATTAGCATTAGCTACTGAAAATCCTACTTTGTAAATTTGATACTCAGTGTTGGTATTTTTATGGATTTTCTTATCTAACTATCTATTATGATCAACTATTTTTGTTATGTACAAAACAGCAGGAGTAATAATTTTCATTGTTGTGGGATCTAGTTGGGAAAAAAAAGTGTCCAAAGATTATCCTACCACACACTGCTAATAATAATATACTTTGCACAAATTATTTCATTATTATGTTTGCACTTGCAGGAGTAATAATTTTAGTACCTTTGGACAAAACTATTTTAGGTTTGAACTAATTTTAGTACCTTTGGAAGCACAAATTATTTCATTATTATGTTCATAAAATGCTTTATATGGCAAAGATTATCCTGTTGGCCTCCATTTCATATTTATTTCTTTTTATGATTTTCTCATGCTTGTATCCAAAATCTTAACACTATTTTTTAGTCTTAATGACATCTATAATATTAACACTACAAGATTATAGTAGATTGCAAGGTCTAAATTCAATAGTTGTGCATTTAGAATATGTTGATAAAGAAAATCTCCACCTTCAGCCAATGTATTGTTTCACAAGTTGGCCATTTGTGAATATTCTGAAATTAGAGACATTATGATTTAGTATATAATTGTCTTACAATTTTATAAATGCTGAGATATTAACTTTTAGTATTTCGCCGTGGATGGAGCAAGTTTAACCGTGCTTAATGTATATGATGAGGAGCGTTGTTTTGATTTCATGCTTGTGGCATACACGCAATTAATGTTGTAATCCATATGAAAAATGTTGGGGAAAAGGTTAATTTCGAAGTGGATTTTTTCTGAAGCCTGCTGTTGGTTTTTTTCTTGATTGACACAATAATAAGAATCTCTCTAGATTAGTTTAAACTATTTTGGCACATTGAAAAATCCTTGGAAGAAGATTTAAAAAAGTGTGTACTTTCTGCTTTGGGGTACCGCCGGTACCGCCTAATGTTTTTTCTTTTCCTTTTATGTCGTGTTCGGCGAACAACCACCAGTATAACACTGTTCGGTCGGTGGTAGTGTAGTACCCCGAAACATTTATTACGGTACCCTTAGCACCGCACTTAAAAAATAAGCATATTAAAAAAAAAAGTTTTATAAACTAATCCAAACGTGAACGACGGAACTAAATATTGAAATTAATGAACGTCTACCAATGGACAAATAAATAAGAACAACCTTACACCTCTGTTTTTGTTCCGAAAGAAAGAAATAATTCAAAGTTTGCCAAGATAATAAAATGCAATGGTGTTGTGAAATTTTGTTCTTTCATTAAGTATGATAGTTTAATAATAAATACTGTTTGAGCTACAAAAAAAGGAGAAACGTTTGCAACAATGAAACAAATTCATGTTTTATAAAAGTACTACAGTCAGCAATTAATATAATAATGGATGCAGACAAATCTAGCATCCATTCATCACAACATCCTTTGTTTCAACCTACATAACATTTTGAAAAGAGGATTGATAAGTACCAACAAATTAAGGGACACTTGTAGCAGTAAAACACTCCTTCGCAGATTATATAATATAATATTAAATTCACTCTTTGATTAGTTTTTTTTTAGATTTTGCTTTGAATGGAAAACCATGCATTTTGACACTACCATACTCTTTCATTATTCCTTTTCCTAAATCTTGTCGCATGCAGTATCTTGACCAGCTTAGCTGATGCATCTTGCATTTTAACATGGATTTTGAATGACCTGACAAAACTACAAAATTATAGAAAACCGAGCAAGAAAATATATAACAACAAACGAAACTAATACACATTGAAGTTGGTTGCCAATTAATGAGCAATATTTGTATGTGGTAAATTAACAGTTCAAAATATGTCTAGTATCTATATGAACATATAAATACAAATGATTAAATTCTACCAATACCGAGAAAAGTCTGTATGGTATGTGCTGTAAAAAGAGTGCAAAAATAATATAAGTAGACAAAGGAAGTATACAAAATGATGATATTAGATCATGAATAGAAGAAAATAAGCTATATGAACGGATCAACAAAAAGGTAAAGTAGTCAACGTTATGAGCATTTTTTTTTAAGTTAACAGTTAACGAAGAAAAAACTGTGACTGTTACTCATATAGAAAACTATCATGCATATGAACAGTTTAAACTACACATAAACTTAGTTGAGAATAAATAGACGGTATACTCTCCTCGATAACATTAGAGCTTCAATTTGAGTATGAGGACAGTTATAGTGTAACCATTGGCAGCAAAAGCGGTGAAAGAACATGACACCATTGATCAACAAATTGCATTTTACAAGTTTTTTCGAAATTTGATTATGGGTTATTGTTGTCTGTGTGAAAAATGAAGTGCCTTAGTATATTGTTGAGTAAAAATGAAGTACGTTATCAGTGTAACGAATTGTACAAAATGCTTAACTGGTTACATACTTGTCAAATTCTTAAATACTTCTTTATACACAATATACTTTCCAAAGGTACTGCAAAATTAGCAGCAGTAATATACTTTCCAAAGGTACTAAAATAGTTCTACTAATAATAATAATATACTTTCCAAAGGTACTAAAATTAGCAGGAGTAATAATAATATACTTTGCACTTGCAGTTCTGTCCAAAGGTGGCTCACAACTGCTCCATGTTCTCCTACCACACACTGGTATCAAATTCGATGCATTCTTTCCCAGCCCATCTACATTATGACAGGACAAGAAATTACTGGAAATCTTCGTCTAGTGTCTCATAGTGCCCAAAGTTACACAATTTACTTCACCTTGTCAGGTTAGTCACTAATTCAATACATGTCTTCACATTCAACATGTTTTTATTATTGCATGGCATTTAAGTTGCAGAAACTGCTTGACATCTATCACGGTCAAACCGTCACCTCAAATACATAAAATCTTTTCTTTTTAGGTTCTTTTGTCGCATATCTAGTTTGTACGCCTTAGGGTATGAAGGGAACATAAAGAAACAATCATAAGACATGGTTTTTTTGGAGATTTACTAGAACTTAATATGTTTCATTTTTCATTTTAAAGCGAAAATGTGGGGCCTAGGTGCAGAGCAAGGAGGTATTCTTCAGACGTCCACTTTTAAGCTTGAGCTGAAAGAACCCTATAACTGGGTTTCTCAACCTCAACCTTACACATGGGCTCAAGATCAGCAGCAACACCAGCAACCTCCCTCTGAGGTTAGCTTCTTTATTTTCTATAACAGTCATATGAAATATTATCATCATTTCTACTTGTGAAGGCTTCATGAACCTCAGCTAATAGTTGCTTTAAGAATTGAGTGCTTGTTTTCTCAAAAAGTTATCAAAACGCGCACTATAGTGACAAACAGTGCAAGGCTTGCGCTGTTTTACTTGTGGTAGCACAGGGGTCCCCGGTTGCGCAGGAATAATTCACTCTACGCTACTTTTTTAAGGTTTCGGACAATGAATAAAGCCCAACCTAGCACATTTCCGTTTGGAGTTGTATGATTATGCAACATGTACATTTCGCTTTTTGATTCAGCTCACAACTCACGTGATCTTGCAGCTTCCAATATAGGATAAACATTCTTTCTTTAATAAATCGATATCAACTATTGAAAGGCTGATACCGACTCAATCAATCTTATATGTTTGTTTATTAATTTAATTTCTTAATTGATATATCCTTTTGTTTACTCTTTTTCTCATATCTGAACCACCGTTATTCAGTATTGATTTCTGAGATATTTCCCTTCTTTTTTTCTATATTCTCTATAATGTAGTTACTGCTTTCTAGTGACATCAGAAATGAAGATTGAATCATGAATTGACCTCAGATTTAGTTTTTGTTTCTGTAGTGAAGTTTATTTATATTTGTTGCTAATTGAAGAAGAAACTGTTTCTGTAGTAAATTATTTCAATTACGCGTAACACTTGTAAAGATGCAAAAAAGAAAAAAGAAAATAAAAAAAGAGAAAAGGCTATTCGATATTGACTACTATACATTGATATCTGAATCTTAATACACTAATTTTGTTTTGCTTTTTGATATATCCTGTCAACCATTTATATTAGCATGATTAATCACTATAGAAATATACGGCACAGTAATATCCATCTATTATTACGCAAAGCTACCTGCCAAGGCACACAGCCAATGCAAAAAATTCTAGTTTCTATGCACTTAGTTTGCTTTTTATTTAAATATCAGGGATTCACTCCTCAAGCATTTGAAGGTGATGCAACTACATTGCTACAGACATCTGGCAGCCCATATAATAACATACCTAACCTATAATACACATAGTTCATTATTTATTATGTAAAAATTCTTGTGGACAAGTTAGGCTTAATTCCAGAGCCCATAATGAAATTTTGATTTGGGCGTAGTTAAACAAAGCAGGATCAAAATTCAGTACACTAGCTAAACTAATAAATGGACTCCTAGACAGATGTATCTATAATAAGAATAGTAAATGCTTAGAAATGATGTAGTTTGGTGAATGGAATTGAATACGGAGTTGCTTTGAAATGAAGGGGGGAGTGGAACAATTGTATTCGCAGTCTTTAAGAGTGGAACAATTGTATTTGCAGGCTTTATTCCTTTACAATTGTATTGCATGAATACTGTTTGCAGTAATAGTACAGTATTACTCGTGTTCTATTTTCAGTATTGCGTGAATTCTATTTACAGTCCAGTAATACACTTGTGTTCTATTTACAAACTAATTACATCATCTTACTTGCTTATTAATATACTTGTGTTCTCTCCTTTATCAGCTTTCTGCTTTGCTCAATCTGGAGGAGAAAATTTGCAAACTATCTACGTTCAGTTCACATTACAACATAGGAGAAAAACACGGTACTTTTCATGTCATTATTTTGCAGTATATGATCAGTTCCTTTGCATATTTTTTAGTGTTATACTATGTTTGATATAGTTTTAATTGCAGTCAAAATAATGTTATGTTGGTTTTTTTGGCAGATGCTGATTCAAGTCAACCATCACGAAGACAAATTGTGCAATTTTTAGTTTTAAGCTGGATGATCCGTTTTGTTCTTTTGTAGTCAAGTGAAGAATGTTAATTTATGATGAAATAAGTATTATGTAAGTATTTATACGATCGAATTGGCTGGAACTTAGCATATGACTAGCTATGGCACATGCAATCTATTTTTGTTGTATGGTTATCAATGTTAGTGTTTTCTTTTCAAATGATATAAGATTTTGTGAATTGTGTATGTATTTCTTGTGTTCATTTATTTTGTGAATTGCTTATAATGTTGAACTGTATTGACAGCTGACAATCATAATGGCTGAGATGAAATGCGGCTGTGAATTCAGAAGTTATTTGCTATTGTTGTAAATAAAACACAGTCGCAAATGCAAAACTTATCGCGTCAGTTATTTTAGAACCTGTCGCACAAGTCAATGTTTTGAAGTTAAATATCAGTTTCTTGCTACTGGTGTAAAACAAACCGTCGCTAATGACGTATACTACAGCGACTATTATTATAGAATACCCGTCGCAAGAATCTGTATATTGCGACAGTTTTAAAACTGTTGCAATAAGTTTGCACATTTTGCGACGATCTCATATGCGACGATTGTAAAACAGTCGCAAATAAGCTTAAACAACAGTCGCAAATGACCTGTTTTGTAGTAGTGTGAGCTGACTAGATGTCTCCCCTCTTCTGAGCTTATCCATGATGTTCAGAATCTGTGGATCAATTTGTTGCGAAGCTTCTATCTGGTCCATAAGAGTCGGTTGTATCTCCGAGGATGCAAACAAATCAGGCAAAATCTCGATGGAGGGTCTAAAATCAAAAGCTGATATGAATTCGAAGTTCATTCTTTCCAAAAACAGAGGACTCAGGGCCACCCTCTGCCTACTTAGTGTCTCCCACCGCATTACCATTGCTAGGGGTATAAGAAATCTCAAAATCATAAAGAACTAGAAACTCCATCCACCGCTGTTGCCTTAAGTTGAGATCCTTCTGTGAGAACAGATACTTGAGAGATTTATGATCGATACATAACTCGAACCTCTCTCCAAGTAAATAATTACGCCACGTCTTTAACGCAAACACTATGGCAGCAAGCTCTATATCATGGATGGGGTAGTTCTTTTCATGAACTCTCAGTTGTCTACCCCCATAACACACTACTTTCCCTTCTTGCATTAGAACCACACCAAGCCCTGTACCGCATGCATCAGTGTAAACGGTAAACACTTATTTCCGTCAGGTAAGGTCAAGACTGAGGCTGTTGTCAGAGCCCTCTTCAGTCATTGGAAAGCAATGTCACAGTCTATATCCCATGAGAGTGCCAAGTTCTTATTCGTCAGCCTGGTGAGTGGGGCTGATATCTTTGCGAAGTCCTTAATGAACTTCCTATAGTAACCTGCTAAACCAAGAAAGCTCCTCACCTCGGTTGCATTTTTAGGAACCTGCCAATCTTGCACTGCAACCACCTTCACGATATCTACAGCTATCCCTTCTTTGGAGACCACATGCCCTAAGAATCTCACCTCTTTTCTCCAAAAATGGCATTTGGAGAACTTTGCTTTAAGCTGGTGGTCGCGGAGAGTTTTCAAAACTTCTCTCAAATGTTGGCATGCTCTTCTTCGTTCTTGGAGAAGATCAAAATATCATCAACAAAGACTACGACAAATTTATTTAGGAACTCCCAAAACACCCTACTCATCAGATCGACAAAATTGGCGGGTGCATTCGTCAGACCAAAAAGCAAAGCCAGCTATTCAAAGAAACCGTCCGGAGTCCTAAAGGCAGTCTTATCTATGCTGTCCTCAGCCACCCTTAACTGATGAAATCCCATGGCCAAGTCTAACTGAGAAAATACCGAGGCACTAGCAAGCTGATCAAATAAATCAACAATCCTTGGAAGTGGGTGTCTATTCTTCTTAGTGAGCTTATTCAGCTCCCTATAATCAACACACAAACGAAGCAAACCATCCGCCTTAGTTGCGAGTATCACTGGAGCACCCCATCCAGATATGCTTCGTCTGATAAACCTTTTCTCAAGTAGCTCCCCTACTTGCTTACTCAGCTCCCTCCTTTCCCTTGGAGCCATGTGGCGCACTGGTAATGCAACTGGTTTTGCATTATCCACTAGATATATGCGAAAGTCGATCTCGCGCCTTGGAGTTAAACCCCAAACCTCATAAAAAACATCGGAAAAATCCCAGACTATTGGAACATATTGCAGATCATCGATAGATGCATCAAGAGACTCTAGGAAATAAAGCATAACTGACCCTCGTTGGTCACACGAAATCTTGAGGGTTCTTCCATGACAAGTCAGAAGCCTAACAACCCTCTTCTCACAATCCAGAATGGCACCATAAGTGGTAAGCCAATCCATTCCTAGAATTAACCCATAGCCCATAAACCCGAGCACATGCGCGTCGCATTCAAACTCGATGCCTAACACAGATATTTTCAAACCCCGAAAAATCGTCGATAAATGAGCCGAACCACCAATGAGGTTTGAAACAACTACGGGATCTACTACCATACTAGTAATTAAGTGCAGAGATTCAACTACAGACCTTGATATAAATGAATGTGAGGTACCATAATCAAAAAGTGTTCTAACATGATGGTTTGAAAGAGAAATTAAACCTTCCACGGAAATGTTTCTACCTTTATCAGGAGCACTAGTCGCGAGAGCATGCACCTGCCCTCCAGAATTCCTGCCCTTTGACCTTGTCCCTGTGATCCCCGTTTCTTCGGGGACTCTTTAGTAAAGTGTCCGGCCTCTCCATATTGGAAGCAAAAATTCTTCCTTCGCTTACAGTCTTTAACCAGATGACCTTCCTTCCCACAATGGTAACATTTTCTCTTATCCTTGCCTTTATCATTTTCCCTCCTTTCTTAGGTTGTTGTTGTTATTTCCCCTTCTTGGGCCACACCTTCTTATTCTGCGATGTCCTCTCAGCTTTTATTTCTTTCTTTTCTCCCTTGTCCTCCTCATGCATTAGGGCCACATCAACAAGCTTTTCAAAGGTGGCCCCCATTGGAATATGTGACATAGCTAAACCATGCATAGGCTCATTCAGCCCTTTAGCAAACCGCAAAGCCTTTATATGCGGTGTATCCACCAACTCCAACCCGAACCTTGCTAGCTGGTTGAATTTGTTCACATATTCTTTCACCGTCAAGTTTCATTGTTTGAGTGCTAAGAATCTCTCCATCTGCATTCTGCTTTCGGTTTGGGAAAGAAATTTCATTTCGAACCTCTATCTAAAATCTTCCCAAGTTTCCATCGGACGTCCAGCTTGGGTGACTTCCCACCAAAATGAGGCTTCGTCCTTTAATACCCAAGCAGATAACTGAATCTTTCTTCAGTCCTCCACTTCAAAGATTACGAATAAGTCCTCAGTCTCCTTAAGCCAATTCCGAGCTTTCACGTATGTCTCGTTCCCATGGAATGGCTTCCCTCCCAGTCTTCCACTTCAAAGATTACGAATAAGTCCTTAGTCTCCTTAAGCCAATTCCGAGCATCCACGAATGTCTCGTTCCCATGGAATGGCTTCCCTCCCATAGCACGGAAGTCCTTGCAGATCTTAGCGAAGTTATCTGCTTTTGGAAGGGGAGGAGGAAATTCAGCTATCCACTTCAAAGATTATGACTAATTCCTCAGTCTCCTTAAGCCGATTCCGAGCTTCCACGAATGTCTCGTTCCCATGGAATGGCTTCCCTCCCATAGCACGGAAGTCCTTGCAGATCTTGGCGAAGTTATCTGCTTTTGGAAGGGAGGAGGAATGACTGGTGCAGCTAGGGGAGGAACGTCTCTTTGGCCTTCGGCCGGCGCCGTGGCCTCCAAATACCAACGGAACCATCCGGATATAGTGACGCCCTCTGGGATATTAGGGATGTTTTGTTCCTCGGACATGCTGAAAAAGGGAAAAGGAAGAAATTTAGATAAAGGACCGAAGGATACTACATATGGCTTTTTTGGGTTTTTTTTTCAAAAATAGACTTTTCTTTTTGAAAATGCTTTCTTTTAAAACCTTTTTGAAAATAATTTTCAAAAACTTTTATCCAATCTGATAACCTTAAGCTCTGATACCAAGTGTGACACCCCACGTTCGTTAATGTCGCTCACTAAGGGAATGCATTAAGTTCTGTGAAGCGTTATAGGTAATCAGACACAGAATAATTAAAAGACAGATATAAATAAGATAGTAGAGGAAATTTAAATTTTTATTTCAATCATAAATCATAATACCATGGTCCACAATTTCATAAGTCACAAAAACCATTACAAGAAAATAACTTCTGTCTTGCACAATCAGAGTACATAAGTAAATAAAAAGTGTAATTCCCCAAATTAAAAGAGTTAAGTCATAGTAGAGATAAGAACTTGAGCCATACTTAAGAAATAGCTCCTAGCAAGATTATATCTGAATCCTGACTAAGCGTGGGTGTTTCCTCCCTAAGAACCTGGGGGGGAACGGAAGAAAGAAGGAGAAACAAAAAGGGTCAGACATAAAGTCTGGCGAGTCTAGTTACTTTTAGCTAGTAAATAAATAAAAGTAACATGATAGGCATATAAAGTGGATAAGAGAGAGATCACTACATAATTGGCAGGTGTGACAAGGTTAGCAAGATAAGGTGTACATGTCTCACTAACGATTGCTCTGCACTGTTACTAGTATATCCAGAAAGAGATGATTCCTTCAACTATAAGGTGGTAGACTTAGGTATACGTCCAAATGTATCCTAACTACCCTGATCAGTCGGCTTCCTAACCCTCGTAGATACCTTCTGATGGCCCCACAGTAGGAGATATCACTTCCTAAAGTGGCAACCCCTCATCGTAATAATGTGCACAACCATATCTACGAGTGTCACGGTCGTCTTATCCCCCTCTGCCTGGCTTATGCACGCACATGGCCCGGTCAGTTTGCGCCGCCCACACCGTCCTCCACGTTTGGATCTCTTACAATCATTCAGTAAGTGTGTCCCTCCTCCACCTAGTACGGAGTACTTTGTTTGGTACATACTCCGGGTTACTGACTGAAATGGGACCCACACAATATGATACAAGCTCTCCCCTTTGTCTAGTATCCCCACTAGATTTTCACTGACTATGTATACCACTAGGTGTCTTTAATTACATAGCCTGATTTATTCCTACTGGTTATGCTTACCTACATGTGTCTTTAATACATAACCCCTAATCTTCCAATCGGTTATGCTTACCTATTGGTGTCTTTAATTACATAAACCTATCATTTCTACAAGTTATGTTTACCTTAAGAAGTGTTTTTAATTACATAACTTTATTATTTCCACTGATTATGTATACCACTAGGTGTCTTTAATTACATAATCTTAACGGGTTAAGTTTGTGGGCCTATAGGTGAATATTATCCATCCCCTCTTCAGATTTACTTAACCCACCCCTCAACCATGTTTACTTAACCCCCAACTTAGATTTAAGTTCATACAATATCTATGGATTAACTTAGGTTAAGTAGTCCAATTCTTTACCATGTCCATTTATGGTTTCATAATGGGCCAGACCTCCCATATTAGGCCTATAACATGTGGATGCTGGATATGCCGGTCGGATCCGGGCAGACTTATTTCACAGTTGGGCCTAACCTCGTGTCATAGCCCGATTCGTATTTACGTACTTAGGCCTCCCACATTAGGTTTACCATTAGTGGCTGCTGGATATGCCAGTCGGGTCCGGGCAGACTTCCACCACTAATGCAACCTAACCTTGTGTCATAAGTACAATTACAATTCCTAATTGTAATTACTAGACATTCCACTTTTAATTAATCAATCAATTAATTAATCCTTTCCTTTTATAGGTGTTAATACCTATTTTGCCCAATAATTTGAATTACATGTCCATAAATGTTCATATTCAAATTATGCCATTTTTAATTAATTTACCAATTAATTAATCCTTTCCTTTTATAGGTGCCAATACCTATTTTGCCCAGTAATTTGAATTATATGTCCATAAATGTTCATATTCAAATTATGCCATTTTTATGCCTTTTTCCCCCTTTCCTTAACTAGCGCCCTCACAAAATTGGCAACATGCCTAGGCTAGACAATAGCCTAGTCATAAACGATAATAGGGAAAATAATGGGAATATAACTAAAATGATCATCTTGGCATAAACATAAACTTGTATGATAATAAGGTGAACATACATACAAGCATAGACATGAAATTGTCATCGTAACAAGGTGGACATAAAACTGATGAACTATGATGTTACAATATCTAAATTAGCAAGTTGCATGTCCAATCGATTTAAATCTAACATGATAACATAAGGTGACAATTTAGATCACATAAAATAGATCTAACATGTTAACATAAGGTGACAATTTAGATCACACAAAATAGATCTAACATGTTAACATAAGGTGACAATTTAGATCACATAAAATAGATCTAACATGAATCATAAGGTGATAATTTTAGATCACATAAGATAGATCTAACATCAATCATAAGGTGACAATTTTAGATCACATAGGATAGATCTAACATGAATCATAAGGTGACAATTTTAGATCACATAGAATATATATAACATGATAATTTTAGATCACATAGAATAGATCTACATACATCTGCATCATAACATATCATAAAAGCTACAACCCAAGATCCATAATGATAACATAGTAGAAAATTTGAATTGGATCCAAAAGAAATAGATCTATCATGACATAGCATAAGATATAACAATAACATAG
The DNA here is from genome assembly GCA_030737875.1 of Allium sativum. Classification (NCBI taxonomy): domain Eukaryota; kingdom Viridiplantae; phylum Streptophyta; class Magnoliopsida; order Asparagales; family Amaryllidaceae; genus Allium; species Allium sativum. The sequence goes on along the minus strand of CM060916.1, from coordinate 1,029,694,433 downwards.
ATTCAAAGTCTACAACGTATCCAAATCACAGTCTTTCATAATTCACTATTATTTATCTAAACCTAAAAGCAACTAGAACTCACTGTGATTGGATTGCTAAGATGATAGAAAAGGTGCTGAGTCTATGTTTGAATCTCAGAATTTGATATGCTTTAGAAGAAGATGAGAGATCCTAGTTCAGTTCAGAATCCAGCAGAGTCCGGCCACCATTGTTTCTTTTTGAAGAAAACAAAGGATATGAGATATATTTATAGCTACTGGGTTACAGAATTCGGATGCAACCTCAGCCCTAATGGAATTGCGTCAGGTTATGGGTCGACACTCGAAAAAGGCCCGAATACCCAGAAACTGTTCTGGGCGCACTTTACAAGTGCATCAGTGCAAAATTGCCTTGACGCACTTGGCAAGTGCGCCAGTTATACCTGGTTCTGATTTTCAACTTTTCATCATCCGTAACTTCTTCATATGTTATCCGTTTTACGCAAACTAGGTGTCTATCCTGACTAGAATTTTGAGACGGACGTAATGACGTAATTAGTTTCCCTTAATTCTTAATATTAAACTATTTATTCTTTAATTTATCTTCTTTAATGTCGTTAAAAATTCGGGGTGTTACAAATACGGTAGCTTCGCAATCTTTGGAAAATTTTCATCCTATGATCTTATTTCTTTTTTCAATCACAATGAAGTGTTGAGCTTGATTGACGCTCGGGATAACGATGAAGTGTGTTGCCCGAAACTTGTCAAAATGTTCTAGATTGTGAAGATCAAATTTGGAGTAGCATTAAAGGCACAAAAATTGTTCTAAATTGTGGAATTTTGGGCAATATCCTAAACTGCAAAAGTACGGGCTCAGATTTTTTGAAATTTGAAATTTGAAATCAAAGAAACAGATTTGGAAACTTATCACCACATATTTGAAAGCGATGCTCAAATGGAATTCAAAAATCTCTTTTTTCGCCTAAAAACAAGAATTGTAAACCTTCTCCTTCAACATACCATCATTCCTCATTCCGGAAATTATAACAACCCAACCCTCAAAATCCAAAAAGCACTCTTTGCTATTACTGGTGGCTATGACGTCAATTGGGCCGATATGATCTTAAAAGAATTCAAGCCCATAGAAACATCGATAAGAGAAAACACTCTATACTATGGAGTTTACCTTACTCGAATTTTCAAATGTTTCAGAGTTGATCTCAAAGGAGGAGAGTTTGTACCAAGAAAGGTGCCTGACTCCACAAACATACACCTTATGCAAATTCCACTCACTTTCAAACCTTATGAGACATTCGAAGACAAGCCAGCTCGAATGCAACAAGAATAAGAGCCTATGGAAAACGAAGAAGAAACTTCTTTGGAAAGTGTTGAGTGTCCAATCAATGCTAGAACCATTTTCAAAGAGATGATTGTTCAAAATCAAGTGAAATAGTCAAAAATCAAAAGAAGTTCAAAAAGAGTTTTACCAAAATGACTAAGTTCATGGGAAAAATAGGAAGAAAACTTGGAATTATATCTTCCTCCTCCTCATCCACTGAAATCTAGCCTATTTAGTTTAAGTTATCTTTAATATTTGCTTGTATTTGCTTTCGAATCACGTATTTAGTATCTCGTAATTGGTTGGGTGTAATTTCTTTTAAAAAGTAATTAATATAGTTTTATTTATGTCAAACTATCTTTGAGTTACTATGAAAACACTAGAATTAAATATAATATAATAACAAAAGATTCAAAATTTGAAAATTTTCAAAAAAAATTAAAGAGTATGTCAACATACATAATTGCTTATGTCGACATATAACTGCCAGTTATTTCAAAGTGTTCAAAATTCTATATTTAAATAACTAACTCATTTCAAATCCAGTGAATTCCAGGGCCTATTTAAGCCTATATTTTTCAGAAAAAATCATTATATAATTCCTCCTTCCTCTATATTCAATTCTTGTCAAAATTATGGCAAATCCAATTCATAACTTGAGAGAAAATCTTGAAGAGACTTTGAATTCCTTCAAGAACATCCTTTCCACAGTACTACGAAACCAGCATCATCTTGAATTAAGTCAAATCAAAATGGTAGAACAACAAGAGAAGCACTTTGATGCCATCCATTGGCTAATCTCTTCTCTTTTCAGAGAGGAAGACAACAATCTCTCTAAGGCACCATCGATGAAAGAAGATAAAGATTGGGAAGTCATCAAGAAGGATCCGATCTTTGGACAAGACGGATGGGTAGAAGTTCCACGAGACATTAGATTGTTTGGTATGATTTGATTATGTTTGGATTTTTGTGAATTTGTTTGAATATTATCTGTAAATACTATTTGTTTTGGTTTGCTTGGATTTTAAACATGTATGTATATGGATTGAAATACTTGTAAATATTAAATACTTGGTATTGATTATCTTATAGTCATGAATTAAGGGGGATTAATTTACTAGTATATAATCATAGGATATATATATAGATATAGGATTTAGGGGGAGTTTATTTAGAATTTCTTTTTGGTAATGACAAAGGGGGAGAAAATAGAAAATAAGGACTAGTTAGACTTAAGTTTAAGGGAGAATATATAGGATTCGTATTGACAGAGGGAGTTTTAGAAGGACCAGATCAAAAAGATATCAACAGGTATGAATATTTTATAAACTAAGGTTGTCATCATCAAGAAGAAGAAGATTGTTGGAGAATGGAGTTTTGATGACAACAACCTTATTCAATTAGATTTATTATAAAATATATACTAACGTTTTTATCTAGAATATATATACATGTATGCAGGATTTATATACAGATATTAATACTGAAGACTGTATAGTTTTAGAGTTTCAAGAGACTCAAGATTCAGAGAAGATTCAAGACTCATGAGTAATCAAGATATCAAGAGTTCAAAACAAATATAGTTATAGAGTCTAGTTTATATGTAAGACTCTGAATAGCACTCAAGGTTCAAATTCAAATTCTATTTTTCAAAATTCAAGTTCTAATTTTAAATTATTTTTCTATCTTACTTATGATTTCAAATATAAGTTTTAAAATTTATATAAGTTTATATATTCATGTAGTTTTACATTTATATAGTTTTAAACCTTGTAAATTTATAAATATGTTTATATAATATATAATTGTGATTTTATATGGCTTTATACTTTAGAATACTCTTTATATCACTTAGTTTTAATTCAAGAATTTCCAGAATAGTATGTACATTTAAACACTTGAAAATGATCAAATTTCAAATTTTACACAAGGCTATGTCGACATACATAATAGACTACGTCGACATACAACTGTCACTTTTTCAATTTTCGAAGGAAATGTCTTTTCGTTATTTGTAACATTCTAGAAGCGTTGCCACCTTTCAAATCTTATAAATACGGGTTGAATTCGAATTTTTTAACTATTCTTCTTCTTCATCTTCACCCCTCTTCATCCCTTCATTATTATTTCTTATTTTATTGATTTTTACCCTTCTACTTTGTCAATTTCTGCTCTAATTACATAAAACTTCTTCTTTTCTCACTCTTTACTCGTTGCTCTTTGAATTGAAGTGTTATTGAAGAGTTATAGTGTTGTTGTAATCTTTTGGGAAGTGTTTCGGAAAGGGTGTGTTCCATGTAGCTCTGAAATTAGGGAAACCGAGCGGTATTAACCTTGTAGACGTGAAATCAAGGGAACCGTACTTGATCAAGTGTGTTTGGAGCGGTCTTAACCTTATAGCCATGAAATCAAGCGGATTGTACTTGATCCAGGGTGTTTGGAGTGGTGTTAACCTTGTAGCAGTGAAATCAAGGGTGATGGAATCAGTGTTAACCTTGTAGCCGTGAAATTAAGGGTGTTGTACTTGGATATTGATATAGTAATAAAACTCTGTGCAATCCAGCGTTGTGTGGGACTGGACATAGGAGAAATCCGAACCAGTATAAAATCCGGTGTGTTCTTTCTTTTTTCTGCACTTTTTTTATTTCTGTGTTTGTGTTTGATTCTGTGTCTGTGATCACCTCTACTGCATGTGATTCATATAGTAAATCATATAAGTTTTAGATTTTCATAAATTCTTTATAAACTCTATTCACTCCCTTCCCCCACCCCCCCTCTGGTGTTAGTCTTGTTGTAGGATCCGCATTCCGCGTTCCCTATCAAAATTGTTATACGGTAAGTGGTAGCTCACATCACAAATTGCTTGCATACTAGATGAATGAATGGATGATCGATTGTGTTATGATTTGAATGTGATTTTGAGTTAATTAACATGTTAAAATTATGTTAAAACATTTGTGGTAATTGAAATTGGATTAAACATCCATTTACAAGTCGAACTGCTTATTTGAGTTCTTCCATTTAACTGATACCGACTGGACTGAATAATAACTTGAAACAAATAAGTTATGATTAATCTCATGGATTGGTGGTTAATTTGAATTTGATGAAAACCCCATATAGGTCTTGGAATGATATTTTATTGTACACTAATCACATGTGTTGAGTTGTATGTTAATCGGTTGATTGACAAGCCGATATAAGCGGTATTGTTTGTTTAAGGCTTATACGGAAGTAGTTGCACTCTAGATGTGAATTGAGTGTTGATGATTGTTTACAACTATTGTTGGATGCATATGATGAATGAAATCCATATAAATTTATTTATATGGATATTAGTTGACATTTCATTCCAATTCGGAAGAAAACATAATATTTCAATAATATAATATTCAATGAAAATGAAAGTTTGATTTTGATGTCCAATTTTGGATGGATGCAATGATATAAAAATATGGATGAACCTTTATCACTAAATGAAATGACTTTGAATTAATTTTCATTTGATTTTGGTATGTCAAAGTTTATGATTTGAAATTAATGGTAACCTTTTAAAAGTGAAGTTTGATTAGGCTATTAAGCCAAAGTTTTGAAATGAATAGTAACCATTGGAAGAACGCCAATTTTGAGGGAGAACCTTTATTTGCTGTGAAGCCGATCCAGGCTGAATTACAATCGATCAACCATGATGAAAGTCGATGATGGGAGCATAGAACCGGACTGGTATCTGGTAATGAGCTTCGGTCTTGAGTTGTGACGGATTTTGCCAAAAAGTTGGTCAACACTTTGCTCCTCGGAACATATCTTCTTGGGGAAAGAAGATGTGTTCTGGATCTTCTATATAATGTTGAGTATCAGAAATCCCAAAAGCCATGGTTTCGCCGAACCATATTATAAGAAAAGCCAGGAAACCGATGACCACTGATGATTGTATTAAGGCCGGAAAACTGACGACCGTTGGGGATTGTATTAAGGTCGAAAAACCGACAATCGCCACTAATCGTATTAAGGCCGGGTCTTCGAGAATGCGAGAAAATTAATCGAGCATGCCAAATTTTCTTTAGAGAAGAGCAGTAGAACCGGGACCTTGTCAAGTTAAACAGCGCATGTAAATAACCTGAGGTAGACATGCCAAATCCTGGTGATGTCAATGGGTGTATTCAAGCATAAGCCATGCTTAGGAGTATAAACCATAATCAAAAGTTAAAAGTGGGGTATCAACCATACCCGAAGCTCAAGGAGGGCGAGCATAAACCATGCTCAGTTTTAGAGGGGGTATGAGCCATACCCGGAGCACGAGCATAAACCATGCTCACAGGGTTATCATGTTAGTATGTCATGTCATGGTAGAATAAATGATTCTTTCAGGCATAAACCATACTTGAGGAGTTAGAGTCGAGCATCAGCCGTGTGTGGGATGTAATCTTTCTAAAGAGATCGAATAAAGGTCATACTCGTGATTTATTACCATGAAGGCGAGTATAAACCATACTCGGTTTACAAAAGTTGGTGATTATTAACCATACTCGGCTTAAGAAGGTCGACAAGCATTAACCATGCTCGGCTTAGGAAGTTTGGCAAGCATTAACCATACTCGGCTTTGAAGATCTTACCGAATCCCAACAAGATACTTGAATTGATCATACATAACCCATGTTCTAGGAAGAAAGTTTATTATAGCTAGGAAATTATTACAGAAATAAAAGAAAATCCTAATGGGCTTACAGTCGAATTAAGAGCATGCCTTAGGATTAAATTCTAACCCCGTATGTGTGTACTTCAATATAACCACATTATTGAAAATAATAGAAATACATTTCTTATATCCTAAGAAATGGGATGCATTCACAACGACCATAGCTAGATCAGTTGATGATGATGTCGGAGTTGCTAGGCTCGGGGTCTTTCCCGTTTCGGGAGGTAGGTGGACCACTCTGAGGAGCTGAAGCAGGTAGGTTTCGTGGTGCGGCTGGTGTAGATTTTTTTTAACATACTCGGGTAGCTCTCTACGTCTAAACCTTTCCTTGATGAGATCACTTAAATGCCTGCATTCATTGGTACTATGATGTATCATATTATGGTACATGCAGTGCTTTCCTGATTCACGGTCCTTTTGGATTGGCTCTCTGCTGGAAGGCTTTGGGAAAGGTAGGGATCCTCGCACATCGAGGTAGATGTCTAGTAGGGAGGAGTTGAGCTCGGTATATTGATAACGTTTGCTCTTTCTCCGGAATCGTACGTTCCGCACGCTCTTTCCCGAAGCTTTATCCTTTCTCTTGTTCTGGCCAGTAGTGGACAGTCCTTCATCCTTCGTAGCAAGTACTTCGAGATTTTCCATCTCGATGTTGGCATCTTCTTGTTAGAGGAAACTATCTGCTTTGAGTAGAAGTCTCCAATGTCTCTGGGAGTGTAACACCCCACCTCCACTAGGGTCACTCACAAAGGGAATGCACTAGTTTTGGAGGAGCGTTATCGAGGTAAACAAACACAGAAATATTACAAGACAGAACATAGATAAAACAGCGGAAGAATCAAAAGATAAATTTCATTACTTTCAAAAAGAGTCAAAACCTTTTACATCAAATAACCAAGGTCATTATTTTCCATTACAATAAATTCTGCCTTGCATAAATAAAGAAGCATAAACTTGAAACAACAAAAGGAGCTTAATTCCCTAAAGGTAGCAGGAATGCAGCCATAGCATAACTCAAGATCAAACCGTACATGAGCTAAACCGAAAGCAAGTGAAATCCAAGCTAAGTGCTAGAGTTTCCTCCCTGAGAACCTAGGGGGGAACAGAAGAAAAGAGGCGAAAGAAAACGGGTCAGTCATAAAGACTGGTAAGTCCAAGTGACTTTCGGCATAAAAACAGATAAAGGTAACATGACATGTATAAACTGAAAGTAATCATACGGATGATGACAAGATGGGCAAGATAGACTAAGATAACATGATAAATAAAGTATAAATCAAGTATAACATCACGTATTCAAGGTTCGCTGCATCAACTGTACTAGAATCCCAAACCCATGTCTTATATTAATCATGAAATGATTCCTTGGACCAATATCATGAAATGACCCATTTCTAAGTCCAACGAAACGATCCACTAGTGGATCGGCTCCCTACAAGTTCTAACTCGTCATGTGTCTGTGTCATACGGCCCTATCACGAATGTAGTCACCTGTGCTAGGTCCACCATAGGGTGTATCAAGCCCTATGGTGCCAACCACCGACACGAATCAAGAATGCACAGATAAACCTACGGATCCCCAATGCCTGCTTTTTCAACTCCGGACCACGTGCACGACCATAGCCCACCTGAACCTACACTGGCGCACCACCACAGCCGTCGTTCTGGTCGCTTACAATCAGCCCAGTAATCGTGCCCTACCTTGTCTAGTTCCAGGGTACCATGATACTTCTAGTGGGTTACTGTTGAAATGGACCGCGTAACTAGGTTTTCCGTCCAGCAGGTTAAGGGTTGTCATTTAAATTCGAGACTTAACCCTTATCAGTCTAGCATGTCAAATTGGCTAAGTGTTGTCATTTAAGATCGTGACTTAGCCCTACAATTTACGTGTCAAGTTGGTTAGGTGTTGTCGTTCAAGTTCATGACCTAACCCTACCAATCATGTCTCAAGTTGGTTAAGTGTTGTCTTTCATGTTCATGACTTAACCCTATCATGTGGTATTAATTCATTAATGCACCCCAACCTCTCACATTAGACTTCTTGTTGTGGTCACTGGATATGCCGGGCGGTTCCGGGCAGATTTACACCACAACTCAGTCTAACCTCGGGTTTCAAGCGCGATATGACCAACTACTCACATTAGATCCTATTGTTTGCAGTCACTGGATTTGCCGGGCGGTTCCGGGCAGATTTACACTGCAAACTCAACCCAACCTCGAGTTGGCCATTTTCAAGTTCATTCTAGTGTCATGTCCATGTTCAAGTTTTCATGTCGAGTTCGTGTCAAGTTTTCAAGGCAAGTTTCATGCCAAGTCTCCTATAATTACCAGTTTTTCCCAAAGTTACCCCATCTAAATATTAGGATAACAATCTTAGCCTAATTTTCCGTCCGCATAGTTTTTAGCATATAATGTTAGGCTAAAAACTTAGCCTAATTTAACGTACACAAAATTGGCATAAAGCAATTTATTAACATGAGCATGACATAGGCGTAAACTTGGCATCATCGGCATAGTCAATATGAACATCATAGGTGTGAACTTGCAAAATAATCAACATGAATATCATAGGTGTGATCTTGCAGCGTAGACTGAACCAACATACATATATGTGAATTTGTAACATAGACTAAATCAACTTACATATATGTGAACTTGTAAATCAATCACGAACATATGAATAAGTGTGAACTTGAAATATGACATAGGTTTAACATATACACATAAACGTGTAGATCTAACATTTGGTCACATATGTGATATGATTTTACAACCTAAAACTTGCATAACATGATCAACTACACAACTTGTCATAACGGGTTATACTCTAAGTTCATATACATATAAATAGACTTATTCATTAATTCCCAATTCAACATGATGATAGAATAGAACCACAGGCATAGATCAACATAATAAACATTGCTCTATTATCAATTTATTTCCAAGACATGACCTAACTGAATAAATTGATTAAAACATCACAGGCATAACATTATGAACATGAAAAGGTTTGAATAATAATCTAGATTCAAGAACACGGATAGGTCTAACTTAAATAGAAAAATCCCCAAAATCAAGAATAAAGAAAATAGGTCTGAATAGAAAGTCAAGCTTAGATCAAATTTCATAGTCATAATCCTAGGCAATAACCTCATAGGTGATTAGCTACAATTGTCCTTGTCATAGTTATAGGCAATAGTCTTATATTCACAGTCATAGGCATAGTCTTATGTTCACAGTCATAGGCGTAGTCTTATGTTCACAGTCATGGGCATAGTCATAGTCATAGTCTTATGTTCACAGTCATAGGCGTAGTCATAGTCTTATGCCATTAACAATAGTTTCAACGTCGTAGACAATATTCCCAATAATCAAGATCCAAGAAGAAAACAAGAATAGATATGAATCATACATAAATCAATTCCAATTTATAACATGCCCATATTAGATTTATAGTTTTTATCTAAAAGTAACTGGAACTTACATATTGTGTTCTAAGAAATTTAGATGCATAAGTCAAGTCTAGAAATTAGTCATTGAATTGTTGAATCGTTGAATCTTGCTTTGATTGTAGAAGCAAATCCCCAATAAGAAATTCCTAGTCGTAGTCTTCAAGAAATAATCTTCGCGTTTTAATTTAATTTAATTTAATTTAATTTAATTTAGAGGAAGAAGAAGAAGCCATGATCATCAAGAATTTGAGTAGCATAAGGTTAGAGAAGAATGGTGTAAAGAAAATGAGGCTAGGAGGCTGTTTATATAGAATTTCAAACTAATTAGAGCCGTCGATGAAGCTAGAGTTAATCAAGGCCATCCATCTCAAGGGAAGTCAATCAGAAAGTGACAAGTTAGCCCTAATGACGCACCAAAGCTCAGAAATTCGACCAAAACCCGACCAGGCCAGCCAGGGTCAAACCAGAAAGCTGTGCAGGCCTGCTGCTCGGCCTGGGCGCACCTGCCAAGTGCGCCAATGCAAAATTGCATGGGCGCACTTCCCAAGTGCGCCAGTGCAATTTTCTTTTGGCGCACTTCCCAAGTGCGCTAGTGCATTCTGGCCGGTTTCTGGTTTTTCTGCCTAATTTTGTTCGTCCATATCTTCTTTGTATGGTATCCGTTTTACGCAAACTCGGACTCTATTTCAAGCAGAATTCTGAGACGAACGCAATGGCGTACCCCATTTCCCTTGATTCTTATTTTTAAAAATTAATTCTGCCTTGATTTATGGTTGTAACACATTATTAAAATTCGGGTTGTTACATTCTCCCCTCCTTAAAGGATTTCGTCTCCGAAATCTTCAAGTTAAGAAGAACGCATCCTATCATCCAATCAACCATCTACTCAACCATCATCCACAAGCAACCATTGTTCTTAAAAGATTTCTAATGCTATATGAACATATGTAGAAAGTGTGTGTATATATTCCTTATCTAATGCAAATGATCAGGCCTGATTGATCTTCCTAATGCAAAATATGTTTAGTGTCATGAATCCAACATGTATGCAAATAGTCCTAGTCACATAAACACTATATGTGTGCACAAACATCCATCCATATGCAACATCCACATGATAAAACATTCAATTTCATCCATAAACAAGTATAAATACTCATGCATATGCAACATGAAAATGTGTCTGAGCCGATCTAGTGCCTAATGTGTGTTATGCAACCACCGAGCAACCACTTGCAACCATTTGCAAAAATCAATCATAAAATGTTTTCAAGCACATGTTTACATCCAAAAGGTTTCTACCTACGGTTCTCAAGATAGGATTGAGAAGATAAGCAAGATAAAACGAAGCATCTAGGAGAAGAAGTTAAAGATGTACCCCAGAAGGTCCTGCCTGCGAGCCTTGCCCTTGTTTCTTAGGGCAGTTCTTGCTGACGTATCCAAGCTTACCACATTGAAAGCACGCACCTATCTTCTTCTTCCTTCTTTTACAATCCTTGATAACATGCCCAACTATACCACATATGTTGCACTTCCTCTTATCACGTGACTTGTTATTATCGTTATCGTTGTTCTCGCCTCCCTTCTGGAAGTCTTTCTTCTCATTCTGAGACTCATTTGCCTTAACTTATCACTCATATCGTCCCTATGTAACATGTTAACAAGCCTCATGGAAACTATTTCCATCGTATGGAAAACCCTCTACGAAGCTAGAAAGAAGATTAGCCGCAGGTAAAAACTATTGCGACTACAGATGGAGAAAAGAAAGGAAAAGACATTCAAACGAGGAAACAAAGGATAGTGCAAATGGTTTTTGGGGAATAGCCTTTAAATAAAACAAGACTTTTCTTAAAAAAAAATGCTTCTTTGTAAACGGTTTTGAAAATAATTTTAGAAGGTTTTAAAAACTTTTGCCCAGTCTGGTAACCTTCTGCTCTGATACCAAATGTAACACCCCACCTCCACTAGGGTCACTCACAAATGGAATGCACTAGTTTTGGAGGAGCGTTATCGAGGTAAACAAAGACAGAAATATTACAAGACAGAACATAGATAAAACAACGGAAGAATCAAAAGATAAATTTCATTACTTTCAAAAAGAGTCAAAACCTTTTACATCAAATAGCCAAGGTCATTATTTTCCATTACAATAAATTCTGTCTTGCATAAATAAAGAAGCATAAACTTGAAACAACAAAAGGAGCTTAATTCCCCAAAGGTAGCAGAAATGCAGCCATAGAATATCTCAAGATCAAACCATACATGAGCTGAACCGAAAGCAAGTGAAATGCAAGCTAAGTGCTAGAGTTTCCTCCCTGAGAACCTGGGGGGAAACGGAAGAAAAAGAGGCGAAAGAAAACAGGTCAGTCATAAAGACTGGTAAGTCCAAGTGACTTTCAGCATAAAAACAGATAAAGGTAACATGACATGTATAAACTGAAAGTAATCATACGGATGATGACAAGATGGGCAAGATAGACTAAGATAACATGATAAATCAAGTATAAATCAAGTATAGCATCACGTATTCAAGGTTCGCTGCATCAGCTGTACTAGAATCCCAAACCCATGTCTTATATTAATCATGAAATGATTCCTTGGCCCAATATCGTGAAATGACCCATTTTTAGGTCCAACGAAACGATCCACTAGTGGATCGGCTCCCTACAAGTTCTAGCTCGTCATGTGTCTGTGTCATACGGCCCTATCACGAATGTAGTCACTTGTGCTAGGTCCACCATAGGGTGTATCAAGCCCTATGGTGCCAACCACCTACACGAATCAAGAATGCACAGATAAACCTACTGATGCTCAATGCCTGCTTTTTCAACTCCGGACCACATGCACGACCATAGCCCGCCTGAACCTACACTGGCGCACCAACACAGCCGTCGTTCTGGTCGCTTACAATCAGCCCAGTAATCGTGTCCCACCCTGCCTAGTTCTAGGGTACCATGATACATCTAGTGGGTTACTGCTGAAATGGACCGCGTAACTAGGTTTTCCGTCCAGCAGGTTAAGTGTTGTCATTTAAATTCGAGACTTAACCCTTATCAGTCTAGCATGTCAAATTGGCTAAGTGTTGTCATTTAAGTTCGTGACTTAGCCCTACAATTCAAATGTCAAGTTGGTTAGGTGTTGTCGTTCAAGTTCATGACCTAACCCTACAAATCATGTCTCAAGTTGGTTAAGTGTTGTCTTTCATGTTCATGACTTAACCCTATCATGTGGCATTAATTCATTAATGCACCCCAACCTCTCACATTAGACCTGTTGTTGTGGTCACTGGATATGCCGGGCGGTTCCGGGCAGATTTACACCACAACTCAGTCTAACCTCGGGTTTCAAGCGCGATATGACCAACTACTCACATTAGATCCTATTGTTTGCAGTCACTGGATTTGCCGGGCGGTTCCGGGCAGATTTACACTGCAAACTCAACCCAACCTCGAGTTGGCCATTTTCAAGTTCATTCTAGTGTCATGTCCATGTTCAAGTTTTCATGTCGAGTTCGTGTCAAGTTTTCAAGGCAAGTTTCATGCCAAATCTCCTATAATTACCAATTTTTTCCAACGTTACCCCGTTTAAATATTAGGCTAACAATCTTAGCCTAATTTTCCGTCCGCATGGTTTTTGGCATATAATATTAGGCTAAAAACCTAGCCTAATTTAACGTACACAAAATTGGCATAAAGCAATTTATTAACATAAGCATGACATAGGCGTAAACTTGGCATCATCGGCATAGTCAATATGAACATCATAGGTGTGAACTTGCAAAATAATCAACATGAATATCATAGGTGTGATTGCAGCGTAGACTGAACCAACATACATATATGTGAATTTGTAACATAGACTAAATCAACTTACATATATGTGAACTTGCAAATCAACCACGAACATATGAATAAGTGTGAACTTGAAATATGACATAGGTTTAACATATACACATAAACATGTAGATCTAACATTGGGCCACATTTGTGATATGATTTTTACAACCTAAAACTTGCATAACATGATCAACTACACAACTTGTCATAACGGGTTATACTCCAAGTTCATATACATATGAATAGACTTATTCATTAATTCCCAATTCAACATGATGATAGAATAGAACCACATGCATAGATCAACATAATCAACATTGCTCTATTATCAATTTATTTCCAAGGCATGACCTAACTGAATAAATTGATTAAAACATCGCAGGCATAACATTATGAACATGAAAAGGTTTGAATAATAATCTAGATTCAAGAACACGGATAAGTCTAACTTAAATAGAAAAATCCCTAAAATCAAGAATAAAGAAAATAGGTCTGAATAGAAAGTCAAGCTTAGATCCAATTTCATAGTCATAATCCTAGGCAATAACCTCATAGGTGATTAGCCACAATTGTCCTTGTCATATTTATAGGAAATAGTCTTATATTCACAGTCATAGGCATAGGCATAGTCATATGTTCACAGTCATAGGCGTAGTCTTATGTTCATAGTCATAGGCATAGTCATAGTCTTATGTTCACAGTCATAGGCATAGTCATAGTCTTATGCCATTAACAATAGTTTCAACGTCGTAGACAATATTCCCAATAGTCAAGATCCAAGAAGAAAAGAAGAATAGATATGAATCATACATAAATCAATTCCAATTTATAACATGCCCATATTAGATTTATAGTTTTTATCTAAAAGTAACTGGAACTTACAGATCGTGGTCTAAGAAATTTAGATGCAGAAGTCAAGTCTAGAAATTAGTCGTTGAATTGTTGAATCGCTGAATCTTTCTTTGATTGTAGAAGCAAATCCCCAATAAGAAATTCCTAGCCGTAGTCTTCAAGAAATAATCTTCGCGTTTTAATTTAATTTAATTTAATTTAGAGGAAGAAGAAGAAGCCATGATCATCAAGAGTTTGAGCAGCATAAGGTTAGAGAAGAATGGTGTAAAGAGAATGAGGCTAGGAGGCTATTTATATAGAATTTCAAACTAATTAGAGCCGTCGATGAAGCTAGAGTTAACCAAGGCCATCCATCCCAGGAGAAGCCAATCAGAAAGTGACAAGTTTGCCCTAATGACACACCAGAGCTCAGAAATTCGACCAGAACACGACCAGGCCAGCCAGGGTCAAACCAGAAAGCTGTGCAGCCCTGTTACTCGGCCTGGGCGCACCTGCCGAATGCGCCAATGCAAAATTGCATGGGCGCACTTCCCAAGTGTGCCAGTGCAATTTTGTTCCGGCGCACTTCCCAAGTGCACCAGTGCATTTTGGCCGGTTTCTGGTTTTCTGCCTAACTTCGTTCGTCCATATCTTCTTCGTATGGTATCCGTTTTACGCAAACTCGGACTCTATTTCAAGCAGAATTCCGAGACGAATGCAATCGCGTACCCCATTTCCCTTGATTCTTATTTTTAAAAATTAATTCTTCCTTGATTTATGGTTTTGACACGTTATTAAAATTCGGGTTGTTTCAGGGAGGATCCCTCTGGAGGGAGATCTTGAAATTAGTTCGGTCCAAGACACCTATCATGGCGGTCATTAGCACCATCGATGACTCAGGTCGATCGATCGATGATACATGTAACACCCCACATGTTTAATTAATGAAAATAAATTGAAGACAACTTAATTAAATATGCAGAATTTAGTAAAACGTACTATGCCATTGCGTTCGTCTCGGAATTCTAGTTCAGATAGACTTCGAGTTTTCGTAAAACGGATAACGTCTGAAGGAGTTATGGACGGTGAAAGTTTGACGAAGCGAGCACGGAACGGGCCAGTGTAACTGGTGCACTTGGCAAGTGCGCCAGGTTTAATTTACATTGTCGCACTTGTGAAGTGCACCGGTGTAAGTTTCTGGCATCCGAACCCATAGGGGTCGACCCCCACCCCCACGCTGTCGACACATGGGTCGACCCATACAAGGGGGTGTCGACCCCCCTTAGATCTGGGAATACTCGTCAATGAATCTGGACTGTTTTATGACCATGTTCATTGCTAACTCAACGTTGTGTGTGCATGAACACCTATAAATAGGCTAGCAAAGCCTAGCCTAAATCTCACATTTTCTAAGAGGTTGCCTAAGCTCTGCCATTCTTCTTCCTCCTCAAATCTCTTCAGAAAAATAGGATAATTAGTTTAAGGAAATTCTAAACCATGATCTGGAGGAAAAGAACGTATATCTGCAAATGGGTGTTCAGAATTCTATTAGAAGGTAAATTCTTGGATCTGGTCAATTTAATTTTTCTCCTCTTTCTTCCCTTTTTCTTTTAGTTAAGAATTATGGATCCATGGTTACCTAGGGTCTTAATCCAGTTTAGAAAAGCATGGAATGCTAGATCTGGACCAGATTCATGAGTTGGAAAGGAATTAGGTGAGTGGATTTAAGTTATACCTTTTTGATAATGGTATATTCATCGTTTGACATTCCCCGTTAATATACAATGTAAATCTGCTAGAATGGTTAATCTATTGAAATGTAAATTTGCTAGAATGATTAATATATTGAAATGTTAATATGTAGAAATGTCAATATGTTGAAATGTAAACCTGCTGAAATGTATAAACCTGTTAAAATATGTGGAAATGATTACTGTTGTATACATACATGTTTTAATTATAAGTTAATCTGTGGCATATTATGTACTTGAACCCTTAATTGTAAGAATTGGGATAATTACATGTTAATTTGTTTGAATGGAAAATTACATGATTCGATAATTACATGTTTTAAAATAAAGTTAATTACATGTTAGGAAGAACATGCGACATGATAATCAGACAATGGACTCAATACGACATTAAGTTTGACAGGTAAAAGTAGAATTACAGTAGAAATTTGGAAGAATGGATTTGCCTAAATTATGTGGAAAATTTACGGTAATTAAGAAATTGTAATTGCACTTAGACACAAGGTTAAATTCAACTTGTGGTAGAAGTCTGCCCAGAACCGCCCAGCAAATCCAGCATCCACAAGTTGTTAATTTAATGTGAGGGTTATAGTGCGTAAATGTACATGTAATGGTGCTAAGACACGAGGTTAAGTCCAACTTGTGGTGGAAGTCTTCCCAGAACCACCCGGCAAATCCAGCATCTACAAGTGGTCGGCTTAATGTGAGAGGTCTAGTGCATATATATATATATGTGTGTGTATGTGTATATATATATATATATGAATATATGTATACAAAGGATAGAAATAAATGATACTAACTGTGATTAATGGAAATGAATGGATATGAATAGGAAATGAAGGAAAGTTACAACAGTAAAAGAATTGAAATGAACGGGAAATGATAATAACCTATTATACTTAATTATATTAATGAGAATGTTATATAATAGGTAGGCTTGTCCTAGGGACAAATGTAAATTATAACTTAAGTTATAATAAACGATAAAGAAAATGAGATAGCTTATGTAATGAGATAAGTTGTACTTAATTGTAAATTAAGTAATCTGTAAATTGGGAAACCTGAAACCTGTTGTTTGTAATGAGTAGAGAAAAGGGGAAAACTTATGAAATGCAATAAGTTGTACTTGATTATAAATTAAATAATCTGTAAACTTTAAAATCTGAAATCGGCTAATAAGAATAACATGTTAAAGGCTTGTCCCAGGGACAAGTGGAAACACTACAAGAAAAACCGCATTTAGCAGCGGAAAAATCTGCTTCTAATCCGTCGCTAAATTGGAATTAGCGACGGATTTCCTGCATAACACAGTGGTCGGTAAAAACCATGATGGTAATTGTGTCAGATTTTGCGATAGAATTTAGCATTAGTTTTTCGATAGTTTTCTGTCATTTTACTAATTATATAATAAAAATAAAATTTTATTTATTATTTTAATTTTAATTTATTTACCGACTATTTACCGACAGATAAGTAATTTATAATAAACTATTATTTATAAAAAGCGTTGGTAAACCCTTACTAATTGCCAGGGAATTAGCGACGGAAATTAAATTGAAATAAACTTAACCTCACTTTTTTTGTTGGTAATCCGCTGCTATTCCTCTTCTGATCTACCGATATATATATATATATATATATATATATACACACACACATATATACACAATTATCGAACTAATATCAATCAAATATGAATACAGAAATAAATTGCATATCCAAAATAAACAAAGATAAGTTTGCAATTTTGATTTATTTCTTCGCACGGTACATTCAACTTCGATAACTACATATTGTATTGAACTTTTTAATACATCCAAGCATACACTGATAATATACATTTAAGCAAAAGTAGTTTGATCGCTAATCACCTAACATTACACTTAACATTACAAGAAACTGCTCTATTACCATTCAAAGAAGTTGTTTTTAACTCGGGGTCATGCTTCTAAAAAAACAACAAGTGCAACAACTCTTTCATTTTGTGCTTTTGTACCCCCATCATCATGTAAATATCCCAAGTTCTTGATGCATTTGCTTTATATCACCTATAAATAGGCAATATCATGTCAACTAAAGCTAAATTCACATTGAATTCACATAGCTGAATTCAGAATATATATAGTACACGTAAAAACCAGACCATGCATTCCTGCTTCATCTTTATTGTTTGACATGACTAAAAGAAAATACATACTCCTTAAATTTGTTCAATTCACACTTTAGTGGTAGCTCCGTGCCATAAGCATGGTTTAAGCATATGCTTTCCCTACCTCATGTTTTTAGCTCAGACTATACAAGGTTCAACAATGTAGCCATCGTTATCACTTCAATGGATTGCATCTTTACTGAAATGGGATGTAAAAGCTTATGTTTGACACTAACATATCCAAACATGCATGTTTCGCACAATGGTTCGGATGTCAGCCCCCTTTTTCGGTACTATATGCATGTATGTAAATTCGTAAATAAATACATATAGGGTAAGGATCGGCTACACTATTTGCATTACAAATCACTATATTTTTTTAGTTATATGGTCGAAAGTATAAACAAATTCTGTAGATATGTTCCTTATACTGTTCAAGATCACCCTTGCAAATTGAGATCGTTTCAAAGTTTCTAATATATTTAAAATGCCAAATTAATTAATAGTTACTGAATGTAACCATCAAAATTCGAAATGTAATTAAGAAAATCATGGGAATATTCAAACAAATTATTATTTTCAAGACGATCTCCAATACTATAAGAGCATGTCTACAGAGTTTGGTACTTTTTTGAGTTGTATAACTTTGAAAATGATTGAAATATAGCATATGTGTGTAGATGATCCATCCACACACAATCAGTGTGTATAAGCTTCTCAAAGTTAATGCGGAAATTTAATATAGAAAACTGTTACATAGGTAGATAAGTTTCTCAAAGTTAACTAGTAAAATGTAATATTAATATTGTCACGTCTATGCATACAAATTCAGTTTTAGTACAACAAGCATGCAAGAATAATTGTTTATATAAAAGGGAAAAGAGATTGCTTTTGACTTTTTGTAACCATTTACTAAATAATGGCTATGATATTAATTTGGAGAACGCTCAATAGGGAATGAAACTTACGATCATTAACATCAATTGGCATTGCAATCTTATCCAAAACTGCAATTGCATCTTCAAGAGCTTTATTATATGCTACAAGGCAAATAAATACATATCAGTTGGCAATACTTTGAAAAGAAAAAAGTGCTAAATTGCTGCTATGGTGACAGAATTACCTCGGCAAATAACTGTTTGGTGATAGTTCTTGTCAATGAAAGCTTCCGCAACATGAAGCATCTCTCCAGCTTAAAAGAAAAATTACTCAACGTGTCAGTATTAGACAAATTGTTTTAATAACTGCTCTCAACAATATAAACCACTCAAATCAGTAAACAACAGAAAAACAAAACAAGTGCTGAAAATATGTGTTCAAACGTTGTTCACCCATATAAACCTGAAGTCAATCAAAACTTCGTAACAAATCATCCATGAGCAAGTCAAGCATTCAAACATTGTTCACCCATTAATTTGGTGCATCCATTACACTCAACATACATTAAAGGTAGCAAACTCACCCTTCAATTTCTTAGCACTGAAAATATGTGTCCAGACAAATGTATAATGGATGACTGAGTCAAGTATCTATTCATTTAAACTAGCATGCTATTCATATTTATGTGTATATTACTCAGAAATACTTTACTGTTTTTTTAACAATAGTATTTAAGTATTTTATCACTGTGTAAGTATGATTAGAGATAAGTATAGACATAAGCATGTATCTACTTTCCCACTGTGCCTATACTCACTCTTCCAACCCTATTTACACAGCAAACAGTGCCTAAATCTGTTTAACACTTTAATTCTAAACTGTATACCAAACAAATAGCCAAACATACATACAAAATCACTCAACAATCATGTATACTTGTTTATAACAATCCTACAATAAACATATAAGTAAATCGGCTGCCTGTAAAAGGGCCGATTGCCAAATAAGAACAGTACATTCACGTAGGGTTTAATCTCGATTTCTATTTCTCAGATCTCGATTTCAGGGTTCGGGTTTCTCCTAGACTTGTTGCTCTCTCTCGATTCCGCCTCCATCTCGAATCCCAGCTTTATCTTTGAATCGAGATGTCGTATCTTGATTTTCCCCCAATTCGTTTTCCTAGGGTTCGGCCATTCTTATATCTATTTTGTGAACGAGAGAAAAATGAATGAAACCGACGGCTTAGTTTTCTTTTTACTACATTATACCAGGGTACGACTAGGGTTTCTAATTCTAATTCCCTTTCTCCCCTTAGGGTTTTTATGTGGACCTTATTCAACACTTTGGCCCATTTGTATTAATACTTGAACCAATTTCAAGTTACCCAATATACAAACAAACATTTATAAGTTCATATAAATTTTTATACATCAATTTTATCCATATACAAAGAATTATAATCTATTTATTCTTCATATAAATGAAGTTACTGATAAAATAGGGTTATTATAATTATCAAATCAATTCAAGATTATTCAAATTTCGAAATATAAAAAATAATTATCAACTATAATTGTAAAAATATAAGTATCAATTATAATTATCAACTGTAATTATTAAATACAATTATTTAAAATTAATTATTGAATACTAAATATCATTTCATAAGTATTAAATTATAATATTAATTATTAAATAATTATTATAATAAACTGATATTTTCATTATTTAGGGGAATAATTATAAAAGAACAATTTAAAATTTTGGGATTTAGCATAAAATATACTGGCATACTGACTGAGATTTGTGATGAAAGCAGAGGACTTAATTAAGAATTTAGTAATTACATTGGTTATGAGCAAAGATTATTCTGTTAATTTTAAATAAGCAATGATTATAAGTTATTTATTATAGAACGTAAATTAATATTTATTATTACTTATAAATCATTAATTAGAACAAATTAATTATTAATTATTGAACATGTTAATAATTATTAAAAAATAACACTAAAGTATATCTTAGAAAAATAATATAAACATCTCTTGCAAATTTGTTGGAATTCTGCTGCAAAATAGCTTCGACAAATACTCGTCTGTATTCTGCCTGAATTTGTAGCAGAAAATAGCGGCAGAAATTTTCTGTCGGTAATTTGACGCTGTTTGCAACTGCTTAGTGAGGGATGGCAGAAAACGACGGTAATAAATAAAAGAAAAAAAAAGTTGAAAATTTAAAAAACTATCCCTTGCAGATCACATGGAAATCCGCTGCTAATTAGCGATGGAATTTTCCGCTGCTAAAAATTTGTCGCTAATCTCAGTTTTTCTTGTAGTGAAATTATAACATAAGTTATAATAAATGAAAAGGAGACTTATTAGTAAACCTTAGTTAAGGGAACTAAGTTAATAAGTAAACAATGACAAGTTGTAGTAACGATATAAGATGAAATTATGATTAAATGAGAAAGGATATGGTAAACTTATGAAATAAGTTATATTGAATCATAGATAATAAGTGACATGTTAAACGGAAAACATGTGAATTGAGATATACTTAATTACATATTAAGTAGAACATGTTATTGTAATTATGGAATCGGGTAATGAATAATATAAAGAGATTGTAGATTACAGACCTTGGGTTACAATCTAGAGAATAACATGTCATGGGCTTATTAATGAACGTAAAAGGGTTAAGCTTTGTAACCAAAATTAATAAGCAAGAGGAACTTGGTAAATTGAATAAGAAGTCAATGTGAATGGGGATAACCAAGTAAACTAGAAACCTGATGAGGTAGATCAAGCGCATAATTGAATGTTAGACATAGGGTCTAATAACACATTAAACTGGGGCGCTTGGACCAGTCCATACGTTTGAGGGTGAATAACCCAACAGGGTAGATCATCGTGGTGTCATGAGACACAAGGGGAGCGCATGTCCATTTGATTATTCTGCCTGTTCAGCATGTTGTTCTACTGATATTCTGCTAGCTCCGAAGGACTGGAAGGGGAAGCATGCGGCTACTTGGGACGTAGAGGGTACTCCTGGTTGTCCTCTATGTTGTGATAGCATTCAACTGTGCCCACAGAGGTTAGGTCTGCATGTTTCTACCCGGTGGGTATACCTTGATTGCCACGATAGTGGTCAATCAAAAGACTGTAGGGTGGCATAGGTGATCCGACGCTCCACGGTTGCCTTGTGACTAGGTTGGGTTACGACCACTCTCGAGTACTGACAGGTCTAACCATTAGCTGATAGCAAGACATCAGGTACCTACCATCGATAGTCAGCGTGATGCATGAGGCGGAAAGACGGAGAGCTAAACATAAAAAACATACCTTTTGCTATCAAGGCAATGGGTGAGGAACAAGCCAATTAGGATTTGTTGTTTGTTGTTTGCTCTTGGACCAGGTCACTAGTTCTCAATCTTGTTCATCTTTCACTAGTTGAGGGAGGGGTCAGGTAGGACCATAGCCGCTGAAATTGCAGACCTTAGCATCTATGTATACAAATATCTGAAAAGCTCCCAATCGAGTTCCATGTTTCTTATACAGCCTTGCCACGGAACTTGGTGCACAATAGAGGATATGTGCAGTTAATGCATCGAGTACGATTGACGATACGTACGTGGGAAAGTCTAGATACATGCATGTCTGTTCTGGGTGGTGTATCGTAGATTATATAGCATTAATCTGTGATGGAATTTGATTCGATCTAATGGTTCGAAGATGGCAGTCTGTACGCTTATGTAGCATGGCAATAACGGTTCTATGCGGAATGTAGCGTTGTTGTATAGAGATCTGTACGTCACTTCGACGTAGGATGATGGACTGCACATGTTTCTGATGGCATTACGGCGGTGACCATGCGAGTAGGATACCATGGGGTGTACCTTAATATTGGGGGTAGCTACATATATACTGTATTATGTTAATCTACTGGGAAGTAAATGGGTACGACGTGTGTGTAAGCCTTGAGTGTTGTTAACCCAAGAACCTAATAAATAAGAAAATGTGATTGAACGGTATATGTAGCGTTATCCAAACAGTGTAGTTTAAATCCAGTCACCATAACTTGTGTTCTGACCCCCCTCCTCATAACATACTCGCACGTTAGCTTTGTGGCAGAGATATGATAGCTTTGGATACTGGTTAGACAGTATTATTATCTGGGTAAGGCTATATTTTGATTATATTATATTTTATCCATTCTACTGTAAGATATTTCCTGAGCACTGATATATTTTATATCTCTTATTTTTCTGCAAGATACCAGACAAACCAAAATGAGTTTCGATGGATTAAAATTTTGAAAAAAAATACGGTCTGTCGGAATTCAGGTTGTTGCAATACAAATGCATTGAATATTTCTAGGAAGGAGCGTAAGGGTCTCGTAGGACCGCTGCTCGATGGATGTGAGGAACATGACGCTCTTTGGTCGGCAGATGTGAACTCTGAATAGTTCTATGAAGGAGGTAACCAACATATTCCAACAGTTGATCGATTCAGTTGTTAGCTGGTGATACCATATGCCAGCAATGTCTGTGAGAAAGAGAGGGAAGCACTTGGCCATGACGTTGGTCAATGCTAATAGTACTTCCATGTGACGCGTGTATCGCATGAGAAGTATGGTCGAGTCGGTCCTGCCATTGTTGCGCTCTAGGACCGTAAGCTAAAAGTCAGGTGGGCTTTGGGAGTTTCTGATTTTCCATGTGATTGGACTGCGACGAACATTATCCATGTCCTGTTGAGAAGAGGTGCCTCTGGTGAAGCGTCTGCTGATACTTGATATCTGACTTCCATCCACAAGGAGCTATTGCCACGACTCCAATTCCGCATTAGGGATATTGGTGAGAACCCCGGGACGGGGCGGTAGCATGGTTTAAGGTCTTGGGGTCAAGTCGGTTCGGGCCACGAGAGTTGAGTGAAGGTGGCCCCTAGTCTTAGGCCTTGATTCGGGAGTAACTGGAGCCGCTTGGATGGAATATGGATTGTGCCAAACCATATCTGCTCCGGTTGGATTGGACCGGTTCGAGAGCATTTTCGGTTCGGGGCTCATTGTTGCCCACCCCCATGGTAACATCATAGTGATTTATCATAGCGTTACCCTCCACCACATTGAGGACCGGTATGGTAGATGGGTCTTGGTGACATGAAGGGTCGTCGCCCCCAGCCCCTCTTGGATCGGCAAGTTGAGAAGGTTGTGTGGGAGGCTGCATAAGACGGGTTTGCGGTAAGACGCTAGGTCGGATCAGAGGTTGTATCTGTCCATGTTCTGGTTGTCCCAGAAGTTGCAATGCTTTCAGAGTTTTTGTACACGGAGTTGAGCCGAACCCTGGACTGAAGGCAAAATGGTCGGTTGATATGGAACTTGGCCATGGCCGACCTGAGAATCTACAGTTGCTCCAGTGCCGATAGTTGCCGGATGTGATGACATCAGATCTGGTCGATCGAAAAGTGAAGTTGAGCCAAGAAGAACTGTAAACCAATTTGGAGCTTGGATTTTATCAGATCATGGATTAACTAGTGCCCCAGCTTTGTTTTGTGCACGAAGCGATGCTTGGTTACTCGGTCCCCTTCCATCCGAGCGAGGAAATCCTTCATCATTCTCTACTTGCTTTGCGAGAAGTCCGTCCTGGTGTTCCATCTGAGCTCTGAACTTGGCCAAAACTTTAGCCATTTCGTCCCTAATTAGGTATTGGGACAGTTCTTCGTGAGAGGAAGCCTCCTGGCTTGCCCTCGTTGTTGCTGTGTCTGCTACACCAGTAGGCGGAGATTGAGCGTGAGAAGGCGTTGAATCCTTCTTCCGCTTTTCTATTGCTTCTTTAAGAGTTGCAGAAGGTCGTAGGGTATATCCGTGCTCCATTTCCTGGCGCGCCAATGTGTTGACGTGAAAAGTTGGTCTAATGATGATCAACCCCCAAAGTGTGTTAACTACATACAATAATATTCATAGAATGTGAGAAAAAGTAAATAAACACTAAAGACACGATATTTTTATAGTGGTTCGGCTTAATCTAAGCATACGTCCACTTTATAATCTTTGTTTATACTGTCGATCACATGTTACGGTTGTTTTTCAGTGAAAGAATGGTTTATACACAACACCCTTGCGTTGTACTTCAAATATATGGCATGCTATTTTTGGGATGCTGAATATGAGCTTTTTGTGTAGCCGATTCAGATTGCCCTTCCATTTCTGGAAAGGTTGTATTTATAAATTAGAAGGTGAGCCGAATTTGTATGCAGCGTGGCACACATCTTTTTCGGGCTTGGACACGTATAACTCGTTCCTATGGAGTAGTTGTAAGCGGAGGGACTCGGTATTATGTTGATGAATAGTTCTTCTTGAAAGTTACGACATACATGTGTTGGGGTTTTGTGCGCAGCGGAAGTTTTGACAAAACACCCAAAAACAAAATGAATCTTTTTCACCCAATCACTTGAAGATGAATGTGATTGAATAACAAACAACAACACAAAAAAAAAATCGGAAATATGAACACACGATATTCCACCCAACCACCCTCTTTATTGATTCACCAAAATATTGTTTACAACCGATCTCAACTATCGTTAAACAAACACAACTTGAATCAATAACCTTATTGAGAAATAGGTAGAGAATATCTAATGGCTAAACAATTTGAGGAGAAAGATAATGAAGAACAATGGCAAATTTTTTCACCACCTAATGAAGATATCATGTAGGCCTTTTATAGAGTAACTTGTCACCCAAATTATCCTCATATATCTCAAATACATCCTCATATATCTCAAATATATCTATTTGGATAAGCACCAAATAATCCTTGCCTTCATTTTCAAATATCCCACAAAAGTAGCAACAAATATCCCCACCAAAAATGGATCCACATAGAAAATTTGTTGTCTACAATTTTGTGATTTGCGTATCACAAATCTCAACAATCCACCTTGATACCAAATCACAACATCTCCTCCACTCAACACTAGCCAACTTAGCTCTCACTTTCAACCTTCTTTTCTCAATTAACATCATTACAAACCTCCACCATCGCCCACAAATGGTGCACCTCCCTCATCGTGCACCACGCCAATAGAGATCTTCAAAAGCGTTTGTAATACCACAAAGACCTCCATCTTGTCTTTGTGGATTTCACAACTCGACATCCGTCTTCCGCTTGACATGATCTCTTCATCTCCGGGATCCCTCGAGCATAATCAACATCTAGACCCTTGTCGATACCATGATCCTCCACCTTAGGACCATCAACAGTGAACATATTAACCTCTCCACCTTGCTGTGGACTAGGTTCTTCAACCGTCACCCGCCTTCCACTGTTGACCACTGAACCGACCAAACTATATAGGTTCCCCTCCTCCAAAACTCCTCGCATCATCACACGACCACCCTTCTTCACTCTCAAAACTCCACCTCGAGACTCATAAGTGCAACCGCGGCGATCTAACTGACCGAGAGATATGAGGTTATGCGAACAAGTGGGTATGTGCCTCACACCGGCAACTTCTCTCTCCACTCCATCATGCATCCGAAACCTAACAGCTCCAACTCCACAAATTGGTAGCTCTACTCCATTGGCCGTCTTTATCATGCCAACACTCTTCTCATACGAAGAAAAACTTTTCACATCTCGACATATGTGAAAACTGGCTCCTGAATCCATCTTCCAAGGCTCCACAACACTGAGTAGGACATCACATGAAGAATTGCCTTCGGTACCTTCAGCAAAGCCTGCCTGTGCCTCATCACTATTATTATCACCTTGCGCCTTCTTCTTCTTCATATCTCGTATATATGAATAGCAATCATTGCGCTTGTGGCCTTTCTTACCACAATAATGACAAAAGATAGCACCTTTCTTCTTCCTTGTATCTTTACCTGAGTCCCTTGCTACCATCGCCTCAGTTTGAACCGATTTCAACTCCGACCCTTTTCTCCTTAGCTCCTCATTCAAAAGACTGCTTCGAACCGTTTCCAAAGAGATAGTTCCATTAGCATTGGAATTACTCAATGAAACAACCAAAGTCTCCCAGCTTTCCGAAAGAGAACTCATCAACAAAAGAGCCTGCAACTCATCATCAAAATTGACCTTCATGTTTGCCAATTGATTGATGACATCTTAAAACTCGTTCAAATGCTCTGCAACAGACTTCTCCTCATCCAATCGAAGTTGCACCAACTTTCGAACCAGAAAAGCCTTGCTTGTAGCACTCTTTGACTCATACAGCGATACTAATTTGTCCCACAACGCCTTTGCGGATTCACAACTAGCCACATGGTGGAACACAGAATCATCCAAATATTGGCGAATCAACGCAATCGCCTTTTTGTCCATTTTCTTCCACTTTCCCTCATCCATATTCGAGGGCTTCTCCCCATTTCCATTAATGGGATCATGCAAATCATTGAGATATAGAACGTCCTCCATCTTCGGCTTCCATATACCCCAATTCCTCCCATTCAAAATAGCCATCTTCGACAACGTCATCATCTCCGACATCAAAAAAACCAATTTTTTCAAACAAAAAATAATTTTTTTTTCAATCCAACAAACACTCCAAGCTATGCGGTGATCTGAGCTCTGATACCAACTGTTGGGGTTTTGTGCGCAGTGGAAGTTTTGACAAAACACCCAAAAACAAAATGAATCTTTTTCACCCAATCACTTGAAGATGAACGTGATTGAATAACAAACAACAACACAAAAAAAAAATTATCGGAAATATGAATACACGATATTCCACCCAACCACCCTCTTTATTGATTCACCAAAAATATTGTTTACAACCGATCTCAACTATCGTTAAACAAACATAACTTGAATCAATAACCTTATTGAGAAATAGGTAGAGAATATATAATGGCTAAACAATTTGAGGAGAAAGATAATGAAGAACAATGGCAAATTTTTCCACCACCTAATGAAGATATCATGTAGGCCTTTTATAGAGTAACTTGTCATCCAAATTATCCTCATATATCTCAAATATATCTCAAATATATCTATTTGGATAAGCACCAAATAATCTTTGCCTTCATTTTCAAATATCCCACAAAAGTAGCAACAAATATCTCCATCAAAAATGGATCCACATAGAAAATTTGTTGCCTACAATTTTGTGATTTGCGTATCATAAATCTCAACAACATGGAGCTTGGAACTTGGCCTATAATAAGTAGTGCGAGATAAAGCTGACAGGTTCTGTAGCCTTGGGAGTAGGACTTCGTCTTGTAGTAAATAATTTGTCTTGATATTTCCGCTTCGATATTCTAGGTTTGATCCCATTTTTCAAGAACAGCTCGATCGATCGATTGATGATGCTATCGACCGGTCTGGTTTTGACTTTGGAAGAACTCTAATTTTGATGGAGAGCCTTTATTTGCTGTGAAGCCGATTCGGGCTGAATTACAATCGATCGGCCTATGATGAAAGTCGATCCTGGGAGCCTAGAACCGAACCGATATCTGGTAATGAGCTTCGAACTCGAGTTGTGACGGTTTTTTCCAAAAAGCTGATCAACACCATTTCCATATTAAATGATTTAAAATTAAGATGGTATTTGGTTAAAATAAAGCTTTATATTTTGAGTTTACAATATTATTTACAAAATATAAGTAGACTTAAGAGACGGTAAAGGAAATAAAAGAGACGGTAAAGGAAACAAAATATTAGCTAACGACAGTTTTTTGTAATATATGTGTATCATTTGCATTTTTGTATGAGCGAAAACCAAAAACTAATAAAGGTAAGCTGGACAACACATAAGTTTTTTTTCTTTTGGCCTGAAGTCATTAAAATTATTTTACGGACTATATGTCTAATCAAAATTTGAGAAACCATCAACAATAATTTGTTCGTTAATAAGGCAGTTATATGTTGCCAAAAACAACACTAATGCGATCGTTCTGAAATTAAAACACTCATTTCCCATGTACAAAAGGCTATGCATCCGCATCCTTCATGATACAAAAGATGTCCATCCATATACGAAGCGTCAGGTGAGCCAAGGTTAGTGGACTTTTGAAACACTTCTTTAATCCCTTCTTTTTGTTTTTTCCTTGTGCTTTGTTAGGAATCCTTTTGTCTTTAAGTGTTTGGTATTTAATAGATACTTGAGTAGACAGCGAAGGTAAAGATTCCTTAAAGAAAAGAAAAAATAACCTAGAGATAGCCTTCTTGGTTCTACTCTACGAATATTCCCATTTTATATTGTAGATACGACGAGTTGACTTCAACAATATTACAAAGGACAATTTTTTTTTCGAGGCTTGTTTTAAAAACTATTTCGCGTTTAGGGCTGATTTTCAAACTTATTACCAAACAGGGTTGGTTTGTGCACAGTCAGCAATTTCGTAACTGCCATAGTTGCGTCCAGATTTAAAAAAAAAAAAATGTGAGTGGGCGCAACTCATAGTTGCGCCCATATTAAACAAAAAAAAAAAAAAAAAAACCAAGTGGGCACAATGTCTTTTGCCCAAATGCATGTCTCCTGTGGCGCAACTCATAGTTGCGCCACTTCAGACTTTGTTTTTTTTTTAATCCATAAAAAAATGTGGCTTAGCCACAACACCGACTGAAAAAAAAAAAAAAATCTGGGCGCAACTATGAGTTGCGCCCAGACGAAGCAGTTACGAAATTGCTGACTGTGTTGCTGACTGTGCACAAACCAGCCCTTTTTGGTAATAAGTTTGAAAATCAGTCCTAAACGCGAAATTGTTTTGAAAAGTAATCCCATTGGAAAATTTGTCCTATTATAAATAATAGGAATTAGCATGGTGCGGTTTTGACTTAAAACTGCATTCGAAACCGCTAGGGTGCGGTTTTCACAGAATAGGAACCGAAACCGAACCAAGAAACTGTTGGTGCGGTTTGATTTTAAAAGTGCGGTTTCGATTTCAAAACTGATTAATAAAATGAAGGCATTATTCCCTAATCAGTCAGTATTAACATAACATTATCACACATAAACACATCCATTCACAGCAATCAGTATTTGCCCGAAAGTGTAACCTGAGATAAATACAACCTTGTCAATTTTTCAATCCAGGTAAACTATATATTTTCTAATGTTTGTAGCTGAAGTGAAGTAAAATGTAAGCATTTAAATGGATAAAAGACAAAGAGGTGTTGGAATGTAAGTAGTGAAGGTTTGAAAAGGATACAAAACAAAGTGATGTTAGAATGCAAGCATTCATAAATCATATCGGTGCGGTTTCTGTTTTGCGGTTTATGAAAAGATAAAAACCGAACTCGGGTCATGCTAACGGTGCGGTTTCATCGGTTTTGCGATTTTATTTCAGTGCGGTTTTTTAAGATGCGATTTTTATCGATTTTATGCGGTTTCGATTCGATTTAAGAGAGGTGAAAATCAGTCGACAATCCAATAATTGAGATTTTATATGCCAAAATTTATGTTAAAATTCTGTGTTTAGATAGACTTTTTCATTATAAAATTACATAAGTATCTAAATATAAAATACAACTTCCACATAAATTAAGTATTTGAATAGGCTCCAAAACTAGAAAATTATGAGAATTGCATAATAAATCGTTGGCAAAATAATTGTAGAAGAATTGGATGAAGTGGGTTCCATCTGAAGTCATTATAAAACTAAAAAGTGCAAAACAATGGACTATTTACTATGTAAAGTCTATAAACTATCCATCTGAAATATTAAAACGGAATCCAACTGAGGTCAACTATTTTTATTTTTGAAAGAATTATACAAGTTATCAATTGTTTATCTTCTTTTTTTTGTTACCTAAAAGTTACAAAAAGACCTCAATATTTAAAATGCCCTTCTAATAGGAAATGATTTAAATTTTAATGTGGTGTTTGGTTTAACTTAAATTTTATGTTTTGAGTTTTGAATATTAATTATAAAATAAAAGAAGACTTATGTGACACTGAAGAAATAAAAGGGAGATGAAAGGAATCACAGAAGGAAAGAAAGGGAAGATGGAAAGATATAAAATTTACTTTTTGTTTTGTGTGTTAACTTCATTTTCTAAAACGATTATTTTTCATAATATACGTGCATCGTTTGCATTTTTGTATGAGCGAAAACCAAAATCCAAGAAGGGTAAACTAGACAATCATTTGTTCAGTAGGAATTAGATGGTCTTTAGAATATCGAACGCCGATGGTTTAAAACAATGCTATTTCTATAAAAACAAGTTAGTTTTTTTAATTGATAAGGTAGTTGTATCATGTATGTTGCCAAAAACAACACCAATGCGATCGTTTTGAAATTAAGACACTCATTTCCTATGTACAAAAGGCTATGCATCTACATCCTTCATGATACAAAGATGTCCATCCATTTACTCATGATACACAGAATACCGTGAATCTCACCATATAAGATGAATGTCGATAATGAATGAATGCTTGATTTTAGTACCATGCAGTTCTTCTTGTTTTGAGCCAAAGATTTTCCGAGGAGAAAACGTCAATGAAGCGTTTAGAGTTATATTAAAAATAAAATTAGACTGATTGTTGAATAGAATAATCACGCTGGCAGTGTAATTCACCACTCAATCATGTGCTTAGCCTCAATCTCTATACGAAGCGTCAGGTGAGTTATATATATAGGGTTAGTGGACTTTAATTGGGAACACTTGTTTATTTAATCCACTTATTATTAATATTTTCTTTGTGCGTTCTTCATTAGGAATCATTTAATTTGTCTTTAAGTGTTTGGTATTAATCCAAATTTGAGTAGAAAGCGAAGGTGAAGATTCCACTGTGCGAATAATTCCCATTTTATAATGTAGATACAACGAGTTAGTTGACTTCAACAATATTATTATATATATAATGACTTGCAATTTGCTAAGTACAATTTGTATCTACCACCTGCCCACTTTATGCATGCTGGAATAGCAAAGAAGATAGAAACCTACAATCGTGAGATTTTACCAAAGATACATCATGAGGTGACGGATAACATTACAACAACCTGTGATCAATTCACTAGAAAATACAATGGTGGATGTATATAAAGTAAACAATAATTTTCTACGTTATTTAGTCCTTTAAATTTAGAATAATACACAAACATTTGGGCATTATAAAATGTCATGCCTTGCTCAAATCTAAAGATCATCACATCATCAAACACAGTAGACATTTCAGTACCAATGTCAACTAGCCAACACCTCTATATTTTACTACCGTATTTACTTGCATACAGCTTTGCTTTGGGTATAAAAACACGTTTGAAAAGGATACTAAAGAATCCTTCGATACAATATTAGTCCTATATATATACACACAGACCTACAGTAGTAGCAACACATACAGAAGGACCAATATAAACCAACCTTCCCTGATGAATATTATTACATCATTTCCATCTTCAAACCTTGTGTTTTTAAACCCTTATAAGTTGTCATTCGGACATGAAACCAGAAAAGGCAACATGCAAATGAAGGATTGCAGCCAATGCAACTCCATATCCAGCCTCAGACTTTCAGGTACTCCTCTCTCTCACTGATCTGTTACAAGTTAACTGATATTTTATGTTCATCCTTTGTTTCAACGCCGTCAACTCACACACAGGAATATATCCCTCCAGTGGTTCAAAGAGGAATTCCATAAATTTTAAGACAAATGCACAAATGAGTACAAGTTTTAAGGACAAATTTCGACATCCATTTTTCTTATAACCTATAATCACAGTCTATATAAATACACATATATTTTGTCCTTAAACTCAATATTTTACTTAACTAATATGTAAATTTATAGATAAGAGCAGTAAACATATATAAAACAAAATCTTTACCATTATAAAGAAAGTTAAGTAAGCCATTGCATATGTGTACAGTACATACATAGCTACACACATGCTTACAAACATAGGTGTATATTCAACGAAACTTGTCTTTTTAGCATTATAAATATCCATTAATTTCCATCATTGGATTCATCAAATTAAGAGATCCAAGAGAAGGAAAGACACCACATGCATTGTCCTTGTTCACTTTTGTTTTTATTCAAATTCATTCACTGATTTGATGAATCCAGTGTATAAAGTTAAGGGAAAAGCATATTGGTTTGCATAATCCAAACATATTCAAAATAGTATTTTTATATATAAAAAAAAAGTATTAATGGTTGATGTTGACTTTATATTTTGGACATGTTCGAAGTCCCAAAATGATCTAATTCTTTTTGCATATAAGGTTCATAGTGTGCATTGAACAACCTCAAAGTTTAATCTGATTTGGACGGTGTAGCACTAAAATCGTAGGATACAAAATGGATGTATCGGAACAGGAACGTATTGGTTATGTACCTGTGTGTGTGCGCGCAGCGTGCGCGCACACGCATATAGCATATGTATACATGGGAAGGAACAAGACTCCCCTCTTATGAGTCCCTCGCCGTCTCTTATTCGTATTATTGTTGAAAAAAATAAAAATTGTTTTGAACTATTGTACATATGTGCTATATGTTGTCAAAGAGATCATCTAGACAAAATTTCTTATAATTTTGAAACTTTTAACCACTTCTGAATAAGATTTAGGCCGGTTTCTAAGACTTATAACAAAAATAAATCAATTTTTAAACTAATTACAAAAATAGACTACTTTTCGCTCGAATAACACTGGCAGCATCTCGGATGCCGCCAGCTTTTTTTCTTCAACCGGCTCCATCTCGGATGGAGCCAATAGAAAATAAAATCATGTTGGCGGCAACCGAAATGCCGCCAAATTAACACTGGTACAATCTCGGATGCCGCCAGTTTTTTGTTTTTGTTTTTTTCAACTGGCTCCATCAGTGATGGAGCCAGTTGAAAAAAAATAAAAAAAACTGGCGGCATCCGAGATGCCGCCAGTGTTAATTTGGCGGTATTTTAGATGCCGCCAACAGATTTTTTTTTCCCTTGGATCCATCCGAGATAGAGCCAGGTGAAAAAAAAAAAAACCGGCGGCATCCGAGATGCCGCCAGTGTTATACGTAAGGAAAACTGGTCTATTTTTATAATTACTTTGCAAACTAGTCTATTTTTTATATAAGTTTCAAAAGCCGGTCTAAATTTAAAAATAAAAATAAAAATAAAAAAATAAAAAAACTCTATTTCAAATTGATAGCTAATACAATATTTTTTTATGTTTCATACTCTATTATAATTTTGATGGGTTAAAAGTTAAGAAATCACTATAATATATATATATATATATATATATATATATATGTATATATATGTATATATATATATATATATATATATATATGGAGGGCGCGGTTATTTGGACTTAAATATTAGACATAAATCAGGGAATACAAAATCTCAACTGTTGGATCAATTTGTCATTATGTGAAGAGTGAAAATCAAGAGGCGATCAAATGGGTGAAAATTTGTGTTATATATATATATATATATATATATATATATATATATATATATATAGAGAGAGAGAGAGAGAGAGAGAGGAGCGTTCAATGACAACCCAAATAGTAAACACTCATTTGCCCCCTCCCTCCACCTCTCATTTATTACTAATTAAGCTAGTGGAATTAGGAGAGAGTAGTGAACGGAGAGAAAAGCGGATTGTATAATGGAAATTATGAGGCATTTAGGGATGCTAAACTGTTCAGCGTGTCATTGAACGCTCGTCATATATATATATATATATATATATATATATATATATATATATATATATATGAGATAGGATAAAGAGCACCTCAAATAGTGCAGCACCCCTTTAGCCCCCTGATTTCCACCACATATTTTTTTTTCCTTTCTTTTCCACTGACTCTCTCTCACTCCACTAACTTTTTTTAATATAAATGTATAGCCATAAATGGAGTGCATTTGGGGTGCTCCCAAATAGGAGTGTCATGAGACCCTCCTATATATATATATATATATATCTGTGTGTGTGTGTGTGTGTGTGTGTGCTCGCTAACAAATAGAAGATATCCATAACAGAATCACGTCAACCCGATTGTTAACTTCCACAAAAATCAGTTCAATGTGATAGTTATTTTTCAAAAGAAAAAAAAACAATGGGGGAAGAGAGGTGATCCGCTAGAAGGAGAACCTTGATCCTTCCCATATGCATATACATATATGTATGCATATGTATGTGTCTGTGTATGTGTGCACGCATTAATATAAAGACTACAAAGAAAAGAAAAGGAAAAAAAAAGAAGGATATTTATGAAGCTTTCTACACATACATGATAATCAAATTTTGGATTCAACTTCTCTGCACATACATGCTAACCAAGGTCTCTATTCATTCTGATATTTATTTTTCAATGAAAAGACAACCATTAGCATGAGTCGACAGAATCTGGATAGACTGGATTCAAGCCCTCTACACATACATGCTAATCATTTCAAAGAAAGGCGTGGAGAGGAAGAGAAATTGGTTACACTTCAGCACTTATGTTAAACCTCATTTATACTTCAATAACTTTTGAACTATAATATGAAAATGAAATGCATGTGCACATGCATATTTACTTTTCGCAACAGGCAATATCTGTTGCAATAAACCAATTGCAATAGACCCGCGCCTGTTGCTATAGCCGAAGTTGCAAAAAGTTCGCAACATTTCCCGTCTGTTGCAATAGGATGTTGCGGTATACTCTTTTGCAACTGGCTTTGCTGTTGCAACAGATACATTTTGCAACGGTTATTTCGTGTTGCAATAGAATTTTTTGCAACAGACTTTTGCTGTTGCAACAGATCCTTTTGCAACAGTATATGCCCGTTGCAATAGATTTATAAATCTATAAAAAAAAATTACATCTTATAGATACTACATATTAATGTATTAGTAATACTGCATGTCACAAAATTGAAATAAAAAATAAAATATTTATTTCAACAAAGTTTTAATAGTACAAACAATTACAACAAATTTTTTTACAATTTTCATACACCATTCATGTATAATGATCAACATTTTTCTACAGAACAATTGCAACCAAAACGATCGTCATTTTCATAAAGAATGCGCACTTCGCGGAAGCACCAGCAAACTTGTTGCAACAGCATATGAGTGCACCTTGATTAAACAATGTAGTTAAACAAAAACATATATAATGATAAAACACTCGGAAACTAAAGCAGCAGAAAGAGAAAATAGAAGGAGAAGGACTCGAATCGAACAAGTAACTAAAGGAAGAAGAGAGCAAGTAGTATAATGTACTGTTGCTTGTAATTTAATATATAATGAGTAATGTAGACTATAAGCCACACACGTACATAGGAGGGGAGAGTGATGTTTGTGCTAGTATAGCGCTGTAATTAACACTGATCAAACGAAAGTACTACCAAAAAAATATTAAAGTAATACCATGCATCATTGATCAACCTAATAATACCATTCTATATGTTTTTTGTGTGTATCAGTTCTAGGATGCTTTTGAAAAAATTAAAACAGAGCGGTATACTAGTTTAAAAAAAGGAAAAAAAATCTTCATGTTATAAATCACTTTACTACCAGCCTCAGACATCATTACCTATTACATAAGCATCAACATCATCTTCTTGCTAGAAGAGTTCCCTGCATAATCCAAGTAAGTCCACTTACCCATCAAATATCATAACTTTTTAATATAGTTACTCACTGAGAACCTATCAATTCCTACCCATGTATATAATTAAGAAGTTCATTAGTAATAGGCTAATAGCTTCGAATATAATATTAGATTTCAAACATCAATTTACAAAAATTTAAAAGTAATAGAGTCCAAAATGAAAGCTGTTTAGATTGTTTCTCTAACATCCAAAAATAAAGAACGCCTTCAACTTGTCATTATGAAATTTCATCTCTTGGATCCATATCCTTGGTTGATCATGCTAACCCTACTGATACATACATACAACAAACTGGCAACTTACCTGAAACTGCAAATATGGTACTTAATAATTTAGATGGTGCGTAAGGATTTAAACTATACTATTAGAAAGGAATTAAATGAATTAATAAACTTCTCACAGTTCCAGTTGCCAGTTCTTCTTCCCGATAGGTAGCAAATCCATTGATGGCACATATTCAGGATTAAAAAATTGCATCTTCCGCCTACTGCCTCCTCCTTACTGCAATTATTAATCATATCATAAAAGAAACGTGATTAAGCCAAAAGAGTTTTTTAAATTGGATGTATTTGTTCTAGCCTAGTGCTGCAAATATGAATATCCAAGAAAGCAAAGAAAAGAAACACATATATCCTATTAGTGAAAGGGAAAAACACAAAGAATATCCACCTAAATTCAATCTATTTTGAAGTTTGGCATTAGGGATATAAACAAACATTTAACCATCAACTGGCTGAATATCAGAAGTTTTTTTTCAACTAGCTTAGCCACTTCAGGATCAACACAGAAAAACGGATAGTTTATTTTAGCATAAAGTACATATTTTCACACTAGTATCAAAACACAATAATTTGGGCACTCAAAAGGCCAAATTTGATGAATGAACTACTAAAAATGCAACATATGGATCTAGCCTTGGATTGATGGAGTCACAACTAGATTAACCTATATTCTTGATATATTAGCGTTGCGACGTTAAAGAGATTGTTAACGGTGAAGTTTCTTGCGTGTTAATGATCGTCAGACGCGAAGTTGTAAAGGAGGAGGTAGCTTCGGAACTAGGACAGTGTTGGATCGAAGAACTATAGAGTATTTGGTAATACTTATCCGGCGATCATCGCCAGCAATCGTGTGTGCTAAATGGTTTTGTGTTCTGCTTTGAAGTATTTAAGGATAACCTGAAATACACTGTTGAGAATATTCAAGAGGAAGTAGATAAAATTATTTTGAAGAAAAATCCGAGTTGTGCAAAATTAAAATTTTGGAGGGGAACGAACGTGATTCCAACCGAATCTTGCAAAAGTGAAATTTTGAAGAAAAGACCAAGATTCTAACTGAAATGATTCTAATGACCCCCATTTTTTCAACCATCAATTTGACGTGCAATGGAACTGAATGAGAAAAAAATGAAAGTAGTCTTAAAGAAGATGATAGGAGAGTTTTCTTAGAATTTGTTTATGGTACCTGCAAGTGATGTTGCATTCTCCATGCACGTTCTAAGCAATGATCCAGCTTCCTTCATAAAGCATGGAACCACTTCAAATACCAATTCATCGTGCACCTGTAAAATTATCCTACAATGGCCTTTAAGCATGGAGTACTTTTCTTCAAGCTGAATGTCCGTGGAAGATGATTCAAATCCATCAGCAATGATCATGTGAATAGTTATCACTGCGATTTTTATTATATTAGCAGCCGAACAGATTGCTTGTCTTTCAAACATAACAGCCTACAAGGTCGGTTATAGTTCAAAGGTAACATGTACTATTTATTGAGCTTTTCAGTCCAAAGATAACAACATGTAAGGTCGATTACTGTTCAATACGAACGTGATACAAGACATAAACAATACAAATGATTACTTTATTCTAAACCCTGCCACTTTCCGCATTATTCTCATTTTTGAAAACAAATGCATGTAATAAAAGAAAGGATTAATTGTCAAGAATAATCCAAAGTTTAACATGTCTTCCCATAATAATCTCAAGTTTGGATTATTTCTGAATAATCCGAAGTTTGGGGGGTGTCTTCCCATATAGATCCCGATGACCCCCTGACATGTTATTTTGGGATCAATATGGAAAGGCACCCCCAAACTTTGAATTAATATGAGAAGAACCAAGTAAATGAGATTAATATGGGAAGATACCAACCAAACTTCGGATTATTCAGAAATAATCCAAACTTGAGATTATTATGGGAAGACACGTTAAACTTCGGATTATTCTTGACAATTAATCCTAAAAGAAATACACATGTAATATAAATTTATAAAATGGAAGAAAAGAGTAAAATATACAGAAGATAAGTGCTTACAAGTGCATATTCTTCTGTTTCAAATATTTTTATATCCAAAACCTGCAATCAATTACACTTTGCAATTTACACATACATGGTAATAAGTGGATAACTGGTAGAAATTATTTATTACCTAACCGCGATCTTCATATATGTAATCCAAACCTTTATAGTAAGGCAGATGCCCTACTGACAAATACTGGAAAATATAAGGAACTAAAATCAAAATACGGCTTTAAGTTTCAATGAATCAACTAAAAATGGAATAACAGAAATGCATATACTAACATTGATGTTGTTCAAGTACTTTTCTACAAGTGCCACTTTACCTGTTATTATTACCACAACATCTCCTTTCCTGATGCCTAATGTGCTCAATCCTTTGGAAAACTTCATGGTATCTCTCACAACTTCTCCATACGTGCATGATTTCCCTGTAGAAACTTCTACAAGTGCCACTTTATCTGCATATTTTATATGTTACTTCCTCCGTTCCAATATGTAAGATGTTTTGCTTGTTTGCACAAGAATTAAGGAGCTAATCAATGTTGCCTTATTCTTTTAAATCACTTTTTTTCATGCATAACTTTTTTAAAAAGAAGGAAAAAAGCCATTAACAAAGGCACATTTAGTGGTTGAGAACATGATAGGTGCATAAAAAGTATCATTATTTATTATGCATCACGGATAAAGAGAGCATGAAACCTTAAACATTTTATATTTTGAAACACACCAAACTTGCTAAAACATCTTATATATAGGAACGAAGGGAGTAAATAGAAAGCCCTAAAAGAATAATATGAGAACCTAGCTTATTGAAAAAGCAGGTTAGCAAATCTGATCCTAAAAAGCAGAAACTTGCTATAACTAACCTCCTCTTCCAAGCAAAACAACGCTCCATCAGAAACAACTTAAGCCCATCATTTACAGAACCAAACACTCCATCAACCAAAACATATGCCTAAACACTACTATTCTAAATAATAATTTTCTGAAGAGCAGGTGTAACAACAGCCAGGACAATAGGTTTGATTCTTGATTTTTTCGCAAGTTACTTGATATCTCCACTAGATCTGTTTACCAGGGCTGCTTTTTTTAAAGAACAAGCCACAAAAGTCTTAAAAGCAGAGATAACTTTTCTAATAATTGGCAGAAATTATCATTGAAATTTAGATCAATAAAAACCAATAGAAGCAAGCCTAGAATTCAGTATCGAAACACAATAGAGATCTTACCCCTGCAAATCGAATCCGTCTTTGCTTCAGACGATCGGATTATTTGAGTTCCCTACCTATTGTAGATCGACCAGATCCGCAGGAATTTAACTCGCTGGAAGAGGATTCTGGCAGAAGTCAGTAGGCCTAAGGTCGCCAAATCCAAACATCCGTAGTCGATTGAGGATTCTTACCCAAACGCGATGTAGATGCTGCATCTTCAGATCTCAAAGTTTGAAAGTGAAGAGGGGTAGGCATAAGAGATCCGAACCCCCCAAACTCTAATTTGTGATAGGGTGTAGTAGATTGGGACCGAATTTGATATCATAAATTGTGGTTTCAGCCACATAGATTAGAGGAAAGAAGCCCCATGAATTGGTAAAACTGAATCTCAGCGATACTTCTAGATCTGATTTTTGCGGAGCCTTTGCAACTTGTAGAACTGTCTCTGAACTACGGTAATAATTGGGATTTAGAATAATTTGTGGCTTAAAGCCTAATCGGCTTCAGTTAATTGTGGCTTACAACGATGAAAAGCCCAAAAGGTTTCGTTTTCCATAGAGTCACATTTTCCTCTCTACACAAGCTTTTTTATTTTAGATATTTTTAGATTTTATGGATTTTATATATTATATAAAATTTGAGATTATTTTAAGATGTGTATCTTTTTATTTTTCAAATTTTATGAATATTAATTACTAACTTCAATTAACTAAAACTGTTAATAATTTTTGAACTAAGTTAATTTAGAACTCTTATTATTAATAATTTCATAATTATTAATTAAATTGAGAACTATATATATATATAATAGTTGTTTAACATTAAATACTAATAGTAATTACTAAATAATATAATTTTTAATGATATAATATTAATTATATTCGCCCATTATTAATTATATATATAGTGCGTGTGTATATGTATATATGTATGTATGTATGTATGTATGTATGTATATTAACTAGTATGCTTATACTTCTTATATTATAACTGAATATAACTTAGGGAAAAATAATTTTTAAAAGTACGTTATTTGCAAGTGGCATTACCTATTGTAAATTTTTTTACAGTTATCGCAAGTGGTGAAAACAGTTGTTAAATATATAATTTTTGCAACTGGTTTGAAAGTGTAGTTGCAAATAATATGTCTATTGCAACAGAAATGAAAGTGCAGTTGCTAAAAATATGTTTTCGCAACAGGCATGATAGCGCTGTTGCGAAAAATATGTTTTTTGCAACAGGAAGGAAAAGCCTGTTGTTAAAGCTTATCTATTGCAACAGCTACGAAAGGTCAGTTGCTAAATATCATTTACTGCAACTGACATTTGAGGCATGTTGCAAATAGCTAGTTGCAATAGAGTATTTTTCTTGTAGTGAATTGCATGCACTCGTATGTGTGCACGCGCCTATGAGGAAGATCCATGGTCCTTCCTTATATAACCTTTTTAGACCCTTTCTCTTTTTACATGAGAAATTCATATCCATAAAGATTATGTGGCACTTCACATCTATGACTAACATTTACGATGATTATTGAATCACACATTAAAAAAAAAAAAAAACTAATAAAATTATCTATGATAACCGTGAAATGTATATAGCATAATCCCACGCTGTAAGGCACAACATTTTTAATATATATTTTGTGAATAGTACACTCACATATTTTGTTCATTTCACTGCAGGCAGGTGGTATCCTTCAATTGGAGTCGCTAGAGCATATGCAGCAGATTCCATCTCGGTAAAACTGAAAAATAGCAATTGTTAAAAAACAAAGAAAAACATTCATATGCCATAGTTATAAAAAAATGTGAGCCTATCTTAATAATGTTTGTTTCTAGCATGTTCTTAACTTATTGAACGTTAGGATATAACCAAAGATAAACATTTGACTGGATCCTATTTGGGTTTTGACATGGGTTAGGGTTCTAGTTAATTACAACAATGAACCTTGAAAGGTACTGGTTAGGATAAAATTGACTCAGTTTACTTGTTTTAAACCCAATGAATTGCAACTGCTTTCTTATTACACTAATCATGGTTGTAATATTTCCTCGTGTAATACCAAATACCGTCAGTTTACTAATAGCTCATAACACATCATTGGAAGGCATGTTAGCAATATACTGCAATGTGGCAATAGCAGGCTATCACTATTTAGTGCCTATATTCCTCCCACTGTTTAACACTCAAATTCCCATACTTGATATTAGATTAATGAGGAAGGTTATATGGCACCCCATTTTGTTGGTACCCCTTTTGTACTTCTATAATAGTCTCTCATTTATTATTTATTAAATTAGTGAAGGGAGAGAGAATTAGTGGAAGGAGAGAGAAAGAGGATTGTGTGGTGGAAATCAGGAGCGCTAAAGGGCTGTTAGACCATTTGAGGTGCTCTTGATCGCTCCTGTAGATTAATATCTACATTTATTTCTGAGCTTCTCCTTAATTCTCTTACTATTTACATTTTAGTCCATCTAGTTCTTTTCATTTCAAAATTTGATATGAGGTAATCAGGGAGAAGGACAAACTTTGCCGAAAAATTAGATTGAAGGACGTCAAATTTTATTTTTAGTCTGATGAACAAACTTTAAACCAAAATTAAGCTGAAGGAAAATGCTAAATGTAATTAACAATATATTCAGTTTTTTACAGTACACGAAAATGCTAGTTTTAACTAGTATTATTCAGTTTTACATTGCATAAAATGTTAATTATATTTAGCATTGTCCTTCAGCCTAATTTTTTTCAAAGTTTGTCATTCAGCCTAAAAAAAAACTTGAAGTCCTTCAAACTATTTTTTTTTTCAAAGTTTGTCCTTATACCTATTTTTTACATTTGATATTCTATTAGAAAAATTAAATATATCTAACTATTGTCAAATCTGTGAAGTTTTTAAACAATGTCTAATTATATGCGCTTCCATTGCCCTTCCATTCTCCAGCTTATTTTACATCTAAGCTCCTTAAAAAATTATTATTGTCGTAAAAGTCATCTTCTCTACATTGAAATTTACATTTATTTATATATTTCATATTAGGAGCAATCTTCTCTATATTGAATCATAGAAACGGAAACGTGCATTTATTTACATATTGCTCTTTATCATTCTTTTACAGTTGATAAAAAAAAATTGTTATGTGACAAAACAAAATTTAAGTTCAATTTAAAACCTCAGTCATCTCAAGAAATTAATCTTATATTAAATAACAAATTATATATTTTAACAATATATCTAAAATTTAAACATCGCACTTTTACAATTTTGTCATGTGCAATGCACTAGTTACGACAAGTATAACATAAAAAATATCATGTTTAATCTTGTGAAAAAAAAAACATTTGAAGGCTACTGTAAAATAATTTCACTGCATTTGAAAATCTTTAAGTAAATCATATAGCATGCAAAACCGTTGCCCCAAAATAGGATTTTCATTGTAAGTTTGTTGAGGGTTTGTGTAGGGTTTTTGTTTGTGTAAGAGCAAAGAGACCATCAGAACAACAAATAACTGTGGATCCTATATGATAATATCTCTTTTTTAAAATAAACGAATAAATTTGTAACTGATGCTAAGGGAATCCGACCTCAGAACCCCTAGATCCGTAATCTATTCTCTGTCTTAATAGTAGAGATGATCTTTCAATTTCAAAGCTATTCATTGGATTTCATTTTTATGTTTTCTTAGGACTCATGATAACAAAACCTTTAGGAAGAATATTTCACTGGTTAAAATGTGGCAATAAAAACATACACCAAGAGTGGTATTTTCAAAGTTGGGCAAATGATAAAAATACATAAAAGAGATATAAAAACCAAGAAAATAGGGTCAAGGAACAAACAAATTTATTTGTTGGGGTCGAACGACGGGGATTATAAAATTTAGTCCGAAGTACTATAAAAACCAAGAAAATAGGATCAAAGAAAAAACAAATTTATTTTTTGGGGTTGAACGACAGGGATTATAAAATTTAGTCCGAATGACTACAGGATGCTAATGCAAACTAGCATAAGATGAACTGGAATGCTAAATTAAACCAGCATCAAATGATAATGCTAAATT
Organism: Allium sativum; assembly: GCA_030737875.1. Taxonomy (NCBI): domain Eukaryota; kingdom Viridiplantae; phylum Streptophyta; class Magnoliopsida; order Asparagales; family Amaryllidaceae; genus Allium; species Allium sativum. Next base: position 1,029,650,368 of record CM060916.1, on the reverse strand, counting down.
AAAATAATTACTATAAACATTTTGAAAATGAATGCGCATTGGTGCTAGTACATCTTGATCGTATGCTAGTTTAATTTAGCATTATGTTCATTTTATGCAGTTAAAGCCCCGCAATATCACTGTTATAGCCCATAACGCTCTTCAACTGCTAAGCTATTTCAATTTAGCACTGATGAACAATAGACCCACTTTAGCCCTGTTGTATTCCGCTATATCTTATAAATCAACGCTTTTTAGCGTCCGTTTTAGCAGTATAAATATATAAAGCTTGATTTGACTAGTTCTTTTTTTAAAACATTCAGCAAATTTAGCGTAAATGGCTAAATTTAAGGGATAAAATGTCAATATATGGTAACAATCAATTACACTCATCAAATTTAGCATGCATAACTGTGATATTTCTTGATTTTGTTATATAAAATTAAATAATATTAGTTTATTGTACACAAATAATGTGAGAAAGATGATTAATTAATTTTCAAATATTTGGTTTTACATCTAATGAACTATTTTGCATCTCCATAAGATCTCCATTATTTTCCTATTTTATCCCTGCTATATCTTTTTTCACCTCCGCTGCTACAGACGCGCTAAGCGCTTTAACCGCATAGCGTTCATCTGATGAATGTTATTACTACATAAATGCGAGCAGGGGATGAATCTCCTCCTAGCATGTGCATATGTGTGTACATAGATTATCAGTGTGCATGTGTGCGCATTGGGTATAAATGTATACATGTGTGCAAGTGTATACATCTAGAGTGATTCTTGCGAGGCTAGGTGTCTATTAACAAAAAGTTAGCAAAGTTGACAGAAACTGCTAAATTTCCATTTATTGTTTTGGATAAACTGACTCAGAATTGAAACAAGATGATAGTCTCATATGATATAATTATGATATCGATCGATTTGAGATGAATCACATAAATTTTGAGTTTGATATGCGTGTGCAAGTTAATTCCAAACAAGAGGTCCATATTTATATATAGGTGAAAGATGAAGTGATTGACAGCAGGGTTGCACTAGTAACCGAGATAAAGGACATATTTAGATCAATGAATGATGGAGCGATCAGTTCATCTGCATATGATACAGCCTGGGTTGCTCGAATTCCATCAACTAAAGACCCAAAAAAGATGCAATTTCCAACCACTCTAAATTGGATCTTGAAGAATCAACTACAAGATGGTTCATGGGGAGAGCCTAGCACCTTCCAGCTCTATGACAGGCTTGTATGCACGCTTTCTTGTGTTATTGCTCTCAAAACATGGTCAACTGGTAAGGACCATGCAGAACAAGGTACTGTACAGTATTATGCCGATTTTTAATTATATATATACATACACATGCATACACGCATACACCCCCTTGAATTTTGAGAGCAAACCACAATTTAGCTTGAAAGTTGGAGTGTAAACTGGTCGTACCGGATCAGACGGAGATGTGTCAAAGCTCTGTCTTATAAGAGATTCGGAAGGACACAGACCAAACAAGTATTAAGTTCGAACACTATTCGTACAAGGCGGACAACGGACGGACAACGTTCGGACAATAAAAAAACATCGAATATTTTGGATTGGAATGGACACTGATGTGCCCAAGCCATGTCCTATGAGAGCATCGGACGGACATGAACCGATCACCTTATAGCTTTGGACGGAACCGGACAACGGACTGTCATGTCCAATTTACAGGCCTACTTGCAAATCACATAACCAAATCTGGTGTTCCGGTGTTCTGAAGAACCTCTCATAGTCAGTACTACAAAACCCCCCAGCACAGCCTTAAGTGTTGTGATTGGATGAACACTCCAGGACATCAATGTTTGGGTCCAGCCGATTTAATCAGATGATTTCTGGGTATCACTTCCAAGTGAAAACCAGTACACAAACTGTAATGCGCATACATATTTAATTAAATGACAAAATTTCAATTAGGCTCATTTCAGCAAAACAAAGTAACAAAAAAGCTACTTTGAAAACTTAATATGAACCTAGGAGATCATATCCTTTGTCCAAGGTTTGTGCGTGTACTTATGTGCCCACTGAATCCACATCATTCATTTGTGCCAACCTTAACATGAGAAACAAAACACGAAGGTACATGATTCATACGGGCATGAAAGACATGAAAATTGGAGGTAGGTGATCCCATGTGCAAACTTAAGATATTTTTGACTATTAATTAGCGCTATGTCAACCGTATACTTTGGCACAAATCACAATTTCAAATCGCCTTAGTGAAAAGTCTTAAATTTGATGTACATTAAACTTCCAAGAATGCACTAATCGACTATAACAACGCTCTAAGTAAACCAACCGAAACCGCTACGGTAGTGAAAACCGATACTCTAGGAACCTTTCATAATTCATGCTATAGAATTCCGAAGCGGAGCCTAAGCGTTATGGTTGAGTGGACACACCGATACATCAAACTTTAGGTCCAGGGTGATCTAATCCGTTGTTTTTTGGGTCACTTCCAAGTGAAAATCATTCCAAACCACAATCCACGCATATATTTAATTAAATAAAAAATCTTTAATTTGGCGTGTTTAAGCCCAGAAAAAAACAAAAAAAACAAAAAATGCTTTGGAAACTTATTAGGAACATAGGAGTTTGTAGCCTCTGTCATCTTAAAGATGTAGGGTGTTACTATTTGCATTTCGATTTACACTTCGGACCACCAAATCTAAAAACTCTCCAAATATTTTAAATTTTCTTTACTGACCACCGTCTAAATTAATAATCTAAAAATGGAAAGACCACCAGCACTTTTCTCTACACGAACGCTTCATTCCTCACTTTTACCATGTATTTACGTCTTTTGAGTCATTTGATTGAACATCTTGTATTATATTATCACAACCATCATGTTTATCGTCCAATTTACCATCATTCAAATACTCCATCTATCAAAAAAAAAAAAAAAAAAATTAATATATCAATTTGTAAAAGAAGATACGTAAGTTATATGAATAAAAACACTACAAGTCAAAACTTATATTGTCATTCTTTATTACAATGTCGTCAAATTTAACGTCCTCCAAGTTTGAAATTTTTAACGAAGCGAAAAATATATTCTAAAATGCAATAAAAAACGCAGCCCGTAAAAAAAATATTCTAGCAACATGTTCTATAACATAATAGAAAATAATAAAAATTAAACAATTCTAACTTTTTTTTTATCTTCATCTTCCATCTTTATTAGTCACTAAAGAATATCAGATTTTTGTTAGGGTTTCGGGTTTGAAATGATAGAGAAGTACGTGTTTTTTTAAGGAAAAAAGTACGGTGGTGAATAACTGAGAGAAAGAATAATATATGGTGGACAAAAGAATATACAAAATAATCATTTGTATTAATTTTAGAAATGTGACCGGAAGTGTAACCAGAGTTTGAATAGTAGCACCCAAGATGTATGCATGTACCTATGTGCCCACAAAACCCACACCATTCATTTAATAATCTGACTATGAACTTCAACAATAAATAAAAGTACGAAGGGATATGTTTCATTGGGGCATGCAACACATGAAAATTGGAGATAGGTTATCCCATGTGCAAACTTAAGACATTTTTTTACCACGAGCACTAAGAGCATCTCCAGCGGTATTCAGACCTTGAATATTACGATCTGTAAGATTACGGAAAAGAAGATGAATTTTCCCTTGCGGTTGCATCTTGATTTTTTCGGCGCGGAAGAACTCCAGTTATTTCTCACTAAATCCTATTACGTGACGCGCCGATTTTTTAGGTGCGCGCCTAATTTTTGCATGTGAAATGGTTGCACGCCGATAAAATAGGCTCGTGGGGCCATTTCAAAATTAAGGATTGACCCTGTAATATTTGACTGAATATTACGCTACGTAATATTTGTTGGATGCGTTTTCTGTCCTAATTCGTGATTCAGAAGGTGAACTGAGCGGCTGTTAGAGATGCTCTAAGTCTGCCATTTACGTTCGTACAATTTCAAATCATGTCAGTGTAACAAAAAATTCGATTACATCGGTGTGTTTTAAGATTGAAGAAGAGTACTTTTTCGATGAACGGGCACCCGGTACAAAATCGCTAACTAAGGGCCAACATGATCAAAAGTGGCCTGTAAGTGGTATGTTTTTGATATTCTTTGCAGAAAATGGCATATTCGAAGAAATTTTCATATAATAATAAATGAAAGGTTATATGACCTATGAATAGGAGACGGTATAAATCAGGACGATATTTGTGCATGTACCTGGGAAAAATGAAATGCTGTAACTTTACCAGTAATTTATAATAATCATTGTCCGACATCATGGCAATATACTGCAATGAAACGTGACCATCACTATTTATTTTGATGGCTAACACATTTATCGTTAGATTTTCTGAAGTCAAAGCCATGAACAATGAGACATTAAAATCAAAACTCGGTAATTCTTGGATCTTAAGCATTAGAAATGGGTATTGAACAATCCATTTTTTCAGGGCTCAAATTCTTGCAGACTCATATTGTAAGACTAGGGAAAGAAAGCGAAAGCTCGATGACAGTTGGGTTTGAATTAATTTTCCCCTCACTGCTGAATGAAGCTAAAAGTTTTGGTCTGGACCTCCCTTACCACATTCCTTGCTTGAAGAAAATTTTTATTCTGCGGGAGAAGAAAATCAGCAAGTATAATACTTAATATCTTTAATTCTCTGTACAGCTTATCAAACATATATTACCAAATAAATTCAACTAATATGTAGGATCCCAAAGGATATGATGCATTCAATGCATACAACAGTATTATACTCATTAGAAGCAGTACAAGAAATAGTAGACTGGAAGAAGATACTGAAACTTCAATCTAGAGATGGTGGTTTTCTAACATCTCCCTCATCCACGGCTGTTGTATATCTGAAAACTGGTGATCAAAAATGTCTGGAGTACTTGAGTAACATAGTAAGACGATATGGAGATCACGGTATGTATTAAATTACTAAGAAACTTTAGAAGAATTATTATATGAATATGCAAGTTATAATACATGAGTTGTATATGAGACGACCTATAATCGCTGGATTTAGTACATTTGTAGGAAACATTAGTTTGAAATTTCAACTACTTTTATCTTGTTTATCAGCGCCATGTCAGCATCCAGTTGACATTTTTGAGCGTATATGGGCAATAGATACACTTCAAAGACTGGGAATTGAGCGCTTTTTCAAGAATGAAATATCTGAAGCACTCAACTATGTTCATGGGTAAGCTCAAGAAAATTGGAAAAAATATCAACAATGAGAATTGGACGATAATACGAAGATCAGCAATAAATGACAATTTGACTTTATTAGTACAGCAGTAAGGAGAAAAATGACATACTTTTTTTGCCTATATTTAGACATTTGAAGGAAAATGGAGTATCCTGGGGAAAAGACAACCCTATCCCTGATATTGATGATACATGCATGGCCCTTCGTTTGATGAGATTGCACGGAACTTCTGTACCCACAAGTAACTGTACTGTAAATTTGAGCACAATTGCTCCATGTCTTCAGTTTATCTTTATTTTAATACAATTCATTGCAATTACCTGAAAACAGATATCCTCAACCACTTCAAGGACAAAAATGGAAACTTCTTCTGTTTTCCATGGGAAACACATAAAGGTATTTCAGACATGTTCAATTTGTACCGATTCTCCCAAATTTCTTTTCCAGGAGAGAATATACTTGTTGAGGCCAAATCTTTTACCGAGCAATACCTACAGAAGTGTCTTGAAAATAATGTGGTGGATGACAAATGGCTTCTGAAAAAAGACTTAAACAAACAGGCAGGTTTCTCTAGTGCCTAGTATTTCAGACTGGTTACTATTGATAATTCTAGTAACATTTGTGTGCACCAGGTTGCATATGGGATGAAATTTCCATGGAAGACAAGTCTGAAAAGATTAGAAACCAGGGAATATATAGATAGTTATGGAGACAAAGACGTTTGGATTGCCAAGACTGTTTATTGGTACTAACTATTAATGATAATTTTCAACAACATCAACTCAATTAAAGGTATACATCAGAGTTTATCATGTACCAACAGTACAAATGATATATACATATATATGGGCAATGCAGGATGTATAATATAAACAACACAAAATATATGAAGCTAGCCAAATTGGATTATACCGTAATGCAATCTGTGTACAGAACAGAGACAAATTTCATTATGAAGTAAGTTGATTTTCATTACTTTCATATCCATTATTTTCAACAATCTAAAGACTGCTATTATAATCAGATGGCGGAATCAATTTGAACTCAATGAATCAGTTACTCTTTTACACCCAGAAGAAATACACTTCTCAATTGCTGCAACCATGTGTGATCCAGAACTTGATAACTGTAGAATAGCATATACCAAATCGAATTTCATTGAAGATAATCTTGTGGACCTATTTCATAATCATAGATCTACAGAAGACTTGATTGCGGTGTGTCAAGCAGTTGAACAGTAAGTTCAATTCCTCTCAAAAAATATTGTAATTAGTTGAATTAAATATAATTTTTAGTTATTTTTAGATATGTACCCGAATACCCCATATTTTCAATTAAATTAAAATACCCAAAACATGTTAATGCATTTATGCAGGTGGAATCGTTCACTCGTGTGTTCCCTTCCCGATAATGTTAAGGCAATATTCAATCTAATGTATGGTACATTACAAGAATTGGCCATACAAGCAAGCAAAGCACAAGGAAAGGATACGTTTCCCTACTTACATGACATAGTGAGTGATATTTTCTATAACAAAAAAAGATAGGAACATCTACGATCTTATATAACACATTGAATTTTGTCGCAGCGAATCAAGCAAATTCAACATTACCTAAATACCAGAATGAAAAAAGGAAGTAAGCACGATGCTTCTTGGAAAGAATATACTGAAAACAGGAAAAAAGATTTCGGTGTTGCTATTAGGGTGATGCCAGCAATGCTTCTAATGGGTGAGCATTTAGAAGATGACCATCTCCGGTGCTTGGATGAACAATCCAATATACAGAATCAGCTGTCCTTGTATTTAACGCTAATAACAGATGTAACAACAGACAAGGTATTTCGTTGATTAAAGCTTATTATTTTTGTTCTACACCAACTCACATAGAAATAAATTGCATAAATTGTTCTTGCCATGTAAGAGCATCTCCAACAGGGTGTTTGTTTCAAGGTTCGGAATTCCGGTTTTTCGTTCCGTTCCGGTCACTAAATTTTTATATTGTTCCGGTTCCGTTCCGGAAATTCCGGAAATTCCGTTAAAATTCCGGTTCTGGATTTTGTTACTTTTTAGAACAATTTTATGTATAAATATGACAACAAACACCATAATTTGTATTATATTAGTTGTAGTCCAATGAATATAAGTAACTGGGCATGTATTTGGGTTATTTATAAGTCAAATAAATTCAGTCCATTGAAAATATGTGAAATAACTTTACTGTAGCCCACTCAAGCCACTTTAAACTCTAAGCCCAATTAGCACATTTTATCAAGGCTATGCCACCTACCAAAGCCAGCACCCCTAAAACCATCGTTATCATCTTGCCGTATTCATCTTCCAGATTTCCAGTATTGTAATTCCTCTCTCGTTCTCAATACTGATCTTTCGCTGCTCAATTTCTTTTTTTTGTCCCTGATTTCTCTTCCTAAATTCCAAAATAGCGTAGCCCTAGACAATTTCCAGTCGTCGATTTGGGGACAATTAACGGAACGGAATATCAACCAGATTCCGGCCCGGTCACTGCCGGAACCGGACCGGAATGGCCGGAACTCCGGTGTGCCGGCCGGAATCTTGAACCTTGGTTTGTTTTTAGAGTGAAGAGTTTTTTTAAACGTAGTGATTCCTCCCACTTTACTAGCATTCAAGTAGGAGGAAATGAGGTTATTTTAAACTATAAACGGATTCCTAAATTGTTTATATCAGTATTTTTTTTTTTTTAAAAAAAAACTTTCACACCAAAAGAGAAATTGAAAACCGTTTAGGGTATAAACAGTTTTTTGAAAGCCATTCATACCCTAAACGGTTTACACATTACCGTTTACAAACCCACACTATGAAAGAACGAAAAAAGTGGGGAACCAACCACTTTCTTCCTTTCTCCACACTCAAATCGACGCTTCTGTAATGTGGAGAAGGTGAAAACGGCGATTTCCTCAATTTTTCTTTGAATTGCTCCTGCTGGAGATGCTCTAAGGGGGGGTCAAAGCATGATTTTTGCTGCTTCAACCTACGAAAATAAAATGGCCATCAACGCCAACTATATCCATTTACTGTGTCCTACTGCATTTTGGCTTTTCAAGTTTATGATGATCTTATACTATTTGGCTATTTATTTTCTATTTGCGTATGGTATGTAATATGTTTTGATAATGTTTCAGAATATGATGGACATGGAAAAAGTTTCTCCTATAAATATATATATGAAAGAGAACAAATGCTCAAAGGAAGAAGCGATGAATCAACTGAAGAAGTTGAAAGAGGATACATTCCAACAGTTGGTCTATGAGTACCTAAAACCTCATCATAATCCAAGGAATTGTAGAACACTAATTTTTGAACATGGAAGAATATACCATTTTTTTCATGATGCGAAGTCAACACCGCCTTTGTACAAAGAGAAGATTAGAGAAGCCATGAGAAAATTTATTTCACCAATAAGTGGGATTTAATATGTGATATCCATACGTGCTGGAAATATATAATGGAGACTAAATTACTCATTTAGTCTTTGTCACTAATTATGTAACAGAGGACACAACATTGTATTATTGTTCTTGCGCATGCATGTCCAACCATGCTTAATTTCATGCTTCCAGGGCACCTACTGTATTCGTTTAATTTTTGAAAATGTAACCACTAATTGTGGGAGCACGATAAATTTTGCATGAGCAATTACGACGATTATCCGTAAACGGTAAACTTTACCAAGTGTCTGAAATATATCAGCGATCCAATTATTCTCAATTTATATTTTATTTTTCCTTAATGATCAACTTTGGGTAACCAGCATCTACAAAAATTTCTAGCACAATGGAAAAGCTTACCGAAGAATCCCAAACAGCAAGGAAGGAATCAGTATGACATCGACATGGATTAATCCGGTGTTAGTGGCTTCCACCGATGGAAATTTAGCGCTTCCTACGTGCACATACAAGATAAGGCAGCGTTCTTTTTTTGCTTCTGGGCAGTTCGCGTTGACATCCACGGCGGACGCATCTAACATAGGACCCACGTAATCGTCTAGTCAAATGGACGTTGGAATATTATCCGTTTGCGTCAGACAACGTCCGACGTGTTGGACGTCGTCTGACACGAGCAGATAATATTCTAACAGAAATATCTCTTCGTCCACTATATATATATATATATATATATATATATATATATATACACACACACACACATACATACATACATACATACATACATATATATATATATATACATATATATATATATATATATATATATATATATATATATATATATATATATATATGCTCTTATTTCATTTTCAAATCACCAAACCAATACCTAAAATCCGAAAATTCATTCATTTTTTCAAGTTGCGTCGTCCATCGGTTTAGGTAGATTTTTTATATTTGCATTTTTCATATTCTTATCTTTCATATATATTTTTCCAATTTTTTCTATTTTTTTTAAAGAATGTCTAGCCGCTCTGCTGCTTTATGTATCTGCACCATCATCGACTGGAACGATGACCAGACGAACCGTTTATCAATGTTTGTTGTGAAAACATCAACACGCTTGCTCATCGTATGGCGCATTGATACCAGGAGATTACTGCGATAATATTCAACGACCGCACTGACCTGGAATACAACGTTGGACAAATGAAGAATAAGTTTGACGACTTAAAGCATGAGTGGAGCCTGTGAAACAAGCTACTATAGACTCCAGGTGGCTTTTGAAATGAGGAACATGATACAGTAGGTGCTGGTAACCGGCGTCGTAATAACGTCCAACTGATTCCTTCCTTGCTGTTTGGGATACAATCTAGTGGGCCATATTGAGATGGTGGTAGTTCGTAGCATGATTTGCTTTTTGATACATGCATGGCAACTCAGCTGGAGAGTGACAATTATAAGTAATGGGAGATCGCGATTTGTTTGGCTGATTATGGTAGCAAATATTATGATCTTTTGCATGCATTGCTGGATGACCCAAGCATGCTAGGAAGGCTGTTACTTATCTTGTTAGGAAGTTGAGAAGGAGCATGTAGTTAGCTTTGTATTTTATTTTCAGCTTTTGTTATTTAGTACTTGTATTTCTGTATTTGTATCAATGTTATTAAACGCGAGACGCGCACCGAAACGCCAAGGCCCTTTGAAGCATAAGCGCAACAATCGAAACGCGAAGCGCGCGCTTCATTAAAGAAAAGCGCATAATGTATAAAATTATAGATACACATATCTTGCACATATAAACAATGTAAACGTTATGAAGTAATAGAAAATAACACATTCATATGTAAATCAAATTGCCACTACATTAAACAAAGAGACTGTAAACATTAAAGAACATATAATGTGGTATTAGAAAGAAATGCACGATGGTTGTTATGTTTATACAAACTAATTTAATACAAACGAACAAAATTAAAGAAACTCATGGAGTTATAATGCAAAAATCAGTAGTTATGTCCTTATATAGACAGAAAGAAAACTTGTACATAACTACTCAAACCATGTACATAACTTGTATATACATGTGTGTATAGCACACACAAGATAAATAGTAGTGATGAAGGACCTCATTAAAAAAGTAAAGCGAATAACCAAATATAACTTGTATATACGTGCACATGTAATATATATATATATATATATATATATATATATATATATATATATATATATATATAAACACACGCATGCACGCACACACACACATATATATAAACACACACACACACACACACATATATATATATATATATATATATATATATATATATATATTATGAATACAAACATATACATACAGTACTAAAGAACTCATTTCAATACTGAAACATATACATACAGTACTAAAGAACTCATTTCAATACTGAAGAAACTCAATGAGACAATTTGACAAGGACATAACAAACTACATACGCCACTAAAGAACGTATTTCAGTACTGAAATGACCCACTGAGACTAATTGACAAGCACATAGCAGACAAATTAAAAGAATAAAAAAGAAAACAAAAGAAGATAGAAGTAACAAATAAAATATATTAAAAAAAAGGTTAAAGAAGAAGAGAAGTTTATTTGATCGTTGTATGAGTTGAAGCCGTCGTAAGAAGAATATCTCGTTTGAAGCGGTTGATACTTAGAGCGTGTATGAGTTAAAGTCACAATTAGTGAAAACATAATTATTTTGAACAATCGAACCTGATCAAAGCTTGTCAATTACATTTCTTTCCTTTTTTTCCCAAATTTTTGCACAACTTCAACTGAGCGCGCATACTTAGCGTGTTGCTGCGCGTTGCGCATAATCGAGAAAAGCGCATAGTTCAAGTCGCATCACATACCTTAATCGAATCGCTTTAGGTGTGCATCGTTGTGCGTATGCACGCTTTTAATAACACTGATCTGTATTCTAAAGTATGACTTTTATTTTGTATGTCGTATTATGTGTTTTGTGTTTTGTATTCTGTATTTGAAAACAATTAACATAAATAAATAATAAAATGGTAACTTCCCTTTCGCGTTGCTCTTTCGTAAAAAGAACGCATTCCCCTTTCGTTAACTTACCTCTTTCTTAGCCCTTTCATTTTCCCCTTTCATTTGCCCCTTCAGATAAAAAAAAGAATGCACCCTAAGTTATACTTTTTTAGTTAATTTCATGCCAATTATAACTGAAAATCTTGGAAGAAAAGAAAACTTCGTTGAGCCTCTAAAATCGTCAGCAACTATGACTTAAGGTACTTTACAAAAACTAGAAGAAAATCCATCTGGACCAGCAAGTTGATCGGTACTTATAGGGTAGTTGCTTGGTTTCTTGCATAGTACATTCGGTAATGATGGATGGGTTCATTTTAGGAAAATGGTTAGGGTGTGGGAGTGATTATACTACTAATAATTAAGACGGAAACCTTAAGAACAATGTAACTATAACACCCTGTAAAATATACCCTAAACAGACATAGATGATTAAATTAAATATAAACAATAATAAACTAATAAAATATTAATAGGTTGAAAAATAAGATTTTGGAAAATTAACAATCTGGTCATGAAAATATCATAGTTGCATTCGTGGCGAGATTATGAACCGTTTTCATATATAATTTCCTGAAAATAGGGTTTGTATGAAAAAGTTGTCAATAAAATAGTTGTACGTAAATTGTTTATACACAACGTTTGAAATTCAAATGAAATGAATAAATATATGGAATATAATTACCTATTAACTGGCTGAAAATAATATTTTATGAAATTTGAATTTGTATGTATATATTCATATATAAGAGGAGAAAAAATAATCTAGTAAAGGAAAGGAATCAATCTATTAATAAACAATTAAATTAGTTAACCAATCAGCGAGGGAAATAAATTAAATTCCCTGGATGAATCTCGACCACGGGGTCGACTGCCCTCCTAATGGAATGGTCGACCGCCTGGGTCGAGTGAGTTGGTTTGGCTTGTTTTGGGATGTTTTATATGTAGTTGCATACAACGGATAGTCTGGATTTAATCTTATAAATCATATGGTCCTTATTTACACTTGCAACTATATATATCACCCACTTAGCCTCTTCTAAACCCTAATCTATTTCTTCTTCATGCCTTCATTCTGCCATTAGAAATTCCAGAGAAAAGTTTAAGTTTTCTTCTAAAGCCCTAATCTATATTTCTTCTCCACTCTATTCTGATTTAGAATTAGATTACGATTTATATTCTAGAATTTAAAAGATTTATATATAAAACTCTAATATTCCGATTCTTACATACACACACATATATATACATACATACATACAAACATACATACATACATGTATATGTATGTGTGTGTGTGTATATGTATATTAGCAAGAATTGGAGAACGCTTGTTCATATGTTGGATCCAAACGCAAACACCATTTAGATTTCCATTGTTTTTATCCTCCTAAGCACTATGAGTGGAAATGACATCATTTTGCTATTTTCTTTGTTTTGTAGTGTAAAATTGAATCTATATACCTATGGGAATTTGGATTTATATGAAAACATCATATTAGACACTCTCCAAATTCCCTATGTTTTTATTATCTTTGCGGAAATGATCAATATGTTTGGATTGTTGAAATAATAAAACAGAAGCATGTTGGTGATGTATAATTCTCTATGTTGGTCAGATTTCTCTTATTTCATTATTGTGTAAATTCATATGTAAAGTTTTGTTGTAAAAGATTAAGACTTGGATTGATTGTATTTGAATAGGTTTTAAATCTCTATTTTTTAAATAGAGTATTTGAACGTATTGTTTACAAAATATTCAAGTATTAATGTTTTACATACAATCATACACAAAAAGTGAATTTGATCCAAAATAGGAATTATATATATATATATATATATATATATATATATATATATATATTGGATATATGACACTTTGTTATCTTTTATTGTTGAGATAATTAAATCAAACCTAGGTTGCAAGTTTTGTGTCGGTATTGTTGTTTTCCCATTTTAGTTGTTATATGTTAATATGCATATTTATGCCATGATTGAGGGAAATATAGGAAATTGTTGGATCTAAATTAACCCTAGAGGGGCATGAATATGATTTATTGAAAATTAAAAGCAAACATAGAATAATAAAGATGTTGCAGAAAAGATAAATCACACACAAGAATTGCCCAACTTCGGCAAACCCTGCCTACTGCTGCATTCCCAAGATTTCTACTAGGTATTAAAACAAACTCCCGCTTACAAAACCCTGTAAACTTGCAAATCCTGCTACTGCTCTAATCCTACGCTCAAAATTTTGACACGACTTAAAATCCTAAGTATTGATTTTCTTGACTACAAAATCATGTAGCTAATTCTCCCTAGTTTAGAAAAACTAGAAAACATATGAATCAGTTTCCAGAAAAATAAAGACAACTTGAAAGTGCAAAACAAAAACCCTTAAATTAAGGGTGCTTTTATTCACACCTGATTTACACTTCTGGCCAACAAAACTAAAAGCACCAAAAATACTTCAAATTTCCTCTACTCGCCACCATCTACGTTAATAATCTAAAAATGGAGAGGCCACCAGCACCTTCCTCTACACGATCGCTTCCTTCCTCACTTACATCATGCATTTATGTCTTTTAAGTCATTTGATCGAACATCTTACATCATATTTTCACAACCATCACTTTTATCATCTAAATTATCATCATTTAAAAACTCCATTTATCAAACAACAACAAAAAAGTTAGTGTATCAATTTGTAAAAGAAGAAACACAAGTTATACGGATAAAAGCCCTACAAGTCAAACTTACATTGTCATTCTCTATTACAACGTCGTCGAATTTAATGTCCTCCAAACTTGAAATTTCCAACTGAGCGGAAAAAATTTTCTGAAACCAATGGAAAAATATAATCATTAAAAAAACCCAAACAACATGTTCTATAACATAGTAGAAAACAATAAAAATTATGCAATTCTAACCTTTTATCTTTATCTTCCATCTCTATTAGACACAAAAGAATATCTGCTTTTGTTAGGGTTTAGGGTTTGAAATTGTAGAAAAGTACGTGTTAGGAGAAATACGGGGGTGAATAACTGAGTGAAAGAATAATATATGGTGGCTAGAAGAATATAAAAAAATAATCATTTGTATTAAATTTAGAAAGGTGACCGAAAGTGTGAATCGTGGTGTGAATAGTAGCACCTTAAATTAAAAACACCAAGAATAAAAGAAGTGTCCCCTTTTTATTTCTTTGTCCTTGTACAAATTCGGTTGCCTCTCTTTTATTAATGGTGACCAAAAATTCGAGAGCTAGGGTTTCTTTGAATCGGCTTCAAAATCGTGGCTGCTTTGAAATCTCTAACGATCTTCGATTGCTTGTCTTGAACTCTCCAATCTCAATCGAACAAAAGTAAGATCTCTGAATTTTTGTTCGTTGGAATATGTGAATTGTTTTCTTTTCTAATGGGATGATTTTACCGATGAGGAATAGGTGATATATATAGGGTTTTTGTGCCCTCAATCCTCTTATTTCAATTACGGCTTGCCTTGTTTGATATTGATGATTTCTGGAAAGATTTTGAACTGCTTTTATGCCCCTTAAATTTACGCATGTGTATTCTTGGAAAACTTTAGAATCCCGAATTGATTTCTTTCTAGAAATTTTATTCTTTGATTCATTGACTGAAATAGAGTGAGAGGAGGGGAGAGGAAATATATATATATATTTTATTTCAAATTCCAAAAGCAACTTTTTATTTCGATTTCAAAATCGAACCCACCGGCTATCGCCCCTAGCTAATTGCCCCCATTCCGAACGCAATGGGATATGTTTCGTAAGCCAGTTTGGCTATTACGATCAGTTTACGCTCAGATTAAAATATAAATCAATGTATATTGAATTTGAACGCACATTTCAATTTACCGGGGCCACATACAGGCCCTGAAAATTACAGAAAAATTATTACTAACTTCATATTGACGATACGGTCCTAACAAAACTAATTTCATCAAATTCTGAGACAATCTGAAAAATGGCTATTTTCCAGTCGATTAAAATCAACTTAAACTGGTCAAACGCGTTTTCCTTTGCCACGCTCACATATTGATTCGAAAAATTACGAATTTTGGAATCTAGCAATAAGTTGACATCGCGGATCCAATAAAAGTGGTTTCATCGAAAATCGAGGTCGTTTGCAAAATGGCTATTTTCAAGGCCTTTATATATATATTAAAATATATATAAATTCCACAACGACTTTTCTGAATTTTAAACTGGACATATCTTTCAACTTCTAATGTGAAATCTCAGTTTCTTACATCCGTTAGAAAGATATCGTCAAACAGATTCAAATATTTCTGATTTCGTCCAATTCCGACTTAAAACCAACTCTGTATATTCATTTAAAATTCGAAATCGAAATTTCAAACTACCGCGCCATTTTAGGCTCGTTATATAATTAAAATAAATTTATTCGTTTTAACTTCATCGAAAATAAATTTTTCGTCGTTATTATTTAAAAATTATTCATCTTAAATAATCAAAATTCATTAAATTTTCCAAAATAAAAATTTTAAATTGGCCCAGAATTTCCGGGTTGTTACAATCTCCCCCACTTAAAACAGCTCGTCCCCGAAAAGGAACGAAGCCGAAAGTTGTTTAATAAATCAACTCAACTTTCATTATTTTATTTAAGGCTTAAGTTCTTCAAATTTTCAGTTTCTAAGAACTTTTCAAGTTTTTCAAAAATTTGGCTAACACCCTAAATTTTCGAAAAATTTCGCCATAACCTCCCCTGCACCGGGGACTTCAGGATATTTCATATAGCCTCCCATGGCCTTCTTCAACCCAAAAGAAAAAGAAAAAGCCAAGCGGCTCATAAAATCATCATCACCCAAACAAAACAGTAAATTATGGTAAACATGTACCTATTTATCGGGCAAACAATTTTATTCTTCTGCTCTAGCCTCCTTGCTATGACATGTTCAATGTAAGTACATGTACATGCATGCAAATGCGATAAATTTTCAATACAATTTACTATTTGGTTCAAATTGGCTATATGGTTCAAATTTAATTAATCAAATAATAATCAAACAACACAACCATCAATCAATTAGTTGGTTATCATTTCAAATTCATAATTTTGATATATAGTCAAAAATCACATTTTTGATGCCAAATCACAACAATAAGACCTATCTAGTTTTGGTTCTCACACCAGTCAATAGGAAATATATAAATATCACACCTTCGAAACTCGAACACAAATACTGATGATGTCGCGACATCACCAGAATTATCCCCGAGCGACTACAGTGCGATTTTATATCTATCCACTATATTAAAACTTCGAATACCCGTGGATCAGACGTATATGCAAAATCTTTATATACTAGATAATCCAAATCAATATAAATAAATATTCAAATACGAATAATTCGATCTAAATTTTCAAAACAAAATTTGTTTTCACCTTTATTTCAAAAACACTACTCTTCACACTCGTTCTAGGATACTACTAATCCTATCTCTAACGAGTCATTCTCGTTGGATATTGCTAATCCAACCTCTGATGAATTCTTTCGTATGGTTCGAATGTGTCTTGTTCTCTGAGCTTCGTAAAACAAAGCTCTGATACCACGAATGAACCGACCCGAAATCCCCCTTACGGGAAATCCCGGATTGAGTTGAGGACAAGCCACATCCGAACGCTGACAGAAGAACATTTCATTGTATATTACAACAATTCCATCAGATTACAAGAATATACAGAGTATAAATCAATATTACACATTATAAAATATCAGAGATTACAATACATTACATAGCAGCGGAAATTAATACAATACACAACTAGAAGTAATACACGGATACAGAGCTTTCCGAGTATCGTTCCAGCTGTAAATCAGGATCCTGTGAATATAAATTTGCAAAACCAAAACTACTAGCTGCCCGTGTCAAAATAAGGGCACCCAGAGTTTAGGTTAAAACAATAAACTCCAGGTCAGTCATGGGACCAGTGTGAGAACTAAAACAGTTATTAATCTTTATTTTTAAAGTTAGGTAAATCAAGGGACCACGCCGTATAACACGGAACGGGTTTCCTCCCAAGAACACCAGTGCATAAAACAAACAGCGCAATGCTAAATAAAGAACAATGAGGCTATTATAAGACCCAATTCCCATCACACAATGCAACGCAATCCGGAGGATAGGGTTTTTACCTTATAATAACCAAGAATGCTTGGTACGTGAAATTTCATCTTTTATTATTACTATAAGTGTATAATATCAAAACAATTTCAAATCATAAGTATCAATCATAGACGGCATAAGCGCCCCATCCCACTATGTCACCATACTAGGCTCTACAATCAAAACCGCACATGTCACGTATTGGAAGTTGGATTTCCATCTGTGAACCGAGGCAAAAGATAGTCCTCTACCGATTTGAGACGCTCTAGCCCGTGTCTCAGGAACAGCCGCAACTGCCCCTTGGATCGTTAGGGCCGGTCCACCGATGTGGATTATTATGCCTGAACACTACGTTTCCCCGCCCTTTCGGGCATCAATGAGTCAACGAATGACTCCATCGGCTTCACATAGTCACCGATATATCCGAGGTGCCTCGCAAACCAACAACCACATAAGTCAAACTCATCAGGGCGTGTAGAACAACTGACGCCACTTCTAACTAGAAGGAAACGCATCCCCTCCCTGATGTCCTCTCCCGTTTCTGGTTCACAACCAGGGTGTGAGGCTCGCGAATCAACGTTACACAAAGCTATGCCACACAAGCTGTGCTTTGATCATCAACCACAAGACTCTGCTTTTCAACAGAAGCCTTGATCATTTGCATCTTAGCATGCCACACAGGCAAACCACTCCATGCAACCGATATCCATCAATCACACAGAATGATATCCAATGTCAGACACACAGTCCATCTACTAGTCCGTTCTGGGTCTGAACGAAACCGGAGGTACCTAGTACCTCGCATATCCATCGATCTCCAAGAACGTCTGGACGATCACCAACTGATTCCCTCCTGTTGGGTGTACGGCCCAATCAAGATCATCAGTAATTATCCAAACGACGTGAAGACCTCCGGTCTTCAACCACCGTCTTCATCTTTGACTAAACGCCGAATCAGTTACTTAAAATGGGATAAACCCAGTCTTTCTGAATAACTCGCATATATAGTAAACAAGTGTTACACAAACACAACATACGCCTCATTCCAATTCATCAGTCACTAACCGTAAATTAGCAAGAGAATAATTCCCCAAATATTAACCCCGAAGGCCGAAACCAACATCAGATCAATATCCAAGAAACCATCCAACTTAGCTAACCTACAGTTAGTTTCTAAATTTCACATTCTTAGGGAAAGATTCCCATTAATTTTATCAAAGATAAATTCTTTTAAATTTATTCTTTAATCTTCCTTTGAATATCAAATCAAACCAGTCGGGATTAGCGAACCACACCGAAGTAATCATTTATTTTATATTTCCCAATCCCAACCTATTCATCCCATGAAGTAAAACTGGTAATATTTCATATCTAACACCACGGTGTTATCGGTAAATTCAATTACCATTTCACGTTCAAATCTAATTAAAGATTTAACTACCGCCTGGAGTAAAACTAGTGATACTCCATTCTTGATCTTTTCAATCTAATTAAAGATTCATTAAAACTCCACTTAGTTTTAATCTTTGACTGGGTTAAAGAATCAGTGTCATTTAAAACACGGTTCATGATAAACCCCAAAATCACATCACATTTCAATCAGTCTAAAATGATAACGCGATCCCAATCTCAGTAATTGTGGTTGCCTTTAGGCATACATTTATTATTTATTACCTAGATCTAATCTAGGGTTTTATATCAAAGTACTTCCTAGATTCCACTCGGGTTTATGCGGCTTATCTAATGCTTCACAGATTCAGGGTTTATGCCACCTAGGTCCAACTAGGGATTACACTACCTGTTGAACGATGCCCCTAGTCTAGGACACACTACCTAGAGCAGTATATGTTCCTAGACTTTCCTCACGTATGTGTCGTGAATCGTTATCGCTGTCTAGATGCACATGTCCTCTATATGTGCGACCTGAGTCCCGTAGTAGGGCAAATCAAGAAACACAGAACTCAGTCGGAAGCTTTAAGTTATCTGCCGATGCAGATGCTAAGGTCTATTTTTTCCAGTGGCTATGGTCCCACTTGACCCCTCCCTTAACTATTGAAAGGCACACCTTGAAAAATGAGAACTATACGCAGGCCCCCCTATGCCCCACTAACCTATGGCCATCTGCAACCATAACTAGATAGCAAGTATATGGTCTTTTGGAGTTCTCCGCCTTTCCGTATCTCGATTGACTCAAGATGGTAGGTAGACGACGGGTCGCTATCACAGGGCCATTTGTCCCGCCGAATCACGCTGGTCCATCCTAGTCTTTAGGTTGCCTTATATTGCAACCAAGGCATACCCTTGGTTCTCGTAACGCAGACCTTAACCTCTGTGAGCCCAGGAGGATCATCTGCCGCCTCACAGAGGGATACCAAGAGTACCCTCACGTCCCCTCGAAGCCTCGGGCTTCGTAACCCAATTCGTTGGAGCCTTCTTTAAGATCGTTCGCTCCTCCTCGTGTTATACTAAAGATTACTACTAAGTTTTCCTAACTAAGGTTTACCACTTGGTTTCCTGAATCGTCATTTTCTTAACTAAGGTTTACCACTTAGTCCTTTTAACTAAGGTTTACTACTTAGTTCTCTTTCTCGTCAAGTTGGATTGGTTAAATGTCATTGGTCGATACAAGTTAAATTAACCTATTCATTTGTCATGTTAAACTGGTTAAGTGTTACCAGTAATTCACGTTGACTTAACCCTACCAGCATCAAGTTATATTGGTTAAGTATTTACTTAACCCTACCCATTCATCTTGTATTGGTTAAGTGTTCCTTTTTAACTTAACCTTGCCTATCTGTTTTAAATAACATGTTATAACGGTTAAGTGTTCCCTTAGTTAACTTAACCCTAACATTGGTTTGATTAACATGTTCTAATGGTTAAGTATTGTCCCTTCATGTTTTTAACTTAACCCTATTCATTTATCACACTCTGATGGTTAAGTGTTCAAGCTTACTTAACCCTACGGTCTAGTCCAGCTAACATATTAAATTGGCTAAGTGTATTAAATTTACTTAACCCCAACTTCTAGTCTAGTTAGCATGTTAAATTGGCTAAGTGTATTAACATTACTTATCCCCAACCCCTAGTCTAGTTAACATGTTAAATTGGCTAAGTGTATTGAATTTACTTAACCCCCACTTTCTAGTCTGGTTAACATATTAAATTGGCTAAGTGTTTTTCTTAGTTACTTAACCCCTACAAATCTTGTCTTGTTACCATGTTAAGTTGGTTAAGTGTTCTAGTTAACTTAACCCTATCGTTCTAACTTAACTGTGTTAAGTTGGTTAAGTGTTCTTATGGACTTAACCCTCCCATTCTAGCTTAAATTTAATTGTCTTATTAAAGCACCAGCTGTAACACCCCACGCCCGCTATGGTCACTCACTATGGGAATGCCATAGCATCGGTGGAGTATTTTAGTGAATATAGAACAGAAAAATTACAACAAGACAGATATAAATAGTACTTGAAATTTTAAAATATCATCTCATAACAGCGGAAATAAACATGCCTGGTTACATCATAAAACCACGATAAAAGTCAAGTACAATATCCATCAAAATAAAGAAGTACATAATCCCACTCTCTCATACAATAGGCAGAACAAAAGAAAAGATAACTGGATAACTGGAGCTTTACATCTACCCAAGCTCCTAAAGACTGGAACAGCAATCCGATCAAGCTCTACTACCGCTAGGATCCGCCGTAGGACCTGAGGGTTGGGAAAAAAGATAAAAACAACGGGGTCAGACATAAGTCTGAGTGAGTCCTATAACTTTAACAATACAATCATTAAAGTAACCAGAGAAGACATAAACTTGACCTACAGTAATATCTGGGGATGAATGGCTACACTAAGCAGCTTGGTAGACTTAGAATAAACTAAGATAACCGTCAGGACGCATCTACCCACCCAAGGATAATTACTAACTGCACCACACCAGTCATTCCTATTTAAAGGTTGATCCCTCCAAGGACTTAGAAAATTTCCCCAGTAGTTTCGTGTACTCCTAGCCCACTACATAGGTGCCGTCTGCCCCTATCTCCACTAGGTGTACTCAGTAATTCTTACCCAGTAGTTTCGTGTACTCCTACATAGGTGCCGTCTGCCCTATCTTTATTAGGTGTACCCACTACTCCCCATCGATCGACTCCCTACCGTAGATACCCGTGCTGGTCCCACAATGGGGGTATCATTCCCCAAAGTGGCCACCTGATAATATCAACGGTGCACGGCTTTATATCTACACGATGCAACAACGGCTTATCTACCAGCCCGGGCCCACACACGCATATGAAACCCGTTGGACTTGCGTTGCCACCGCTAACCCGTTTTGGCCTCTTATAATCAAGCCCAATATGCGTGTCCCGTCACTCGACATGGGTCGAGCCCACAAAGATACGTTTGGGATATTGGTTGAAATGGGCCCCCACAAGCTACCCACTTAAGCTTGTCATATATCTAGTGTATCCCACTTAACCCTTTAATCATGTTTCATTACATGTTTCCACTTGGTTAAGTATTCTAATCGTATTTTCTATTGCCACCCAAGGCAACCCACTAGATTCCACATGCCACCCAAGGCAACCACAATATTTCCACATGCCACCCAAGTCACCCACTTAGCCCCTCATGTCCCACTACATGCTAATATGGTTAAGTGTTTCTTAATTAATTAAGACCGTGATCTCCCATAAAGACCTCCCACATTAGACTAGCTGTTATGACCGCCTGGTTAAGCCGGTAGAGTTCGGGCAGTCTTACGTCATAACAGAGCCTAACCTCGTGTCTTTACTTTAATCACGTATTTAATTTATGGCTAAGACCTCTCACATTGGGCTGACATTTGTAGCAACTGGTTAAGCCGGTCGGGTCCGGGCAGTTTTACACTACAAGTGAGTCCAACCTCGTGTCTTAGTCGATTAATTACACCTAATTAATCACCCCCATATTAATTATCCCTAATTAATATCAAGTTTTCCATAACATGGGTAGACCTAACTCAATAGGTAAATTCCCATGGGGTAGACCTAACTCAATAGGTAAATTCCCACTTATGGTAATTTATTTTTATGGTATGCTTAATCATACCCAAACATACATTTATTAACATATTTACCAACCCCATCGTTCCCCACGTAAATCGTTCTCATTTCATGACATAATAAAGGGGAAGATCCATCACAAATATCATGGGTTTAGCATATAACTTTGTCATGGGTTAAGAGGATGTCAACTTGCATATATGAGCATATATTAACCCAACTACATTTAACCCAAACTTGCATATTATCATACACATGATTTGCATAACATGTTGCATATGAGCTTGCATATTATCATACACATATCTTGCATAACATGTTGAACTTGCATATAAGCATTCTCATAACTTGCATAATATGTTAAACATGCATTTAAGCATACACATAACTTGCATAAGCATCCACATACTTGCATAAGCATGCATAACTTGCATATCACATTAAACTTGCATTTAAACATATACATAACTTGCATAAGCATCCATATACTTGCATAAGCATGCATAACTTGCATATCACATTAAACTTGCATTTAGACATATACATAACTTGCATAAGCATCCATATACTTGCATAAGCATGCATAACTTGCATATCACATTAAACTTGCATTTAAACATATACATAACTTGCATATGAACTTGCATAACTCACTTTGTTAAACATGCATAATTCCACTCATTAAATATGCATAAAGCCACTTGTTAAATATGCATAAACCAACTTATTAAGCATGCATAAACCAACTTATCAAACATACATAAAGCCACTTATTAATTATGCATAATCATAGTAAAACATAGAGTAGCATATCATTACAAATGATTCAAACTCACTAATCCGCATTTAAGACCATAAGTCTCATTATACCCAATCTACTTACTTTAACAATTGATGTTAAAGTGATAGAAACTCACCACTAGCAAATTTGCACTCCAAATGAAGAAGATTAAGATGCTTAGAATGGATTAGAGGTTGATTAGAGAGTGATTTGCTTGCAACTTCCTTCATGAACAAGTGGAGGCCATGCTCAAATTTCATTTTGCCATAGTTTAGTTACAAGACTTAATTATGAATGAATTAGGGTAGGGTTGGGGTTTTATTTATAGGATTAGGTGAGTGTTTTAGGCCCTTAAATTAACCCTAGATTAGGTTAGGACCCTTAGATTTAGGAAATCTCTAGAACCAGCCCTCCAAGCCAGCCTAGAACCCAACCTGGTGCAACCTGGTGCACCCAGGTTCTCTGGACGCCACACCCCTGTCGACAGGCAAGTCGACAGGCAAGTCGACCCCCCTGTCGACAGGCCTGTCGACAGCCCTGTCGACATGGGTAGGGCGGGAATCTTCCCGCCCGGCCCCGCCTGTTCCATTTCAAATCTGGATTTTAAATTTTTAAATCTGTTTTTAGTTTTGAATTTTCTGCAAACTTCATCGGGCCATAACTGGGCCATACGGACTCCGATTTTCGAAAACTCGGACTCTATTTCGCGTATTTTTCCGAGACGAACGCAATGACGCAGCCCGTTTCCCCTGATTCCCACATCTGAGATTATTTATTCTGTAATTAGTGAATTTTAGTATTAACCCAAAGTACGGGGTGTTACACCAGCCACTCACATTAGACAGGTATTGTTGTGGCTACCGGTATGCCGGTTGGTTCCGGGCAGTCTTACGCCACAACTCAGTCTAACCTCGGGCCTTTATCGGGCTCAATGCCTTAACCTCCCACATTGGATAGGTATTGTTGTGATCACTGGACAGCCGGACGGGTCCGGGCAGGTTTACATCACAACTCTATCCAACCTCGGGTTAAGCATTTTCGTAAATTTACTTTTCTCGTTTAGTATAAATTCTATAAGTAAATTTTCCCTATTTACTTATTCAATTATTACTCTTTAATGTACATTGTCAACATTTATTATTATGGCCCATTTTCACTATATATCATATTTATAGTTTTTGGTATATAAATTATACCAAATTAAGTGTCACTAACCATGATTATTCTAAACATGACAATTACTCACAATTATGACTAAATTCAAAATTTGTGCTAATATACTTATTATGCCAAATTAACTTTAATTGACCCAATTCTGATTTAACATCCTAATTTACAGTTTATGGCAAGACTAGAATTATTATTCTAGTTTACCGTTTACGCCTAAAACTTAGCTTACTTGCCAATACTGAATTTAATATGTCAAATTACATATTCCATAATTCATGTCAAAATTTCAAATTTGCGTTCTAATAAACATGCCATAATACATGTTCTAAATTATGTCAATCATAATTTTGTTCATGTTCCACATTATGCCAATTTCCAAGTTTACAACCATGTTTAAGTCAAATTTATGATTTGCCCAAATCGTATTCCCATCGTTCGTGTAATCGTGATTTCTTCCTAGATTATAGATAAATCTAGATTCGTGGATAAAAAGGGAATGAACCAAAATGCCATGAAAAGATAGACATAATGACTGGCAGAAGATGATAATTCACTAATCACAGCTCTAACAAATTACACTGAATAAATAGATTAAAGCATTGAAGGCATATAGATCTGATAATATTATGACATAAAAAGGGTTGAACAAATAACATAGGTTCAAGTATATGGGTAGATCTAACTTAATAGATAAATTCCCATAATCAAGATCCAAGGATAATTAAGAATAAACTGAATAGATAATCAAGTTTAGATCCAATCTCACAGTCATAATCCTAGGCAATAATATCATGTTCATGAATCATAGGTAATTATCCACTATTGTCCTTGTCATAGTCATAGGCATTGGTTTATGCTCCTAGTCAAAGGCTTATGTTCATAGTAAAAGGCTTATGGTTTCGAAGGCCACAGTTCCATAGTCATAATCTTATGCATTGGCAATTTAGTCACAATGTGTTCTAGGCCATAATCAAGAATCAGATCCAAAGTCATAAACAAGCACAGATTCAATGAAATGATAAGGCATATTTCTTATATTCTTTTAATTTCATGTCACAAATAGAAAAGGCATTCAAATCTAAAAAGTAACCGACTTACATTGATTGGATCTAGAAAATAATAGAAAGATAGCGTTGCTTGAAGCCGTTGAATCTTTACTTGAATCCTAACTTGTTTTGAATTTTCTCTTGAAAGAATTGAGCAGCATATCCTCGTCTTGATTTATATTTTATTTTAATCTATTTATTTAGATTTAGAGGAAGAAGAAGAAGCCATGTCCATCAAGAATTTGTGCAGCATAAGGTTAGAGAAGAATGGTGCAAAGAGAAGGAGACTAGGGGCTGTTTATATAGGATTGCAAGTTAATTTGAGCCGTCGATGAAGCCAAGGTTAATCAAAGCCATCCGTTCTAAAGAGAAGCCAATTATGTTCACAATTACTTTCTTAATGTACATTATTAACATTTATTATTAAATTTGTATGCACATTAGATACATCTCCCCTTTACACATTTATTATTAAATTTGTATGCACATTATATACATCTCCCCTTTACACATTTATTATTAAATTTGTATGCACATTAGATACATCTCCCCTTTACACATTTATTATTAAATTTGTATGCACATTAGATGAATCTCCCCTTTACGCATTTATTATATTAAGCATTGGTTATTCTTAAATTAGTAACTTTAGTGTTAACAGAAATACGGGGTGTTACATTCTCCCCTCCTTAAAGGAATTCGACCCCGAAATCTTCAAGTCAAGAAGAATGTAAATCCTACCATCCAATCATCCATCTACTCAACCATCAAACACAGGCATCCATTGTCCTTAGAGACTTCTAATGCTTGTATGTTCATATGCATAGTGTGTGTACATGTCTTTATCTATTGCAAAATCAGGCGGTCTACTAATTCAGTTGACCTCCTTAATGCAAATCATGTCAGTGCCATGCGTCCAATATGTATGCAAATCCTAATGATACATATTATTTCTATATGAGTGCACAATCATTCACTCAAATGCGACATCCATATGATAACACATTAATTTCAATTCATAAACAAATACATATATGTAAATGAAATATGAAGGCGTCTGAGCTGATCTAGTGCCTAATACGTGTGTATACGCATTCACGAGCAACCACTAGCAACCATTCGCAACCATCAACCATAACATGTTTCAAATACATGTTTACATCCAAAAGGGTTTCTACCTAAGGATCGATGATACGTCCTAGAGGATATACCTTAAAAGCTAGAAATTAGTATGCATAGAATTCCTAAAAAAAAGGAATCAAGGATGTACCCTTAAGGAAAAAGGGTATGAGGCGCGTATGCCTTATCTTCAATCTCCCGTATCACGTCTTCTTGAGCTTTACTCAACTGTACCTTAACAGATTCAACTTCACGATTGCGAAGTTTCTTGACCTCCATTTCCAAAATAAACAAATGTCAACCATGATACTGAGTGTATATACTAGGATGATCAGAGTTCTCTCCTCTTAGCTTATCCATCATGCCATAACTATGAGGGTCAAAAGGTCACTACGTACTTTTTACCTCTCTTAAGGTTAGTCCTTCTCTATATAGAGCGCTTGCCACAACTATTCATCTCTCAAGCAAACCTTCCTAGTCGAACTCGACATCCCTCAAGTACAACCCCCAAAGGCCTATACCAATATCAGACAAGCACTCGATGAATGTCTCCTCCGAATTTGGACGATCTACGTGAGATGATATAAGCAAAAACAACCAAACACTTGAGCACTAGTTACTATACAAGTACTAAGGTGCAGAGACTCAACTATGGAAGCAAATATGAACAAATGCGAAGTGCTAAAACCAAAAGAAAGAGTACAAACAGAAAAGCTAGACTCTTCCAACAGAACTTTACTACCTTTCTCCTAGGTACGCTTAGTGGTGAAAGCATGTACTTGCCCTTCTGAAAATCTTGTCCTTTGTTCTTAATTATATGCCATATTCTGCCATAGTAAAGATACTTCCTCTTGTCTTAGGCTTTATAATCCCTTCCTCCTTCGTGAGCCAAGTCTACATCCATGAATTCCTCATCCTTGGGTTATGCTCCTTAGCCAAACTCCTCATCCTCTTTCGTGTGTAATCATGTTGACAAATCTCTCGAAAGCTGCCTCCATCGTACAGAAAACCCTACTAAGCTTGAAAGAAAACTAGCCGCAGGTGAAACTACTATGGTTATAGATGGAAGTCGGGCACTACTTCGCCCTTCGACGAGGTTACCTCCTAGAAAGCCAGGAGCCCCAGAGATTCAAGAAAGAAGGGGACAAGAATTCAAACAGAGAATCAGAAGATAGTGCGTATGGCTTTTGGGGAATATGCCTTTAAAACAAAACTTTTCTTTTGAAAATGCTTCTTTTAAAACTGTTTGAAAATAATAATTTTTTTCAAATCTTTTATCTGATCTGGTAACCTCGCTCTGATACCGAGTGTAACACCCCCACATCCTTTAGTGTCACTCACAAAGGGAATGCACTAAGTTCTGTGAAGCATTTAGGGTAAAATATGCAGATAAATTATAAGACAGACAAAATTAAAACAGCGGAAAATAAAACTTTACTTTATTAATAAAATAGTTTGTACAACAATTGTTTTCCAATATCAGAGTATCATCTGTCTTACAAAATAAAGAAGCATAAAATAACATTTATATTCCCCAATGTAGCATAAGCCAGCCATAGCAGCAGAAAAAGAGAGTCCAAAGCACTTTGTCAAAGAATCTTCGAGCTTGTGAAGAGTGACGGTCCAATCTAACCTGAGTTATACTATTCCCTCCTTAACTACCTGGGGGGGGGGGGGACAGAAGAAAAGAAGACGAAAGAAAAACTGGGTCAGACATAAAGTCTGGTAAGTTCAGTTACTTCTAGCATGTGAACAAGGAAAAACAAAACGACATGAATTAAATGAATATAAGACAATACCACGATGATAGGGCCAACAAGATAGGATAAGATTAACACAAGATATGCTAAGACAAGATAAACTGGATATGCTTTAATACTTTCTCTGCTTCGCTATCAACCTGCTATTATGGTTTCTATGTCTCTGCACCACCTATCTAGTGTCCCAACTAGTAATCTGTCTAAAATGATAACGCGATCCCAATCCCAGTAATTGGGGTTGCCTTTAGGCGTACATTTATTATTTATTACCTATATCTAATCTAGGGTTTTATATCAAAGTACTTCCTAGATTCCACTCGGGTTTACGCGGCTTATCTAATGCTTCACAGATTCAGGGTTTATGCCACCTAGGTCCAACTAGGGATTACGCTACCTGTCGAACGATGCCCCTAGTACAGGACACACTACCTAGAGCGGTATATGTTCCTAGACTTTCCCCACGTATGTGTCGTGAATCGTTATCGCTGTCTAGATGCACATGTCCTCTATATGTGCGACCCGAGTCCCGTGGCAGGGCAAATCAAGAAACACGGAACTCGGTCGGGAGCTTTAAGTTATCTGCCGATGCAGATGCTAAGGTCTGTTTTTTTCGGTGGCTATGGTCCCACTTGACCCCTCCCTCAACTATTGAAAGGCACACCTTGAAAAATGAGAACTATACGCAGGCCCCCCTATGCCCCCACTAACCTATGGCCATCCGCAACCATAACTAGATAGCAAGTATATGGTCTTTTGGAGTTGTCCGCCTTTCCATATCTCGATTGACTCAAGATGGTAGGTAGACGACGGGTCGCTATCACAGGGCCATTTGTCCCGCCGAATCACGCTGGTCCTTCCTAGTCTTTAGGTTGCCTTATATTGTAACCAAGGCATACCCTTGGTTCTCCTAACGCATACCTTAACCTCTGTGAGCCCAGGGGGATCATCTGCGCCTCATAGAGGGATACCAAGAGTACCCTCACATCCCCTCGAAGCCTCGGGCTTCGTAACCCAATTCGTTGGAGCCTTCTTTAAGATCGTTCGCACCTCCTCGTGTTATACTAAGGATTACTACTTAGTTTTCCTAACTAAGGTTTACCACTTGGTTTCCTGAATCGTCGTTTTCTTAACTAAGGTTTACCACTTAGTCCTTTTAACTAAGGTTTACTACTTAGTTCTCTTTCTCGTCAAGTTGGATTGGTTAAGTGTCATTGGTCGATACAAGTTAACTTAACCTATTCATTTGTCATGTTAAACTGGTTAAGTGTTACCAGTAATTCACGTTGACTTAACCCTACCAGCATCAAGTTATATTGGTTAAGTATTTACTTAACCCTACCCATTCATCTTGTATTGGTTAAGTGTTCCTTTTTAACTTAACCTTGCCTATCTGTTTTAACTAACATGTTATAACGGTTAAGTGTTCCCTTAGTTAACTTAACCCTAACATTGGTTTGATTAACATGTTCTAATGGTTAAGTATTGTCCCTTCATGTTTTTAACTTAACCCTATTAATTTATCACACTCTGATGGTTAAGTGTTCAAGCTTACTTAACCCTACGGTCTAGTCCAGCTAACATATTAAATTGGCTAAGTGTATTAAATTTACTTAACCCCAACCTCTAGTCTAGTTAGCATGTTAAATTGGCTAAGTGTATTAACTTTACGTATCATCAACCCCTAGTCTAGTTAACATGTTAAATTGGCTAAGTGTATTGAATTTACTTAACCCCCACTTTCTAGTCTGGTTAACATATTAAATTGGCTAAGTGTTTTTCTTAGTTACTTAACCCCTACAAATCTTGTCTTGTTACCATGTTAAGTTGGTTAAGTGTTCTAGTTAACTTAACCCTATCTTTCTAACTTAACTGTGTTAAGTTGGTTAAGTGTTCTTATGGACTTAACCCTCCCATTCTAGCTTAACTTTAATTGTCTTATTAAAGCACCAGCCACTCACATTAGACAGGTATGGTTGTGGCTGCCGGTATGCCGGTTGGTTCCGGGCAGTCTTACGCCACAACTCAGTCTAACCTCGGGCTTTTATCGGGCTCAATGCCTTAACCTCCCACATTGGATAGGTATTGTTGTGATCACTGGACAGCCGGGCGGGTCCGGGCAGGTTTACATCACAACTCAATCCAACCTCGGGTTAAGCATGTTCGTATTGTCTAAATTTACTTTTCTCATTTAGGATAAATTCTATAAGTAAATTTTCCCTAATTTACTTATTCCATTATTACTCTTTAATTTACATTGTCAACATTTATTATTATGGCCCATTTTCCCTATATATCATATTTATAGTTTTTGGTATGTAAATTATATCAAATTAAGTGCCACTAACCATGATTATTCTAAACATGACAATTACTCACAATTATGACTAAATTCAAAATTTGTGCTAATATACTTATTATGCCAAATTAACTTTAATTGACCCAATTCTGATTTAACATCCTAATTTACAGTTTATGGCAAGACTAGAATTATTATTCTAGTTTACTGTTTACGCCTAAAACTTAGCTTACTTGCCAATACTAAATTTAATATGTCAAATTACATATTCCATAATTCATGTCAAATTTTCAAATTTGCGTTCTAATAAACATGCCATAATACATGTTCTAAATTATGTCAATCATAATTATGTTCATGTTCCACATTATGCCAATTTCCAAGTTTACAACCATGTTTAAGTCAAATTTATGATTTGCCCAAACCGTATTCCCATCGTTCGTGTAATCATGATTTCTTCCTATATTATAGATAAATCAAGATTCGTGGATAAAAAGGGAATGAACCAAAATGCCATGAAAAGATAGACATAATGACTGGCAGAAGATGATAATTCACTAATCACAGCTCTAACAAATTACACTGAATAAATTGATTAAAGCATCGAAGGCCTATAGATCTGATAATATTATGACATAAAAAGGGTTGAACAAATAACATAGGTTCAAGTATATGGGTAGATCTAACTTAATAGATAAATTCCCATAATCAAGATCCAAGGATAATTAAGAATAAACTGAATAGATAATCAAGTTTAGATCCAATCTCACAGTCATAATCCTAGGCAATAATATCATGTTCATGAATCATAGGTAATTATCCACTATTGTCCTTGTCATAGTCATAGGCATTGGTTTATGCTCCTAGTCAAAGGCTTATTTTCATAGTCAAAGGCTTATGGTTTCGAAGGCCACAGTTCCATAGTCATAATCTTAAGCATTGGCAATTTAGTCACAATGTGTTCTCGGCCATAATCAATAATCAGACCTAAAGTCATAAACAAGCACAGATTCAATGAAATGATAAGGAATATTTCTTATATTATTTTAATTTCATGTCACAAATAGAAAAGGCGTTCAAATCTAAAAAGTAACCGACTTACATTGATTGGATCTAGAAAATAATAGAAAGATAGCGTTGCTTGAAGCCGTTGAATCTTTACTTGAATCCTAACTTGTTTTGAATCTTTTCTTGAAAGACTTGAGCAGCATATCCTCGTCTTGATTTATATTTTATTTTAATCTATTTATTTAGATTTAGAGGAAGAAGAAGAAGCCATGTCCATCAAGAATTTGTGCAGCATAAGGTTAGAGAAGAATGGTGCAAAGAGAAGGAGACTAGGGGGCTGTTTATATAGGATTGCAAGTTAATTTGAGCCGTCGATGAAGCCAAGGTTAATCAAAACCATCTGTTCTAAAGAGAAGCCAATTATGTTCACAATTACTTTCTTAATGTACATTATTAACATTTATTATTAAATTTGTATGCACATTAGATACATCTCCCCTTTACACATTTATTATTAAATTTGTATGCACATTAGATACATCTCCCCTTTACACATTTATTATTAAATTTGTATGCACATTAGATACATCTCCCCTTTACACATTTATTATTAAATTTGTATGCACATTAGATACATCTCCTCTTTACACATTTATTATATTAAGCATTGGTTATTCTTAAATTAGTAACTTTAGTGTTAACAGAAATACGGGGTGTTACAGCCTATATTGTTGACACTAAATAGGCTATGCTTAGTAGTATGTTCACTAATTACCTCTTTACCTGCATATGATGATGGTGATTAGGTGGATGTTGAAATCAAAATTTGATGGTCTATAGTTCTAATTAATAGTTCATAGGCCATGCTTAAAGTATATTTCAATTTCAACTTGTTCATTTTTCATTTTAACTAGTATGGTGATTTAGTGGGTAAGCTATAGTTTGATAGTTTATTTTGTGCTAATTAATAGCACGAATAAGCTATACTTATAATAATCAAATCAACTAAGTACACAAATGACCAAAAAGGAGAGATCATGGTTTCATTTTATGTTGATTCTTGTGATCTAGAGAGTGGATTTATTCCTAAATTGTTATTTAATTATCATATTCTTATTTAGCTTAGTTTAATGTAGTTGTAATTAGTTAGTTAGTTAAATCTTCACTCGAATCTGGTTTAATTTGATTGGATATAATTAAAATTATTTTTTTCTCCGTAGATTGACTCGTATTCGCTAAAGTACTACATGTGTACGCCGTGCGCTTGCTGTTTATTACACTTCGCGATGGTTTTCTAATTAATAGAATATTCGTCGTTGAACAAGTTTTTGTTGCCGTTGCCGGGAAAGGAATTTAATTTTAGTTTTATTCTTTGAATTAATTTTCTTGTTTGTTATTATTCTTTAAAAGAAAAAAAATTGTCTTGTTCATAGATTGTGTGTTTGTTCATTTTTGTGTTTGTGTTTACTTTTGTGTTTATCTTGTTTGTTTTGTTTTTGTCAACCTTTCAAAAAAAAAGCCTTTGATTAGTTCACTTGTTTAGTCCATTTTGTTCACTGTTTAGTTTGTGGATTTGTTATTATTGTTATTTCGCATTTGTGTTTTAAAAAAAAACACATACACTTAGTCTGCATTTTTGTATTCTGTTTTTCAGTGCACTGTGCATCTTAGGGCATTCTGTTTTGTTTCAATTTCAAGACTTCTGTCTTTCTGCATTTTCTTCTGTTTCATTTCATTTGTTTCATTTCTGCATTGTGCACACCATCCACTGAAAAAGAAAAAGAAAAAAAACTATGTTTTGTATGTGTATTTTGTTAGTTTAGTTTGCATTGCTTTCAGTTTTCTTGCACTGTGCATTTCATTTCATTCTCTATTTCCTGTGCAAGTTCTGTGTTTTTTAGTTTCAGTGTCATCACAGCTTTGTTGTTCACATTCTACAGTTAGTTTTTTTCACACATTACACATTCAACTGCATCCACCAAATTGTTTTTCATTTCAAACTCAAAGCTGTTTTCCAATGTTTACCTTTTCTATCTAAGAAAAAAAGAGCACATATATTCTTTTCTGTTTTCCTTCTCTGTTTACACGATCATTTCACAATTACATTCTCATTCTCTACATCACCATCTTATCAGCCAAATTCTCTTCCACGACTTTCCTGTTGCATACCCCCAAACAGCAGTCATAAACCATCCACGGCCTTGCCAAACAAGCACCTACATCAGCTCCTAACTCATAACCACAATTCATCCACATTACAACCAAAAACAACAGTCACCAAGCCAAACAGTAATCCCATTCACCATACTTACCAACCCAAACCTTCTTGCCGCCTCAAGACAAAAAAACCAACCCCAACATAGCTCCTATCTCCATCTGCAATTCTCCCCTTTCATTCAGTTTCTCCCCTCAAAGCACAACCTTCCATCTGCCTCATACCACGTCACAAATCTTGCAACACACTACCAACTACAACTCCAGTAATCCCCATCATCTACACCTTTCACTATCACTGTGAACTATCCACGTCAAAGTCACCTCCTCCAAACACTCTCGAAACCCAAACTACACCAGCCACTGCAAAACAAATCCGTCCTCAGACTTCATCACGTCACAACAACATCCAAACTGCCAAATTCTCCCTTCTTTACGAGCCTTCCTGAAACCATAAACCACTCCACTACAGACAACCGGAAACTGCTCTTCAAACCCAAATTCACGAACTCGTTTTCACCATTGCATCAAAACCCCCAATTCGCAAATGACAGCATTTCCCAAAACCGCGGCACACCAAATCAGATCAACCAAAATTCACCCAAACTCCAAAAGAATCCAACAGAAATGCCACATGACCAAAAAGTACCCCTTCATATTCGAACCCCAGAACCTTAGAAGCAAATAGCCTCATATTCGAACTCTTCTATCGAACACTGAAATCAAACCCAAATCGACCGATCCTGCCTCAGATTTCAAGACTGCTGTGTTCGAATTAATTTGAAATTGTTCGTGTGTGTTTCCCAATTTTGAAGAAAAAAATAAAATAAGAAAAGATAAAGAGATTGATGGGTTGCCGTCCTTTTTTGTGAATCGGTCTGTGTTTTTTTAGAGCAAGTTCGATTTCCCTTTTGAAGTGGGCCTTTGCGGGTTCAATTGTGTTGTGGGCGT
Organism: Allium sativum; assembly: GCA_030737875.1. Classification (NCBI taxonomy): domain Eukaryota; kingdom Viridiplantae; phylum Streptophyta; class Magnoliopsida; order Asparagales; family Amaryllidaceae; genus Allium; species Allium sativum. The sequence continues at coordinate 1,029,615,081 of CM060916.1, read as the reverse complement.
TGTTTTGTGGATTTTGTATTTCTTTCACTTCTTTTTTTTTTCCATTTTGTTTAGTATAGTTTAGTTCTATCAATTTTTTTTCTTGTTTCTTTCATTCCATTTAGTTAAAAATATATATATGACTATCATATCATTGTAAAAATTTCATTTCAGGTTGCAAGAAATCAGGAGAGGATTTTTTTTGTTTTGCTTGATAAACCGCTTTGCTTGTTTCCTAAAAAATTGCCACTTAAAAAAAATTGCTAATAATTTTAGATGCTCTGGTATTGTTCTCTTCCCTCTTGTATTTATTTAATTGCATTGTTGTTTGTTTGCATTTAGATTTAAAAAAATCCAAAAACAAATAAAAATTCATACGTAGTTGCATCGTTAATTCACATTTAATTTCTATTTTGCATTCATCTTTTTTTAAGGACATTGTTATATAATGACAAATTGCTTTCTTTCTAACTAATTTTTTCTCGGTGTCTAGACTATGGCAGAGTAATAACCGTTTATAAATATTATTGTGATTCATGAATATTATAGCGGTTGTTCCTCTGAAGGTACTTAAACCTTCGGCTGCATTGCTAGGGTGATTCCTGGTGCACCGATAACTCCTGTCCGTTAACTGGCTGAGATTTTTTTCTTGAAATTAGTCTAACCGTCATTATATAATTTTAGTAAATTTGTAAATAAGTAATTTGCATTCTTATAGTAACATTAGGTTCATGCATACATAAAAAAACCAAAAAAAAAAAAAATTAAAATCAAAAACCAAAAACCAAAAAAAAAATCTTTCTCTTTTGTGAATATTTATTTCCTTTTCTCTTTAAAAGAAATTCAAAAAAAAAAAATACACAAAATTCATATGGATATTTTAGTAACAATTATTGTACAAACAATTTGGATTTTACACCAACAACTTTTCGAAATTTTCAAAATAATCCAGATTTTGCACCACAAAATTTTAAAAATGATGATCAATCCTCAAATCTTGAAACAAGTATTCAATCTTTACTTGAATCAAGTCAAATATTAAATGAAACATATAATTCATTAATGTGCAACAATTCAAGTCAAAGTTTTCAAAATAATCAAAATTCAAATTCATTCCAAATTCAAATGATTTTGATTATAGCCATTGCCAATACAATTTCGAACTCCAAAATGAATATCAAATTCAAAATGAAAATGTGAATAATTTTTTAAACGATTTTGGCAATGGGAGTAATTTCAATAGTGGTGCAAGTGAAAACTTTTGTTCTCAACAATTTCAAATTGAAAATTCTCATGTAAATAATTTTAAATTTGATTTTGTTAAGCAAAGGAATGAAATTGACATAATTACATGGATTTGTTGTATGAAAACTACTTGAATTTTTGTGAGAAACAAAATCAAATCCAAACGTGTGACGATTCGAATAATAATTCATCTTTTACCAAGATCGATGATTTTCAAATAACGACTTTTGAAATTGAAAATAATGATCATAACGAAGTTGTTAATAATACGGTAATTGATTTGGATTTCAATTCTTTTGAGAGGGTGAAACAAAATTTAGAATTCAATCTTCCTTTTTCTGGAAACTTGAAAATAATAACTTTTGACTTTGAAAATGATATAAGTAATGAAGTTGTTAATAATTCAAAGGAAGATGAATGAAATGAAAACGAATTTTTTGGGCTTTTCGATAATGAGTATTATCTTAAAGAGGTAGATTTGAATCACCATTTGGATTTTGAAATCGTTATTTTTGAACAAATTTTCAATGATAAATTAGAAATTCAAATTGGTAAAATTAAAAATGAATTTCAACCATTTATTTAATCTACCCCAGAATCATCGAAAATAAACCAACTCATTCGATTTTTAATAAAACAACATTTGTTTTTCCAAATCTACGTTTAACTTCAAAAGCTTTACGATTTGGATTTTTGAGCTTGAGCTGTGTCTCTCATACTTGAAGAGACAAATGAACTGGTTTTTAGAAGACCGTTTCATTTACTTCTTGTCAATATATTTTCTATTATACTGTAAATATTTTTTTTAGTCTCTTGTAAATATAGCACATATTTTCAAAATTTTCTTTTCTGTTCTTTTCTCCTTCCACTTGGGTTGACTGTGGGGACACAATCAAAATCAAGCGTGGGGGGAGTTTCATATTTATTTTGGTTTTGCGTAGATTTTGCTTTTCTTTTCTCTTTTTTTTAAAAAATCCCAAAAAAAATGCATTTTAATTTACTTTTAAATGGGCACGATAAAGTAAACATACAATTTTGGTTGTACGATTAAAATGCTTGGAATTTTATTTAATTGATAACGAAAGAAAAGTTTGAATTATGAGCAAATTTGGTGTAACGGGTATATAGGGAGATTCGTGGGTGATGGGTATGAAATGTTTTCTAAATTGTAATCCGATTAATTGAATGGTTGATTTAAACTACTGGCTTTAACATTTTAGATCCTGTAAGTGAAGTTGTGCTAAGATATTCTCGCTTACCTTTCTCTCTTATAGAACAAAAAATAGAGAAAAAGGAAAAAATGAATATATATATATATATATATTTGATAATCCAAGGGAATCCAACATTGCTGGTACATCTAGCGTTGGTGTGCAAACCCGCCAAGCTATTTCCGACACCTTGTTGACAATGTCAACTTCGGTATACCTTGGTCTCATTTTATGAGTTGGACACCTTAGGATTACTAGCCCTCACGTAAGTCGTAATGCAGTGTAGGGGTGGTATACCTAGGTATTTGTAAATAATAATAATGTAAATATTTTGTAATAAAGAGAGAGTTAGCACTTGAAATCCAAGCACACTCTTCACTTATTTGACCTAACTTCCTAACCAAAAGTAAATAAAAATGCCAATGTACGATTGTTGATATCGATTACAGAATTCATTTCATATTTGCACTATGTTTCCACCAAAACAACTGGCCAAGCTGGAGGAGTTTTTAATGATAACTGACTTTTATTTGAAGTTTTGATTAGTAACGGACTTAAATTTCATAGTGACGACCCAAATTGTATTTAACTCACTCGTGTCAAATTTAAAAGTAAATTATCCATTTGTAAATATTCTTTTTAAAACTTGCATTCATCTTGTAAATATTTTCTAGTCTTACATTTTGTAAATATTTTTTATGTTTAACATTTGGATTTTGTGGGTAATATTCGCTGTAAACCCTCACGAGACAACACTCGCCCTACTGGAGACACCTAGAGGTTTAACGGCTTGTTGCATATGCTCAATGCAATCGTGCTCCCAAAGAAAACGGATTTATCCTAGTTTTTTTATTTTGTTTTGTTTATTCAAGGACGAATAAAAAGATAAGTGTGAGGGTATTTGACGTGCACGTAAATGTGCACATTTATGTTCAAACATTTATTCTTGTTTTAATTAAATAAATGACATAATTGACTATTTTTACATGTTTTAAACCGAAAACCAAAAATTCTTAAATAATCATATACTCATCTTCATATTAAGAAAAAAAGGTCATTTTTGCATGTATTTATTTTTGAAAACATTTACTTGTTCATTTTTCATATTGTTTTGTAGGAAATTGGCTACAAATACTATTGGGCTACATGATAATATGCATACACAAAATGAATACAAAGTAATTGGAGATGGAATTAATTCATACACTACTTAGTGGAGGACCCCACCCACTCTCCCTCTATCTTTAATGGAACTATTAGTGTAACAACCCGAATTTTTATAACATGTTAATACAAGAATCAAGGCAGAATTAAATTTTAAAATAAGAATCAAGAGAAACGGGTTGCGCAATTGCGTTCGTCTTGGAATTCTGGTTGGAAACGAGTACGAAATTTCGTAAATCGGAGTCCGTATGACCAAGATATGGCCTCTAGAAGTTTCACGAAAAATCAGAAAACGAAAACAAATTTTCAAATTTCGAATTTAGCCCCAAACAGACTAGGCGGGAAAATTTCCCGCCCAGCCCCAGGTCGATTGGGGAGTCGACTGGGGAGTCGACCCCCCAGGACCAGGTCGACTGGGCAGTCGACCTGGGGGTCGACCTCCTTGGTCGGGCCAGGTTGGCCTGGTGCACCTGCTTGCTCCTTTGGGTCTGTTCTGTAGGCCTGTGACGAGATTGGATGGTTCAGATCTAAACTAGGGTTAATCTAAGGGCCTAGACTAGTCCTAAATCCTATATAAACCCCATGATGCCTAAACCCTAATTCACTACAACACATCTAGCCATCATTACTCTGCTGAAATCCCTCTTGGTCATGGCCGCCGTCTCTAATCTTCTTCTTAAGCTTTCATACGCAATCCAATGCAAAGATGAAGACTTCTACAACAATTCAAGGAGATGAATTAACAACTCTACAACGTTTCTACATCGATTTCAGTTCTTAATTCGCTAGCCATGCTATGTAAGTTCTAGTTACATTTTAGATTAAAATACTTAATTTTAATATGGCTATGGAATAAAGTGTAATTGGATATAAGCATGTTTATCAATTCAGACCTATTCCTGTTTACTTTTGAACCTTGGGTTTTGAGACTTGTTCATCTCCATTCTTATGTCTAGTTCATGCCCTATTCAGTCGTTGTAAATCAATTTCTTGGATTCATGTTGATATTATTATCAAGATCTAATCTTTATGCCTATCATGATGATTTATGCTGTTTTCTCTCTGATCTTGTTTTATTGCAAAATTCTACCTTTTCCCTATTTATTTTCTTTTGATGAACCTAGATCAATTTCGGATCTAGGCCTAAACCACGATTTTGTGTACGATTGAATACGGGGAAAAGTATGGGAATATTACCTATTTGGATATATGTGATTGGTGGAATTGATGGCATAACATGAAAAATGGATATATGGGTATTATTGTCATTAATATGAAATTTGATAATTGGGTATTGCCATTAAAATGGTAATTGTAAGAATTGGGATTGGCATATGTAATTTTTGGCTAGAACTTGATATGTGTAAATTGACATAAAAATTGGCATACGTATAAAACGGCATGAACTGAACATATGTAGATTTGGTATGAATTGGGCATGTGTAAAACTGATATGTAATCTAGAACTTGGGCATATGTTAATTATGTGAGATTTGTAGTTGAAACACATATGATAATTTATGTCTTGAAAAAGGGCTAATATGAACACGCCTAAGTGGGTTTTGGGTAGTTGGCATGTAATAGCCTTAAAGGAGGGATAAATATAAATTGAGGTAAGTTGCCTTTAATGGCATAAGATAAATTGTGGTAAAATTGGTATGATTTTGCATACCATTAATTGATGAACATAATTGAGTCAATTATGGACATCGTTAAATTAGGAATTAATTAATAATTTGAATAGGGAAATTATTAAGACTGGGGTAAATGATTATAAGTGATAATCAATGCTTAGGACACGAGGTTGGACTCATTTGTGACGTAAAACTGCCCGGACCCGCCCGACGAATCCAGTAGTCACAAATGGTAGCCCAATGTGAGAGGTCCTAGGCCCAAATCAAAAGCGTAACAGTTGTAAAGACACAAGGTTAGACTCTTTTATGGTGTAAGACTGCCCGGACCCGCCCGGCAAATCCAGCTGCCATAAATGTCAGTCTAATGTGAGAAATCTTTATAGGGTTACGACCTTAATGAATTAAGAAATACTTAACCAGATAAACATGTGGTGGGACATGGGGGTTAGGTAGGTGACATGTGGGTGACATATGGAAATACGAATAGTAATACTTGACCAACATAACATGGTAATTAGACCAGTGGATAGGGTTAAGTAAACTAAGAACACTTAACCAATATGGTATGAGTGGGTGGGTTAAGTAATATGATTAGACTAATGACACTTAACCAATATGGTATGAGTGGGTGGGTTAAGTAATATGACCAGGCTAATGACACTTAACTGTTATGACATGAATGTTTGAGTTAAGTAAATCTTAATTAATGCCTAAGTGGGAATGATAACTTATGGAAGAAAGTAAGTTAGGCGAAACAATAGATAAGATGAGATAACTTATGTAATAAGGAAAGATGTGCTTCATTGTAGATTAAGCAATATGTAAAGACAAGAATGAATTTACAATTGAAGGCGACATAAGTTATATTATAAAAAGGAACAAAACATTGGTTAGGTTGGATAATCCTCTGAGTATCAATCTGATGTTGATTCCGGTCTTCGGGGTTGGTATTTAGGGAATTATTCTCTCTCTCCATTGTGTTTGTAAGTTAAGGGGTACTTGGTTGTAATGATTGAATAAGAACATGTTATTGTACCATAACACGGGTTAATGTATGAATCATAGGAATAACATGTTGCGGGCTTATTAATGGACTTAGTATAGTTCAAGTTAAGAAGTGAATTAATAAGCAAGTTGAAGGTTGGTATAAATGGAAATAACCAAGTTAAATGATAAGACTGATGAGGTAGCACAAGCGCATAGTTAATGGATAGACATAGGGTCTAATGGCAGATAAGGCCAAGGCGCTTGGTTAAACCCGGACGTTGGGGTTAATATGAATGACATGTAAAATATAACCTATAAGCACTTAACCAAGATAAAGCATGTATTAAGACATGAGGATGATGTAGGGGTTAAGTGGAGGACATGGGTAACATGTAAGACATAACTGGTGTATACTTAACCAAAATTTAAGCATGTAGGTGGACATAAATAAGAAGGGGTTAAGTAAGAATTACTAGTGGGGACCAAGCATAGGTGGGAAGCTTGTGTCGAGGAAAGGGGACCCTTTTCAGGCCAGTAGCCCATTACGTATCTTTGTGAGCTCGACCCATGTCGAGGACGGGACACGCATACTGGGTTTGATTGTAAGAGGTCAAAACGGGTTAGCGGTGGCAACGCAAGTCCAACGGGTTTCATATGCGTGTGTGGACCCGGGCTGGTAGGTAAGACGTTGTTGCATCGTGTAGGTATAAGCCGTGCATCCTCAAGTTGTATTGGGTTGCCACTTTGGGAAATGATACACCCCACTGTGGGGCCAGCACGGGTATCAACGAGTTAGGGAGCCGATCGAATGGGGAAGGTAGTGGGTACGACTAGTGGAGATAGGAGCAGGCGGAACCTATGACAGTAGCTAGGAGTACAACTACCATATTATGAATATTGTAATTAGAATGGGGAGGGTAGTGGGTACCACTAGTGGAGATAGGAGCAGGCGGCACCTATGACAGCAGCTAGGGTTACACGAAACTACCATTATTATTATTATCACTTAAGTTCAGTTGGCAGGATCACCTTATTATATAACACGGGCTACTAGTTGGGACACTAGTAGGGGGTAAGGATCCTTGTTACATAGGACATTAGTTGGAGTACTAGTAAGAATACGGATCATTCCTTGTAAGACACTTGTGGGGATGCTAGTTAGGTGGTGCAGAGCAAATAGATATCACAGAAATCTTTTAATGATGAAGCAGAGGAATCTTGTTATGCTTGATAGGAATCTTACGAAATTATACTTAGTTTATCTTGAATGGGAACCTTGCGATGTTACTTGACAAAAATCACATCATGTTACCCTTAGTTATCTTGCCTTTTGCTTACCTTGTCATCATGCTTATGTTTACTTTCAGTTTACTCATGTCATATTATCCTTAACTATTTTTATGCTGAAAGTCACTAGGACTTACTCAGTCTTTATGACTGACCCATTTTGTTTCGCCTCTTTTCTTCCGTCCCCCCCCAGTTTCGCAGGGTGGGAATACAGCTTAGTTCGGATCTTACCAAGCTCCAAGGCTCTTTCATGTATGACTTGGATTTCTCTTGGTTATGGCTTGCTTTGCTTTACTGGGGAATACCACAGTTTGTTTTTATGCTTCTTTGTTTTTGAGCAAGACAGATATTTTAACTATGTAATTGGGTATTGGAAGTTGATGGGCTTTTATTGTAAACATTTATATTTAATAAATGATTTTAAGTACTTCCACTTTACTTTCCGCTGTTTTATATATGTCTGTCTTGTAATATTTCTGTTCCATTACCCATAATGCTCCATTGAAGTTAAGACATTCCCTTTGTGAGTGACCTTAATGGACGTGGGGTGTTACATTTGGTATCAGAGCAGAAGGTTACCAGACTGGGCAAAAGTTTTCAAAAACCTTCTGAAACTAGTTTTCAAAACGTTTACAAAGGAGCAAATTTTCAAGAAAACTTTGTTTTGATTAAAAGGCATATTCCCCAAAGCCATATGCACTATCTTTTGATTCCCTCTTGAAATCTCTCCTCTCTCTCTTTTCACCATAGTTTCGTAGGCATCCGACATATGTCGGAGGACAAAGAAGTGGCCAACCTCCACCTGTAGCCGTAGTAGTTCCATCTGCGTCTAATCTTATTTCAAGCTGTGTAGAGTTGTCGTGCGTTGGAGGTAGCTTTCGAGAGACTTGTCAACAAGCTATACAAGGATAGTAAGAAAGAGGAAAAAGGTGAAAGGAAAGAGGCCAAAGTGAAAGCATAGTGAAAACCATGACAAGAGGGAGTATCTTTAGTTTGGTGAGAAGGGACGTGTAGTTAAGTATAGGACAAGGACAAGGGCAAAGGACAGGATCGTCGAGAGGGCAATTGTATGCTCTCACTACTAGCGTACCTACGGGAGGTGGTAACGTTACCGTTAAAGGTTTAGCTTTTCTTTTCTATCATCCCGCTAGAACTTTGTTTTTGTACATCGCATCCTTTTAATTCTGCTTTGATAGTTGAGTCTCTGCACCTTAGTATTAGCGTAGTAGAGGATCCCATTTTTGTCTCAAATCCTGTTGGGGAATCGGCTCATTTATTTATGACTTGTTAGGATTTGAGAATGTCTATGCTAAGTGTTGAGTTTAGAAGGAATGCTCATGTTTTTGCGAGCTATGTGTTGATTCTAGGGATGAAGTGGTTATCCAATAAGGGTGCCATTCTCGGTTTTGAAAGGAGGGTAGTTAGACTTTTCACTTGCCTCGGTAATACCCTCGAAGTCGCATGTAACCTTTAGGGTTCTATTAGGATTAGTTACCTAGAATATCTTGATACATTAGTTGATCCGCTCGAGTAGTGTTCGCCACTAAGGCGAATGGGTCATTTCGCTTATGCATGAGTTGTAGAGAGTCACCTAAGTAAGTACATTGGGCAACATGGTTGACATTTGTTTATTTTCAAGAGATAATTCATCTATGTGGAATACCTTCTAGTAAGTGAACGAGATCCAAGATTCACTAGTGAATTTTGGGGAGCTTACATGGAACCCTCAGTACACAGTTATGTTTGAGACCGAGTATACTAGAGGGAGAATAAGTGAAAGTGGAACGAGAGGCAACGGTGAAATGAGTTCCAACTCGTATTTTGGAAATAAAAATCAAGGATCTATGAAATTGTGAAGTTAAAGACGGTCAAAGCACAATGGAGTTAAGCTCAAGGAAATGCGACTTAGAAGATTGAAGACTAGATTTGAGCATCACATCTCTTTTTAAGAATATATTCTTGATTCCTTTTTCCTGTAGAGCTTACTTGCATGCTATCTTTTGTGTATATCCTCTCGGTCCTATTCTCAATCCAATTTCTGTTGCAAACCTCATCTGTTAGTTTTACATGTTGGGGCTTGAGGGTGTCCATTGGATTGATTAAACCTTTTGGGTTTTTATAGTATATGGGTTGGTTTTAGGAAGGGATTTCTTGTGACCTAAAAGGAGTCCATCATGCTTAGTTTCCTAGAATCACATATATATTGGTTGGGTTGAGAATTTCTTTGGGTGTCAGTCTGATGTTGATTTCGGTCTTCGGGGCTGGTGCTTAGGGAATTCTTCTCCTAATCAGTATATATGTGACGTAGATTTCCATCCTTGATGGGCGCAGAGTTTTTACTTGCTTCTATCATTCAACTATATCTTTAGGTAGGAACAGTTGGGTGTAAACATGTGTTTGAGACATGTTATGATTGATGGTTGCAAGTGGTTGCTAGTGGTTGCTCGTGGATGCATATACACGCACATTAGGCACTAGATCGGCTCAGCCACCTTTCATATTGCATATGCATGAATGTTTACCTTTGTTTGTGGATGAAATTGAATGTGTTATCATACAGATGTTGCATATAGATGGATGTTTGTGCACACATATAGTGTTTATATGACTAGGACTATTTGCATACATGTTGGACTCATGGCACTAAACATGTTTTGCATCTAGAAGATCAATCAGGCCTGATCATTTGCATTAGACAAGGAACATATACACACACTTCTTGCATATGTTCATACAACATTAGAATTTTCTTAAGGACAATGAATGCCTGTGATTGATGATTGAGTAGATGGAAGATTGGATGGTAGGACACATTCTTCTTAACTTGAAGATTTCGGGGACGAAATCCTTCAAGGAGGGGAGAATGTAACAAACCGAATTTTTATAACATGTTAATACAAGAATCAAGGCAGAATTAAATATTAAAATAAGAATCAAGAGAAAAGGGTTGCGCCGTTGCGTTCGTCTCGGAATTCTGGTTGGAAACGAGTCCGAAATTTCGTAAATCGGAGTCCGTATGACAAAGATATGGCCTCTAGAAGTTTCACGAAAAATCAGAAAACGAAAACAGATTTTCAAATTTCGAATTTAGCCCCAAACAGACTGGGCGGGGAAATTTCCCGCCCAGCCCCAGGTCGACTGGGGAGTCGACCCCCCAGGACCAGGTCGACCTAGGTGTCGACCTGGGGGTCGACCTCCTTGGTCGGGCCAGGTTGGCCTGGTGCACCTGCTTGCTCCTTTGGGTCTGTTCTGTTGGCCTGTGACGAGATTGGATGGTTCATATCTAAACTATGGTTAATCTAAGGGCCTAGACTAGTCCTAAATCCTATATAAACCCCCTGGTGCCTAAACCCTAATTCACTACAACACATCTAGCCACCATTACTCTGCTGAAATCCCTCTTGGTCATGGCCACCGTCTCTAATCTTCTTCTTAAGCTTTCATACGCAATCCAATGCAAAGATGAAGACTTCTACAACAATTCAAGGAGATGAATTAATAACTCTACAACGTTTCTACATCGATTTCAGTTCTTAATTCGCTAGCCATGCTATGTAAGTTCTAGTTACTTTTTAGAGTAAAATACTTAATTTTAATATGGCTATGGAATAAAGTGTAATTGGATATAAGCATGTTTATCAATTCAGACCTATTCATGTTTACCTTTGAACCTTGGGTTTTGAGACTTGTTCATCTCCATTCTTATGTCTAGTTCATGCCCTATTCAGTCGTTGTAAATCAATTTCTTGGATTCATGTTGATATTATTATCCAGATCTAATCTTTATGCCTATCATGATGATTTATGCTGTTTTCTCTCTGATCTTGTTTTATTGCAAAATTCTACCTTTTCCCTATTTATTTTCTTTTGATGAACCTAGATCAATTTCGGATCTAGGCCTAAACCACGATTTTGTGTACGATTGAATACGGGGAAAAGTATGGGAATATTACCTATTTGGATATATGTGATTGGTGGAATTGATGGCATAACATGAAATTTGGATATATGTGTATTATTGCCATTAATATGAAATTTGATAATTGGGTATTGCCATTAAAATGGTAATTGTAAGAATTGGGATTGGCATATGTAATTTTTGGCTAGAACTTGATATGTGTAAATTGACATAAAAATTGGCATACGTATAAAACGGCATGAACTGAACATATGTAGATTTGGTATGAATTGGGCATGTGTAAAACTGATATGTAATCTAGAACTTGGGCATATGTTAATTATGTGAGATTTGTAGTTGAAACACATATGATAATTTATGTCTTGAAAAAGGGCTAATATGAACACGCCTAAGTGGGTTTTGGGTAGTTGGCATGTAATAGCCTTAAAGGAGGGATAAATATAAATTGAGGTAAGTTGCCTTTAATGGCATAAGATAAATTGTGGTAAAATTGGTATGATTATGCATACCATTAATTGATGAACATAATTGAGTCAATTATGGACATCGTTAAATTATGAATTAATTAATAATTTGAATAGGGAAATTATTAAGACTGGGGTAAATGATTATAAGTGATAATCAATGCTTAGGACACGAGGTTGGACTCATTTGTGACGTAAAACTGCCCGGACCCGCCCGACGAATCCAGTTGTCACAAATGGTAGCCCAATGTGAGAGGTCCAAGGCCCAAATTAAAAGCGTAACAGTTGTAAAGACACGAGGTTAGACTCTTTTATGGTGTAAGACTGCCCGGACCCGCCCGGCAAATCCAGCTGCCATAAATGTCAGTCTAATGTGAGAGGTCTTTATAGGGTTACGGCCTTAATGAATTAAGAAATACTTAACCAGATAAACATGTGGTGGGACATGGGGGTTAAGTGGGTGACATGTGGGTGACATATGGAAATACGAATAGTAATACTTGACCAACATAACATGGTAATTAGACTAGTGGATAGGGTTAAGTAAACTAAGAACACTTAACCAATATGGTATGAGTAGGTGGGTTAAGTAATATGATTAGACTAATGGCACTTAACCAATATGGTATGAGTGGGTGGATTAAGTAATATGACCAGGCTAATGACACTTAACTGTTATGACATGAATGTTTGAGTTAAGTAAATCTTAATAAATGCTTAAGTGGGAATGATAACTTATGGAATAAAGTAAGTTAGGCGAAACAATAGATAAGATGAGATAACTTATGTAATAAGGAAAGATGTGCTTCATTGTAGATTAAGCAATATGTAAAGACAAGAATGAATTTACAATTGAAGGCGACATAAGTTATATTATAAAAAGGAACAAAACATTGGTTAGGTTGGATAATCCTCTGAGTATCAATCTGATGTTGATTCCGGTCTTCGGGGTTGGTATTTAGGGAATTATTCTCTCTCTCCAGTGTGTTTGTAAGTTAAGGGGTACTTGGTTGTAAAGATTGAATAAGAACATGTTATTGTACCATAACAGGGGTTAATGTATGAATCATAGGAATAACATGTTGCGGGCTTATTAATGGACTTAGTATAGTTCAAGTTAAGAAGTGAATTAATAAGCAAGTTAAAGGTTGGTATAAATAAAAATAACCAAGTTAAATGATAAGACTGATGAGGTAGCACAAGCGCATAGTTAATGGATAACCATAGGGTCTAATGGCAGATAAGGCCAAGGCGCTTGGTTAAACCCGGACGTTGGGGGTAATATGAATGACATGTAAAATATAACCTATAAGCACTTAACCAAGATAAAGCATGTATTAAGACATGATGATGATGTAGGGGTTAAGTGGAGGACATGGGCAACATGTAAGACATAACTGGTGTATACTTAACCAAAATTTAAGCATGTAGGTGGACATGAATAAGAAGGGGTTAAGTAAGAATTACTAGAGGGGACCAAGCATAGGTGGGAAGCTTGTGTCGAGGAAAGGGGACCCTTTTCAGGCCAGTAGCCCATTACGTATCTTTGTGAGATCGAACCATGTCGAGGACGGGACACGCATACTGGGTTTGATTGTAAGAGGTCAAAACGGGTTAGCGGTGGCAACACAAGTCCAACGGGTTTCATATGCGTGTGTGGACCCGGGCTGGTAGGTAAGACGTTGTTGCATCATGTAGGTATAAGCCGTGCATCCTCAAGTTGTATCGGGTTGCCACTTTGGGAAATGATACACCCCACTGTGGGGCCAGCACGGGTATCTACGAGTTAGGGAGCCAATCGAATGGGGAAGGTAGTGGGTACGACTAGTGGAGATAGGAGCAGGCTGCACCTATGACAGCTGCTAGGAGTACAGCTACCATATTATGAATATTGTAATTAGAATGGGGAGGGTAGTGGGTACCACTAGTGGAGATAGGAGCAGGCGGCACCTATGACAGCAGCTAGGGGTACACGAAACTACCATTATTATTTTTATCACTTATGTTCAGTTGGCAGGATCACCTTATTATATAACACGGGCTACTAGTTGGGACACTAGTAGGGGGTAAGGATCCTTGTTACATAGGACATTAGTTGGAGTACTAGTAAGAATACGGATCATTCCTTGTAAGACACTTGTGGGGATGCTAGTTAGGTGGTGCAGAGCAAATAGATATCACAAGAATCTTTTAATGACGAAGCAGAGGAATCTTGTTATGCTTGATAGGAATCTTACGAAATTATACTTAGTTTATCTTGAATGGGAACCTTGCGATGTTACTTGACAAAAATCACATCATGTTACCCTTAGTTATCTTGCCTTTTGCTTACCTTGTCATCATGCTTATGTTTACTTTCAGTTTACTCATGTCATATTATCCTTAACTATTTTTATGCTGAAAGTCACTTGGACTTACTCAGTCTTTATGACTGACCCGTTTTGTTTCGCCTCTTTTCTTCTGTTTCCCCCAGGTTCGCAGGGTGGGAATACAGCTTAGTTCGGATCTTACCAAGCTCCAAGGCTCTTTCATGTATGACTTGGATTTGTCTTGGCTATGGCTTGCTTTGCTTTATTGGGGAATACTACAGTTTGTTTTTATGCTTCTTTGTTTTTGAGCAAGACAGGTATTTTAACTATGTAATTGGGTATTGGAAGTTGATGGGCTTTTATTGTAAACATTTATATTTAATAAATGATTTTAAGTACTTCCACTTTACTTTCCGCTGTTTTATATATGTCTGTCTTGTAATATTTCTGTTCCAGTACCCATAATGCTCCATTGAAGTTAAGGCATTCCCTTTGTGAGTGACCTTAATGGACGTGGGGTGTTACAATTAGTGGCTAAAGTGTTGGCTTATGGAAACAATTAAAGGCTTTATGAATTTTACATGACTCACTAGTGGATGGAGACAAGATTAGAAGCTTCATGAAGGGGTGTTATGGGGAGTTCCCAACAAAGGTGATTATGGTTTTTGGGTTAGAAACATTTACATATACCCTTTTATGTTATGTAAATAGCCTCTTCTCTTTGTTCCCCTTGTTTAGTTTAGTTGAGAGAAGCAAAGCCCTCTTTTTATTTCCATGGCTACGTAGCAGTTTTCTTTTATGCATTCACTTTTTTCCATGCAATTTTAATTAGTTGTCTTTTATTTACATGTTCTTTACTTTGTTCAAGTAGCTTAGATTTATATTATGCAATTAGAATAGATTTTCCTTTATAGTTCTCTCTTTTGTTTCCATTATTTTTTATGTTGCAATCTACCTTTGTTGTTATATTTACATACATTAGAGGCTAATCCCTTTCAACTTATGGGTAATGAAGCTCTCTTGATTATGTAGATGCAACGTAATTTGTTTATTCATGCTCTGTTTTTGTGCTTCATGTTATGTTGATGTTATTGGTTTTGTGTTCATTATTGAATTTGATAGCCTATATTGTTGACACCAAATAGGCTATGCTTAGTCATATGTTCACTAATTACCTCTTCATCTACATATGAAGATGGTGATTAAGTGGAGGTTGAAATCAAAATTTGATGGTCTGTAGTTCTAATTAATAGTTCATAGGCCATGCTTAAAGTATGTTTCAATTTCAACTTGTTCATTTTTCATTTGAACTAGTATGGTGATTTAGTAGGTATGTTATAGTTTGATAGTTTATTTTGTGCTAATTAATAGCATGAATAAGTTATACTTATAATAATCATATTAACTAAATACACAAATGACCAAAAAGGAGAGATCATGGTTTCATTTTATGTTGATTCTTGTGATCTAGAGAGTGGATTTATTACTAAGTTGTTATTAACTCTCATATTCTTATTTAGCTTAGTTTAGTGTAGTTGTTGTTAGTTAGTTAGTTAAATCTTCACTCGAATTTGGATTAATTTAATTGGTTATAATTAAAATTATTTCTTTCCCCGTGAATCGACTCATATTCGCTAACGTACTACAAGTGTAGGCATTGCGCTTGCGGTTTATTACACTTCCCGACGGTTTTCTAATTAATAGAATATTCGTCATCGAAGAGTGAGATAAGAAAGAAAGTTAGAATAGAAGAAAAGAAGAAGAAATACCAATGAATCAGAGTCTCACATCGCAGCGGAACAAAATATAATATGGAAATAAATCTTTATTGAGAGCTTTAAAAAAATTACTTACACTCATCAGATTACATCACACATCTAGACAGTTATAATAACCTGTCCTCATATACAACACACAACGGAATAGTATATATAATATCATACGTCTGAACTCTTCCAGCTCGTCTCTTTACAGCATTCAATAACCTGAACCTGTACAACTCGGTCTAACCCAAGCATTACAAACGCCGGATCAGTCTGGTGAACCAGAGTGAGAAAAACACACTAAGTTTAAGGGTATTATCCAACTTGATTTTAATGTCAAAATCTTTTTGAAAGAAAAGGATAATCGTTAGACCAAATCCACACATAAATACGAATGGTTTTTACCTTACGACAATCCAAAACATTTTTGAAATTAATATCTTTTCCGATATTATAATAATGTCTAAATACAAGTGCATATCAATCTACCGGAACACTTGCATCTCACGGTCCACATACATCGTATACAATCAAAACTACGGGATCTTATTGGAGAATGATTTCCTGGCAAGGTATGAGACCACCTTCCCGACAATGTACCTCCAAAGATGAATACATTAGGGTTCAACAAGAACATCTTGCAATCCAGGTTAAACATGATCGGTCCCTCACGTCTCTTGAGAGTACGGAATATATCATTGTCAAAAGGTTGGGTGCCAGCCAACCGAACCGATAACATACATACAAAAATAAAAGGGACAACCGAATGAATTTGATTTCTCCAGATATGGTAATGATATACCCTTTTGATGGGTGCAACCCACATAACCATATAACCTACCCGATTTTGTGCCATTTCCCAGTTGATGAGACTTGAGGTTATAATCTTCTTTTTAGGCCACCATTCACTTTGAGTGCCACATCGTCGGATCCTCTAGAAAATCACTAGTTGACGTCCACAAAAAACCCCGTTTGGAAGCGACCCAACTATGGTACGTTTGAAGAAATCAACGTACGAGACCCCTTTGGAAATACTCTGTAAGACATCCGCCCACACAAGTCATCAAGAAACAGGATAAACCGAAGGTACTCTCCTACTGCATCCCATATAGGAATCACCCCAAGGATCAGTAGCGAGTAGTTTTTGCAATCTGTACATTCCAACCACGACAACACCACAATATATCTTTGGCTGCAGACCGAAGAATATTAGTTGTTCTTCCGTTTATGAAGATCTACGGTCTTCAATGCTCCATATCGATCATCATCTGATATCTTCACGTATTTGTTGGTCGGAATGGTTTTCGAATATAAATTTGATCCCTCTCTTTCCGTATGTAACGACCCGCATTCTACGTATCGGAGGACCGTAGAATATTTATTTTATTTTCATACGAAGTCGTATGGCCGTGTAACTTTGGGGAATGACTATTGGGGTCGTTTCCCATGTTTATGATTTTTTCCGAATTTTAAGTGACCGTTTTACCCCTAGCGAATCTTGTTTTGCCTTTAACTTTTGATGAGTAAGGAGTTTTGACCTGAAATCTCTTCCATTGGATTCGGATGATGGTTTCCCATTCTTTAGGGTGGCCAAATTAATCAAACGGACTTATCGTTTGGGAGATATGGCTGAAACAAGATTTGAAGATGGAAAAAACAGCTTAATCGGGCTTCATAGTGTAATTAGAAGGTGGGCCCATAACCTATTTCGGGATTAGGGTTATGGTAGGGCTGAAAAGGGTTTGGAAAAACATTCCCTTTCACTTTTCCAGCCGCCTCAAATGTTTCTTGAACCCTAGTAATGGCATCCATCTCTCAAATCACCCTTTAATCACTTTCTGACCACATACTAAGCAAATCAACATCAAATTAAAGCGGATTAGCATCAAAACCGAGATAGAGCTGCTACAATACATAGCAATCCATACCAAATCAGTGGAAGTTTTAGATCTATAATTTAATTGTTGCTAAGGTCAGTTATTAGCATGTTTATTCACTAATTACGGCTAATTAGTGATGATTAGCGAAATTATGAATCAGAAAAATATGTGAAAATTCTAAAATATTATTTTATGTCGTTGGTAAAATTTTGGGTCAATTTGGCTTAAGTTTGCTAATCCTATTGTTAGATATGATTAAGGGGATTAAGGGAAAAATCATGGATTTGGGTATGTCTGATCTTAAATAACACACATTATTGATGTTTTTGATTGATTACACATGTTATTACTGCTGTTAGGGATGCTCTATGATTGTTTAATAAAGTTAGAATGGTCAAAAACGTCGTTATGTGGCGTAAAAAGCTTGTTGGAAGTGGAGCAGCAATTTGGGCTAGATCGGTTCGGAGGAAGGAAGCACAAACCGAACCGCTCGTGCTCCATGTACCACGAACCGACCTGCCTCATATATCACAAACCAAGTAGCACCCTGATCCAAAGCGATGAACCGCTCTAGGCACTCGAGCATCACGAGCCGACCCGCTGCTCCGAACCCGAACCGATGCACCCACGAACCGGAAGACGAATCACGAACCGAACCTCCAGGAGAAGAAGTGCGCGGGCCAACCTGGGTGGAGAAGCCCGAATCAATTCGGTGGGGTAATCACGACCCGACCCATATGAAGTAGCCCGACCCGAACTGCTTCAGGAAGCACAAACCGAACTACTTCAGGAAGATCACTGAACCAAATGGAGACCCACGAACTGACCCGCGGGTTGGTCACGAGCCAAATCTAATGAAGGCCGAATCGAACCGGAGAAGACCAAAACACGAGATGTAAAGGAAATCCAAATGAGAAGTTATGGCTCAGGATCCAAATGGGGATCAACGAGTTAACTTCAAGAGTTGGATTTTGCTGCGGGACGTGTGTAAAGGGGTTATGGATATCTATAACTTTTATTCACCATTGAGTGAGGGTATAAAGTTATTGACTATGGACCAGTGCAGTGGGGTCAGAGGTTGTATGGAGTTGAACTCCATCAGGGTCCCAAAGGGCAAAGTGGTCGTAGTGATAGTTGTACGGAGTTGGACTCCGTCGTGGCCCTAATGGTTCTGGTGACCAAAGCGGTGGATATCGTGCGTTTTACGCACTGAGTGAGAGATGTGAGCATGATCGATGTGTTTGATGTTTGCTATCACCATGACACACACACACACTCCCATTTTACACTATATGTTAGTTTTACCTTAGAGTATTGTACATCTTGTTATGCTAACTCTTTGGTTGCAGGTCCAGGTCAGGTATGATTATTTATACCTATTATTGCTTTATGTTGTAGCTATCGCTCATACTAGACTTTTGTCTGACCTAGAGTTTTATGTCTCTTCTTATTACTCTGGGTGTTCCTAAACGAGCAGACTAGAGACAAGTTAGGTGGTATACACGAGTAGCTTTCTGGAGACAAGCAGGAGGCTTTCACGTACTCTCTATATATATTCTCCCTGTGTTGTTACTGGTCACATATTTGGGCATTAGTAGTGTGCCTCTTTTATTTCCTTCTAGAGACAGTATTTTAAAGTTGCAATAATTGGATATGAAGCTGTATTTTGGATTCTGCTACTCTGATGAATATGGTTTAGTTTTCAGCTTATGTACAGTCTCGCCTATTTTATGTCAAGTTATGTTATCATAATATTTTATTCCATGTGCCATGGGATATACTATAGCTTATTTAGTAGTTCATTGTTTCAAATCCTTTTCTTTTGACGACCGTCCCATGCTACACGGGCATTGGCACAACGCATTTCTAGGGAAATGTCGGCAGGTGCAGGGTGGGCCATCACACTTGGTATCAGAGCTTAGGTTGCATAGTTTAACCTAGGGGAAGACATCAGGGAGAGATATAATACGTATATGAGAGCACGTATTTGTGATATTTTGGTATTCATAAGATATATATATATATATATACTATTAGTATGTCTAAGGATGAAATCACACTGCACAAGCACCACCAAGGAGATGGTTAATCGTTTTCTCTTTACAGATTGAACGATGATTGAAATAGGGGGAGTACGGTGAGGAACACCGCATCGGGAGTTGAAGAGGGAGCAGGTTCAGGGGACAATAATGGGAATGTCCCTGATATAAGGACGATTTTTACTGCCTTCATGCGAGAGATGATTAGGGATGCTCTAGGAGCAACTCCTAATGCTGGTAATGGTGGTGGTCAGTAGTGCAGGCGCCTAGGGCCGATTTCACCAAGCTTAACAAGGGGTTCCAGAAAAAGAGAAAGAAGAACCAAGACAAGGCCGGCTAGAAAAAGAGGAATAAGAAAAATATTGAGTGCTTTAGCTGAAGCAAGAAAGGCCACTACGCTAGAGACTGTCAAGCGAAGCCAAGGGAAGGGAAATGCTTCAATTATGAACAAGTGGGACATCTCAAGAAAGAATGTTCGCAACCCCCTAAGAAGAAGCAGATTGTGGAAGCATATGCTAACAACGATGTTCCTTCTTTGTCGAATTCCCCAACTGCGGCGAAGAAAGGAAAGGGTGTCATTATCCACGGTATGCTTTCTATTTATGATGTTCTTGTTCGAGTACTGTTTGATACCGGGGCTTCCTATTCCTTCGTATCTAGTGACCTGGTAGATAGGTTGGAATTGGAACCTGAGATTGTTGATAGACCTTTAGTTATGACGAGTCCGATCGGTGGTTCGACTAGCCTTTGTATGATTTGTCGTGATTTGGTCTTATCGAGTCATGGATGTGTGTTTACCTGTGGTTTCTTTGTTTTGGGCTTTACTGGGTATAGCATCATTTTGGGAGTCGATTGGCTCCAAAGGTATGGGATGGTGGTAGAATATGAGGGGTCTTCGGTGACCATTAGAGCGGATGATGGGCGGAGGGTGGTAATTGGTTGCCTACCTAGTGATGGGGTGATGGCTAGTTTTCTAAATTCTCTCGACATCCCGCATGATCAGTTATCAGATGTGCCTATTGCTGGCGAGTATCCGTGTAATAACCCGGAAAATCAGGGCCAGTTTAAAATTTTTTATTTTGGCAATTTTAGCGAATTTTGATTATTTAAAATGAATTATTTTAAATAATATCGACGAGAAATTTATTTTGAATATAATTCGAACGTATATATTATACGCGTCGTCGTTAGAGTATAAATAATTTTATATAATTATAAATAGAATTGAAAATGGCGCGGTAGTTCGATAATTCGATTTCAAACTTCAATTGAATGTACCGGGTGCAAAACAATCCGGATTTTAGTGAAACCAAAAATCATAGGATCTAATTGATGATATCTTTCCAACGAATCCGAATAATCGAGATTTCATAGCGGGAATCAAAAGATATGTCCAGTTGAAAATTCTGAATAGTCGCTATGGAATTCAGGCCCTTAAAAATGGACATTTTGCAAACGACCTCGGATTTCGACGAAACCAGTTCTGTTGGGTCCGTGATGTCAAGTTATTGCTAGATTCCAAATTTCATAATTTTTCGAATCAATATGTGAGCGTGGCAAAGGAAAATGCGTTTGACCATTTTCAGTTGATTTTAATCGACTGGAAATTGGCCATTTTTCAAACGGCCTCAGAATTTGACGAAACTAGTTTTGTTAGGACCGTATCGTCAATACGAAGCTAGAAAATATTTTTCTGGAGTTTTTTTAGTTAGTATGTGGCCCCGGTAATTTAAAATGTACGTTTAAATTGAATATATACTGAATTATATTTTAAATCAATGGAAACTAGTCGAAACAATCGAATCAGCCTACGATACATATCCCATTGTGTTCGGAATGGGGGTATTACCCTAGGGACGACAGTCGGTGGGCTTAAAAAGGAGTTCGAATTTTTAAAGTAACTTTTTGAAAAAAAAAAAAAAACTTCTATACTTAAGCCCCTCATTCCTTTATAATTCCCACAACATATTATTTCCCAAATCAGAAACAAAAACCCGACTTCCTCAAAATCTCGCCTCCTCCTCCCATCACCCCTCCCACCGTCGACGACCAGCCCCTCCTCCCCTCCTGCTCGCGACGACGGCAAACCCCCTCCGCCTCACCATTCGTCCTTCGTCCAAACCTGAACGAGGAACCCTAAAGCCCTCGCCCACCTCGCGAGAGCTCCACCTTTCCACCACAGACAGCACCGGAGCCCCTGCGCCGGCCTCAGGCGCCACCTGTGACCGCGACCACTAAGCCCTCCTCCTCGATTTGCACAAAACAGCCCCCCCTTATAAAATCCAACTGTAAGTTTCTTTATTTTATTTTATTTTATTGTTTTATTATTTGATTTAGATTTCAATGATAAAAACGCAAGTGTCAGTCATAGAAAAATATGATTTTTAAATGTTGAACTTCGAGATAAAAATGTGTTTTTATAAATCATAGCGAATGAAAGAATCCATTTTCTTTGATTCGAAGAATCCATCTTCTTTGATTCGAGAAATACGTTTTCCGTGATAAGAAAAATATGTTTTCTTTGATTTGAAATGTATGATTTCATCTTATGTAAAAATATGATACTTATCATAGAAAGATATTATTTTTGATGAAATAAAAATTCGATTTTTATCTATTGAACTTTGAAATAAAAATTCGATTTTTATCTATTGAACTTTGAAATAAAAATTCGATTTTTATCTATTGAACTTTGAAATAAAAATTCGATTTTTATCTATTGAACTTTGAAATAAAAATTCGATTTTTATCTATTGAACTTTGAAATAAAAATTCGATTTTTATCTATTGAACTTTGAAATAAAAATTCGATTTTTATATATTGAACTTTGAAATAAAAATTCGATTTATATATATATAGTGGCCTTGGGCAACGAAGGTGACAAAAAGGCGAAACGACGAAGACTTCTGCAAATGAAGTGCCGTGGAGCTAGGATAGCTATAGGTGAGAATTTCTCACCTTTCAATTTATTTTTCTAGTTATATATATATATACTAGGATGCAGACGGTGCTTAGTAGCACCCGACACCCGTCCACAGACCATGGACTTGTTTGTTTGGTTGCATAGATTAGTTGGATTATTTGTTTGAATTGTTTGGTGAGATGAATTTGATATGATTGATGTGTGAATGGCGTGGGCCTTCACTAGACCGGGGATAAGGCTAGACCTTGTCCCGTTTCTAGTATCGTGCCGTTATGCCGCCGAAATTTTCTAAAATATGATAGAAAAATAAAAATATCATTTTATTTAAAGAATGAATTGAATAGAAGTTCATATGTTGGAATAAAATGTTTTGTCGTTAAAATATAATTTTTAACGTGAATGTGAATAAATAAATATTCATTTACAAACCAGACGGTTTGTTTATGTACACCTATTAGAAGGACATTGATTGGGTCGATAAATTTTACACATCGCCTAACTGCACAAATAAAATATGTGTTTGATTGTTTGAAACCCCACACGGGTGTTAGGATGAAATTTGAGGTTCACTCATCCTGATTGATTAAATATGTCGATCGATTGATTGACAGGCTGTTATAAGCGTTGAATATCTATATTTGATGCTTATACAGTGTAGTGCACTTTGGTTGATGGTTGATTATTTTCAATGCTATTATATACATGTGTTGTATGAAAATCCATATAATTAATTTTATATGGTAATGGATTGGGCCTCATTCCAGTTTTGAAAAAGAAATATTTGAAAAAGAAATATTTGAAATAGAATATTTGAAAATAGAATATTTGAAAATAAAGGAATATATGAAGCCGTGTTGATTAAATTGACGCCATTTTGACGTGAACGATATTTATATCGATTTTATCGATTTCGAAATGAATTGAATTGAAAACGATTTCGAAATGAATTGAATTGAAAACGCTTTCGAAATGAATTGAATTGAAAACGATTTCGAAATGAATTGAATGGAAAACGATTTCGAAATGAATTGAATTGAAAACGCTTTCGAAATGAATTGAATTGAAAACGATTTCGAAATGAATTGAATTGAAAACGATTTCGAAATGAATTGAATTGAAAACGAATTGAAATGAATTCAAATTGAATTGAAATTTGAATTGAATAGAAATGGATTTTAAGACGAATTTATAAAGAAGAATTCAATTTTGATTTGAATTGAAATGGAAGTTGAAAATGTTTTTGAAACGAATTCAAAACTATTTATATAATTCGTTTTAAATAGAAATCGACGAAATATATTATATATATAATATAATGGCCTGAATAGAACGCGCCGCGCCGCGGCAGTTCGCGAATTTCGACCATTTATTTCAAACGGACATTGCGGGAGATCCGACCGTCGGATTCTCCTAAAACCGGAACCGTTGGGTTCGTATCGAAAAGAGCTTTCTAATGAATGTTAGAACTTTGAAATCTAACGGTTGGATTTGGAATTATGTCCAAATCAAATCCGGAAAAGGTCGCTGTAAGTGCAGTTCGATGGCCATTGATGGAAATCGACTGTACGGGCCTTGATAAAATTATTAAAAATAGTAATAATTTGTGTAAAATCATAAGAAATGATTTAGAAAGAATTGGGATGAAAAACTCCTTATTTGAAAAGATAAAAATAGATTTTTATCGAAATGAACTAGTTTTGAACTAGAATTAGAATTCTATTTATTTTTAAATAAATAAATTGAATTAGAAAAGGGTTTTAAAAATAACCAGAATATCCAATGATTGCATTGGAGTGGATTTGAATCGAAATTGTCTTCGGAATATTTCGATGTTGGAATTCGTGATTATACAGGTGTTGTTATGGAAATTTGAAAGATATATTTGTATCGTTATTTCCAATACGACATTTGTTAATCGTAGAATTTGATATTGAATATAAGCCGATATATTTTCTATTCAGAGCCTTATATTGAATATCAAATGTGATTTGGGTTTGTCGTGAATGGTGTCTTCATTAACACTGTTCTTGAACCCAGTTGAGAAATGATTAAATCTTTTTATTTAGATTTAATGAAGTGTACCAATTAAATAATATTTAATTGGAATTGAATTGATATTGATTTTTGGGTTTATCGTGAACAGTGTTTTAAATAACACTCGTTCTTTAACCCGATCATTAATGAAATGTGATTTTGGGTTGTCGTGAACGGTATCTTCAATAATACAGTTCTTAGACCTAAAGGAGTTAGGAAAATCAGAAACTAACGGGAGATTAGTTAAGTTGAATAGTTTCCGAGGTATTGATCTGATGTTGGTTCCGGCCTTCGGGATTAATACTTAGGGAATTGCTCTCTTGCTAATTTACAATTAGGGACTGATTGAAATGTGATGTGATTTTTGGGTTTACCGTGAACCGTGTTTTTAAATGACACTGATTCTTTAACCCAGTCACAGATTAAAACTAAGTGGAGTTTTAATGAATCTTTAATTAGATTGAAAAGATCGAGAATGGAGTATCACCAGTTTTGCTCCAGGCGATAGTTAAATCTTTAATTAGATTTGAACGTGAAATTTAGAAACTAACTGTCGGTTAGCTAAGTAGAATGGTTTTCTGGATATTGATCTGATGTTGGTTTCGGCCTTCGGGGTTAATATTTGGGGAATTATTCTCTTGATTAATTTACGGTTAGTGACTAATGAATTGGAATGAGGCGTATGTTGTGTTTGTGTAACACTTTCATAAAATATACGCGAGTTATTCGGGAAGACCGGGTTTATCCCATTCTGAATAACTGATACGACGATAAGTCGAAGAAGAAGACGATGGTCGAAGACCGGAGGTCTTCACGTCGTTTGGGTGATAACTGATGATCTTGATTGGGCTGTACACCCAAGAAGATGGAAACAGTTAGTGATCGTCCAGACGTACTTGGAGATCGATGGATATGCGGGGTACTAGGTGCCTCCGGTTTCGTTCAGACCCAGAACGGACTTGTAAATGGACTGTGTGTCTGACATCGGATTTTAGTCTGTGTGATTGATCTCTATTAAATATATATCTGTTTGGCGGCGGAGAATTTATTCTCTTGCTTAACGCCCTTCTCTGAGACGTACGAGCTCAGGGGTTATATATTGATGGATATCAAACGCATGGAGTGAATTGCCTGTGTGGCATGCCTAAGTGGCAATTGATCGAGGCTTCTGTTGAAAAGCAAAGTCTTGTGGTGATGATCAAAGCACGGCCTTTGTGGCGTAGCTTTGTGTAACGTTTACCTCGCGTGTTTCACACCAGGTATGAACCAAAAACGGGAGACGGACCTCAGGGAGGGCATGCGTTTCCTTCTAGATAAAAAGTGGCGTCAGTGGTTTTACACGCCCTGACGAGTTTGACTTATGTGGTTGTTGCTGTTGCGAGGCGCCTCGGATTGATCGGTCGTTCTCGAACCGATGGAGCCATTCGTTGGCTCGTTTACGCCCCAAAGGGCGGGGGAACGCATGTTCAGGGTTTAAGTTTAATCCACATCGGTGGACCGGCCCTGTCGCTCCAAGGTCACTCGAGCTCTGACCTGAGACATGGGCTAGATTGTCTCGAATCGGTTGAGGACTATCTTTTGCCTCGGTTCATAGACGGAAATCCAATTTCCAAATACGTGACTTTGCGGTTTTATTTGTAAACCTATATATGGCGACATAGTGGCATGGGACGCTCATGTCGCCTATGATTGATACTTATGATTTGAAGTTGTTTTATACACTATGCACTTATAATAGTATCAAATGATTTGTTTTAAAACGTATCAAGCATTCTTTGGCTGTTATAAGGGAAAACCCTATCCTCGACTGCGTTGCATTGTGTGATGGGACCTGGGTCTTATAACAGCTTCATTTTCTTTATTTAGCATTGCGCTGTTTGTTTTATGCACTGGTATTCTTGGGAGGAAACCCGTTCCGTGTTATACGGCGTGGTCCCTTGATTTACCTAAGGATTTAAAATAAAGTTTAATAACTGTTTTAGTTCTCACACCAGTCACATGACTGACCTGGAGTTTATTGTTTTAACCTAAACTCTGGGTGCCCTTATTTTGACACGGGCAGCTAGTAGTTTTGGTTTTGCAGATTTATATTCACAGGATCCTGGTTTACAGCTGGAACGATATCCGGAAAGCTTTGTATCCGTATATCTCTTTCTAGTTGTGTATTGTATTATTTTCCGCTGCGATGTATTTAAATGTAATTTAAATCTCTGATATTTCTGTGTAATATTCTTTTATACTCTGTATATTCTTGTAATCTGATGCATTGTTGTAATATACAATGAAATGTTCTTCTGTATGCGTTCTGGTTTGTCATGTTCTCAACGATAGGGCGTTTCGAACGGCCTGGATCGGTTTAGCGACTGGTTCGGACCGAGCGAGATTCCTTGCCGTCACAGTTGGTATCAGAGCTTTGGTTTACAAAGCAGAGAACAAGACACATTAGAAACATACGAAAGAATTCATCAGATATTGGATTAGCAATATCCAATTAGAATGACTCGTTAGTGATAGGATCAGTAGTATCCTAGAACGAGTGTGAAGAGTATATTTTTAAAATGAAAACAAATTTTTGTTTTGAAAATTTAAATCAATTATTCGTATTTGATTATCGATTTATATTGAGTTGGACAGTCCAGTATATATAGATTTTGCGTATACGTCTGATCCGCGTGTATTCGAAGTTTTAATATACTGGATAGATATAGAATCACACTCTAGTCGCCCGGACCTGATTCTGATGATTGACGCGTCATCATTAGTAATTAGTTTCGTGTTTCGAAGGTGTGATCTTCTATATACTTCCTATTGACTGGTGTGAGAACCAAAATTAGATAGGGCCTATTGTTGTGATTTGACATCAACAACATGATTTTCGTATATGTATCAAAATTATGAATTTGAAACTCTAATTCAATAATTGATTGATGTTTGTGTTGTTTGTTCATTTGTTTGCTAATTTTTAACCAATTAGCCTAACTGAATCAAATATTGACTTGTATCGAAATTTGGTCGCATTTGCTTGCATATGCATATATATATCTTTGAACAGGTCATAGCAAGGAGGCTAGAGCAGAGAATAAAATTTGTTTGCCCGACAAATAGGTACATGTTTACTACATAATTTCCTGTTTTGTTTGGGTGATGATGATTTTGTGAGCCGTATCGGCTAGCCGCTTGGCTTTCTTTTTCTTTTTATTCCACCATTGATTGGTGAGGGCCCTGGGAGGCCTTTTGAAATATCCCGATGCTCCCGGTGCAGGGGAGGTTATGGCGAAATTTTTCGAAAATTTAGGGTGTTAGCCAAATTTTTGAAAATTTGAAAATTCTCAGAAACTAAAGAGTTGGAGAATGGAAGCCTGATCGAATGTAGAGTTGAATAATCAAACCACTTTCGACTTTGTTCCTTTTCGGGGACGAAAAATTTTAAGTGGGGGAGATTGTAATAACCCGGAAAATCAGGGCCAGTTTAAAATTTTTTATTTTGGCAATTTTAGCGAATTTTGATTATTTAAAATGAATTATTTTAAATAATATCGACGAGAAATTTATTTTGAATATAATTCGAACGTATATATTATACGCGTCGTCGTTAGAGTATAAATAATTTTATATAATTATAAATAGAATTGAAAATGGCGCGGTAGTTCGATAATTCGATTTCAAACTTCAATTGAATGTACCGGGTGCAAAACAATCCGGATTTTAGTGAAACCAAAAATCATAGGATCTAATTGATGATATCTTTCCAACGAATCCGAATAATCGAGATTTCATAGCGGGAATCAAAAGATATGTCCAGTTGAAAATTCTGAATAGTCGCTATGGAATTCAGGCCCTTAAAAATGGACATTTTGCAAACGACCTCGGATTTCGACGAAACCAGTTCTGTTGGGTCCGTGATGTCAAGTTATTGCTAGATTCCAAATTTCATAATTTTTCGAATCAATATGTGAGCGTGGCAAAGGAAAATGCGTTTGACCATTTTCAGTTGATTTTAATCGACTGGAAATTGGCCATTTTTCAAACGGCCTCAGAATTTGACGAAACTAGTTTTGTTAGGACCGTATCGTCAATACGAAGCTAGAAAATATTTTTCTGGAGTTTTTTTAGTTAGTATGTGGCCCCGGTAATTTAAAATGTACGTTTAAATTGAATATATACTGAATTATATTTTAAATCAATGGAAACTAGTCGAAACAATCGAATCAGCCTACGATACATATCCCATTGTGTTCGGAATGGGGGTATTACCCTAGGGACGACAGTCGGTGGGCTTAAAAAGGAGTTCGAATTTTTAAAGTAACTTTTTGAAAAAAAAAAAAAAAAAAACTTCTATACTTAAGCCCCTCATTCCTTTATAATTCCCACAACATATTATTTCCCAAATCAGAAACAAAAACCCGACTTCCTCAAAATCTCGCCTCCTCCTCCCATCACCCCTCCCACCGTCGACGACCAGCCCCTCCTCCCCTCCTGCTCGCGACGACGGCAAACCCCCTCCGCCTCACCATTCGTCCTTCGTCCAAACCTGAACGAGGAACCCTAAAGCCCTCGCCCACCTCGCGAGAGCTCCACCTTTCCACCACAGACAGCACCGGAGCCCCTGCGCCGGCCTCAGGCGCCACCTGTGACCGCGACCACTAAGCCCTCCTCCTCGATTTGCACAAAACAGCCCCCCCTTATAAAATCCAACTGTAAGTTTCTTTATTTTATTTTATTTTATTGTTTTATTATTTGATTTAGATTTCAATGATAAAAACGCAAGTGTCAGTCATAGAAAAATATGATTTTTAAATGTTGAACTTCGAGATAAAAATGTGTTTTTATAAATCATAGCGAATGAAAGAATCCATTTTCTTTGATTCGAAGAATCCATCTTCTTTGATTCGAGAAATACGTTTTCCGTGATAAGAAAAATATGTTTTCTTTGATTTGAAATGTATGATTTCATCTTATGTAAAAATATGATACTTATCATAGAAAGATATTATTTTTGATGAAATAAAAATTTGATTTTTATCTATTGAACTTTGAAATAAAAATTCGATTTTTATCTATTGAATTTTGAAATAAAAATTCGATTTTTATCTATTGAACTTTGAAATAAAAATTCGATTTTTATCTATTGAACTTTGAAATAAAAATTCGATTTTTATCTATTGAACTTTGAAATAAAAATTCGATTTTTATCTATTGAACTTTGAAATAAAAATTCGATTTTTATATATTGAACTTTGAAATAAAAATTCGATTTATATATATATAGTGGCCTTGGGCAACGAAGGTGACAAAAAGGCGAAACGACGAAGACTTCTGCAAATGAAGTGCCGTGGAGCTAGGATAGCTATAGGTGAGAATTTCTCACCTTTCAATTTATTTTTCTAGTTATATATATATATACTAGGATGCAGACGGTGCTTAGTAGCACCCGACACCCGTCCACAGACCATGGACTTGTTTGTTTGGTTGCATAGATTAGTTGGATTATTTGTTTGAATTGTTTGGTGAGATGAATTTGATATGATTGATGTGTGAATGGCGTGGGCCTTCACTAGACCGGGGATAAGGCTAGACCTTGTCCCGTTTCTAGTATCGTGCCGTTATGCCGCCGAAATTTTCTAAAATATGATAGAAAAATAAAAATATCATTTTATTTAAAGAATGAATTGAATAGAAGTTCATATGTTGGAATAAAATGTTTTGTCGTTAAAATATAATTTTTAACGTGAATGTGAATAAATAAATATTCATTTACAAACCAGACGGTTTGTTTATGTACACCTATTAGAAGGACATTGATTGGGTCGATAAATTTTACACATCGCCTAACTGCACAAATAAAATATGTGTTTGATTGTTTGAAACCCCACACGGGTGTTAGGATGAAATTTGAGGTTCACTCATCCTGATTGATTAAATATGTCGATCGATTGATTGACAGGCTGTTATAAGCGTTGAATATCTATATTTGATGCTTATACAGTGTAGTGCACTTTGGTTGATGGTTGATTATTTTCAATGCTATTATATACATGTGTTGTATGAAAATCCATATAATTAATTTTATATGGTAATGGATTGGGCCTCATTCCAGTTTTGAAAAAGAAATATTTGAAAAAGAAATATTTGAAATAGAATATTTGAAAATAGAATATTTGAAAATAAAGGAATATATGAAGCCGTGTTGATTAAATTGACGCCATTTTGACGTGAACGATATTTATATCGATTTTATCGATTTCGAAATGAATTGAATTGAAAACGATTTCGAAATGAATTGAATTGAAAACGCTTTCGAAATGAATTGAATTGAAAACGATTTCGAAATGAATTGAATGGAAAACGATTTCGAAATGAATTGAATTGAAAACGCTTTCGAAATGAATTGAATTGAAAACGATTTCGAAATGAATTGAATTGAAAACGATTTCGAAATGAATTGAATTGAAAACGAATTGAAATGAATTCAAATTGAATTGAAATTTGAATTGAATAGAAATGGATTTTAAGACGAATTTATAAAGAAGAATTCAATTTTGATTTGAATTGAAATGGAAGTTGAAAATGTTTTTGAAACGAATTCAAAACTATTTATATAATTCGTTTTAAATAGAAATCGACGAAATATATTATATATATATTATATATATAATATAATGGCCTGAATAGAACGCGCCGCGCCGCGGCAGTTCGCGAATTTCGACCATTTATTTCAAATGGACATTGCGGGAGATCCGACCGTCGGATTCTCCTAAAACCGGAACCGTTGGGTTCGTATCGAAAAGAGCTTTCTAATGAATGTTAGAACTTTGAAATCTAACGGTTGGATTTGGAATTATGTCCAAATCAAATCCGGAAAAGGTCGCTGTAAGTGCAGTTCGATGGCCATTGATGGAAATCGACTGTACGGGCCTTGATAAAATTATTAAAAATAGTAATAATTTGTGTAAAATCATAAGAAATGATTTAGAAAGAATTGGGATGAAAAACTCCTTATTTGAAAAGATAAAAATAGATTTTTATCGAAATGAACTAGTTTTGAACTAGAATTAGAATTCTATTTATTTTTAAATAAATAAATTGAATTAGAAAAGGGTTTTAAAAATAACCAGAATATCCAATGATTGCATTGGAGTGGATTTGAATCGAAATTGTCTTCGGAATATTTCGATGTTGGAATTCGTGATTATACAGGTGTTGTTATGGAAATTTGAAAGATATATTTGTATCGTTATTTCCAATACGACATTTGTTAATCGT
The DNA here is from genome assembly GCA_030737875.1 of Allium sativum. Classification (NCBI taxonomy): domain Eukaryota; kingdom Viridiplantae; phylum Streptophyta; class Magnoliopsida; order Asparagales; family Amaryllidaceae; genus Allium; species Allium sativum. The sequence continues at coordinate 1,029,582,979 of CM060916.1, read as the reverse complement.
AGAATTTGATATTGAATATAAGCCGATATATTTTCTATTCAGAGCCTTATATTGAATATCAAATGTGATTTGGGTTTGTCGTGAATGGTGTCTTCATTAACACTGTTCTTGAACCCAGTTGAGAAATGATTAAATCTTTTTATTTAGATTTAATGAAGTGTACCAATTAAATAATATTTAATTGGAATTGAATTGATATTGATTTTTGGGTTTATCGTGAACAGTGTTTTAAATAACACTCGTTCTTTAACCCGATCATTAATGAAATGTGATTTTGGGTTGTCGTGAACGGTATCTTCAATAATACAGTTCTTAGACCTAAAGGAGTTAGGAAAATCAGAAACTAACGGGAGATTAGTTAAGTTGAATAGTTTCCGAGGTATTGATCTGATGTTGGTTCCGGCCTTCGGGATTAATACTTAGGGAATTGCTCTCTTGCTAATTTACAATTAGGGACTGATTGAAATGTGATGTGATTTTTGGGTTTACCGTGAACCGTGTTTTTAAATGACACTGATTCTTTAACCCAGTCACAGATTAAAACTAAGTGGAGTTTTAATGAATCTTTAATTAGATTGAAAAGATCGAGAATGGAGTATCACCAGTTTTGCTCCAGGCGATAGTTAAATCTTTAATTAGATTTGAACGTGAAATTTAGAAACTAACTGTCGGTTAGCTAAGTAGAATGGTTTTCTGGATATTGATCTGATGTTGGTTTCGGCCTTCGGGGTTAATATTTGGGGAATTATTCTCTTGATTAATTTACGGTTAGTGACTAATGAATTGGAATGAGGCGTATGTTGTGTTTGTGTAACACTTTCATAAAATATACGCGAGTTATTCGGGAAGACCGGGTTTATCCCATTCTGAATAACTGATACGACGATAAGTCGAAGAAGAAGACGATGGTCGAAGACCGGAGGTCTTCACGTCGTTTGGGTGATAACTGATGATCTTGATTGGGCTGTACACCCAAGAAGATGAAAACAGTTAGTGATCGTCCAGACGTACTTGGAGATCGATGGATATGCGGGGTACTAGGTGCCTCCGGTTTCGTTCAGACCCAGAACGGACTTGTAAATGGACTGTGTGTCTGACATCGGATTTTAGTCTGTGTGATTGATCTCTATTAAATATATATCTGTTTGGCCGCGGAGAATTTATTCTCTTGCTTAACGCCCTTCTCTGAGACGTACGAGCTCAGGGGTTATATATTGATGGATATCAAACGCATGGAGTGAATTGCCTGTGTGGCATGCCTAAGTGGCAATTGATCGAGGCTTCTGTTGAAAAGCAAAGTCTTGTGGTGATGATCAAAGCACGGCCTTTGTGGCGTAGCTTTGTGTAACGTTTACCTCGCGTGTTTCACACCAGGTATGAACCAAAAACGGGAGACGGACCTCAGGGAGGGCATGCGTTTCCTTCTAGATAAAAAGTGGCGTCAGTGGTTTTACACGCCCTGACGAGTTTGACTTATGTGGTTGTTGCTGTTGCGAGGCGCCTCGGATTGATCGGTCGTTCTCGAACCGATGGAGCCATTCGTTGGCTCGTTTACGCCCCAAAGGGCGGGGGAACGCATGTTCAGGGTTTAAGTTTAATCCACATCGGTGGACCGGCCCTGTCGCTCCAAGGTCACTCGAGCTCTGACCTGAGACATGGGCTAGATTGTCTCGAATCGGTTGAGGACTATCTTTTGCCTCGGTTCATAGACGGAAATCCAATTTCCAAATACGTGACTTTGCGGTTTTATTTGTAAACCTATATATGGCGACATAGTGGCATGGGACGCTCATGTCGCCTATGATTGATACTTATGATTTGAAGTTGTTTTATACACTATGCACTTATAATAGTATCAAATGATTTGTTTTAAAACGTATCAAGCATTCTTTGGCTGTTATAAGGGAAAACCCTATCCTCGACTGCGTTGCATTGTGTGATGGGACCTGGGTCTTATAACAGCTTCATTTTCTTTATTTAGCATTGCGCTGTTTGTTTTATGCACTGGTATTCTTGGGAGGAAACCCGTTCCGTGTTATACGGCGTGGTCCCTTGATTTACCTAAGGATTTAAAATAAAGTTTAATAACTGTTTTAGTTCTCACACCAGTCACATGACTGACCTGGAGTTTATTGTTTTAACCTAAACTCTGGGTGCCCTTATTTTGACACGGGCAGCTAGTAGTTTTGGTTTTGCAGATTTATATTCACAGGATCCTGGTTTACAGCTGGAACGATATCCGGAAAGCTTTGTATCCGTATATCTCTTTCTAGTTGTGTATTGTATTATTTTCCGCTGCGATGTATTTAAATGTAATTTAAATCTCTGATATTTCTGTGTAATATTCTTTTATACTCTGTATATTCTTGTAATCTGATGCATTGTTGTAATATACAATGAAATGTTCTTCTGTATGCGTTCTGGTTTGTCATGTTCTCAACGATAGGGCGTTTCGAACGGCCTGGATCGGTTTAGCGACTGGTTCGGACCGAGCGAGATTCCTTGCCGTCACAATCCGGACATCTTCGGGGAAGTGACCGGACTTTCACCACACCGAGAGATCGAATTTCGGATTGATTTAATGAAAGATGACAGACCTATAGTGATGCCACATCGTTGTATGGCAACAAGGGAGTAGCGAAGAGCTCGAAGTTCAAGTAGGCTATCTTTTGAAGAACATATTTATCCGAAGAAGTGTTTATGAGTAGGGAGCACCAGTTGTATATTCCATTAAAGCCAATGGTTCCCTTCGCTTATGTGTGGGCTCGAGTTGAAGATGGAGTTTAGGATAGTTCTTCTGATGAGGGTGCCAAGGAACTTTTGATAGTTCAGAGTGTTCTAAGCGGACTCGATGCAGGGGTATCTGGGGATGCCCATTTACCTTGGATCCATTGGACGTGATCTAGTTATCCTAGGAGGGTAAACGTACGTTGGACCTGCGGTAGTCCGTTTGGATCCGGGGCTTCCATTAGCCCTTGATATTGATGGGACCAGTCGTACGGGTATCGACGTATTCATTGCTTTAGTAGGTGATAAATATGACTCGTCTTATGGATGCTATGGTTGCTAAGTTTGTTCTTGTGTTCGTGGATGGTATCTTGGTTTACTCCAGGACAGAGGAAGAAAACAAGGGACATTTGAAGATAGTGATGGAGGTGTTGAGAAAACACCAATTGAAAGCGAAATTTTCTAAGTGTCACTTCTGGAGGAGGGAAGTGAGATTCTTGGGCCATGTTGTTTCAGAGAATGATATTGATGTGGACCTTGAGAAGGTGGCTACAGTGCAAGATTGGTCTATGCCCAAGGATGCATTGGACATGAGAAGTTTCTTGGGATTATTGGGATATTATCGTAAGTTTATCCAAGACTTCTCCAAGATAGCGACGTCGTTAACTCAGTTTACCAAGAAGAATCAAGCTTTCTTGGGACGGAAGGTGTGAGAATGCATTTGAAAGTCTAAAGTAGAAGATAATGTGCGCACCAGTGCTAGTTATTCCTAAAGAGAACGAAGAGATGACGGTATACATGGATGCCTTTGGTATCGGACTAGGTGTTGTACTGATGCAAGGAGGTAGGGTTGTAGCTTATGCTAGTCGGCAACTAAAACCACATGAGAAAAGATATCCTACCCATGATTTGGAGTTGGCAGCGATCTTGTTCGTGTTAAATATGTAGAGGCACTATATCTTGGGAGAAACATTCTAGTTGTTTACCGATCATAAGTTGGAAATTTAGCATATAAAGTTGAGTTGCTTCACAAGATGGCAGGAGTTCACAACCCTAATATGATTATTTCACCAGATCAGTTGGATGATATCGAAGTAGAACCTAAGGCAGTTGGGAACCGCAGACCAATTCGTATTGTCGAGTACGATATAAAGAAACTTCGGAGGAAGACGGTGAAACTAGTTAAAGTCCAGTGGGGTGATAATGAGAATGACTGTACTTGGGAACAGAGGAGAACATAAAGAAGTCGTATCCAGAACTCTTTGCTCGGTAAGGTTTTAATAGCGATGTAGTTATTCCCTTATTAGTCAACTGCATGCCAGGATAGGCTTGTTGTGTTTATTATGTATGGTTGATTGTTCGTAAATGGCTGGTAGGCATGCGGGGCACCATTGTATGTTTTGGTTATGGAATTTCAAGGGTGAAATTTCTTAAGTGGGAAGAGTGTAACGATCAGCATTCTACATATTGGAGGACCCTAGAATATTTATTTTATTTTCATACGAAGTTGTATGGTCGTGTAACTTTGGTGAATGACTATTTGGGTCATTTACCCATGTTCACGATTTTTGCCGAATTTTAAGTGACCGTTTTGCCCCTGGCTAATCTTGTTTCGCTTACAACTTTTGATTGGTAAGATGTTTTGATCAGAAACCACTTCCCTTGGATTCGGATGATGGTTTCCCATTCTGTAGGATGATCACATTAATCAAACGGACTTACCATTTGGAAGGTATAGCTGAAACAAGACTTGAAGATGGAAAAACAACTTAATCGGGCTTAATAGGGTAATTAGCAGGCGGGCCCATAACCCATTCAGGATTAGGGTTATGGAAGGGCTGAAAGGGTTTGGAAAAACATTCCCTTTCATTTTTCCAGCCGCCACAAACATTTCTTGAACCCTAGTAATGGCCTTTATCTCTCAAATCACACTTGAATCACTTTCTAACCACATACTAAGCAAATCAACATCAAATTAAGGAGGATTAGCATCAAAACCGAGATAGAGCGCTGCAATACATAGGAATCCATGCCAAATCAGTGGACGTTTTAGATCTATAATTTATCTGTGGCGAAGGTGAGTGATTGACATGTTTATTCACTTATTACGACCAATTAGGGGTGATTAGATATAATTAGCGAAATTAAGACTTAGAAAAATATGGAAAAATATGTGAAAATTCTAAAATATTATTTTATGTCACTGGTAAAATTTTGGGTTAATTTGGATTAAGTTTTCTAATCCTATTATTAAATATGATTAAGAGGATTAAGGGGAAAATCATGGATTTGGGTATGTTCGATCCTAAATAACACACATTATTGATGTTTTTGATTGATTACACATGTTATTACTACTGTTTGGGATGCTCTATGATTGTTTAATAAATTTATAATGGTCAAAAACACCGTCATATGGTGTAAATAACTTGTTGGAAGAGAAGTAGCAATTTGGGTCGGATCGGTTTGGAGGAAGGAAAACAAACCGACCTGCTTGTGCTCTATGTACCACAAACTGACCCGCCTCATGTATCATGAACTGAGAAGCACCCCGACCCAAAGCAACAAGCCGCTCCAGGCACTCAAGCATTACGAGCCGACCCGCTGATCCAAACTCGAACCGATGCCCCCATGAACCAGAAGACGAATCACGAATCGAACCGCCAGGAGAAGAAGTGCACAGACCGACCTGGGTGGGAATCCCGACCCGACCCGATGGGGTAATCACGACCCGACCTGTATGAAGTAGCCCAACCCAAACCGCTTCAAGGAGCACGCACCGAACCACTTCAGGAAGATCACTGAACCGAATGGAGACCCACGAACTAACCCAAGGGTTGGTCACGAACCAAATCTATTGAAGGCCGAATCGAACCGAAGAAGACCAAAACCGGAGTTGTAAAGGAATTCCAAATGAGAATTTATGGCTCAGGATCCAAATGGGGATCGACGAGTTAAATTCAAGAGTTGGACTTTGCTGCGGGATGTGTGCAAAGGGGTTATCGATATCTATAACTTTGATTCGCCATTGAGTGAGGGGGTAAAGCTATTGACTACGGACCAGTGCAGTGGGGCTAGAGGTTGTATGGAGTCAAACTCCATTAGGGTCCCAAAGGGCAAAGTGGTCGTAGCGATAGTTGTACGGAGTCGGACTCCGTTGTGGCCCCAATGGTTCTGGTGACCAAAGCGGTGGATATCGTACGCTTTACGCACTGAGTGAGAGATATGATGATGATCGCTATGTTTGATATTTTCTATCACCATGACACGCACACTCCCATTTTACACTATATGTTAGTGTTACCTTAGAGTATTGTATGTCTTGTTGTGCTAACTCTTTGGTTGCAGGTCCATGTCAGGTACGATTATTTATACCTGTTATTGCTTTATGTTGTTGCTATCGCTCATATCATACTTTTGTCTGACCCAGAGTTTTATGTCTCTTCTTATTACTCTGGGTGCTCCTAAACGAGCCAACTAAAGAAAGGTTAGGTGGTATGCACGAGTAGTTGTCCGGAGATGAGCAGGATGCTTCCACGTACTCTATATACATATTCTCCCTGTGTTGTTACTGGTCACTGCTTCAGGCATTAGTAGTGTACCTTTTTTATTTCCTTTTAGAGACAGTACCTTAAAGTTGTAATAATTGGATATGAAGCTGTATTTTGGATTCTGCTACTCAAATGGATATGGTTTAGTTTTTAGCTTATGTACTGTCTCGCCTGTTCTATATCAAGTTATGTTATTATTATATTTTATTTCATGTGCTGTGAGATAGACTACAAGTTCTTTGGTAGTTCATTGTTTCAAATCCTTTTCTTTTGACGACCTTCTCGTGCTAGTAGAGCATTGACACAGCGCATTTCTAGGGAAATGTCAACTGGTGCAGGGTGGGCCGTCGCACCATACCAGCAATCGTATAGCCAGTTTTGATAGTCGGTTATTTCACTACCAAATAAATAATCATGAGACTAAAATGAGCTGATGGATTAAGTACTCAGCATCACTCGACACTTTTTAATTTAAAACTAATTTACTTCCACTTAACTAAAACTTCTAAATCTTTCAATATTTTAAAATATGATATTTGCTTCTTATTTAATATATTAATGCCCCCCAAACCATTTCATTATAATACTTACAAAAACAACTTATAACCATATATAATTTCCACTTAATTCTACTTTCAAGACATTTTCTACGTCATTCTTCATTATCTAAATTTTGGAAATTAGTTCAAACTTATTATTCGTATAATCTGGTTAATAAGGTGAGAGCATTTTTTTCGGCTTAGTAATTTCGGGGACGAAATTCTTTTAATGGGTAAAGAATGCAACGCCCCCTTTTTTTAACGATATAATTGATTTATTCAATTATTTTATATAGTGGTTTGGTAATTTAATTGACTTAAATTAAATTTAAAATTAAATAATTTTAATTTTTTAATAAACATAAATAGTGGAATAATATATTTATTTTTCTTAATAGCCGGAAATTGCTGAATTGGCAATGTTATGTAAATTGGATAATTTAATAGATTTAATTCATTTTAGAATTGAATTATAATAACGGATATAATTATTTAACGACGATTGAACATATTAATTATAATATAAATTATAATAGAGCTCATAATGTCACGGTAGTTCGTAATTTTACATTTTGAACTTCAAATGAATATACAGGATTCGTTACAAGTCGGATTTCTTCGAAACAAGAAAAGTTCAAATCTATTGAACAATATTTTTCTAACGGAAGTGAAAAATCGAGATTTCGGCTTATGGATTGTAAGTTATGTCCAAATCAAATTTCCAGAAAGTCGCTATGAAATCATTTATAATCCATAACGATATATTAAATACAATGAATCAATGATTTTGAATTTGGATAAGATTTTTTTTAGACATATTCTCAGTTTAATTTAAAGAATTTTTCTGTAATTTTTATTTTGGGAAAGTAAGCAACTTTTTATCTGAAGTATTTTACACCCTATATCAGCAATTTTGGGATTTCACAGAATAAGCTATCTTGTCTATATTATTATTGTTTTGGGGTTGTGACACATTGCTTGTCATAACAGAAATTTTATTTTTGTCTTCAGCAGTTCATAAACGAATGAACTTTTATGCAAAAGGTATCCTTAATAAATATATATGATATTTGCAAAGTATGTGAGAATTCTTTAGCATGACCTGGCATTTTCATCTCCTCATGCACGCGGAGTACTGCCTACACTTTCCTTAGCTTTTAAGTATGTGTGTGTGTGTAGATATATATATATAATTTTATCACCTACTCTATCATCTGAAAGCCAATGTGTTGGCGTATCAATTTAAGAAGCCTGCAAACTTAACGATAGAGAAATGTACACCCTACAAATGCTATTACTTGGCCCGGAAGCTTTGAAATGCTATAAATATATACAACAAAATGCCTCGTCGTTTTCTGTTCCTTCTGTAAAACCTTCAACTGATATCTTATGGCTTCTCAAAAGAAAACCACACTTCAAAATCTTTTTAGAAGCTGAAACCTCAATAGAGTTTCACGAAATGTAATGTTGCATGAATATGGAAGCAGCACTGATCGATGCGGTTTTCTGAGGGCACTGCGAGTGAGTATCGAAGGTGACAGAGGGAAGGAGATCGAGAAGAGGAAACAAATGGTTTGTATTTCGTGGAGTTGTAGGTTGATGCATGAAAGGTGTCAATCCAATACTGTGTCGTGGGAACGTTCTAACGCATGGAGTAATGGAGTCAAGGGATCATTTCAGGTGATGCGAGCTGTTGGTTTATGGCATGGAAGGAGCTTTCGTAAATCAAGTAGTGCCAAAGTGGGATCATTTGATAAATGGAAGGGTTCTATAGTGAGAAGAAACTGCATGGGAGTGGGGACGTGCAGACTTTTTTTTTGGCGATAAGGGAAAGAGCAGCTCGAAGGGGGAAGTTCGAATGGCTTTGGGATGAGCAGGAGCGAGATGTTTTGCAAGGAAAGAGGGAGTTTTCATGCGTGCGTACTCACATTTATAAATAAAGGAGTTGATGGGAAGGATGAGAGTGTAGAAATAGTGGGATATGAAGATTTGGGAGTGGGTTCTTTTCATTTGCGTGAATAAGGGTGATAACTATACATATTGGTTCGGATGAAGATTTAGGCTTAGATTTTTGTAGTAAGCCCAAATGTATATAAAATAATAATAATAAAGCCCTGAAACTTGGACGTGAATTAGCATGAAGGAGGGAGATAGATAATAGTAGTAGTGCATGCATTTCTAGTGTGTATGCACGCATGGATAAGCAGAAAGGTTCCTGTGATTAAGGCACAAGGGATTAAGAGGCAAGAGAAAGAGATAAAATAAATATATAGATAAGAAGTTTGCGGGTATTCATTTTGAATGGAGATAAATACTGGAAGCAGATAAAATGGAGGAAGAAGTACTGTTGCATTTGGGTCAGGTTTTGGAAGGTGCGGCTAAAATGAAAAGAGGATGAGGCCCAATAAGCTTTTAAATAGATATGATTGGTATATTAAAAAGTGTATTAATTTAAAATAAACTTATCTTTCTCATACTTTTTCTGATTCACGAACAATTTGATCGGTTGGAATCGTAGGATCGCAGGCTACATAATGGAACTAGTATGTAGAGATTTGGAGATCGTTTCAATTTATAGTGGAATTTAACACTTGATATGATCAACCAAATGTTGACCGTTACTTAACGATTAACGAACAAGGTGAGTAAACTCACTAACTCTGCCTAGTTTTATAATTTTATGAACGTTATCTAATATTGATAAGTAATGATTGGATGCTGTATATGATGGCTGTTTGGATAATTTGCTAATTAATTGGTTGGAATAATATATATATATATAAATACAGTTATATATATATATATAAATCGTTGGTTGAAAACTGAGTCTATTTATATTGATATGGAATTGGTGATATTTATGTTGATTAACATCTGTGGATGTAGGAAAATAGGTTGGAAGGATCCAACTAGATTCCTCAACAGTTATATTGTTGTTCTTCATATATATTGCATTACATAATGTGACAAATAATCGGTGATCGATTATTGTGTGTTTTGGGATGTTTGTATAACATTGACTTGATATAATAAGTATTTGAATAACGTAAAATATATTTGAATATACTGGAAAAGAATTTGGGGTTTTAAAAGGGAAAATATATTTTTAATTAGAAATTGAATTTCGAATTGGATTGGGAAGCAATAACTTGTTTTAATCATAATAAAACAAGTAGTTTGATTTATTAACGATATTTGCAATTGGATAAAATAATTATTTTTAAATAATTATTATTAAATAATCCGTGAATGTTAATTCAAAAATGAGTAATGGAAAGGGAAATCGTTGAATTTATTTTGAGGTTTGAAATGTGAATTTAAATTGAATAAAACTATGAAGATTTATAATTATAATTCGACGATGTCGCATGTTATTAAAATGATTTATTCTTAGAAATTATATATTATATAATTCACTATTCGACAAAATAGTTAATATGGGATTTGAAACCAATAAATTATAATTGAATAGTTAATCAAGATTAAATTATAAACTTGACATGTTACTAATGAGACATTGACTTATAAATGAGATAGAATACTAGCATGAATTTATAAGATAACTCAATAGACAGACTGTGGACCTATAACAGCATTTATAAATACAAATCAACATTTGATTTGATAAAATGAGTCTAGATTTCTATAAAGGAAAAATATGCACATTTTAAAGTAAATAATGGTTTAAAATAAACATTGCAGAGTTAATTGGTTATAAGAGGAATTAGTAAATGTTTAGGAGTGCTAAATCCAAAAAAATGAATTTTGAAACCAAGTTGACTAGGAACGGTGAATTTATTCCGACATTCGGAACGTTAACCGAATAGAGATTAATCGAATGAGAATTTTACGCTGAAATTTGATTATATCGAATTTAGGAAGATACTATTTACTTTCCGTTTTTAATAGAGATTTATTGAATTAATTAAATATTATTTATTTGTTCTCAATAAAGAATCAACATTGTATTTTGGAAGCATACATTATAACACTATTGTTAAAATCAATGTTTGTACAACGTTCGTTAAATCTATATAAATGGATATGGGGAAATGTTTTCCAAATATAACCAGAGATATTTCTTCTAAGTATAACAAATGAAATGATTTTGAAGTTAAGAATGGAGTTAAGAAAATTAGAAACCGACTAGAGATTAGTTATGCTAAATGGCTTTTTGAGTATCAATCTGATGTTGGTTTCGGCCTTCAGGATTGATACTTAGGGAGTTATTCTCTTACTAGTTTACAGTTAGGGACTAATGGATGTAGAAGAGATAAGTTACGTGAGTAAAAATGGAAACGTTTTCCGATGTTAATGAGAAATATTTTCAGAAATATAGAAAATAAATAGTCTAAAATAGATGGAAACGTTTTCCAAGAATGGTGAGAAGCTAAACGAGTTGGAGAAATATTTGGATAAAGTCATTGAAAGGGAATTGGGAGAAAACTTATTGGTAAATCTATTTAAAGGGGATTCGGTGTTGATTGATTGTTGATCGATATTATTTTCATTTGGAAATAAAATCGTTAATTGTATGGATATTATCCTTTGATAGTTTAATAACCGACTTTCAAAGCTTTGACCTCTTTCCGTTGTCAATACGGAGAGACCGGGATCAGATTTATTGTCTGGAAACCACTCTATATGGGCGTTAGCGTTACAAATCAAATATGATGAAGATAATTGAAGACGGAGTTTATGCAAGGTTTGCTCTAGCGATCCTAGTTAGAAATTGCCTAAGATGGATTTACAGAATAGTGCCTTCGGTTTGTCCAATCTCAGGACAACATGTATGGACGAGTGTCTGATAGAGTATATCTAATAGGTCGCGTAAGTTGATCTCACCAAAATGTATTTACGTTTGATGGTATGGGAAGCAATCAAATAGTCGGGATTTTTCAAATACACTTGGAGGAGCTTGGAGCAGGAGGCTTCTACAATTTATATATACAGTTATTTCCGCTGTGATGTGTTGCATTGTGCTCAGATAATGATATGTATATACTGTTACAAGTTTGTATTTCAAAAGTTATGTTATATAATATATCTTATTCATTCCAATGTGAGATTCATATTTACTCTGATTCTATTGTGTTGTGATCTTCTTCTTCTTTTATTCTATTTTTCTTTCTAGTTCTCACCCTCTAACTTCTTTCTATTAATGATCTGGTATTTCCGATGCTTGGATAGTTAACATGGTGTTTTGTGTTGATTTTCAAGGTCGAAAATCCCAGTTCGTTATAGGCTATTTCAAATTGAACCCCCAATAAGATGTGTACCATTTCAGACGGGATGTTGCCCCGCACCCTACCGGAGGCGTTTCCCCCTGGACCCCTACGACTTGACTGGCCAGGTCTGTAATGGCCCGCAAATCCGTACTATCTGAGTTGACTCATAACACCACACGTCCAACCCAAATTGCACAGAAATACGAATCATTATTAGAAAGAAGTTAGAGGATGAGAAATAGAAAGAAAGAAATATTAGAATAGAAGAAAATGAAGATCACAAACTCATAGCGGAATGAATAAAATATTTTATATAACATAACTTTTAAAATACAAATCAGTAACTTCATATACATACCATCATCACAGCACAACAGTTAATCCTGGAACAGTTATAAACACCTGTTTCCAGATACAAACATGGTTCACAGCGGAATATATGATAGTCTATAGCTAACTGGTGAAGCCTCCTGCTTCCAGCTCCTCCAAATGAATCTGTAAAATCCCGATTACTTGACTGCCCGTACAAATTTGGGCACCCAAGAGTTCAGGGAAAACGAACAAAATAAACTCTGGGTCAGTCATGGGACTGGTGTGAGTAAACTCCAACCACTTGTTTAACTTTCAAAATCCTTTCGAAAAGAAATGATAATCGTAAGACCGATCCACACATAAACACGGATGGTTTTTACCTTACGATAACCCAAAACACTTTGATACGGAAATCCAGTGATATTATATTAATGTCTACATCAAATAGATAACAATCTAGCGGAACGCTTGCATCTCACATTCCATATACATAGTATAAAATCAAAAACCGCATGGCGCTTATTGGAGATTGGATTTCCAACATGACAAGGTATGGAACCACCTTCCACTAGTGTATCTCTAGAGAGGAATACACTGGGTTCAACAAGAACATCTTGCAACCCGGCCCACACATGACCGACCACTCATTTTGCTTGAGTGTATCGAATGTATATCACCAACGATTGGGATCAGCAACTGTTTCCCGAATGGGACAGCATCGAATAGAATAAGGAATTAAATGAATCTCTAGATAGGTGATTATACACCCTAATGGGAGCGACCCACATAGCCATGCTGCCTGCCCGATTTTTGTCATTTCCCGGTTGTTGAGGCCTGAGGCTTCGATTACGTTCTATCCATTGATAGCACAATCACTTTGAATGCCACATTGTCAGATCCGTTAATCACTAGTTGGTTTGCACAAATATTCTGGATATTATGCTAAGGGAATAAATCCGTTGCCACCATATATATTTATACAGACCAACTCATTAGATTATTGGAAATACTTTGTCATACATTCGTCCATTTACGTTCGTTCTGGGATTGAACGAAATCGAAGGCACAATTTCTATTAATAGAAAAAGCCCTTGCAATTTACACCGTCTTCGATTAACTTCATATAATCTGATTCACAACGCTACTGCCAATACAGAGTGGTTCACGGATAATAATCCAACCGGTCTCTCCATATTAACAACGATGGTCAAAAAACTTCGATAATCTGTGGTTTAACTATCGAAGAAAAACAAGTGTTCATCCAACATATCAAACAAATCACTGGGCTCTTTAATTAATATTTCATTAATTAAATCTCTTCACCATTTCCCTATCAATATTTGTTAACCAAATATTTTCAGTAATCATCTTGGCCTCTTATGCCATTTGGAAAACGTTTCCAAATATCAACTTCTTTTATTTTCTATGTATTAGAAAATATCTCTATTTGTAATTGAAAACAATTTCAATCACTTATCTCTATCCCGACTATTTTAATTATACTCGGGAAATATTTACTTTTATATTTCCAAAATTTCATCACTTGAGTTAAAACGAATGATGTGTAAAACATCGTTACAACAACCCAAAATATTTTATTCAACTATCTCTCATTCAAGCACTTCTCTTTCAAGATTGGATTTTGCTATTTATCAATTAAAAATGAAATCAATCAAGTTAGGGTAAAATTACCTCTCAGACCTTGACTGAAAACATCCTCAACTTCAAAACGGAAAAACCACTAACCTCGAATAAACACACTATACAACCCAATTATTCATTTTTAAAACATGTACATGGTTCGCTTTATATTTCAAATTTATAGATTTCCCTTTTTGTCTACAATATTCTATTCTTTAATTTCGTTTCCTTATCGAATTCTATATATATTGATACATTGATTTCTAACTATCAAATTATCTTAAAAATATTCTAACTCCTTAAATTTCCGGAAAATTTCGCCATAACCTCCCTTGTACCGGGAGCATCGGGATATTTCAAATAGCCTCCCATGGCCCTTCCCATTCAAAAAGAAAATCAAAAAGCCAAGTGGCTTGCCGATTCGGTGCATAAAACCTCATATGAAATTTAAACGTGTACCTTTTTGTTGGGCACATGCATTAAAAATCTTCATATACTTTATATACTTCCTTCCATACCTGTCTAACACCTGTTCACCTATTTTCCATTCAATTCAACTAAATCCAGTCATGTCTAACTCATGTCGTTAATTTATTCTTTTCATTAGCTCTTTTGCCAACTCTCTTTAGTTTGAACATATCATGTTCAAATATATTTTATTTCGCTTATGATCACGTCGAGTTTCATTTCTAACTATATTCGATTTCAAATATATATATACACCCACAACTCATTTATCTTTCAATGTTCAATTTCGATTCGAAATTTTCATTAGCTAATTATTCTCCAAATTAGTTAATTTTATTCGATAGTTAAAAATCTGATTTTTGTTTAAAAAAAACATTTCACTTACTTCACTGGAGTTCATATTTGTTTCATATCTCCAGTCTGGATTTTCTGATGGAAATTCGGATTTTTATTTATAAAATTCCTTTTATTTATTTAAATAAACCATTATGATTTTTCAAATGGTTCTGGCGCTGTTTTTTGGAAAATTTGATTTTGACGTAACTCAAAATCTATTCGACGAAATCCAGATTTTTCTCCTTCATTAGAAAACTATTATCAAATCGGTCCTGACGTTTTTTGTTTCAAAGAATTCCGACTTCAATTGAGTTCTATATACTCAATTGAAGTTCGAATCGCCAATTTACGAACTGCAGCACTACGACGAGTTCGATTTAATTATATTTATATATATGAACGTTTTAAAACTTCGTTTATATAAATTCAACTCTATTCTGATATATTTTAACATATCAAATCAATTTTTTCCCAATTCAACATAGTATTTCCGATCTATTTCACTTCTATTTGAAATTCTATATTCAAATTTCAAATCGCTTCTATTTTTTAAATTCTATTTGAATTTCCATAATCGAATTTCCTTTATTCAAATTCCATTTGAATTTCTACGTTCAAATTCTATATTTGAATTTCCTTTGAATTTCATATATTCAAACTCCATTTGAATTTCTATATTCAAATTTCCTTTGAATTTTCTGTTTGAATCCTATATTCAAATTCCATATTTTAAATTCCATTTGAATTCTCTATTCAAATTCCATAGTTTAAATTCCATTTGAATTCTCTGTTCAAATTCTATATTTAAACTCCATTATTTTCAAATCCCTATATCTGAATTTCATTTGAACTCCCTTTCTTCAAATCCATTTGAATTTCTTTGAATTCAAATTTCTGTATATTCAAATTCTATTCAAATTCAATATATTCAAATTCTATTCAAATTTTCTATATACAAATTCTATTTGAATTTTATTTTCAAATTCCATTTTAACTCTTTAAATTCTATACTCAAAGTCTGTTTCTATTTGAATTCTATATTCAAATTCTCGTTTCAATCTGTTTGGATTCTATATTTGAATTCCTTTATATTTTCTATATTCAATTTCTATTTGAATTTTTTATATATTCAATTTCTATTTGAATTTTCTTTATTCATTCTTTAAACAAGCTTCGATTTCAATCCCTTTTGAAATCGATATCTCTAAATTTTTTTTGAAAATAGATTTCCCTTTTCAATTTCACACTTGTATTTTAATTTCAGAATTATCAAATGATAATTCTTTTCACTTCATTTATAACCTTCGTTTATAAAGGAACTACTAATTTTATTTTTCAAAACAAGTTTATATTTCAAAAAAAATTCAAAATCTATTTTTCTAAAATAGAATTTTGCTTTTTAAATATCAAATATCCATTCCGCGATATTTTTAAATATCAACCTTTGGGCCCAGTGAATTCAAACACCAAAACAACCAATTATTTATTTTCTAACACATCCTATATGAAAGTATATATGCAAACAAATTAACGAACAGATAATATATTTTTGAGGAATCCAGTTGAATTCCTCCAACTTGTTTTCCTGCATCCACAGACGTTAGTCAACAGAAATAATACCCATCTTGCTTCGAGGCAGGATATCGCGGTAAAAAGGGGATCCACTTATATACGTGGGCGTAGGGTCATCCGCTAATGATACTACGGGCATCCGCTAATGAGACTGCGGGCATCCAACCAATCATCAACCCAATATATATATAATAGTCAACCCTAAATAACTAATATATTTAAATCAACAAAACAGCATTCAAACAAGCAATAACAATTATTTTTAACGAATAAAAATAATTCTAAATAAAGAGGTGAGTGAGATTTACTCACCGGAATTTTCCATTGTTGAATATCCTGTTTAATTCCTTATTGTGGCATCCTCGAATCGACTCGACTCGTCTTAATGAATTTATCAAGCTCCTATGATTAATAAATTTTATTTAACAATTAAATGATTATTTATTTTAAATTAACAAATAAATAAATTATCCTATGTATATTTTTTCCAAGCTTGTACATATTTATGTTACACATATGATATAAACTAAATGTTATTAACTAGATTAAAAATAGTTAAATTCAGAATTAATCGTACCTAATTCATGCTAAACAACCTTCACCACTGATTTTGCCTTTACTTTCATTTCCATTTAAATATAAACTGGACAGTATTTTCCCTTGACAGATCCCAAACATTTCCTTCCTTTTCCAGCTTCTTGGTTTTGAAAAGCTTACAATTTAAAGTTAAATATTTTACTTATCTCATTTAAAATTTAAATAATACTTCATTAACTAAATTTTCCCTTTTCAGTTTCCAAACCGTAGACTAACAATTAATGACTTTTCATTTAACACAATACTAATTTTTAGTTTAATAACAAATCAAATTCGATTAAAAGCTCACCTCTTGTTGGTTTGGTTCTCCAAATCCTAACCTACTACTGCTGAGCTCCCCTATCGAAAATACCAGCGTCGACCTCTCCCAAATTCTGACACTGTTGTTGACAACGCTGGACTCCACTGATCGATGAACTCGTGATGCCTTATACCCTCTCATAACCATCATACAGTTGCGGTGCCTTCTCCCATCAGGTCGCGCCTTCACTCAGCAAACCAGAAACCATTCCCATTTGATTCTCCGTTGACCCCTTCTCCCTATATTGAGCAATCGAACTGTAATAGCCACCTGCGACTAGTTTAAAGTTCAAAATCGCGACCCCCTCCGGCTTTCCATCTGCGACTATTTCGAAGTCAAGAACCCACCCCCTAGCGAGCTCTTCTTCTTGTGATTGATTCCAAATCGATCGAACACCTTTGTTTTTATTATTAAACAGAGGAATTGGTTTCGATGATGGGGCACGACCATTTTATTTTGTGGAGAGGATGGTTCAGTGGTCAACAGAATCAAAAATAAACAAAGGGGAAATTGAGATTTATAAAAGGAAACGGTGCGGCTAACTTTGAACTATCCGATTTTACTGAAACCTCTGTTGGTTTTCATTTTTGAAGAGGTTATTTTGATTGCTTTCTGAAAGGAATTAACGAAGGAGGAAAATAGAAGAGTGGGGTGTCGCAGTTTTATAAGGAAGTGAGGAGGAGATCAATAGTACACGGCTATTAAATGAATGCAGGGTGAAGTACATAGCAGCTCTTTATATTTATTTTAAAAAGATTTTCTAATTAATTTTGATTTGATTCCGATTCGATATAAAGAGATCTTTTATTCTTTTTAAACAGATGTCGATTTGATTTCGATCCTATCCAAAATTAAATATCTCGGGGTTCACAATTATAAATCGTGAACCGCTATTTTAACGTAACCACTGCCGTTTAAATGTTATAACGAAATTCTGAACTGAATAGTAAATATTCAAAAATTTAATTTTAACGTATATACCGTATTAAATCGATATAATATACATTAAATTCAAAAACAAATAAATTCTCTGATAATAAAATACTTTTATTATCATCTATATTCAAATACAATTAATACTGATCATCTAAATTGTTTTGATTTAATTCTAACTTCGAATTGAATTATTTCAGTTCTCATATTACGATGATTTTCAAAATAAATCGTATTTCGATAATAAATCGATAATTCAATATAAAAATTCTTTTATATTATTAATTCAATATTTAAAACCATATTAAATATTTAAAATAAACTATTCAAAAAATCTGGGTCGTTACAAGGTCGAACTCTGTTAGTAGTGGTATTGCCCCCGCATCCCCACATAAGGTAGTTGCAACCCCCTAAACCCCTTCGTAAAAGATAATATTTGGTAAAATTAGAAAAAAAAATCTTTAGACATATTACGTAACAAATACTAATTAATTAACCATAACTCAATTAAATTAAAAATTATAAATTAAATTACTTTACTTAAATACCTCATTTGAAATCTCAAACGCATTCCCCGGTTAAGTTCCAACTCTGTTTAAATGCTCTGATTAAATACCTCGCTAAAATACCCCATTACCTTCTATCGTAAACGTGCTTAAATTTTATAAGTTAGAATTAATAAGTACAGATTTACACTAAATATAATATGAATTTATGAGTAATTAATTTTTCTTTAAATATTGAATATTACTTATTAATAATTGTTATTATTAATTATTTCTTATTTCTTTTTAGTTTTAATTGAATATTAATTATTAAAACTTTATAATGTATAAAGGTTGTAATAGGCATTTATTACAACTGCAAAAATAAAAGAGTCGTTAAAAATATATTTATTACAACTTTCAGGAAATGACAGTTGTAAAAGACCTTTATTACAACTGGCACTTCATGACAGTTGTAAAGTTATAGTTGTAATATGCTGTTTTTGTTGTAGTGGTAAGTGTCTGTGGGAAGTTAAAAGGGAAAAAAAATAGAAGAAAGATAGCAGAAATGACATAAAAGGTGTGATTGTTCTCATTCGCAAGAATTGATAATGATGTTTGATTTGCACTTCTACAAATTCGAAACAACATAACCAATTAGAAAGAAATTTCCTAATACTACCCAATCGATCAGCTGCAACGAATCATTGATAACCTATGCCCATTATGGGTTTGGTTTTATTAGACCCTAGCCCATTAGCAAGGACGTAACCTTACCCATAGTTGTCAAAGTGGCTTAGGTTCCCAAAGCGGACCAACGCATGCATAGTGACCCGTTGGAACAGACCCACACCCTCCAACTGGACCAACATACATCCACAACATAGCATGGTGAGTGTTGTTGCCTATTAATGGAGATTGATAATTATAAAAAGGGTACGCTACATGGAACGGATCCCAACCAACAAAATAACTTGGCCTAAATCACCACCCTTGATTTGCTCCCAAGAAATTTCAATTTATTAGGCTTGCAATTTACCCACACACTATAAATCGATATGTTCATACTAAAGACTACCGCTAAAATTTTAGGCTCGTAATTTACCCACCTACAATAAATTAGTATTTTCATGTTAAGGTCTAACCATTACAGTCTAGTTTTTAAGCCTGGAATTTACGCATACAATATAAATTAATATGTCCATATCAAAGCCTAACGCCAAAAAAATGGGTCGTAATTTAACCACACACTGTAAATCAATATATCCATATTAAGCTTAATAGCCCTTTCAATTATTTCAAGTCATAATAAAATTTGCAAATAAACCATTCGCGTTTATTATGATTTCCAGTTATCATATTTATGCAATTTACTGATTACAGTCCAACTTTTGTCATAATATGTTTTATATGCATTTAAACAGTCAAATTTTACTTAATCCAATTAATTATTCTCTTCTAAATTACAGTTTTCAACATTTTCAATTCAACCTCAATTTGATTATTTCGATTCAATTAGTTTTATTACCTATTCCAAGCTCATAATAAAAGAAAAATAGCAAAAATCTGTCATAAGTTATTAGATATACATACATGTTCATGCCTGATTTGATCGTATTCATATGTCTTTTAGGCATATTTTGGCGTTACTACAAAAATTAGAAATAGAAAAAGGGAAAAAGAGATCTGACATAGCAGTTTACAAAAATCTGAACAGAAACAGTAGAAATAGACAATAGAATTTTTAGAAAGAAAATAGAAATAATCGGAATCTGAAACAAACAATAATAATCCAAGTCTGTAAATAGACTGTGGAGAATTTAGATATGAGAATGTCCAAAACTACTATTATATAGATTTTTCTTTAATTTCTCAAAAATCCAGATAATCACAATATACTCTCACCAAAATTAGCTTTTCCAATTGTAATAAACCAGAAAATTCGACTCTCGAATTTCGACAATAATACATAATCCTGTATTATTTGCCAAAAACCAAAGTATCGAAAATCCAAATTATTAATAGAAAGAAGTTAGAAGGTAAGAAGAGAAAGAAAGAAATATTAGAATAAAGAATAAGAAAATCAGAGCCTCATGGCGGAAGGAATAAAATATAATATAACAAACTCTTTAGTCAAAAGAAAATTGTTTATATACATGATTACTATATCAAAATACAACATCATATCAATACAACATACACACAGCGGAATAATTTATTAACAAAAAACAAGGAATTTACGTCTTGACTCGCGCTCCGCTTCTGAAGTTCCAAGCCAAACCTAACTTGATATTATACTTGGTCTGACCCGAGCACATTCGATGCAAGGAAAAATTCACCCGGATCAGTCTGAAATACTTTTAGTGATAGATTCATATGGCAGACAACTTCTTTAACTTTAGAAAATCTTTTTGAAAGAAAAGGATAATCGTAGGACCAATGCACACATAGACTTAGATGGTTTTTACCTTACGATAACCCAAAATATTTTTGACATCAAAATCCAGTGACATTATAATAGTATCTATCAAGCCACAAATAAATAACCATCTAGTAGAACAATTGCATCTCACACTCTACATATTGATTATATAATCAAAAATCGCAAGGCACTTATTGGAGATTGGATTTCCAACATGACAAGGTATGAGGTCACCTTTCGATCAGTGTACTCGGCCACACATGAACGACCACTTATTTAGCTTGAGCGTATCAAATATATTGTCACCAACGGTTGCTAGCAACATTACTGTTTCCCGGGAGATACAGAAGAGAAAGAAGAACAAATAAGGACTTCGTTTAGATCAGTGACAATATACCCTAATTGATGATCCACTTAGCCATGCTGCCTGGCTGATTTTTGTCATTTCCCGGTTGATAAAATGCTTGAGGTCACGATTCACTTTTTAGAGAACATCTCCTATCTTTGAATGCTACATCATCAGATCCGTCAAATTACTAATTGACGTGCACAAATATACTCTGGGTGTTAAGCAAGATAATTTCTCTTCCACCAAACTTGGTATATTTGTAAAAATCAACATACGTGATTCTCAAGAAATACTTGGTCAAACATATGTCCATACAAGTCATCCAGGAATAGGATGTACCGAAGGAACCTACCTACCACGTCCATATATGGGAATCGCCCCAAGGTTTAGTAGCGAGTAGTCCTTGCAATCCATAGATTACAATCATGACAGAGCCACAACGTATCTCTTTTGTGGGGAGCTACCCAGAGATTATAAGTAGTTCTTCCGTTTTTGAAGATCTACAGTCTTCAAAGCTCCATCTTTAATTCCTACAAATTAGTTTCAAACGCAACATTGATTCGAAGTATTTTTGGGTCTAGTTCACATCCCAGTCTCTTCGAAACAACACGTCAAAAGGTCTACTAAGATATTTCATTGATAGTTGGGTTTTTAACTATCAATCAACATTGTATTATCAAGTATATTGGCAGTTCAAACTCTTTATTACTCAAAAGCATTCCTTTAACACTCTATATCGATTCTTGAAAATCATTTCATCGATTTAATATTGATTTTATTTACCTATCTCGACAAATCATCTTTTGTTTCCCTTACTTTACTCAAAACCCTCATATTATAAAACTAAGTTTTGGATTTTATAATTAAAATTCATTTACTCAAATCTTTTGTCAAAACCCTTTAACATTCTTATTATAACTATAAATTTGATTTATATTTACAATCCAATAACCCATCCTTTTTACCAAAATCCGGTAAGTGTTTTCGCATTCTTGGAAACTTCTTTTATTATCTCCATTCGATTTTACTCAATTCAATATTCAATTGAATATTTATTTTAAATTATCACATTAGCTCTAATCTATTTTATAATTTTGTTTATAAACTCGGATTTTAAAACCAAAAATCCATTTAACTCTATCTTTACCCAAATCTATTTAACGTTCGTCTTTTTTTTTTTTGACATTTTCTTCCCATTCAAATCATTCCACGTAATTCAACTAAGTAAACATCTTTTTAAAACTAATACTTTGGTTTCAATTTTTTTTTATAAATCCTTGCAGAACATTTGGATTTTTATAATACAATTCCCTTTGAAAAATCTTTATGAATATCCAATTTTAATTTCATTACAACTCAGTTATTACCTTATATGAATTCCATCTACGAAATAATCACTTTAATTATTATTAACCAAAATAATAATTAACTTTATCATTTACTGAAGTAAAATAGTTTACTTCTTCATTAAACAAAATAAATTATCTAATCACTTAATTAAACAATAACTAATTACATTTATAATCATTTTTAAACATCGGTAAATAAAAAGTGATTAATTAAAAAACTCTTATTAATTTAAAATTTATCATTTACTAAATCATTTCGTTAGATTAATTGAAGACCAGTTAATATAATGATCAATTTCAAATAAGACAGTTGACTCAGCCAACCCTAAACCCTTAGTTAATTAGTTAACTGATAATTCTTCTTCTTAGATTAATTAATAATATAATTAGTCCAATAACATCACTTAATTGTTCTAGAAACAATTATTCCGAATCCATTTGTTAATTACCGCTTGATTCGCTTATAAAACTTATTGAGATGTAAAACTCTTATAATCATTTAACCAATTCATAATATTGATTTATTCCTAAGATTCATTTATATAAAATACATAAAACGTAATTGAAAACTTTCTTCTGCTATAAATATTTTCTTATAACTTTATTGCATCAATTTTCCTAATGGTGGATCAAGGTTTTAACAAAAAGGTATATTTTAAGCTATTTGTTGTCAATCCCTTAATCATTACCGCCTATATATTAAAAACACAACAACGCTGAATTACATTCAACAATCAACATTCAACAGGTTTCAATGTCAATCTTGTTTTAATAACATAAAAATAAACAACACATAATATAACTGAGGAATCCGGTTGGATCCCTCCAATCTGTACTTCCCTGCACATTACAGTTCACGATGACATTTTATAATAACATATGGTATAGAATTTCATCCAATGCAAATGATGTAAATATAATTAACATCAACCAATTAAAAAAAATTGCATCAAAGGCATCCAATCAACCAATTTATGCTATCATGATAATTTTAATTATATGAATTAACCACATCATAGAATTCCATAAAAGTGTGAGAGTTAACTCACATTTATTTTTTTTCCGATTTGATTTCAGAGTTATTTTCATTTAATTCTAAACAGGTGTTTAAAATTAACGAAAATCCCAGTTGATTCTGAACCCTTCCGAATCAGCTCAACATTGTAATATCCTCGATTACAATTTCAATGTCTCCGGTTTGGTTTGATTCTGATAACAATGCACAAATTACGAGTAGGAAAAATTTTTTAAGGACAAAAGCCCACTAAAATTTATCCATAAGGACAGCCGCCTAATATTTTATCCTAAAGGATAATACACTGAAAAAAAAATTCGGCCGCTTCTTTCTTCTTCTGTCCTCTTGCGCATCAGTCATCATGAAATAAAAAAATCACGAAATCATGAATTGCAAAATCACGAATTTCAGAATATAACAAAAACGAAATTTGAAATCGAATTCAAACATCATGAAATCGAAATCGAATAGAAAATCATTCGAAACAAAAATCGCGAGAAACAAAAACCCTAGAAAAAAAAATTGTCGAACAACATAAATCCATTCGAAATCACAATTGAATTGAGTAGTAAAGTTTTTCTAACGATGGAAAATACAATTGAAAAAGTCGAAATTATTGAAACATTTTTTTCGTGATTGGAAATGTTTTTTTTTTCGTTAATAATATTTCAGTTCGTAGGTATCATTTTTCTATTTTTTTAGTTATCATTTTTCCGTTTTTAACTTTAAAATATAACAGCAGTTTTTAGTTATCATTTTTCTATTTTTCTAGGTATCATTTTTACTGCAGTTTATGTGTTGTGTTAAAACATTATAGCAGTTTTAAAGTATCATTTTTATATTTTTTAAGGTATCATTTTTAATGTAATTTCTTTGTTATGTTACACATTACTGCAGTTTGAAGGTATCATTTTTATATTTTTTAAGTTATCAATTTTACTGTAACACAACAAAAAATCACATGAAAAAACACTTAACACAGTTAAAACATTAAAACTGATACTCAAAAAAATAGAAAACTGATACCTAATAACTGATTCAATGTTTTGAAGAAAAATTAATGAAAAAATATAACAAACAAATGAATACCTACAATATTAAAAAACTGATATTCATGAACTCTGAAAATGATAAAAACTTTAACTTAGCCGAACCAACTTATAAAACTGATAACAAAATATAACATAAAACATAACAGTTTGATTGAATAAAACATATAAAATGATACCTAAAAAATTAGGAAAATGATATCTACAAACCGCATCAATGTTTTAAAGAAAAATTAATGCAAAAATTGTTTACATCACAGTTTGATTGAATAAAATGAAATACGTTCGACTGAGTGACGAAGTTGATGCAAAAAAACAGTTTCAAAATTAACACAGCAATAAAATCACATCAAAACAACACATAACACAGTTAAAACAGAAAAAATGATACCTAAAAAATTAGAAAAATGATAAGTAAATACTGATGCAATGCTTTGAAGATACAATAATGAAAAAAAATTATATCATAGTTTGATTGATTAAATTGAAATAAGTTCGGCTTCGTTTCTTAGCTGATACATCAATATAACTTCAAAATTAACACAACAACAAAATCTCATGTAAAAAACATATAACATAGTTAAAACGGTAAAAATGATAACTACGAAAATAGCAAAATGATAACTAGAAACTGCTGCTATGTTTTTAAAGTTAAAACAGGAAAAATGATAACTAAATTAATAGAAAAATGATAACTAAAAACTGCTGCTATATTTTAAAGTTAAAAACGGGAAAAATGGTAACTACAAAAATACAAAAATGATACCTACGAACTGCTGTACTGGTAAAATGAAAAAAAAAACATTTCCGATCTAAAAAGATTGTTTCAACAATTTCGACTTCTTCAATTGTGATTTCCATCGTTTGTAAAATATTTTTATTCCATTCAATTCTGATTTCCATTGGGATTTTGTTGATCGACATTTTATTTTCTATTTTTTAGGGTTTCGAATGATTTTCTTCTCGATTTTGATTTTGTGAATTTTTGCTTTTATTTCGAATTTCGATTTTAGTATTTTCTGAAATTCGTGATTTCTTGTTTTCTGATTTTGCGATTTCATGATTTAAGATGAAATCGAGAATGACGTGAGAGAGGGAGAAGTTGAAAGTAGCGGCCGACGTGAGAGAGGGAGAAGATAAAAGTAGCGGCCAAAATTATTTTTCAATGTATTGTCCTTCTGAGTAAAATTTTAGTGGGCTGTCCTTGTGGATAAAAAGGCCTTCAGTTTTGTTCTTGTAAATATTTTCCTGTTACGAGTATTGTAAGTTCAATCGATTTAATTAAATACTGACCCTTAATTAGCTTAATTAATTTTTTAATTACTTTGGTTAAATTCTCCCTCCAGGCCCATAACTTTTGCTTCACGTTCGAAAAACACACCCTGCTTCTTTGATCTGCACGAAAGCCTCATTGACATCATCAATAATATAATTATACGATTGTATTAAAAATAATATTCCCTTAATTAAAATCATTTATAACTAATTACTCTTGCTAAGCTCAGTTAGTAGGCAGATTAAAACTTGATCGCTTTTTCCATACATGATTCTTGTTCCAGCTTTCTAGGCTTTCTTCATTTTGTTCTGAAAACATGTGATTCTGTCTCATCAAAATTTTAAATTCGAGCACCCATATAAGTTCAACCATTTAATTAATAACCCTAAATCATATAATATAATTTAATAATTACCATGGTCAAACTGTCCAAGCCCGTTCTGATTCTCCCTATGCTGCTTCCTCACGTTGCTTCCTGTTCTTGTAAGACATCAAACCCGCACTGGACTGCACCGACTTTGAGACAACTTCCTAGTCATCACATAGCTTCGTATTCGATCATCGTCGTCCATCAAGGAGCTCTCATCGAGATGAGCATTTTTTGTGTTGGAAACGAAATTGATTATTTTCGAGGAGGAATCTGGATTAACTCGGTAGTTCAAAGTAATAGGGTTGAGTTTCAGCTTATTTA
The DNA here is from genome assembly GCA_030737875.1 of Allium sativum. NCBI lineage: Eukaryota > Viridiplantae > Streptophyta > Magnoliopsida > Asparagales > Amaryllidaceae > Allium > Allium sativum. The sequence goes on along the minus strand of CM060916.1, from coordinate 1,029,556,138 downwards.
TATATAGAGAAAATTAAGAGCAGAGGGCTTAACATTTTAAATCCCGTAGTGCATGCTAACTGAAAACGACAGTGTATTCTTACGTAAGGTTTTGGGAACGATTGGGCCACGTAACCCCCATTTATGTATTTTGCAAAACCAAAACGTTTGATTGTCCCTATTCTTAAAGAATAAAATTTTATTCACACTTTTGTTCTATATGTGAACAAAACACTTTCCTTCTATTGGAGGATTCAGGTGGATCACACATGGATCTCCCTGATTTTCTCCAATAGAAACCGAGTGTTTTGTTCACACTTGCCAAAAAGTATGAACAAAATCATACTTTATTCTCAAATGTGGGACCAATCAGCTAAAATATTAGACTGCTATGTTTTCCCATGATATGCCGAAGATTTTAAATGGGATAAGAAAACACTTGCTGACATTTTTGACTAAGATACACAAAAGTATGCAACCAAGATCTGAAAACGATAGGTTTTTTTCTTTTTCTTTTTAATATACATAAGCCCAAGATTTCCCTGGCGTTTTCATTGAGATAGTCAAACAATAGGATAAGGATTTTGCAGCGATATAAGGAAAAATTTATTTTATCCTTAAGCGAGATTTTTTTTTTTACAATGTGAAGATGTGTATAGACTGCGGTAAGTTTTCGTACTAAATTAAATGAAAGCAATGTCTGTTTTAACGTAGAATTAGCATTCGATCCTATGAGCATATACAACGTCTTAATTCGGTCATTAGCTCAAGTTATAAACAAATGCCCTTTAATTTAATTAAATTTATTTAATTAATTTTTATACAAATTAGTTGCGTGTTGAGGGCCATTAAGGTCAAATACAATATGCGATTGGCACGAAATTTATTTTCGTGCAATAATTTAACATTACGGATCCAATAAAGCTGATTTCATTAAAATTCGTGACTGTTTCAGAATTTACTATTTTTAATTGGATTAAATTTAATATAAAATACCCATTTTCTGCCAAATCAACATTAAACTGATTATTTTAAAATTCGGTTACCTTCCATAATATTCAAATATCATATACAATTATATAGAAACCATTTTTATAAAATTTCAGATTAAAACGATATTTAATTTTATTAAAAATCCTTTTTATTATAATAAATAAATCGTTATAATTTATAAACGATTCCATAGCAACTATTTGAAAATTTGATTTGGACATAACTCATAATCGATAATATGAAAATTTGGTTCCTCTCTTCCATTAGAAAATTATAATCAAATAGACTCAAACGATTCTCATTTCAAAGAATTTCGACTTAAAATGGACTCTGTATATTTAACTGAAGTTCGAAATGTAATATTACGAACTATTGCGATGTTACGAGCTTGTTTATAATTATATATAAATTATACGTTCAAGCTTCATTCAATAAATAAATAAAAATTCATTTATATTCCCAAATCTACATTTAAAACCAAATTAAATTTTTAAACAAAATGATTAAAAATCTTGGTTATTACAGCAATGGCCTTGGTAAAAATATCTAGAAGATATATAATTCTCTCCCCAAAATATGCAAACAACGAATTTTATTTATAAACCCTGTTTTTATTTGGAGGCGAAATGGTGTAATGGAGGCATGGAAATGAATAATGGAGTTGTACGGGATAGGGGAGGACTAGAGGCTTATTTGTAGTTTAAGTAAAATGATCTAAGCCACTGGATATTATGTTTTTAATTTGGACAATCAAATACGAAGAAGTGTCCAGAAGCACGACGAAAATCCCCATGTTCGGTCGATTTCCTGATTGGCAAGAAAGTTATCAATCCAGGGCATGGGTTGACACACCTTCAACGTGGGTGGACCCATGGGTCGACCCTATTCTATTTTGGGTCGTCCCATGGACGTTCCCATTTACATATATATACATATACATATTTGCCTTGTTTTAATTTTAAATTCAAATTTCAAACTTTGATTTGCTATAACTTCTTCGTTTCAACTCCGGTTTTACATAAACCAAATGTCCATCAGAACCAGAAAACAGTAACGGACTCAATGGAACAATACCCATTTCCCAGTTCCAAGAATTTTTCAATTTATTCTTTAATTAATAATTTCATTAATTAATTCCCTTTGCTGAAATTTTAGGTTGTTACATTTTTAATTTTAGAAAAGACCAACAAAACCGAAAACCATGGTCTTTCAAGGATAAAGGACTAGTCAATGACGGTGTCGGCAGGAGAATCCAATGCCCAAGCCGCACTTGAATTTTTTGCCCGTTCCTATATAAATTTCATCCTTTTTTTTAATATCGGACATAGGAGCATAAAGATTAACATATAAAATATTTGTTGCACTCAAAAGACAAATAAAATAGACTACACTATTCCATAACCAGGCTAAAATCTCTCTAATCATTACCAAATGCATGTACAAAATGGTTTTTGACTTATATTGTAAAAATTGCACAAACATGGTTAGAGCGGCTTAGACAATTAAGCGTTAAGCTTTGCTAGAATTTATAATAAATGCGAAAGTTGGGGTCGTTGATAAAGAAAACTCTAGGAATTGCAATAGCAAAAACATGACCTACGTATATATACTTTAATTAAAAACTAACTATTACACATTGTCAAAAGGCATTTATATTATTAATGTATACGGATCATAAATATGATAAGACTATAAATTGGTATTTTGGGTTTCCAATAGCAAAATAAATAATATTAGTACATTAGCAAACATAAGATCAAGTGAACAACTAAATAAATCTAATAAAATATTTCATTAACTAAAAAAGAACTAAAAAAAATACTTTAACTCGCGTGAGAAGATGGAGCAACAGCAGCCAGTAAGAAAATAGTTGAAGTGATGATATTTCAAAATGAAGATTTGTAAGCTCGGGTAGCAAATGGGGGTGGTTAGGGAAACAAATTGAGTTGGATGAAAGAACATAAATCACACACTAGAGACACGACGAAGGAATTAGGGTTGGAGACGAAGGAAGATGACAACCTTAAATTTTATTGCATGGGATTAAAGAGGCAAGCTGGAAAACATGAAAATTTCCAATGCCTAGGACTTTTTTTGCCCTAATCCTAAGAGTTGCCTAAGCCCATGGGCTTGGTGGGCTTCCCCCGGGTCGGCTTTGGTCAACGAAGGAAAAGCATTAACGTTTCTAGTTTTTGAAATATAAAGGGATCGAAAAGTGCAATAGTTTTGCAGAAAGTCGAAATACCAAAAAAAATTATCAAACTGATAAACCTTCCTTTATAACGAAATAAGAACAAGCAAAAAATGTTAGGCGATAAAAAATTAAAACAAAAACCAGTGATTTTTCAAATCTGATTTATCAAAGAAAAAAAAAACTAACACAATAGTTAAAGCTTGTGACAAAAAACAAACCATAGATAAAGCACCTGATTATTGCACTACAACTCGCAACTCTAGTGAGATCGATCACCGCATTGGAAACACAAAACCTTAAGCCTATTAATTACTATCGTTCCACAAATTTCGACTTGGACGACAAGGAGCAGAAGAAGATATGACATTATAAGTAGAACTAAAGACAACAAAGATGAAGGGAACGAAACTATTTTCGATTTCTAGAATCACTAGATTATGAGGAGGAGCCTTCAGAAGGAAGAGACGAAAAATCTTAGCAAAGGCGAGACACCATTTATTTAACTTAAAAAATTTAGATAGTAGAAAGCATAAGTTGTTACAAAGTCTGATTTGTGCATCTAATCTATAATGACCCGGATTTTTGGTTGATTTATTTTAAACATTTAATATCGTTTTAAATATTGAGTTGATAATATAAATGAATTTTTATATTTAGTTATCTATTTAATAATCGATTTCGATTTAATATCGAATATATTAAATTATTATAAAACAAAATATACTTCAAATCAAAATTTAAAACTAAGTCAAAATGATTCAGATGATTAATAGAAATTCTATTTGAATAAGAATGACGATAATAATAATTTATTATCAAAGAATAAAATATTTTGAATTTACTTTATATCGATTAAAATTTTATATCTTTTCCAGACGATTGAATGAGGCTCCTGAACCTATTACAGAGTGTTCAGAATGGTGGTTAAACCCTAGATACGTAAGTTGTGTTTCGATTGAAGTCGAGGACCTCGAACTATATTATTATAAAATTTAGCAGGTAAGCTTGAAATCAAATCGGTATCTAATTAAAAAGAATAAAAGATTTTTAAATCAAATCAGAGTTTATTTCATGTACAAATTGTTTTTCGTACCTCCTAAGCAAACCAACAGAAGTACATGTCATACTCTAAACATTTAATTGCACAAGCCTATCTTCCTCCTTGAGCTAGAATAAAATTGTTGGCCAGCTTTTTGACCAAGCCACCAAAGTCTACAAACACGAAGAAAATGTGGAACTTCACTCCTCTGGCCGTCGAAGACCCGATCGGATCACCCAACATCACCACAATCGCGATCGCCCCATGTCTCGCGATCCGATCCGTCCAACACTAGCTCGACCCGATCGAATTCCAGAAGCCAAAAAATAAAGACCACGACCTGTTCAACCACGATCCGAAATGTATGGATCCCGCGACACCTGTCCACAACGGCTAATTTGACAATTTCTTCATCAAGATACGAACCAGTACGAGATCCTCAGGATGTGTACCACGTATGACCGCGATCTGTCTGAAGAAATCAGCTATAAATAGCCCAGAACTTGACATTTTTAAGGATCTTTTGGCAATTGAGAGATCTGACTCCACCATTATCGTATCTCCATTGTTTTTACTTAGAGTTATCCTGAAATTATTGAGAGAATCATAATTTTAAGAGGGATATTAAGTGAAACTATTGATTGTACTTGCATTCAGCATATAATCAACTACATATAAAGTGGACGTAGGCTCGTTAACGCCGAACCACTATAAATTTCGTGTGTTTTTCTGCTTTTTATTTATATTATAGTTATAATTCTTCGTAGATCAGAACAACTCGGGTGTTAGACCCAATTTTGAATCTAACATTTTGGTGTTTTCACTGAGAGCGGAATTTTTAGTACACTGGATTGTTGTTCCGTTGTTTGGATACTCAAGTCCGAAGAAAACAGTCCAAAACTCCACTGTCTCGGTTTTTGAAGATTCCAGCGAAATTCAGATATCATGGCTGGAAAGAAGTCTAAGGAAGTACGAGCTTCGCAAGAGAACGAAGCTGAAAATGAAGCAACTGAAGAAAGTGTGCACGAGCAGCCTGAGGAGGAGGTCACGGATCGCCGAGAGGAGGGGGCGAACCGATCCGTTGAGGGGATCGCGACCCAACCAGCTGAAGGAGTGGCCACACACTCCCATGACCTCATCTCGAACTGTCCCCATAACACTTCCGCGATCCGATCCCAGGGGGGCGCTCCGAGCCATCGAGGTAAGGATCCCGCGATCCAAAAAGACAAGCAGACTACGACCCGACCCAGAAAGGAGTTTATGGCTCGATCCTTCCGTGTTGGCACATCTGCTCGACCTGGTACAAGCTCTTTACGTATAAGAGAGAATGATGGCGACCAATTTGACCCTTCTTCCTCGGCTACTGAAGGGGATCTCTCTCGCATTATTGACATGTGGGAGAGATTATTTGACGAGTTAGCTGCTCAGCGGCAAGAGAGTTCAGTATTGCGACAGAATCTGACTGCTATGGACATGCGAATTGACAACCTCATAAGGCAGAGGGTTTCCTCACCAACCCGTCTTCCTTCCCCGGAACACACATCCTCGTCTGAGGAGCCCCGGAGAAACCGACGTTGGCCTCCGCTAGAAAGAGCTGAGAATATAGAGCAACTTCGATCTCGGGAAGAAAAAGTGCTTAACCAGGAAACTAACAATCGTAACTTGAATGAAACTGCTTTACCGCTGAGGAATGGAAACGTGGTTGACCCTGCTCCGAATTGACTTAATCCCCCTGCTCGTCGCCTAGTTGACCTCAGCAATAGGGGGCAAGGAAGCTCCGCCTGAATCCCATACTTTGTAGCTGCATGTCAAAGAAATGCTGAAGAAGCCCATCGGGCAAGAAGTGCTGATCCTGAGTCCACCCTGACCCGGGAAGATGTTAAAGCAATGATCAAAGAAAACATAATAGCTAGCCGAGGGTATAAGGATGAAGATTGGGGCATAGATCGCAGTCATACGCCTTTTACCGATGATATATTGGAGGTCACATTCCCGAGACGTTTTAATATGCCGACAATGAATCGCTATGCAGGCAAATCTGACCCAATCCAGCATCTGATGCGATATTCCTGGTCCATGAATGCCGCCGCAGCTATAGACGAGACAAAGTGTAAGGCATTCCCTATATTTCTGGAAGATACGACATTAGTGTGGTTTACCCGCTTGCCAGCCCGGTCGATATCCAGTTTCAGGGAATTGAGTGAGAAGTTCGTGAACCAATTCTGCCTTCACGCTCAGAGATCTAAAAATGTGACTGAGCTGTCTCTTATTAAGCAGCGACCGGACGAAAGCTTAAGGTCGTACTTGGATCGTTTTAATTTAGCAGTCACAGAAGTTAAAGATCCACATGAGCAAACTGTGTTGATGGCCTTAATTGACGATGTCGATAAGGATACCGAGTTTGGAAGATATCTGGCCAGCAAACCACCTCCGACCAGAGAAATATTTTATGAAAAAGCTAATGTCCGTTTACGACAAGAAGAGATATATGCTAATCGAAAAAGGAAGGCTACTGATAAGGAAGATATCCAGAGCAATGTGGCCATCAAGCAGACAGGAGATAGCTCAGGAAAGGTTGAATTCAATGTTGGGAATAAAAATCAAGGAAATGGTCGCCAACTAGGAAACAATAATAGCAATAATCGGAAGAGAAACCGAGGAAATGATTCTCAGAGAAGACCTCGACCCAGGCCATTTGAGAGTTTCACACCGTTAAATGACACATTGGAAAATATCTTCCTGGATACCTATAATTTCCTTCCATATAAAAGGCATCCCCCGAGAGAGTCGACAAACAAAGAGCGCGAAACCGAAAAGTTCTGTCTATTTCACCAAATCCATGGTCATTCCACAAATGAATGCCGTCATCTGAGAGACTTGGTCGAGAGGCTACTCCGAGAAGGAAAACTCGACGAATACAGGGTCACACCCAGAGACAGGGGGCAAACCGCATCTGCCCCAAACCAAAATCAAAACCAGAATCAGAATCAGAGCCAGCCTACTCCCCGGCTGACTGCTCAGCAAAAAGGGAAGAACATCATCATTAACACCATAGTAGGAGGGCTCCATCTGGCCGGGCATAGCTTTAGGGCAATAGACCAGTATGTCAATGCAGCTAACAACCCCTTATGGCAGGAGAAGGCATTAACCCTGAGGACATTGCTCCAGTCAAACAACAGAAGACAATGACCGATGACATCATCTTTCTCGACAGAGATAGCATTGGCGTTCACTCCCCAACCGAAGATCCACTAGTAATCACAGCCGCAATCGGTCCAGCCATAGTCCATAAAGTTCTGGTAGTTAACGGAAGCTCGGTCAACATTTTTTTCAAGAAAACGTTTGACCAAATGAAACTTGAGCCGAAGGATTTAAAACCATGCAAAGGATGGATACGTGGATTCAATGGAGCCTCAACTGCTCCAATGGGATATGTAGAGTTGTCGGTAACCCTTGGGGAAGGGGAGCGCCAGAGAGTAAGAATCCTTCCTTTTGTGGTTCTGCATGTCGAATCCCCATACAACGCATTTCTAGGCCGACCGGCCCTAGCCAAGTATAGAGCTTGTATAGCCCCCTGGTGTTTATTAATGAAGTTCCCGACTGAAGCTGGTATAGGTATAATAAGTGGAGATCAAGTCGTGGCCCGAGCATGCTACATTGCAGAGTTGAAGATGCTCCGCAAAGGAAAAGATGTAGAGACCCAAGGCGCTTCCTCCTCGGCAAGGGAGGAAACGTTATAGCAACTAAAGAAAATAACTATGGGAGAGTCGCCCAGAGAACTGCCCGAGGACATAGATCCCAGAGAGGACGAAGAGCCTGGGGGCAGAATAGCGACTCCCAATGAAACAACTGTGGATGTTCCAATCGATGATGGAGACCCAGAGAAGGTCCTGAAGATTGGATCCTAGTTAGACCCTATTCGAGCCGGAGAGCTAACGGATTTCTTGAAAGCCAATTTAGATGTATTCGCTTGGACCCACTCGGATATGTGTGGGATATCTCCTTCGATCATGAGTCATTCGCTAAGCATCAACCCGAAGCATCCTCTTGTCAAACAGAAAAGGCGAATTCTTGGCCCAGAGAGGTCGGCTGCTTTGAAAGAGGAAGTTGCGAAATTGAGAAGTAATGGGTTCATTAGAGACTCAACATATCCATATTGGATTTCCAACCCAGTCTTGGTAAAAAAGGCCAATGGAAAGTGGCGCACCTGTATTGATTTCTCGGACCTGAATAAAGCTTGCCCAAAGGACAGTTTTCCGTTGCCAAGAATTGACCAGCTGGTGGATTCGACAGCTGGCCACGAACTCCTCTCTTTCATGGATGCTTATTCGGGGTACAATCAGATCCCTATGCACGTCCCCGATCAAGAACACACAAGCTTCATTACAGATTTAGGATTGTATTGATATGTAGTGATGCCTTTTGGCTTGAAGAACGCCGGTGCTACATATCAGCGATTGGTCAATAGGATGTTTTATAACCAAATTGGGAAGACGATGGAGGTGTATGTCGATGACATGTTAGTGAAGTCCAAACAATCATCCGACCATACTGCCGATTTAGCAGAAATGTTTGAAATTCTCCGGAAGTATGGAATGAAATTGAACCCTTTGAAATATTCATTTGGGGTAGCATCGGGAAATTTTTTTAGGATTTATCGTCAATTCGCGTGGGATCGAGATTAATCCATATCAGATCGCAGCAATCCAAAATATTCAGAAACCTAGACAGATTAAAGATGTGCAAAGCCTCGCAGGGAAAGTAGCGGCATTGAGTAGATTTATCTCTAAAGCTGCAGATAAATGTATCCCGTTCTTCGAATTAATAAAGCGAGGAAAGCGCAACTTCGAATGGATCCCTGATTGTGTTGAAGCATTCCAGAATCTCTTGAATCATTTAGAAAAACCCCCGATTTTGTCTAATCCCGTAGATCATGAAGAACTATTCGTATATTTAGCGGTGTCATCTAATGCGATCAGTTCGGCTTTGGTTAGAGAAGAGGATAAGGTGCAAAGACCAGTATATTATGTAAGTAAGAAGTTGGCGGCAACTGAACGAAATTATCCAAGGATAGAAAAGCTTGCGTACAGTTTGTTGATTGCATCAAGGAAGCTTCGCCACTATTTTCAAGCTCACCCGATTACTATATACTCTGATCACCCGTTAAAACAAGTTCTTCAAAGGCCAGAGGCTTCGGGAAGATTACTTAAGTGGAACATTGAACTAAGTCAGTTAGATTTGAATTTTCAACCCCGGCGATCAATAAGGGGGCAAGTGCTGGCAAACTTCATAGGAGAGCTTACCATCCCAAAAGATGACACAATAAGCGAAGAAGTCGTTCCGCCAAGGCTACTCCTCGATCCCAGTGCCTAGAAGTTGTTCACTGACGAAGCAAAGAACGATAGACGATCTGGTGCTGGAGTGTTGCTCGAAACTCCAGAAAAACGGCCGATATACTATGCTCTCAGATTGGAGTTCCGCGCCACTAACAACGACTCAGAATACGAAGCCCTAATTGCTGGTTTGAAACTAGCAAAGGAGTTGAAGATTCCGAAGTTAGACATCTTTTGCGACTCCAAAATAGTTGTGAACCAGGTCATAGGAAAATTCCAGGCCAAAAGTCCTAGGCTGATATCATATTTAGAAAAAGTGAAAAAGTTGCTGAATGGTTTTGACCATCACACCATATCCCACATTCCTCGAGCAGAGAACCAAAAAGCAGATAAATTGGTGAAAATGGCTAGTTATGACAGTCCGGAAAATACAGAACTGGTCCCGATGGAAGTCTTACAGTCGCCTAGTATAGATCAGATGGAAGTTGATCTGGTACTAGATGTTGAACCTGAAAGGGAGTCGTGGATGACTCCTTTGAAGAATTTCCTAATGTATGGAATGCTCCCTACGAAGAAAAGTGAGAGGCATGCAATAATTCGGAAAGCCTCTTGGTATGTGTTGCAAGAGGGAGTCCTGTATAGACAAGGATTTTCAATGCCCCTCCTCCGGTGTATTGCCCACAGCGCGTATTGCAGGAAGTACATGAAGGCGAATGTGGAGATCACACGGGAGGCCAAACATTGGCAAAGAAAATAATATGATATGGTTATTTCTAGCCAACCGTAAATAAGGATGCAGCCAAATACGCGCGACGTTGTGACGCCTGCCAGAGATTTTCTAAGATCCATAGGGCCCCATCAAGCCAGCTGAAGATGGTAACGAGTCCGTATCCCTTCGCTACGTGGGGAATTGATATCATTGGAAGTCTCCCCATAGCAATGGGCGGAGCAAAGTTCGCTATCGTAGCCGTGGATTATTTTACCAAATGGGTAGAAGCAGAGCCATTAACCACAATAACAACCAAGCGAGTAATCAGCTTCGTTGTTAGAAATATTATATGCCGATTTGGAATCCCAAGAATCGTCATAACGGATAATGGAACTCAGTTTGACAGTACCGAGTTCAGAGATTTTTGCCGGAAATACCATATCGAGAAAAGGTACACCTCCGTGGCATATCCGCAAGTGAACGGCCAAGTGGAGGCGGCAAATAAAGCGATTAAATATATCCTGAAGAAGAGATTGAAGCGGGCCAAGGCCATGTGGGTCGATGAATTGCCTTTGGCACTATGTGCTTATAGAACGACCTATAAATCAGCAACGGGCCATACACCATTTTCCCTCGCCTTTGGAGCTGAAGCGGTCATCCCGGTCGAATTAGAAGTACCTTCTCACCGAGTTACCTATTATGACCCGATGACCAACAATGAGTTGCTCCTTGAATCCTTGGACATGATCGAAGAGAAGAGGGACGAAGCCGATTTACGTGCCTTAAGACATAAGCAGCAGATAGCTCAATATTACAATAAGAAAGTCCGAGCACGAACCTGTTATCCACTAAAAACGATCAATGGATTATGGACAGTTTAATACGGGTCGGTCTCGTAGCACATGAGAAGTGGTCGATTCTGCAATGATAAAGAAGTGGTCGGTTCAGTGACCCTCAAAAAGCGATCGGTTCTGCAATGCCTCGAGACTGGGTCAGTCCTGAAGATCTCAAAAAGTGGTCGGTTCTTTTTATCACCTTCATTGAGTTCACTAATCATGAGATTCTGATCGCTCCATCCTAAATCTAAGCCATCTGGTCACTCCAAAGATAGAGGACGTCTGGTCGTTTTCCTCTAAACACAAGGCTCCTAGTCGCTTCAAATGTCAAAGACCACTGGTCGTTCCAAAGACGAGAAATTCCTGGTCACTCCGAAGGCCAATAATTCCTGGTCAATGATTCCTGATCGTCCCAAATACCGAAGAGAACTGGTCGCTCTCTTTTTGTACTAGCTGGTCGCTCCAAATGCTCAAAGCCGCTGGTCGCTCCAAAAAAGCCAAAAGAAGTTAGTCGGTCCGAAGCTGGTCACTCCAAAAGCCAAAGAAGGCTGATCGCTCCAGATATACGAAACATCTGGTCGCTCGCTAGCCTCTCGTTCGCTCCAACCAGCCTCAAAGCTTTTGGTCGGTCCGCTCTCCAGCAGAATTCCCTGGTCAGCCCGCCTGTCCCGAATAAAGCATCATATCGTTCTCTTCTCATCTGGTCGGTCCGCATTTTCAAAAGGCAGCAACGTCCTATTCCTTCAGCTTCCTGGTCGGCCCGCTCTGCTTCCAAGCTTCATGGTCGCTCGCTAACCTCCTGGTCGTCCTTTCTTCTGGCGGAAGCTCCTGGTCGGCCAAAGCACTAGAAACGACCTGTGATGGCGTGACAGCTGGAAACAACTGGTGACAACTGGCAGTGGCATTTCCGTAAATACCGAAAATACCGACCAGAACCCTGAATTGAAGATTTCAGCCACTACATCATCTATAAATAGCACCCTACCTCCACCATTTGAGGGGGACTTTTTCTGGAACTACGAGGAGGTGCTGTCTAATTGCTTTCGGGATTTCTCCAAGCATTCCTACATCTCTTCTCTATCATCGATCATAAGACTATGGAACATTGGAGCATGTGGAGCATAGCTTTCATGGAGGAACAAGCATAAGCATTTCACACACTTCTTCATTTCTTCTTGATCATTCACCCAAAGATCTAAGGAGCTTTCATCCATTCTTTCAATCAGTTGTATGGACAAATGCATGTCAAAGGAGCTTGTATGAATGTATAATGGAGCAAATGTTGTAATCTTTTGGTGATTAATGAAATCCAATCTTCAAAGTGGACGTAGACTTGATTAAGAGTCGAACCACTATAAAATTCTTGTCTTCTTTCCTTATTTTGGTATTTTGATGCTTTTGAATGTTAGATATGGCCTCACATAACTCTAAAGGTTTTCTAACGCCCCGCCTCTGAAAAGGTGACGTGCTTTCTAAGCATCTCGCCTTTGATTAGGTAACGTGTTTAGAAATACCATTTTGGTTGTTATACCAATTTTCGGTATCAACAATTAGGCGCCCACCGTGGGGCCAGATCTACTTTCTGGCATCAAATATACTACGAAGATCTTGAGATCTTGAAGCTAAGCCTTAAAATAGCTCGCTCCAGCTTGCGGTTTGGACCTTCTGACGAACTCTCCTCAAAGTTCAAGTTGCTTTCTGAAATAATGCCGCCAAAAGTGAGCAAGGAAGCGAGATCTAGGACATCTAATGAAAGAAATCGGGAGGAAACCCCCATGATCAACCAATTTGAATTAGGCGAAACATCAAATGGAGGCATGAATGTTACAAGGGGCGAGCTTGATCAAGCTGTCACTGGATTGACGCAACAGCTAGAGATAGCTAACAAAGCCATGTTGACAAAACTTGATTCGCTCTTTGCTCTTCAGGCCGCTACGGCAAAGGTGGCCTCTAAGCCCATTCGTACAGAGGATGCTGGTTCTTCTTCCTCTAGTCCAAATCGAGAAAAATCTTTTCAAGAAATCTCTAATCCTAGTAAAGGAAAGCCCGATAATCCAAAGCAAGCCGCTCGGAACCATAATGGAGAAGCTACTTCTTGTCGAGTTGCCGATGCTGCCAAAGGGGCACTTTCCAATCGAGAAAGGCCAGGGCCCCTAAGTCGCAACCGTGAAGGTTTGCAAAGGCAAGCCTCCGGCCAAGACACAGGCGTCCGCCCCGCAGAAAGCCTCGACGAGAAGGATCGCCTTCTGAAGATGGTCCGACAGATCATGAAGGAGGACAAGCACCGAAACGACAATGAAGCAGAATGGGAATTCGCGCCATCTAAAACCCCCCTTACCGAAAGAATTAAGAAAACGACCTTCCCGCGAAAGTTCAAACCGCCCACCATCCAAGCTTATAATGGGACAGGTGACCCTAATGTGTTCTTGTTCCGATACGATCAACACATGGATGGGGCACAAGCAACTGACGAGCTTAAGTGCTTGTACTTCCCGGTGTATTTGGAGGGGGTTGCGTCATTATGGTTCGCAAAGTTGCCTCCCAAATCTATTGATAACTTTGCCACATTGGCAAGATGCTTCCGAGACCAGTTCCGCCTCCAAACAACAAAGGTCAGAGATATCATGTCCCTCAATGAACTAGAACAAGCCCCTGGTGAAACGATAAGGTCTTTCTTGAATCGTTTTAATGCTGCTGCTGCAGAAGTAGGGACCCACGAGCCAAGGCTAATTCTAATGTCCTTAAAGGGGGGCATTGATAAGCTGTCTGAGTTCGGAAGGTGGCTAAAAAGAAAGAAACCTGAGACGCTAGAGAAATTTTATGACAAAGCCGAGGAATACATGTGTCTTGAAGATGATCCTATCTATTCCGTTGGCAATATCAAAGCTAAGGTGGTCCCGGAAAGGAAGGAAGCTCCCAAAAAGAATAGTTAAGAAAATTTTGGGGAAGGTCAAAAGAGAGGAAGCAGTAATGATGCTAGAAATGATAAGGATTCCAAGAAACGGCGTTTCTTCAAGGCAACAGATTTTACTCCGTTGAATGATACAATCGAGCACATACATATGGCAACGAAGGATGCAGAGGGCTATCCGAGCCCAAAGCCAGTAAAGGTGTCCGAAGAAGCTGCGAACTCTGGAAGGTTTTGTCGATTTCATAATTGACCAGGCCATGACACGAATGAGTGTCGACACTTGAGGAATCTGGTTGAAGAATTAATAAGGAAGAATCGCCTCCAAGAGTACGTAAAGCGGTCAACAGATGCCGAGCCTACTCAGGGACAGCAAACTCGTCCGACTCAAGATGGAAGAACACCTGCAAGTGACTCCCGACCAATAATCAATACGATTAGTGGTGGTCCTCATCCTGCAGGGGATACTTGGGAGGATATGATCAGGTATACTAATGAACCAGGAAGCGTTCTAAAAGGAGACGGTTTTGAGGTTTGCAATAATTCTCTTCACCGAAAAATGCCTAAAACATCCTGCGAAGATGTTATCTTCCGGGATCGGGATTCCGACGGAATGTTGGTTCCAACTGTTGACCCAATGGTGATCACTAATGGCTTGGGTCCAGCAATAGTAAAGAAGGTGTTGATTGATAACGGAGCATCCGTGAACATTCTGTTTTACAGTACTTTCTCTAAAATGGGTCTATCCATGGATAATGTGCGAGCTAGCAAAGACAAAATACACGGGTTTACTGGCGTACCAACTCAGCCAATAGGTGTGATTGATCTCCTTGTAGAGCTAGGAGAGGGAGAGAGGCAAGTCTCCATGATACAACCTTTCGTTATAATTGACTCACCTTCAGGGTATAATGCATTCTTGGGAAGGCCAGCACTTGCCGACTTCAGGATAGCTCTTGCTCCTTGGTGTTTGATGATGAAGTTCCCGACCGCAAATGGGGTGGGAGTTATCAAAGGGGATCCTCAGGAATCGAGAGAATGCTATATGGCAGAACTGATTGAAGCTCGGAAATATGAAATTCATAAGGATGCGGAGACTCCTCTCTGCATCCATGAAGATCCTTTATAGCAATTAATGACCTCCCCCTGCGCTGGAGCATATAACGACATGCAGGAAGATATGGACCCACGAAAAATCAGTGCAGGGGATGAAAAGGTAGCACCAGCTGAAGCTACCATTTCCATAGAAATCCATGATAGTGATACAGATAAGCTAATAAAGATAGGCTCCCAATTGGACCCTATGCTGCAAAAGGAATTGATTAGTTTTTTGAAAGCAAATTTGGACGTCTTCGCTTGGAGTCACTCAGATATGTGCGGGATACCTCCAGACGTAATAGTGCATAAGCTGAATATTGACCCCAACGTGCGCCCGGTGAAGCAGAAAAGACGGATGCAGGGCCCAGAAAGGTCTGAAGCTTTGAAAGATGAAGTGGAAAGGCTATTGAAGAATAATTTCATTCAAGAATCCACCTATCCTAATTGGGTGTCCAATCCGGTCCTTGTGAAAAAATCAAATGGCAAATGGCAAAAGGCTTGCCCAAAAGATAGTTTCCCCCTACCTCGAATTGATCAACTTGTTGATGCAACAGCGGGGCATGAACTATTGTCTTTCATGGATGCATATTCTGGATACAATCAGATTATGATGCACGAGCCAGACCAGGATAGTACCAGTTTCATAACTGATCGTGGTTTATATTGTTATAAGGTAATGCCGTTTGGTTTGAAAAATGCAGGTGCCACCTACCAACGCTTGGTAAACGCGATGTTCAAAACTCAAATTGGAAAGACTATGGAGGTTTATGTTGACGACATGCTGGTAAAATCCAAAGAGGCAAAGAATCGTATAGAGGATCTTGATGAAATGTTCCAAATCCTGAGGAGATACGGCATGAAGCTCAATCCACTTAAGTGCTCGTTCGGCGTAGCATCAGGAAAATTTCTTGGTTTCATGGTAAATGCTCGAGGCATTGAAGCAAACCCAGCGCAAGTGATTGCTTTACGAGAAATGCAAGCTCCACGGACTAAGAAAGAACTCCAATGCTTAAATGGCAAGGTAGCAGCATTAAGCCGCTTCATCTCAAGGACAACGGACAGGTGCATTCCCCTATTTGATGCATTAAAAAAGGAAAAGAAAAGCTTCCAGTGGACTCTTGAATGCCAGCAAGCATTTGAAGATCTCATCAAGCACATGGAATCGCCTCCGTTGCTATCGAAGCCTAGGGATGGAGAAAGCTTGCTCTTATACCTTGCAGTGTCATCCCATGCGTTGAGCGCAGCACTCGTTAGGGAGGAAGACAAAGTGCAGTGGCCAGTATACTACATTAGCAAAAGGTTTACCGGGGCAGTGATGAATTATCCAAGGATAGAAAAGCTTGCATATGCCTTGCTCATCGCATGACAAAAGCTCAGACCCTATTTCCAATCCCACTCTATTAAAGTCCTTACCGACCAACCCTTGAAACAGGTATTGTTCCGTCCAGAAACTTCGGGGAGACTCTTGAAATGGAATATTGAACTCAGCCAATATGATATCACTTACTACCCCAGAAAAGCAATAAATGGGCAAGCTTTGGTCGACTTTATCGCTAAGTTCACTGACAGGGGGGAGGAAATGGAGGAAACTAACGAATTGGCCGTTAGGTGGAAACTTTATGTTGATGGCGCTAAGAATGAATATTGTGCTGGGGCAGGGATAGTATTCGAAACCCCAGAAGGACGACATGTATGCTGTGCTCTGCGATTCGAATTCCCCATCACCAACAACGAGGCCGAATATGAAGCGTTACTTGGAGGATTGCGGGTTGCAAAAGAATTAAGCTTGAAAAGTCTACTAATATTTAGCGATTCACAGCTAATGGTTTCTCAAATCAAAGGTGAATTCCAGACTAAGGTGGGAAGGCTTCTGACATATCTGCTTAAAGCCAAAGAACTTCTCGACAACTTGGAATATTATTCTATCTCTCATATTCCTCGCAGAGAAAATTGGAAGGCAGATTCCTTATCAAAGCTAGCTAGCACCGGAGATCCTCAAATCTTCGATCTAGTTCTTGTGGAAGTATTATCTAGTTCCAGCATTGAGGAATCCGATATAGACTGGGTTATGGAAGCAACCAACGAGCCCCACTCGTGGATGACCCCTATAAAAAACTATATACTTCACGGAACACTTCCTGAGAAACCAAAGGATCGCAGAAAACTGCTCCGAAAGTCTCGCCTATATCTTGTCCAAGATGGTCATTTATACAGGAGAGGATATTCAACGCCATTACTACGGTGTGTAACAAAGGAGGAATCTAAAGCGATTTTGGCGGAGCTACATGAAGGAGATTGTGGAGGTCATGTTGGTGGACAGACTCTTGCCAAAAAGGTCCTTCGATATGGTTATTTTTGGCCCGATGTGAACTTCGACTCAATGACATTCACTAAGAAATGCGACCGGTGCCAGAAATTTGCAAAAATTCCAAGAGCTCCGTCAACTGAGTTGACACAGATGTTGAGTCCTTGGCCATTCGCTGTTTGGGGCATAGACTTGATTGGAGCACTACCTACCGCAAAATCGAGCTTCAAATATGCTATAGTGGCCGTGGATTACTTTACCAAATGGGCTGAAGCTGAACCATTGGCAACTATCACATCGAAGAAGGTAATCAACTTTGTGTTGAAAAATATCATTTGCAGGTTTGGGGTTCCACAGAAAATTATCACCGACAATGGCACGCAATTTGAAAGTGATGAATTCAAGGATTTCTGCAACAAATATCATATTCAGAAAAGCTTTGCAGCAGTTGCCCACCCGCAGGCCAACGGGCAAGTTGAGGCAGTCAACAAAATCCTGAAGTCCACCATTAAAAAGCGTCTCAAGAAAGCTAAGGGCAACTGGATTGAAGAATTGCCACTGGCACTATGGGCTTATCGTACAACCCATAAAACTGCAACAGGGCATACTCCATTCTCTTTGGCATATGGCTCGGAAGCAATGATACCTGTGGAATTGGAAGTTCCTACTCACCGCAGAATACACTTTAGCCAAGAAGAGAATGAAAAGCTGCAACTTGAAGCTCTCGATCTACTTGAGGAAAGAAGAACCGAAGCAGAGCTTAGAATGGTCTCCCATCAAAGAAGAATAGCCCGACACTTCAACCAGAAGGTCAGGCATAGAACATTCGAAGAAGGAGACATAGTGTTAAAAAAGATCATGACCGCAACAGGAGTCTTTGGCCCCAATTGGGAAGGGCCGTTTATTGTCAATCAAAAGCTTCTTGACGGTACCTTTAAACTCAAAACTACAGATGGAGTAGAACTCCCAAGGGCCTGGAACAGTGATCACCTTCGTCGTTATTTCAAATGATTTTCTAACTCATATTCTTTTGTATTTATCTATGAATATAGTAAATACTTTGTATGAAATTACATGAGTATAAATCCAGCAGCACTTCTGATTCTATCTAAGATTTATATTCGCATGTCTTTGATCATATATCCAAAAGATGCACAGCCATGGTTACAGGACACGATACCTCCGTCATCCTGTTTTCCGACATAAAACTCGCCATAGCTTTACTGAAGAAATATGGTCCAAAAGCAGGCGCAAATTTAACCCAAACCCTCTCCGAGGATTCTCAGTCGAATAATAAACTGAGTCTTCTCCAGGGGTGCTCGGTCAAATAACCCAAAGTCAGACAAAATCTGATTGCGTTATAACCGAGTTTCTTAACCCAAACCCTCTCCGAGGATTCTCAGTCGAATAATAAACTGAGTCTTCTCCAGGGGTGCTCGGTCAAATAACCCAAAGTCAGACAAAATCTGATCGCGTTATAACCGAGTTTCTTAACCCAAACCCTCTCCAAGGATTCTCGGTCGAATAATAAACCGAGTCTTCTCCAGGGGTGCTCGTCCAAATAACCCAAAGTCAGACAAAATCTGATCGCGTTATGACCGAGTTTTAAACCTAAAACCTCTCCGGGGGTGCTCGGCCAAATAACCCTAAATCAGACAAAATCTGATCGCGTTATGACCGAGTTTTAAACCTAAAACCTCTCCAGGGGTGCTCAGTCAATAACTTAAAGTCAGTTAAATCTGACCACGTTATTACCAAACTGAGTTTTAAACCTAAAACCTCTCCGGGGGTGCTCAGTCAATAACTTAAAGTCAGTTAAATCTGACCAGATTATTACCAAACTGAGTCTTTAACTTAAAACATCTTCAAGAAGAACTTCCTCATCTCTTGGATGTCTAATACATTCAGATACAAAGGATAAGAGATTATGGATAACACATGCGAAGGTCGTATGAAGAATGAAAAAGCTCCAAATGTCACAATGCAATGACAGACGCTTTCTAAATTATGATCACAACTTAAAAACATCCAAATCTCAAATCTATTTTCAATGTATTAAAGTTGAAATATCCCATTGGTACGGGGGCATATAGCAAAAGTGACTACTTGATTCTTTACATGCCAAAGGATCACTGCAATTATACATAGTTAAAAAATCCATAAACAAGCCATGTGTGTAAAGTGAGATGTGCAAGTGTGGTATGCAAACCAGGACAAGCGGAAGAAAGTAACGACAAGGTTACAAATGCTGAAACACAGAGCATCACCACGTCACATTCAAACACAGAAAGTCAACCTACATCACAGTCATAGAGATCATAGTGTACCAACACAAGATAAACATAGAAGTTAAATGAGAGGACCGGGACTCGCTTAATACAACCGGTCTAGACATAAAATCCACCAAGCCAAAAGTCATCAAGAGAGAACAAGCTATGCCTTTGGGTTCTTCCTGGGCCGTCCTACCTTCCTTTTCATCGGGGCAGACCCAGATGTGGAAGCTTCACCAACCGATCCCCTTTTGTAAGGTCCCACCAATTCAATGTCCCCCATTGGAAGGGCAGCAACAAGAGCATCTCGCTTCCTCAAAGCACGGATCAGCTTGACCTTATCAGCCTCCAGAGCAACAATACGATCAAGACTCTCTCGGTGAAGTCTTTGAAGATCTTCAGCCAAACCATGCCAGCCATGAATTTTCCTCGCAGTATAGTCTCTGAGCAAATCCATTTGCTTCTCAAACTGGCACAAGGCGTCGTCCATGCGCTCCATCAGCCTGGTTTTTGCCACCATGACATCACAAGATGTCATCTGCCGATCACTATGAGATATCTCATAGTCGGAAGAAGCCCCATATAAATCCCAATCAGGGAGCCGTTTAGCCAGCTTGGAATTGCAAGCCCTCAGTGCATAAGGAGGCCTGTTTATAACTGATTGAATTTCTGAATAGGTGGGGCCAACGAGCACAGGAGAAGTCACTGAGGGATGGCCAGTATTCTCTTCGTCCAGATCAAAGCGTCTTTTCATCCTGTCAGGTGTTAAATCCATCCTGTGTAAAAGGAAAACTTTGTTCGTATATTTAAGTTAATAAATGAACATCAAACAAGTACATTGGGGAAACGAAGTACAGGCAGGGTCGGTCATGGCAGGCTAGAGGTTGGTCGGTCCAAGACTAGTCAGGCCCCGGTCGCTAAAAACGGGTAAAGCATCTGGTCGCTCAAAGCTGGTCAGGCCCTGGTCGCTCAAAATTAGCGAAATTCTGATCGTCCAAAGCTAACCCCAATCCTAGTCGGTCCAGTGACGATCAATTCCTGATCGACCAAAGAACCAATTCAGCTCTGGATGATTCAAAGTCATTGAAGACTTGGTCGTTGTTAAATTGGTCATAACTTGGGTCGGTAATAAAGCTAATTGGTCCACACAAAATGGTTGGCTAAACCGGAAATTGACCAACAGGGCCATGAAAAATCACTCAGGATGGACACAGCACAAGATTAACCAGATTGGTTATATCTTAGAAATTAGATATGATACAAAGGCATTATATCGCAAAATGATGGATTAAACAAGAAATCATGCATGCGCGAGCCATTCAAGCATTTACATTGTGATTATCATCGTAATAAGAAAGAACTGCAAAGTTTTTTTTATTGCAAAAACATCATCCGCAAATTCAAATTGAACAGATTGGCTTCTATCTTACTGTTAAGCATTCCAATATGCAAAGAGTGTCGAATTCAAGGATTTTACAATCAAGTTGCAATCATACATCAAAACTGATCCAGTTACATCCTAAACCCGAAGACTCCAGTCGAATTCAAAAAACCAACGACGATCATTCTCGAATTAACAACGAGATAAAGACATATACCTGCAATTAGATCAATTAATTGAAGGAATTGGGATCGAACTTCCAGACTTTGAACGATCAAACTTCGAATAAGTGGCAGAGAATCGAGACAAGCGATTGTAGTCGAGATTGAATTGAATTCCTGAATTGAATCGGTAGAGCGAGACTGGGAGTGAAGAATTTCCTTCAGAGGTGTGCCGCCATTGAAATGCAAAAAATTCCTGGAGTAGAAAAAGTAAGGAACACGAAGGGTTATATATAGGACGACCAAGTCATTTCGCAAAAACCGACCCCTCAAGCAAAAAACAAAACCGACCCCTGGGAATCGCATCCAAGACCGACCCTTAGTTTAATCAAACTGATCCTCAAATATTTCGAAGTCCATATTTTTCTCAAAAATTATGGAACTCCGAGGGGCAAAATGTTATCCACTAAAAACGATCAATGGATTATGGACAGTTTAATACGGGTCGGTCTCGTAGCACATGAGAAGTGGTCGGTTCTGCAATGATAAAGAAGTGGTCGGTTCAGTGACCCTCAAAAAGCGATCGGTTCTGCAATGCCTCGAGACTGGGTCGGTCCTGAAGATCTCAAAAAGTGGTCGGTTCTTTTTATCACCTTCATTGAGTTCACTAATCATGAGATTCTGATCGCTCCATCCTAAATCTAAGCCATCTGGTCACTCCAAAGATAGAGGACGTCTGGTCGTTTTCCTCTAAACACAAGGCTCCTGGTCGCTTCAAATGTCAAAGACCACTGGTCGTTCCAAAGACGAGAAATTCCTGGTCACTCCGAAGGTCAATAATTCCTGGTCAATGATTCCTGATCGTCCCAAATACCGAAGAGAAATGGTCGCTCTCTTTTTGTACTAGGTGGTCGCTCCAAATGCTCAAAGCCGCTGGTCGCTCCAAAAAAGCCAAAAGAAGTTGGTCGGTCCGAAGCCGGTCGCTCCAAAAGCCAAAGAAGGCTGATCGCTCCAGATATACGAAACATCTGGTCGCTCGCTAGCCTCTCGTTCGCTCCAACCAGCCTCAAAGCTTTTGGTCGGTCCGCTCTCCAGCAGAATTCCCTGGTCAGCCCGCCTGTCCCGAATAAATCATCATCTCGTTCTCTTCTCATCTGGTCGGTCCGCATTTTCAAAAGGCAGCAACGTCCTATTCCTTCACCTTCCTGGTCGGCCCGCTCTGCTTCCAAGCTTCATGGTCGCTCGCTAACCTCCTGGTCGTCCTTTCTTCTGGCGGAAGCTCCTGGTCGGCCAAAGCGCTAGAAACGACCTGTGATGGCGTGACAGCTGGAAACAACTGGCAGTGGCATTTCCGTAAATACCGAAAATACCGACCAGAACCCTGAATTGAAGATTTCAGCCACTCCATCATCTATAAATAGCAACCTACCTCCACCATTTGAGGGGGACTTTTTCTGGAACTACGAGGAGGTGCTGTCTAATTGCTTTCGGGATTTCTCCAATCATTCCTACATCTCTTCTCTATCATCGATCATAAGACTATGGAACATTGGAGCATGTGGAGCATAGCTTTCATGGAGGAACAAGCATAAGCATTTCACGCACTTCTTCATTTCTTCTTGATCATTCACCCAAAGATCTAAGGAGCTTTCATCCATTCTTTCAATCAGTTGTATGGACAAATGCATGTCAAAGGAGCTTGTATGAATGTATAATGGAGCAAATGTTGTAATCTTTTGGTGATTAATGAAATCCAATCTTCAAAGTGGACGTAGACTTGATTAAGAGTCGAACCACTATAAAATTCTTGTCTTCTTTCCTTATTTTGGTATTTTGATGCTTTTGAATGTTAGATATGGCCTCACATAACTCTAAAGGTTTTCTAACGCCCCGCCTCTGAAAAGGTGACGTGCTTTCTAAGCATCTCGCCTCTGATTAGGTAACGTGTTTAGAAATACCATTTTGGTTGTTATACCAATTTTCGGTATCAACAGAACCTTTGAACCCAGAGATTTGGTTCTAAAACGTGTCTTCCCATACTCAGAACATATGGGTCCGAAATGGGAAGGACCATATTCCATCCTGCGAAGACTTGATAATGGAACCTTCAAGCTAGCAACCCTAGATGGAGACGAAATCCCCAGAGTGTGGAACGCCCAGCATTTGCGGCCTTACCTGACGTGAAATTGTCAGTTTCATTCTTTTGTTTTTAGGACCATGTAAAAAGGCATGACTTGCCTAGAATAGTCTGGTTACTTGAACAAAAGATTATAAAGTGGACATAGGTCATGATTCGACCGAACCACTATAAAATATTTTGTGTCATTTACCTTTACTACACCATTACGTATTTGTTTTATCTCGATTAATATAAATTATTGTTATTTTTGTGAGTTTATCGCAGATTATGAAGCAATAATGGAACACCCAATCCACTGTGCCACAAGGTGAAAGAGGAACCATAATCGAGGACCACAAGATGCGGCAAAGTAAATCATCCCATGATCAAACTCTAACTCCCCAGAATCAGGAGAGAGTATAAAGGACGCGAAGATGACGTCCGCAAGGTGTGAAGGTGCACCATGATAAAACCGCCTTGCCACCACTCTAACCCGCTGAAGGATCGGGAGAGTATAAAGGCGCCAGAGATTTAGCGCCCCTAGAATTTCTGCCCCGCTGAAGGATCGGAGAGCAGACCTAGAACGAGCTCGAACTCTAACCCGCTGAAGGATCGGGAGAGTATACAATTGTTAGAAATTTAGCGCTAAAAGAATCCTTTCCCCCCACCTTTCATAATAGGGGGAACACACATGACTCTAATCAATCATTAATAAGCCCTGGCCAGGCATCATATTAAATGATTGATTGGGGGCATATACACACACATCACATCTCTACGCAGAAATTTTAAAATTTTGCTAATGCGATTCATGATTTAATTTTCGATTAGTTATGGTTTAAATATTGGGGCTAATGTGATAAATTAAATTGCAGGTTCACAGGTTTAGTTTTCCTTTTTTTATGTGACTGATCTGTCTTGATGGGGAACTCCTGTTCATATCACGACAATGATGAAAGTCAAGGTCGACTAAGACGAATCATCCCCTCATGTCGTTATGTTGGCTACTCAGGAAGTTGCACAGAGATGCAAGGAACTTGGAATCACTTCATTGCATATTAAATTAAAGGCAACAAAAATAAATTTTTATTTACTAAGATGCAGGGATACGAGATAAGATAGCTAAACAAAAAGTGAGGGTCATTCCCACAATTACATTTTCTGTCCAGTGGAAAGTCTAAAAATCCTAAGAACAAAATATGAACTAATATCTGCATCCTACTCATGCTTGGGGGGTTATTTTGGCTGCTTGCTCTTTTTCTGCTTCCCCGACTCCTCCTTGTCAACATCCGAACGATCACCTTTTTTCCTCTTCCTCTTATCAACAAGAGGCTCTGGCGAAGAACTAGAAGATTGAGAGGCTAGTTGTGAAGTTATTGATCGGGAGGAGAATCTTATGACCAACCCAGTTTTGGGATCGATTTCAGAGATAGGGGGCACATATACTGGGTCCTGTTCCCCTTTCATAAGAAGCAACTGCCTCTCCTCCTCAGCCTGTTGATCAGCCAAGGTTTCATCACCACCACCCTTGATTTCATCTGTAATAACAACGTCATCCTCTTCATCCCCATGACCACCGTCTGTGTCCTTCAAAGCAGCAATAACCTCAACATCTGCAGGAACATCAGTGCTGGGTACCATAGATGCCATGGTTACCTTTTCACCACCCTCAGTTTGCTTTGAAATCTTAGAAATTTCAGCATCAGTGCCTGAGGGGATGTCAACTTTTTCTGCCTCCGCCTTCTTTTCTCGCCTTTTCTCGGTCAATGTGTCACCTGTATTATGAGTGGCACATGTTAGTAACTCAATGGGATGCTCCACAGAACGGCGAAAAGTCATAACTGCTTTGGCAAATTGCGGAGAAAATATGGATATACCTTCAGCTGACATTTCATCCAAGTTTACAGCAGAAGCTCCAACAGCCGGAGGAGTTGGGCGTAAGGGAATTAACGAATCGTCAGGATTATATTCCTCAACTTCGAGAGCCTTGAGTTCCGCCGCTGAGCTCGAGCCCTCATCAAGTTTGCTCTTGCCTTTGGCCTCAGTCTTCTCCCTTTCCACCTCTTCTTGGATTAGGCTTCTCCCCTCCTCCAAATCCTCTGGTTCTTTTCCTTTGAGGAGCCTCTACATTAGCTGGCCTTCATCAATCTCATTGACCTTCAATCTCTGCTTCTCATCCTTGACAATTGCATCCCATATGTTGGCAAGAGTAACGTGATAGTCTGGGATCCAAGAAATGTCTCGAGTTTTGATGACTTGGCCTAAGAAGTCGAATATCATCTCCTCAAAACCTTCTATTTCTTTTTTGGCTTCGGCAAGCTTGTCAGCGGTGGTGGAAGCTGATTCAAGAATTCTGTTAGCTTTAGTCTCAGCAAGAACCGCTTGCCCCTCAGCCTGAACAAGTTGGTCACTCAAGACCTCTTTTTCTTTCTTGGCAGCCACAAGACTGTTTTTCTAGTCCGCTCTCTCCTTCTCCCAAGCAGCCTTCTCAGCATCAAAATGACTCTGCGCTGTCCTCAAATCAGCATTGGCCATTCTAAGATCCTCTATTTCCTTTTTCAAAGATAATCGTTCTTGGCTGTTAGAATCTAGCTCGCTACGAAAACGCCTCCTAGCTTCCTCCAATTCTGTCTTGTAGTTCTCTACGTCTCGCTGAGCTAAAGCCAGTTGGGCTTGTGCATCCTCCAGTTCCTTTTCCATTTTGCTCCTGGCCCTTTCATTATTCTCAATTCTCACCTTGGATTTGGCTGCGTTCGTTTCTAGGCGACGGATGGCATTCAAAAGGTTAACGGCGTGCTTTTTCATTACCTCATACTATTTGGCTACATGGCACACATATCCTATCACCTCAGTATCCCAGTCCCTGGGAACTGGCTCAAGATCCTGTACAAACGTCATTCTCTCAAAGAAAATATCGGGGAATTCCTTGCGCAAGCGCGCCAATCTTGCCTGATTTTCAGGACTATACATATCATCTCGTGCAACGAGACTGTCGGAGTCATGATCGTCAAGAGAGACCAGAGCTTCTTTTCCTTTCTTCACGATCTTACCCTCATCTTTATTTTTGTCCTCTGACTCGCGCTGTTTCTTGGAAGATTGCACGTGAGAAGGCGTACTTTTTGGAGGGGTTAAGTCCTTAGGAAGTTGCTTACCCCCAGCTGGTGGCAGTGGACGACTGTGAGGTTTCCCGGGACCATGTCTGGAAGGAGATCGGGATCGTGTGGAATAGGTTTGAGGAGGATCGCGAGGCCGATAACTATCCCTTCCCCGACTATCACTGCGAGCAGGATTTGGATTTGAATGAAGACTAGGTGTGCCTTCACGAAGGGAGCGATAAGAATAAGATCACTTGCGAGTCATCTTTCCTGAAAGAGAAACAAGTACAAATTAAAACCTTGAATACCGTTGGTATAAAAGTGTGGGGTCAGATAGTGCATGTGATTTGTGCATCCTATATAATTCCCCCTAACAGACCGGGGCCCGAAGTTAGGCTCGTCGGGGTGGTTTCTCGTTCTTCAACTGGAGCATTTGTTTCCTCAGAGATAGGAAAAAATGGCTCCCCTTCGAAATCTTCCTGTGTATATACATCGCCGGGTATAGGAATCTTGTTCAATTCCTTGAATAACTGCTCCTCTGTTAAATCATCGGGAGTGGCAGGCTCAACCGGTAGAGAGGCCCTTGAGGGGGAACCCCTCGGAGAGGCTGGGATTTCCTTAAGCTCGTTAGCACGGGCCTCATCTCCTCTATATACATTTAAATCTTCATCATCCTGGTTAATTATCGACGAAGGACTCTTACGAAGTTTAGTTGTCTCTGCTGCCTGTGACGTTCCTTCTCCCTCGGCCGGGGGCACGTATTTGTAAGGTTTGCCACCCGCGCCAAGTACAAATCTTATATCCAGAAGGCGGTTCCTGTGAAGATTCTCGTCAGTAATACATTTCTTGATCCTTAGGAAGTTAGATTTGCTTTTCAGAAGAAGGGATAGTCGATTACTATACACCGAGCCTTCCGTCTTTGGAAAGGTGTGATCTCCACAGAGGAAAGAAGTATGTTAGCGCTTCGATTTCTTAAACAGGTTATTCATTCCAAGGTTTAAAATTTACTTGATTTAAGCCATCTTCTCGCACACCTAGCCTGTCTCTTTATATAGAACCAATCGGCCTTGGGATCCCCTATGTTGCTGTAACCATCAGACAAGGCCTTCCTATTCACTACTGACTCGAAGAAAAAAAAAATTGGGGTTGCTGTAGAACGATGCTTGAAAAGGTAATAGAACTTCAAGTCTCTAAACGTGAGCTCAGTTTGCAGGATTTCCGCATACGCGATGTATAAAGATAGGGCTGCGTAGGCATTGGGATGAAGCTGCATCGGAGCAATACCCAATCGTTTTAAGGTTTCAATGACGATTGGAGGAAACGAAGGAATAGCGCCTACCCAGCACATGAGTCGGCTGACTGTCATATACCCTTCCGGAGCCAGATGAGGTCTATCTTCGCTTCCAGTGTTCTCACATCATCCTATGGGATCCCGTGTTTCAAGCAGATTTTCTTAAGCTTTATGTCATCTAGTTTGGAAGCTAAAGAGTCAGTGAATTTCTCTATTTATTGTGCACCAAGAATCTCATCGGGAGCACGGTCATCCACTTCGGACTCCTCATCAATCGATGTACTCTCAGATGAATCCGATTCTGTTTCTGCCTCATATTCGGATTCAGAGTCCTCACCCTCTGGGTTAATTGGAAGAACCTCGGGGCTGTGGTGCTCAGACGTCCCGGGATCCATCTCTGTTTCAGATCTTGAAGGGTATCCGACATTACTGTTTAGGCGAATAAACGTGAGAAATTAGAATATAATTACCCGTCCCCCGTGTGTGCAAGTGCAAGTGTGTGCTTGTGCATGCATAAGAAGAAAGCATAAAAGTTAACAAGATCATCGAAGTATTAGTTGTCATATGCAGTCAAGTTATGCTGCTGTCCAGTTTGGAAAGTTTCAAGGGCTCTAGCCTAAATGTCCATTGATATACCAGAGTTAAGTTGCATTGTTTATTTAAGGTTCATCGGATCGTTCATCATGTGGATCGTGACGTGATGTCGGATCGTGGTACATCTCTGGATCGCGGAACGGGTATGGATTCACAGCGAAACCACTGGCTCGTGGGAGAGACTTGGATGGTGTAGAGGCTCCGGATCGTGGAGGAGCATCGGACCGTGAAAGGCTGAAGTACTTGACCCATTACGGAACGGATCGTGACAAACTCCCAACGATTCACTCTACTTCCCTCCCCCACAAACCGACTCTCCTTCATCCCCATGATCCGACCCGCCGGTCAAATCGATGCCTCATCTTTATCTTTTCTCCCACCATCTGACCATCACCATGACCCGAGCCGTATCGTCATTCACGAAGCGACCTGCTTTCCCACCTCTTCTTCCTCACCATCACCCTCTTTCCCCCATAGACTGAGCTCGCCAATACCAGTTTCAAAACCCCGGGATAGCTAACTCCACTATCCTCGTGCTAGTAAACATTCAAGCAAAGCAAAGAGAAACAACCCGAGAGCATTTGCAGCGTAATTACCTTTTTAATTCGAATTAGAGGGAGAAATTACTGGGTAAAATCACGGTTAGGGTCTTGAGAAGAAAAGCCAAAAGTAATAATGGCAAGAAAGTAAAAGAAGGAAAGTGGAAGAAGGGGCCGAGGTATATATAGACACCACGATGACCCTTTCTCTTCCCGTTTTTGTTTTATTCGGACCGTGAATGTTCAATAGGCTGGGGATGAAAGCCCATCGTGTCTTGCATAAGGACCTGTTCCACCGCGAGATCGTGACGTGCATCAAGTAACATGGCCCGCAAGAGGTTCATGGATATTTAGGCGCGTACTTGAAGAATTAATCACGAAGTATTCTGGAATCCGCGAGATTGAAATCCACCAACATGCAAAGAAACAATCGGAGATCCAACTTGATATTTATATCCGTCAAACGACGCGACGATACAGACGGGCAGACACGACCTCTGATTTGCGCCACTTCATGAAAAGACAACTCAGAACTTTCGAAGCATGTTCCATCCTCAATAGAACATAATTCGAGGGGACAAAATGTTGGCTAGCTTTTTGACCAAGCCACCAAGGTCTACACACACGAAGAAAATGTGGAACTTCACTCCTCTGGCCGTCGAAGACCCGATCGGATCGCCCTACATCACCACAATCGCGATCGCCCCATGTCTCACGATCCGATCCGTCCAACACAAGCTCGACCCGATCGAATTCCAGAAGCTAGAAAATAAAGACCACGACCTGTTCAACCACGATCCGAAATGTATGGATCTCGCGACACCTGTCCACAACAGCTAATTTGACAATTTCTTCATCAAGATACGAACCAATACGAGATCCTCGGGATGTGTGCCACGTATGACCGCGATCCGTCTGAAGAAATCAGCTATAAATAGACCAGAACTTGACATTTTTAAGGATCTTTTGGCAATAGAGAGATCTGACTCCACCATTATCATATCTCCATTGTTTTTACTTAGAGTTTTCCTGAAATTATTGAGAGAATCATAATTGTAAGAGGGATATTAAGTGAAACTATTGATTGTACTTGCATTCAACATATAATCAACTACATATAAAGTGGACGTAGGCTCGTTAACGCCGAACCACTATAAATTTCGTGTGTTTTTCTGCTTTTTCTTTATATTCTAGTTATAATTCTTCGTAGATCAGAACAACTCGGGTGTTAGACCTAATTTTGGATCTAAAAAAAATGTTCCTCCATCTATATAATAGCACGCACCCTCCTTATTACCTATTTTATTCCCTTTTCTCTTCGTTCAATTTTTCCAATTAAATCAAAGTTGTCGTGTGCTTCAACTAACAGCTAACTTCAACAAGTAAAAATAAATCAAATTCGATTGAAAAAGCTTCAGGAATTTATGGTCATCCTTCCTCATTATTCAAATAGAGTAAAAAAAGAAATAAAAGGGAAAATCAATTTCGAGAACCCTGATGTTCGTGAGCGACATGAAGACAATGTTGAAACTTTACATGATTCGAGTCTGGGTGGGGAACTGGGTGGTTCGATGGTGAAAATAGCGAGACCTGGGGTTGGTGCTTGGTTCGAAGGTGATTCAGTGGGTGAAATCGAAGGCTACGATGGGTATTTTAAGTTGTAGTACTAAGTGAGAATGTGGAATTGATGTATTTAAATTTTGGGAAGGCGTCCATTCAGGCAAATACTGGGAAGACTGGAGTCAAACCTTGAGTTGGAGTTCGTTAAACTGATGAACGAACTGGGATGGTGTGTTATTAAGGAAGGATGGAGATTACGGGTTTGTGTTTTTGGGATGACAGGTGCAATAAATATGGATTGAGGTTGGAGTTAGCGGGAGCAAAATGGGTTGCAATAACCTGGAAGGAGGTTGAAATCTAGTTTTAAGGATCTGGTAGCAGTTGCATGTATATATTGGTAGAGAAGAACTTGAAGTCGCTGTTTCAAAGGTGAACCATGTTTTTCAAATACTACATCAATAGTTTTTTTTCTAGAAGCTAGGCAATAGATTTTTAGGGTCAAACTCGATGATTCACGGCCTGCAATGGAAATCAAAAAGGAGGAACAAGGAAAATAAAAGAAAAGATTAAGGTATAAGATATAATTTTTTAGATAAAATTTGATTTTTAGTTAAGGAAAATTATATAGCTCATATAAAGTTGAACATTTATAAATACACTATTTAATTTATACAAGGTAGAAAATGCTAATGCAAGTCAAGATGGGCCCGAGCGGGAATTGGATTAGGAAATTTTCTTGAATCAGTCAGAATGAAAACTGAATGCACCAGTTTATTTCATCAATAAAAATCACTATGAGTAAATCTCACTCATGTTTTATTTATAATTATTTTATTCGTTAAAATAATTGTTCGTTGGTTGTTTGCATGCAATAAAATATTATTGTGGCTTATAAATATATGTTAGTTATTTAGTATTGGTGTTTGTGGCTATTATATATATATATGTATATATATATTGGTGATTGGATAGTTCCCGCAGTACCATTAGCGGATGCCTGTAGTATCATTAGCGGATGACCCTATACGCCCCACGCTATGATAGTGGATGATCTTTTATACCACGATATCCTGACTCGAAGCAGGATGGGTATTATTTATATTGGCTAACGTCTGTGGATGCAGGAAAATTGGTTGGAGGGATCCAACTGCATTCCTCAAAATTTATTACTGTTTGATTTCATATATACATATATTATCATATATGATGTGTTAATTGATAACTGGGTGGTTTGATTGTTCAAATATATCTGGGCCCTAAATGTTGATTTATAAAAATACCATAAAATGATATTTAGAGATTAAAAAGGCAAATCTATTTTTCCAAAAAATGGAATTTGAATTTTGAATGGACAAGAAATAATAACTTGTTTTGTAAATAAAAATAAGTATTGAATTTATAAACGGCGTTATATATTAGATAATGTAGTGAATTTCTAAACAGTGTTTATAAACAAATAGATTAATTTTCATTGGATAATACTAGGAAATGGGATGAATTTATAAGTGATGTTTATAAATAAAGTGGAGTGATTTTCATTGGATAATCAGGGTACTGAAATGAATTTATAAACAGTGTTTATAAATGAAGTGGAAAAAATATCATTTGATAGTTTGAATATTTAAATTCAAATGTGAATTTAAAAATGGAAATGGGGAATCATTTTAAAGAAGTAAACGATGAAATTTATTCTGATGTTCAGAATGTAAATTGAACTAAAAATAAATCCGTATGGATTTATGATTTGAATTCGATTAGATTGAATTTGTTTAAATAAAATATTTTCAGAAAAGATATTAGGATTGATTGTATTAAATAGAAGTTTAAATTTAAATATGAAAATAAATTCTATTTTTATATAGATAAGTTATAATAAATAGAAATTTCCAAAATAAGATTTTGGTTTTAAATAGATTTCGAAATGGACTTGTTTAAACATTAAATAAGCAAATTTATAAACGATGTTTATAAATATGGTGAATAAATTATCAAGAGATAATTGTTAACTTTAAATTCAAATATGAATTTAAAATTAAATTTGAAATCTTTCGAAAAAGGAACAATAGTTTTATTACAGGATTCGCAATATAAAATGAATTGGGTTTCAGGTAGA
Source organism: Allium sativum (assembly GCA_030737875.1). NCBI lineage: Eukaryota > Viridiplantae > Streptophyta > Magnoliopsida > Asparagales > Amaryllidaceae > Allium > Allium sativum. Next base: position 1,029,523,624 of record CM060916.1, on the reverse strand, counting down.
TTTGAAGTAGAACTTGTTTTAATATATAAAATATTTAAGGAAGTTGAATTTATAAATGGTGTTATAAATTTAGTGAAATAAATTATCATTTGATAATTTAGGAATTTAAATTCAAATATGAATTTAACAATGAATTGGAAATCCTTTCGAAAAAGGAACGACGGATTTATTTCTGGAATACGAAATATAAACTGAGATGAGATAAATTAGAAAGTTTTGTAATTTGAAATTCAATTATATCAAATTTTATTTATAAAGGAATTAGAATTTAATATAGAAGATTGAATTATAAATAAATTTATAACTAGGATATGAAATAATTGGCGATTTGAGATAATCAAAATTATTAAGTTGAATTTGGTGAGTTGGTTTAATATATATATTAAAGTATATTAGAATGAAGTTTGAATTTATATATAAATGAAGTTTAACATGTTTATATATTAAATATGATTAAAACGAACTTGCCGTGGCGTGGTAGTTTGTAAATTTGCGTTCCAAACTTCAATTGAGTTTATAGAACTCAATTTAAGTCGGAATTATTTGAAACAAGACCCGTCAGGACCGATTAAATAAATGTTTTCTAACGGAAGAGAAAAAACTAGATTTCGTCACATAGATTTTGAGTTATGTCAAAATTAAATTTTCAAAAAAATAGCGCCATAACCATTATAAAACCATAACGGATTATTTAAATAAATAGAAGGATTTTAATTAAATAAAATCTAAATTTCCATTAGAAAAATCCAGACTTGATATAGGAACTCAAGTGGAGTAAGTGAACTGATTTTTGAAAATCTAATTTTTTTTTAATTATTGAATATGATTAACTAATTTGAAGAATAATTAGTTAATCGAGTTTTGGTACGAAATTGGGTTTTGGTTAAGTAAATTGAATGGGTGAATTCATATTCGAAGTCGAATATGAAACTTGAATTGAAAATGGAATTCAATTGGTTTACAAGCAAATTGAAATTATATATGAACGCAATATGTTCAATTTAAAGGTGGAATAGAAAAAAGAGCTAATTAAGTAATAAATTAGCGAATTGAGTTAAAATGGCCAGACTGAATTGGAATCCATTTGAATTGGACGTATATATGTTAAACCAGTATGGAATGAAGAGAATGAAGATTTAAAATTTAGTGAATATTAGGCTCACATCCCTATTTTGAAACTTAATTAGGCTCACATCTGGTCATAAACATAATATAAATTAGGTCCCTGTTTTCAAAACTTATAAAATAATAATTAAAAAAATAAAAAAAATCGTAAATTAGTAATAAAATATATTATGCATTATACAAAAAATTCAGTTAAAAAAACAACAAAAATAATGTCAGAAAAAAGAAAACAGCAAAAAAACAGAAAAAACTGCAGTTAAATGCATAATATTATGCACGTTTTTGATTTTATTGCATGCATATGTGCAATTATTGCAGTTCTTCCAGCGCATAGATTTAAGTTAATATTTCAGTTCATTTTTATTTGCATCCAAATGTGCAAATTTCTCAGAAAACATGCACACATGTGTGCAACATTTTTATAGGATAACACACTGGCTAAAAGTAGGGACCTAATTTATATAAAAAAAAGTTTTGAAAATTTTAAACCCGCCCCCTATTTTATTACTTCCACCTTTTTATTTTATTTTTTAAAAAAATGTGCTTTCGTTCATAAAAAAATAATCTAAAATCTGGAAATAATGTCAGGATTGTACGAAAATCAAAAAAAAAATAGTTGCATACATTTATGCAATTATTACTGATAATTGCATATATGTATGCAATTTTTCCGTAAGCTGTGTTCGGATTAAAATCTGAAAATAAACCTGCACAAATGTGTGCAAGTATTTGAAATATTTGCACACATGTATGCACGTATTTGCATGAAGAAAAATCAACGAAGATGAATGTAGTGAAAAATAAGCACGGATGTATGCAGGAAAATGATATATGTGCATACTATTATGCATTTAACTGGAAATTTCGTTTTTTTTCTGTTTTTTTGATTTTTGACGCCTTGTTTGATGATTTTTTGTTCTGAATTTTTTAGCGTTTACATGTTTTATTTAAATACGAATTTACATGATTTTTTTATATTTTTTTTATATTTTTTTGATGAATTTTCAGAAAATATGGACCTAATTTACAATAAGTTTATGACCGGGTTTTTTTCTATTTTGAAACTATAACAGGGACCTGTAAGAAACGCAACCTAAAATTTAAGTGCCCAACAAAAAGGTACACGTTTAAATTCCATATGAAAATTTATGCGTCGAATCGGCAAGTCGCTTGGCTTTTTGATTTTCTTTTTGAATTCAAAGGGCTTAGAGAGGCGTTTTGTAGTTGTACCGAGTGACTCGTACAAAGGAGGTTATGGTGAAATTTTCTGGAAATTTAAGGAGTTAGAATATTTTAAAAAAAATGGATAACTAGAAAGTCAATATAAACATTTATTGAATTCAATAAGGAAACGAACTAAAAATAGAATACGATAAACAAAAAGAAAATCTGTGAATTTAAATCTAGTAAGAATAGAAAGAGAAACGTATACACGTTTAAAATAAATAAATGGATAACTGGTTTTATGATGTTGATTATTCGAGGTAAGTGGTTTTGTCTGTTTTAAAGTTAAGGATGTTTTTAGTCAAGGTTTGAGAGGTAGTTATACCCCAACTTGATTAATTTCATTTTTAACCATTAAATAGCAAGACTCAGTCTCGAAGAATCAACGTTTGAATAAGAGTTAGTTGAATGCAATATTTTGGGTTGATTGCAACGATGTTTTACACAACAGTCGTTCTAACCCAAGTAAGTGGAATTTTGGAAAAATAATAAAAAATATTTCCTTAGTATATAAATAAATGGTCGTGAAAGAGATAAGTAATTGGAATGTTTTCCAATTGCAAATAAAAGATATTTTCTAAATATAGAAAATAAAATAAGTTGATATTTGGAAATGTTTTCCAGATAGAGTAAGAGGCCAAAATAAATGCAGAAATATTTGGATTAACAAATATTGATAAGGAAATGGAGAAGTGTTTTAATTAATGAAATATTAATTAAGGGGCCCAGTGATTGTTTGATGTTAGGATGAATGTTTTTTCGTTTTTCTTCGATAGTTAGATAACCGACTATCAAAGTATTTTCCAATATCGTTGTCAATATGGAAAGACCGGTTGGATTATTATCCGAGAACCACTACGTATTGGCAGTAGTGTTGCGAATCAGATTATATAAAGATAATCGAAGATGGAGTCAAGTGCAAAGGCTTTTTCAGTTAATCCTAGGTAGAAATTTCCTAAGATGGATTAATGGAAGTTGTGTCTTTGGTTTCGTTCAGCCCCGAAACGAAGTTGTATGGACGAATGTCTGACAGAGTATTTCCAATGATCGCATATGTTGATCTGCATAAGTACATATGGTGGCGGAGAATTTATTCTCTTAGCATAATATCCAAATTATATTTATGCAAATCAATTAATGGTTAACGGAACTGACAGTGTGGCATTCAAAGTGATTGTGCTATCAATGAAAAAAAAGAAAGCATAGCCTTATGCCTCAACAACTGGAAAATTACAAAAATCAGGCAGGCAACATGGCTAAGTGGGTAGCTCCAAATTAGGGTGTATTGTCACCTATCTAGAGAGATTCATTTCATTCTTTATTCTATTCGATGCTGTCCCATTCGGGAAAATGGTTGCTGATCTCAATCGTTGGTGATATAAATTCGATACACTCAAGCGAAATGAGTGGTTGGTCATGTGTGGCCAGGTTTCAAGATGTTCTTGTTGAACCCAGTGTATTCTCTCTTGACATACACTATCGAAAGGTGGTTCCATACATTGTCATAGTTGGAGATTCATTACCCAATAAGTGCTCACGGTTTTAATTGTATATTATATATGTAGAGTGTGTGATGCAAACGTTCTGCCAAATGATTATTTAGTTGTGGTTGATAGTTATAATATCAAAGGAGTTTTGATATAAAGATTATCGTTTTCTTTCAAAAGGATTTTGAAAGTTGAATCAAGTGCTTTGGATTCTCATAAGGGAAAAACCCATTCCATGTTATATGGCATGGTCTTATGAGATATCGTTTATTTTCTCAAACTATTTTAAATTGTTTACTCATACCAGTCCCATGACTGACCCAGAGTTTTTTTTGTTTTCCCTAAACTCTTGGGTGCCCAAATTTGTACGGGCAGTTAAGCAATTCGGGATTTTTATAGATTTATCTAAAGGAGCCTAGAGCAGGAGGCTTCTGCGTTATTTAGTTATTTTTTCCGCTGCGTTGCAAGTGTTGTACTCTGATGATGATATGTATACAGAAAAAAATTGTACTACAAAAGCTGATATATATATATATACATATATTATATTTTGTTCTGCTGCGATATGGGATTTTGTATTGTTATTTTTGTTCTTCTTCTACCTTTTTCTACTTTATTAATAATGATTCGTATTTCTGTACAATTTGGGTTGGACGTGTGGTGCATTTAGTCAACTTAGATAGTATGGATTTGCGGGCCATTACAGTTGGTATCAGAGCTTAGGTTGAGCAAACACCTAGGCTTTGGTAGGTGATTACTCATTAGAGATAGGGTCAGTAGTACCCAAAAATAAGTTGAGTGTATATATATACAAGAGTGCGTATTTGTTAATTGATTAAAACAAATGTTTTGTGTTGTGTTGACTTGTCTATTGAGTGGTTTATGAATTCTGATCAAATCATGGGATGCCACGAAGTCGATAAGAATTTCTAAATACTTGAACAGTGAAATTTGGTACAATATTGTTTTTAAGTGGGTAAATGAAATAATTTTACCCAAAATTCTATTTTTGATATAGAATGAATAATTTTCTGAAATTATTATAATATATGGATGTACTAGTTGTTATTATAATCCAAATGGATTATAAAAATGGAAATGGTTATATGTAAACAAGTATAATTTGTATAGAAATAAAATGTACAATTGAGATGAATTGGAAGTGGATTTAAACTAGAATTTGGAATATAAAGTCCGTGGGAATGGAAAAATATTTTTAGAAATATATTAAAATAATATAGCTTTGTTTTGGTAGGATTTTTGAATAAAAATCATTTTAGATGGATTTTAAAATTTGTTAAAGAACTGAACTCACTTTAGTGGCTGAGAAATAATTCTGATGATGACTGCAACATCATCAGTGTTCATTTTAAAGTTTCTAAGTGATGGATGCTTCCTTAGAAAAGTTTTGATGGAAATTTGTTCAAAAGAAAACAAGTAGATTTGAAAACTCAAATGCTTTGAATTGTAGATGGAAATAAATATGCATATATATTTATGTGATTTCAAAAGGATTTAAAATAAAAAAAACCCGGGAACTTGAATTCTGAAATTAAATTAAACTTAAGCAAGTTAAATGGATCGAAGTAAATAAATTGATTAAAATCAAATTGAATGAATTTGAATTGAATATAATTCAATGTGAATATGTTGGGTGTAAATCATTTAGATTAAATGAATGAAAACCAAAGTTTTGGTTGAACTAAATTTTGTAGAAATGTGAAGAGTTGAGTTCCAACATTAGTGCATTTTGAAAAGTAAATGGGTTTGTAGCATTTTTCTTACCTTAATAATTTCATGGAAGAAATTCTTTTAAGGGGGAAGAATGTAAAGACCTAGATTTTTGGTCGATTTGTTTTAAATATTGAGTTGATAATATAAATGAATTTTTATATTTAGTTATCGATTTAATATTGAATATATTAAATTATCATAATACGAAATATAATTCAAATCGAAATTTTAAACTAAGTCAAAATCGTTTAAATGATTAATAGAAATTCTATTTTAATAAGAACGACGATAATAATAATTTATTATCAAAGAATAAATTGTTTTGAATTTAATTTATATTGATTTAAATTTTACATCTTTTCCAGACGATAGAATGAGGCTCCAGAACCTGTTCCAGAGTGTTTAGAATGGTGGTTAAACCCTAGATAAGTCAGTTGTTGTGTTTCGATTGGATTTCAGAACCTCGAAATATATTATTATAAAATTTTGCGGATAAGCTTGAAATCAAATCAGTATCTATTTCAAAAGAATAAAAGAGTTTTAAATCAAATCAGAATTTATTTCATGTACAAATTGTTTTCCTTACCTCCTAAGCAAACCAACCGAAGTACATGCCGTAGTCTAAACATTTAATTGTGCAAGCCTGTCTTCTTCCATGAGCTAGAATAAAATGTTCCTTCATCTATATAATAGCACGCACCCTCCTTTATTTCCTATTTTACTCCCTTTACTCTTCGTTCAATTTTTCCAATTAAATCAAGGCTATCATGCGCTTCCACTAATAGCTAACTTCAACAACAAAAAATCGAATTCGATTGAAAAAGCTTTAGGAATTTATGGTCGTCCTTCCTCATTATTCAAATAAAATAAATAAAGAAATAAAATGGAAAATCGATGTCAAGAGCCCTGAAGTTCGTGGGCGATGTGAAGACAGTGTTGAAGCTTCGCGTGATTCTAGTCTGGGTGGGGAACTGGGTAATTCGACGGTGAAAATCGCGAGGCCTGGATTTGGTGCTTGGTTCAAAGATGATTCAGTGGGTGAAATCGAAGGCTACGGCGGGTGTTTTAAGTTGTAGTACTAAGTGCAAATGTGGAATTGGTGTATCTGAATTGAGGGAAGGCGTCCGTTCAGGCAAATACTGGGAAGATTGGAGTTCGATCCTTGAGTTGGAGTTCGTTAAACTGATGAACAAACTGGGATGGTGTGTTATTAAGGAAGAATGGGGATTACGAGTTTGTGTTTTGGTATGATGGGTGCAGTAAATATGGACTGAGGTTGGAGTTAGCGAGAGGAAAATGGGTTGCGATAACCTGGAAGGAGGTTAAAATCTAGTTTTAAGGACCTGGTAGCAGTTGCATGTATATATTGTTAGAGAAGAACTTGAAGTCATTGTTTCAAAGGTGAACCCGGTTTTGTAAATACTACATCAGTAGTTTGTTTTCTGGAAGCTCGGCAATAGATTTTTGCGGGTCAAACTCGATGATTCACGGCTTGCAATTGAAATCAGAAGGAAGGAAAAAGGAAAATAAAAGATTAAGGTATAAGATGTAATTTTTTAGATAAAAATTGATTTTTAGTTAAGGAAAATTATATAGCTCATATAAAGTTGCAACATTTATAAATACACTATTTAATTTATACAAGGTAGAAAATGCTAATGCAAGTCGAGATAGACCCGTAGCGGGAATTGGATTTGGAAATTTTCTGGAATCATTTGGAATGAAAACTGAATGCTCCGGTTTATTTCATCAATAGAAATCACCTTGAGTAAAGCTCACTCATTTTTTTATTTAGAATTATTTTGTTCGTTAAAATAATGGTTCGTTGGTTGTTTGCATGAACTGAAATATTACTGTGGTTGTTAAATATATATTAGTTATTTAGAATTAGTGTTTGTGGCTATTATATATATATATATATTAGTGATTGGATAGTTCCGCAGTGCCATTAGCGGATGCCGCAGTATCATTAGTGGATGACCCTATATGCCCCACGCTATGATAGTGGATGACCTTCTATACCGCGATATCCTGCCTCAAAGAAGGATGGGTATTATTTATGATGGCTAACATCTGTGGATGCAGGAAAACAGGTTGAAGGGATCCAACTGGATTCCTCAAAATTTATTACTGTTTGTTTTCATATATATATATATATACATATATATATATATACATATATATATATATATTACCATATATGATGTGTTGATTGATAATTGGGTAGTTTGATTATCTAAATATAATTAGGCCCTAAATGTTGATTTATAAAAATACCGTAAAATGATATTTAGAGATTAAAAAGAGAAATCTATTTTTCCAAAAATAGAATTCAAATTTTGAATGGACTAGAAATATTAACTTGTTTTTTAAAATAAAAATAAGTATTGAATTTATAAACGGTGTTATAAATTAGATAATACAATGAATTTATAAACATTGTTTATAAATAAATAGAATAATTTTCATTGGATAATACTGGGAAATGGGATGGATTTATAAACAATGTTTATAAATAAAATGGAATTATTATCATGGGATAATCAGGGAATTGAGATGAATTTATAAATGGTGTTTATAAATGAAGTTGAAAAATTATCATTTGATAATTTGAATTCAAATGTGAATTTAAAAATGGAAATGGGGAATCATTTTAAAAAGTAAATGATTAAATGTATTCCGATGTTCAGAATGTAAATTGAACTAAAAATAAATCCGTATGGATTTGTGATTTGAACTCGATTAGATCGAATTTGTTTAAATGAAATATTTTTCGAAAAGATATTAGGATTGATTGTATTAAATAGAAGATTAAATTTAAATATGAAAATAGATTCTATATTTCTATAGATAAGTTATAATAAATAGATATTTCCAAAATAAGATTAGGTTTTAAATAGATTTCGAAATGGACTTGTTTAAATATAAAACAAGTAAATTTATAAAAGATGTTTATAAATATGGTGAATAAATTATCAAGAGATAAATATTAACTTTAAATTCAAGTATGAATTTAAAATAAAATTTGAAATCATTTCGAAAAAGGAACGATAGTTTTATTCCAGGATTCGGAATATAAAATGAATTGGATTTCTGGTAGATTTGAAAAGGAACTTGTTTTAATATATGAAACAAGGAAGTTGAATTTATAAACGGTGTTATAAACTTAGTGAAATAAATTATCATTTGATAATTTAGGAATTGAAATTCAAATATGAATTTAACAATGAATTGGAAATCGTCTCGAAAAAGGAACGACGGGTTTATTTTTGGAATTCAAAATATAAACCGAGATGAGACAAATCAGAAGGATTTATAATTTGAAATTCAATTATGTCAAACTTTATTTATAAAGGAATTAGAATTTAATATAGAAGATTGAATTATAAATAAATTTATAACTGGGATATAAAATAATTGGCGATTTAGGGTAATCAGAATTATTAAGTTGAACTGGGTAAATTTGTTTAATATATATTAAAATATATTAGAATGAAGTTAGAATTTATATATAAACGAAGTTTAAAATGTTTATATATTAAATATAATTAAAATGGACTCACCGCATCATGCTAGTTCGTAAATTGGCGTTTTGAACTTCAATTACGTACATAAAACTCAATTTAAGTCGGAATTCTTTGAAACAAGAACCGCCGGGACTGATTAAATAAATGTTTTCCAATGGAAGAGGAAAATCAAGATTTCGTCTTATGGATTTTGGGTATGTCAAAATAAAAATTTCATAAAAACAGCACCTTATCCATTATAAAACCATAACGGTTTATTTAAGTAAATAGAAGGATTTTAAGTAAATAAAATCCGAGTTTCCATTAGAAAAATCTAGACTTGAGATAGGAACTCAAGTGGAGTAAGTGAACTGATTTTTGAAATAAAGATCAGATTTTAATTGTTGAATATGATTAACTAATTTGAAGAATAATTAGTTAATCGAGTTTTGATATGAAATTGGGTTTTGGTTCAGTAAATTGAACGGGTGAATTCATATTCAAAATCGAATATGAAACTTGAATTGAAAATGTAATTCAATTGGTTTATAAGCAAATTGAAATTATATATGAACGCGATATGTTCAATTTAAAGGTGGAATTGTAACGTCCCATATTTTTACGCTATAATAATTAATTAATTTAATTATTTAAATTGTGATTTAGAGATTCAAATGGTTGTTTTATTAAACAATATTGAATATTTAATTAATATAAATAATAGAATAATATATTAAATTCTGAAATAGTCTGAAATAGCTGAATTCACAATATTGTGTGAATTGGATTATTTATAAGATATAATTTAGTTTAGAATTGAATTATAATAACGAATATATTTAATAAACGATGGTTGAATGTATTAATTACAATATAATTATAATCGAGTCCGTAATGCCGCGGTAGTTCATAATATTGAATTTTTAACTTCAATTGAATATACATAATCTGTTTTAAGTCGGATTTCTATGAAACAAGAAACGTCCGAATCTGTTGAACGATATTTTTCTAATGAAAGAGAATAATCAAGATTTCGTTGATTAGATTGTGAGTTATGTCCAAATACAATTTTCAAAAAATCACTATGGAACTCATTTATAATTTATAACGATTCATTTATATTATAAACGGATTTGTAATATAAATTGGGTACCGATTTCACACTAGATTTGAAATATCGAGTTATAAATCCCTATATATTTATTTTGGAGCTGTTTGTTATTCTATTGTGAATATATAGGATAATATTAACTTAATAATATTATATTTAATTATTTTTAAATATATTAATATTTAAGTTGGTTTATTTAGGCCTTAGAAAATTGCCATTTTTACAAACGACCTCCATTTTCGACGAAACTATTTTTGTTGGATCTGGAATATTAAATTATTATTAAATTTCAATTTTCATAATTTTTGGGGTTAGTATGTGGTCGTACGGGATTTTAATGTGAAAACAGTCGATAATTTAACTTTAAAAATATGTTGTGTGAGCAAACGGACTCGGAATTCGATGAAACAAGTTTTGTTGGGTCTATAATATCAAAACATAATTGTATGTCCATTTTTGTCGAATTTGGATATTTTATGTGATCATAGGAATTTTTAAAGTGATAAACTGAGTTAATTATCGAATATAAATTAATAAAAAATATATATGAAGCTTCTTGAGCAAGCCAAACGTATTTTATAAATTCCGTAACATCCCTAACCATAAATCATTTCCCTTCCGCGGTTAACAGATAAAGCACCGCACATTTATCTTCTAAAACATGAAGAACAATGTTGAAAAAATCCAAACAAATCCATGTAAAATGTTGAAATCATAAAACCCATATATTTATAATCGCCAAAGCTTACACTTCATTTCTATATGTGTTTGGGGGGGTTCGACGCTACATTGGTTCGTTGTTATTGCTACTGCATGTAGCTAGGGTTGGAAAATGGTGTAATGGGAGTATGGATTCATCTTTTAAGTGTTGTATTTGGATCTAGAAGGGGAACACGAACTCATAGTTAAATTTTGGAGGGATCGACACAAACTTGTGTCGCATATAACAGTAGCAGCTCGAAGGTCACCTGAGAACGCATTCTACATCTTGAGTGCAAGTTGGCTGTGAGTAGGTGGAGAAAGAAGAGGATGAGACGAGAACAGTAGTGGTAGTTTTGGTTTTCGAATTCATGAAGTGGAAAAGGAGATAGGGGGACATGAAGAAGTCGGCAATGTCTGTTGTTTGGAGCGGTTACATGAGTACGTATTGGGGAAGAAGAATCAATTTGGAGCGGGTTTGGGTTGCGTGAGATTTAAACGGGCTAAGATAAGGCCCAACTAATTAAAAATCCAATTTAAGTAGGCTTAATTTTAAATAAATAGAGAGCTAACTTTTAAATGTTATATCTTGGTCATACAATGTTAGTTTGACGAACGGTCAGATCTGTTGGGATAGTATGGATGAGGGCTACTCAATGGAACTAATTGGGAGTAAATCGGGGCTCAGCTGAATTTATGGCAAAATAAATTGTCTGATCTGAATCAACGGTCGCTTATCGTTATTTAACGATAACTGAGCAATGTGAGTAAAACTCACCTACTCTGCCTAGTTTGTACTTTTATAACCAATTTTTAGAATTGATAAATGTTGATTGATTGCTGTGTGTTGTTTGTCTGGATGAACTGCTAATTAATTGGTTGAGATTATAAATATAGTTATATATATATATATATATCGTTAATCAAATATTGATTATGTTTATCAGAATGTTTCATATTGAAATGAAATTAATGTTATTTATATTGTTTAACATCTGTGAATGCAGGGAAACAGGTTAGAGGGATCCAACTGGATTCCTCAACATTTATATTACGATTTTTCATGTATTGTGATATATGATGTGATATATGATATGTTATTGATTATGTGTGTAACACCCCCCACGTCCATTAATGTCACTCACAAAGGGAATGCATTAACTTCTATGGAGCGTGTTAAGTGTGTATATAACAGAAACTTAATAACAAGACAGATATAAACAGTACTTAAAAATTTAAAAATTTATTCATTGCAGCGGTAAACACATAGGTTTGATTACATCATCAAAAACCAGAGTCAAAGTACATAATATCCATCTTGACTAAATCAGAGTACTTAAATTGAAAGACATAACCCCAACACAAAATAGCCATAAATAAGATAGGCTGAACTTTTACTTCAACGATCCAAGCAACTTCTAAAAGCAAGAGATACAGCTGTCCAAAATCAAGCTCCACTGGTGCTAGTTCCACACCGAGCACCTGGGTGGAAAAGGAAGAAAAGAGGTGGAAACGAACGGGAGTCAGACATAAAGTCTGGCGAGTGCGATTACTTTAAAAATATAATTACCAAAATAAATAGGCTAAGGCATAAGTTGGAAAATAAAAAATGACTGTGAACAATTGGGTATGGCAGAGAAAACTAAAGGAAATAAGATGAACAAAGATAAAATTAATGGCGCACCTAGTCGCTATAAGATAATTACTACACTGCACCACACCAAACACCATAAAAGTTGATCCCGCTTACAAGACTTTAATAATGATAATGGTAGTTTCGTGTACCCCTAGTTGCCTTCATAGGTGCCGCCTGCCCCTATCTCCACTAGGTGTACCCACTACCCCCATGCGATCGGCTCCCTAACTCGTAGATACCCGTACTGGCCCCACAGTGGGGTGTATCAATCCCAAAGTGGCAACCCGATACCACCAACAATGCACGGCTTATACCTACACGATGCAACAATGTCTTAACTACCAGCCCGGGCCCATACACGCACATGAACCCGTTGGACTTGCGTTGCCACCGCTAACCCATTTTGGCCTATTACGGTCAAGCCCAGTATGCTTGTCCCATCCTCGACTTGGGTCGAGCCCACAAAGATACTTATGGGTTACTGGTTGAAACGGGCCCCCATTACTTGACACAAGCTATCCACCTAAGCTTGGTCCCCTCTAGTACATCCCACTTAACCCTCTTCTTATTCATGTTCACTTACATGTTTCAATTTTGGTTAAGTGTTTCTAATCGTATTTCACAAGCCACCCAAGGCACCCACATAACCCCCATGTCCCACCACATGTTTATCTGGTTAAGTGTTTCTTAATTCATTAACACCGTAACCTTGTAAAGACCTCCCACATTAGACTGGCATTTGTGGCAGCTGGATTTGCCGGGCGGGTCCGGGCAGTCCTACACCACAAACGAGCCTAACCTCGTGTCTTTGCAACTGTTATGCATTTAATTTATGCCTAAGACCTCCCACATTAGACTGGCATTTGTGGCAGCTGGATTTGCCGGGCGGGTCCGGGCAGTCTTACACCACAAAAGAGCCTAACCTCGTGTCTTAGGCGATTAATTACACATAATTAATTATCCCCCAATTTGAATTAATTTACCTATTCAAATTATCAATCAATTCCAAATTTAACTATGTCCATAATTGACTCAATTATGTCCATCTATTTATGGTATGCAAGATTATACCAATTATCATCATAAATTTATTTTATGCCATTTAAGGCATTAATGCCAATTCTCAATATTAAATCTTTTAATATTATCCCTTCGCCCCGCGTTGTACGTTCGTTTGTTTAACATGAAATATACGTTAGACTCGAATAGTCTAACTTATGGAATAAAGAGAAAGCATCACAACATACATAGAAATAAAACTAGATCTAAACATAAGGGGTGAACTTGCATGTGTGAATGAGGTTCTTCATCTAAAACTTGCATAGGCCAAAGTCACAAACTTACATAAAACTACATATGTCATAGATCTAGATCTAAATCTAAAGGTGTAAACTTGTTTAGATAATATTCACAAACTTGCATAAACCATGTATGTCATAGATCTAATCATAAGGTGTAAACTTGCATAGGCCATAATCACAAACTTACATTACATGATTCATACTCCAAACATATATATATATATATATATATATATATATACACACACTTGCATATGTGATCTATGCAACAAAAACGATGGTGTAAACTTACATCTAAACATGTAAACTAGCATATAGAATTTTGTATACTAGCATATAACTCACACATGTCATAGCCTAACTTTAGATCCAATTTACACATAAAATAGATGCCCTGAAACATGTAAGGTTGTATATAATTTTCTTTAACTTGCATATGATCCATGCCTCAATTAACATCCTAACTTGTATGTAGAATTATCAAGTTAAACTTTATATAACTTAACACATGAATTAGTTCCACAAACATAACCAAACTAGCATATGAATTGATTGTACATAAACCAATAATTAACATAGATTTACAAAATAACATCACAACTTTACAACATAGATAATAACAACATGGATAGTAGCATAACAGATTTACAACATAGATAATAACATAACGGTCAATGATTCACATCATAACCATATAATCCCAAATCATAACTCAACCAAATTAAATTGTTAATTATCTTATTAAAGAAATCGAACTCACTACTCAAAGAAGGTCTTGAGTTCTGGAATCTGAGTTTTGAAATTGAATTAGCTTTCCTTTGAAGAAGACAATTTGTTACGGTTTAGATTATAATTGAATTGATTAGCTTTTCTTCCTCTCTAATTGGTGGCGGCTATTCTAGGTTGCAAGGTGACAGCATGGAGGCCATGATTCTAATTTTTATTTGATTTTAGGGTTTGAGTCTACATGTGTTTATATAGAGTTTAGAATTAGTTTAGGCCATCCGATCAACCTAGAATGAACCATAGCCATTCAGTCAAGATAAGGTGACAAGTCAGCCCTAATGACTCAGCCAAGAGTCAGAAAATTGCCATCGATCAAATCTGCCCGGGGGGGCAGGTCGACCCCCTGGTCGACCTATGCGGGTAGGTCGACCCCCAGGTTGACCCCCTGGTCGACCTGGCCCATGGCGGGAAATTTCCCGCCTAGCCCACCTGAGTTCGAAATTTGAATTTTTAATTCTGTTTTGAATTTTAGTGAAACTTCCGATGGCCATAACTTCTTCATACGAAGTCCAATTCACGCAAACTCGGACTCTATCTCAACCAGAATTCCGAGACGAACACAATGGCGCAACCCGTTTCCCTTAATTCTCACATCTGGGATTAGTTATTCTTTAATTTTTGAACATTAATATTGAAAATTACGGGGTGTTACATTCTATCCTCCTTAAAGGATTTCGCCCCCGAAATCTCCAAGTTAAGGAGAATGCATATCCTAACATCCAAACAACCATCTACTCAACCATCAAATACAGGCATCCATTGTCCTTATAAAATTCCTAATGTTGTATGAACTATGCATGAAGTATGTGTATATGTTCTTTATCTAATGCAAAATCAGGCGGTCTACTGATTCAGTTGACCTCCTTAATGCAAACCATGATAGTGCCATGCGTCCATTATGTATGCGAAAGAATCCTATCGATACATATTATTTCTACATGTGTGCACAACCATTCACCAAAATGCAGCATCCATATGATAGTACAACCATTATACATCCATTAACTTAAATATGTACACACATTTATATGCAATATGCATTATGATGTGACTGAGAAGATCTAGTGCCTAAAGTGTGTGTATATGTATCCACTAGCAACCACTTGCATCCACATGCATCCATCATACATAACATGTCTCAAACACATGTTTCAACCATAGGACTACCCTATCTAAAGGTCAAAGATACTAGCGAGAGGACATACTAAAGATAAAACAAGTACAAGCTAAGCGATAAAGGAGAAATTAAAAGACATACCCTCGAAAAGAAAAGGGTACAATGAACGCATCTTCTCTTCCGTCTCCCAAGTAGCGTTGCTCTCATCATCTCCCCATTGCACTTTGACTAGCTTGACCTCTCGATTCCTCAACTTCTTAATCTCTGACCCAATAATGCATGTAGGAGCTCGTCGAATCGTCGCATCACGCTCTATCTCCACCTTTCTAAGCAAGCTCGACTCTACCACTTCCGCGGTCTCATGCAAGCACTTCCTCAAATGTGATACATGGAATACATTGTGTACACCACTAAGTCTTTCGGGCAACTCCACTCTATACGCCATCTATCCAATCCTCTCCTTAATAGGAAACGGCCATACAAACCTTGGTACTAACTTCCCAACGGACCCAAAGCGAACAACATTCCGTAATGGAGACACCTTGACAAAGACCATGTCCCCAATATCAAACTCAAGATCTGTCCTCCTCTTGTCCGCATAAGATTTCTGCCTATCTTGCGCCATCTTCATCCTCCTTCGAATCAAATCGATCTTTTCCGAAGTCTCTCTAATCATATTGGGCCCAAGCAAGATCTTATCTGTAGATTCCCACCAACATGTAGGCGAACGACATGACCATCCATAAAGATCCTCGAACGATGCCATGCCAATGCTAGACTGAAAGCTATTATTATATACGAACTCCACCAAAAGAAGATGTTCCTCCGAACGATGTAGGGTGAATCGAACGATGCCATGCCAATGCCATGTACCTTCGAAGTCTAAGACACACAACCTCAATAGGTCCTCTAGAATACGATTCACCCTCTCGGTCTGGCCGTCCATCTGAGGATGATATGCGGTGCTCAAACATAACTGAGTCCCTACGGCCTCTTGCAAGCTCTTCCAAAACTCGCTAGTAAAGATAGGATCGCGGTCGCTCACTATGCTAGAAGGAACACCGTGCAAACGAAATATCTCTCAAATGTATACGGAGGCTAACCATGGAGCAGTCCTCTTACTCTTCACGGGAATGAAATGGGTGATGTTAGTAAGTCTGTCTACCACGACCCAAGTCCCCGTATTACCCTTCCTTGATCTTGGTAACCCATCAATAAAGTCCATCGAGACACTTTCCCACTTCCATTGTGGGACCTCCAATGGGTGAAGCAACCCACCGGGCTTCTTTTGCTATGCTTTTACTTGTTGGCGCACCAAGCATCTAGCGACAAACTCAGCCACATCCCTCTTCAACCGGCCCAAAAGTAAACTCGTCTCATGTCCATGTACATCTTGTCCCCGCCAGGATGGATGGTCATCTTCGAACGATGTGCATCATCAAGAATGGTCTTCCTCAAATTCTCGTCCCGTGGTACACAAAGTCTACCGTCCCTACGTAACCAACCATTATCGTCTAGGGTATACCTACTGAGATGGCTCGATGACTCCACCCTTTTGAGCTTCTCTACTAACTCAACCAATTGTGGGTCATCTCGCTGTGCCTCACCAATCCGTCCCAAAAGCGTAGGTCTGACCTCTAAGGATACTAGCAAACCGGGTACAAAGTCAATGGAAGGTCTAAAGTCAAACGTACAGATGAACTCTAAGCTTCGCTGCTCAACAAACAACGGACTCAAGGACAACCTTTTCCTACTTAAGGCGTCTGCCACCACGTTACCCTTGCCAGGGGTATATGCTATATCGAAATTGTAGGACGCTAAGAATTCCATCCACCTTTGCTGCCTTAAGTTCAAGTCCTACTGAGAGAACAAGTATTTTGGCGATTTGTGATAAGTGAATAATTCGAATTTCTCGCCAAGAAGATAACGGCGCCAAGACTTAAGCGCGAAAATAATAGCGGCCAACTCTAGGTCATGTGTTGGGTAATTTCTTTCATGCACTCTAAACTGCCTTCCTCCGTAGGCTATTACCCTTCCCTCTTGCATTAAGACTGCGCCTAGTCCTGTCCCACAAGCATCGGTATAAATGGTAAATGGCTTACTCCCATCTGGCAACACTAAGACTGGGGCTGTGGTCAAAGCTCTCTTTAAATGTTGGAACGCATCATCACAATCTACGTCCCATGTGAAAACTAGGTTCTTCTTCGTCAAGCATGTTAATGGGGATGATATTTTTGCGAAGTCTTTGATAAACTTCCTATAGTAGCTAGCCAACCCTAAGAAACTCCTCACCTCGGTAGCATTTTTAGGGACCTTCCAATCTTGGATGGCCACTACCTTCGCGGGATCCACAGCTATCCCTTCTTTGGAAACCACATGCCTTAAGAATCGCACTTCCTTCCTCCAAAAGTGACATTTAGAAAATTTAGCTTTAAGGCTATGCGCTCGGAGGGTCTCCAACACTTCCCTAAGATGTAAGGCATGCTCTTCCTCGCTCTTAGAAAAGATCAAGATGTCGTCCATAAAGACTACCACGAATTTATTAAGGTACCCCCTAAACATCCTACTCATCAAGTCAACAAAGTATGCGGGAGTGTTTGTCAAACCGAATGGCATCACAAGCCACTCGAAGAAGCCGTCCGGAGTCCTAAAGGCAATCTTGTCTATGCTATCCTCGACCACTCTCAACTGACGGAAACCCGTGGCTAAGTCCAACTGCGAAAACACTGAGGCGCCAACTAACTGATCGAAGAAATCATCAATCCTCGGCAGTGGGTGCCTATTCTTCTTAGTAAGCTTATTAAGTTCTCTATAGTCCACACAAAGTCTAAGGGACCCATCTGCCTTCGTGGCAAATACAATTGGAGCACCCCAATCCGATATACAACGTCTTATGAACCCCTTCTCAAGCAATTCTTTCACTTGCTTATTGAGTTCTCTTCTCTCTCTTGGAGCCATGTGGCGCACTGGCAATGCAACTGGCTTTGCATTATCTACTAGATATATTCGAAAGTCTATCTCACATTTTGGGGGTAGACCCCTCACCTCATCGAATACATCAACATATTCACGGACTATACGAACAGAATGTAAATCATCATTGGATGCATCAAAGGATTCTAGGTAGCTAAGCATTACTGGACCTCTAGGGTCATAAGAAATATCAAGGGTCTTTCCATAACGAGTCAACAATCTAACTACCCTTCTTTCACAATCTAGGATGGCCCCGTATCTAGTTAGCCAATCCATACCTAGAATCAAGCCGTAGCCTATGAAGCCAAGAACAAAGGCATTGCATTCAAACCCAACGCCCAAGATAGACACTCTCAAATCCCGACAAATCATAGAAAGATGAGCTGAACCACCAATAGGATTTGAGACTACTAAGGGATCTGCAACTAAACTAGTATTTAGGTGTAGTGTTTCAACTAATGATGTAGAGATAAACGAATGTGATGCGCCAGAATCGAATAAAGTACGGACAGGATGATCAAACAGAAAAACTAAACTTTCAACGGAAATCGTTCTACCTCGTTCTTGCAGCGGTGGGACCACGAGAGCCTGAACTTGCCCCCTTGCCTGCCCTGGTGCCATAAGAGCCTGCACATATCCTCCCAAGGTAGGCCCTGCCCTCTGCCCTTTCCTTGGGCAGTCCTTAATCAGATGTCCCGCTTCGCCATAGTGGAAACAGCCAGTCTTCTTTTTCTTCCTACAATCTTTGCTTAGATGGCCTGGTGTCCCATAGTTAAAGCAACTTTTCTTTCCCTTACCATTGTTGCATTTACCACCTTTCTTGTTCTATTGTTGCTGTTGCGGTTTCTTTTGATCCCTTTTCTTCTCGGGTGCCTTATTAGCATTGGCGCCCTTCTCTTCTTCATGCATGAGTGCCATGTCAACTAGTCTCTCAAAGGTAGCCCCCATGGGGATGTGGGTCATAGCTAACCCATGAGGCAGCTCGTTCAAACCCTTAACAAATCTCAGGGCCTTCTTTTCTGGTGTATTCACCAAGTCCAAGCCAAATCTCGCAAACTGATTGAATTTGTTGACGCATTCTTTCACTGATAGATTCCCTTGCTT
The DNA here is from genome assembly GCA_030737875.1 of Allium sativum. Classification (NCBI taxonomy): domain Eukaryota; kingdom Viridiplantae; phylum Streptophyta; class Magnoliopsida; order Asparagales; family Amaryllidaceae; genus Allium; species Allium sativum. The sequence continues at coordinate 1,029,503,821 of CM060916.1, read as the reverse complement.
CAACGCCAAAAATATTTCCATATATAAATTCTCTTCAGCCCATGAGAGAAACTTTGCCTCAAACCTACGCCTGAAATCTGGCCATGTATCAACTGGACGCTCTCTATTAGTGACCTCCCACCAAAACGAGGCCTCATCCTTCGTTAGCCAGGCAGCTAACTGGACCTTTCTTCCATCTTCCACTTCAAATATCCCAAACAATACTTCCACCTCCTTTAGCCAATTTCGAGCTTCAACAAATGTCTCCGTCCCGTGAAAAGGTTTTCCACCGATTGCCCGAAAGTCCTTACATATCTTTGCAAAAGTATCGACACGAGGAGGAGGAGGAGCATTTGCTGGACCTGCGGTGGTGGCCCTAGTCTCCAAATACCTCCTAAACCATCCTGGTATTGGTATCCCCTCGGGTATCTCGGGAATTCCAGACATGTTGAAACGAAAAAGGAAAGATTCAATACAAAAGAACCGAAGGAAAGATATATGGCTCTTGGGGTTATGCTTTCTAAAATAAGCTATTCTCTTGAAAATGCTTTCCTTAAAACATACTTTAGAATGTACTTCTTTATAAAAGTGTTTTTGAAAAACAGTTTTTCAAAATACATATCTATTCTGGTAACCTTCAGCTCTGATACCACGTGTAACACCCCACGTCCATTAATGTCACTCACAAAGGGAATGCATTAACTTCTATGGAGCATTTTAAGTGTGTATAGAACAGAAACTTAACAACAAGACAGATATAAACAATACTTAAAAATTTAAAATTTTATTCATTGCAGCGGTAAACACATAGGTTTGATTACATCATCAAAAACCAGAGTCAAAGTACATAATATCCATCTTGACTAAATCAGAGTACATAAACTGAAAGTCATAACCCCAACACAAAATAGCCATAAATAAGATAGGCTAAACTTTTACTTCGGCGATCCAAGCAACTTCTAAAAGTAAGAGATACAGCTATCCAAAATCAAGCTCCACTGGTGCTAGTTCCACCCCAAGCACCTACGGGGAAAAGGAAGAAAAGAGGTGGAAACAAAGGGGGTCAAACATAAAGTCTGGCGAGTGCGATAACTTTAACAATATAATTACCAAAATAACTAGGCTAAGGCATAAGTTGGAAAATAAGGAAATGGCTGTGAACAATTGGGTATGGCAGAGCAAACTAAAGGAAATAAGATGAACAGAGATAACGTTAAAGGCGCACCTACTCGCTATAAGATAATTACTACACTGCACCACACCAAACACCCTAAAAGTTGATCCCGCCTACAAGACTATAATAATGATAATGGTAGTTTCGTGTACCCCTAGTTGCCTTCATAGGTGTCGCCTGCCCCTATCTCCACTAGGTGTACCCGCTACCCCCATGTGATCGGCTCCCTAACTCGTAGATACCCGTGTTGGCCCTACAGTGGGGTGTATCACTCCCCAAAGTGGCAACCCGATACCACCAACAATGCATGGCTTATACCTACACGATGCAACAACGTCTTACCTACTAGCCCGGGCCAATACACGCACATGAACCCGTTAGACTTGCGTTGCCACCGCTAACCCGTTTTGGCCTCTTACAGTCAAGCCTAGTATGCATGTCCCGTCCTCGACTTGGGTCGAGCCCACAAAGATACTTACGGGTTACTGGTTAAAATGGGCCCCCATTACTTGACACAAGCTATCCACCTAAGCTTGGTCCCCTCTAGTACATGCCACTTAACCCTCTTCTTATTCATGTTCACTTACACGTTTCAATTTTGGTTAAGTGTTTCTAATCATATATCATAAGCCACCCAAGGCACCCACTTAACCCCCTTGTCCTACCACATGTTTATCTGGTTAAGTGTTTCTTAATTCATTAACACCGTAACCTTGTAAAGACCTCCCACATTAGATTGGCATTTGTGGCAGCTGGATTTGCCGGGCGGGTCCGGGCAGTCTTACACCACAAACGAGCCTAACCACGTGTCTTTACAACTGTTACACATTTAATTTATGCCTTAGACCTCCCACATTAGACTGGCATTTGTTGCATTTGGATTTGCCGGGAGGGTCCGGGCAGTCTTACACCACAAAAGAGCCTAACCTCGTGTCTTAGGCGATTAATTACACATAATTAATTATCCCCCAATTTGAATTAATTTCCCTATTCAAATTATCAATCAATTCCAAATTTAACTATGTCCATAATTGACTCAATTATGTCCATCTGTTTATGGTATGCAAAATTATACCATTTATCATCATAAATGTTTTTTATGCCATTTAAGGCATTAACGCCAATTCTCAATATTAAATCTTTTAATATTATCCCTTCGCCCCACGCTGTACGTTCGTTTGTTTAACGTGAAATATACGTTAGACTCGAATAGTCTAACTTATGGAATAAAGAGAAAGCATCACAAGATACATAGAAATAAAACTAGAACTAAACATAAGAGGTGAACTTGCAGATGTGAATGAGGTTCTTCATCTAAAACTTGCATAGGCCAAAGTCACAAACTTGCATAAAACTACATATGTCATAGATTTAAATCTAAAGGTGTAAACTTGTTTAGGTAATAGTCACAAACTTGCATAAACCATGTATGTCATAGATCTAATCATAAGGTGTAAACTTGCATAGGCAATAATTACAAACTTACATATATATATATATATATATATATATATATATATCTTGCGTATGTGATTTATGCAACATAAACGATGTTGTAAACTTACATCTAAACATGTAAACTAGCATATAACTCACACATGTCATAGCTTAACTTTAAATCCAGTTTACACATAAAATAGATGTCCTGAAACATATAAGGTTGTATATAATTTTCATTAACTTGCATATGATCCATGCCTCAATTAACATCCTAACTTATATGTAGAATTATCAAGTTAAACTTTATATAACTTAACACATGAATTAGTTCCACAAACATAACCAAAGTAGCATATGAATTGATTGTGCATAAGCCAATAATTAACATAGATTTGCAAAATAACATCACAGCTTTACAACATATATAATAACAACATAGATAGTAGCATAACATATTTACAACATAGATAACAACATAACGGTCAATGATTCACAACATAACCATATAATCCCACTTCATAACTCAACCAAATTAAATTGTTAATTATCTTATTAAAGAAATCGAACTCACTACTCAAAGAAGGTCTTGAGTTCTGAAATCTGAGTTCTGAAATTGATTTAGCTTTCCTTTGAAGAAGACAATTTGTTGCGGTTTAGATTAGAATTGAATTGATTAGCTTTTCTTCCTCTCTAATTGGTGGCGGCTATTCTAGGTTGCAAGGTGACAGCATGGAGGCCATGATTCTAATTTTTATTTGATTTTAGGGTTTGAGTCTACATGTGTTTTTATAGAGCTTATGATTAATTTTGGCCATCCGATCAACCTAGAATGAACCATAGCCATTCAGTCAAGATAGGATGATAAGTCAGCCCTAATGACTCAGTCAAGAGTCAGAAAATTGTCATCAATCAAATCTGCCCTGGGGGGCAGGTCTACCCCCAAGTCGACCCCTTGGTCGACCTGTGTGGGTAGGCCGACCCCCAGGTCGACCTGGCCCATGGCAGGAAATTTCCCGCTTAGCCCACCTGAGTTCAAAATTTGAATTCTATTTTGAATTTTAGTGAAACTTCCGATGGTCATAAATTCTTCATACGAAGTCCAATTCACGCGAACTTGGGCTCTATCTCAACCAGAATTCCGAGACGAACAGAATGGCGCAACCCGTTTCCCTTAGTTCTCACATCTGAGATTAGTTATTCTTTAATTTATGAACATTAATATTGAAAATTACGGGGTGTTACAATGTGGGTTTGGATGATGATTGATCCTTTTCGTTTGGTATTTTTAAAAACCATAAGTGATATCGGAATATATAAAAAGAATTATTTGGAAGATAAATAGAATCATAAAAAGGAAATATTTGGAAATAAATAGAACTATAAAAAGGAAATATTTATAAAATGGATAGATTTTTATAAAAGAAGTATTTGGAAAATAAATATTAAATGGAAATTTGTTTTAAAAGATAAATTGAGAAGATCAATTTATAAATAATGTTTTATAAATTAAATAAAATATTTATCATTTGATAAATGGAATATATAAGGCTGAATTTATATAGAGAAGTAAAATCGGTTTTAATACGGATATTTGAAATTTAATGTGAACGTAGCAATAAAGGGAATTATCAATGAGATTTTAAGTGTTAGAAGTTAAGGATAGGATTTTGTATAAATAATTCTATAAATAGAGATTAAATAGAATTTGGAATTTGGATATTATTTTCAAATGTGGAATCAAATTGTTTGGAGTATATAAAGAAATATTGTTCACATTCAATGTGAATAATGAATTAAAGTAAATATTTGAAAATAAAACTTTTACAAAGGAAATTGGGTATTGAAATCGGGATTAAAATGGAGTTAAAGGAATTAGAAACTGACTGGAAATTAGTTAAGTTGAATAGCTATCTAGGTATTGATTTGATGTTGGTTTCGGCCTTCGGGGTTAATACATGGGGAGTTGTTCTCCTACTAGTTTACAGTTAGAGACTAATAGATGTGGGAAGATAGTGATGTGTGAATCTGAAATGCAAATGTTTTCAATTTTAATAACGTTTATTTTCTAAATTTAGAAAGTAAAGATTGATGAATATATGGAAAAGGGAAATTGGGAAATGTATAAATTAATGATAAATTTATTTAAAGGGAAAAATGTAGATTGATGATTGATCGATAAAATTTCCATTTGGAAATGAGATCGTTGTGTGTGTGGATGCTTTCCTTTGATAGTTAAATAATCGACTATTAAAGTTTTGACAATTTTCCATTGTCAATATAAAGAGACCGGGATTAGATTTATTGTCCGAAAACCACACTGTATGAGCATTAGCGTTGCAAATCGAATATGATGAAGATATTGAAGATGGAGTTTATGCAAGGGTTGTTCTGGAAAATCCTAGGTAGAAATTGCCTAAGATGGGTTTACAGAATAGTGCCTTCAGTTTTGTCCAGTCCCAGGACAACCTGTATGGAAGATGTCTGACAGAGTATATTTAATAGATCGCGTAAGTTGATCTCTTCAAACATATTTACGTTTGGCGGCGGAGGAATTCGTTTCTCTTAGCTATATACCCATGTTTTTTTTAGAGAAATCAATTTGTGATATGGCGGGTATAATGATGTGACATTCAAAGTAAATAAAGTTGTGATCAGTCAAAAAGATACGTTATAGCCTCTAGGCTCACAACCGAGAAATGGCATAAAATCGGGTAGGTCGGATGGCTAAGTGGGTAGCTCCCAGTTAGGGTGTACCGTTACCTCATCTAGAGAAATTTCATTTACTTCCTTAACCTATTTCGATGTTGTCTCTTTCGGGAAATGGTTGTTGATCCCAACCATTGGTGATAATACATTCGGTTCACTCAAGCGTAATGAGTGACCGATCATGTTTTGCCTGGGTTGCAAGATGTTGTTGTTGAACCTGGTGAATTCCTCTCTAGAGATACACTGTCGAGAGGTGGTCCCATGCCTTGCCAGTTGGAATCCATTACCAAATAAGCGCCAACGGTTTTTGATTATATATTATATTTATGGAACGTGAGATGAAAGCTTTCCACTAGATTGCTATTTATTTGATTTAGACATTATTAAATATCATAAGAATATAGATTTCTGAAAAGAATGTTTTGGGTTATCGTAAGGTAAAAACCATCTGTGTTTATGTGTGGATTAGTCTTATGATGAATCTTTCTTTTAAAAGGATTTTAAAAGTTAAACAAATGGTTGGAGTTTACTCACACTAGTCACGTGACTGACCCAGAGTTTATTTTGTTTCGTTTTACCTGAACTCTTGGGTGCCCAATTTTGTACGGAATGTCAAGTGGTCTGGATTTTACAGATATACTGGGAGAGATAGAGCAGAAGGCTTCAGGATTATATAGCTATTGTTTATTTCTGTTGTGGTGTACGTGATGTACTCTGATAATGATATGTATATATACAAATGACAGATTTGTATTTCAAAGTTATGTTGTATACTATATTTTATTCGTTCCGCTGTGAGGTTCGTATTACTCTAATTTTGTTGTCTATGTTCTTCTTCTTCATTCTAATTTTCTATGTTATATATTCTCACCCTCTAACTTCTTTCTATTAATGATACGGTATTGCCGATACTTGAATAGTCGACATGGGGTTAGTGTCGATTTTCAGGGTCCAAAATCCTTGGTTCGTTACATGAATAAGCAAAAGAGATAATTAAATAACAAATTAGCGAACTGAGTTAAAATGAATGGATTGAGTTGGAATCAATTGAAATTGGGTGTATATATGTTAAACAAGTATGAAACGAAGAGAATAAAGATTTAAAATTTAAGTGCCCAACATAAAGGTACACGTTTAAATTCCATATGAGATTTTATGCGCAGAATTGGCAAGCCGCTTGGCTTTTTGTTTTTCTTTTTGAATGGAAAGTGCCTAGAGAGGCGTTTTGTAGTTGTACCGAGTGACCCGTACAAAGGAGGTTATGGTGAGATTTTCTGAAAATTTAAGGAGGTAGAGTATTTTTAAGAAAATTGGATAACTAGAAAATCAATATATAAACATATATTGAATTCAATAAGGACGAACTAAAAATAGAATATTATAAACAAAAAGAAAATCTGTGAATTTAAATCTAGTAAGAATAGAAAGAGAAACGTATACATGTTTAAAATAAATTAATGGATAATTAGTTTTATGATATTGATTATTCGAGGTAAGTGGTTTATCTGTTTTAAAGTTAAGGATGTTTTCAGTCAAGGTTTGAGAGGTAGTTATACCCCAACTTGATTAATTTCATTTTTAACCATAAATAGCAAGATTCAGTCTTGAAGAACCAATGTTTGAATAAGAGTTAGTTGAATGCCATATTTTTGGTTGTTTGTAACGATGTTTTACACAACAATCATTTTAACCACAAGTAAGTGGAATTTTGGAAATATAATAATAATAAATATTTCCTCAGTTTAGAAATAAATGGTCGTGAAAGAGATAAGTAATTGGAATGTTTTCCAATTGCAAATAAAAAATATTTTCTAAATATAGAAAATAAAAGAAATTAATATTTAGAAATGTTTTCCAGAGTAAGAGGCCAAAATAAATATTGAAAATATTTGAATTAACAAATTTTGATAAGGAAATGGAGAAGTGATTTAATTAATGAAATATTAATTAAGGGGCCCAGTGATTGTTTGATGTTATGGATGAATGTTTATTTGTTTTTCTTCGATAGTTAAATAACCGATTATCGAAGTATTTGCCAATATCTCTGCCAATATGGAGAGACCGGTTGGATTATTATCCGAGAACCACTTCGTATTGGCAGTAGCATTGCGAACCAGATTATATGAAGATAATCAAAGACGGAGTAAAGTGCAAGGGCTTTTTCTGTTAATCCTAGGTAGAAATTGCCTAAGATGGATTAATGGAAATTGTGCCTTTGGTTTCGTTCAGTCCCAGAACAAAGTTGTATGGATGAATGTCTGACAGAGTATTTCCAATGATTGCATATATTGGTCTGTATAAATATATATGGTGGTGAAGAATTTATTCTCTTAGCATAATATCCAAATTATATTTATGCAAATCGATTATTGGTTAACGGAATTGACAATGTGGCATTCAAAGTGATTGTGCTATCAATGAAAAGTAAGAAAGCATAGCCTCAGGCCTCAATAATCGGGAAAAGACAAAAATCGGGCAGGCAGCATGGCTAACTGGGAAGCTCCCAATTAGGATGTATTATCACCTATCTAGAGAAATTCATTTCATTCTTTATTCTGTTCGATGTTGTCCCATTCGGGAAAACGGTTGCTGATCCCAACCGTTGGTGATATACATTCGATACACTCAAGGAAAATGAGTGGTCGGTCATGTGTGGTCAGGTTACAAGATGTTCTTTTTGAACCAATGTATTCTCTCTAGAGATACACTATCGGAAAGTGGTTCCATACCTTGTCATAGTTGGAAATTCATTACCTAATAAGTGCTCGCGGTTTTGATTGTATATTATATATGTAGAGCATGAGATGAAAACGTTCTGCTAAATGATTATTTAGTTGTGGTTGATAGACACTATTATAACATCAAATGAGTTTTGATACAAATATTATCGTTTTCTTTCAAAAGGATTTTGAAACTTGAATCAAGTGTTTTGGATTCTCATAAGGGAAAAGTCCGTTCCGTGTTATACGGCGTGATCTTATGAGATATCGTTTATTTTCTCAAATTGTTTTAAATTGTTTACTGATACCAGTCCCATGATTGACCCAGAGTTTATTTTGTTTTCCCTAAACTCTTAGGTGCCTAAATTTGTACGGGCGGTCAAGTAATTCAGGATTTTTACAGATTTATCTAAAGGATCTTGGAGTAGGAGGCTTCAGCGTTATTTAGTTATTGTTTTTCCGCTGTGTTGCAAGTGTTGTACTCTGATGAAGATATGTATATAGAAGAAAAAAATTTGTACTCCAAAAGCTGATATATATATATATATATATATATTATATTTTGTTCTGCTGTGATGTGGGATTTTGTACTGTTATTTTTGTTCTTCTTCTACCTTTTTCTTCTTTATTAATAATGATTCGTATTTCTTTACAATTTGGGTTGGACGTGTGGTGTGTTTAGTCAACTCAGATAGCATGAATTTGCGGCCCATTACATTATCATGACAGATTGTTGGGAAATTTTCAGTTGTTGAAAATAAACGCAATTTTCTCAATTAGAATAAACAATATTTACATTTGTAAAAAATTATATTTGTGGATATTGGGTGTAAATTTATATTTTGATTATTAGACGCAAATGTTGATACACTGAAATGATATCCAATAGACCTAACTTGAAATAGACATTTCAATATACATATACAACTTATAATAATAAGTGTATTATATCATAAATCATTTTCCTAGAATATTATTCTATTTTATATTAATTAACGAAACTTCCCCATTCAATATCAATTTTTTCTGTGCAGAATAAATATTAAAATCATCCATGTACATATTTTTAAATGTTCCATGCAATTTATAAATAACTTTAATATCGAAAAGAAACTTTAGATAATTCTATAACAACCTAAATTTTTAATATATGAATACTTAATTAATTTAAATATTACAACATTTAATTTTGGAACTTAATGACTTCCATTGAATTAAAAATTAGAATTTAAATGTCAAATTAACTTGAAATTGAAAATATTGAGCTTAAAATCTAATTAAATTAATTTCGAAAATTCTACTGATTATAAAAAATTATAGTAATTTATTATGTGAAGGTTTTGAAATCAAATTATTATTAATCAATTTAATTAACAAGTAAAAATATCATTTTGCAAACTGTCTCGGAATTTGATGAAACCAATTTTATTGGGTAGGGAATGTTAAATTATTATAGGATTTCAAATTTCGTAATGATCAAACGATCAAAGTGGTCATGCGAGCGTGAAACATTGAGAGATTAAATTATGTGAATAAAATAATATTTTTGTTCACTTGTAAATAATCCTTAAATCTAAACCTAAATTTCCACTTCCTACCTTTCCTCAAAAAAGAACTGCCACTTCTTCCTAAACACAATCAACCGTTTCAATAGTTCAGGCAGTGAAATCGGGTGAGTTAGATTTATTAGAATCATGTGCGAAAGAGCTTCATCATGGTATACACATTTTAGGATGCAGTTGTAATGGCCTGAAAAGTTCCGATCCTGATCATCGGCACAAATACATATCTATATCACTTATCGACTAATCAAGCATCGGAAATTAACAGATCGTTAATAGAAAGAAGTTAGAGGGTGACAAATAGAAAGAAAGAAAGTTAGAATAGAAGAAAAAGAATAATTAAACACAACAAAATCAGAGTATCACGAATCTCACAACGGAACTGAATAAATATATTTTATAATAATTCTTGAAATGCAAATTGATATTTACATTTATCATCAGAGTACAATGCATATACGATACAACGGAAATAAACTTTATGTATCTAACATCGAAGCTTCCTGCACCAAACTTCTTCAAGTGAATCTATAAAATCCTGAACTACTTGACAGTCCATACAAATTTTGGGCACCCAAGATTTTAGGGAAAACATAGGAAAATAAACTTTAGATCAGTCATGGGACTGGTGTAAGTAAACGATTTTAAAATAGCTTGATTTAACGTTCACAAACCCTTTTGAAAGGAATGATAATAATAAGATCGATCCATACATAAACACAGATGGTTTTTCCCTTACGAAAACCCCAAACATTCATTGTATCAAAACTATTCCAATATAATAATAGTGTCTAAAAAATAAATAGCAATCCAGTAGAACGCTTTCATCTTATGCTCTACATATGTAGTATACAATCAAAACCGCGAGCGCTTATTGGGCAATGGATTCCGATTATGACAAGGTATGGAACCACCTACCGATAGTGCATCTCTAAAAGGGAATGCACTAGGTTCAGCAAGAACATCTTGCAACCTGGCCACACATGACCGATCACTCATTTTGCTTGAGTATATCGAATGTATATCACCAACGATTGTGTACGGAAACCGTTTCCCGAGAGGTACAACATCAAAAAGAATAAAGAAAGAAATGAATTTTCTCTTGATAGGTGATTATACACCCAAATTAGGAGCGACCCACTTATCCATGTTGGCTGCCCAATTTTTGTCATTTCCCGGTTGATGAGGCTTGAGGTTCAAAATTTACCTTTAGAATATCCGGTCATTAATTACTTTGAATGCCACATTGTCAGATCCGTCAAATCACTAATTGACGTCCACAAATATACTCTGGATGTAAAAGAAGGGCCATTCTTTGCCATCAACTTGGTATATTTGTACAAATCAACGTACGTAAATTTAAGGAAATACTCTACTAGACATTCGTCCATACAAGTCATCTAGAAACAGGATGAACTGAAGGTACTCTCCTACTGCATCCAAGATAGGAATCACCCCATGGATCAATAGCGAATAGTCCTTGCAAATACAAAGATTTCAATTCAAAATAGAATCACTGTTAATATATCTCTGGGAACTAACCAGAGAATTTCCGCAAGTATTTCTTCTGCTCATGAAGATTTATGGTCTTCAATTCTTTGATCATATAGACATTCCTGCATTTTAGTTTACGTAAAGTTGGTTTAAGTGGTTTTTGTTACAGTCCCCATCCCGGTTTCTTCGAACTAAACGTAGGGGATATTTATTAGGTACTCGGTGTTTTGACTATCAAATTTAATAAGTGCAGACAAGTAAAGCTATTTATACACTTTATTCTATATTTAATTTACATGACTTGTCAATTAACAAACAGTCTCATTTCCAATTTCAAAACAGTAATTAACACAATGTGATTGAAATACAATAAAATGTATCAACGTTTTATTTTAACTAATTTAGATTTGTTTGGCCACTTCATGGAATAATAGATAATTTGATCAATAATCGTCCATCACAACATTAAAAATCAACAATGATTTTACATGTAATTTCAAACTAATAATAGTTTGAAACTATTTGATCTCGGATAGCAACTACTTTCACACAATATTTTCCCAATTCTTTGGAATAAACTAATTGAATTTTAGTTTTCACGACAATATTTATTTTACAAGCATGCAATAACTTCCTGATCCTTTCTTCTTTCTGATTTGTTTATCTTTTTCTTATTTACTTCTATTAGGAAAACAATTATATTAACACGAATTTCCTAGGCTTATTACGATCCAATTATTTATGCAATGGTTCTAATTTAATTTGTCACTTACTATAAACCATTTTAGGTGAATTTCACTTATTAAATTTATAAAAAAAAATAATGTTTACATTTATAAAGAGAAACTTTAACTTTTAAAACAAACATTATTTCCCTTTTTTATATAATTGTTTCCCGGCCCGAAGCACGGATAGCACATAACAGCTCATGTCATAACACGACCCTTCTTCCCTCATCTTTGTATATAACAAACAACTGTTAAACTATTTTGGCCCTCTAATGTGCAGCGTTCGACGATTTTATGTAGGAAGATTCTTCCATCTCTCCTTATTATATACAGTGATCAGAAAACAAGCACCCCATTTCATTCTAAGAATACCTGGCAAGTAATACTTCTATAGCATAAAGTAGGCTCATGTTTAGAAATATCTGATTATTTGGTTATAATGGTTGCTATATGTTGGCCCTGAGTCCTGTAAAGTCAGTGTGTGACTTAATGTTGGATATTTAAATGGGTATAGCAAAAGTGTAAATGATAAGCTAACTTGTAAGCTACATAATTATGCAAATAAAACTAAGCTACAAAGATATATCACAAATAAAATAAAGTGCAATAAGTAAAGACATCAGGAATTTTATACTGGTTAGGACTTCCCAACCTACGTCCAGTCCCCAAGCTCCTCTTCGGAATTCACTATAATGCCCTCTCTTAACCGAAGGAAAAGGTCACAATACACCCGAGCACCAACAAGGATGTCCACGCCTGAGTACCCACACAGGACTTCACAAATTACAAGAGTTTTTATTTTTGAATGTGTTCTCTAATCAACACTGAATAGTCACGATGAAGTACACCATTCCTATAATCTTATCCTCAAGTATTTGATGTGTATGTGTAGATTGAAGGAAGTATGTTGCTTGTTGAATCATGGGATTTGAAATAATATCAAAGACTCAACAAGTAACTTGAATTCAAAAGAGCATTGGAATGCAAAGAGAACAGAAGTGTAAATCAGAAAATAGAGAAGAATAAATGAGAATCGGTTAGATTGAGTGATTTGGAAAACATGTTTGTAGTGCTTATATAATTTTCGAAAATTAGCATTTCTTCATGAAGAGTTCCAACAAAAAGAGTTGCTTCTATTTCTGTTCATATTTGAAGAGGAATCTCTTTTTGAAAGAAGGTGATTCTTCATAAAAAAGTCTTCTGTTTCGAATCAGTCAGCTTGTCTAAAAACCATCAGTCGAATGATTGAATCATATTGTAAAACGTTTGGATCTAAAACCTTTTAAAACTATCCGTTATCTTACAGAAACATGTTGACCAGTTGACTCGTCATATTTCCCCCAATCGATTGGTACAGCTGAATCTGTACAATCATGGCATTTTAAAGCCATATAATATATACATACATATATACATATATATCTTGTTTTATATATTCGTATTATACTTTAAGGAAAATTTTTAATATAATTCTAACACGACTCAATACTTATATATATAAACTTAGCTTCTTGACATGATTTCCATTGCTCTTCTCTTTGTTGACATTAATTAAAATTCTTGTTTTCAACAATCTCCCCCATTTTGAATGATGACACCATATTGCATTCTTGTTGAAAAGTTTTGAATTTCTCCCCTTAAATATCTGGCTCCCCCTGAATTTCTGCAGCATTTTGTTAGTTCATAATTTTATAAACATATATTTTGATTCCTGCAACAAAATATTAGCGTATATATTTGCAATAAATAGATCCATCATTGTGAGCATAGAAAATATAATTCTCCCCGTTTGTCATCGATTAAAATGCATTAAACAATATGATTGCAAATTAACTGAATAAGTTTTCAGAGATCTTTAAAAGAAACAATTCATAATTCTCTTAGAAGTCTTATGAAAGAATTCTGTAAAAAGGGTTTAGTAAATATGTCAGTAATTTAATTTTTCAAGTTTACAAATTCTAAGTTGATGATTTGTTTTTCAATACTACCTCTTAAGAAGCGATGTTGTATATCAATATGTTTAGTTCTAGAATGGTTTACCGGATTTTCAGATAAATTTATTACGCTTGTATTATTGCAATAAATTGTGGAATTAGATAGGTTAACGTTAAAATCTTTTAGTGTTTGTTGCATATATATTACTTGAGCACAAGCTAGTGCAGCAGATATATATTCAGCTTCGTATGTTGACAGTGAAACACAATTATGTCTCTTTCTGAACTAAGATATAAATGATTTACCAATAATATGACATGTTCTACTTGTACTTTTACGATCCGTCAGTGATCCTCCAAAATCATCATCACTATATGAAACTAATTCGAAGAAACAATCTTTCGGATAGAAAAGTCCAAAATCTTTGGTGCAGCTAAGATAACTAAATATACGTCTTACTACCATCATGATTCTTTTGGATTAGCTTGAAAACGAGCACATAAGCAAACACCCATCATAATATCCGGTCTACTAGCAATTAAATACAGAAGTGAACCTATCATGCTTCGATATAACTTTTGATCGACACTTTTTCCATTTTCATCTTTATCTAAGTGTGTCTCTGTGCTCATTGGTGTATTTTACTTGAGATGTTTTCCATTTCAAAATGTTTTATTAGATTTGTGCAATATTTTTCTCGGTTAATGAAAATTCCAACTGATAATTGTTTAATTTGTAAGCCCAGAAAATACAATAGTTCTCCCATGTGAGACATTTCAAATTCACTAGTCATTATTTCTGATAATTCCTGACATAATTCATCATTTTAAATCCAAAGATAATGTCATCGACATGTATTTGTACTATCAAAATATCCTTATTATATTTCTTAATAAAAAGAGTTTGATCAACCTTTCCTATCTGAAATCCTGAATCTAACAAATAGGTCTTGAGACTTCATACCAAGCATGAGGTGCTTGTTTTAAACCATATAATGCCTTTTTCAATTTAAATACACGATCAGGAAATTTTTCATGTGCAAATAGAGGAGGTTGTTCAACATATACTCTTTCTTTAATATAACCGATTAAGATGGCGCTTTTAGTATCCATCTGATATAGTTTAAAGTTATGATAACATGCATATGCTAATAAAATTCGAATTGCTTCTAGTCGTGCGACTGGAGAAAACATTTCTTCGTAATCTATGCCTTCTTCTTGATTGTAACCTTGTGCAACAAGTCTAGCTTTATTTCTAGTAATATTACCTAATTCATCTACTTTATTTTTGTAAACCCATTTTGTACCAATAATAGTTTGATCAGTTGGTCTTGGAACTAATTCCTAGACTTCATTACGTTCAAACTGATTTAATTCTTCTTGCATTGCAATTATACAATTTTCATCTGTAGATGCTTCTTTAGGGTTTTTGGGTTCGATATTTAATAGGAAGGCTACATTACTCACTAAATTAAGTTGAATTTTTATTCTTACGATTGAAGTTATTTCTCCAATAATATTTTGAGTTGGATGTTCTCGTAATATCCTTGGTGGAGATCTAGCTTCATTAACAGGAATATTAAGATTTTTAACATTATTATGAATTTCTGTAGTATTATTCTCTATGTTATTTTGAATAACGTTTTCATCTTCTCTATATATGATAAAATCATCATCTGGAGAAGAATTATTTGCTACAGTATCTGAATTGAAAGAATTCTAAATAAACTTTTTGTCGAAAATGACATGAAGTGATTCTTCTATTTTACTAGTTCTTTTATTATAAATACGATAAGCTTTGCTACGCTCAGAATATCCTAAGAATATTACTTTATCTGATGTAACACCCCGTATTTTCTATGAATATTAAAATTAACAAATCTAAGAACACTTGATTTTTAGAAGAAGAATTGGGTGCAACGGGTTACGCCAACGCGTTCGTCTCGGAATTCTGCTTGAGGTATAGTTCAAGTTTGCGTGAATCAGACTCTATATGAAGAAGTTATGGAGATTAGAAGATTTCCAGTGTAAACAGAAAATAATATTTAAATAATAAATTCAGTTTGAAATTCGAAATTCGGCCAGAATAGCTGGACGGGAAATTTCCCGCCTAGCTGTGTCGACCCTCCCCCCCCTCCCAAGGGGAGCCGACATAGGTGTCGACCCTCTATAGGGGTGTCGACATAGGTGTCGACCCCCCTATAGGGAGTCGACCCCTTTGAGATCCAATTCCTGTGATGAATTTTTATAGCCCTGAGCTGATGTAGCCTTCTCTGATTGGCCGATGACTAATTTCTGAGATATTAGTGCTTGTGTCGTTCTATGGTTGGCTGGATGACACATCTCTTTGGTTTGATGGCTCTGATTTCTCCTAGACTAATCTAAAGGCTAGAATTAATCCTAGAATTCTATATAAACACCCCAAACCTTAACTCTAAACCTCAAAATCTCATTCTATGAAGTTGTTATGTTGTCCATCCTTAAGCTAGCCTAGCCTCCATCTTCTCCAAATTAGAAATCAAGTTAGAAAGCTCCAAACCAAATCCAACCTAGAGAATCAAACGTCCACATCAAAGGATAGCTTAACAAATTCAGAAATTAGATCCCAGAATACAAGATCCGTCCTTTTTTTGTAAGTTCATTTATTATTTAGATTTAAACACCTAATAGAAATCATGACTGTAATAATCGGATCTAGAACGATGCCTAATTCTGATTCACGCCTATTCTTTTGTCAAATCTGAATTGCCTATGCCTATGAGACTATTATGATTGATGTAATGAAACCTATCATGCCTACGAGACTATTGTGACTGACATAGTGAAACCTATCATGCCACTGAGACTGTTGGATTGACATAATGGAACCTATCATGCCTATGAGGTTGTTGTGATTGATATGATGGAACCTATCATGTTGTACATCCTATGCCTATGAGACTATTGTGATTGATATAATGGGACTTATCATGTTGTACATCCTATGCCTATGAGACTATTGTGATTGATATAATGGGACTTATCATGTTGTACATCAAAATTAGTGATTCTCTTAAGTCCAATTCTATCTAATATTTATACCTATGGTGTAAATTGCTTAGCTTACCCACACTTATTGTTAATGTACAACATGCCTACTGAAACATGATTCTTGAATTGGGTACACCTTTACATGCCTATTTTTCCTTATGTCAATTCTTATGATCCTTCTCTATTTTCCCTTTTTACTTTCTTTGGGTAATACTAAGTTCATTCGAAACTTAGATTAAGTCTCGTTGTACATGCGATTATAACGCTGGAAAATTGGGTATAATTTAATTTAGTCAATTTTGGGTATAGCAAGTGAATATGGCATAAAACTTGTACTGACTACATTTGGGGAATATTGGCATAAAAAGACATGAACTTTGACACATATGACAAATATGTAAATTGGCAAAAGATGAACATGCCTAACCCGAGGTTAGATTGAGTTGCGGTGTAAGACTGCCCGGAACCGCCCGACACATCCAGCGACCGCAACAATATAGATCTAATGTGAGAGGTTAGCGCATTAAGCCCAAAAACCCGATGTTAGATTGAGTTGCGGTGTAAGGCTGCCACGAACCACCCGGCACATCCAGCGACCGCAACAATGTAGATCTAATGTGAGAGGTTGGTGCTTTAATGAATGAATTAAAGCTAAGGAACAGACAAGCTAATAATGGTAGGGTTAAGTTAATTAAGGCAACACTTAACCAGTACAACATGTTAGTTAAACAGATGGGTGGGTTAGGTTAATTTGAGAACACTTAACCATTATAATATGTTGATTAGGAAACCCTAGTGACGGGGACCCATTTCAGTAGTAACCCGCATAAATTTATCATGGTACCCAGAACTAGGCAGGGTGGGGCACGATTACTGGGTTGATTATAAGCGGTCAGAATAGCGGCGAGTAGTGCAGCAATGTAGGTTCCGACGGAGTATGGGCGTGCATGTACTCCGGAGTAGATAAAGCAATCACTAGGCATCAATAGTATACACTGTGCATCTAGAATTTATGTCGGGTTGCCACCATAGGAATTGATACACCCTATGGTGGGACCAGCACAGGTATCTATAATCAAGCGGGGCCGAATGACTCAAGTAAGAAATGCATGCGAGTAGAAGCTGATCGGAAAAGGGATCACTTTGTTATGAACATATGATGGTAGTTGAAACATTCGTTAGTAGGTGCTGAGAAAAGGAAATGAGTGCGATAGTATATTCAGTTTATCTTGCCCTATCTTATGTTATCTTATTTCTATGGTATTGTCTTATGTTCAGTTTATTCATGTCATGATCCTTTTACCTGTTTACATGCTGAAGAATCACTGGACTAACCAGCTTATGTCTGACCCATTTTCTTCCGCCTTCTTTTCTTTCATTTTCCCCCTAGGTCCGCAGGGAGGGAATACTTCAGCTTAGTATAGACCTTTTCCCATCTTGAAGAGAGTATATGTATTACTTGGATTCACTTTTCTTGGGCTATGGCTGTGGTTACACTTTTATTGGGGATTTATGCTGCTTTACTACTATTTTATGCTTCTTTACGTACTTGGAGTTTTAAATCGAGACAAATGTTTTATTGTAATAATTTAGAAGGTTGTTTTTGAGACAATGCTTGTAATGTTTCGACTGGACAACGCTATTTATGAACTGATTTCAGTTTTTCGCTGTTTATATGTCTGTCTTGTAAATTATCTGTGTCTTTTACCTAAAATGCTTCACCAAAGTTAATGCATTCCCTTTGTGAGTGACCTTAACGGTGGTGGGGTGTTTCACTTGGTATCTTAGCGATGGTTTACCAGATCAGATAAAAGTTTTTGAAAACTATTTTTCAAAAAAAAAAAAATTCTAAAGAATCATTTTCAAGAAAAGTGTTACTTTATTTTAAAGGCATAATCCCCAAAGCCATATGCACTGTCTTTCTATCTTTCGTTTCGAACCTTTTCTTTTCGTTTTAGCATGTCTGGGGATCTTAATATTCCCGAGGGCATACCGATACCTGGCTGGTTTAGAAGGTATCTGGAGGCTAGTGCTAATGGCATAGGCCCAGCAGACGTTCCTCCTCCCCCAGTTGCAGTCGTTCCTCCTCCTCCACCTCCGTGTATAAATGCTTTGTCAAAGATATGTAAAGACTTTCGAGCTATGGGCGGAAAGAACTTTAATGGGACTGAGTCATTTGTGGAAGCAAGAAACTGGCTCAAGGAAACAGAAGATTTGTTTGTTATCTTCGAAGTGGACAATAGGCAAAAGATACAATTGGCTATATGGTTACTTAAGGATGAAGCCTCTTACTGGTGGGAAGTTACTAATGCTGAGAGACTAGTTGAAACCTGGGAGGATTTTAGAAGGATATTTGAAGTGAATTTCCTCCCGCAAGTTGAACGAAGCCTAAAGATGGAGAAGTTCTTAGCACTCAAAAAGGGTAGCCTATCGATTAAGGAATACGTCAACCAATTCAACTAGCTGGCTAGACTCGGACTGGAGTTGCTAAAAACTCCACATAAAAAGGCTTTCCATTTCGTGAAGGGTTGAATGAGCCACTGCACAGCCTAGCTATGTCCCATATACCTATGGGTGCGACTTTTAAGAGACTGGTGGGCATGGCACTGTTACAGGATGAAGACAAGGATGGCAAGAAAGAGCAAAGGTGGAAGAACCTCTAGACAAGAAAGTGGAGGGATCGTAGAATAAGAAGACAGATTCCAAGAAAGGCGGGAAGAATAAAAAAACCCGTGACAAGAGGAAATGTAAATTTTGTGGCATACATGGACATCTAATTAAAGACCGCAGGAAGAAGAAGAGGAAGATGGGTGGTTGCTTTTAGTGTGGCGAGACATGACATATGGCTAAGGATTGCCCAAAATGGCAAGGGCAAGGGCAGAGGAATGGATCTACTTCTGGAGGGTAGATTCACGCTCTCATAGCACCTCCGCAAGAAAGAGGTAGAAATATTTCTATTGATAGTTTAGTTTATCTTTCTGATCATCCAGTTCGTACGCTTTTTGATTCTGGCGCATCGCACTCTTTTATATCTACTGCTTTAGTTGAATCTCTGCACCTAGATACCAGTATAGTAGAGGATCCCATGGTTGTTTCAAATCTAATTGGGGGCTCGGCTTATTTGTCCATGATTTGTTTGAATTTGGAAATTTCTATACTAAGCATTGGGTTTAGATGTAATGCTTATGTTTTTGGTTTCACGGGCTATGGGTTGATTCTATGCATGGATTGGTTATCCAGTAATGGTGCCATCCTCGATTGTGAAAAGAGAGTGGTTAGACTTATGACTCGCCTCGGTAATACTCTCGAAATCTCTTGTAATTCTATGAATTCTGTTATGCTTAGCTACCTAGAATCTCTTGATGCGTCTGTTGAAAATTTGCAATCTGTTAGAGTAGTCCGTTAATACTCGGATGTCTTTGAAGAGGTGAAGGGCTTACCTCCAAAGCGATAGATAGATTTTCGCATATACCTTGTTGATAATGCAAAACCTATTGCTTTACCCGTTAGACACATGGCTCCAATGGAAAGGAAAGAGCTCAGCAAGCAAGTTGAAGAGTTGCTTGAAAAAGGGTTCATAAGGCGGAGTATTTCTGAATGGGGTGCTCCAGTGGTGTTTACAACCAAAGCAGATGGTTCCCTTCACCTGTGCATGGAGTATAGGGAGCTAAACAAGCTGACTAAGAAGAATAGGCACCCACTTCCTAGAATAGTTGACTTGTTCGACCAGCTCGTAGGTGCCTCGGTTTTCTCCCAACTGGATCTGGCCACCGGATTTCATCAGCTAAGAGTGGCTGAAGACAGCATAGATAAGACCGCGTTCAGGACCCCGGATGGTTTCTTCGAATGGGTTGTCAATTGTCATGCCATTTGGTTTGACAAACGCACCTGCTTATTTCGTAGACTTGATGAGTAGGGTGTTCAGAGAGTTCCTTAATAAATTTGTAGTGGTCTTCGTGGGCGACATTTTGATATTCTCAAAAAGTGAGGAAGAACATGCTTTGCATTTAAGGGAAGTCATGGGTACACTTCGTGCACATCAGCTGAAAGCAAAATTCTCCACATGCCATTTTTGGAGAGATGAAGTAAGGTTTCTTGGACATGTGGTGTCCAAAGAGGGAATAGCTGTGGATCCCGCAAAAGTAGTTGCGGTGCAAGATTGGAAGATTCCACGGAATGCAACCGAAGTTCGGAGTTTTCTCGGGCTAGCGGGCTTTTACAGAAAGTTCATTAAGGACTTTGCGAAGATCTCAGTCCCACTTACTAGGTTGACAAAGAAGAACCTAACTTTTTTCTTGGGATTTGGATTGCGATGTTGCTTTCCAACGATTGATAAGGCCTCTAACATAAGCCCTGGTTCTGACATTACATGATGGGAGTAAGATGTTTACAGTGTATACAAACGCATGCAGTACAGGATTGGGTGCTGTCTTGATGCAAGAGGGTAGAGTAGTTTGTTATGGAGGAAGGCAGTTGAAGGTACATGAGGAAAACTACCCAACTCATGATTTAGAATTAGCTGCCATTGTTTTCGCTCTTAAGTCATGGCGTCATTACTTGCTAGGAGAAAGGTTTGAATTGTTTCTGACCATAAATCGTTAAAGTACCTTTTCTCACAGAAAGATCTTAACTTAAGATAACAAAGGTGGATGGAGTTTCTTGCCTCATGCGATTTTGAGATTGCATGTACCCCTAGCAAGGGCAATGTGGTAGCAGACGCCTTAAGTAGGAATAATCCGACCTTAAGTCCTCTCTTTGTTGAAAGGCAAAGCTTGGAGTACATAGCAAACTTTGACTTTATACCCTCCTTTGAATTTGTACCTGGTTTGTTAGCATCACTAGAGGTGCGGCCTACTCTTTTGGACTCAATAGGAACCGCGCAACGTGAAGACCCTCAGTTAGTTGATGTGATGGATAAGCTAATTAGAGGTGAGACTTCTAGTCATCTCAATAGATACTCCATCAATGACAAGGGTTGGTTGAGACGGAATGGAAGACTATGCGTCCCACAAGCAAGGAATTTGGTGAAAACGGTTCTCGAAGAAGCACACCATTCTAAGTTGACCATACACCGAGGTGGGGACAAGATGTATAAAGACATAAAAAGGGTTTACTTTTGGAACGACATGAAGAAGAATGTAGCTGAGTTTGTCTCTATATGCTTGATATGCCAGCAAGTCAAGGCAGAGCAGAAGAAGCCTGGTGGTCTTCTTCATCCTCTAGATGTCCCACAGTGGAAATGGGATAACATTTTGATGGACTTTATTGATGGGTTGCCTAGGTCATGAAGGGTCAACACCATCATTTGGATAATAATGGACAGGCTCACTAAAAGCGCTCACTTTATACCTATTAAAAGTAGGAGGACTACCTCATCGTTAGCATCCATTTATCTTAAAGAGGTAGTTCGAGTGCATGGGACACCCTCTAGCATATTAAGTGATCGAGATCCTATCTTTACGAGCGAGTTTTGGAAGAATTTGCAAGAGGTTGTAGGAACACAACTATGCTTAAGCACTGCCTATCACCCTCAAACCGATGGTCAGACGGAAAGGGTGAACAGAGTATTAGAAGATCTTTTGAGATCGTGCATTCTTGATTTTGGGGGAACATGGGAGGATCACCTTCCTTTGGTGGATTTCGCCTACAACAATAGCTACCAAGCCACCATAGGCATGGCTCCCTTTGAGGCTTTATATGGAAGACCATGCTGATCACCAACTTGTTGGTGGGAGTCTACAGACAAGCTTATACTTGGACCTGACATGATGAAAGAAACTTCAGAGAAGGTGGACTTGATAAGAAGACCAATGAAAACTGCACAAGACAGACAGAAGTCCTACGCTAATAAAAGAAGGACCGATCTTGAGTTTGAGGTTGGAGACAGAGTTTTTCTTAAAGTATCTCCTTTAAAGAATGTCGTTCGCTTTTGGGTCCGTGGAAAAATTGGCACCAAGATTTGTAGGATCATTTCCTATCATTGAGAGGATTGAGAAGATGGCTTATAGATAGAGCTACCCGAAAGATTGGCTGGAGTACATAATCTCTTTCATGTCTCTCATCCACGAAAGTGCTTACATGAGGTGTAACACCCCACCTCCACTAGGGTCACTCTTTCGGGGGCACTAGCTTCTGGGGGGCGTTAGAACTGGGTAAGTATGCATAATGATATATCAAGGCAGAACAAGAACATAAATATATATATAAAACAGAGTAAGTGAGAATAAAACAGCGGAATATCTCAAACCATCTCAAAACAAGTATTAGTACATCATAAAGTCAACTGCCAAAATAAACATGTCTAGTACATCATAAACCGAAATACTGTAATACATAGTGCTATCCCCAAAATAAAGATGATAAACCATAGCGAGCTCAATGTCCAGACATACATGAGCTATCCAGCGAACAAGCAAGTGATCCAAGCTAAGCACCACTGTTCCCTCCCTGAGAACCTGGGGGGGGGGGGGAACGGAAGAAAAGAAGCGAAAGAAAACAGGTCAGTCAAAAAGACTGGTAAGCCCTACTACGATCAGTCTATAAACTAATAAAGCTAACATCATGATGGAAACTGAGATGAACATACTGGCAATAGATAAAGGTGTCATCACATAAAGAAGATTAAGCTTTGCACCAGAGTGTACTAGCAAACTAACATAGCAGGTAATGATCCCTCAGCCCAAACTTTGGCCCATTAGCATGAGGTGACCTTAATGCAAGGTCCAGCCCAACGGTCTAGTCGATCGGCTCCCTATAAACCTAACACGTCTAGTGTTGGTGTCCATACGGCCCACATATGGTTGTAGTCAGACTGTGCTGGGTCCACCTTCGGGTGTATCAAGCCCTCGGGTGTCAACCCCAGACACCTAAGTAATAATGCCCAGTCTAAACCTACTGGTACCCGTGCCTCGAGTTTGTCCAACACCGGACTACGTGCACGTCCGTAGCCCGCCTGGACCCGCACCGCTGTACCACTCAGCCGTCGCTTTGGTCGCTTACATCAGTCCAGTAATCGTGCCCCGCCCTAGCCTAGTCTCTAGGGTTGTGAATGATACCAAACTGGGATTACTGCTGGAACAGACCACGTTGCTAGGGTTTTCTAAGAGGGTTAAGTGTGGTTTTAACCCCTCACTAATCATGGATTAAATTAGTTAAGTGTAACCAACAGTTCACCACTTAACCCCATTTAATCCCTCGTATCCCCAAAATTGGTTAAGTATTAGTGGGCCATGACTTAACCCTAATCATGAGGCATTAATTAATTTAATTGTGCCTTAACCTCTCACATTAGACTTTGTTGCGGTTACTAGTTAAGCCGGGCGGGTCCGGGTAGCTTTACACCACAACTTGGTCTAACCTCGGGTCCAAGGTACACATGACCATCTTCTCACATTGGGTCCTATTGTTTGTAGCCACTAGTTAAGCCGGTCGGTTCCGGGTAGGTTTATGCTACAAACTCAACCCAACCTCGAGTTGGCCACACTTATGTTTTCTAAGTGTCATGTTCACTTTAATTTCAAAACATGATTACAAGTTTAACAAATACTTGGGTAGACCTAACTTAATAGGTAAATTCCCAAGGGGTAGACCTAACTTAATAGGTAAATTCCCAATCTTCCATTTTCATGTATTTTAAGTTTTACCCAAAACCCCCCAACGTCATTCTATCGCTTACATATTCGTCATAACGCATAAAGGATAGAAAGAGGGAACTTGGCACAACATACATGATAAATCTTACATATCATACTAAACATGCATAACATGTTAGACTTGCATAACTTAGCATAGTGAACTTGCATAAAACATGCATAACTTATTAGACTTGCAAATCATGGCATAGTGAACTTGCATAAACATGCATAACTTGTTAAACTTGCAAATCATGGCATAGTGAACTTGCATAAACATGCATAACTTATCAAACATGTGTAACATAGCATAATGAACTCACATAAGCATGCATAACTTATTAAACATGCATAACATAGCATAGTGAACTCGCATAAGCATGCATAACTTATTAAACATGCATAACATAGCATAGTGAACTCGCATAAGCATGCATAACTTATTAAACATGCATAACATAGCATAGTGAACTCGCATAAGCATGCATAACTTATTAAACATGCATAACATAGTATAGTTAACTCGCATAAGCATGCATAACTTATTAAACATGCATAACATAGCATAGTGAACTCGCATAAGCATGCATAACTTATTAAACATACATAAATCCCAACTTTCATCACATATTAACTTTAGAGTTTCTAAAATGAAGGTAAGAGGGCTTACAAATATTATGAAGACTCAAATCTATTAATAAAGATTGAGAAGCCCTTTATGCAAGCATATAAAAACCCAAAACCAAGCTCCAATTAACAAAAATCCCAAAAACTCTAGCTTAGCAATTAAAACTTGCAACTTGATGATGTATGCAAGCTAATGATCATTCATACAACTTAGAAATGCTTGTATGAACATCAAAACCTTCATAGGAATGATTTATGAAGAGGTTGGAGGCTAGGGTTTTTAAGTGGAGGCCATTTGAGAATTCAATTTGACATAGTTTGGTTGCTAGAATGAATAATGGGGTTTTAGGGTAGGATTAGGGGCTTATTTATAGAAGATTAGAGTGTTTTTAGCCCTAGGATTAACCCTAGGTTAGTTTAGGCCCGTCAGATTTAGGAATTCTCTAGAACCAAGCCACAAGACCAAGCCCAAATCACAAATGGTGCGCCAGGCAAAACTGCCCGGCCACCCCGTGTCGACAGGGCTGTCGACACCCTGGGGACCCTGTCGACATGCCTGTCGACATGGGGGTCCTGGCGGGAGTTTTCCCGCCTGACGCCAGTTAGCCCTAATCCTTGTTTTTAATTTAAAATTTAAATCTGTTTTTAACATGGAAATTTCTGAAAACTTCAATGGGCCTTAACTGGGTCATACGGACTCCGATTTTCGAAAACTCGGACTCTATTTCGCGTATTTTTCCGAGACGAACGCAATGGCATAGCCCGTTTCCCTTGATTCAGATTTTTGAATTAAATTCTGCCTCGATTTATGTTATAACAGGTTATTGAAAATACGGGTTGTTACATTCTCCCCTCCTTAAAGGATTTCGTCCCCGAAATCTTTAAGTTAGGAAGAACGTATCCTACCATCCAATCATCCATCTACTCAAAGCATCATCCACGAGCAATCATTTTCCTTAAAAGATTCTAAATGCTGTATGAACATATGCAAAAGTGTGTGTATATGTACTTATCTAATGCAAAGATCAATGCAAAATATGTTAGTGGAATGTATCCATATGTATGCAAATCCCTAACATAATGTATAATATCTACATGCGTGCTCAATCATACATCCATATGCAACATCCATGTGATGGCATACAAATTTCATCCAAGAATAAGCATAAACACTCATGCACATGCAATATGAGGAGTGTGTGAGCCGATCTAGTGCCTAATGTGTATCATGCATCCACGAGTAACCACTTGCAAACACTTGCAACCACTTGCAACCACTTGCAACCATCAAACATAACATGTCTCAAACACATGTTTCATCCAAAGGGTTTCTTCCTAAGGTTCTCATGACAAGATTAGCACGATAACTAGATAAACATGGATAGCAAAGAGAAAGATATGCTAACAAAGGAAAGAGATTGAGAGTGTACCCTCAAAAAGGAATGGGAAAGCCCACACATCTTCTCCTCGGTTTCCCAAGTTGCGTCTTCTTCGGCTTCACCCCATTGAACCTTCACCAGCCTGACCTCTCGATTCCTTAGCTTCTTGGTCTCCGTCCCCAAGATACGAATCGGAGCTCTCCTCAAAGTTGCCTCTTTCTCTACTTCCACGTCTTCAAGAATGCTAGGTTCAACCACCTCAGCGGACTCATGTAGGCACTTTCGGAGATGCGAGACGTGAAAGACATTATGCACTCCGGACAGCTTCTCGGGCAATTGCACTTTATAAGCCATCTTCCCAATTCTCTCTATGATAGGGAAGGGTCCAACAAATCTCGGTGCTAACTTCCCAACAGCTCCAAATCGGACCACATTCCGCAAAGGAGAAACCTTTACGAAAACCATATCCCCAACATCAAACTCCAAATCGGATCTTCGCTTATCAGCATAAGATTTCTGTCGGTCTTGGGCCGCTTTCAATCGTCTTCTAATCAACTCGACCTTCTCGGATGTATCTCTAATCATGTCAGGTCCAAGTATAAGCTTATCTGTAGTCTCCCACCAACATGTGGGTGACTTGCACGGCCTCCCGTATAAAGCTTCGAATGGTGCCATCCCTATGCTTGCCTGATAACTGTTATTATATGCAAACTCAACAAGAGGAAGATGGTCTTCCCAAGTACCACCAAAATCCAGAATGCAAAGCCTCAACAAGTCCTCAAGTGCCCTATTCACCCTTTCTGTCTGACCGTCCGTTTGTGGGTGATAGGCCGTACTCAGGTTCAACCTCGTGCCCATAGCTTCCTGCAAACTGTTCCAGAACTGACTAGTAAAGATGGGGTCTCGGTCACTGACTATGCTGGAAGGGACTCCATGTAGTCGTACTATCTCACGAAGATATACTGATGCTAGTCCAGATGCGGTCCTTTTGCTCTTCACCGGAATGAAATGAGCACTCTTCGTAAGCCTATCTACAATGACCCAAATGCTCGTATTCCCTTTCCTTGACCTTGGAAGCCCATCAATAAAGTCCATAGAAATACTCTCCCACTTCCATAGCGGGATCTCTAGAGGATGCAATAGCCCACCGGGCTTCTTCGACTCGGCTTTTACTCTCTGACAAACAACACATCTAGAGACAACCTCTGCCACATCCTTCATCATTCCAGGCCAGAAGAAAATGCGCTTCATATCCTTATACATCTTATCTCCACCCGGATGTATAGTCAACTTGGAGCGATGTGCTTCATCAAGAACTTTCCTCACCAAGTCTTCCACCATCGGAACACAAAGCCTTCCGTCTCTCCTCAGCCAACCCTTATCATATATAGAATATCGAGCAAGGTGACTAGATGTCTCCCCTCGAATCAGCTTATCCATAATCTCAATTATCTGAGGGTCTTCCTTCTGCGAAGCCCCAACTTGATCCAGAAGGGTAGGCCTGAGCTCAAGAGATGCTAAAGAACCGGTCATCGACTCAACTGTCAAAGAAAAATCAAAGGCTGCCAAGAACTCTAAATTCTTCATCTCAACAAATAGAGGACTTAGTGTCAACCTTTTTCTACTCAATGCATCCGCTACAACATTCCCCTTGCCGGGGGTATAGGCTATATCAAAATCATAGGACGCCAAGAATTCCATCCATCTTTGCTGCCTTAAGTTCAGATCCTTCTGCGAAAAGAGATACTTCAAAGACTTATGATCAGTATACAGCTCAAATCTCTCTCCCAGAAGATAATGACGCCAAGCCTTGAGTGCATATACTATTGCTGCCAGCTCTGGATCATGGGTGGGATAATTCTTCTCATGCACCTTAAGTTGCCTTCCACCAAAACATATAGCTCTGCCCTCTTGCATCAGAACGGCGCCCAATCCCGTGCCACAAGCATCAGTAAACACGGTAAACATCTTACCACCATCGGGTAAAGCTAGAACTGGTGCTGAGGTAAGGGCTCTCTTGAGTCTCTGAAAAGCAAGCTCACAGTCCATATCCCAAGCAAAAACTAAGTTTTTCTTCGTCAACTTAGTAAGAGGAGCGGATATCTTCGCGAAGTCCTTGATGAACTTCCGGTAAAAACCCGCAAGACCTAGAAAACTTCTCACCTCGGTTGTATTCCTTGGAGTCTTCCAATCCTGAACTGCAACCACCTTAGCGGGATCCACCGCTAAGCCTTGCTTGGATACGATATGCCCAAGGAACCTAACTTCCCTTCTCCAAAAGTGACACTTGGAGAACTTGGCCTTTAACTGATGCGCTCTAAGCGTATCCATCACCTCTACAAGATGCCTCGCGTGCTCTTCTTCATCCTTGGAGAAGATCAGAATATCATCCACAAAGACCACGACAAACTTGTTTAAGAACTCCCGAAACACCCTACTCATCAAGTCCACGAAATACGCGGGTGCATTCGTCAAACCGAACGGCATAACAAGCCATTCAAAGAATCCATCTGGAGTTCTGAATGCAGTCTTGTCTATACTATCTTCAGCCACTCTAAGCTGATGAAATCCAGTAGCAAGATCAAGCTGAGAGAAAACAGAAGCACCAACAAGCTGGTCAAAGAGATCATCGATCCTCGGTAACGGGTGTCTGTTCTTCTTGGTCAGCTTATTCAATTCTCTATAGTCCACACAGAGTCGAAGAGAACCATCTGCCTTAGTAGCAAACACCACAGGCGCTCCCCATTCGGATATACTTCGTCTGATGAAGTTCTTCTCAAGTAACTCCTTTACTTGCTTGCTGAGCTCCCGTCTCTCACGCGGAGCCATGTGCCGAACGGGCAAAGAAACAGGCTTAGCATTATCCACCAGATAAATGCGAAAATCAATCTCTCGTTTAGGGGGCAACCCCTTAACTTCTTCAAAAACATCTGGATAATCTCGGACCACCCTTACAGACTGAAGGGCTTCCTCTGACGAGTCGAGAGATTCAAGATAGCACAACATGACGGGATCCTTCGGATTGCATGAAATATCTAAGGTGTTGCCAAGGCGAGTCACAAGCCTCACAACCCTATGCTCACAATCAAGAATGGCTCCATATCTGGACAGCCAATCCATGCCCAATATCAATCCGTATCCCCTGAAACCAAGAACATACGCACTACACAAGAACTCTACACTGAGTATAGAGATCCTTAGATCCTCACATATCATAGATAGATAAGCAGAACCCCCAATGGGATTCGAAACACAAACGGGATCATCCACTAGGCTAGTACTAAGGTGCAAACTATCAACAAGATCAGATGAAATAAAGCTATGTGATGCACCAGAATCAAACAAGGTACGAACTGGAAGATCGGAAACATAAAAAAGGTTCTCAACAGAAACACTACCTCGATCGGGAACTGGAGCGGTATTGAGAGCATGGACTTGCCCTCCTGAAGGTCCAGCCTGTCCTTTCTTCTTCGGGCATTCCTTGCTGAAGTGTCCAGTCTCACCACAGGAAAAACATCCACCACTAAGCTTCCTTTTCTTCTTCCTACAATCCTTAGCAAAGTGTCCAGGCGCACCACAGTAATTGCACTTTCCCTTGCCTTTGTTGTTGTTCCCCTTCTTGTTCTTGCTCTGATTCCCCTGACTGCTTTGACCACCTTGATTGCCTTTACCTTGAGAATCAGTCTTCTTTGCTTGAGTATCACTCGACTTGACCTCTTTCTTTCCATCTCCCTGAAGTAGAGCCATATTGACCAAACTCTCAAAAGTAGCTCCATGCGGAATATGTGACATCGCCAAGCCCTGCAGCGGCTCATTCAACCCTCTAGCAAATCGAAGAGCCTTCTTCTCAGGAGTGTTCACCATATCCAAACCAAAACGGGCCAGCTGATTAAACTTGTTCACATACTCCTTGACAGACATATCACCTTGCTTTAATGCAATGAACTTCTCCATCTGTAAATTCGCCTCAGCAGAAGATAGAAACTTGGCCACAAATCTAGCCCTCAAATCGGCCCAAGTCTCAACGGGCCTCGTCCCATTGGTGACCTCCCACCAATAGGCCGCTTCATCCTTCAAAAGCCACACTGTCAATAAGATCTTCCTCTCGTCATCAATCCCAAAGATAGCAAATAAGTCCTCAGTGTCTTTCAGCCAATTCCTAGCTTCAACAAAAGATTCCGTGCCTAGGAAATTCTTGCCTCCCATCGCCTTGAAGTCTTTACAAACCTTCGTGAACTCAACCTGAGGATGCTGAGGGGGAGGAGGAGGAAGAGGAGCCTCAGCAACAGGAGGAGGAGGAACATTAGCAACGGGAGGAGGAATATTAACATTAGGGGGAGGATTCTCAACTACAGGAGGAGGAGTGGGAGTAGGGTTTGCGGGCCCAGCTACCGCCCTAGCTTCAAGAAGTCTCCTATACCAGAGTGGTACATTTACTCCATCCGGGATGGCAAGATTCTCAGCCATACTGAAACGAAAGATAAGATAAGATTAGGTCAAGGGAACGAAGGATAACGCTAATGGCTTTTTGGGGAATAGCCTTTTAAAATACTAGACTTTTCTTTGGAAAATACTTTATACTTGTTTTGAAAATAGTTTTTCAAAAGTCTTTTAAAAGCTTTTTGTTCTTTCTTGTAAACCATATGCTCTGATACCAAATTTGTAACACCCCACCTCCACTAGGGTCACTCTTTCGGGGGCACTAGCTTCTGGGGGGCGTTAGAACTGGGTAAGTATGCATAATGATATATCAAGGCAGAACAAGAACATAAATATATATATAAAACAGAGTAAGTGAGAATAAAACAGCGGAATATCTCAAACCATCTCAAAACAAGTCTTAGTACATCATAAAGTCAACTGTCAAAATAAACATGTCTAGTACATCATAAATCGAAATACTGTAATACATAGTGCTATCCCCAAAATAAAGATGATAAACCATAGCGAGCTCAATGTCCAGACATACATGAGCTATCCAGCGAACAAGCAAGCGATCCAAGCTAAGCACCACTGTTCCCTCCCTGAGAACCTGGGGAGGGGGGGGGGGAAACGGAAGAAAAGAAGCGAAAGAAAACAGGTCAGTCAAAAAGACTGGTAAGCCCTACTACGATCAGTCTATAAACTAATAAAGCTAACATCATGATGGAAACTGAGATGAACATACTGGTAATAGATAAAGGTGTCATCACATAAAGAAGATTAAGCTTTGCACCAGAGTGTACTAGCAAACTAACATAGCAGGTATTGATCCCTCAGCCCAAACTTTGGCCCATTAGCATGAGGTGACCTTAATGCAAGGTCCAGCCCAACGGTCTAGTCGATCGGCTCCCTATAAACCTAACACGTCTAGTGTTGGTGTCCATACGGCCCACATATGGTTGTAGTCAGACTGTGCTGGGTCCACCTTCGGGTGTATCAAGCCCTCGGGTGTCAACCCCAGACACCTAA
The DNA here is from genome assembly GCA_030737875.1 of Allium sativum. Lineage (NCBI taxonomy): Eukaryota > Viridiplantae > Streptophyta > Magnoliopsida > Asparagales > Amaryllidaceae > Allium > Allium sativum. Next base: position 1,029,471,966 of record CM060916.1, on the reverse strand, counting down.
GTAATAATGCCCAGTCTAAACCTACTGGTACCCGTGCCTCGAGTTTGTCCAACACCGGACTACGTGCACGTCCGTAGCCCGCCTGGACCCGCACCGCTGTACCACTCAGCCGTCGCTTTGGTCGCTTACATCAGTCCAGTAATCGTGCCCCGCCCTAGCCTAGTCTCTAGGGTTGAGAATGATACCAAACTGGGATTACTGCTGGAACAGACCACGTTGCTAGGGTTTTTTAAGAGGGTTAAGTGTGGTTTTAACCCCTCACTAATCATGGATTAAATTAGTTAAGTGTAACCAACAGTTCACCACTTAACCCCATTTAATCCCTCGTATCCCCAAAATTGGTTAAGTATTAGTGGGCCATGACTTAACCCTAATCATGAGGCATTAATTAATTTAATTGTGCCTTAACCTCTCACATTAGACTTTGTTGCGGTTACTAGTTAAGCCGGGCGGGTCCGGGTAGCTTTACACCACAACTTGGTCTAACCTCGGGTCCAAGGTACACATGACCAACTTCTCACATTAGGTCCTATTGTTTGTAGCCACTAGTTAAGCCGGTCGGTTCCGGGTAGGTTTATGCTACAAACTCAACCCAACCTCGAGTTGGCCACACTTATGTTTTCTAAGTGTCATGTCCACTTTAATTTCAAAACATGATTACAAGTTTAACAAATACTTGGGTAGACCTAACTTAATAGGTAAATTCCCAAGGGGTAGACCTAACTTAATAGGTAAATTCCCAATCTTCCATTTTCATGTATTTTAAGTTTTACCCAAAACCCCCCAACGTCATTCTATCGCTTACATATTCGTCATAACGCATAAAGGATAGAAAGAGGGAACTTGGCACAACATACATGATAAATCTTACATATCATACTAAACATGCATAACATGTTAGACTTGCATAACTTAGCATAGTGAACTTGCATAAAACATGCATAACTTATTAGACTTGCAAATCATGGCATAGTGAACTTGCATAAACATGCATAACTTGTTAAACTTGCAAATCATGGCATAGTGAACTTGCATAAACATGCATAACTTATCAAACATGCATAACATAGCATAATGAACTCACATAAGCATGCATAACTTATTAAACATGCATAACATAGCATAGTGAACTCGCATAAGCATGCATAACTTATTAAACATGCATAACATAGCATAGTGAACTCGCATAAGCATGCATAACTTATTAAACATGCATAACATAGCATAGTGAACTCGCATAAGCATGCATAACTTATTAAACATACATAAATCCCAACTTCCATCACATATTAACTTTAGAGTTTCTAAAATGAAGGTAAGAGGGCTTACAAATATTATGAAGACTCAAATCTATTAATAAAGATTGAGAAGCCCTTTATGCAAGCATATAAAAACCCAAAACCAAGCTCCAATTAACAAAAATCCCAAAAACTCTAGCTTAGCAATTAAAACTTGCAACTTGATGATGTATGCAAGCTAATGATCATTCATACAACTTAGAAATGCTTGTATGAACATCAAAACCTTCATAGGAATGATTTATGAAGAGGTTGGAGGCTAGGGTTTTTAAGTGGAGGCCATTTGAGAATTCAATTTGACATAGTTTGGTTGCTAGAATGAATAATGGGGTTTTAGGGTAGGATTAGGGGCTTATTTATAGAAGATTAGAGTGTTTTTAGCCCTAGGATTAACCCTAGGTTAGTTTAGGCCCGTCAGATTTAGGAATTCTCTAGAACCAAGCCACAAGACCAAGCCCAAATCACAAATGGTGCGCCAGGCAAAACTGCCCGGCCACCCCGTGTCGACAGGGCTGTCGACAGGGCTGTCGACACCCTGGGGACCCTGTCGACATGCCTGTCGACATGGGGGTCCTGGCGGGAGTTTTCCCGCCTGACGCCAGTTAGCCCTAATCCTTGTTTTTAATTTAAAATTTAAATCTGTTTTTAACATGGAAATTTCTGAAAACTTCAATGGGCCTTAACTGGGTCATACGGACTCCGATTTTCGAAAACTCGGACTCTATTTCGCGTATTTTTCCGAGACGAACGCAATGGAATAGCCCGTTTCCCTTGATTCAGATTTTTGAATTAAATTCTGCCTCGATTTATGTTATAACAGGTTATTGAAAATACGGGTTGTTACATGAGGCGGCGAAAGTTGTGGAGCCAAGCATACTAGAGGAATTAGAAGTGGAACGAGAAGCGACGGTGAGAAGAGTTCCAACTCGTATCTTGGGTACAGAAGTTAAAAAGCTGCGTAATCGTGAGGTCAAGCAAGTTAAAGTCCAGTGGAGTGACGCTGAAGAAGACGCGACGTGGGAGACTGAGGACAAGATACGCGCAACCTACCCTTATCTTTTTTAGGGTACATTCTTGATCTCTTTTTCCATAAGTTTATGCATGCTTGTACCTATCTATTAAGTATGTCTCCTCGGTCCTATTCTTAATCCTTAGGTAGAAACCAATGGATGTAAACATGTATTTGAAAACATGTAATGATTGATGGATGCAAGTGGTTGCAAGTGGTTGCTAGTGGTTGCTCGTGGATGCATATACACACACACTAGGTACTCGATAAGCTCAGTCACTTTCATATTGCATATGCGTATATGTATTTATATGGATTGAAACTTGATTTGTTATCATATGGACATTGCACTTGTATGAATGTTGTGCAATCATGTAGAAAGTATGATTAGGAATAATGGACTCATGGCACTGACATGATTCGCATCAAGGAGGTCAACTGAATCAGTAGACCGCCTGATTTTGCATTAGATAAGGACATATACACGCACTATGCATATTATCATAAAAGCATTAGAAATCTTTTTGAGGACAACGAATGCCTGTGATTGATGGTTGAGTAGATGGATGTTGGATGTTAGGATACACTCTTAACTCAGAGATTTCGGGGATGAAATCCTTTTAGGAGGGGAGAATGTAACACCCCGTATTTTCTATGAATATTAAAACTAACAAATCTAAGAACACTTAACTTTTAGAATAATAATTGGGTAAAGCGGGTTACACCATTACGTTCATCTCGGAATTCTGCTTGAGATAGAGTCCGAGTTTGCATGAATCAAACTCCGTATGAAGAAATTATGGAGGTTAGAAGATTTCTAGTGTGAAAAGAAATTAATAATTAAATAATAAATTCAGTTTGAAATTCGAAATTCTGCCAGAACAGTTGGGCGGGAAAATTCCCGCCTAGGGGTGTCGACCCCCCCAAGGGGAGTCGACATAGGTGTCGACCCCCTATAGTTGTGTCGACATAGGTGTCGACCCCCCTGTAGGGAGTCGACCCCTTTGAGATTAAATTCCTATGACGAATTTTTATAGCCCTAAGCTGATGTGGCATTCTCTGATTGGCCGATGACTAATTTCTGAGGTATTAGGGCTTATGTGTCATGCTATGGTTGGCTGGATGAAACATCTCTTTGGTTTGATGGCTCTGATTTCTCCTAGACTAATCTAAAGGCTAGAATTAATCCTAGACTTCTATATAAACACCCCCAAACCTTAACCCTAAACCTCACAATCTCATTCTATGAAGCCATCATGTTGTCCATCCCTAAGTTAGCCTAGCCTCCATCTTCTCCAAATTAGAAATCAAGTTAGAATGCTCCAAATCAAATCCAAACTAGAGAATCAAACATCTACATCAAAGAATAGCTTAATAAATTCAGAAATCAGATCTCAGAATACAATATCCGTCCTTTTTCTATAAGTTCAGTTATTATTTAGATTTAAACACCTAATGAAAATCATGACTGTAATAATCGGATCTAGTACGATGAGTAATTCTGATTCATGCCTATTCTTTTGTCAAATCTGAATTGCCTATGCCTATGAGACTATTATGATTGATGTAATGACACCTATCATGCCTGTGAGAATGTTGTGACTGACATAATGAAACCTATCATGCCTATGAGACTGTTGGATTGACATAATGGAACCTATCATGCCTATGAGATTGCTGTGATTGATATGATGGAACCTATCATGTTGTACATCCTATGCCTATGAGACTATTGTGATTGATATAATGGGACTTATCATGTTGTACATCCTATGCCTATGAGACTATTGTGATTGATATAATGGGACTTATCATGTTGTACATCAAAATTAGTGATTCTCTTAAGTCCAATTCTATCTAATATTTATACCTATGGTGTAAATTGCTTAGCTAGCCCATGCTTATTGTTAATGTACAACATGCCAATTGAAACATGATTCTTGAATTGGGTACACACTTACATGCCTATTATTCCTTATGTCAATTCTTATGCTCCTTCTCTCTTTTTCCCTTTTTACTTTCTTTTGGGAATACTAAGTTCAATCGGAACTTAGATTAAATCACGTTGTACATGCGATTATAACGCGGGAAAATTGGGTATAATTTAATTTAGTAAATTTTGGGTGTAGGAAGTGAATATGGCATAAAACTTGTACTGACTACATTTGGGGAATATTGGCATAAAAAGACATGAACTTTGACACATATGGCAAATATGTAAATTGGCAAAAGATGAACATGCCTAACCCGAGGTTAGATTGAGTTGTGGTGTAAGACTACCTGGAACCGACCGACACATCCAGCGACCGCAACAATATAGATCTGATGTGAGAGGCTAGCACATTAAGCCCAAAAACCCGAGGTTTGATTGAGTTGCGGTGTAAGGCTGCCCTGAACCGCCCGGCACATCCAACGACTACAACAATATAGATCTAATGTGGGAGGTTGGTGCTTTAATGAATGAATTAAAGCTAAGGAACAGACAGGTTAAGAATGGTAGGGTTAAGTTAATTAAGGCAACACTTAACCAATACAACATGTCAGTTAAACAGATGGGTGGGTTAGGATAATTTGAGAACACTTAACTATTATAATATGTTGATCAGGAAACCCTAGTAATGGGAACCCATTTCAGCAGTAACCCACATAGATGTATCACGGTACCCTGAACTAGGTAGGGTGGGGCACGATTACTGGGCTGATTATAAGCGGTCAAAATAGCGGCGGGTGGTGCAGCAGTGTAGGTTCCGGCAGAGTATGGGCGTGTACGTTCTCCGGAGTGGATAAAGCAGGCACTGGGCATCAGTAGTATACACTGTGCATCTAGAACTTTTGTTGGGTTGCCACCACAGGAATTGATACACCATATGGTGGGACCATCACAGGTATCTACGATCAAGCGGGGCCGAATGACACAAGTAAGAAATGCATGCGGGTAGAAGCCGATCGGAAAAGGGATCACTTTGTTATGAGCACATGATGGTAGTTGAAACGTTCGTTAGTAGGTGTAGAGAAAAGAAAATGAGTGCGATAGTATATTCAGTTTATCTTGCCATATCTTATGGTATCTTATTTATATGGTATTGTCTTATGTTCAGTTTATTCATGCCATGATCATTTTACCTTTTTACATGCTAAAGAATCACTAGACTTACCAGGCTTATGTCTGACCCGTTTTCTTTCGCCTTCTTTTCGTAACGCCTCGGGTTTGCTTGGACCCAATCGATCGCAAAATTGACTAAGACCGTTCAAAACCGGAATACTATAACTCTATGATTACAACAACATCAGAACAATAACAACAGACTTTTATAAAACATCATTATAATGTTACATCAGAGTACAGAATATATCAGAGTACATTGAACACAATACAGCGGAAGATTTAAATTACAATAAATTAAATACAATAAACAGCGGAAGACTTCTATGCTCTGGACACAGCTTTAGGCTTCGATCCAGAATCCTGCTTAAGAGATAAATATCTGCAAAAAGTTGCTCGAATGCCCGTGTGGAAAAGAGGACACCCGAGTTTGCAAAGTGAAACAAACTACGAGTCAATCATGGGATTGGTGTGAGAATTCTTAACTAATATAACTAATAGCAATAAGGCAAATCCAAGGACCACGCCGCTAACGCGGAACGGGTTTTATTCCAATGGATTGCCAGTGCATAAATTAAAGTAAATCGTTAAACAACGCAATGCTTTTTAGAAAAATGGAATAATCATAAGACTCAAGTCCCATCACACAATGCAACGCAAACCAGAGGATAGAGTTTTACCTTTTGATGATTAAACATGCTTGGTACGATAAAAACGAATTTGATATTATTATTAGTGTATATATGTTTTAAAATCATCTCAAAGTAAATGTATCAATCCTCGGAAGCAAAGCTACCATATACTATGCCTCCATACTAGTAATACAATCAAACCCGTAGGATCGTATTTGGAATTTGGTTTCCATCATGAGTCAAGGCTAGGAAGGAGCTCCTTACAGATTCGAGACACTCTATCTAATGTCTTAGGATTCCCCGTAGTGAACCCTTGGAAAGCTGCAGGGCCGATCCGCACATACGATTTTGCGGATTAGTTATTCCTAGACACACGTTTCCCAGTCCTATAGGACCTAACATCCGAGGCGCCTCATTCCATCATCCACATAAGTAAAATGTCGGGTCGTGTAAAACCCAAACACCACTTCTAGCTAGAAAGAAACGTGCTGCTCTCCCTGCGTTCCCTTCTCCCGTTTTAGACTCAACCGGGTTGTGAGGCTCGAGAAGCTACGTAATACACAAAGCTATGCTTATTCAAGCTGTGCTTTGATCGTCACCACAAGGTTCTGCTTTTCAACAAGAGACCTTGATCATTGCATCTTGGTACGCCACACTGTCAATCCATATCATACTATTAATCCTTTGCCAAAATATACAAAAGGGTGTTAAGCAAGAGAATAAATTCTCCGCCACCAAATATTCATACATTTGGCAGAAAATCAATAAATACAATATAAAGGATTACAATGTCGGACACACATTCCATTTATAAGCCCGTTCTGGGTCTGAACGAAACTGGAGATACCCTCGTCCCGTATATCCAGTAAGAGAAGGAGGTACCCGCATATCCGTGCAATCAACATATACGTCCGGACGGCCACCACTGTAGCCCCTTTAAGGTAGCTACTCCAATCACGGGCATTAGCAGTCGTCGTCCATTCGATGTGAAGATCGCCGGTCTTCAATCACCGTCTTCAACTCTTCGACTTAGATCGACGTATAATCATTTGAAATGATATTGAACTCAGACTTTTCAAATGATCCTCACATATATATAATTAAAAATCATTTCTTATCGTTAATATTAATTTATAACGATTAATCTTTATTTTTATTTATATAAAAATAATTAAATTCCATTTAAAGACGCTTCACGTCAATAGGCGACCATGGCGCTGTTTTCACCTAAATTTGTTTTACACATTTCTCTAAATCTACCCGTTGGATTTTAACACAATTCATATCGTTGGAAAGATCTTCCCAAGGTGAACCTAACGGTTCCAGATTTGGGAAAATCCGACGGTCGGATATTTCGGTATAATCAATTAAAGTACAACTCCAAAACGCGAATTACCACGCTCGATTCGTTTACTTTTAATATATATATATATATATATATATATATATATAATTTTATATAAATATAATTCCTTCGTCCATTTCGTTAACGTAATTAACACAACAAGTAATGAATGTTTTGTTTCACAACATATCGATATGTTTATAATGTGTAATGAAATGTATTTTATTACACTATATCTTGCTAACAACAAATATTCTTATTTATATACAATATTGATATATATCATCACACACAATAATGTTTTTTATCTCAATTTCCATACATATCCTATACACAAAATGTATATTTTTCTTTCAGCTTTCAATTTACACAAAAACTGTATATTTCGTGTATCATTCCAATTACAACAAAAATAGGTATTTTTGTGTTTCATTTCCATTACAACAAAAATGAATATTTTTTGTACGTCATTTATAATTTAACAAAAATGAGTATTTTGTGTCATTTCAATTTCTAACAAAAATGCAATATATTTTGGTGTCAACTTCAATTCTACAAAAATAATAACTTTGTTAATCTTTCATTACAAACAAAATAATCATTTTGTGTGTTAATCTATCTACATAAAAATGTAAATTTCTATTTTTATCTTTTTAATGAAAATCCAATTCATTAAAATGTAAATTTCATCGTATAATCTTTACTGAAAATCTTTTTATATAAATATGTAAATTTCATACCGTTGTCCTTTTTAATGAAAATTCCATTCATTAAAATGTAAATTTCCTTCCTTAAATTCCATTTACATGAAAATGTAAATTTTCTTCTTTAAATTCTATTTACATGAAAATGTAAATTTTCTTCTTTAAATTCTATTTACATGAAAATGTAAATTTTCTACTTAAAAACTAATTACATGGAAAATGTAATTTTCTGCTTTAATCCAATTACATGAAAAATATAAATTTTACTCTTATTCAATTACGTGAAAAATGTAACTTATAATTCAATGCCCAATTTCATTCTTTTATTCCTTTATTTACATTTACAATGTAAATTATATTTCAATGTCCAATTTCATTCTTTTATTCCTTTATTTACATTAAAAATGTAAATTACATTTCAATGTCCAATTTCATTCTTTTATTCCTTTATTTACATTAAAAATGTAAATTACATTTCAATGTCCAATTTCATTCTTTTATTCCTTTATTTACATTAAAAATGTAAATTATATTTCAATGTCCAATTTCATTCTTTTATTCCTTTATTTACATTAAAAATGTAAATTATATTTCAATGTCCAGTTTCATTCTTTTATTCTTTTATTCCTTTATTTACATTAGAAAACTGTAAATTCTATTTCAATGTTGAATTCTACTCTTTTAATTACATTGTAAAATCTCCTTTTTAATTACAATGTAAATTGTAATTAACATTATAATGTAAAATTCCTATCTTTAATTACAATGTAAAATCTCCTTTTTAATTACAATGTAAATTGTAATTAACGTTATAATGTAAAATTTCTATCTTTTAATTACAATGTAAAATCTCCTTTTTAATTACAATGTAAATTCTTATCTTTTTAATTACATTAAAAATGTAATTTACATTACAATGTCAAAATCTTTCCTTTTTATTACATTAAAGATGTAATTAAGATTACCATGTAAATTCTATTTCTTCTTATTACATTAAAATGTAAATAATTTTGCAATGCCAAAATCTAGTCTTTTAATTACATAAAAATGTAATTTTAATTTCAATGACAAAATCTTATCTTTTTAATTACATAAAAATGTAATTTTTTATTTTTGCGGTGTCAATCATGTTCATTTCTAATTTAACACATAACGTCATTTCTAATTTAATACATAACAGTGCAAATAATGTCATTTCTAATTTAATGCATAACGGTGTAAATAATGTCATTTCTAATTTAATACATAACGGTGTAAATAATGTCATTTCTAATTTAATACATAACGGTGTAAATAATGTCATTTCTAACAAGATGTAAATTTCTTTTTATAAACAAAAAAATTATCTTTTTTACATTTAACAAAACAAAGACAAAAATGATAACTTTGTACATTTACAAATAATGACAAAATGATGTCTTTGTATATTTACAAAATAATGACAAAATGATGTCTTGTAATTTTTTCCAACTAAAATCAATGAAAAATGGAATTTTTATTATTTCAACTAAAATCAATGTTAATGTCATTACTTTCTTTTTAACAAAAATAATACTTTTGTTGTTATTTTCATTACACACAAAAATGAAACTTTTTGTCTTATTTTCATTATACACAAAAATGAAACTTTTCATTAATAAACAAAAGTGATTTCTATTCATTAATACACAAAGGTAATTTCTTTTCATTATATTTACAAACAAAAGTGAATTTCATGTACTTACAAACAAAAGTGAATTTCATGTATTTACAAACAAAAGTGAATTTCATGTATTTACAAACAAAAGTGAATTTCATGTATTTACAAACAAAAGTGAATTTCATGCTTTACAAACAAATGTCAATTTCTATTTACAAAATAAATGTAAATATTGTCTTTTTATGAAATTTTTTTATTTTTTTATTTTTACACAACAAAGTCATTCCCTTTCTATTAACAAAGTTACAATAAAGTTGCAATCTTTTTATTAATAAAGTTAACATCTTTTTATTTATAAAAACAAAGAAAATGAAAAGTTTTTGATTAACAAACCAAGAAACAACATTTAATTAACAAAACAAAGTTACAACTTTGAGTTACAAACAAGGTTACAACTTTGAATTACAAAGTTGAAATCTTTGTTCATATAAACAAAAGTAATTTTTTTTATTTAAACAAAAGTAAAATCTTTTAATTTAACCAAAAGTTAATTCCTTTTTATTTACAAACAAAGGTGGAAACTTTTCATTTTCAAAAAAAGGATTAAAACTTTTTACATTGATTCAAAATAAAATTCAGATCTACAACTTTAGTTACAACCATCACATACAATCACAAACAATCAATTTTGATTTTAATCTATAAACAAAAAAAAGGAATTCTGGTTTTACAAAACCAGATCTATCACATACGAACAATACAATCAGTCACCAATCACAAACAATAAAATTTAAGTACAACAATCTCCGATACGATTATATAGACAGGTATTTATGAAATTCAATCAGCAAGGAATAAAGCTAAAAAAATTTAAAAAATAGAAATCTCACATCGTTATTGAGTTCTGCGCTGTTCAGATCCAAAATTTGTCAAAAATTCAACTTGCTCAGAATCAGGTCTAGTCAGTTTTTTCGTTGTTTTGCTTCAGTTCGGTTTTTCTCGATTTCCGTGCCCTTCCTTCGACTTTCAGATGAAATGATTGAAGGCAAATTTGTTCGTTTATGTCTTGGATACATTTTCTTCAACTGGGCCATCGCCTAATTCTCGACGGTTTGGCCGGAATTCACCAAAATCCGAAATCAGTTTTCTGTGTTAAAACTCGGATTCCGGCGAATCCGTGCGACGATAGGTGCTGAATTTTTCGTGGTAAGTATTGTTTATAGAGATGAACAAAACTCAAAAAGGGTTTGTGTTGATTTGGTTCTGATTTGAAGATATAAGTTGTTGAAGTTTCGGGGTGTTTTGTGCAAAGGAATTTTAGTGGAAAAAGTGAGCCGCCATTAGAGAGATGAAGATGGAGACTAGAATTAGGTTCAGAAAATGGATTAGGGCTGGCTAAATGATAATATATAGGCAGTTGTAAATTTTAATTCAACCCCTCTTTAGTTTAAACACATTTAATTAAATAATGATTAGCCTTCATGTAATATAATCCTATTACGTTTTAGTCCTTTTCGTGGTTTTAAAATTCATACGAACACATACGTTACCCAAATTTACTAAAAATAGGAACATAACTATTTCTCGAAGATACGAATTCAAAGAAAGCGGTTTCGTTAAATTCCGAGTCCGTATGAATTATTTATGAATTATTAAAGTACAAAAATTGACCGTTTTCAATGAAAAATTAATAACAACCAAATAATGACTCCAAAAATTACTAATTTTGGAATCTAACAATAATTTAATATTTCGGATCCATAGAAACTGATTTCTTCCGATTCGGAGGTCGATTGCAAAATTTCCATTTTTAAGGCGTATATATTTAATATTAAAAATACATAAAAATACAAATAATTTCCGAAACTCGAAATATATCGATGCTTATACTTTTTCAATGCAGTAACATCATTTTGAACTCAATGGAAGTGGTTTCGAGTCCAAAATCATTAGTATGTGAAAAGTAGCTTTTTGGACCATATATATAATATATATTAATTCTATAGTATTTCTTATTTCGTCTAATTTTGACTTATAATGAATTTTATATATTTTTCCAAAGTTGAAAAACGAATTTTGAAATTACCGTGCCTTTTCGCGCTCGGAATAGAATTAATATAAATTTTAAAGTCTTACTTCAAATGAAATAAATTTTTAATCGTTATTATTTAAAACAAATTATTTTAAATATCAAAAACTCATTAAAATAACTTAAAATAAAAAATTTAAATTGGCCCCAAAATTCAGGGTTGTTACAGTCTCCCCCACTTAAAAACTTTTCGTCCTCGAAAAGGAACGAAGCTAAAAAGTTGTTTAATTAACTAACTAAATTTTCATTCTTTTATTGATTTCAATAATTTTATTTGTTGATTAACTTCTCAAATATATATAATTTTTATATATTTGAAAATCATATTTTCTAAGATCGGATTATATATAATCACAAATACGTTAATTATAGACTTGGCACTCTCAACTCATTCTAGGGCATTACTACTTCCATCTCTAATGGGTTTTCTCATTCTAGGATACTACTGATCCTATCTCTAATGAGTATTCTTATTGGATATTACTAATCCAATCTCTGATCAGTCTTTTTTTCCAGTTCTAACGAGTTGTACCCCAAAGATTTTGAGCTAACCAGAGCTCTGATACCAACTGTAACGCCTCGGGTTTGCTCGGACCTAATCGATCGCAAAATCGATTAAGACCGTTCAAAACCCGAATACGTTAACTCTGGGAATACAACAACATCAGAACAATAACAACAGACTTTTATAAAACATCATAATAATGTTACATTAGAGTACAGAATATATCAGAGTACACTGAACAGTACAGCGGAAGATTTAAATTACAATAAATTAAATACAATAAACAGCGGAAGACTTGTATGCTCTGGACACAGCTTTCGGCTTCGATCCAGAATCCTGCTCAAGAGATAAATATCTACAAAAAGCTACTCGACTGTCCATGTGGAAAAGAGGGCACCCGAGTTTGCAAAGTGAAACAAACTACGAGTCAATCATGGGACTGGTGTGAGAATTCTTAACTAATATAACTAATAGCAATAAGGCAAATCCAAGGACCAACATAGCCAATAATATAGGGTTAAGACCAGCTTAACCATAAATATAAATATATATTGATCTGATAAGCGGATAGGGTTAAGACAAGCTTAACCAATAACACATGTTGATTTGATAAGTGGGTAACATGGGTGACATGTAGGATATAATCATTAACACTTAACCAAGATAAACATGGGGTGGGACATGAGGGTTAAGTGGATGACATGGGAGACATGTGAAATACGATTAGAGACACTTAACCAAATTGAAACATGTAAGAAGACATGAATAAGAAGGGGTTAAGTGGAAAATTCTATTGGGGACCAAGCATAGGTGGAAAGCTTGTGTCAAGGATGGGGGATCCATTTCAAACCAGTAACCCATTAAGTATCTTTGTGAGCTCGAATTAGATCGAGGACGGGACACGCTTACTGGGTTTGATCGTAAGAGATCAAAACGGGTTAACGGTGGCAACGCAAGTCCAACGGGGTCATGTGCGTGCGTGGGCCCAGGCTGGTAGGTAAGACGTTGTTGCATCGTGTAGATATAAGTCGTGCATCTTTAGTGGTATCGGGTTGGCACTTTGAGGAGTGATACACCCCACTGTAGGACCAACACGGGTATCTACGATTTAGGGAGCAGATCGAATGAGGAAGGTAGTGGGTAAGACTAGCGGAGATAGGAGCAGGCGGCACCTATGAATACAGCTAGGAGTCCAACTATCATATTATGAATAAACGTTGTAATCAGAATGGGGAGAGTAGTGGGTACAACTAGTGGAGATAGGAGCAAGCGACACCTATGAAGACAACTAGGGGTACACGAAACTACCATTATTATTATTATTATTTTGTTCAGTAGGTGGGATCGATTTTTAGGGTGACTAGTAATGGTGCAGTATAGTAATTATCCTATAGTGATTAGGAGCGAGATTAACGCTAGAATATTCCTCTTGTTTGTTTTGTCTTGCCCACTTGCTTCACAGTCATTCCTTGTTTTACCAATTTATGCCTTATCCTAATTACTTTAATAATTATATTGTTGAAGTTATGGTACTCACCAGATTTCATGTCTGACCCCCTTTGTTTTCACCTCTTTTCTTCCTTTCCCTCCCTTAGGTGCTCAGGGTGGGACTAGTACTAGTGGAGCTTGATCTGGATCTTCCTCTCTCTTTTGGAAGTGCTTGGATTATTGAAAGTAAAGTTCAGCTCATCTCTTTTATGGCTACTTATGTTGGGGTTATGCTTTTTACTTTATGTACTCAGAAAACAATTTGTCAAGATGGTTACTAAGTGTACTTGGTTTTTCTGTTAGTTTATGATGTTGTTGTAATCAAACTATTTCTCCACTGCAATAAAAGTTGTTTTGAATTTTTCAACTACCAATATATGTATCTGTCTTGTTATATTCTGTTCTATTCACCCATAATACTCCATGAAAGTTAATGCATTCCCTTTGAGAGTGACATTAATGGACGTGGGGTGTTGCACGTGGTATCAGAGCTGAAGGTTAACAGAACAGATAAGAGATTTTGAAAAACTGTTTTTCAAAAGCATTTCTAAATACTTTCAAAAAGTATGTTTTAAGGAGTGTATTTTCAAGAGAAAAGTTTGTTTTAAAAACATAACCCCTAAGAGCCATATATCTTTCCTTCGATTCTCTGTTTTGAATCTCTTCCTCTTTCCTTTTTGAATTTCTTCCTCCACGTATAGACGCTTTTTCTAAGATATGTAAGAACTTCCGTACGATGGGCGGAAAACCACTTCATGGGACTGGGACGTTTGTCAAAGCTAGAAGGAAGCGGAGGACTTGTTGGTACTTTTAAGATGGACGATGGGAGCAAGGTTCAATTAGCCACTTGGTTAATGAAGGACGATACCTCATTTTGGTAGGAGGTCATGAATGGAGAATGTGTAGGAGAGACATGGATAGTACACACGATAAGAAAGTAGATCCAAAGAAAGGCGGTAAGGATAACAAGGGGCCAAGAGAAAAGAAAGGGCCACACTTGTGAAATACCTGACTACTTAAATAAAGACGTTAGAAAGAAGAAGAAGACTAGTTGTTATTGTTACGGAGAAACATGACATCTTATTAGGATCGTCCAAAGAAGCAAAAGGCAAAGGTAAGGGCAAAGTATAGGATCTTCTGGAAGGCAGACACGTTCCCTCACAGTTGGCATACCTGATAGTGGTAGAAATATCTTGGTTGAAAGTTTGGTTTTTCTTTTTGATCATCCTGTTCGAACCTTGTTTGAATTCTGGCACTTCACACTCGTTTGTATCTGCTTTGTCAGTTGAAAACACTGCACCTAAATACTAGTCTAGTTACGGACCCTATAGTAGTCTCAAATCCTATTGGTGGTTCAACTCATCTTTTGATGATTTGTCGGGATTTGAGAGTGTCTATCTTGGGCGTTGGGTTTGAATGCAATGCCTTTGTTCTTGGCTTCTTGGGCTATGGTTTGATTCTAGGCATGGATTAGCTAGCCGGATACGGTGCCGTCCTAGACTGTGAAAGAAGGGTAGTTAGATTGTTGACTCGTTGTGGAGAGACCCTTGATATTTCTTTTGGCCCTAGAGGTCCGGTGATTCTTTGCTACCTAGAATCTCTTGATGCGTCCAACGATGATTTGGAATTTGTTCATGTGGTTCGTGAATATGGTGACGTCTTCGATGAAGTTCGGGGTTTACGCCCGAGGCGCAAGATAGACTTTCGTATATACCTAATAGATAATGCAAAGCCAGTTGCATTACCAGTACGCCACATGGCTTCGAGAGAGAGAGAGAACTCAGTAAGCAAGTGAGAGAGTTGCTTGAAGGGGTTCATAAGAAGGAGCATTTTGGAAAAGGGGATATCTGTGGATCCCGCAAAGGTGGTGGAAATCCAAGATTGGAAGATTCTTAATAACGCAACAGAAGTAAGAAGCTTTTTAGGACTAGCGGGCTATTATAGGAAATTCATTAAGGACTTCGCGAAGATATCAGCCCCACTTACTCGGTTAACGAAGAAGAAGTTGACTTTTGCTTGGGATGTTGACTGTGACAATGCTTTTCAATTTTTGAAGAGGGTTTTGACGACAGCTCGAGTTTTAGTTTTGCCAAATGGAAGTAAGCCATTCACAGTGTATACTGGTGCTTACGGGATAGGGCTTGGAGCAGTTTTCGGTGCAAGAGGAAAAAGTGATATGCAAAAGGCGGCAAGTACGAGTATCACTTATCATCCACAGACGAATGGATGGACAGAGAGGGGTGAATAGAATCCTTGAAGATCTTTTGAGGTTATGTATCCTAGATTTTGGAGGGACATGAGAAGAGGCAATGAACTTAGTGATATTCATGACATGTTTCACATATCGCATTTGCAGAAGTGTTACAAGATACCGCGGAAGCAGTGGAGACGAGCATGCTTATAGAAGTGGAAATAGAGTGAGATGCCACGATTAGACGAGCTACTACAAGCATCCTTGGGACGAAGGTACTAGAGCTATGCAACAGAGAGGTCAAGTTGGTCAAAGCGGAATGGGGAGATGATCAAGGAGACGCGACTTGAGAAACGAAAGACGAGATTTTTAACTTCTCCTTTTTCTACCGCATTGTTGATACTTGTCCTATCATTTAGTATGTCTTTGCGATGATATCTTCGATCTTTAGTTAGGAAAACCCCTATGGTTGTAAACATGTGTTTGAGACATGTTATGTTTGGTGGATGCAAATGGATGCAAGTGGTTGCTCGTGGATGCATGTACACACACATTAGGCACTAGATCGGCTCAGTCACATTCATATTGCATATAAATATATGTGCATATTTAATTAATGGATGTATAATGGTTGTGTTATCATATGGATGCTGCATTTTAATGAACAGTTGTGCACACATGTAGAAATAATATGTATCGTTACGATTCTTTCGCATACACAATGGCACTATCATGATTTACATTAAGAAGGTCAACTGAATCAGTAGACCGCCTGATTTTGCATTGGATAAGGAACATACACACACACTTTTTGCATATGTTCATACAACATTAGAAACCTTGTAAGGACAATGGATGCATGTGTTTGATGGTTGAGCAGATGGATGGTAGGATATACATTCTCCTTAACTTAGTGATTTCGGGGGCGAAATCCTTTAAGGAGGGGAGAATGTAACACCCCGTAATTTTTAATATTAAACTTAACAAATTTAAAAATACTTAATTGATAAAGTGAAATTTAAGGGAAACGGGTTACGCCATTGCATTCGCCTCGAAATTCTGCTTGGAATAGAGTCCAAGTTTTCGAAAATCGGACTTTGTATGAAGAAGTTATGGCTCTCAGAACTTTTAGAAATTTATATAAAACAATTTGGAAAATTAAATACCAAGGCAGGTCGACCTGGGGGTCGACCTACCCTAGTCCTGGTCGACCAGAGGGTCGATCTCCCTATATACAGGTCGACCTAGGGGTCGACCTCCCCCTCGGGCCAGATCTGAAACCTGACGTGTTTCTTTATGTGATGATTTTCTGACTCATTAGGGCTTGTGTGGCAAGTTCTGGTTGGTTCTCTTAGGTTTGAATGGCTTTGATTGGTCTTAGGTTTATCTAACGGCTTAGGTTGATTTAAACTTCTATAAAAGAGTACCTTGACTCAAACCCTAAACAAAAACAAAATTTGTCTCTTGGCCACCATGCAGCAGCTAGGATAGTTCTCCTTCCTAAAGCTTAGGGATTAGCAAGTCAGAATTCTAATTCAAAAGACGAACAAATCATTCTCTTCCTTAACCTATCTTTGTGAGAACTATTTCTTTCACAATATAATTAATAAATTAATTATGATGGGTTGTAATTGGATTATCAGAACATGTTTGTTGAATAACTAATGTTGTTTAACTTTGTTATCTTACGTTGGTAGATCTATTTCATATTTAACTTGATTCATTTTATATGTGAATTTTATGCAAGCTTGGGATATTAAATCATACGCTAAATCATATGTGAATTTTACGCAAGTTTGGGATGTTAAATCATATGTTAAATCATATGTGAATTTTATGCAAGTTTGGGATGTTAAATCATATGTTAATTTATATGTGAATCTTATGCAAGTTTGGGATGTTAAATCATATGTTAATTCATATGTGAATCTTATGCAAGTTTGGATGTTAAATCATATGTTAATTCGTATGTGAATTTTATGCAAGTTTGGGATGTTAAATTGTATGCTAATTTGAATATGAATCTTATGCAAGTCTTTATGTGAATTGTACACAAGTTTATATGTTAATCAAGTATATACATATGCTAGTTTATATGATAAATTTATATGCAAGTTGTAGAAATTCATATGCAAGTTGTAGAAATCCATATGCAAGTTTAGGTGAAAAATTATATTCACATTTTTGGGTGAAAATTATATTCTCATATGGAAGTTAAGCGAGACCCATAATTTATATATGCAAGTTCACAATTTCATGTTTAGATTTATATTTAGATCCATGGTAGTTTATGATTCTATATGACATTGTCTATGCAAATTGTTGGCTACGCAATTTTATGTTAGAATTCCCATTTGCAAGTTAGATCTATTTTTATGTGTTATGCAAGTTGTGATGTTCTTTTCTTATAAGTTAGACTATTTGCGAGTCTAACATATTTCATATTAGAACGTACGAATAGTGTGGGGACAAATGGGAAAATGCTAATTATGTAAATTGTGAATTGGCATAAAATGGCTTTAAAAGCATATAATTAAATTGAGACTTAATTGGTATATTTTTTTACCTAGAAATTATGGGCATAATTTAGGTGACAATTATGGACATAGATTAATTTGGAAGTTATTGACAATTTGAAATGGAGATATTAATTCAAATTGGGGTCGAATAATAATATGTAATAATAAATGCCTAAGAAACGAGGTTAGACTCGTTTATGGTGTAAGACTGCCCGGACTCGCCCGGCAAATCCAGCAACCACAAATGGTAGTCTAATGTTAGAGGTCAAAGGCATAAATTAAATGCATAATAAACGCCTAAGACACGAGGTTAGACTCGTTTGTGGTATATGATTGCCCGGACCCGCCCGACACATCCAGCAAGCACAAACGGTAGTCTAATGTGAGAGGTCAAAGGCATAATTAAAAGATGCATAGACACGAGGTTAAGTCTGGCTTATGGTAGAAGTCTACCCGGAACCGCCCGGCATATCCAGCGGCCACAAGCAATCGACTTAATGTGGGAGGTCTGTGCATTAATAATTAATTAATGCTGATCAAAGACGAATATGAATGACAAACAGAAGTTTGGTTGAGTGGATTAATTCTCTGAGTACCAATCTGATGTTGATTTCGGTCTTCGGGGTTGATACTTAGGGAGTTATTCCCTTAACCAATGTATTTGTGAACTAAGATGTACTTAATCATAAATTAAGTAAAACATGTTGTATGATATATATATATATATATGATACATAACATGATAAGTGGATAGGGTTAAGACCAGCTTAACCAATAATCTAATAAGTGGATAAGGTTAAGACCAGCTTAACCAATAATCCGATAAGTAGGTAGGGTTAAGACCAGCTTAACCAATAATATATAAGTGGATAGGGTTAAAACCAGCTTAACCAAAAATCTGATAAGTGGATAGGGTTAAGACCAGCTTAACCAGTAATATATATTAATTTGATAAGTGGGTAGGGTTAAGTCTAGCTTAACCAATAATATATATATTAATCTGATAAGTGGATAGGGTTAAGGCAAACTTAACCAATAATACATATTGATCTGATAAGTGGATGGGGTTAAGACCAACTTAGCCAATAATATAGGGTTAAGACTAGCTTAACCAAATATATATATATATATATATATATATATATATTGATCTGATAAGCGGATAGGGTTAAGACAAGCTTAACCAATAACACATGTTGATTTGATAAGTGGGTAACATGGGTGACATGTGGGATATAATCATTAACACTTAACCAAGATAAACATGGGGTGGGACATGGGGGTTAAGTGGATGACATGGGAGACATGTGAAATACGATTAGAGACACTTAACCAAATTGAAACATGTAAGAAGACATGAATAAGAAGGGGTTAAGTGGAAAATTCTAGTGGGGACCAAGCATAGGTGGAAAGCTTGTGCCAAGCATGGGGGACCCATTTCAAACCAGTAACCCATTAAGTATCTTTGTGAGCTCGAGTTAGATCAAGGACGGGACACGCTTATTGGGTTTGATCGTAAGAGGTCAAAATGGGTTAACGGTGGTAATGCAAGTCCAACGGGGTCATGTGCGTGTGTGAACACGAGCTGGTAGGTAATACGTTGTTGCATCGTGCAGATATAAGCCGTGCATCTTTAGTGGTATCGGGTTGCCACTTTGGGGAGTGATACACCCTACTGTGGAACCAGCATGGGTATCTACGAGTTAGGGAGCAGATCAAATGGGGAAGGTAGTGGGTACGACTAGCGGAGATAGGAGCAGGCGGCACCTATGAAGACAGCTAGGAGTCCAACTACCATATTATGAATAAATGGTGTAATTAGAATGGGGAGGGTATTGGGTACAACTAGTGGACATAGGAGCGGGCGGCACCTATGAAGACAACAAGGGGTACACGAAACTACCATTATTATTATTTTGTTTAGTAGGCTGGATCGATTTTTAGGGTGACTAGTAATGGTGCAGTATAGTAACTATCCTATAGTGATTAGGAGCGAGATTAACGCCAGAATATTACTCTTGTTTGTTTTGTCTTGCCCACTTGCTTCACAGTCATTCCTTGTTTTACCAGTTTATACCTTATCCTAATTACTTTAATAATTATATTGTTAAAGTTATGGTACTCGCCAGACTTCATGTCTGACCCCCTTTGTTTTCGCCTCTTTTCGTCCTCCCCTCCCCCCCAGGTGCTCAGGGTGGGACTAGCACTAGTGGAGCTTGATCTGGATCTTCCTCTCTCTTTTGGAAGTGCTTGGATTGTTGAAAGTGAAGTTCAGCTCATCTCTTTTATGGCTACTTATTTTGGGGTTATGCTGTAACGACCCGTATTCTATGCATCATAGGATCGTAGGATATTTATTTCTTTCACATACGAAGTCGTATGGTCATGTAACTTTGGGAGACGACTATTGGGGTCATTTCCCATGTCCATGATTTTTCCCAATTTTTAAATGACCATTTTACCCCTAGTTGGTACTGTTTTGGCCATAACTTTTGACTAGAAAGGAATTTTGACCTGAAACCACTTCCATTGGCTCCGGATGATGGTTTACAATTCCGTAGAGTGGTCACATTAGCCAAACGGACTCACCGTTTGGGAGATATGGCTGAAACAAGTTTCAGATGGTAAAAAACAGCTTAATTGGGCTTAACCGGGTGATTAGCAGCTAGGCCCAGAGGGGAATTTCGGGTTTAGAGGTATAGGAGGACTGATTAGGGTTAGGAAATCACTTTCATTTCAGTTTTGAGCCACCACAAACCTTCTTGAGACCCTAGTAATGGCTTCCATCCTCTAAAACCACTCCAAAACACATTTTTAGTGAAGATTAAACCTAAACTACATCAAAGCAAGGCCAAATAGCAACAAAGCAAGGTTGGAGCTACTGCTATACATAGGAATTCGACCCAAACAGAGAGTATTTCAGATTTGGTGTTTAATTTTGTGGCAAAGGTGAGTGATAGCATCGTTTTGACACTAATTACAGTTAATTAAGGGTGATTAGTGAAGATTAGCGAATTGATACACTAATAAATTCTGGAAAAATGTTTAGAAATTCTTAAATAATATTTTATGCCTCTATTAGAAATTTGGTTCGATTTGGTTAAGTTTTATTAATTCTATGATTAGTTTTATTTAATCATGCTTAAGGGAAAATAAGGGGATTTTGGGCATCTTTGATCCGTTTTGACATGTAAATTCATTGTTTTGGTGTTTGAGGTTAGTTTGCTATGTTGCTATGACTGTTTGACATGATTTGTGATTGATTAGCATAGTTAGATTTGTCGAAAACGTCGTCGAATGGCGTAAACAAGTTGTGGGAAAAAAAATTTGCAGAAAGTTGTGCAGGGTTTCGGATCGGATATGGGCTCGGATCGGATAGGAGACCTAGGCAAGGAACCCGACCCGAACTGGAACCTAGCACAAAAGAAATTTGGCAAGAAGGAAGGCCACTGCTTAAAGTTGGAGTTGGACGGAGGATCGGATCGGAACTATGGAACAGGATCGGATCGGATCGGAGTAGACTAGAGGGTGGATCGGATCGGAGTAGGCTAGGGAGCGGATCGGATCGGAGCAAGCAAGCGAGTGGGATCGGATCGGGCAAATGGAGAAGGACAGGATCGGATCTGGGAACCTAGAAGGGAGCAACCACCGAACCAAGCAGAGAATAAGCACTACACTTCCGAACCGAACCGAGAAGAGATGGAGCACTGATCCAGGCATGGGCTAGGACCACCGAACCGAACCGAGTAGGAAGGTTACACCGAACCAAACCGAGTTAGACGAGGAGCACCGAACCGAACCGTACGTGGGCTATTATTACTACGCGATGACTCTTCTGAAGACCAACTCCAATTCAATCAAAACCCGAGATGCAAAGGAAGTTCAAATGAGGAGCTTTGACTCAGGATCCAGTTGGGAACCAATGAGTGGGCTTCATGATTGGACTTTGCTGCGGGACGTGTGTAAAGGGGCAGACGATGTTTATGACTTTGGATCACTATGTATGGGAAGTACGTGAACGGATTCAGGGCTGCAATGGCCTAGGTACGACTAAAGGGCTATAGACCAATGAAGTGGGGTCATTTGTAAAGATTTGGTCATGACTCCATGTGGTAAGCTTGGTAGTAGCAGTAGTTGTACAAGTCGAACTCCGTCACTACTTCAATGAGTCTAGTGATTGATAGTGGTGGACATCGTATGCTTTACGCACTGAGTGAGATATGTGAGGATGGTTGCTATGGATGATTTGTTTGCTATCATTATGACATGCCCACCCCACCCCCGTATTCTTACACTATTTATTATGGCACCTTAGAGTATTGTACGGTATGTGGTACTAACTCTTTGGTTGCAGGTCCAGGTTCAGGTATGGTTTTGTATACCTGTTATTATTCTGTTTAGATGCTTATCGCTCATACCAGGCTTTATGTATGACCCAGAGTTTTATGTCTCCTCATATTACTCTGGGTGCTTACACGAGCAGACTAGAGACAGGTTAGCTGGTGATGCACGGGTAGATGATCCGGAGACGAGCAGGAGGCTTCCACGTAATATATACATAGTATTCTCCCTGTGTTGTTGAAGATTATTGCTTGGGCATTGGTGGTGCATCTTCTACTTTAGCTTTCTTTTGTTAGAGACAGTAAATTTGAAAAGTTGTAATAAGCTGTATTTGGATTTCCACTGCTCTGACGTTGATGTTGATTTTAGTTATCAGCTTATGCACTGTCTCACCTGTTTTATATCAAGTATGTTATTATTATTATATTTTACTCCATTCGCAGTGAGACATTCTACAGGTTTCTTGTTAGTCAATTCTCTTCTTTCCTTTCTTCTGACGACCGTCCCGTGCTAGTTGGGCATGTGTACAGCGCACCTTCGGAGGAAATGCAGGCTGGTGCGGGGCGGGCCGTCACACTTGGTATCAGAGCTCTAGGTTGCGTAGTTAACCTAGGGAAGTTATCAGGGAGAGATAATATACGTATACGAGAGAGCGTATTTGTGATTACTTTGGTTTTTAAAAGCTATATATATATATTATTACTAGTATAAGGATGAAGTCGTACTGCACAAGCACCACTATGGAGTTGTTAATCGTTTCCTTTTTCAGATTGACGATGAGCCGATATACTAGAGGTGCTGGTAGGGGAGCCAATAATGGGAATGCTGCTGACATGAGGACGATGTTTACCGACCTTATGAGAGAGATGCTTAGAGATGTACAGAGGGCAGCTCCCAATGGTGGAAATGGTGGTGGTCCAATAGTGCAGGCGCCGAGAGTCGACTTCGCCAAGCTGAATAAGGATTATACTAGCCTTGGTGGGAAGCCGTTCCACGGAACGGAGTCGGCCACGGATGTTCAGGATTGGTTGGATAGTTGCGAACGTATCTTCGAGGATTTGGGTATCGAGGATGCGATGAAGAGAAAGCTAGCGTCCCGTCAGCTGCAAGGGCGGGCAATGAATTGGTGGAATGCTATAAAGGCAGCTACTCCCGAAAATCAGATTACTTGGGAGCAGTTTAAAGCTCGCTTTAACGAGAAATTCATTCCAGCTGCTCAGAAGTCAGTGCTGTTTAAGAAATTCTTGGAGCTCAAGCAGAATGGCAGAGCTGTCTCGGAGTACATTGCTGATTTCGACACTTTGTCGAAGTATGGGTTATCTCTTATTGATACTGCCGAGAAGAAGAATGAGAAATTCATAACTGGGTTAGATCAGTACTTAGGGGAAAGGCTTATTAACTACATCGATGAGACGTTTGAGTCGATTGTGGGGAAAGCATTAAGATCAGAGTGTCTCTACCCTAAGCCGAAGACTGAGGTTGCATCCGCAGATGAGCCAAAGCCACAAGCAAGTGGTGGAGGCAAGGGTGGTTCCCAGAATAAGAGAAAGCAGAACCAAGCTAAGGATGGCCAGAAGAAAAAGAATAAGCAAGATGTTGAGTGCTTCAGCTGTGGTAAGAAGGGCCATTATGCTAGTAATTGTCGGGCCAAGCCAGCGGATAGGAAGTGCTTCAACTGTGGCCGAATGGGACATCACAAGGACAAGTGTCCACAGCCCCCTAAAGAAAAGCAAATGGTGAAAGCATATGATCTCAATGCTATTCCTTCTTCGTCGAATGCCCCAACTGCGGCGGAGAAGGGAAAGAATGTCGTCATTCAAGGTATGCTTTCTGTTTATGATGTTCCTGTTAGAGTTTTGTTTGATACCGGAGCTTCCAGTTCTTTCATATCTAGTGACCTGGTAGATAGGTTGGGATTGGAGCCCGAGATTGTCGATAGACCTTTAGTAGTGACGAACCCGATTGGTGGTTCGACTAGCCTTAGCGTGATTTGTCGTAATGTGGTCTTATCGAGTTATGGATGCATGTTTGTTTGTGATTGCTTTGTTTTGGGCTTTACTGGGTTTGGCATTATTTTGGGAGTAGATTGGCTCCAAAGATACGGGGTAGTGGTAGACTGTGAGGGCTTTTTGGTGACAGCTAGAGCGGATGATGGGCGGAGGATAGTGTTTGGTGGTCTACCCAGTAAGGGGGTATTGGCTAGTTTTCTAAACTCCCTCGACATTTTGCATAGTGAGTTGTCAGGTTTGCCCGTGGTTGGCCAGTATCCGGATGTTTTTGAAGAAGTGATCGGGCTTCCACCACACCGAGAGATTGAGTTCCGTATTGATTTGGTAAAAGATGCCAGACCTATAGTGATGCCACTTCGTCGTATGTCACCAAGAGAGCAGCGAGAGCTCGAGGTGCAAGTCAGCGATCTTTTGAAGAAGGGATTTATCAGAAGGAGTGTTTCTGAATGGGGAGCACCAGTTGTGTTTGCTACCAAGGCAGATGGTTCCCTTCGTTTGTGTGTAGACTACCGCGAGTTGAATAAAGTGACGAGGAAGAACAAGTATCCTCTACCGCAGATAGATGATTTGTTCGATCAGTTGAGTAGCGCGAGAGTATTTTCTCAGTTGGATCTCGCGACAGGTTTTCATCAGCTTAGAGTGGAAGCTGAGAGTATAGCTAAAACGGCATTTCGAACGCCGTCTGGATTTTATGAGTGGTTGGTCATGCCATTCGGGCTGACCAATGCCCCAGCATATTTTGTGGATCTTATGAATAGGGTATTCAGAGATTTGTTGAATAAGTTTGTCCCTGTGTTCGTTGATGATATTTTGGTCTATTCGAGGACAGAGGAAGAACACAAGGAACATATAAGAGTAGTGATGGAGGTGTTGAGAAAACACCAATTGAAAGCAAAGTTTTCTAAGTGTCACTTCTGGAAGAGGGAAGTGAGGTTCTTGGGCCATGTTGTATCAGAGAATGGTATTGCCGTGGACCCGGCGAAGGTGGCTACGGTAAAGGATTGGCCTACGCCCAAGAATGCGAAAGATGTAAGAAGTTTCTTGGGATTAGCTGGATATTATCGTAAGTTTATCCAAGGTTTCTCCAAGATAGCAGCACCATTGACCCAGTTGACTAAGAAGAATCAAGCTTTTGTCTGGGATGAAAGGTGCGAGAATGCATTTAAGAGTCTAAAAGACAAGTTGACAAGCGCACCAGTGTTAGTCATTCCTAAGGGGAATGAAGAGATGACGGTATACACGGATGCCTGTGGTACCGGACTGGGTGCTGTATTGATGCAAGGCGGTAGGGTAATAGCTTATGCAAGTCGGCAGTTGAAACCGCACGAGAGAAGATACCCTACCCATGATTTAGAATTGGAAGCGATCGTGTTCGCATTAAAGATGTGGAGACACTATCTCTTGGGAGAAAGATTTGAGCTGTTTACAGATCATAAGTCGTTGAAATATCTCTTCTCTCAAAAGATCTGAATCTCCGTCAACAGAGATGGTTAGAATTCTTGGCTTCCTATGATTTCGACTTCGCATATACACCGGGAAAGGGCAATGCGGTGGTGATGCATTGAGTAGAAGACATGCCAGTTTAGGGGCCATGTTTCTAGAATGGAAACAACTGGAGTATATCACGGGGTTTGATTTCAGACCAAAGTGCGAATTGAATCCAGAAATGTTAGCAAGTTTGACGATTAGACCCACTTTAATTGAGCGGATCGGCTCTAGTCAGAGGGACGATCCTAACCTATTGGAAATCATCTCCAAGTTAAAGATGGATATCGATGAGGAGATGAACAAGTATGGGCTTGATCGAGATGGATGGCTTAGAAAGAATAGAAAGCTTGTTGTACCCAATGTCAATGAATTGAGAGATGAAGTGCTTAGAGAATGTCATCACTCAAAGCTGACTATACACCCCGGTGGTAACAAGATGTATTGAGATATGAAGCAGACTTACTACTGGGAAGGGATGAAAAGAGACATTGGGAAGTTTATATCCAAGTGCATGAATTGCCAGCTAATTAAAGCCGAGCAAAAGAAGCCTAGTGGGTTGTTACAGCCCTTAGAAATTCCCGAATGGAAATGGGAGCAAGTCTCGATGGATTTCGTTGATGGTTTACCAAGGACTAGATCAGGACATGATAGCATTTGGGTAGTTGTGGATCGACTGACTAAAAGTGCAAGATTTATACCAGTCAAATCGACCAGAACGGCAGCTAAGTTAGCAGAATTGTATATGAAGTGGGTAGTGAGATTTCATGGAGTACCTAAAAGCATTGTGAGCGACCGAGACTCGTTGTTCACTAGTGGGTTTTGGAAGAGCTTACAAGAGGCTCTAGGGTCAGAGTTACATCTCAGTACCGCATATCATCCTCAGACCGACGGTCAGACGGAGAGGGTGAATCGTATTTTGGAAGATCTCTTGAGAGCGTGTATATTGGATTTTCGTGGATCATGGGATGACCATTTGCATCTAGTAGAGTTTGCATATAATAATAGCTACCAATCCAGTATCGGTATGGCTCCGTTTTAAGCTTTGTACGGAAGACCGTGCAACTCACCATCATGTTGGATAGAGACTGGCGAGAAGTTTATGATTGGACCAGATGTGGTGAGGGAAACTTCAGATAAGATTAAGATCATTCAACAACGAATGAAGGCTGCCCAAGATAGGCAGAAGAGTTATGCTGATAAGAGAAGAAGAGACCTAAAATTCTCCGTTGGTGACTTGGTGTTTGTCAAGATTTCTCCGTTGAAGAGCGTAATACGATTTGGCAGGAGAGGCAAGTTGGCACCAAGATTTGTTGGCTCATTCCATGTTCTTGAACTAGTCGGGAATTTGGCATATAGGATTGACTTACCAGAGAAGATGGCGGGAGTTCACAACGTATTTCATGTTTCCCAACTAAGAAAGTTCGTTCACGACTCAGATATAACTATTTCACCTGATCAGTTAGAGGACTTCGAAGTAGCACTCGAGGCGGTTGGGAACCGCAAGCCGGCCCGTATTGTCGAGCACGACATGAAGCAACTTCGAAGGAAGGCGGTGAAGCTAGTCAAGGTTCAGTGGGGCGAGGACGAGAATGATTGTACTTGGGAGACAGAGGAGAACATTAGGAAGACACACCCAGAACTCTCTGCCTGGTAAGATTTTGACTTCGATTTAGTTTTTCGCATGCTAGGATAGACTTGTTTGCTTGTTTTGCATGTTTGATTGTTGTTTGTGGTTGTTAGGCATGCAGGATCCTTTGTATGTTTTGGGTTAAGGAATTTCGGGGACGAAATTTCTTAAGGGGGGAAGAGTGTAACGACCCGTATTCTACGCATCATAGGATCGTAGGATATTTATTTCTTTCACATACGAAGTCGTATGGTCATGTAACTTTGGGAGACGACTATTGGGGTCATTTCTCATGTCCATGATTTTTCCCAATTTTTAAATGACCATTTTACCCCTAGTTGGTACTGTTTTGGCCATAACTTTTGACTAGAAAGGAATTTTGACCTGAAACCACTTCCATTGGCTCCGGATGATGGTTTACAATTCCGTAGAGTGGTCACATTAGCCAAACGGACTCACCGTTTGGGAGATATGGCTGAAACAAGTTTCAGATGGTGAAAACAGCTTAATTGGGCTTAACCGGGAGATTAGCAGCTGGCCCAGAGGGGAATTTCGTGTTTAGAGGTATAGGAGGACTGATTAGGGTTAGGAAATCACTTTCATTTCAGTTTTGAGCCGCCACAAACCTTCTTGAGACCCTAGTAATGGCTTCCATCCTCTAAAACCACTCCAAAACACATTTTTAGTGAAGATTAAACCTAAACTACATCAAAGCAAGGCCAAATAGCAACAAAGCAAGGTTGAAGCTGCTGCTATACATAGGAATTCGATCCAAACAGAGAGTATTTCAGATTTGGTGTTTAATTTTGTGGCAAAGGTGAGTGATAGCATCGTTTTGACACTAATTACAGTTAATTAAGGGTGATTAGTGAAGATTAGCGAATTAATACACTAATAAATTCTGGAAAAATGTTTAGAAATTCTTAATTAATATTTTATGCCTCTGTTAGAAATTTGGTTCGGTTTGGTTAAGTTTTATTAATTCTATGATTAGTTTTATTTAATCATGCTTAAGGGAAAATAAGGGGATTTTGGGCATCTTTGATCCGTTTTGACATGTAAATTCATTGTTTTGGTGTTTGTGGTTAGTTTGCAATGTTGCTATGACTGTTTGACATGATTTGTGATTGATTAGCATAGTTAGATTTGTCGAAAACGTCGTCGAATGGCGTAAACAAGTTGTGGGGAAAAAAATTGCAGAAAGTTGTGCAGGGTTTCGGATCGAATCGGATATGGGCTCGGATCGTATAGGAGACCTGGGCAAGGAACCCGACCCGAACTGGAACCTGGCACAAAAGAAATTTGGCAAGAAGGAAGGCCACTGCTTAAAGTTGGAGTTGGACGGAGGATCGGATCGGAACTATGGAACAGGACCGGATCGGAGTAGACTAGAGGGTGGATCGGATCGGAGTAGGCTAGGGAGCGGATCGGATCGGAGCAAGCAAGCGAGTGGGATCGGATCGGGCAAATGGAGAAGGACAGGATCGGATTTGGGAACCTAGAAGGGAGCAACCACCGAACCAAGCAGAGAATAAGCACTACACTTCCGAACCGAACCGAGAAGAGATGGAGCACTGATCCAGGCATGGGCTAGGACCACCGAACCGAACCGAGTAGGAAGGTTACACCGAACCAAACCGAGCTAGACGAGGAGCACCGAATCGAACCGTACATGGGCTATTATTACTACGCGATGACTCTTCTGAAGACCAACTCCAATTCAATCAAAACCCGAGATGCAAAGGAAGTCCAAATGAGGAGCTTTGACTCAGGATCCAGTTGGGAACCAATGAGTGGGCTTCATGATTGGACTTTGCTGCGGGACGTGTGTAAAGGGGCAGACGATGTTTATGACTTTGGATCACTATGTATGGGAAGTACGTGAACGGATTCAGGGCTGCAATGGCCTAGGTACGACTAAAGGGCTATAGACCAATGAAGTGGGGTCATTTGTAAAGATTTGGTCATGACTCCATGTGGTAAGCTTGGTAGTAGCAGTAGTTGTACAAGTCGAACTCCGTCACTACTTCAATGGGTCTAGTGATTGACAGTGGTGGACATCGTATGCTTTACGCACTGAGTGAGAGATGTGAGGATGGTTGCTATGGATGATTTGTTTGCTATCATTATGACATGCACACCCCACCCCCGTATTCTTACACTATTTATTATGGCACCTTAGAGTATTGTACGGTATGTGGTACTAACTCTTTGGTTGCAGGTCCAGGTTCATATATGGTTTAGTATACATGTTATTATTCTGTTTAGATGCTTATCGCTCATACCAGGCTTTATGTCTGACCCAGAGTTTTATGTCTCCCCTTATTACTCTGGGTGCTCACACGAGCAGACTAGAGACAGGTTAGCTGGTGATGCACGGGTAGATGATCCGGAGACGAGCAGGAGGCTTCCACGTAATTTATACATAGTATTCTCCCTGTGTTGTTGAAGATTACTGCTTGGGCATTGGTGGTGCATCTTCTACTTTAGCTTTCTTTTGTTAGAGACAGTAAATTTGAAAAGTTGTAATAAGCTGTATTTGGATTTCCGCTGCTCTGACGTTGATGTTGATTTTAGTTATCAGCTTATGCACTGTCTCACCTGTTTTATGTCAAGTATGTTATTATTATTATATTTTACTCCATGTGCTGTGAGACATTCTACAGGTTTCTTGTTAGTCAATTCTCTTCTTTCCTTTCTTCTGACGACCGTCCCGTGCCAGTTGGGCATGTGTACAGCGCACCTTCGGAGGAAATGCAGGCTGGTGCGGGGCGGGCCGTCACATATGCTTTTTTACTTTATGTACTCAAAAAACAATTTGTCAAGATGATTACTAAGTGTACTTGGTTTTTCTGTTAGTTTATGATGTTGTTGTAATCAAACTATTTCTCCGCTGCAATAAAAGTTGTTTTGAGTTTTTCAAGTACTAATATATGTATCTGTCTTGTTGTATTCTTTTATATTCACCAATAATACTCCATGAAAGTTAATGCATTCCCTTTGAGAGTGACATTAATGGACGTGGGGTGTTACAAATTTTCAGTTTTAAATTTTATTTTGGTAAACCTCTTACAAGTTCATTTTTAGAAATCTTGTTTATCATTTTTAAGTTAATATGACAAAATCATTTGTGCCATAACCAAGGATCATTATATTTGGCTAATAAACACATACTTGGATTATTGTTAATTGCCATATTAATTATGTATCAAATAATGGTTTTAAGGTTAAATGATGGCCTTGCTTTGAATGTATCACAAATAAAACTAAGATATATGGATATATCACAAATAAACTAAAGTGCAATAAGTAAAGACACCGGGAATTTTATACTGGTTCAGACTTCCCGCCCTACGTCCAGTCCCGTAGCTCCTCTTCAGAATTCACTATAAAGCCCTCTCTTAACCCGGAGGAATATGTCATAATACACTGGAGCACCAACAAGGATGTCCACGCCTGAGTACCCACACAGGACTTAACAAATTTCAAGAGTTAAAATGTGTTCTCTAATCAACACTGAATAGTCATGATGAAGTACACCCTTCCTATAATATTATCCTCAGGTATTTGATGTGTATATGAAGATTGAAGGAAATATGTTGCTTGTTGAATTAAGGGATTTGAAATAATATCAAAGATTCAACAAGTAACTTGAACTCAAGAGAGCTTTAGAATGCAAAGAGTATAGAAGTGTAAATCCGAAAATAGAAAGAATAAATGAGAATCGGTTAGAATGAATGACTTAGAAAACATGTTTGTAGTGCTTATATAATTGTAGAAAAGTTGCATTTCTTCATGAAGAGTTCCAGCAAAGAGTTGCATCTATTTCTGTTCGTATTTGAAAAGGAATATCTTCATGAAAGAAGCTCACTCTTCATAACAAAGGCTTCTCTTTCGAATCAGTAAACTGGTCTAAAAACAATTAGTCGACTGATTGAATCATACTGTAAAACATTTGGATTTAAAACCTTTTAAAACTAGCCGTTATTGTACAGAAACATGCTGACCAGTCGACTGGTCATATTTCCACCGGTCGACTGGTACAGCTAAGTCTGTATAGTCATGGCTTTTTAAAGCCTTCTAATATATATATATACACACACACACATCTTGTTTTATATATTCGTTTTATACTTTGAGGATAGATTTTAACATAATTCTAACATGACTCAATACTTATATATATACATATAAATATAAACTCAGCTTCTTAACATGATTTCCATTGCTCTTCTCTTTGTTGACATTAATCAAAATTCTTGTTTTTAACAAGTACTGCATATTTGATTATAGTGTCACCCCCTCAGCGGTAAAACCTAAACTCATTTGACTACAGTGCAAGTTCTGACATTCTTGGGATTTTGAAAAATGTATGGATTAACTAGTGCTGTAAGCAAAGTGATGGCGGTACCGATTTCAAGCAAGAAAAGTGAAGAAATGCGTACAGGGGATTGAACCCATTACAAAATCCACTGCTTGGACAACACTGTTTATGTGTGTTGGAATATACACCACTCCCTGCACTAATTAACTAACATGGTTTGATGTTGAATTAGATTTTGTATATAAATTTCTTGTTCTGTTTCCTACCAAGTGTTCTTTTCCTTGCTGTCTATATACATGAAAATATTTTTAATTTAAAATTAAGGATTTTAGAAACACATTTATTTTATATATTTTCTTTTCTTACCTATCCGACTTGGCCCATATTACAATCATCAAGCCTAAGGCCCAATCCCCTATTGCTCTTGTAACCTATTCCCTGAGCCACCTCATGTTGTTCTAGACCTTGCATCATCTTCTACAGTTTACTCAAACTACCAAAAATAATTTTTTTGAAACCAACATGATTTTGCGTTATTAAGCGTCTATCCTACACTATTGGTTACAGTATCATTGTCGAATATTTACTAACTCCTACCACTTTGGCCGAATATGGGTTTACTAAGAAACTTATATCATTAAAGCACAAAACTAGAATCACAGCATCTCATTTTCGCTTCATATACAATAAAGCACACTGGAATATCATACCAACAAGTTCCTGCTTCTCAGATTCTTATAATGGACATCCCCTTTTTTCTTGCTTCAGAACATGAATGTCCCCATAAGCATACGTTTGCAAATGGTGCTTCCCTGGTGCAACCTCCAATCAATTACACTAAATTAAATAGGTGCACACATTACAACCCTTCGGTCGGATCCTTTTCTTTCCCCTTTTTTTCGTCTCCCAACATACATATTTACTCCTAAAGATATATAATATACCTAACCAATGCACACTTCTTTATAGATCCATTGCACCACCAACACAATTCATCCCAGCTGTCTTTCCCATTATTTTATCTTTTCTCATGTTATTAATCCCTAACTCCTAATGTAACTATTTTAAATACTTCAATAATTATATTTATTATAATGGATTCATATCAGTATATATTCACTTTGAACTCGCAAGAACTTTAAATGTAAATAGTGGAGAAATGTTAGGTGTCTACTCATATATTTTCTACTATTGTTTGTATTTGTTCACTATTGCAATACTTTCAGGTTAAATTTCATGATGTAAAGTGATAATACCAAACAGAGTTTTACATCTACATACAGATGCTTGAATCAAAATGGCAGCACTCATGAATTAGCATAGAAAAGAAAGCAAGAGTTTTTCCTCACTAAATTTTGGTCACTGCTTATACTTAGGTTCACTGCCACTGTTTTAAATATTAATAGAGATTTTATGTTAAACATATGTTCAGCATTAATCATAAATCATATTCAAATATATACATATGTTCGGTATCAATGACAAACCATCCTAAAACAGGTTGGAAAGAGGAACGGGGAAAGTCTGCTCATATATATTTGTGCTTCCCTCTCTTTTTTCCTAATTGTTCACTGTATTGCCACTCCCTCCAAAGCTTTGCTTCCAATTAAATGCACTTCACTGTTATGCCAAATTTCCTCAGGTTTTGAGCTCTTTGTTTCTCATTTTTTTTCAATGAACTAATGTCTATATCATGTGAACTCTACTGGTATTTATAGATGAAAGATTTTGAGGCTTAAGACTGTTAGGACTATAGGCACATAGGGTACTATATAGTGCAGTATTGAAGAGGTGATGTCGCGTTCTATTTTGATTGGACAATTCTACAAATGTCTCCAGACTTTGCCTCTAAGCAACATAACTATGCATGTGCTTATGTACTTGTATATTTAACAAATCACCCTTTGTTACTAAGTAAGAATCAACCATTTAATAGCATTGATTTTCCTTTCTTTTCCTATCACGTTCGCAGTCCATTCCCTTTCAAGTCTAAGCTAGGCTGCCAAATTTTCAGACTTATGCACATGGTTCTATTTTCTTTGATATCCCATCTTTCTTTTTGGTTGTACTTTATAGGGGTGAGCACATGTATGTGAATAGCTAGAATTGCCTTAAATATATAGTGTATCTCATCTACAGGCCTACTTTTCCTATGCTAATTGTTTGCCTAAACTTATAGGATGTCATATTTCAGACTTAACTTCTATGGTGAGTTGTTTGCTTATCTGGCGATAGCAGAGCCATTGCCTAAAGTTTCTGGCATTGCTAAGATAGACTTGTTTGCAAAATTTATTGATGGTGACAACTGTTATGGAGGTGAACCATATTTTATTCCTAGAGATGGACAGTCTGCAATTGAAGATCATAAAGGACATGCAGTGGCTTTTGTACATAGTGAAAACACGAGGAAGTATGAACTAAAGATTGCTAATGCAAAGAACATGAAACTGGAGGCATTAGTGTAGCTGTCATATGGATTTCATGGAACTTAAATTGTTTTGATCCCTTAAAGCTACAGATCTGTCATTTTTTATCTTGTCACATACTAGAGCAGTATCATTTTCTCATTGAAAAATTTCATAAAGTTATAGATTTATTGATTTACAGTTGCACCACTTTTAATTGTCTTCTAATTCGTAAACATTATATAGTAAGGAAGGATATATCTTGCCAATTGACGAGTGTTATCTGTGAATACAAAGAGTAGATATACGACCTTCACTTAAGCTTAGCTCATTATTTACTTGAGTAATTCAATTTTTATGACTCTTTAAAAGAAAATTTTTAAATGCAACAATAATAGCTACAATACCAAAGACTTGACTATATATATATATATAACATGCTAATATATACGTAGTGTACTTATTCTAATTTAAATGAGTCTGATCTTGTTAATATTATAAATTTAGCGTATATCCTGTATTTAATTTATATCTCCTTATATTTTCTTTGCTTAAGAAGTCTCATAATTAAAAACACAAAACATTAATTGTTCACATTATATACATACATAACATTGGTTAAGGAATATTAAACCATCAGCAAATATATTTATTTTGGAATTTTCCTTATATTTTCCCAAATATATAAATCTTATTTAATTTAATTTAATTTAATTATTAGTATAATACCTACATCATAGATTATAAAACTAGTAAAAAAAACTGGGTTGTTACAATCTACCCCCTTAAAAGAATTTCGTCCCCGAAATTAAAAAGTAACGAGGAGATTCCAATTATATTCAAAAATCATATACTTATATCAAACACATTCATTTCCATAGATAGAAATATCTGTTATTACAGTTGGAAAACATTTCCATTTCATATTCACACATCACTATTCTCCACATTCATCAGTTCCTAACCGTAAATCAGTAAGAAAATAATCCTTTAAGTATCAACCCCGAAGACCGAAATCAACACTAGATCAACACTAAGAAAATTATTTATCTTAACCAATCCCCAGCTAGGTTCCGATTTCTTAACTCCATATCTTAATTTGTTATCAACTTGTATTACCCCATTTTCTTATTTTAAGAAAATACTCCTGATTATATTTGGAAAATAATTTCCAAATCTTACATACTTCATTAATTCGAATCAAATTTATTCAAACATATTTATCTGCTTCAAATCCACTCTTTTGAACTCCAATCCAATTTAACTCTATTGAATTTAACCTCAGTCTACTCTAGTCCATTCAATTCAATCCACTTGACGTGTTCTATTTAACTTTTCGAGTTCTAAAATCCAAATTCCTGATTTTTATTTCAAATCGGTTTGAAATACAGTTTGAAGTCACATATCTTATTTTCATTGTAAATTAAAACCCTAGAACACCCGAAGACAATTTATTTTCTTCAAACAATCTTCCATTAAAAATCTTTCTAAGGTGGTAATTTGTCACCTAGAAACTCGAAAATAAATACTGATGATGTTGCAATCATTATCAATATCATTTCCTAGTGGCTGAAGTGAGTTCAGTGCTATATTACATCCAAAATCCAATTTAAAATGATTTCTAATCCAAATCTTACCAAATAATATTATATTATTTGATAATATTCCTAAAAATATCTTCTAACTTTCGGGATTTCAAATTCCAGTTTCAGTTTGAATTTAATTCTGTTTCATCTCATTTGTGTAATTTATTCTTATACAATTTCAATTTGGTCAGTATAATCATCTCAAAGTTATAACTTGTTACCAGATTATAATAAAAACCAATACATCCATTTATAATAATCCTAGAAAATTATTCTTTTATATTAGAAAATAATTTTGGGTAAAATTATTTCATTTACCCAAATTTTAAAAAAATACTATGTTGAATTACTCTGCTCAAAACACCTATCGATATAGTTTGCAATCCCTTATCAATCAGAATCCATAATCCACTCGATAAACCAATCAACATATATAAAACAGTTTTTATATCAATTTAAAAATACATGCTCATATTATACACTCAAAATCAATCTAGGGTATCACTAACCCCATCTCTATCGAGTTACGCCATAAAGCCCGGTTATCACTAAACCGTTGCTCTAATACCAGAAAAGTTCCAATCCTGATCATCGACACATATACATATCCTGTATCACATATCAACTAATCAAGCATCAGAAATTAACAAATCGTTAATAGAAAGAAGTTAGAGGGTGACAAATAGAAAGAAGAAAAGTTAGAATAGAAGAAAAAGAAGAATGTAACACAACAGAATCAGAGTATTACGAATCCCACAGCGGAACTCAATAAATATATTTATAACAATTCTTGGAATACAAACTAGTATTTACATATACCATCAGAGTACAACGCATATACAATACAATGGAAATAAATTATATATATATATCTAATGTCGAAGCTTCCTACTCCAAGACTACCCGTACAAATTTTGGGCACCCAACAGTTTAGGGAAAACACAGAAAAATAAACTCTGGGTCAGTCATGGAACTAGTGTGAGTAAACGATTTTAAAATAGCTTGATTTAACGTTCAAAAGCCCTTTTGAAAGGAATGATAATCGTAAGACCGATCCACAGATGGTTTTTCCCTAATGAAAACCTAAAACATTCTTTGTATCAAAACTATTTTGATATTATAATAGTGTCTAAATAAAATAAATAGCAATCTAGTAGAAAGCTTGCATCTCACGTTCCACATATATAGTATACAATAAAAACCGCAGGCGCTTATTGGCTAATGGATTCCGACTATGACAAGGTATGGAACCACCTGCCGATAATGTATCTCTAGAGGGGAATACACTGGATCCAACAAGAACATCTTGAAATTGAGTCACACATGACCGGCCACTCATTTTGCTTGAGTGTATCGAATGTGTATCACGAACGGTTGTGTACGGAAATCGTTTCCCGAAAGTGACAACATCGAAAAGAATAAAGAAAAAAATGAATTTTCTCTAGTTAGGAGAATATACACCCTAATTGGGAGCGACCCACTTAGCTATGCTGCCTGCCCGATTTTTGTCATTTCCCGGTTGATGAGGCTTGAGGTTTAAAATTTACCTTTAGAATATCTAATCATCAATTACTTTGAATGCCATATTGTCAGATCTGTCAAATCATTATTTGACATCCACAAATATACTATGGATGTAAAAGAAGGGCCATTCTTTGCCATCAACTTGGTATATTTGTACAAATCAACATACGTAAATTTTAGGAAATACTCTCTTAGGAATTCGTCCATACAAGTCATCCAGGAACAGGACGAACCGAAGGTACTTTCCTACTGCATCCAAGTTAGGAATAACCACATGGATCAATAGCGAATAGTCCTTGCAAATCCGAAGATTTCAACTCACAATAGAATCACTATTGAAATATCTCTGGGAGCTAACCAGAGAATTTCCAAAATTATTTGTTCCACTCATAAAGATCTACGGTCTTCAGCTCTTTAATCATATGGAAGTTGTTGCATGTTTGTTTACGTAAAGTCGGTTTGAAGTGGTTTTTGGTCCAGTCCCCATCCAGGTTTCTTCGAACTAACACGTATGGGATATTTATTTGGTAGTCGGTGTTTTAACTATCAAATTTAATCAATGCAGACAAGTAAAGCTATTTATACACTTTATTCCATATTTAA
The DNA here is from genome assembly GCA_030737875.1 of Allium sativum. NCBI lineage: Eukaryota > Viridiplantae > Streptophyta > Magnoliopsida > Asparagales > Amaryllidaceae > Allium > Allium sativum. Next base: position 1,029,433,537 of record CM060916.1, on the reverse strand, counting down.
TTTTCATGACTTTTCAATTAACAAACAATCTCATTTCCAATTTCAGAACAGTAATTAACATAATGTGATTTAAATAAACTAAAATGTATCAACGTTTTATTTTAACTAACTTAGATTTGTTTGGTCACTTCATGGAATAATAGATAATTTGATCAATAATGATCCATCACAAATTAACAACCAACAATGATTTTACATGTAATTTCAAACTAATAATAGTTTGAAACTATTTAATCTCGGATAGCAACTACTTTCACACAATATTTTCCTAATTCTTTGGAAACAAATTAATTAAATTTAAGTTTTCACGACAACATTTATTTATACAAGTATGCAATAAATTTCTGATCCTTTCTTCTTTCTAATTTGTTTATTTATTACTTATTTACTTCTATTAAAAAATTTAAATTAATACGAATTTCCTTGGCTTTTTACGATCCAATTATTCATGCAATGGTTCTAATTTAATTTGTCACTTACTGTAAACCATTTTATGTGAATTTCACTTATTAAATTTATATAAAAAAATAACGTTTCATTTTTAAAGAGAAACTTTGACTTTTAAACAAACATTATTTCCCTTTTTTATATATTTTTTTCCCGGCCCTGAGCCCGGTAGCATATAACAGCTCATGTCTTAACACGGCTCTTCTTCCCACATCTTTGTATATAACAAACAACTGTCAAACTATTTGTGGCCCTCTAATGTGCAACGTTAGACGGTTTTATGTAGGTAGATTCTTCGATCCCTCCTTATCATAAACAATGATCAGAATCTTGCACCCCATTTCATTTCAAGAATATCTAGCGAGTAAAACTTCTATAGCATAATTAGTAGGCTCCTGTTTAGAAATATTTGATTATTTGATTATGATGGTCACTATATGTTGGCCATGAGTCCTTCATATTTGATTATAGTGTCACCCCCTCAGCGCGTAAAGCCTAAACTCATTTGACTACAATGCTAGTTCTGACATTCTCGGGATTCTGAAAAATGCACGGATTAACCAATGTGATAAGCAAATTGATGGTGGTATCGATTTAAAGTAAGAAAATCAAAGAAAAACGTACAGGGGATTGTACCCATTACAAAATCCACTGCTTGGCAACACTGTATACATGTGTTGAAATATACACCACTCCCTGCACTAACTAATTAACATGGTTGGACGTTGAATTAGATTTTGTACATAAATTGCTTGTTCTGTTTGCTACTACATGTTCTTTTCCTTGCTGTCGGTATACATGAAAATATTTTTAATTTAAAACTAAGGATTTTAGAAACACATTTATTTTATATATTTTCTTTTCTTACCAATCCGACTTGGCCCATATTACAATCAGCAAGCCCAAGGCCCGATCCCTATTGCTCTTGTTACCCATTACTTGAGCCGCCTCATGTTATTCTAGTCCATGCATCATCTTCTACAGTTCACTCAAACTACCAAAAATAAGTTTTTTTGAAACCAACATGATTTGCGTTATTAAGCATCTATCCTACATTGTTGGTTACAAGATCCATGTCGAATATTTACTAACTCCTTCCACATTGGTCTAGTATGGGTTTACGAACAAACTTATATCATTAAAGCACCAAACTAGAATCATAGCATCTTATTTTCGCTTCATATACTATAAAGCACACTAGAATATCATTTGAACAAGTTCCTGCTTCTCTGATTCTTATAACGGACATTCCACTTTTTTCTTGCTTCAGAACATGCATGTCACCGTCAGTATTACACACGTATATAAATGGTGCTTCCCTGGTGCACCCTACAATCAGTCACACTAAATTAAATAGGTGCACACATTACAACCCTTCTGCCAGATCCTTTTCTTTCCCCTTTGTTTTGTATTCAAGCATACACATTTACCCCTAAGGATATATAATATACCTAACTAATGCACACTTCTTTACAGATCCATTGCACCACCAACACATAACTCATCCCGGTTGCCTTTCCCTTTATTTTTTTTCTCATGTTATTAATCCCTAACTCCTAATGTAACTATTTTAGATACTTCAATATTTGTATTTAATATATTGGATTATATCAGTATACATATACTTTGAACTCGCAAGCATTTTAAATGTAAATAGCGGAGAAATGTTAGGTATCTACTCACATATTTTCTACTGTTGTTTATATTTGTTCACTGTTGCAATACTTTCAGGTTAAATTAACAGAGGTATACATCGAAATACAGATGCTTGAATCAAAATAGTAGCATTCATGAATTAGCATAGAAAAGAAAGCAAGAGTGTTTCCTCGTTAAATTTTGGTCACTGCTTATACTTAAGTTTACTGCCATTGTTTTAAATATTAACAGAGATTTTATGTTCAAATATGTTCAGTATTAATCATAAATCATATTCAAATATATATATATATACACACACACACACACGTTCAGTATCAATGACAAACCATCCTAAAACAAGTTGGTAAGAGGAATAGGGAAAGTCTACTCACGTATATTTGTGCTTCATTCTCTTTTTTCCTAATTGTTCATTGTATTGCCACTCTCTACAAAGCTTTGCTTCTAGTTAAATGCACTTCACTGTTTTGCCAAATTTCCTCAAGTTTTAAGCTCCTTGTTTCTCATTTGTTTTCAATGAACTAATGTCTATATCATGTGAACTCTACTGGTATTTATAGATGAAAGATTTTGAGGCTTAAGACTGCTAGGAATATAGGCACATAGGATACTATATACTGAGGTGATGTTGCATTCTGCTTTGATTAGACAATTCTACAAATGTCTCCAGACTTTACCTCTAAGCAACATAACTGTGCATGTGCTTATGTACTTTTATATTTAACAAATCACCCTTTGTTCCTAATTAAGAATCAACCATTTAATAACTTTGATTTTCCTTTCTTTTCCTATCACCTTCGTAGTCCATTCCCTTTCGAGTCTAAGCTACACTGTCAAATTTTCAGATTTATGCATGTGGTTCTATTTTCTTTGATATTCCATCTTTCCTTTTGGTTGTGCATTTACAGGGGTAAGCACATGTATGCGCATGGCTAGAATTGACTTAAATCTATAGTGTATCCCATCTATAGGCCTATTTTTCCTATGCTAGTTGTTTGCCTAAACTTATAGGATGTCATATTTCAGACTTAACTTATATGGTGAGTTGTTTGCTTATCCGGCTATAGCTGAGCCATGGCCTAAAGTTTCTAGCTTTGCTAAGACAGAGTTGTTTGTAAAATTTATTAATGGTGACAACTGTTATGGAGGTGAACCATATTTTGTTCCTAGAGATGGACAATCTGCAATTGAAGACGATAAAAGACATGCTGTAACAACCCGAATTTTTTGAACCAATTTAAATTTTTTATTTTAGCTATTTTAATGGATTTTGAATGTTTAAAATGATTTATTTTAAATAATAACGACTAAAAATTTATTTAAATTGAAATCAGAAGGTAAGAATTTAATTTAATTATAAAAGGAGTTTGAAATGGCACGGTAGTTTGAAAATTTTATTTTTAAATTTCAATTGAACGTATAGGATTAAAAATAAACCAGATTCAGTAAAACAAGAAATATTTGAATCTGCTATCTTTCTAATGAATGTGAAAAATCCAGATTTCAAAATATAAATTAAAAGTTATATCCAGTTTAAAATTTAAAATAGCCGCTATGGAATATATATATATATTAATATAACATATATCCCTTAAAAATAGTCATTTTGCGAACAACCCCCGTTTTCGATGAAACCACTTTTGCGAGATCCGAAATGTCAAATTATTGTAAGTTTTCAAATTTCATTATTTTTGGAATTAATATGTGAGCACAGTAAATATAAACGTGTTTTGTCAGATTTAGTTGAATTGGGCCGACCAGAAAATGGCCATTTTTCAAACAGTCTCCAAATTCGACGAAATTAGTTTTGTTAGGATGGTATTGTCAAAACATAGCTATATTTTTTTGTAATTTATGGAGTCACTATGTGTCCCCGGTAAATTAAAATGCACATTTGAATTCAATATATATTGATTTATATTTTAATTTTGGTGAAAACTGATCGAAATGGTCGAATTGGCTTACATGACATATCCAATTGTGTCCAGAATGGGGGTATTTAGCTAGGGGTGATAGCCTATGGGTTTGATTTGGAGTTCGGATGAATAAACATGTGTTTTTATGTATTAAACAATATTAAAATATACTATAAATATCCTAAAAGAAAATCAAAACCCTAATTCTCTAAAACAGATCAGCGCCACCTCTTTCTTCCATGAATGGCTGAAATCGCTCAAATGTTTCATCCCCAAATTCTCCAACCCTACATCGAACTAGAAGATGGAATTAAAATGAAAACTCAAGAACTACTTGAGAGCTTCGATTTGGTGTGGGTGTGATTGAAAATGGTGAAGCAGGGAGTGCAAATTTTTGCCTTAAACAGGCCGACTTCGAGGGCAATTCCATTGCGGTGGAGGGGAACGAAGAGGGCACCAGTCATTGCGGCGGTAGGGGATGTCAAGGCGGTTGGAAGGGTGGTCACGGATCAGGGTCTGATCAACGAATTTGAGTGGCGTTGGTGGAGATTCGACGTGAACGATTGGTTTCGGAGTGCTCCAGTATTGAACGAAGGAGGATAAACAGTAATTAGAGAAGTAATTGGTGTTTAAATTATTATTTAGTTAATGTAATTAATGAAAAAAGTGTGTAACTTTTCCATATGAGGTCCAAATTCGGTGATTTCAGTCTTGTTCGAATCGTGGAGTTGAGCTCTACATTATGGAACTAATCAGAACCGAAACAGAGCTTGTTTGAATTAGAGGCGAATTTAAATCCTAACTGTATTGAAATTGCCAATTAAAGAATGACGGAGTGGAACCCGAGGTGAGAACTCTTTCTCACTCAAACTAGTTTGCAGTTAAATATATCATAAGTTGTAGACGGGGCTTAGTAGCTCCTGACACTACTTTTTGTACAAACCATGGATGACTTGTGTGATATGTGTGTCGAATAAAAATATATATATGCGATTTGAAATATATATGTGATGTGAAATATATATATATATATATATATATATATATGCGTTGTATAAAATGTATATGCGCTGTATAAAAAATATATATGCGTTGTATAATATATATGTGTGATGTGAAATATATATATATATATATATATATATATATGCATTGTATAAAATGTATATGCATTGTATAATATATATATGTGATGTGAAAAATATATATATGTGTTGTATAAAATGTATATGTGTTGTATAAAATATATATGCGTTGTATGAAATATATATATGCGATATATAAAACGGTCATGCAATGAAATAAATATTTTTTTCGCTAGAAATATTATTTTTAGCTTATATATGCGATACATAAAATGGTCATGAAATGAAATAAATATTTGTTCATTAAAAATATATTTTTTAACATGCATATGCCATGAATAAAATTATCATGCTATGGAATAATTATTGGATCGTTAAAAATATAATTTTTAACGTATATGTATGATGAATAAAATTGTCATGTAATGAAATAATTATTGAATGGTTAAAAATATAATTTTTAACTATATATGGAATTCACTTTTGATTTAAAATTGAAATGGAAGTTGGAATCATTTTTAAAGTGAATTTATAAAATACAATTTAAATGGAAATCGACGATACACATATATTATATATTTAAATGGCTTGAATAGAACGCATCACGCAGCGACCGTTCGGGAATTTCAACCATTGGCTTTGAATTGGCGTAATGGGAGATCTGACCGGCGGATTCTCCTAAAACCAGAATCGTTGTATTCGTATCAAAAAGAGCTTTCCAACGAATATAAGAGATTTAAATTTGAATGGTTGAATTTTAAGATAAGTCCAAATCAATTTTAGAAAAGGTCGCTATGGATGTAGTTCGGTGGCCGTTATTGGAAACTGACTGTAAGGGCCTAAATAAAATTGTTGAAAATATGGAAATTTTTTGCAAAATCATAATAAATGATTTAGAATGATTTTTGGATGAAAAATTCCATATTTGATAAGATAAAAGATATTTTTATCTGAATGAACTAGAAATTAACTAGAATAATAATCCAATGTTTTGAAATAAATAGATCGGATTGAGAAAGGGGTTTTAAAATAACCATAATTTTCCAATGAAAAAATTGGAATGGATTTGAATGGAAATAATCTTCAGAATATTTCAATATCAGTTTTCATGATTATACGGATATTGTTGAGGAGTTTGGAAGATATAGATATCGTTATTCCCAATACCATACCTGTTGGTTTCAGAATTTAATATTGAATATAAGCCGATTTTATTTTTATTCAGAGCCTTATATTTAATATCAAATTGGATTTTAGGTTTATAGTGAACGATATTTTAAATAACATGAGTTCTTTAACCCGATTAATAGTGAAGTTAAGATTTGGAATTTATAAATTTTTTAATTAAGATTAATGGAATTTTACAAAGTAAAGTTTTCCAATTTAAAATACTAAATTGGAATTGAATGGAATTCGATTTGGTAATAATCAAGATAAGCTTCTGTGAATGAAGACCGTTACTATTTATGGAATTTAAAAGGCCCTGCCATTATTCCGTTTATAATATTGATTTGATGCGGAAATTTATATCGATTATATACTATTATGATTTCCGTGAAGATTCCATTTTGATGGAAGATGATTTTGGGTTTATAGTGAATTGTTATTTTAAATAACATTGGTTCTTTAACCCAAGTAAAAACAGGATTAATTTTCCTGAAACTTGAATAATCATTAAGTATTGATTTATGAAGATTAAAACTAAGAAGAGTTTTAATAAATCTTTAATTAGATGTTAAAGGATGAATGGTAATTAAATTTACCAAAATATGAGATGTGGTATTAACCAAATATACTTGGTTGTTGATATGGATTGTGATTGATTGATGGTTTGGATTGTGCTCGACCAGTTTATGAGAAAAATATGCTTTTACATTTAGCATTGGGTTGGGTAGAAATATTTGTATGCTAACATCTTGTGGAACACTTCACGATTTGACTATGATATGAGTAGCGATGTTTTTGTGTTCATTTCAAATTTAATGGATGATTTTGAAATTATATTTTTCTTAAGTGAAAAGAAATGTATTCCTGATTTTGGACATGGAATGTTTAATAAAACTATTTTACAGAATAGAAAGGATTTCGAGGGCTAAACCCGATATTGTCGAAATGATTTCGAAATGTATTATCTGTTTGACATTGTAGTTCATCACATAACTGATTAGTTGTTATTGCTGATATATCTGTTTGGTGGCGGAGAATTTATTCTCTTGCTTAACACCCTTCTTTGAGACGTACGAGCTCAAAGGTTATGTGATTAATAGTGACTGATCATATGTGTGAATTGCCGATGTGAAGTACTATAGTTTGAAAGTACTTGTGATTATTATGCTGTGAAATGATTTTCCCTACTTCGGGATATGAAGTGATTTAGTATGTGGCTAAAGATTTGGTTAACCAAGGACTAAAAGTATGGGTTACATGGCAATGTAGTTCCCCATAGTGTGGAATGGAGCATCGTCGGTGTACCCTGCACCATAGTGGAAGTTGCACACATATATATCGAGTTGCTTAGGTACGTACCCTTTGCCTTGTCAACGGGGAGCGCAATATTTGGTTGCATACTTGTTTGAATGCAGTGTGAAGTTTTGGAATTCATATTTCCAAAGATTTTGGTTTGAGATCCCAAAGTGAAATCTACTTTGATATAAAGCTAGATATGTATTTCAAATGATTTGAAATAAGAAATCTGGAAATAAAGTCCAAAGGGATAATTTTTGTAAAGTGAATTGAATTTTGAAAAAACTAAATTTGGGATTTAGCCTAAATGGGTAGACGAGAAAATTGCTTGTTGTATGATGCATTGTAGATCCATGTATCTATATTATTTATTGTTTATACCCAGGTATTTATGGGGGTAAATCCATTCCGTGACATACGGCGTGGTCCCGTGATATACCTTATTTTAAAGTACAGTTTTAATAACTGTTTGAGTTCTCACACTGGTCCCATGACTGACATGGAGTTTATTGTTTTAACCTAAACTCTGAGTGCCCTTATTTTCCACATGGGCAACTAGTAGTTTTGGCTTTCCAAGATATTTCTTTTCCCAGGATCCTGGATTTATAGCTGGAGCTATATTCGGAAAGCTTTGTATCCATGTATCTCTTTCAGTTGTGTTATGTATTATTTTTCCATTGCTATGTAATGTATTTTTCCGTTGCTATGTAATGTATTTAATCTATGGTATTTTTATGATGTATATTATTTATTCATACTTTGATGTAATTGTTGTAATAGCAATGAAATGTTCTTCTGTTTTTGTTCTAATTTGTCGTGTTCTCATTACAATCCGTGTTTTCCGGTCTCCTTGGAGGCTAGCGAATTTGGGCCGTAACATTCTTGGTATCAGAGCTTTGGTTTATAGAATTCGGAAACAAGACACATTAGAACCAAACAAAAGAATGCATCACAGATTGGATTAGTAATGTCCAATAAGAATGACTCGTTAGAGATGGGATCAGTAGCATCCTAGATTGAGTGTCAAAGAGTGTTATTTTTAGAATAAAAATGAAAACAAATTTTGGTTTGAAATTTTAAACCTTATTATATGTATTTGAGTATTTTATTTTAAATTGATTTTGGACAATCGAGTATATGAAGATTTTGCATATATGCCTTGCAAACATGTATACAAAGCCTCAAATATACTGGGTAGATATAGAATCACACTCTAGTCGCCCAGAGATGATTCTGGTGATTAACGCGTCATCATCAGCATTTGTGTTCGAGTTTGAAAGTGGGATATCTATATATTTCCAACTGACATGTGTGAGAACCAAAACTTAGATAGGGTTTATTGTTGAGATTTGGCATTAGAAACATGATTTTGAGTATATATATATATATAGTTTGAAAATTTAATTTACAAATTGATTGCTGGTTGTGATGGATGATTATTAATTCCACTAATAAAACCAATATAACAATGGAAGGTAAATTTAGACAAACTGAATCAAATATTTAATTGAATTGAAAATTGATTGAAATTGCATACATGTACATATATATGTGTGAACAGGTCATAGCATGGAAGCTAAGAAGAGGAATAAAATTGTATGCCCGACAAATAGGTACATGTTTACTGTATTTCTTGGGTTTTGATGATTTTATGAGCCGATTGGCAAGCCGCTTGGCTTTTTCTTTTTGGATGATGAGGGCCCTGTGAGGCAAGTTGTGGTTTTAAAGGTCTTCCCATACAAAGGAGGTTATGGCGAAATTTTTCGAAAATTTAGTGTGCTAGCCAAATTTTTGAGAAATTAGGAAATTCATAGAAATCAAAAAGTTGAAGAACGAAAGCCAGAATGAAAGTTGAGTTGGTTAGTTAAACAACTTTCAGCTCCGTTCCTTTTCAAGGATGAAAAGATTTTAAGTGGTGAAGATTGTAACAACCCGGATTTTCTTAACTAATTTAAATTTTTTATTTTAGCTATTTTAATGGATTTTGAATATTTAAAATGATTTATTTTAAATAATAACGACTAAAATATTATTTAAATCGAAATTAGAAGGTAAGAATTTAATTTAATTATTAAAGGGGTTTGAAATGGCGCGGTAGTTTGAAAATTCGATTTTTAATTTTCAATTGAATGTATTATAGGATTCAAAATAAATCGGATTTCAGTAAAACAAAAAATATTTGAATCTGCTTAATTATATCTTTCTAACGAATGTGAAAAATCCAGATTTCATTATATAAATTGAAAGTTATGTCCAGTTTAAAATTTAAAATAACCGCTATGGAATTTATATATATTTTAATATAATATATATAGCCCTCAAAAATAGTCATTTTGCAAACGACCCCCGTTTTCGACGAAACCACTTTTGTTGGATCCGGAATGTCAAATTGTTGTTAGGTTTCAAACATCATAATTTTTGGAATTAACATGTGGGCATAGTAAATATAAACGTGTTTTGTCAAATTTAGTTGAATTGGATCGACCCGAAAATGACCATTTTCAAACAGTCTCCAAATTCGACGAAACTAGTTTTGTTAGGACGGTATCGTCAAAACATAGATAGATTTATTTTTCTGTAATTTTTGGAGTCACTATGTGGCCCCAGTAAATTAAAATATACGTTTGAATTCAATATATATTGATTTTTTTTTTATGAAAACTGATCGAAATAGTCGAACTGGCTTACGGGACATATCCCATTGTTTCCGCAATGTGGGTATTTAGCTAGGGGCGATAGTCGTTGGGTTTGATTTGAAGTTCAGGTGAATAAACATGTATTTTTGCGGATTAAATAATATTAAAATATATTATACATACCCTAAAAGAAAATCAAAACACTAATTCTCTAAACAGTTCACCGCCGCCTCTTTCTTTTATAAACGGCTGAAATCGCTCAAATGTTTCATCCCCAAATTCTCCGACCCTACAGCGAATTAGAAGATGGAATTAAAATGAAAACTCAAGAACTATATGATAGCTTCGATTTGGTGTGCATGTGATTGAAAATGGTGAAGCAGGGAGTGCGAATTTTTTCCTTAAACAGGTCGCCTTCGAAGGCGTCTCCAGCGCGGTGGAGGGGATCGAAGGAGGCACCAGTCATGGCGGCGGTAGGGGATGTCAAGGACATTGGAAGGAGGTCACGGATCAAGGTCCGATCCGTGGATTTGAGCGGCGCAGGTGGAGATTTGACGTGAATGATGGGTTTCGGAGTGCTCCAGTATAAAAAAGTAGGAAAATAATTAAAGGGTAATTAGAGAACTAATTAGTGTTTAAATTATGAATTAATTAATGTAATTAATGAAAAAAACATGTGTAACTTTTCCATACGAGGTCCAAATCCTGTGATTTCAATCACGTTGGAATCATGGAGTCGAGCTCTACATTGTGGAACAGAACTGAAGCGGAGCTTGTTTGAATTGGAGGCGAATTTAAATCCTAACTGTATTGAAATCGGCTATTAAAGAATGACGAAGTGGAACCAGAGGTGAGAACTCCTTCTCACTAAAACTAGTTTACAGTTAAATATATCCTAGGTTGCAGATGGGGCTTAGTAGCTCCTGACACTACTTTTTGTACAAACCATGGATGATTTGTGTGATATGTGTGTAGAATAAAAATATATATGCGATGTGAAATATATATGTGATTTGAAAAATATATATATGCGTTGTATAAAATGTATACGAGCTGTATAAAATATATATATATGCATTGTATAAAATGTATATGCGTTGTATAATATATATATATATATATATATATGCGATGTGAAAAATATATATATATATGCATTGTATAAAATGCATATGCGTTGTATAATATATATATATATATATGTGAGGTGAAAAATATATATATGCGTTGTATAAAATGTATATGCGTTGTATAAAATATATATGTGTTGTATGAAATATATATATATGCAATATATAAAATGGTCATGAAATGAAATAAATATTTGTTCGCTAAAAATATTATTTTTAGCTTATATATGCGATATGTAAAATGGTCATGAAATGAAATAAATATTTGTTCGTTAAAAATATAATTTTTAACATGAATATGCAATGAATAAAATTGTCATGATACAGAATAATTATTGGATCATTAAAAATATAATGTTTAACGTATATATATGATGAACAAAATTGTCATGTGATGAAATAATTATTGAATAGAACGCGCCGTACAGCGACCATTCACGAATTTCAACCATTGACTTTGAACTGGCGTAACGGGAGATCGGACCGTCGGATTCTCATAAAACTAGAACCGTTGGGTTTGTATCGAAAAGAGCTTTCCAAGAATATAAGAGATTTAAATTTGAACGGTCGGATTTTATGATATGTCCAAATCAATTTCAGAAAAGGTCGCTATGGATGCAGTTCGGTAGCCGTTATTAGAAACTGACTTTAACGGTCTAAATAAAATTGTTGAAAATATGGAAAAATTGTGTAAAATCATAATAAATGATTTGGAAAGATTTTTGGATGAAATTTTTTATATTTGATAAGAGAAAAGATATTTTTATCTGAATGACTAGTTATTAACTGGAATAATAATCCAATATTTTTGTAACAACCCGGAAATCCGAACCAATTTAAAAAATTTATTTTGGCAATTTTAATGAATTTTGAATATTTAAATGAATTATTTTAAATAATAATGACAACAAATTTATTTTGAATAGAATTAGGACATATATATTTATTTGAATCGACGTTAGAATATAAATATTTATTTTTAATTATAAAAGGAATTGAAAGTGGCGCGGTAGTTTGAAAATTCGATTTCAAATTTCAAATGAAGGTACAGGATTCAAAATAAATCGGATTTTAGCGAAACCAAAAATATTAGTATCTATTTGAAAATATCTTTCCACTGAATCCGAAAAATTGAAATCTCATAGCGGGAATAAAAAGTTACGCCCAGTAGAAAATTTAGAATAGTCGCTATGGAATTTTGGCCCTTAAAAATGGAAATTTTGCAAACGACCTCCGTGTTCGACGAAACCACTTTTCTTTGATCCGGGATTTCAAGTTAATACTAGATTCCAAAAATCATAATTTTCTGAATCAATACATGAGCGTGGTGAAGGAAAACGTGTTTTGTCAGTTTTAGTCAATTTGGATCGACCAGAAAATGGCCATTTTTCAAACGGTATCCAAATTTGACGAAACTAGTTTTGTTAGGATTGTATCGTCAATACGAAGCCAGAAAATATTTTTTGAGAATTTTTAGAGTAGGTATGTGGCCCCGGTAAATTAAAATGTGCGTTGAAATCAATTTAGAACGTTAAATTAATTTATATTGTAATTTCAACGAAAACTGACCGTAATAGTCGAGTTGGTGTATGGGACATATCCCATTGTGTTCGGAATTGGGGTAATTAGCTAGGAACGACAGTCGGTGGGCTCGATTTGGGTTTCGAATTAAAAAGTTACTTTTATGGAGAAAAATAATAATATTAAATTATTTATATATATACTTAAACACCCCAACCCTTTCCCTTTAACAGAAACCTGATACCCCCCTTTTCTTCAAATCGATGTCGTCGATCCCGCCTCCCCTAAGGTTGCGTCCACCTCCAGCAGCCGGCTCGACTTGCGCCGCACCCCTCCTCCCCTCTCCGATCATCTCTCTCGACCTCCATCTCCTCCAAAAACCTCACACCCAAATCAAACAAGAAACCGTTCCTGTGGCCCACACCCGTACCATTGACGCCACCCATGGCCGGCGCGACCCTCCAGCAGCACCCCTCCGACGGTGAGCCCCCACTTTCCACCTGTAAGTTTAATTTTGATTTTAAGTTAAAGTAATTAGGTTTAGCAATTTAAAAATCAGTTTTTTTATGATTAGCAATTTAAAAATCTGTTTTTTCATATGTAGGAGCACGGTAAAATTGGATTTTTACTATATATTTTAGCAAAAATATAAAGATACGATTTTTATGATTTTAAAAATATGATTTTTAAGCTTTTAAAGATAAGATTTGTAGGTTATGAAAGCTATGATTTTAGATTTTTAGATTAGATAAAAATGTAATTTTTATTCTATGTAAGGAATATTTTTAGTTGATAAAAATATAATTTTTTGTCTCATAAAAATATGGTTTTTATAATACGTAAGAAAATATTTCTAGTTATGTAAAAATATAACTTTTAGCGATATGAAAATATAATTTTTAGTGAAATAAAAATAGGAAGTGGCAATATAAAAATACGATTTTTATATACATGAAGATGTGATTTTCATATGAACGATATGGATATAAAAATATAATTTTTATTATGAATAGTAAGATAAAAATGTGATTTTTATAATATTAACATCTTGTTTAAAAATGGGATTTTTACGATGTAAATATCGTATTAAAAATATAGTTTCTAACATAAACTACGTGATACAGATTGCGATGGTACTGTCAAAAAACAAATCAAAATTAAAACCGTTCAGAGATAAGGACTGGTGGAGTGGATCCCCAAGGTGAGAACTCCTCACTTTTATTTTATTTCTAGTTAAAATATATACTAGGATGCAGACGGTGCTTAGCAGCACCCGACACCCGTCATTCACAGACCATGGACGGCTTGTTTGTTTGATTGACTATGTGATGTGGAAGGGAGTAAAATATTTTATATTTAAAAATATAATTTTTAATGTGTATATGAATAGAATAAATATTCATAAACAAATCAAATGATTTGTTTATGTATACACATTTGACTGATATTAATTAGTACGATAAATTTTACACATCGCCCAACTGCACAAATAAAATTCATTATTTGTTTATTGAAACCCCACATGGGTATTGGGATGATATATGACGTACACTAGTCCCAATAATTAGTTGTATGTCAATCGATTGGTTGACAGACTGTTATATGCGTTGAATATTTATATTTAATGTTTATGCAGTGTAAAATGCACTTTGGATGATGGTTGACTGTGTTTGATTGTTGTTGTGTACATGTGTGTATGAAATCCATATAAATCAAATTATATGGTAATTGACTGTGTCTGATTCCAGTTCAGAAAGAACGAACATTTTAAAATAACAAATATTTAAAAATAATGAATATTTTAAAATAATATTTAGAAAAGAATCAAAATATGATTTTTATGTTCGATTTGGGATGGAAACGAATATATTTAAATATATAAAGCTGTGTTGATTAGATAAACGCCATTTTGACGGAAACGATATTTATATCGATTTTATAATGAATACTGAAAATGAAGTGATTTCAAAATCGAGTGTTTTGAAAATATTATCAGTTATATATATATATATATGATATGGAATATTCAATTTTGATTTGAAATTGAATACGAAGTTGGAATCGTTTTGAAAACAAATTTAAAACGATTTATAAAATACGTTTTAAATGGAAATCGATGAAATATATATAATATATATTATATATAATGGCCTGAATAGAACACGTCGCGCTGCGATAGTTCGCGAATTTCGGCCATTGACTTCGAATGGACATTATGGGAGATCCGACCATCGGATTCTCCTAAAACTGGAACCATTAGGTTCATATCGAAAAGAGATTTCTACCGAATTTTAGAGATTTGAAATCTAACGGTTGGACTTGGAATTATGTCCAAATCAAATTTGGAAAAGGTCATTGTAAACGCAGTTTGATGGCCGTTTATGGAAATTGACTGTACGGGCCATGATAAGATTATTAAAAATATCAATAATTTGCGTAAATCATAATAAGTGATTTGGAAAGAATTGGGCTGAAAAATTCCATATTTGAAAAGATAAAAATAGTTTTTTTTTATCAAAATGAACTAGTTATGAACTAGAATTATAAATCCAATATTTTTAAAATAAATAAATTAGATTTGAAACGGTTTTAAAAATAACCTGAATTTCCAATATATAAATTGGAAATGAATTTGAATCGAAATTGCTTCGGAGTATTTCGATGTTGGATTTTGTGATTATACAGATATTGTTATGGAAATTTGAAAGATATATTTATATCGTTATTTCGATTACGATATTTATTGGTTGTGGTATTTGATATTGAATATAAGCCGATATATTTTCTATTCAGAGACTTGTATTTAATACCAAATGGGATTTTGGGTTTGTCGTGAATGGTGTCTTCAGTAACAATGTTCTTAAACCCAGTTGATAAAATATTAAATCTTTTCATTTAGATTTAATGAAGTATACCAATTAATTAATATTTAATTGGAATTGAATTGAAATTGGTCTTTGGGTTTATCGTGATGTTTTAAATAACACTTGTTCTTTAACCCAGTTAACAATGGAATAAGATTTTGGGTTGTCGTGAATGGCATCTTTAATAATACTGTTCTTAGAATCAATGGAGTTAAGAAAATTAGAAACTAACTAGAGATTAGTTTAATTGAATGGTTTCCTGGGTATTGATCTGATGTTGGTTTCAGCCTTCGGGGTTAATACTTAGGGAATTGTTCACTTGCTAATTTACGGTTAAAGGCTGATGGAATGGAATGTGATTTTGGGTTTACCATGAACCGTGTTTTAAAGGACGTTGGTTCTTTAACCCATTTAAAGATAAGAATAAAATTTTGGGTTGTCGTGAATGATATATTTAATAATACTGTTCTTAGGCTCAATGGTGTTAAGAAAATCAGAAACTAACTAGAGAATAGTTAAGTTGAATGGTTTCCTTTGTATTGATCTAATGTTGGTTTCGGCCTTCGGAGTTAATACTTAGGGAATTGTTCACTTGCTAATTTACGGTTAGAGGCTGATGGAATGGAATGTGATTTTGGGTTTATCGTGAACCATGTTTTAAATGACATTGGTTCTTTAACCCAGTTAAAGGCAAGATATGATTTCCCAAGTTAAACAATAGTTAATATTGATTTTTGGGAAGATTAAAACTAAGTGGAGTTTTAATGCATCTTTAATTAGATTGAAATGATATCCAAAGGAAGATTAAAGAATAAATTTAAAGAATTTATCTTTGATAAAATTAATGGGGACCTTTCCCAAAGTATAAGAATATTTGAATAAAGGAATATTCTGGATTGGAGTGCTGCGTATGTTGTGTTTTTAAAGCACTTATTTATTATATACGCAAGTTATTCAGAAAGACCGGGTTTATCCCATTCTGAATAACTGATTCGACGATGTGTCGAGGATGAAGACGGTGGTTGAAGACCGGAGGTCTTCACATCATTTGGATGATTACTGATGTCTTGATTGAGTTGTACACCCAAGACAAGGTAATAAGTGGTGAGACGTACTTCGAGATCGAACGGATATGCGAGGACCTCTCCCCTGTATTGGACATATGGGGGAGGAATAAGGTACCTCCGGTTTCGTTCAGTCCCAGAACGAACTTGTAAATGGATGTTTGTCTGACATCGGGTTTCATTATATATGATTGATTGACATCGGTTGCATAGCATGAATTGCCTGTGTAGCATACTGAGATGCAAATGATCAAAGCTTCTATTGAAAAGAAGAGTCTCGTAGTTGATGATCAAAGCACGGCTTTAATAAGCGTAGCTTTGTGTAGCGTTAATTCGCGAGCCTCACACCCCGGTGTGGACCAGAAATGGGAGAGGACTTCAGGGAGGACATGCGTTTCCTTATAGCTAGGAGTGGTGTCAGCGTTTTACTAGCCTTGACATTTTATTTATGTGGACGATGGATTGCGAGGCGCCTCGGTTATATCGGTCATTTCAGGGCCGATAGTTTGGTCGGGATATGACCAGTTGACGCCCCATTGGGCGGGGAAACGCCGTGTTCAGGCATTTTAATCCACATCGAGTGGACCATCCATGACGATCCAAAGGCTTGTCTGCACGCTTGGCTGAGACACAAGCTAATGCGTCTCGAAGCGGTAAGGATGATCCCTTGCCTTGGTTCACAGATGGAAATCCAACTTCTAATACGACATTTTGCGGTTTAATTGTTAACCTATATATGGAAACATAGTGGTATGGGGCACTTATGCCATCTATGATTGATACTTATGATTGAAATTGTTTTGACATTATACACTTATAGTAATCATAAAAGATGAAATTTCGCGTACCAAGCATTTTCGGCTATTATAAGGTAAAAACTCTTTCCTCCGGCTTGTGTTGAATTATGTGATGGGACCTGAGTCTTATAATAGCTTCATTGTTCTTTACTTAACATTGCGTTGTTGTTTTATGCATTAGTATTCTGGGGAAGAAACCCGTTCCGTGTTATATGGCGTGGTCCCTGGATTTACCTAACTTTAAAATAAAGATTAATAATTGTTTTAGTTCTCACACCGGTCACATGACTGACCTTGAGTTTATTTTTTTAAACTAAACTCAGGGTGCCCCTATTTTCCGTACGGGCATCTAGCAGTTTTGGTTTTGCAGATTTATATTCACAGGATCCTGATTTACAGCTGAAGCGATATTCTGAAAGCTCTGTATCCATGTATTATTTTCAGTTGTGTTTTGTCTTTTTTTCCACTGCTATGTATTTAAATGTAATTTAAATCACTGAAATTGATCGAATATATACGATTTATTCATACTCTGTTATATTCTTGTATTCTGATGAAATTGTTGTAATAAGCAATGAAATGTTCTTCTGTTTATGTTCTAATTTGTCGTGTTCTCAAAGCAATCCGTTCTTCCCTTCACGAGGAAGTTCAGGTCGTTTCAGTTGGTATCAGAGCTCTGGTTTACAGAGCTCGAGAACAAGGCACATTAGAACTAAACAGAAGAATTCATCAGAGATTGGATTAGCAATATCCAATTAGAATGACTCGTTAGAGATGGGATCAGTAGTATCCTAGAACGAGTCTGAAGAGTATATTTTTAAAATGAAAACAAATATTGTTTTGAAAATTTAAACCTTATTCAACATATTTGAATATTTATTTGTATTGAATTTGGACAATCAAATATATAAAGATTTTGCATATACGCCTTCCAAACGTGTATTCGAAGTTTTAAAATATTGGATAGATATAGAATCACATTCTAATCGCCCAGAGATGATACTGATGATAGCACGTGCATCATCAGTATTTATGTTCGAGTTTCAAAAGTGTGATGTCTATATATTTCCAATTGGCTGGTGTGAGAACCAAAACTATATAGGGTCCATTATTGTGATGTGGCACCAAAAATGGATTTTTTTGTATATATATCAAAATTATGAATTTGAAATGTTAATTCACTGATTGATTGATGGTTGTGTTGTACGATTATTTGTTATCTAATAAAACCATTATGTGAAAGAATGGTAAATTTAGCCAAATGGTACCAAATATTGAACTGTATTGAAAATTGTTTGAAATTGCATGCATATACATGTGTATCCATTGAACATGTCATTGCAAAAAGGCTAGACCAGAGGAATAAAATTGTTTGCCCGACAAATAGGTACATGTTTATTGTATTTCTTGGGGTTTTTGATAATTTTATGAGCAGCTTGGTTGTTTCTTTTTCTTTTTGATTGGAGAGGCCTGTGTGGCGGTTTGGGGATTTTCCCGGTGCTCTCGTACAAAGAAGGTTATGGCGAAAATTTTCAAAAATTTAGGGTGTTAGCCAAATTTTTGAAGAATTGGCAAATTCTTAGAAACTGAAAAGTTGAAGAATGAAAGCTAAATGGTTTGTAAAGCAACTTTCATCTCCGTTCCTTTTCAGGGACGAAAAGATTTTAAGTCGGGGAGATTGTAACAACCCGAAAATTCGAACCAACTTAAAATTTTAATGAATTTTGAATATTTAAAATGAATTATTTTAAATAGTAACGACGAGAAATTTATTTTGAATAGCATTAGAATGTATATATTTATTTGAATCGACATTAGAATATAAATATTTAATTTAATTATAAAAGGAATTGAAAATGGCGTGGTAGCTTGAAAATTTGATTTCAAATTTCAAATGAAGGTACAGGATTCAAAATAAACTGGGTTGTAGTGAAACCAAAAATATTAGGATCTATTTGAAAATATCATTCCAACAAATCTGAAAAATTAAAATTTCATAGCGGGAATAAAAAGTTACGTCCAGTAGAAAATTCAGAATAGTCGCTATAGAATTTTAGCCCTTAAAAATGGAAATTTTGCAAACGACCTCCGTTTTCGACGAAACCACTTTTGTTGGATCCAGGATGTCAAGTTAATGCTAGATTCCAAAAATCATAATTTTTTGAATCAATACGTGAGTGTGGCGAAGGAAAACGTGTTTTTTCAGTTTTATCAATTTGGATCGACCAAAAAATGGCCATTTTCTGAACGGTCTGCAAATTTGACGAAACTAGTTTTGTTAGAATCGTATCGTCAATATAAAGCTAGAAAATATTTTTCGGGAATTTCTAAAGTCTGTATGCGGCCTCGGTAAATTAAAATGTGCATTAAAATAAATTTTGAACATTAAATTAATTTATATTTTAATTTCAACAGAAACAGACCGTAACAGTCGAATTGGCGTACGGGACATATCCCATTGTGTTCGGAATTGGGGTAATTAGCTAGAAACGATAGTCGGTGGATTCGATTCGGGGTTCGAATTAAAAAGCTACTTTTATGGAGAAAAATAACAATATTAAATTATTTCATATATATATGTATACTTAAACCCCCCAACCCTTTCCCTTTAACAGAAACCCGATACCCTCCTTTTCTTCAAATTGATGTCGTCGATTCCGCCTCCCACGAGGTCGCGCCCACCTCCAGCCGCCAGCGCGACTTGAGCCGCACCCCTTCTCTCCTCTCCGATCATCTCTCTCGACCTCCATCTCCTCCAAAACCGCACACCCAAATCAAACAAGAAACCGTGCCTGTGGCCCACCCCAGTACCAGTGACGCCACTAGTGACCACCCATGGCCGGCGCGACCCTCCAGCACCACCCCTCCGACAGTGAGCCCCCTCCTTCCATCTGTAAGTTTAGTTTTGATTTTAAGTTAAAGTAATTAGTTTTAGCAATTTAAAAATCAGTTTTTTTATGATTAGCAATTTAAAAATTATTATTTTTATATGTAGGAGCACGATAAAATTGGATTTTTGATATATATTATAGCAAAATATAAAGATATGATTTTTATGATTTTAAAAATATGATTTTTAATCTTTTAAAGATAAGATTTGTAGGTTATGAAAGCTATGATTTTTATCATAGAAAAGAATAGTTTTTTTTTTGTATAGCAAGCGAGGTTAAATGGCCCCTACCATCTTTATTTAAGCACAAGCACAATTACAAACACAATTACAATCACAAACAAAACATCAAGAAATACATCTAATAATAGACATGACCATTATGTATTTAGGGGTAGATACACCACTAAACACCCTAGCGTTCCTCTCCATCCACAATAGATAGAGCTTTCTTGAATAATTTCAGTATAAGGATCGATCTAGAATTCTTCCACCTCGTGGCATTGAAAATTATGAACCATTCTTCACACGATTTAACAGCTGGAACATGCAAGTCATAATGCAAGAGAGTTTGTGACCAAACATGACGAGAGTATTCACATTCAAAAAATAGATGAGGAATAGTTTCAGCATTAGTTCCACACAGTAAGCACAGATCATCATCAATTATAGAGATTTGCTTCAACTTACTCTTAAGATGCACCGCATTCATCAATATTCGCCATGAAAAAATGTTTTCTTTTGGAGAAGAAGTAGATGACCACACTCTGGAGTGTCATGCAAAAGTGTACTCATTCATAGACAAGTTTTCATAAACCATTCTAATGGAGTGCTCCATTTCATTCCACTTACTGTAGCAATTGGTAGGCAGAATATCACATATTCGAACTGAAGACCATATATTCCTCACAAGTGAAGAACTGCGATAAGGTAAGGAAATAACCCCATTCACGCATTGACTATGAAGAGAAGCTCTTTCAGAAATACTAGTCAACCTACAGTTTTTATATTCTATTACATGAGATAAAATTTTACCTTTTGCATGCCAGGGATCGTTCCAAAAGGAAATTTCATGAGAGAATTTCATACCAACTTGAAATAAGGGTAGAAATTTTATTCTATATTTGAGCAGATTCCTCCATAGCCAACAGCAGTTTGCATTTGGCACTAGAGTCCAGAAATTTTGATCCTTAATAAGGTAAGATATAAACCAAGAAGCCCATAGGTTAGAATCAAATTTGAAAAGCTTATCAATACGAGATGATAAGGCAGTTCTGTTCCATTTCTTCAAGTTCAATACTCCAAGTCCTCCACTTTTAATAGAGCATCACACTTTCTTAAAAGAAATAGGGACAAGCTTTTTAGAGAAAGGGTTACCATGCCACAAAAAAATGGTTTAAAGCCGAATTTATCATACCAATAACCTTAACTGTCAATATGGTCAGCCTAACATAGTATATGCTCATGCCTATAGCAATAGATTTTACAATAACTAATCTTCCTGCAAGAGAGAACTTTGAAATCGGCCAGGAAGCAATTTTAGAAATGATACCTTCAACCACAGGCAAACACTGAGCTGCATTTAATATGGAAGTACGTAGGGGAGCACCAAGATAGATCTCGTCATCATCCATTTGACATAAGCCAGAAATGTTATTTATTATCCCCTTCATTTGATCTGAAACCCCAGTGCATCGAATCTTTGATTTTCTTTTATTAATTGTGAGGGCAGACAACATTGTGAAATCATAAAGAACATCTAAAATACCATAATAGATTTTACATTGGGCTTAGTGAAAAACAAAAGATCATCAGCAAAAAGAAGAGATGAAATATGTGACGTTTTGCATTAGGGATGATAGTCAATATTTTTGTTAACCATTGCTATATTGGATATTTCAGTGAAAAGATCCATAACAAATACAAAAATGTATGGAGATATCGGATCCCCTTGCCTTAAACCCCTCTTAGCCTTAAAAAATCCAAAATTCGATCCATTTAAACTCAATGATATATTGATAGTTGAAATACAGGAATTAATCCAGCATAAGAACGGAATTGGAAAGTTCATTTTGAATAGTATATAAATAACTGAATCCCAACGAACAGTATCGTAAGCTTTCTGTATATCAAGTTTTGAAACAGTTCTAGGGGAGATGGTGGAACGGTTGTATCCCTTTAATAATTCAGTGGCAAGATGGATATTATCAGCAATATCACGATTAGGAAGGAAGGCACTTTGAGTAGGAGAGATAACATTTGTCAGAGCAAATTTCATTCTATCAGCCAAAATTTTTGTAATGCATTTGTAGACGACATTGCAACATGCAATGGGCCTAAATTGAGTTACATTATAAGGCATTTAATCTTTTGGAATAAGAGCAAGCCTGGTAGAGTTAATCCCACCTAACATTATGCTATGAAGGAAAAAGTTTTTAATGGCCTTAACTACATCTTCACCAACTATATGCCAACACACTTTGAAAAAGAATGCATTAAAACCATCAGGACCAGGAGAACTAGAGGGTTTCATCGAGAAAATGGATTGCTTAATGTCATCAGAAGTAATTTCCTTTATTATAGAAAGTTTCATTTCATCAGATATACCTGGAAGATTAACATAAGAAAAATCTTCAAGCCGAATTGGATCACCATCATATTTGCCCAAGATAGAAGTGAAAAATTTAAGAAAAGCATCATTCACGGAAGTTGGATCATCAACAAGAAGTCCATCCATGTCACGAATAGCAAGGACATTGACTGAGTTGTGGTGAATCTTCAAGGAGTTATGAAAGTTGGATGTGTTTTTATCACCATATAAATTCCATTTGGTCTTTAGCTTCTGCTTAGCCATATCAGCTTCGGAAATGAGGGTCTTCGATAGTTCAGTTGAAAGAGAGTGTTCTTGAGTTGTAAGAAGTACCATGTTTTCAGCATTTTGACATTGAAAAATATTTCTTTGAACCTGAAATAATCTTTCTCTGATTGATGAAGATTTACTTACTCCGTTACCATAATTTTTTTTTGCCCAAATACGTAAAATTCCTTTAAGGTGCTTTAATTTTTCCTGCAAAACAAGTATGGGGTTACCATTAAATCTGTAACGACCCGTATTCTACGCATCATAGGATCGTAGAATATTTATTTCTTTCACATACGAAGTCGTATGGTCATGTAACTTTGGGAGACGACTATTGTGGTCATTTCCCATGTTCATGATTTTTCCCGATTTTTAAATGACCATTTTACCCCTAGTTGGCACTGTTTTGACCATAACTTTTGACTGGAAATGAATTTTGACCTGAAACCACTTCCATTGGCTTCGGATGATGGTTTCTCTTTCCGTAAAGTGGTCACATTAGCCAAACGGACTTACCGTTTGGGAGATATGGCTGAAACAAGTTTCAGATGGTGAAAAACAGCTTAATTGGGCTTAACCGGGTGATTAGCAGCTAGGCCCAAGGGGGATTTCGGGTTTAGGGGTATATAGGGGCTGATTAGGGTTAGAAAACATTTCTTTAGACATTTTCCAGCCGCCACTTTCATCCTTAGACACTCTAACAATGGCTTCCTACATCTAAAACACCCCAAATCACTTTCTAATTGAAGATTAGGCTTAGCAACATCAAATTAAGAAGTAAAGCACCAAAGCAAGGTTAGAGCTGCTGTTGGACATCGGTATTCGCCCCAAATCAGAGGAGTTTCAGTTCTGAGAATTTTGTTTGTGGCAAAGGTGAGTGATAGCACCATTTTGACACTAATTACAGTTAATTAAGGGTGATTAGTGAAGATTAGCGAATTTATACACTAATAAATTCTGGAAAAATGTTTAGAAATTCTTAAATAATATTTTATGCTTCTGTTAGAAATTTGGTTCGATTTGATTGAGTTTTGTTAACCCTATGATTAGTTCTACTTAAACATGCTATGGGAAAATATGAAGTTTTAGTCACTTTTGATCCATTTTGATTCATTTGAATTGTTGTTTGCTGTTTGTGGTTGCTATTACATATTGCTATGACTCTATGGTATGTTTTATGATTGATTAGAATAGTTAGATTGGTCGAAAACGTCGGCGAATGGCGTAGAAAGCTCGCTGGAAAGTTGCAGAAATGTGCAGGTTCCTAACCGGTTCGGATCCGATGAGGCTCGGATCGGATATGTGAACTGGGCAAGAAAACCGACCCGAACTGGAGTTTGGCACGTAGGAGACTTGGCGAGAAGGAAGGCCGTTTACTTAGAGTTGGAGTGGACAAAAAGGGATCGGATCGGAAGAATAATGGAGACCAGATCGGATCGGCTCAAGAATGGAAGGCTACGACTGGAGCAAGGCGAAGGGAGCGGATCGGATCAGGGCAGATGAAGAACGGGAACGGATCAGATCGGAGTAGATGGAAAACGAGGGAGCTGATCGGAGAAAACTGGAAGGAAGATAGTGACCCGACCCGACCCGGAGGAGGACACCGACCCGACCCGAAGTGGAGTATCCGACCCTAACCGATGAAGGTGATGACTACCGACCCGAACCGATGAAGGTGATGACTACCGAACCGAACCGAATTCTAGGACTGTTAATGCGCGACAACTCTTCTGAAGACCCACTCCAATTCGACCAAACCTGGGATGCAAAGGAAGTCCAAATGAGAAGTTAGAGCTTAAGATTCAGATGGGAATCAACGAGTTCGCTTCATGGTTGGGCTTTGCTGCGGGACGCGTGCCAAGGAGTTATCGACGTCTATAGCTTTGGACCACTATGGTAGGAGGTACGAAGGCGGATTCAGGGCCATTATGGCATCGGTAGAACCAAGGGCTACAACCAATGAAGTGGGTCATTGAAATGTTTGGTCATGACTCCATATGTTTAGCATGGTCATAGCAGGGTTTCTACAAGTCGGGATTCGTCGTTACCTCAGTTTGTCTAGTGTTCCAAAATGGTAGATATCGTATACTTTACGCACCGAGTGAGAGATGTGAGGATGGTTGCTATGCTTGATTGTTTGACATACACACCCCCACCCCCGTATTTCTGCACTATATGTTATTGGCATCCTAGAGTATTGTACG
Source organism: Allium sativum (assembly GCA_030737875.1). Lineage (NCBI taxonomy): Eukaryota > Viridiplantae > Streptophyta > Magnoliopsida > Asparagales > Amaryllidaceae > Allium > Allium sativum. The sequence goes on along the minus strand of CM060916.1, from coordinate 1,029,408,004 downwards.
GTATGTAGTGCTGACTCTTTGGTTGCAGGTCCAGGTTCAGGTATGGTTTAGTATACCTGTTATTATTCTGTTTAGATGCTTTTCGCTCATACCAGACTTCATGTCTGACCCAGAGTTTTATGTCTTCTCTTTTTACTCTGGGTGCTCACACGAGCAGACTAGAGACAGGTTAGCTGGTGATGCACGGGTAGATGATCCGGAGACGAGCAGGAGGCTTCCACGTAATACATATAAATAGTATTCTCCCTGTGTTGTTGAAGATCACAGCTTGGGCATTGGTGGTGGATCTTCTACTTTAGCTTTCTTTTGTTTAGAGACAGTAAATTTGGAAAATTGTAATAAGCTGTATTTGGATTTCCGCTGCTCTGATGATTGATGATTGATTTTAGTTATCAGCTTATGCACTGTCTCACCTGTTTTATGCCAAGTATGTTATTATTATATTTTATTCCATGCGCTGTGAGACATCCTACAGGTTTCTTGATTAGTTCATTCCCTTCTTTCCTTTCTTTGGCGACCGTTCTGTGCTAGTCGGGCATGTGTACAGCGCACTTCCGGAGGAAATGCAGGCTGGTGCGGGGCGGGCCGTCACACTTGGTATCAGAGCTCTAGGTTGCGTAGTTAACCTAGGGAAGTTATCAGGGAGAGATAATATACGTATACGAGAGAGCGTATTTGTGATTACTTTGGTTTTTAAAAGCTATATATATATATATACTATTAGTAGTGTAAGGATGAAGTCGTACTGCACTAGCACCACTATGGAGTCGTTAATCGTTTCCTTTTTCAGATTGACGATGAGCCGATATACTAGAGGTGCTGGTAGGGGAGCCAACAATGGGAATGCTGCTGACATGAGGACGATGTTTACAGACCTCATGAGAGAGATGCTTAGAGATGTACAGAGGGCAGCCCCCAATGGTGGAAATGGTGGTGGTCCAATGGTGCAGGCGCCAAGAGTCGACTTCGCCAAGCTGAATAAGGATTATACAAGTCTTGGTGGGAAGCCGTTCCACGGAACTGAGTCGGCTACGGATGTTCAAGATTGGTTGGATAGTTGCGAACGCATCTTCGAGGATTTGGGTATCGAGGATGCGATGAAGAGAAAGCTAGCGTCCCGTCAGCTACAAGGGCGGGCAATGAATTGGTGGAATGCTATAAAGGCAGCTACTCCCGAAGATCAGATTACTTGGGAGCAGTTTAAGGCTCGCTTTAGTGAGAAGTTCATTCCAGCTGCTCAGAAGTCAATGCTGTTTAAGAAGTTCTTAGAGCTCAAGCAGAATGGCAGAGCTGTCTCGGAGTATATTGCTGAATTTGACACCTTATCAAAATATGGGTTATCTCTTATTGATACTGCCGAGAAAAAGAATGAGAAATTCATAACTGTTTTGGATCAGTACTTGGGGGAAAAACTTATTAACCACATCAATGAGACGTTTGAATCGATTGTGGGGAAAGCGTTAAGATCGGAAAGTCTCTACCCTAAGCCGAAGACTGAGGTTGCATCCGCAGATGAGCCAAAGCCACAAGCAAGTGGTGAAGGCAAGGGTGGTTCCCAGAATAAAAGAAAGTAGAATCAGATTAAGGATGGCCAGAAGAAAAAGAATAAGCAAGATGTGGAGTGCTTCAGCTGTGGTAAGAAGGGCCATTATGCTAGTAATTGTCGGGCCAAGCCAGCGGATAGGAAGTGCTTCAACTGTGGCAAAATGGGACATCACAAGGACAAGTGTCCACAGCCCCCTAAAGAAAAGCAAATAGTGAAAGCATATGCTCTCAATGCTATTCCTTCTTCGTCGAATGCCCCAACTGCGGCGGAGAAGGGAAAGAATGTCGTCATTCAAGGTATGCTTTCCGTTTATGATGTTCCTGTTAGAGTTTTATTTGATACCGGAGCTTCCAGTTCTTTCATATCTAGTGACCTGGTAGATAGGTTAGGATTGGAGCCTGAGATTGTCGATAGACCTTTAGTAGTGACGAACCCGATTGGTGGTTCGACTAGCCTTAGCATGATTTGTCGTAATGTGGTTCTATCGAGTCATGGATGCATGTTTGTTTGTGATTGCTTTGTTTTGGGCTTTACTGGGTTTGGCATTATTTTGGGAGTAGATTGGCTCCAAAGATATTGGGTGGTGGTAGACTGTGAGGGCTTCTTAGTGACAGCTAGAGCGGATGATGGGCGGAGGATAGTGTTTGGTGGTCTACCCAGTAAGGGGGTATTGGCTAGTTTTCTAAACTCCCTCGACATTCCGCATAGTGAGTTGTCAGGTTTGCCCGTGGTTGGCCAATATCCGGATGTTTTCGAAGAAGTGACCGGACTTCCACCACACCGAGGGATTGAATTTCGTATTGATTTGGTAAAAGATGCCAGACCTATAGTGATGCCACTTCGTCGTATGGCACCAAGGGAGCAGCGAGAGCTCGAGGTGCAGGTCAGCGATCTTTTGAAGAAGGGATTTATCAGAAGGAGTGTTTCTGAATGGGGAGCACCAGTTGTGTTTGCTACCAAGGCGGATGGTTCCCTTCGTTTGTGTGTAGACTACCGCGAGTTGAATAAAGTGACGAGGAAGAATAAGTATCCTTTACCGCGGATAGATGATTTGTTCGATCAGTTGAGTGGCACGAGAATATTTTCTCAGTTGGATCTCGCGACAGGTTTTCATCAGCTTAGAGTAGAAGCTGAGAGTATAGCTAAAACGGCATTTCGAACGCCGTCTGGATTTTATGAATGGTTGGTTATGCCATTTGGGCTGACTAATGCCCCGGCATATTTTGTGGATCTTATGAATAGGGTATTCAGAGATCAGTTGAATAAGTCTGTCCTTGTGTTCGTTGATGATATTTTGGTCTATTCGAAGACAGAGGAAGAACACAAGGAACATTTAAGAGTAGCAATGGAGGTGTTGAGAAAACACCAATTGAAAGCAAAGTTTTCTAAGTGTCACTTCTGGAAGAGGGAAGTGAGGTTCTTGGGCCATGTTGTATCAGAGAATGGTATTGCCGTGGACCCAGCAAAGGTGGCCACGATACAAGATTGGCCTACGCCCAAGAATGCAACAGATATAAGAAGTTTCTTGGGATTAGCTGGATATTATCGTAAGTTTATCGAAGGTTTCTCCAAGATAGAAGCACCATTGACCCAGTTGACCAAAAAGAATCAAGCTTTTGTCTGGGATGAAAGGTGAGAGAATGCATTTAAAAGTCTAAAGGACAAGTTGACAAGCGCACCAGTGTTAGTCATTCCTAAAGGGGATGAAGAGATGACGGTATACACGGACGCCTGTGGTACCGGACTGGGTGCTGTATTGATGCAAGGCGGTAGGGTTGTAGCTTATGCAAGTCGGCAATTGAAACCGCACGAGAGAAGATATCCTACCCATGATTTAGAATTGACAGCCATCGTGTTCGCGCTAAAGATGTGGAGACACTATCTCTTGGGAGAAAGATTTGAGCTGTTTACAGATCATAAGTCGTTAAAGTATCTCTTCTCTCAGAAAGATCTGAATCTCCGTCAGCAGAGATGGCTAGAGTTTTTAGCTTCCTATGATTTTGACATCGCATACACACCGGGAAAGGGCAATGCGGTGGCTGATGCATTGAGTAGAAGACATGCCAGCCTAGGGGCTACGTTCCTTGAATGGAAGCAACTGGAGTATATCGCGGGTCTTGATTTCAGACCAAAGTGCGAATTGGATCCAGAAATGTTAGCAAGTTTGACGATCAGACCCACTTTGATTGAGCGGATCGGCTCTAGTCAGAGGGACGACCCTAACCTATTGGAAATCATCTCCAAGTTAGAGATGGGTATTGATGAGGAGATGAACAAGTATGGGCTTGATCGAGATAGATGGCTTAGAAAGAATGGGAAGCTTGTTGTACCCAATGTCGATTGATTGAGGGATGAAGTGCTTAGAGAATGTCATCACTCAAAGCTGACTATACACCCCGGTGGTAATAAGATGTATCGAGATATGAAGCAGACTTACTACTGGGAATGGATGAAAAGAGACGTTGGGAAGTTTATATCCAAGTGCATGAATTGCCAGCTAGTTAAAGCCGAGCAAAAGAAGCCTAGTGGGTTGTTACAGCCTTTAGAAATTCCCGAATGGAAATGGGAGCAAGTTTCGATGGATTTCATCGATGGTTTACCAAGGACTAGATCGGGATATGATAGCATTTGGGTAATTGTAGATCGACTGACTAAAAGTGCAAGGTTTATACCAGTCAAATCGACCAGAACGGCAGCTAAGTTAGCAGAATTGTATATGAAGTGGGTAGTGAGATTTCATGGAGTACCTAAAGGCATTGTGAGCGACCGAGACCCGTTGTTCACTAGTGGGTTTTGGAAGAGCTTACAAGAGGCTCTAGGGTCAGAGTTACATCTCAGTACCGCATATCATCCTCAGACCGACGGTCAGACGGAGAGGGTGAACCGTATTTTGGAAGATCTCTTGAGAGCATGTATATTGGATTTTGGTGGATCATGGGATGACCATTTGCATCTAGTAGAGTTTGCATATAATAATAGCTACCAATCCAGTATCGGTATGGCTCCGTTTGAAGCTTTGTACGGAAGACCGTGTAACTCACCATCATGTTGGATAGAGACTGGCGAGAAGTTTATGCTTGGACCAGATGTGGTGAGGGAAACTTCAGATAAAATCAAGATCATTCAACAACGAATGAAGGCATCCCAAGATAGGCAGAAAAGTTATGCAGATAAGAGAAGAAGAGACTTAAAATTCTCCGTTGGTGACTTGGTGTTTGTCAAGATCTCTCCGTTGAAGAGCGTAATACGATTTGGCAGGAGAGGCAAGTTGGCGCCAAGATTCGTTGGCCCATTCCCTGTTCTTGAACTAGTCGGGAATTTGGCATATAGAATTGACTTACCAGAGAAGATGGCGGGAGTTCATAGCGTATTTCATGTTTCCCAACTAAGGAAGTTCGTTCACGACTCAGATATGACTATTTCACCTGATCAGTTAGAGGACTTCGAAGTAGAACCCGAGGCGGTTGGGAACCGCAAGCCGGCCCGTATTGTCGAGCACGACATGAAGCAACTTCGAAGAAAGGCGGTGAAACTAGTCAAGGTTCAGTGGGGTGAGGACGAGAATGATTGTACTTGGGAGACAGAGGAGAACATTAGGAAGACACACCCGGAACTCTTTGCCTGGTAAGATTTTGACTTCGATTTAGTTTTCCGCATGCTAGGATAGGTTTGTTTTGCTTGTTTTGCATGTTTGATGGATGTATGTGGTTGTTAGGCATGCGGGATCCTTTGCATGTTTTGGGTTAAGGAATTTCGGGGACGAAATTTCTTAAGGGGGGGGGGGGGGAGAATGTAACGACCCGTATTCTACGCATCATAGGATCGTAGGATATTTATTTCTTTCACATACGAAGTCGTATGGTCATGTAACTTTGGGAGACGACTATTGTGGTCATTTCCCATGTTCATGATTTTTCCCAATTTTTAAATGACCATTTTACCCCTAGTTGGCACTGTTTTGGCCATAACTTTTGACTGGAAATGAATTTTGACCTGAAACCACTTCCATTGGCTTCGGATGATGGTTTCTCTTTCCGTAAAGTGGTCACATTAGCCAAACGGACTTACCGTTTGGGAGATATGGCTGAAACAAGTTTCAGATGGTGAAAAACAGCTTAATTGGGCTTAACCGGGTGATTAGCAGCTAGGCCGAAGGGGGATTTCGGGTTTAGGGGTATATAGGGGCTGATTAGGGTTAGAAAACATTTCTTTAGACATTTTCCAGCCGCCACTTTCATCCTTAGACACTCTAACAATGGCTTCCTACATCTAAAACACCCCAAATCACTTTCTAATTGAAGATTAGGCTTAGCAACATCAAATTAAGAAGAAAAGCACCAAAGCAAGGTTAGAGCTGCTGTTGGACATCGGTATTCGCCCCAAATCAGAGGAGTTTCAGTTCTGAGAATTTTGTTTGTGGCAAAGGTGAGTGATAGCACCGTTTTGACACTAATTACAGTTAATTAAGGGTGATTAGTGAAGATTAGCGAATTTATACACTAATAAATTCTGGAAAAATGTTTAGAAATTCTTAAATAATATTTTATGCTTCTGTTAGAAATTTGGTTCGATTTGATTGAGTTTTGTTAACCCTATGATTAGTTCTACTTAAACATGCTATGGGAAAATATGAAGTTTTAGTCACTTTTGATCCATTTTGATTCATTTGAATTGTTGTTTGCTGTTTGTGGTTGCTATTACATATTGCAATGACTCTATGGTATGTTTTATGATTGATTAGAATAGTTAGATTGGTCGAAAACGTCGTCGAATGGCGTAGAAAGCTCGCTGGAAAGTTGCAGAAATGTGCAGGTTCCTAACCGGTTCGGATCGGATGAGGCTCGGATCGGATATGTGAACTGGGCAAGAAAATCGACCCGAACTGGAGTTTGGCACATAGGAGACTTGGCGAGAAGGAAGGCCGTTTACTTAGAGTTGGAGTGGACAAAAAGGGATCGGATCGGAAGAATAATGGAGACCAGATCGGATCGGCTCAAGAATGGAAGGCTACGACTGGAGCAAGGCGAAGGGAGCGGATCGGATCAGGGCAGATGAAGAACGGGAACGGATCGGATCGGAGTAGATGGAAAACGAGGGAGCTGATCGGAGAAAACTGGAAGGAAGACAGTGACCCGACCCGACCCGGAGGAGGACACCGACCCGACCCGAAGTGGAGTATCCGACCCTAACCGATGAAGGTGATGACTACCGACCCGAACCGATGAAGGTGATGACTACCGAACCGAACCGAATTCTAGGACTGTTAATGCGCGACAACTCTTCTGAAGACCCACTCCAATTCGACCAAACCCGGGATGCAAAGGAAGTCCAAATGAGAAGTTAGAGCTTAAGATTCAGATGGGAATCAACGAGTTCGCTTCATGGTTGGGCTTTGCTGCGGAACGCGTGCCAAGGAGTTATCGACGTCTATAGCTTTGGACCACTATGGTAGGAGGTACGAAGGCGGATTCAGGGCCATTATGGCATCGGTAGAACCAAGGGCTACAACCAATGAAGTGGGTCATTGAAATGTTTGGTCATGACTCCATATGTTTAGCTTGGTCACAGCAGGGTTTCTACAAGTCGGGATTCGTCGTTACCTCAGTTTGTCTAGTGTTCCAAAATGGTAGATATCGTATACTTTACGCACCGAGTGAGAGACGTGAGGATGGTTGCTATGCTTGATTGTTTGACATACACACCCCCACCCCCGTATTTCTGCACTATATGTTATTGGCATCCTAGAGTATTGTACGGTATGTAGTGCTGACTCTTTGGTTGCAGGTCCAGGTTCAGGTATGGTTTAGTATACCTGTTATTATTCTGTTTAGATCCTTATCGCTCATACCAGACTTCATGTCTGACCCAGAGTTTTATGCCTTCTCTTATTACTCTGGGTGCTCACACGAGCAGACTAGAGACAGGTTAGCTGGTGATGCACGGGTAGATGATCCGGAGACGAGCAGGAGGCTTCCACGTAATACATATAAATAGTATTCTCCCTGTGTTGTTGAAGATCACTGCTTGGGCATTGGTGGTGGATCTTCTACTTTATCTTTCTTTTGTTTAGAGACAGTAAATTTGGAAAATTGTAATAAGCTGTATTTGGATTTCCGCTGCTCTGATGATTGATGATTGATTTTAGTTATCAGCTTATGCACTGTCTCACCTGTTTTATGCCAAGTATGTTATTATTATATTTTATTCCATGCGCTGTGAGACATCCTACAGGTTCCTAGATTAGTTCATTCCCTTCTTTCCTTTCTTTGGCGACCGTTCTGTGCTAGTCGGGCATGTGTACAGCGCACTTCCGGAGGAAATGCAGGCTGGTGCGAGGCGTCACAAAATCTAACATTCCATTTTTCAGCAACCAAAAGAAGAAAATTTGAGTTATCAACCCAAGTATTAAAAAATGAAAATGAGGAATGGTTTCTATAGAAACTCCTGCCCTAGTCAAGCACCATAGGGGAGTGGTCAGAGAGGGAAGAAGGAGGAATGAAGGTACTTAAGGTAGGCCATGTCGAAACAGAAGTGAAGTTCTGATAGGACCTGTCTAGTTTACATAATGTTCTAATTCCAGACCTTGAAGAGTTCTTCCAAGTGAATTCTTCACCAGTAGATTGAATGGGAAGAAGAGTAGAGTCATATATAGCATTGTTTAATGGCCTTGTCTGCCTGTAAGTTAATGGAATACCACCTTTCTTATCAGAAGATAACTGCATACAATTGAAGTCACCAAGACAAACCCATGGACATGCAGATTGGTGAAGAGTAGGGAGAATGTTAAGAAAAGTCTGCCTTGAAGCACCACTATTGTCAGCGTAAACAAAAGTTAAGAGAAAAGAAGTGTTTGAGGGAATAAGGGTGATTTTTGAGTGGATGAACTATGAACAACAATGGGAGTGAGAAGGAAAGAATTTGAATTCCATAAGATAAGCAACCTACCAAAAGGTACTTGGGCTAAATTGTGAATAGATTGCCATGAAGGACGAATATTGGAAATCGCTTTAGAAGCAGCGATATGGTTAAGCTTAGTTTCAGCTATAGCAATCATATGAATATTAAAGGTAGAGATGAAATTGGAAATCTCCAATTGTTTTGCAAGGGGATTTGCACCCCTGATGTTCCAGAAAGCTATCTTGTCTATCATAAAGATAAAGATGAGGAGGATGATCTGGCTTTAACACCAGATGAAGCAGATGGAGGAATTTATTGAGAAGGAAAATTTAACATAGATTGGTCAGTGGAAAGTTCAAGAGATTTATCAAAATCAATTGGGGACTTTTCTGATCTTTTTCCTTTCACTTTTTTAACACTTTATTTCTGGGTAGGGGAAAGATAGGAGGTTTGGAAACTTTAGGAATAGATAATGTCAGGTTAGAAGTAAAGTTTACAGGAGAAGTAGAGTCATTAATATCCCCAAAAATATGATTAGGCAAAGAGAGGGAGTTGTAAGGAGAAAGAGAAGAAGAGGGAATAGATAGAGGAGAAGAAGTGTTGAGAGAAGAGGAAGTGTGCATGCCTGCTGGTGCACCATGCACAACTATAACATGATTTGAACTAGTGGCAGAGTCAATAAGAGGTGATTCAGTAGATAGAGGATCAGGGCAAGAACCAATGGCATCAAAAGGGTTATACATCTCAATTGTGGCGTGTTGAGAAGCATTTGAGGTGTTGCATTGCATGGTATCATAGCCAGGGTTGATGGGATGAGATGAAGTCAACACAGAATTAGGGTTCACTGTAATTGAGTGAGAAGGTATGAGATCATTGGGATTTTGCATTGGATTTTCAACAAGGGTATTGATACAGTTGACTTCAGATTGATTAGAGATTGGAAGAACAACATTTTGCAATCCAACATCATGTACATTTGCTATTGTCACGTTTGAAACACCATTATCCTTACCCACTACTGAATCCTTATCATTTTGAACCCTCTTCCAATACTTGTTGCTATTTCTAGACTTCTTTCTACGAACCAATTTAAATCCATTCAATTCATTAATACTATTTCCTTGCATTCCTATTTCATGTTGTACCTCTTCACTATTAACCACTTTGATTGTCTCCTTTTTACTTTCCTCAACTACTAATTCATTCTTTTGTTTTTCACAGTGATTAGCATCATGGCCAAATATCTTGCAATATTTACAAATCAACGGTTTCCATGAATACTCTACTTGAACATCAGGACATGTTTCATCACCCACCACCAAGAAATCAGGTAGTTCACTCTCAGGGCTTATCTCAACCAAGCATTTTGCATATTCAAACCGTTTCATTTTCTCAGTATTCTCGTCATAACACAACAATTTTCCTATGTGACAAGCTATCCAGTTAATCCCTAATAATGACCAATACATCATAGGAATTCTGTAAAAGTGGATCCAGATGGGGACTGATTTCACTGTAGCTTGAGCAGAAGAAAGAGAAGGACTCCAGTTTGATATTATGAACATTTGCCCTCTAATAAACATTGGATCCCTACGGAGCACATTCAGTTTGTCTTCACGATGAACAAACTTGAAAAAGTAATTTTGTTTATCATAAAACATTTCATAATCACCTTTGAGTTTCCACACTCTATCCAAATGTTGCTTTACAGCCATGAAGTTAACATTACCTGCTAAAAACGATCCAACAAGACAATCATTCCAAGCTTTAATTCGTTCATCCAACACAGCACTAGGTGGAGGAACATATTTTCTTTTGTAGTTAAATTCAAAATGAACAGGAGTGAAGGATCCTGCGTTCTTGGGTTTAGAGCAGAAAAAGATGAAAACTTCACTACTGTGGAGGTCGAAATGGTAGGAGGGGGAGTAGGATGAGAGGGTGACAAGTCAGGAGGAGGAGGAATGGGGGTGGAGGAGAGGAAATAGGATCAGGCAAGATTGGAGGCGGATTTGGTTGAAGCGGATGTGAGGTTTGAGCGGCGAAGTGACAGGGGATGGCAGGGGTAACGGCTATGTCAGAAGTGGGAGGTTTGGTAGGGGTATGGGGAGGGATAGGGGTGCACGAAGCGACAGGAGGTCACCATCAAAGACCATTATAAAATGTTAATTGAGTTGAAAATGTCGAAAAGATTAGTTTTTTATCATAGAAAAGATTGGATTTTTAGATTAGATAAAAATATAATTTTTAATCTATGTAAGGAATATTTTTAGTTGATAAAAATATAATTTTTAGTTGCATAAAAATATGGTTTTTATAGTGTGAAAGAAAATATTTCTAGTTATGTAAAAATATAACTTTTAGCGATATGAAAATATAATTTTTAGTGAAATAAAAATAGGAAGTGGCAATATAAAAATACGATTTTTATATAAATGAAGATGTGATTTTTCATATGAACGATATAGATATAAAAATATAATTTTTAATATGAATAGTAAGATAAAAATGTGATTTTTATAATATTAACATCGTGTTAAAAATGGAATTTTTATGATGTAAATATCGTATTAAAAATATAATTTTTAACATAAACTGCGTGATATAGATTACGATGGTACTATCGGAAAACAAATCTAAATTCAAACCGTTCAGAGATAAGGACTGGCAGAGTGGATCCCCAAGGTGAGAACCCTCACTTTTATTTTATTTCTAGTTAAAATATATAATAGGATGCAGACGGTGCTTAGCAGCACCCGACACCCATCGTCCACAGACCATGGACGGCTTGTTTGATTGATTGTGTGGTGAAAATTTATTATGTGATGTGGAATGGAGTAAAATATTTTATAGTTAAAAATATAATCTTTAACGTAAATATAAATAGAATAAATATTCATAAACAAATCGGACGATTTGTTTATGTACACACATTTGACTGATATTGATTGGGACGATAAATTTTACACATCGCCCAACTACACAAATAAAATTCATTATTTGTTGATTGAAACCCCACAGGGGTATTGGGATAATATGTACACTAGTCCCAATAATTAACTGTATGTCAATCGATTGGTTGACAGACTGTTATAAGCGTTGAATATTTATATTTAATGCTTATGCAGTGTAGAATGCACTTTGGATGATGGTTGACTGTGTTTGATTGTTGTTGTGTACATGTGTGTATGAAATCCATATAAATCAAATTATATGGTAATTGACTATGTCAGATTCCAGTTTAGAAAGAATGAATATTTTAAAATAACGAATATTTTAAAATAATGAATATTTTAAAATAATATTCATAAATGAATCAAAATATGATTTTGATGTCCGATTTGGGATGGACACGAATATATTTAAATATATTAAGCCGTGTTGATTAAATTAATGTCATTTTGACGGGAACGATATTTATATCGATTTATAATGAATATTGAAAATGAAGTGATTTCAAAATCGAATGTTTTGAAAATATTAACATATATATATATATGTATATATATATATATATGTATATCGATGACATGGAATATTCAATTTTGATTTGAAATTGAATATGAAGTTGGAACCGTTTTGAAAACAAAATTAAAACGATTTATAAAATATGTTTTAAAGGGAAATCGACGAAATATATATAATATATATCATATGTATAATGGCCTGAATAGAATGCGCCGCGCTGCGGCAGTTCGCGAATTTCGACCATTGACTTCGAATGGACATTACGGGAGATCCAACCGTCGGATTCTCCTAAAACTGGAGTCGTTGTGTTCGTATCGAAAAGAACTTTCTAATGAATATTAGAGATTTGAAATCTAACCGTTGGATTTGGAAATATGTCCAAATCAAATTTGGAAAATGTCGCTATAAGTGCAGTTCGATGGCCATTTATGGACTATACGGGCCTTGATAAAATTACTAAAAATATCAATAATTTGTGTAAAATCATAATAAATGATTTGGAAAGAATTGGTCTGAAAAATTCCATATTTAAAAAGATAAAAATAGATTTTTTTTATCAAAATGAACTAGTTATGAACTAGAATTATAAATCCAATATTTTTAAAATAAATAAATTGGATTTGAAATGGTTTTAAAAATAACCAGAATTTCCAATATATAAATTGGAAATGAATTTGAATCTAAATTGTCTTCGGAATATTTCGATTTTGGATTTCGTGATTATACAGATATTGTTATGGAAATTTGAAAGATATATTTATATCGTTATTTCCAATACAATATTTGTTGGTTGTGGTATTTGATATTGAATATAAGACGATATATTTTCTATTCAGAGCCATGTATTTAATATCAAATGGGATTTTGGGTTTGTCATGAATGGTGTCTTCACTAACACTGTTCTTAAACCCAGTTGAGAAAATATTAAATCTTTTCATTTAGATTTAATGAAGTATACCAATTAATTAATATTTAATTGGAATTGAATTGAAATTGGTCTTTGGGTTTATTGTGAATGGTGTTTTAAATAACACTTGTTCTTCAAACCCGATTAACAATGGAATACGATTTTGGGTTGTCGTGAATGCTATCTTTAATAATACTGTTCTTAGACCCAATGGAGTTAAGAAAATTAGAAACTAACTGGAGATTAGTTAAGTTGAATGGTTTCCTGGGTATTGATCTGATGTTGGTTTTGGCCTTCGAGGTAAATACATAGGGAATTGTTCACTTGCTAATTTACGGTTAAAGGCTGATGGAATGGAATGCGATTTTGGGTTTATCGTGAACCGTGGTTTAAAGGACATTGGTTCTTTAACCCAGTTAAAGACAGGAATTAGATTTTGGGTTGTCGTGAATGGTATCTTTAATAATATTGTTCTTAGGCCCAATGGAGTTATGAAAATCAGAAACTAACTGGAAATTAGTTAAGTTGAATGGTTTCCTGGGTATTGATCTGATGTTGATTTCGTCCTTCGAGGTTAATACTAAGGGAATTGTTCACTTGCTAATTTACGGTTAAAGGCTGATGGAATGGAATGTGATTTTGGGTTTATCGTGAACCGTGTTTTAAATGACATTGGTTCTTTAACCCAGTTAAAGGCAGGATATGATTTCCCAAGTTAAACAATAGTTAATATTGATTTTTGGGAAGATTAAAACCCAGTGGAGTTTTAATGCATCTTTAATTAGATTGAAATGATATCCAAGGGAAGATTAAAGAATAAATTTAAAGAATTTATCTTTGATAATATTAATGGGAACCTTTCCCAAAGTATAAGAATATTTGAATAAAGGAATATTCTATATTGGAATGAGGCGTATGTTGTGTTTTTACAGCCCTTGTTTATTATATACGCGAGTTATTTAGAAAGACCGGGTTTATCCCATTCTGAATAATTGATTCGACGATGTGTCGAGGATGAAGACGGTGGTTGAAGACTGGAGGTCTTCACATCGTTTGGATGATTACTGATGTCTTGATTGGCCTGTACACCCAAGACAAGGCAATAAGTGGTGATCGTCCAGACATACTTAGAGATGGACCAGATATGCGCGGATCTCTCCCCTGTACTGGACATATGGGGGAGGAATAAGGTACCTCTGGTTTCGTCCCAGAATGAAATTGTAAATGGATGTGTGTCTTACATCAGATTTCATTCTGTGTGATTAATTGACATTGGTTGCATAGCATGAATTGCCTGTGTGGATTGCTGAGATGCAAATGATCAAGGCTTCTGTTGAAAAGCAGAGTCTCGTGGTTGATGACCAAAGCACGGCTTTAATATAGCATAGCTTTGTGTAGCGTTGATTCGCGAGCCTTACACCCCAGTGTGGAACAGAAACGGGAGAGGACTTCAGGGAAGACATGCGTTTCCTTCTAGCTAGGAGTGGTGTCAGCATTTTACTAGCCCTGGCATTTTACTTATGTGGATGATGGATTGCAAGGCTCCTCGGTTATATCGGTCATTCCGGGCCGATAGTTTGGTCGGGATATGACCAGTTGACGTCCTATAGGGCGGGGAAACGCAGTGTTCAGGCATTTTAATCCACATCGAGTGGACCAGCCCTGAAAATCCAAAGGCTTGTCTGCGCGATTGCCTGAGACATGGGTTAGAGCGTCTCGAAGCGGTAAGGATGATCCCTTGCCTTGGTTCACAGATGGAAATCCAACTTTCAATATGACATTTTTCGGTTTTAATTGTAAACCTATATATGGCGACATAGTGGTATGAGGGCACTTATGCCGTCTATGATTGATACTTATGATTGAAATTGTTTTGACATAATGCACTTATAGTAATAATAAAAGATGAAATTTCTTATGCCAAGCATTTTTGGCTATTATAAGGTAAAAACTCTATCCTTCGGCTTGCGTTGCAATGTGTGATGGGACCTGAGTCTTATAATAGCTTCATTGTTCTTTACTTAGCATTGCGCTGTTTTTTTATGCACTGGTATTCTGGGGAGGAAACCCATTCCATGTTATACGGCATGGTCCCTAGATTTACCTAACTATAAAATAAAGATTAAAAATTGTTTTAGTTCGAACACCTGTCACATGACTGACTTGGAGTTTATTATTTTAACCTAAACTCTGGGTGCCCCTATTTTCCGCACGGGCAGCTAGCAGTTTTTGTTTTGCAGATTTATATTCATAGGATCCTGATTTACAGCTAAAGTGATATTCGGAAAGCTCTGTATTTGTGTATTACTTTCAGTCGTGTTTTGTATTATTTTCCGCTGTTATGTATTTAAATGTAATTTAAATCTTTGATATAGATCAAATGTATACGATTTATTCATACTCTGTAATATTCTTGTATTCTGATGAAATTGTCGTAATAATCAATGAAATGTTCTTCTATTTATGTTCTGATTTTTCGTGTTCTCAAAGCAATCCGTTCTTCCCTTCACAGGGAAGTTCGGGTCGTTTCAATTTTTAAATAAATAGATTGGATTGAGAAAGGGGTTTTAAAATAACCAGAATTTTCCAATGAATAAATTGGAATGGAAATAATCTTTGGAATATTTTGATATCATATTTCGTGATTATACAGATATTGTTGAGGAATTTGGAAGATATAGATAACATTATTCTCAATACGATACCTATTGGTTTCAGAATTTGATATTGAATATAAGTCGATATTATTTTTACTCAGAGCCTTGTATTTAATATCAAATTGGATTTTGGGTTTATAGTGAACAATGTTTTAAATAACATGAGTTCTTTAACCCGGTTAACAGTGAAGTTAAGATTTGGAATTTATAAATCTTTTGATTAAGATTAATGGAATTTTCCAAAGTAAAGTTTTCCAATTTAAAATATTAAATTGGAACTGAATTGAACTTGATTTGCTAATAATCGAGATGAGCTTCTATGAATGAAGACCGTTACTATTTATGGAATTTAAAAGGCCTTGTCGTTATTCCATTTATAGTATTGATTTGATACGGAAATTTATATCGATTATATAATGTTATGATTTTCGTGAAGATTCCATTTTGATGGAAGATGATTTTGGGTTTATAGTGAATGGTGTTTTAAATAACATTGTTTCTTTAACCCAAGTAAAAGCAGGATTAATTTTCCTGAAACTTGAATAATCATTAAGTAATGATTTTTGAACATCAAAACTAAGAAGAGTTTTAATAAATCTTTAATCATATTTTAATGGATGAATGGTAATTAAATTTACCAAAACATGAGATGTGGTATTAACCAAATATACTTGGTTATTGATATGGATTGTGATTGATTGATGGTTTGGATTGTGCTCGACCAGTTTATGAGCAAAATATGCGTTTACATTTAACAATGGGTCGGGTAGAAATAATTGCATGCTAACATCTTGTGAAACACTTCACGATTTGACTATGAGATGAGTAGCAATGTTGTTGTGTTCATTTCAAATTTAATGGATGATTTTGAAATGATATTTTTCTTAAGTGAAAAAAAATGTATTCCCGATTTTGGACAAGGAATATTATATAAAACTATTTTATAAAACAGAAAGGATTTTGAGGGCTAAACCTGATGTTGTCGAAATGATTTTGAAATTTATTATCTATTTGACATTGTAGTTCATCACATAAATGATTAGTTGCTATTGCTGATATATCTATTTGGTGGTGGAGAATTTATTCTCTTGCTTAACACCCTTCATTGAGACGTACGTGCTCAAAGGTTATGTGATTAATACTGACTGATCATATGTGTGAATTGCTAATGTGAAGTACTATAGTTTGAAAGTACTTGTGACTATTATGTTGTGAAATGATTTTCCCTACTTCAGGATATGAAATGATTTAGTATATGGCTAAAGAATCGGGTTACCCAGGGACTAAAAGTATGGATGAGAGGGCGATGTAGTTCCCCAGAGTGTGGAATGGAGCATCGTCAGTGTAGCCTGCTCCATAGTGGAAGGTGCACACATATATATTGAGTTGTTTAGGTACGGACCTTTTGCCTTGGCAACGGGGAGCACGATATTTGGTTGCATACTTGTTTGTATGCAGTGTGATGTTTTGGAATTCATATTTCCAAATATTTTGGTCTAAGATCCCGAAGTGAAATGTACTTTGATATAAATCTAGATATGTATTTCAAATGATTTGAAATAAGAAATCGGGAAATAAAGTCCAAAAGGATAATTTCTGTAAAGTGAATTGGATTTTGAAAAAAACTAAATTTGGGATTTAGCCTAAATGGGTAGACTGGAAAATCGCATGTTGTATGATGCATTGTAGATCCGTGTATCTATATTAGTTATTGTCTATACATTGGTATTTATGGGGCTAAACCCGTTTCGTAATATACGGCATGGTCCCGTGATGTACCTTATTTTAAAGTAAAGTTTTAATAACTGTTTTAGTTCTTACACCAGTCACATAACTGACCTGGAGTTTATTGTTTTAACCTAAACTCTGGGTTCCCCTATTTTCTACACACGCAGCTAGTATTTTTGACTTTCGCAGATATTTCTTTTCCCAGGATCCTGGATTTACAGCTGGAGCTATATTCGAAAAGCTTTGTATCCGTGTTTCTCTTTTAGTTGTGTTATGTATTATTTTTCCGCTACTATGTAATGTATTTAATCTCTTGTATTTTTATGATGTATATTATTTATTCATACTTTGTTATATCCTTGTACTGTGATGTAATTGTTGTAATAGCAATGAAATGTTCTTTTGTTTGTGTTCTAATTTGTCTTGTTCTCATTACAATCCGTGTTTTCCGGTCTCCTCGAGGGCTAGTGAACTCGGGCCATAACATTCATAGTATCAGAGCTTTGGATTACCGAGCTTGAGACCAAGACACATTAGAACCAAACGAAAGAATTCATCAGATATTGGATTAGTAATATCCAATAAGAATGACTCGTTAGAGATGGGATCAGTAGTATTCTAGAATGAGTTTCAAAGAGTGTTATTTTTAGAATAAAAATGAAAACAAATTTTGGTTTGAAAATTTAAACCTTATTATACGTATTTGAGTATTTTATTTTAAATTGATTTTGGACAATCGAGTATATAAAGATTTTGCATATGTGTCTTGCAAACGTGTATACTAAGCCTCAAATATACTGGGTATATATAGAATCACACTCTAATCGCCTGGAGATGATTCTGATGATTGACGCGTCATCATCAGCATTTATGTTCGAGTTTCGAAAGTGGGATATCTATATATTTCCAATTGACTGGTGCGGGAACCAAAACTTAGATAGGGTTTATTGTTGAGATTTGGCATTAAAAACATGATTTTGAGTGTATATATATAAAAGATATATGTTTGAAAATTTAATTCACAAATTGATTGCTGGTTGTGATGGATGATTATTAATTCCACTAATAAAACCAATATGACAACGGAAGGTAAATTTAGCCAAATTGAATCAAATATTGAACTGAATTGAAAATTGATTGAAATTGCATACAGTGCATATATATGTGTGAACAAGTCATTGCATGGATGCTAAGAAAAGGAATAAAATTGTATGCCCGATAAATAGGTACATGTTTACTGTATTTCTTGGGTTTTGATGATTTTATGAGCCGATTGGCAAGCTGCTTTGCTTTTTCTTTTTCTTTTTGGATGATGAGGGCCCTGTGAGGCAAGTGGCAGTTTTAAAGGTCTCCCCGTACAAAGGAGGTTATGGTGAAATTTTTCGAAAATTTATGGTGTTAGCCAAATTTTTGAGAAATTAGAAAATTCTTAGAAACTAAAAAGTTGAAAAATGAAAGCCAAAATGAAAGTTGATTTAATTAGTTAAACAACTTTCAGCTCTGTTCCTTTAAGAGGATGAAAAAAATTTAAGTGGGGGAGATTGTAACAATCCGGATTTTCTGAACTAATTTAAATTTTTTATTTTAGCTATTTTAATATATTTTGAATATTTAAAATGATTTATTTTAAATAATAATGACTAAAAATCTATTTAAATCGAAATTAGAAGGTAAGAATTTAATTTAATTACAAAAGGAGTTTGAAATGGCATGGTAGTTTGAAAATTCGATTTTTAAATTTCAATTGAATGTATAGGATTGAAAATAAATTGGATTTCGATAAAACAAGAAATATTTGAATCTGCTTATATATGTCTTTCTAACGAATGTGAAAATTCTAGATTTCATAATATAAATTGAAAGTTATGTGCAGTTTAAAATTTAAAATAATCGCTATGGAATTTATATATATTTTAATATAATATATAGCCCTTAAAAATAGTCATTTTGCAAACGACCTCCGTTTTCGACGAAACCATTTTTGTTGGATCTGGAATGTCAAATTATTGTTAGGTTTCAAATTTCATAATTTTTGGAATTAATATGTAAGCACAGTAAATATAAACGTGTTTCGTCAGATTTAGTTGAATTGGGTCAACCAGAAAATGGCCATTTTTCAAACAGTCTCCAAATTCGACGAAATTAGTTTTGTTAGGACAGTATCATCAAAACATAACTAGATTTATTTTTCTGTAATTTTTGGACTCACTTTGTGGCCCCGGTAAATTAAAATGTACATTTGAATTCAATATATATTGATTTATATTTTAAGTTTGTTGAAAAATGATTGAAACAATCGAATTGGCTTACCGGACATATCCCATTTTGTCCGAAATGGGGGTATTTAGCTAGGGCCGATAGTCGTTGGGTTTGATTTGGAGTTTGGATGAATAAACATGTATTTTTACGTATTAAATAATATTAAAATATACTATAAATACCCTAAAAGAAAATCAAAACCCTAATTCTCTAAAACATCTCACCGCTGCCTCTTTCTTCTATTAACTGCTAAAATCACTCAAATGTTTCATCCCCAAATTCTCTAACCCTACAGCGAATTAGAAGATAGAATTAAAACGAAAACTCAAGAACTATATGAGAGCTTCGATTTGGTGTGGGTGTGATTGAAAATGGTGAAGCATGGAGTGTGAATTTTTTCCTTAAACAGGTTGCCTTCGTAGGCGTCTCCAACGCAGCGGAGGGGATCGAAGGGGGCATCAGTCACGGGGCGGTAGGGGATGTCAAGACGGTTGGAAGGGCGGTCATGGATTAAGGTTCGATCAATGGATTTGAGCGGCGCAGGTGGAGATTCGACGTGAGCGATGGGTTTCGGAGTGCTCCAGTATTGAACGAAGGTTGAAAACAATTAAAGGTTAATTAGAGAAGTAATTAGTGTTTAAATTATTAATTAATTATTTACTTAATGAAATTAATGGGAAAAAACGTGTGTAACTTTTCCATACGAAGTCCAAATCCGGCGATTTCAATCACGTTGGAATCGTGGAGTCGAGCTCTACATTATGGAATTGACCAGAACTGAAACGGAGCTTGTTTGAATTAAAGGCGAATTTAAATCCTAACTGTATTCAAATCGCCAATTAAAGAACGACTAAGTGGAACCAGAGGTGAGAACTCCTTCTCACTCAAACTAGTTTACAGTTAAATATATCCTAGATTGTAGACGGGGCTTAGTAGCTCCTGACCTACTTTTTGTACAAACCATGGATGATTTGTGTGATATCTGTGTTGAATAAAAATATATATGCGATGTGAAATATATATGTGAGGTGAAAAATATATATATGCGTTGTATAAAATGTATATGCACTATATACAATATATATTCGTTGTACAAAATGTATATGCATTGTATAATATATATATATATGTGATGTGAAAAATATATATATATGTGTGTTGTATAAAATGTATATGCATTGTATAATATATATGTGTGATGTGAAATATATAAATATGTGTTGTATCAATGTATATGCGTTGTACAAAATATATATGCGTTGTATAAAATATATATGCAATATATAAAATGGTTATGCAATGAAATAAATATTTGTTCGCTGAAAATATTATTTTTAGCTTATATATGCGATATATAAAATGGTCATGAAATGAAATAAATATTTATTCGTTAAAAATGTAATTTTTAACATGAATATGCGATGAATTTAATTGTCATGCTATGGAATGATTATTTGATCGTTAAAAATATAATTTTTAACGTATATATATGATGAATAAAATTGTCATGTAATGAAATAATTATTGAATGGTTAAAAAGTATATTTTTTAACTATATATGGAATATTCAATTTTGATTTAAAATTGAAATGGAAGTTGGAATCGTTTTTAAAATGAATTTATAAAATATGTTTTAAATGGAAATCAACGATATATATATATTATATTTAAATGGCTTGAATAGAACGCGTCGCGCAGCGACCGGTCACGAATTTCAACCATTGACTTCGAATCGGCGTAACAGAAGATCCGACCGTCGGATTCTCCTAAAACCAGAACTATTAGGCTCGTATTGAAAAGAGCTTTCCAAGAATGTAATAAATTTAAATTTGAATTATCGGATTTTAAGATATGTCCAAATCAATTTCAGAAAAGGTCGTTATGGATGCAGTTCGGTGGCCGTTATTGGAAACCTACCATAAGGGCCTAAATAAAATTATTGAAAATATGGGAAAATTGTGTAAAATCATAATAAATGATTTGGAAAGATTTTTGGATGAAAATTTCCATATTTGATAAGAAAAAAGATATTTTTATCTAAATGAACTAGTTATTAATTAGAATAATAATCCAATGTTTTTAAATAAATAGATTGTATTGAGAAAGGGGTTTTAAAATAACCAGAATTTTCCACTGAATAAATTGGAATGGATTTGAATGGAAATAATCTTCGGAATATTTCGATACTAGCTTCCGTGATTATAATGATATTACTGAGGAATTTGGAAGATATAAATACCGCTAATTCCAATACGATACCTGTTGGTTTCAGAATTTGATACTGAATATAAGACGATATTATTTTTATTCAGAGCCTTGTATTTGATATGAAATTGGATTTTGGGTTTATAGTGAACGATGTTTTAAATAACATGCGTTCTTTAACGCGATTAACAGTGAAGTTAAGATTTGGAATTTATAAATCTTTTAATTAAGATTAATGAAATTTTCCAAAGTAAAGTTTTCCAATTTAAAATATTAAATTGGAATTGAATAGAATTCGATTTGGTAATAATCAAGATGAGCTTCTGTGAATGAAGACCATTACTATTTATGGAATTTAAAAGGCCTTGCCATTATTCCATTTATAGTATTGATTTGATATGGAAATTTAGATCGATTATATACTGTTATGGTTTCCGTGAAGATTCCATTTTGTTGGAAGATGATTTTGGGTTTATAGTGAATTGTGTTTTAAATAACATTGGTTCTTTAACTGAAGTAAAAGCGGGATTAATTTTCCTGGAACTTAAATAATCATCAAGTAATGATTTTTGAAGACTAAAACTAAGAAGAGTTTTAATAAATCTTTAATTAGATTTTAATGGATAAATGGTAATTAAATTTACCAAAACATGAGATGTGGTATTAACCAAATATACTTGGTTGTTGATATGGATTGTGATTGATTGATGGTTTGGATTGTGCCTGACCAGTTTATGAGAAAAATATGCTTTTACATTTAGCATTGGGTTGGGTAGAAATATTTGTATGCTAACATCTTGTGGAACACTTCACGATTTGACTATGATATGAGTAGCGATGTTTTTGTGTTCATTTCAAATTTAATGGATGATTTTTAAATTATATTTTTCTTAAGTCAAAAGAAATGAATTCCCGATTTTGGACAAGGAATGTTTAATAAAACTATTTTACAGAATAGAAAGGATTTCGAGGGCTAAACCCGATATTAACGAAATGATTTCGAAATGTATTATCTATTTGACATTGTAGTTCATCACATAACTGATTAGTTGTTATTGCTGATATATCTATTTGGTGGCGGAGAATTTATTCTCTTGCTTAACACCCTTCTTTGAGACGTACGAGCTCAAAGGTTATGTGATTAATAGTGACTGATCATATGTGTGAATTGCCGATGTGAAGTACTATAGTTTGAAAGTACTTGTGATTATTATGCTGTGAAATGATTTTCCCTACTTCGGGATATGAAGTGATTTAGTATGTGGCTAAAGATTTGGGTTACCCAAGGACTAAAAGTATGGGTTACATGGCAATGTAGTTCCATAGTGTGGAATGGAGCATCGTCAGTGTACCCTGCACCATAGTGGAAGTTGCACACATATATATCGAGTTGCTTAGGTACGTACCCTTTGCCTTGTCAACGGGGAGCGCAATATTTGGTTGCATACTTGTTTGAATGCAGTGTGAAGTTTTGGAATTCATATTTCCAAAGATTTTGGTTTGAGATCCCAAAGTTAAATCTACTTTGATATAAAGCTAGATATGTATTTCAAATGATTTGAAATAAGAAATCTGGAAATAAAGTCCAAAGGGATAATTTTTGTAAAGTGAATTGGATTTTGAAAAAAATAAATTTGGGATTTAGCCTAAATGGGTAGACGAGAAAATTGCTTGTTGTATGATGCATTGTAGATCCATGTATCTATATTATTTATTGTTTATACCCAGGTATTTATGGGGGTAAATCCATTCCGTGACATACGGCGTGGTCCCGTGATATACCTTATTTTAAAGTACAGTTTTAATAACTGTTTGAGTTCTCACACCGGTCCCATGACTGACATGGAGTTTATTGTTTTAACCTAAACTCTGGGTGCCCCTATTTTCCACATGGGCAGTTAGTAGTTTTGGCTTTCCCAGATATTTCTTTTCCCCGGATCCTGGATTTACAGCTGGAGCTATATTCGGAAAGCTTTGTATCCATGTATCTCTTTCAGTTGTGTTATGTATTATTTTTCCGTTGCTATGTAATGTATTTAATCTCTAGTATTTTTATGATGTATATTATTTATTCATACTTTGATGTAATTGTTGTAATAACAATGAAATTTTCTTCTGTTTGTGTTCTAATTTGTCGTGTTCTCATTACAATCCGTGTTTTCCGGTCTCCTTGGAGACTAGCGAATTCGGGCCGTAACATTCTTGGTATCACAGCTTTGGTTTATAGAGCTCGAAAACAAGACACATTAGAACCAAACAAAAGAATGCATCACAGATTGGATTAGTAATGTCCAATAAGAATGACTCGTTAGAGATGGGATCAGTAGCATCCTAGAATGAGTGTCAAAGAGTGTTATTTTTAGAATAAAAATGAAAACAAATTTTGGTTTGAAAGTTTAAACCTTATTATACGTATTTGAGTATTTTATTTTAAATTGATTTTGGACAATCGAGTATATGAAGATTTTGCATATATGCCTTGCAAACTTGTATACAAAGCCTCAAATATACTGGGTAGATATAGAATCACACTCTAGTCGCCCGGAGATGATTCTCATGATTAACGCGTCATCATCAGCATTTGTGTTCGAGTTTGAAAGTGGGATATCTATATATTTCCAACTGACATGTGTGAGAATCAAAACTTTTTATTGTTGAGATTTGGCATTAAAAACATGATTTTGAGTGTATATATATATATATAGTTTGAAATTTTAATTTACAAATTGATTGCTGGTTGTGATGGATGATTATTAATTCCACTAATAAAACCAATATAACAATGGAAGATAAATTTAGACAAACTGAATCAAATATTTAATTGAATTGAAAATTGATTGAAATTGCATACATGTACATATATATGTGTGTGAACACGTCATAGCATGGAAGCTAAGAAGAGGAATAAAATTGTATGCCCGACAAATAGGTACATGTTTACTATATTTCTTGGGTTTTGATGATTTTATGAGCCGATTGGCAAGCCGCTTGGCTTTTTCTTTTTGGATGATGCGGGCCCTGTGAGGCAAGTTGTGGTTTTAAAGGTCTTCCCATACAAAGGAGGTTATGGCGAAATTTTTTGAAAATTTAGTGTGTTAGCCAAATTTTTGAGAAATTAGGAAACTCCTAGAAATCAAAAAGTTGAAGAACGAAAGCCAGAATGAAAGTTGAGTTAGTTAGTTAAACAACTTTCAGCTCCGTTCCTTTTCGAGGATGAAAAGATTTTAAGTGGTGAAGATTGTAACAACCCGGATTTTCTGAACTAATTTAAATTTTTTATTTTAGCTATTTTAATGGATTTTGAATATTTAAAATGATTTATTTTAAATAATAACAACTAAAATATTATTTAAATCGAAATTATAAGGTAAGAATTTAATTTAATTATTAAAGGGGTTTGAAATGGCGCGGTAGTTTGAAAATTCGATTTTTACTTTTCAATTGAATGTATTATAGGATTCAAAATAAATCGGATTTCAGTAAAACAAGAAATATTTGAATCTGCTTAATTATATCTTTCTAACGAATGTGAAAAATCCAGATTTCATTATATAAATTGAAAGTTATGTCCAGTTTAAAATTTAAAATAATCGCTATGGAATTTATATATATTTTAATATAATATATATAGCCCTCAAAAATAGTCATTTTGCAAACGACCCCCGTTTTCGAGGAAACCACTTTTGTTGGATCCGGAATGTCAAATTTTTGTTAGGTTTCAAACATCATAATTTTTGGAATTAATATGTGAGCACAGTAAATATAAACGTGTTTTGTCAAATTTAGTTGAATTGGATCGACCCGAAAATGACCATTTTTCAAACAGTCTCCAAATTCAACGAAACTAGTTTTGTTAGGACGGTATCGTCAAAACATAGATAGATTTATTTTTCTGTAATTTTTGGAGTCACTTTGTGGCCCCAGTAAATTAAAATATACGTTTGAATTCAATATATATTGATTTTTTTTATGAAAACTGATCGAAATAGTCGAACTGGCTTACGGGGCATATCCCAATGTTTCCGCAATGTGGGTATTTAGCTAGGGGCGATAGTCGTTGGGTTTGATTTGAAGTTCAGGTGAATAAACATGTATTTTTGCGGATTAAATAATATTAAAATATATTATACATACCCTAAAAGAAAATCAAAACACTAATTCTCTAAACAGTTCACCGCCGCCTCTTTCTTTTATAAACGGCTGAAATCACTCAAATGTTTCATCCCCAAATTCTCCGACCCTACAGCGAATTAGAAGATGGAATTAAAATGAAAACTCAAGAACTATATGATAGCTTCGATTTGGTGTGTGTGTGATTGAAAATGGTGAAGCAGGGAGTGCGAATTTTTTCCTTAAACGGGCCGCCTTCGAAGGCGTCTCCAGCGCAGTGGAGGGGATCGAAGGAGGCACCAGTCATGGCGGCGGTAGGGGATGTCAAGGACATTGGAAGGCGGTCACGGATCAAGGTCCGATCCGTGGATTTGAGCGGCGCAGGTGGAGATTTGATGTAAACAATGGGTTTTGGAGTGCTCTAGTATAAAAAAGTAGGAAAATAATTAAAGGGTAATTAGAGAACTAATTAGTGTTTAAATTATGAATTAATTAATGTAATTGATGAAAAAAACATGTGTAACTTTTCCATACGTGGTCCAAATCCTGCGATTTCAATCACGTTGGAATCATGGAGTCGAGCTCTACATTGTGGAACTGAACTGAAGCGGAGCTTGTTTGAATTGGAGGCGAATTTAAATCCTAACTGTATTGAAATCGGCAATTAAAGAATGACGGAGTGGAACCAGAGGTGAGAACTCCTTCTCACTAAAACTAGTTTACAGTTAAATATATCCTAGGTTGCAGACGGGGCTTAGTAGCTCCTGACACTACTTTTTGTACAAACCATGGATGATTTGTGTGATATGTGTGTAGAATAAAAATATATATGCGATGTGAAATATATATGTGATGTGAAAAATATATATATGCGTTGTATAAAATGTTTATGAGCTGTATAAAATATATATATATGCATTGTATAAAATGTATATGTGTTGTATAATATATATATATATATATGCGATGTGAAAAATATATATATATGCATTGTATAAAATGCATATGCGTTGTATAATATATATATATGTGAGGTGAAAAATATATATATGTGTTGTATAAAATGTATATGCGTTGTAAAAAATATATATGTGTTGCAGGAAATATATATATATATATGCAATATATAAAATGGTCATGAAATGAAATAAATATTTGTTCGCTAAAAATATTATTTTTAGCTTATATATGCGATATGTAAAATGGTCATGAAATGAAATAAATATTTGTTCGTTAAAAATATAATTTTTAACATGAATATGCAATGAACAAAATTGTCATGATACAGAATAATTATTGGATCATTAAAAATATAATGTTTAACGTATATATATGATGAAAAAAATTGTCATGTGATGAAATAATTATTGAATGGTTAAAAATATAATTATTAACTATATATGGAATATTCAATTTTGATTTCAAATTGAAATGGAAGTTGGAATCGTTTTTAAAACAAATTTATAAAATACGATTTAAAAGAAAATTGACGATTTATATATATATATATATATATATTATTTAAATGGCTTGAATAGAACGCGCCGTACAACGACCATTCACGAATTTCAACTATTGACTTTGAACTGGCGTAACGGGAGATCGGACCGCCGGATTCTACTAAAACTAGAATCGTTGGGTTTGTATCGAAAAGAGCTTTCCAAGAATATAAGAGATTTAAATTTGAACGGTCGGATTTTAAGATATATCCAAATCAATTTCAGAAAAGGTCGCTGTGGATGAAGTTCGGTGGCCGTTATTAGAAACTGACTTTAACGGCCTAAATAAAATTGTTGAAAATATGGAAAAATTGTGTAAAATCATAATAAATGATTTGGAAAGATTTTTGGATGAAATTTTTTATATTTGATAAGAGAAAAGATACTTTTATCTGAATGAACTAGTTATTAACTGGAATAATAATCCAATATTTTTGTAACAACCCGGAAATCCGAACCAATTTAAAAAATTTATTTTGGCAATTTTAATGAATTTTGAATATTTAAATGAATTATTTTAAATAATAACGACAAGAAATTTATTTTGAATAGAATTAGGACATATATATTTATTTGAATCGACGTTAGAATATAAATATTTATTTTTAATTATAAAAGGAATTGAAAGTGGCGCGGTAGTTTGAAAATTCGATTTCAAATTTCAAATGAAGGTACAGGATTCAAAATAAATCAGATTTTAGCGAAACCAAAAATATTAGTATCTATTTGAAAATATCTTTCCACTGAATCCGAAAAATTGAAATCTCATAGCGGGAATAAAAAGTTACGCCCAGTAGAAAATTTAGAATAGTCGCTATGGAATTTTGGCCCTTAAAAATGGAAATTTTGCAAACGACCTCCGTTTTCGACAAAACCTCTTTTCTTGGATCCGGGATTTCAAGTTAATGCTAGATTCCAAAAATCATAATTTTCTGAATCAATACATGAGCGTGGTGAAGGAAAACGTGTTTTGTCAGTTTTAGTCAATTTGGATCGACCAGAAAATGGCCATTTTTCAAACGGTATCCAAATTTGACGAAACTAGTTTTGTTAGGATTGTATCGTCAATACGAAGCCAGAAAATATTTTTTGATAATTTTTAGAGTTTGTATGTTGCCCCGATAAATTAAAATGTGCGTTGAAATCAATTTAGAACGTTAAATTAATTTATATTGTAATTTCAACGAAAACTGACCGTAATAGTCGAGTTGGTGTATGGGACATATCCCATTGTGCTCGGAATTGGGATAATTAGCTAGGAACGACAGTCGGTGGGCTCGATTTGGGTTTCGAATTAAAAAGTTACTTTTATGGAGAAAAATAATAATATTAAATTATTTATATATATACTTAAACACCCCAACCCTTTCCCTTTAACAGAAACCTGATACCCCCCTTTTCTTCATATCGATGTCGTCGATCCCGCCTCCCCTAAGGTTGCGTCCACCTCCAGCAGCCGCGCCGACTTGCGCCACACCCCTCCTCCCCTCTCCGATCATCTCTCTCGACCTCCATCTCCTCCAAAACCTCACACCCAAATCAAACAAGAAACCGTGCCTGTGGCCCACACCCGTACCATTAACGCCACCCATG
Source organism: Allium sativum (assembly GCA_030737875.1). Classification (NCBI taxonomy): domain Eukaryota; kingdom Viridiplantae; phylum Streptophyta; class Magnoliopsida; order Asparagales; family Amaryllidaceae; genus Allium; species Allium sativum. The sequence goes on along the minus strand of CM060916.1, from coordinate 1,029,379,138 downwards.
GCCGACGCGACCCTCCAGCACCACCCCTCCGACGGTGAGCCCCCTCTTTCCACCTATAAGTTTAATTTTGATTTTAAGTTAAAGTAATTTGGTTTAGCAATTTAAAAATCAGTTTTTTTATGATTACCAATTTAAAAATCAGTTTTTTTATATGTAGGAGCACGGTAAAATTGGATTTTTACTATATATTTTAGCAAAAATATAAAGATACGAATTTTATGATTTTAAAAATATGATTTTTAAGCTTTTAAAAATAAGATTTGTAGGTTATGAAAGCTATGATTTTAGATTTTTAGATTAGATAAAAATGTAATTTTTATTCTATGTAAGGAATATTTTTAGTTGATAAAAATATAATTTTTTGTCTCATAAAAATATGGTTTTTATAATACGTAAGAAAATATTTCTAGTTATGTAAAAATATAACTTTTAGCGATATGAAAATATAATTTTTAGTGAAATAAAAATAGGAAGTGGCAATATAAAAATACGATTTTTATATACATGAAGATGGGATTTTCGTATGAACGATATGGATATAAAAATATAATTTTTATTATGAATAGTATGATAAAAATGTGATTTTTATAATATTAACATCGTGTTTAAAAATGGGATTTTTACGATGTAAATATCGTATTAAAAATATAGTTTTTAACATAAACTACGTGATACAGATTGCGATGGTACTGTCGGAAAACAAATCAAAATTAAAACCGTTCAGAGATAAGGACTGGTGGAGTGGATCCCCAAGGTGAGAACTCCTCACTTTTATTTTATTTCTAGTTAAAATATATACTAGGATGCAGACGGTGCTTAGCAGCACCAGACACCCGTCATCCACAGACCATGGACGGCTTGTTTGTTTGATTGACTATGTGATGTGGAAGGGAGTAAAATATTTTATATTTAAAAATATAATTTTTAATGTGTATATGAATAGAATAAATATTCATAAACAAATCAAATGATTTGTTTATGTATACACATTTGACTGATATTAATTAGTACGATAAATTTTACACATCGCCCAACTGCACAAATAAAATTCATTATTTGTTTATTGAAACCCCACATGGGTATTGGGATGATATATGACGTACACCAGTCCCAATAATTAGTTGTATGTCAATCGATTGGTTGACAGACTGTTATATGCGTTGAATATTTATATTTAATGTTTATGCAGTGTAAAATGCACTTTGGATGATGGTTGACTGTGTTTGATTGTTGTTGTGTACATGTGTGTATGAAATCCATATAAATCAAATTATATGGTAATTGACTGTGTCTGATTCCAGTTCAGAAAGAACGAATATTTTAAAATAACAAATATTTAAAAATAATGAATATTTTAAAATAATATTTAGAAAAGAATCAAAATATAATTTTTATGTTCGATTTGGGATGGACACGAATATATTTAAATATATAAAGCTGTGTTGATTAGATAAACGCCATTTTGACGGAAACGATATTTATATCGATTTTATAATGAATACTGAAAATGAAGTGATTTCAAAATCGAGTATTTTGAAAATATTGTCAGTTATATATATATATATATATATATGGAATATTCAATTTTGATTTGAAATTGAATACGAAGTTGGAATCGTTTTGAAAACAAATTTAAAACGATTTATAAAATACGTTTTAAATGGAAATCGATGAAATATATATAATATATAATGGCCTGAATAGAACACGCCGCGCAGCGATAGTTCGCGAATTTCGGCCATTGACTTCGAATGGACATTACGGGAGATCCGACCATCGGATTCTCCTAAAACCGGAACCATTAGGTTCATATCGAAAAGAGATTTCTAGCGAATTTTAGAGATTTGAAATCTAACGGTTGGATTTGGAATTATGTCCAAATAAAATTTGGAAAAGGTCGTTGTAAATGCAGTTCGATGGCCGTTTATGGAAATTGACTGTACGGGCCATGATAAGATTATTAAAAATATCAATAATTTGTGTAAATCATAATAAGTGATTTGGAAAGAATTGGGCTGAAAAATTCCATATTTGAAAAGATAAAAATAGATTTTTTTTTCAAAATGAACTAGTTATGAACTAGAATTATAAATCCAATATTTTTGAAATAAATAAATTGGATTTGAAATGGTTTAAAAAATAACCAGAATTTCCAATATATAAATTGGAAATCAATTTGAATCGAAATTGCTTCGGAATATTTCGATGTTGGATTTTGTGATTATACAGATATTGTTATGGAAATTTGAAAGATATATTTATATCGTTATTTCCAATATGATATTTGTTGGTTGCGGTATTTGATATTGAATATAAGCCGGTATATTTTCTATTCAGAGACTTGTATTTAATACCAAATGGGATTTTGGGTTTGTCATGAATGGTGTCTTCACTAACACTGTTCTTAAACCCAGTTGATAAAATATTAAATCTTTACATTTAGATTTAATGAAGTATACCAATTAATTAATATTTAATTGGAATTGAATTGAAATTGGTCTTTGGGTTTATCGTGATGTTTTAAATAACACTTGTTCTTTAACCCAATTAACAATGGAATAAGATTTTGGGTTGTCGTGAATGGCATCTTTAATAATACTGTTCTTAGAATCAATGGAGTTAAGAAAATTAGAAACTAACTAGAGATTAGTTAAGTTGAATGGTTTCCTGGGTATTGATCTGATGTTGGTTTCAGCCTTCGGGGTTAATACTTAGGGAATTGTTCACTTGCTAATTTACGGTTAAAGGCTGATGGAATGGAATGTGATTTTGGGTTTATCATGAACCGTGTTTTAAAGGACGTTGGTTCTTTAACCCATTTAAAGATAGGAATAAAATTTTGGGTTGTCGTGAATGGTATATTTAATAATACTGTTCTTAGGCTCAATGGTGTTAAGAAAATCAAAAACTAACTAGAGAATAGTTAAGTTGAATGGTTTCCTGTGTATATTTAATAAAACAGTTTGGATTGTGCTCGACCAGTTCATGAGTAAAATATACTTTTACATTTAGCACTGGGCTGGGTAGAAGTATTTGTATGCTAACATCTTGTGAAACACTTCACGATTTGACTATGAGATGTATAGCGATGTTGTTGTGTTCATTTCAAATTTAATGAATGATTTTGAAATGATATTTTTCTTATGTGAAAAGAAATGTATTCCCGATTTTGGACAGGGAATGTTTTATAAAACTGTTTTATAAAGAAGAAAGGATTTCAAGGGCTAAACCCAATGTTGTCGAAATGATTTCGAAATGTATTATGTGTTTGACATTGTAGTTCATCACATAAACGATTAGTAGCTATTGATGATATATCTGTTTGGTGGCGGAGAATTTATTCTCTTGCTTAATACCCTTCTTTGAGACATACGAGCTCAAAGGTTATGTGATTAACAGTGACTGATCACATGTGTATATTGCTAATGTGAAGTACTACAGTTTGAAAGTACTTGTGACTATTATGTTGTGAATTGATTTTCCCTACTTTGGGATATGAAATGATTTAGTATTTGGCTAAAGATTTGGGTAACACAGGGATTAAAAGTATGGGTGAGATGGCGGTGTAGTTCCCCAGAGTGTGGAATGGAGCATCGTCAGTGGTGCACACACACACACACACACACACACACACACATATATATATGTATATATATATCGAGTTGCTTAGGTACGTAGCCTTCGCCTTGTCGACGGGGAGCGCGATATTTGTTTGCATACTTGTTTGTATGTAGTGTGATGTTCTGGAATTCATATTTCTAAAGATTTTGGTTTGATATCCTGAAGTGAAATCTACTTTGATATAAAGCTAGATATGTATTTCAAATGATTTGAAATAAGAAATAGGGAAATAACGTCCAAATGGAAAATTTCTGTAAAGTGAATTGGATTTTGAAAAAACTAAATTTGGGATTTAGCCTTAATGGGTAGACTAGAAAATTGCATATTGTATGGTGCATTGTAGATCCGTGTATCAATATTAGTTATTGTTTATACACTAGTATTTATTGGAGTAAACCCATTCCATGACATACGGCGTGGTCCCGTTGTATACCTTATTTTAAAGTAAAGTTTTAATAACTATTTTAGTTCTCACACCAGTCCCATGACTGACCTGGAGTTCATTGTTTTAACCTAAACTCTGGGTGCCCCTATTTTCCACTTGGGCAGCTAGTAGTTTTGGCTTTTGCAGATATTTCTTTTCCCAAGATCCTGGATTTACAGCTAGAGCTATATTCGAAAAGCTTTGTATCCATACATCTCTGTCAGTTGTGTAATGTATTATTTTTCCGCTGCTATTTAATGTATTTAACCTCTGGAATTTTTCTGATGTATATTATTTATTCATACTCTGTTATATTCTTGTACTCTGATGTAATTGTTGTAATAGCAATTAAATGTTCTTCTGTTTGTGTTCTAATATGTCGTGTTCTCATTACAATCCGTGTTTTCCGGTCTTCTCGGAGGCTAGCGAAATCAGGACGTAACACATGCAGTGGCCTTTGTACATAGTGAAAACACGAGGAAGTCTGAACTAAAGATTGTTGATGCAAAGAACATGTAAGTGGAGGCAATAATGCGGCTGTCATATAGATTTCATGGAACTTAAATTGTTTTGATCCCTTAAATCTACATATTTGTCATTTTTATCTTGTCAGATATCAGATCAGTAAACGGTCTACACATTATCTCATTGAAAAAATACATAAAGTTATAGATTTATTTATCTGCAATTGCATTACTTTTAATTGTCTTCTAATTTGTAAACATTATATAGCTGGGAAGGATATATCTTGCCAATTGATGAGTGTTATCTGTGAATACATAAAGTAGATATATGACCTTCACTTAAGTTTAGCTCATTATTTACTTGAGTAATTCATTTTATATGACTCTTTAAAAGCAAGTTTTTAAATGCAACAAAAATATCTACAATACCAAAGACTTGACTATGTATATAACATGCTAATATATACGTAGTGTACTTATTCTAATTTAAATGAGTCTGATCTTATTAATATTATAAATTTAACGTATATCTTCTATTTAATTTATATCTCCTTTTATTTGCTTTGCTTGAAATCTTATAATTAAAAACACAAATAAAATGATAAAACATTAATTGTTTATTTTATATACATATATAACATTGGTTAAGGAATATTAAACCATCGGCAAATATATTTATTTTGGAATTTTCCCAATATTTTCCCAAATATATAAATCTTATTTAATTTAATTATCAGTATAATCTATATACCATAGATATAAAACTAGTCTAAAAAAATGGGTTGTTACAACAGTGTTAATTCCTAGTGCTTGATATTTTATATTCGACCTAGGATTAAAGTAAATTGGAGCTAGTGAGGCCATTGGAACTACGGTGATGAGTTCCTAGGAGGCAGACGAGCTTGTAGGCAGGCATTTGGGCAGTGTGATGTCTCATTAGTGAGCTCGACATTTTAATGTCAGCGTGAAAAAAAGGCTATAGGTCACTTTTTATTTTAGGAAGCTAGAGTAAATTTTGAAGGGATGAACGAACTTATGGTTGCATTGGGAGTTTTCTAGTGATGGTCGAGGACATCATGGTGGTCAAGGTGATGTGGGAACATGATTAAACTCAGCCAACATAGTTTATGGTTGGAATACTTGAAGGCGGGTTACGTATTTAAATTCGAGGAAGAAATGATTTATAAAATGTAATTAGGTAATTAAACTTTTAATTAATTAATGATGTCTTAATTCATTCATAATTTGTGATACACATATGTATTTCATAAAAAATTGGATTGGGATGAAACAAGCTAAGCTGGATTTATGTCTATGAATTATTTGCATACGAGCTGGATTGGATTCATTTGGAGCTGTTTGGAATTTTCTAAATTCAAACTTCCTTTTCAAATTAGATAAAATGACGTGAAATCGTCAATCGAATTTTCATGGTGAGTTAACTGTCAAAATTACAAGAATACTATTTTTCCATAAAATAATATACATTGTTGCTTTATATTAAATTATGTGATTGGTCGTTTGGATTGTTTATTGTTTATTCTGTTGGTTTGTGGTTATTTTTCCCCGCCCATGGAGTGGATGACCTTTGACATTACATGCTTTTAAGAGGAAGACTCATATTTAATGAATTAGATTAGATTATTCGATTTATATGCATATATGAATTGATAAATGAGCTGTGATGCAGGAGGATAGGTTAAAGGGATCCAACTAGATTCCTCAATGTTTTGTATGTAACTTGCTTTCGTATTTCACACATATGAACTGTCTAACCTAAGTAACATTTAAAATATGATTTGGATGATGATTGTTGAATTAAATTCAACACTAATATGTTATTAATCAATAGAAAGTATTGGATAAGTGATTGGTAGCAAATGGCCTCAAATCCATATTTTGAAGAAATTGATTCACCCAAGGCGAAATAACTAAGTGTAACAACCCGTGTTTTTATAACGTGTAATAACCATAAATCAAGACAAAATTAATTTTTAAAATTAGAATCAAGGGAAACGGGTTACGCCATTGCGTTCGTCTCGAAATTCTGCTTGGAAATGAGTCCGAGTTTTCGAAAATCGGAGCCCGTATGACCAAGTTATGACCTTTCGAAGTTTTCAGAAGTTTTCAAGTTCAAAACAACACAATTCGAATTCAAAATTCGAAATTCAAACCTTAGAATGGACTGGGCGGGAAATTTCCCGCCCAGGACCAGGTCGACTTGGGGGTCGACTATGTAGTCGACCTACCCAGGACCAGGTCGACCATAGTGTCGACCTAGGGGTCGACCTGGTGGCCGAGTCCACTTTTGAAGCTGGATTCACTTTGATGTATCTGGCCTCGTTTTTGTCTACATTCTTTGACCTGACCCTATAAATACAGCCCTTAACACTAGTCTCTCTACACACAATTCTTTCTGACCTCATGCTGCTCTAATTCTGGTTGAAAAGTTAGAGAGACTACTTCTTCTACGGCGAAGCTACGTTGCTGATTTGGGGATTTCTGTTAGGACTTGACTAAGCATATAAAGATTCAACGTCGACTCTCTTTTTCTAATTCACGAACCACGATCTGTAAGCCCCAGTTATTTTTAGATTTAAACTGTAAATGTAATCTGAATATGATGTAAATCGAAATTGGACCTATGTATGATGACTGTTTTACGTCCGTTCTTGTTCATCTTGGATCTTGAATTTTGGATATATTACTATGAAATTGATTTGGGGCCTATTCATGTTATAAATCAAAAAGAAAAACCCCTCATATTATCATGTTGAATCTGCTATTAGTCACAAGTTTATGACTATCACCTTATGTCAATCGTTACCATGACTATACTATCACCTTATGTCAATCGTTACCATGACTATACTATCACCTTATGACAACTGTTATCTTGACTAGTACCTTATTTCGTTAGATTTGAAATCTTTATGATTGAAGCCAATATTCCACATGCCAGTAATGTTATATCATTTATCTCAAGTTATACCATGCTAAGCTAGTAATCACTTTTGCCACCTTATACTCGTCCCTTTTTATGTTATTTCCTAATTAGACTTATTTGTATCGATTCGAGCTTATGTGCGATGGGAATACGATTTGGGTAGATTAGGTAAATCTTAAATTGGCTTTGAACATGAACGTTATTATAACTTGAACGTGGATATGGACATGAACTTGACACGATTTGACATGAAACATGACATGAAAACTCGACATGAATTTTGACATGAAAACTTGAACGTGGGCATGACAATTAGATAAACTTGAAAATGGCCAACTCGAGGTTGGGTTGAGTTTGCAGTGTAAATCTGCCCGGAACCGCCCGGCAAATCCAGTGACTGCAAGCAATAGGATCCAATGTGGGTAGTTGGTCATATCGCACGAAAAACCCGAGGTTAGACTATGTTTTGGTGTAAATCATCCCAGAACCGCCTGGCAAATCCAGTGACCACAACAGTTAGTCTAATGTGAGAGGTTGAGTGCACTAATGAATTAATGCCACATGATAGGGTTAAGTCATGAACCACTTGAATATACTTAACCAACTTGACACGATGATTTGATAGGGTTAGGTCATGAACCGCTTGAACACACTTAACTAACTTGATACATGATTTGGATAGGGTTAAGTCACGAATTTGAATGACAACACTTAACCCATTAGAAACCCTATTTACGCGGTCCTTTTCAGCAGTAACCCACTTAGATGTATCACGATACCCTGGGACTAGGCAGGGTGGGGCACGATTATTGGGCTGATTGTAAGCGACCAGAACGACGGCTGAGTAGGTGCGCCATTGTAGGTTCAGGCGGACTATGGTCGTGCACGTAGTCCGGAGTTGAAAAAGTAGGCATTGGGCACCCGTAGATTTACACTGTGCGTGCTTAATTCGTGTCGGTGGTTGGCACCATAGGACTTGATACACCCTATGGTGGACTTAGCACAGGTAACTACATTTCAGGATAGGGCAGTATGACAGACACATGACGAGCTAGAACTTGTAGGGAGTCAATCTATTAGTAGATCGTACCGTAGGACCCCGTAATGGTTCACTTCATGATATTGGGCCAAGGGGTCATTTCATGATTAATACTTGACATAGGTTAGAACACTAGTACAGTTGGTGCAGCGAATCTTGAATATGCGATGTTAGACATGACTTATCCTGTTATCTTAATTATCCTACCAGTTCTGTTATCATCCTTATGTTTAATTACAGTTTCCACATATCATGTTACCTTTACCAGTTTTCATACTGAAAGTCACTAGGGCTTACCAGTCTTTATGACAGACCCTTTTTCTTTCGCCCCTTTTTGTTTTGTCCCCCCCCCAGGTTCTCAGGGAGGAAACACTAGCTCATATCTTGGATTTAGCTTGCTTTCCGACAGCTCATGTACGGTTTGGTCTTGGGCTATGCTATGGCTGCTTCTGCTATTTATGGGGAATAATTTACTTTTGTTATCTTAAGTTTATGCTTCTTTATTTGGAAATTGATGTAATGGAATAATTTGTACCTTGGATATATGGGGTTTTGACTCTTTACTTGAAAGTAATAAAAGTTTGGTTTTTAATTTCTACCGCTACTTTATTTATGTTCTGCCTTGTGATATCTCTGTGTATGTTTACCTAGATAATACTCCACCAAAACTAGTGCATTCCCTTTGTGAGTGACCCTAGCGGAGGTGGGGTGTTACACTTGGTATCAGAGCAGAAGGTTACCAGGCTGGGCAAAAGTTTTAAAAACCTTCTGAAACTATTTTCAAAACCATTTATAAAGAAGCATTTTTCAAGAAAAGTTTTATGTTTAAAAAGGCTATTCCCCAAGAAGCCATTAGCACTTTCCTTTGTTTCCTCGTTTGAATCTTTTTCTCTTCGTTTTTCAGCATGGCTGATCTTAACCTTCCTGAGGGAATACCCGTGCCTGGATGGTTCCGAAGGTACTTAGAAGCCAGGGCCAACGACGCGGGCCCGACAGACATCCCTCCCCCTCCTCCCCCAGTGGTCGTGGTTCCTCCTCCTCCTGGTACCGCCTTTGCCAAAATATGCAAAGACTTTAAAGCAATAGGCGGCAAGAACTTCGTTGGAACTGAAACCTTTGTTGAGGCATGAAACTGGCTAAAGGAAACTGAAGACTTGTTCACTATCTTTGATGTGGAGGACCATAGGAAAGTTCAGTTGGCAGCATGGTTGTTGAAAGAGGAAGCTGCATTTTGGTGGGAAGTCACCAACGCTACCAGGCCAGTTGAGACTTGGGCAAACTTTAGAGAGAGGTTTGGGCTTAAATTCTTATCGTCAGCAGAAGAGAGCCTTCAGATGGAGAGGTTCCTAGCACTTAAGCAAGGGGACATGTCTGTTAGGGAGTACGTGAATAAGTTTAATCAGCTTTGTCGGTTCGGTTTGGATTTGGTCAACACAGTCCAGAAAAAGGCTTCACGCTTTGCTCGAGGATTGAATGAGCCACTACACAGTTTGTCCATAACTCATATACCCATGGGGGCTACCTTTGAAAGCTTGGTGGATATGGCTCTACTTCATGAGGAAGACAAGAATAGCAAGAAGGAGGTTAAGCCTAATGAGACTCAGAATAAGAAAGCTGACTTCAAGAAGGGGGGTAACAAGAATAACAAGAGCAACAACAAACCACGTGAGACGAGGAAGTGAAACTTCTGTGGTATTACTGGACATCTAGCTAAAGATTGTAGAAAGAAGAAGAGGAAGTTGGGTGAATGCTTTCATTGTGGAGATACTGGACACATCAGCAAGGATTGCCCAAAGAAGCAAGGACAAGGGCAAGGGCAGACCCAACGAGCAAGACCTTCTGGAGGGCAGTTGCATGCTCTCAACACCACTCCAGCTCCTGATCGAGGTAGTAATATTTATGTAGAAAGCCTTATCTACATTTCTAACTTTCCTGTTCGAACCTTATTTGACTCTGGCGAATCGCATACTTTTATTCCTTCTGATATTGTTGAAAGTCTGCACCTAAGTACTAGTCTGGTTGAGGATCCCGTTATAGTTTCAAATCCAATTGGGGGCTTCGCCCATTTATCTATGATGTGTGTGGATTTGAGGATCTCTACCTTAAGCGTAGAATTCACGTGTAATGCTTATGTTCTCGGATTTATTGGATACGGTTTGATCCTAGGTATGGATTGGCTGTCCAATTATGGAGCCATTCTTGATTGTGAACAAAGGGTAGTGAGGCTCATGACTCGCCTTGGTAATACCCTTGAAATTTCTTGTAACCCTAAGGGTCCGATCATGTTGTGTTAACTTGAATCCCTTGACTCGTCCGACGATAATTTGCAATCTGTAAGAGTGGTCCGAGAATATCCAGATGTCTTTGATGAAGTGAGGGGGTTACCTCCTAAACGCGAGGTAGACTCCCGAATTTATCTTGCTGATAATGCCAAGCCAGTTTCATTGCCCATTAGGCACATGGCCCCGCAAGAAAGATGGGAGCTCAGTAAACAAGTTAACGAGTTGTTTGAGAAAAATTTCATAAGGCGAAGCATTTCTGAATGGGGTGCTCCAGTGGTATTCGCTACTAAGGCAGATGGATCGCTTCGTCTGTGCGTAGATTATCGTAAGTTAAACAAGCTGACAAAGAAAAATAGGCACCCACTACAAAGAATCGACGATTTGTTTGACCAGCTTGTGGGAGCATCTGTTTTCACTCAACTCGATCTAGCCACAGGATTCCATCAGCTCAGAGTGGTTGAGGATAGCATTGACAAAACTGCGTTTAGGACTCCGGATGGGTTCTTCGAATGGCTCGTCATGCCGTTTGGGTTAACGAATGCACCCACGTACTTTGTAGATTTAATGAGTAGGGTGTTTCGGGAGTTCCTTAACAAGTTTGTGGTAGTTTTCGTGGATGATATTTTGATCTTCTCAAAAGGTGAAGAAGAGCATGCTAGACATCTCAAGGAAGTCATGGAAATGCTTAGAGCACACCAGTTAAAGGCTAAGTTCTCCAAATGCCATTTTTGGAGGAAGGAAGTTCGGTTCCTTGGACATATAGTTTCTAAGCAAGGCATAGCCGTGGACCCCGCAAAGGTAGTTGCGGTGCAAAACTGGAAAATTCCTAAGAATGCAACGGAGGTGCGGAGCTTTCTCGGTTTGGCGGGCTACTACAGGAAGTTCATTAAGGACTTCGCTAAGATTTCAGCCCCTCTTACTAAGTTAACAAAGAAGAACCTAGCTTTTACATGGGACATAGAATGTGACGCTGCTTTTCAGAGACTTAAGAGAGCCCTCACCACAACTCCAGTTTTGGCATTACCCGATGGAGGTAAGATGTTTACGGTGTACACAGATGCGTGCGGCACGGGATTAGGCACTGTCCTAATGCAAGAAGGAAGAGTAATATGCTACGGGGGCAGATAACTTAAAGTTCATGAGAAAAACTATCCCACGCATGACTTGGAGTTGGCCGCGATTGTTTTTGCACTTAAAGCTTGGCGCCATTATCTTCTAGGGGAGAGGTTCGAGCTGTATACCGACCACAAATCGCTTAAGTACCTCTTCTGACAGAAAGATTTGAATCTAAAACAACAGTGGTGGATGGAGTTCTTGGCATCATATGACTTCGATATAGCTTATACCCTTGGCAAGGGTAATGTGGTGGCGGACGCGCTAAGTAGAATAAGGTTGACTTTGAGCCCCTTGTTTGTTGAAATGAAAAGTCTTGAGTTTATAGCAACCTTTGATTTTACACCTGTTGTTGAGTCATTGACTGCTACTTTAGCATCTCTTGAGTTAAGACCTACACTTCTAGATCAAGTAGGGACTTCACAGAAGGAAGACTCACAGATAGTCGAAATCATGGACAAGCTGATTAAGGGTGAGACGTCAAGTCACCTCGGTAGGTACACTATAGATGACAAGGGATGGCTAAGGCGTGATGGAAGGCTATGTGTCCCACAAGTGGGAGACTTAGTAAGGAGAGTTCTCGAAGAGACGCATCACTCGAAGATGACCATACATCCTGGAGAGGATAAGATGTACAGAGATATGAAGCGCATTTTCTTTTGGGCTGGAATGAAAAAGGACGTGGAAGAGTTTGTTTCGAAGTGCATGGTGTGCCAACAAGTAAAGGCCGAGTCGAAGAAGCCCGGTGGGTTATTACATCCTTTAGAGGTTCCACAATGGAAATGGGAGAGTATCTCGATGGATTTCATGGATGGACTGCCTAGGTCAAGGAAGGGAAATACTAGCATATAGGTCATAGTTGATAGACTCACGAAAAGTGCTCACTTCATTCCAGTGAAAAGCAAGAGGACCGCATCATGGCTAGCGTCTATTTACCTTCGAGAGATAGTACGGTTTCATGGAATTCCTTCTAGTATAGTTAGTGATCGTGACCCGATTTTCACCAGCCAGTTCTGGAACAGTCTGCAAGAAGCAATGGGTACACGACTGAACTTGAGCACGGCATATCACCCATAGACGGATGGACAAACCGAAAAGGTAAATAGGGTACTAGAAGATCTCCTGAGGCTATGCATTCTTGACTTTGGTGGCACTTGGGAAAACCATCTTCCTCTCGTGGAGTTTGCATATAATAACAGTTACCAGATATCATCGGAATGGCACCGTTCGAAGCCCTGTATGGAAGACCGTGCAAATCGCCAACTTGTTGGTGGGAGACGACAGACAGACTTATGCTTGGGCCCGACATGATAAGGGATACTTCTGAGAAGATTGAGTTGATACGAAGACGGATGAAAACGGCCCAAGATAGACAGAAATCTTATGCGGACCAGAGAAGGACAGACCTAGAGTTCGAAGTCGGAGATATGGTCTTTATAAAAGTTTCTACGTTACGCAATGTAGTTCGTTTTGGAGCAGTTGGGAAGCTAGCACCAAGGTTCGTAGGACAGTTCCCCATCACTGAGAGGATTGGACGGAGGGCCTATAAGGTAGACTTACCCGAGAAGCTGGCTGGGGTGTATAATGTCTTTCACGTCTCGCATCTCCGGAAGTGCTCGCATGAGTCAGCCGAAGTGGTTGAGCCAAGCATCCTTGAAGACGTAGAAGTGGAAAAAAAATCAACATTGAGGCGAGTCCCGATTCGTATCTTAGGAACGGAGATTAAGAAGCTGAGGAATCAAGAAGTCAAGCTAGTTAAAGTGTAGTGGAGTGAAGCCCAAGAAGACGCAACTTGGGAAACCGAAGAGAAGATACGCGCACTTTACCCATTTCTTTTTGAGGGTACATTCTTGATCTCTTTTTCCTATAAACTTGAGAACCTTTACGTATCATGCTTCTACTACCTACGTTTGTCTCGTTGTCTTCTCGATCTTATCTTGAGAACCTTAGGTAGAACCATATGGATGTAAACATGTGATTGAAACATGTTATGGTTGATGTTTGCAAATGGTTGCAAGTGGTTGCTAGTGGATGCATGACACACATTAGGCACTAGATCGACTCAGTCACATTTTCATGTTGCATATGCATGAGTGCTTATACTTGTACATGGATGGAACTTGTCGTGCTATCACTTGGATGTTTCATATGAATGAATGTTTGTGCACTCATGTAGAGACTATAAACTATGTTAGGAATTTGCATACATATTGGATTCATTACACTAAAATATTTTGCATTAAGGAGGTTTATTGAATCAGTAACCGCCTGATCTTTTGCATTAGATAAGTACATATACACACACTTTTTGTAAATGTTCATACAGCACTAGAAATATTTTCAGGACAATGGTTGCCTATGGATGATGCTTTGAGTAGATGGATGATTGGATGATAGGATATATTCTCCCTAACTTAGAGATTTCGGGGACGAAATGGGGGGAGAATGTAACAACCCGTGTTTTTATAACGTGTAATAACCATAAATCAAGACATAATTAATTTTTAAAATGAGAATCAAGGGAAACAGGTTACGCCATTGTGTTCGTCTCGAAATTCTTCTTGGAAACAAGTCCGAGTTTTCGAAAATCAGAGCCCGTATGACCAAGTTATGACCATTCGAAGTTTTCAGAAGTTTTCAAGTTCAAAACAGCTCAATTCGAATTCAAAATTCGAAATTCAAACTTCAGAATGGACTGGGCGGGAAATTTCCCGTCCAGGACCAGGTCGACCTACCCAGGACCAGGTCGACCATAGTGTCAACCTGGGGGTCAACCTGGTGGCCGAGTCCACTTTTGAAGCAGTATTCACTTTGATGTATCTGGCCTCGTTTCTGTCTACATTCGTTGACCTGACCCTATAAATACAGCCCCTAACACTAGTCTCTCTACACACAATTCTTTCTGACCTCATGCTGCTCTAATTCGGGTTGAAAAGTTAGAGAGACTACTTCTTCTATGGTGAAGCTACGTTGCTGATTTGGGGATTTCTGTTAGGACTTGACTAAGCATAAAAAGATTCAACGTCGACTCTCTCTTTCTAATTCTCGAACCACGATCTGTAAGCCCCAGTTATATTTAGATTTAAACTGTAAATGTAATCTGAATATGATGTAAATTGAAATTGGACCTATGTATGATGACAGTTTTACGTTCGTTCTTGTTCATCTTGGATCTTGACTTTTGGATACATTACTATGACATTGATTTGGGGCCTATTCATGTTGTAAATCAAAAAGAAAAACCCCTCATATTATCATGTTGAATCTGCTATTAGTCACAAGTTTATGACTATCACCATATGTCAATCGTTACCATGACTATACTATCACCTTATGTCAATCGTTACCATGACTACACTATCACCTTATGACAACTGCTGTCTTGACTAGTACCTTATTTCGTTAGATTTGAAATCTTTATGTTTGAAGCCAATATTCCACATGCTAGTAATGTTATATCATTTATCTCAAGTTATACCATGCTATGCTAGTAATCACTTTTGCCACCTTATACTCGTCCCTTTTTATATTATTCCCTAATTAGACTTATTTGTTTCGATTCGAGCTTATGTGCGATGGGAATACGATTTGGGTAGATTAGGTAAATCATAAATTGGCTTTGAACATGAACGTTATTATAACTTGAACCTGGATATGGACATGAACTTGACACGATTTGACAAGAAACATGACATGAAAACTCAACATGAATTTTGACATGAAAACTTGAACGTGGGCATGACAATTAGATAAACTTGAAAATGGCCAACTCGAGGTTGGGTTGAGTTTGCAGTGTAAATCTGCCCGGAACCGCCCGACAAATCCAGTGACTGCAAGCAATAGGATCCAATGTGGGTAGTTGGTCATATCGCACGAAAACCCCGAGGTTAGACTATGTTGTGGTGTAAATCAACCCGGAACCGCCCGGCAAATCCAGTGACCACAACAGTTAGTCTAATGTGAGAGGTTGAGTGCACTAATGAATTAATATCACATGATAGGGTTAAGTCATGAACCACTTGAATATACTTAACCAACTTGACACGATGATTTGATAGGGTTAAGTCATGAACCGCTTGAACACACTTAACCAACTTGATACATGATTTGGATAGGGTTAAGTCACGAATTTGAATGACAACACTTAACCCATTAGAAACCCTAGTTACGCAGTCCTTTTCAGCAGTAACCCACTTAGTTTATCACGATACCCTTGGACTAGGCAGGGTGGGGCACGATTACTGGTCTGATTATAAGCGACCAGAACGACGGCTGAGTAGGTGCGCCATTGTAGGATCAGGCGGACTATGGTCGTGCACGTAGTCCGGAGTTGAAAAAGCAGGCATTGGGCACCCGTAGATTTACACTGTGCGTGCTTGATTCGTGTCGGTGGTTGGCACCATAGGACTTGATACACCCCATGGTGGACCTAGCACAGGTAACTACATTTCAGGATCGGGCCGTATGACACAGACACATGACGAGCTAGAACTTGTAGGGAGCCGATCGATTAGTAGATCGTACCGTAGGACCCCATAATGGGTCACTTCATGATATTGGGCCAAGGGATCATTTCATGATTAATACTTGACATGGGTTAGAACACTAGTACAGTTGGTGCAGCGAATCTTGAATATGTGATGCTAGACATGACTTATCCTGTTATCTTAATTATCCTACTAGTTATGTTATCATCCTTATGTTTAATTCCAGTTTCTACATATCATGATACCTTTACCAGTTTTCATACTGAAAGTCACTAGGGCTTACCAGTCTTTATGACTGACCCTTTTTCTTTCTCCCCTTTTTCTTTCGTTCCCCCCCTAGGTTCTCAGGAAGGAAACACTAGCTCTTAGCTTGGATTTAGCTTACTTTCCGACAGCCTATGTACGGTTTGGTCTTGGGCTATGCTATGGCTGCTTCTACTATTTATGAGGAATAATTTACTTTTGTTATCTTAAGTTTATGCTTCTTTATTTGGAACTTGATGTAATGGAATAATTTGTACCTTGGATATATGGGGTTTCGACTCTTTACTTGAAAGTAATAAAAGTTTGGTTTTTAATTTCTACCGCTGCTTTATTTATGATCTGCCTTGTGATATCTCTGTGTATGTTTACCTAGATAATACTCCACCAAAACTAGTGCATTCCCTTTGTGAGTGACCCTAGCGGAGGTGGGGTGTTACACTAAGTTTGAAGTAATAAATTTTATTTTTATAACAAAAGCAAGATTTTAAATTAAATTTTATATAAGTTATATAAAATATTTTGTTATAAATAAATCAATATTTGTAAGTGGATTTTATAAAGAAATTATAGATTAATTTGTGTAGTAAAATTCCAGTCTTGTAATTGGAGATTTTGTGTGTTAAAATTTAACTAAGTTTTATAAATAAGTTTTATGAAGTACCAAAGCAAATTTCACAAACTATTTTGAGCAAGATAATAAATAGATTTATTTAACTTTTAAAATAATGTAGAAATGATCTTGGTTTTTAAATAGAAATCTATAATGGTTAGATATCCTGAAAAGGACGTAAATAATTTAATTTGATTTAAATCTAAGTTATAAAAGATTTGATTTATAATGAAACAAGACTAGGTAATATTTGAAGTTTTGTAAGGAAATAAAAATGAAGTTTTATAATAAGATTTTTAAAATGTATTTTTATTAAGGATTTCATAAAGGGATTTTATAATAAATTCAATTTTTTGAAACGAGGTTTAGAAAAGAGACTTAAAGCTAATTTAATGGTTTTAGATAAGGGTTTACTTAATTAATCAATTAATATAAATGATTATATTAGAAAGAGTTTTTCAAATGCAAGAAAGGATTCTTTAAACTCTATGTAAATTGAATAATAAATGGAACTTATTGTGACATTTACTGAATATTAGGTTTTGCGTTAAAAAACCACTATTTATCTATTAAGTAATAAATTAATAATTTAATTTCCTAATTACATTTTAAAAACCATTTCTTCCCCGAATTTAAATTTGCGGCCAACCTTCAACTATTTAAACCGTAAACTAATAGTTTTATATTTCATATGCTTATCGTATTTAAATAGAAGTTTGGTAACATGGAACCTAATATTCAGTAAATGTCACAATAAGTTCCATTTACTATTCAATTTAAATAGGGTTTTAAAAATACTTTCTTGTATTTGAAAATCTCTATCCAATATAATCATTTTCACCTAATTCATTTATTAAGTAAATCCTTATTTAAAATAATTTAATTAGCTTTGAATCTCTTTTATAAACCTTGTTTACAAAACTTGGATTTATTATAGTAAATGAAAATTCATGTTAAAAGTACTAATATAGAACTTCATTTTTATTTCCTTACAAAATTTCAAATCTTAACTAGTCTTGTTAGATTATTAATTAAATCTTTTATAACTAGGATTTAAATCAAATTAAATCCTTTACGTCCTCTAATGAATATTAAACCTTCATAAATTTTATTTTAAAATCAAGCTCATTTCTATGTCATTTTATAAGTTAAATAAAGCTATTTATTAACTTGTTCAAAATAGATTGCAAAATTTGGTTTTATACTTAATAAAACTTATTTATAAAACTCGGTTTAGTTTTAACACTCAAAATATCCAATTATAAAACGGTTTTATAAAACAGGAACTCGCTACACAAATCACTCTATAATTACTTTATAAAATCCACTCATAAATATTGATTTATTTATAAAAAACTTTTTTATAAACTATATAAAATTTAATCTAAAACCTTTCTTTTGTTATAAAAATAAATTTTATAATTTCATACTTAGTCAATTCGCCTTACGATGAAGCAACCTCTTTAATTTATGGACTTTAGGCCATTTCCTACCATTCATTTAACCAATACTATCTATTGATTAATAACATACCAGTGTCACATTTAATTCAACAATCATAATCTAGATCATTGTTTAAATGTTACTTGAGTTAGATAGTTAATACGTGTAAAATATGAAAGCAAGTAACATCCAAAACATTAAGGAATCTTGTTAGATCCCTTCAACGATTCAACTTATCCCCTTGCATCACATCACATATATCAATTCATATATGCATATAAATCAGATAATCTAATTTAATTCATTTAAGATGAATAATCTGCTTAAAAGAAGGTAGCTCAAAGGTCACCCGATCCATGTGCAGGAATAAATAATCACAAACCAACTGAATAAACAATAAACCATTCAAACATTCAATCACATGATTCAATATAGAATCAACAATGAATATTATTATATGGAATAACAATATTCAGCAGTATTACAGAAAGTGTGAGAGTTAGCTCACCAACCAATGACGGGATCCAAACTTCCCTGTAAAGGAAAGCCCGGATTGAGTTGAGAATAGGACGAACCAGAAAACAAACAGAAGAACATTTCATTGTTGTTACAACAATTTCATCAGAGTACAAGAATATAGCAGAGTATGGTTAAATAATATACATCAGAAAAATATCAGAGATTTAAATACAATGCAGCGGAAAATAATATATAACACAACTGAAAGGAATACACGGATACAGTGCTTTCCGAATATAGTCCTAGTTGTAAACCAGGATCCTATGAATATAATATCTGCAAACCAAAACTACTAGCTGCCCGTGTGAAAAATAGGGGCACCCAGAGTTTAGGTTGAAACAATAAACTCCAGGTCAGTCATGTGACTGGTGTGAGAACTAAAACAGTTATTTAAAACTTTACTTTAAAATAAAGTAAATCAAGGGACCTCGCCGTATAACAGGAATGGTTTTAACCCCAAGAATACCAGTGCATAAAACAAACAGCGCAATGCTAAGTAAAGAAAATGAAGCTACTATAAGACTTAGGTCCCATCACACAATGCAACACAAACCAGAGGATAGAGTTTTACCTTATAATAGCCAAATATGCTTGGTACGCTTAAAACAAATCGTTTTGATATTATTATATGTGTATAGTGTCAAAAACAGTTTCGAATATAAATGTATCAATCACAGACGGCATGAGTGTCCCATCCCACTATGTCGCCATACTAGGCTCTACAATTAAAACCGAAAAGTCACGTATTGGAAGTTAGATTTCCATATGTGAACCAAGGCAAAGGGATCATCCTGTGCTAATTCGAGACACTCTAGCATGTGCCTCAGGTCTCAGCCGCAACTTCACCCGGATCATCGGTGTCGGCCATCCGTCGATGGTTATAAATTGCCATAAACTATATGCTAGCCAGTTCTATCGAACCTCTTAGTGATCTGGGGCCTATAAGCCTCTGCAACCACCATATCCATTGGCTCCGTAGAGACCGATATATCCGAGGCGCCTCTCTATCCATCAAGTAGTAATACGCAACATCAACATGAGTAAAATGTCAGGGCGTGAAAACGCTGACACCCCTCCTAGCTAGAAACCAGCATATGTCCATTACCCGGAAGTCCTTCCCGTTTCTGGTTCACACCGGGGTGTGAGGATCGTGAATTAACGTTACACACAAATCTATGCTATATTAAAGCCATGCTTTGATCATCAACCACAAGACTTTTCTTTTCAACAAAAGCCTTGATCATTTTCCACTCAGGCATGCCACACAGGCAATTCACTCCACGTGACCGATGTCTATCGATATATAACCTCTGAGCTCGTACGTCTCAAAGAAAGGCGTTAAGTAAGAGAATAAATTCTCCGCCGCCAAACAGATATATATTTAATAGAAATCAATCACGCAGAATAAAATCCAATGTCGGACACATAGTCCATTTACAAGTTCGTTCTGGGTCTGAACGAAACCGGAGGCACCTTATTCCTCGTCCCATGTGTCCAACACAGGAGAGAGGCCCTCGCATATCCGTCGATCTCCAAGTACGTCTGGACGATCACCACTTATTACCTCGTCTTGGGTGTAAAGCCCAATCAAGACATCAATAATTATCCAAATGATGTGAAGACCTCCGGTCTTCAACCGCCGTCTTCATCGTCGACATATCGTTGAATCAGTTATTTAGAATGGGATAAACCTGGTCTTTCCGAATAACTCGCATATATCATAAACAAGTGCTACACAAACACAACATACGCCTCATTCCAATTTAGAATATTCTTTTATTCAAATATTCTTTTCACAATTTAAACCATATTAACTTTTTCCAAACTAGTCGGGATTAGTGAACCTTACCGAAGTAATCATTTGTTATATTTCCCAATCCCAACCTATTCATCCCATGAAGGAAACTGGTAGTACTTCATATCTAACACCACAGTGTTATCGGTAAAATTAACTATCATTTCTCGTTCAAATCTAATTAAAGATTCAACTATCGCTTGGAGTAAAACTGGCGGTACTCCTTTTTCGATCATTTCCCAAATTTAATAATTTAAATTATCCCATTTACATGTTAATGTAATTAAAGATTCATTAAAATTCTAATTCAGTTTTAATCTCCAAAAATCATTACTTAATGATTTTTTTTTCAAAGTTAAGAAATTAATCTTATCTTTAACTGGGTTAAAGAACTAATGTCATTTAAAACATAGCTCGCGATAAACCCAAAATCACATTCCATTAATTATGGAATCTTCACGGAAAACAGATCAATATATATAATCAATATAAACTTCCATATCCAACCGATAATATAAATGGAATAACTGCAAAGCCTTTTAAATTCCATATATAGTAATAGTCTTCCTCCACAGAAGTTCACTTCGATTATTACCAAATCGAATTCCATTCCATTCCAATTTATTTTATTAAATTGGAAAAAATTTCTTTGAAAAATTTCCCCTAAATCTTTATTAAAAATTTCTAAATTCCAAATCATACTTCACTGTAAATCGGGTTAAAAAATGAATGTCATTAAAAACACAGTTCACAATAAACCCAATTCACATTCCATTTTTTATCCCAGTTACTAAATATAGCTGGAAACTCCAATAATCCTATTTAAAAGATTTATTCTTTTCACACGGGGTTTAAGAACAGTGTTAAGGAAGACACCATTCACGACAAACCCAAAATCCAATTCTTTTATTCAATTCTAAATAAATATTAATTAATTGGTATATCTCCTTAAATCTTAGTTAAAAGATTTATTCTTTTCTCAAATGGGTTTAAGAACTGTGTTAATGAAGACATCATCCACGACAAACCCAAATTCCAATTTGATATTAAATACCAGGCTCTGAATAGAAAATATATCGGCTTATATTCAATATCAAATTCTGAAACCAACGAATATCGTATTGGAATGTGAATCTCTTATATTCGTTGGAAAGCTCTTTTCGATACGAACCTAATGGTTCTGGTTTTAGGAGAATCCGACGGTCGGATCTCCCAAAATGTCAATGCGAATTCAGTGGTCGAAATTCGCGAACAGTCGCTGCACGGCGCGTTCTATTCAAGCCATTAAATGTATATATTATATATATTTTGTTCAAAACGTATTTTTTTTGATGCAAAAAGGTGGTGAATCGCTAGATTCACGCCTTCATTCATACATTAAACATAAAACAAGTACAACGTGATCAGCATGCAAAGTATTAGCTACTAGATACAAATATTTACATAAATATGTACAATCAAAATACATGAACGCAGGCATGTTTACATAGAGCCCAAAAAAATAATATGAAACGACTTCAAAACAGCATGCAGACCCAGCAAAATGAAGCATGACATCATCAAGTTCTGCTCCCACGAGCCCTGTCCATCACTCGAGCTCCAATTGAGTCAACAAACCTGATTTCTTCCTTGCCTGACCAAAGAGAAACAAAATTAAGGATGCGAACAATAACTGAGTTGGGCCGTTTCATTTTGCATTTAAACTTTCGTGAGTTGCGTTCATGCCAGAGGATCCAAACATAAGCAAAGTTCAAAACAGCAAACATATGGCGCATGTTAGTGTCAGGTAATGTAATAATAGTGCTATTCCAGAAAAGAAATTGGTTAGTGATGAAGTGAGACCAGTCTAAGCAGATGTTAAGGCTAACTAAACACTTCGTCCACACGTAAAAGGCGAAATCGCAATCAACAAAAAGATGCTGATAATCCTCGTCGTCGTCAGTGCAAAAAACACATCCCCCAGTAACATGAACACCTTTTGTCGTAATCTTTTCACTGTATTGAGCTTGTTGTGCATAATCATCCACATATGTATCTTGACCTTAGCAGGTACAGCCTTAAAACTCCACATTCTCATGAATCCATCATACTTCCTTCCTGCGAAGTTCATCAACTTATAAAGTGCACTCACGCAAAAGTTACCACCAATCTTCCACACAAATTCATCCTCCTCATTGCTGTGAAGGTGTACATCTTCTAACAAACGAATCAGGCCACATAGCTGAAGCAAAGCATTTCCAGCCACAATGCGACAGAAGGACAGGTTCCATTTAAAATTGGCAGAATTCGCATTAAACATTGCACAGACTGAAGCGTTTTTGTTGCATGCAATATCAAACAGGTCGGCAAATTCGTCACGCAAAGGGATAGGGAGCAACCAACAGTCATACCAGAAAGAGACGCTGCGGCCATTTTTAACTACAATCTCAGTCCCAATCTTCATCCAGTGAACATTTGCCATAACACCACGCCAGAATATTGAGCAGTGAGAAACGTCCGCATTCCAGTCGAATCTACCATTGTAGCAAGTGTTTAAGATCCACTCCTTCCAGAGAACTTTCTTTTCGCTAAGCATAATCCACAGCCATTTACAAAGTAATGCAGAGTTCATGTTTTTCAAGTTGATGACTCCCAAACCACCTTGATCTTTGGACTTGCACACCTGGTCCCACGACACTAGACAACAGGCTTTACGCATGTCCTTCGTACCGGTCCAGAAAAAGTTTCGACGAACAGCATCAATTTTCTGAACAACCCAACCCGGACACGAATAGAAAGAGAGCCAGTACAAAGGGATAGCCGCCAGAACAGAGTTCACCAGCACCAAACGTCCAGCCCTTGATAGACAATTTCCTTTCCACCTCGCTAATCGCCTGTCAACTTTATCAATCACATATTGCCAATCGCTCTTCATCAATCTTTTTGGACGGATGTAAGCTCCAAGGTATTTGAGGGGGAAAGAATCCGCCATGCAGTTGAGCATTTCAGCACATTTCCTGTTCACATCAACGCTACAGCCCAAAGTGTAAACACTGCTCTTATGAAAATTAATCTTTAAGCCAGATAAACTTTCAAAAGCATAAAGCAAAAATTTTAAAGAGGCAATATTCTTGCAATCAGGGTTGCAAAAAATAATAGTATCATCAGCATATTGTAGTGAATTAATACCCCCAATGATGTGATCACGCCCAAAGCTTTGAATAATCTCATTAGCACTTGCCACGTGAAGGATCCGACAAAAGACATCGGCAGCCAAGTCAAAGAGGAGTGGGGAAAGTGGATCACCCTGGCGCAGCCCTCGCTTGGATACAATAGTTTTGCCAGCCACTCCATTCACACAAATATTGGATCTGCTTGATGTTAAAATGCAATGAATCCAATTTAGCCATTTACACGGAAAGCCTCTCGCGCTAAGAAGATCCATGATAAACCTCCAGTCAACTGTGTCAAAGGCCTTAGCGAAGTCCAGCTTCAGGATTGCGCAAGGCACATTTTGTCTATCACTGTGGGAGATAACTTCCTGGACAAGTACCGCTCCATCAAGAATGAATCTTCCCCTAATAAATGCTGTCTACGAAACATCAATCATGTCATCCATCTTCGCTTTCAGTCTGTTTGCGAGAACTTTAGTGATCAATTTGAAGCTACTATTCAAAAGACTAATAGGTCGAAAATCCGCAGCCGAGACATTTCCTCCTTTCTTAGGGATCAAGACTACATTAGCGTACCCCAACATGTCCAGTCTCAAGGAACCAGAATGAAATTCTTTGAATATGTTAATAACATCATGTTTAATCACATCCCAATATTTCTTGTAAAAAAAATTTGGAAAACCGTCAGGGCCAGGGGCTTTATCACCAGGCATTTCGTTTAAAGCCGCAACTATTTCCTCTTCCGAGAACTCAGCATCAATGACACTAAGATCAACAGACGAAGGATACAGCATCTTCCAATCAACATTCACACGATTCTCAATGCGTTCACCAAAGATTCCCTTGTAAAATTTAGTAAAAACCTCTTCTATCCTTTGATGATCACAAATTTCAACACCATCTTTCCAAATGCTACATATTGTGTTAGTACGCCGTCTACCATTTGCAACTTTGTGGAAGTAACTTGTGTTACTATCACCAAGCTTAAGCCACTGAGTTCTCGACCTCTGTTTCCAAAAAATCTCTTCTTGGTCAATCATCGTTAGAAGCTCCTTTTCTTTAGTTTTTAACAAGGCTCGCTCAGCCTCACTTAGATTACGCCCTTCCTCAAGCACATTAAGCTCCATAATCTCAGATTCAAGTCTCTGCTTCTTAACTCTGATGTTTCCAAAGACTTCTCGATTCCATTTGGCTAAAAATTTACGCAATAGTCTCATTTTCCTACAAAAATTGCTAGCCGCATCCCCAAAGCTACGAAATTCAACCCACTTCTGGCGCAATATCACATCAAAATTTGGCTCAATGCACCACATATTTTCAAACTTAAAAAAAGATTTCCTTTTATGATCGACGTTAGTGTTTAGAACAACAGGGCAGTGATCAGAAATAAGGGAAGTAAGACCTCTTTGAAGAGTCAGGGGGTGCAAGTCATCAAAAGCAGAATTAATGAAGAAACGGTCGAGGCGAACTAAAGTAGGAGGGGTCCTACCGTCAGTCCACGTATATTTTCTATTAGTCATGGGCAGGTCAATAAGGCTACAGTTACCAACAAAGTCACTAAAATCGTTCATGTCACCCAAGCCAGCGTTTTTTACTACATTACGTTCAGACATGAATCTTGTAACATTAAAGTCTCCGCCAATTACCCAGGGACCATACATGAGTTTATAAAAGTCCAAACCCTCGGCCCATAAAGTCATTCTTTCTCGTCTTGTATTGGGTCCATAAACATTAGAAAAGAAGTAAAGTACATATGTAGATTTACATTCCAAGGCCAAATGCAGACAGTGAGTTTGTTTGATTTCTTGCTTAATAAACTAAGAATTACTATTCCAGCCAGTAAAAATGCCACCCGAGGTTCCCACAGCAGGTATAAAGGCCCATTCATCAATAACACCCCACCCCAGACATTTAAAAATAAATGGTTCAGGGTTCTCAAGCTTAGTCTCTTGAAGCATAATGATGTCAGGTTTTACAGACTTGAGGTAGTTTTTAACCCTAAGACACTTATCAAAAGTTCCTAGGCCTCTAACGTTCCAAGTGACAATTATCATGATGAACCGTTAGCCCTATCATTTTCTTTGTTCTTAATATCACTTATCACATCATCATTCAGCACAAAACCAGATTTACTTGCAATATCATGAAGTTGATCACTAGACAAAGTATTAAGTATAGCAGGAACAAAAATGCTACCTGCCAATGGATGACCCATCCCTCTTGCGCTGCGACGTAGCATGACCACACCATGATCCATTGCACGCTTGCCTTTACCACTTGTAGCCGAACATTCCCCTGAGCTGGTTGGGGCCAGCGCCAAATCCCCAGCCAAATTTAAATCTTGTGATTCGTTGTCCATGACTTGTTCTTCCACCGCCTCTCTGGCACCTTGCATGTTGCCTCCCTCCCCAAGATCTTGCAAGCCTACTCCATCATTTTCATTTACGGCGATGATCTCTCTGGAATTTTCACCTACTCCCACAATGTTACCAACCTCATCAACCTCGACTGCCACCCCATCATCAAATCGAACCACATAATTATCATTATTCCTCCTTGCGGAAACATCCCCTTCTCCTTCATTAGCCGAATCTGCCACCGAGGCAGTAACTTCCTCCACATGCATTTTTGCACCCCCATCCTTGCTACTCAAAACTTTAAGCTTCCCCTCGTCATCGGTTGCAAACACCCTCTGCTTGAACAGAGGGACATTGATTTTCGGCGGCGAGTCTTCCTCGCATCTTTCAATCTGCACCACATGGGAAAAACCCTCGATTGGAATTGCCACCGAATTCGGCAATGGGATGCCCACCTCCTTCGTAAATTTGGCACGCAAACAAGTATAATCCACGTCATGAATTGCACCGTATTGGACCCTCTCCACGTCTCCATAATCTTCCAAAGCTGCTTGGAGGACGTCAAGTTTACGACATACTAGCGGGGCATTTTTCAAGAGGATCCAAAAGGTTTCCTTCTCCCTCGAAACACTGCCGAAACGCGGACTCCACCTCCTCAGGTTAATTCTCCCCATGGTAAAATTGAAGTTATATTGAAAGTTTACTGTCAGTAGATGCTGCGGGAACCGAACAACAAAGACATCGCCCATTCGCTTGACGTTCCAGTCCCAGGATGGGGCACGACGGCCATATCTGGCTTTCAAAATCTCCTCAATCTGTCGTATTGAGAAAGATCCACTCACAATGGAGACGATTACCATCGATCGAGCCCATTCAAAAGAATTTTGGTATCGGTTAGCGGAAATTTGTTTTCTGGATCTCTCTGCCATTTTTGGGGGTGGAGAGCGAAAAGATTTGCAATTGAAACCCTTATGCCCTGTTTTATGACATTTAAAACAAATAACTGGATTTCTACATGATCACGCCCAGTGATCTGTCGATCCACATCTGAAGCAGCCATTTTTTGATTTGATGTTATTGAGATTTTCATTATAGCTGTGGAGAATGCGAGGAGACGGTTTTGACAAGGGCCTTTTATTGTTTAAAAAAATGGGATCTGGATTTCGCTTTACAGCTGGCCTGAGCAGAATATCCTTAAAAGATGGATTAGCAGAAACATTTTTAACGTTATTATCTTGGTCAACGTGTAAAGAAGAGATTTGTGAGGAGAAAGACGATTTGAGAGAAGAAAAAGCGTGTTTAGAATTTTCGAAAAGAGATCGCCACGAAGACGCCATTCGTTCAAAACGTATTTTAAAATTCGTTTTAAAATCGATTCCAACTTCTTTTTCAATTTTAAACCAAAATTGAATAATCCATATCATTATATATAAATGATAATATTTTCAAAATATTTGATTTTGAAATAATTTCCTTTTCGTTATTCATTATAAAAATGAATAAAATTGATATAAATATCGTTCGCGTCAAAATAGCGCATAACTAATCATCACGGCTTCATATTTTTAAATATTTTCGTGCCCATCCAAAATCGGACATCAAATCCATATTTTAATCCTTTACATAATATTATTTTAAAATATTCGTTATTTTAAAATATTTCTATTTCAAAATATTCCTTATTTTCAAATATTTCTATTCGTTATTTTCCAAACTGGAATGAAGCCCAATCAATTACCATATAATGTAATTTATACGGATTCCATACAATACATGTATATAACAACAATGATAAACAATCATCCATCATCCATAGTGCACTACTCAACCGCATAAGCATTAAATACAAATAGTTAACGCTTACAACAGTTTGTCAACCAATCGATCGACATACAACTAAGCAATTGGGATTAGTGTACGTCAAATATCATTCCAATACCCGCGTGAGGTTTCAATCAATCGAACACATATTTTATTTGTGCAGTTGGGCAATGTGTAAAATTTATCGTCCCAATCAATGTCCGTCAAATAGATGTACATAAACAAATCTTCCGATTTGTAAATGGATATTTATTTTCAACTAACTAAAATTTTCTAATACTTTTTAGAAAATTTCGGCAGCATGACGGCACAATACTAGAACCAGAATAAGGTCTAGCCTTATCCCTCGCCTAATAATGGCTCGCGCCATACACAAACCAAACTCTAATAAATTCAAATTTCATCCCAAACCAAATTCAACCAATTTATCAGTCCAAACAAACAACCAAACATCCATGGTTTCAAACAAAGGTGTCGGGTGCTACTAAGCACCGTCTGCATCCTAGTATATATTTTTAACTAGAAAATAAATTAGTGTGAGAAGTTCTCACCTTTGGTTTCCACCCCGCAGTGCTTTATTGTCGCTCAGATTTGCTGTTCTGATTCCAACACAATCTGTTTCACGAAATTACATTAAAAATCACATTTTTATTTTGCTACTATATAGAAAAGATTATATTTTTATATCGCTAGATATGTAGAAAAGGTTATATTTTTATATCGCTACATATGTAGAAAAGATTATATTTTTATTTCAACGCGATGTATATAAGAAACATATTTTTAAAACAAAGTTATTTAAATAAAAACCATATTTTTATTTTGCTACATATATGATAAAAATCACATTTTTATTTCATTACTATATATAATAAAAATCATATTTTTATTTCAAATCTATATATAAAAATCGTATTTTTATTTTATTTTTAAAAACAATGCTTATTTTGTTTAATAAACATTTGCTAATTTTATATTAAAACTAATTTATAAAACCCTGATTTCTAATATGAAAACTGAATTAAACAACAATTTTTAATGTAAAAATTGAATTTAACAATGTTACTATATTTAAAGATCACCTTTCTTCCTTTTGAACTCGACAGGACATGAACGGCAGGGGTTCCAAACTAGGGTTGCAATTCGCACCTCAACCGTGGAGCTTGGCCAAGATCTGATGATGCCACGTTGTCCCGCTTGGAGCGCCACACCTATGGCTAGAAGCGCGGTGAACTCAGCAGCGGATTCCGGCATGAATCAGGTGCGACGCGGCGCCACTTCAGGGCCTCAAATCTCGAAATTTACTGAACGATATATGATGGAATTTATATGGATTTAAAGGTGGGGAGATCCTCTACAAAATCCCCTGAAGAGTCGTTGTATTCCATTGAGAGCATCGGGAGTTATTTGCGGGGAAAGAATCGAATAGCCTCCCATCGTTCATCACTTTGAGGAGAGAGAGGCGGATTTTTGAATTTGATAGTGGACTGAGGGGTTGACTTAGGGTTTGAGTGGATAATTATATATATACCCCTTTATTTATTTATTTAATTCAATTAATACATGTTTATCGATTCGATCTCCAAATCAAACTCAACGACTGTCGCCTCTAGCTAATTACCCCTATTCTAAACACAATGGGATATGTCCCATAAACCAATTCTATCGTTTGGATCAGTTTCCCTTTAAATTAAAATATAAATCAGTATATATTTAATTCGAACGTACATTTCAATTTACCGGGGCCACATACTGAATCCAAAAATTACAGAAAAATTATATTTGGCTTTGTTTGACGATATGGTCCTAACAAAACTAATTTCCTCAAATTTGGAGACCGTTTGAAAAATGACCATTTTCTGGTCGATCCAAATTGATTTAAATTGACAAAACGCTTTTTTCTCTTGCCACGCTCACATATTAATTCCACAAATTATGAAAGTTGGAATCCAGAAATAATTTGACATTCCGGATCCAACAAAATTGGTTTCGTCGAAAACGGAGGTCGTTTGCAAAATGGCTATTTTTAAGTGCTTTATATATATTTAAAATATAAATAAATATATATAAATTCCATAGCGACTATTTTAAATTTTAAATTGGACATTACTTTCAATTCATAAAATGAAATTTATATTTTTCATACCCATTAGAAAGATATAGTTAAACAGATTCAAATATTTCTTGTTTCGTCCAATTCTGATTTATATTGAATTCTGTATATTTAATTGAAATTTAAAATCGAATTTTAAAACTACCGCGCCATTTCAAACTATTTATAAATAAAATAAATATAAACATTTTAACTTTGATTAAAATAAATTTTTAGTCGTTATTATTTAAAATAAATCATTTTAAATATTCAAAATTCATTAAAATAGCTAAAATAAAATTTTAAATTGGTTCTGAAAATACCGGTTGTTACAACCAATTTCGATTAACAATTTCACATCTTTTTATCTAATTTCAGAAATACCTTTGAAATGTGAAAAAAAATCCAAACAACTCCAAATGAATCCAATCAATTGGTGCGTGAAGAATTCGCAGACATGTATCTAACGTAACTTCTTTCGTCCCAATCTGACCTCGTATGATATATATATACACACACACACACACGTGTGTGTGCCACAAGTTTTGAATGGACTAAGACTTCATTAAGTAATTAATTAATAATTTAATTACCTAATTACTTTCTAAAAAGCCTTTCTTCCCCGACTTTAAATACGATGCCCTCCTTCAACCGTTTGAACCTTAAACCACGTTGATCAAGTTGAGAGTGTCCCCCAAATTGCCTCGGCCACCATCGACTTAGCCGATCGCCGCAAAAAACTCATAGCACCACCACTAGTTCGTCCATCCCCTCAAAATTTGCTATAGCTCCCTAAAATAAAAAGAGACTTGTAGCTTTTTTTCTCCATGTCAACATTAAAATGTCGAGTTTACCAATGAGGTGTCACACCTCTTAGAACCCCGCCAACAAGCTCGTCTTCCTCCCAGAAATTCATCATGCAGTTCCTGCGGCCCCACTGCTCCTCTAGCTTCAACGAGCTTTAACCCTTGGTGGACTTTAAAATGTCAAGCACCAGAAAATAACACTGCATCCTATAATTTGTTTACCATGATGAAGCTTCTTCATACATGATTCCAACAAATCTAACATTACTCGATTTCGCTGCCTAAATCACATGAAACAGTTGCTTGAGCTTAGGAAGAAATGGAAAATCATTTTTAAGGAGAGGTGGGAAGTGGAAATTTAGGTTTAGATTTAAGGATTATTTATACATGAACTAAAAATATTATTTTATTCATATATTGTTCAATGTTCCCCGCTCGCACAACCACTAGGATCGTCCAATCGTTAAGAAATTTGAAATCCTACAATAATTTAACATTTCGGTTCCGATAATCTGGTTTCATCGAATTTTAAGATTGCTTACGAAGTGACTACTTTTACATTTTGATTAAATCGATTAACAATAATTCAATTTCAAAAGATTCACATTCATTAATAATGAATTGCTATTACCATTTATATCCAATAGAATTTTACATTGGTTCGAAATCGGTTTAATTGGATTTTAAACTCAATATTTTCAATTTCAAGTTAATCCAACATTCAAATTCTCATTTGAAATTTTATTTAAGTCATTAAATTTCAAAATTAATCGTTTTAATATTTAAATTAATTAAATATTCATATATTAAAAATATGGGCTGTTACAATCATCTCTATTAAAAGGATTTCATCCCCGAAATTACAAGTTAAGAAGTATATTACAGACCGATTAATTTTACTTCAAAAACATTTCTTATAAAAATATTTTGAAAATCATATAAAATTTCTTAACACTTGAAATTATGGGAAATTTTGATAGTACCTCCTTTGCATGGCTCGATTCGTTAAAAAAATAACAATATCAATATATGATTCTGTACATCTCATCTCAATGATGAGGCATATCAAACTATGAATAAACAGTATATAAAACCAACGTACAACATGTAATCTGAAATACTTAACATTTGTCAAGCAAACAAATCTTTCCCAATGAAACAAAAAGCTATAAGTGTACTAGCATGCTTTTGTTCTCATATACCTGTATATGCTTACAAATCCAAAAGAGAGTTATGCAGATAAACAAGTAACATAATAATTGTAGCATACGAGCAAACGATGTCAATCATACGCAACAACCAAATATAATGCAACTAGCAGCAATGAAGCAAATCAGCAAACAACACAAATGTAACATAACGTTACATGTAACTAAAAGAAATTAATACATATCAATATCGTAGTGCTATAAATACTAGCAGACATAATTCGTGGTTCATTCAGGTTATAAGTCTCATCATCGTAGAAGGACGACAAACAATCCATCAAGCATCACCATTCGCTCAACAACCTCAGGTTATTACTTAACTAATCAGTCATGTACCTCGACCAACTCAAAAATTCAAATTTCAAATTTATAACAAGTCAACGTAGCATGAAATATATATATTTTTCCGGTCCATACAATATATTTACTTACCTATCTTCATATCTCTAATTCTAAAACATTCTATTTTATTGCACTAATAATTTTAGTTTATAAACTACTAAACCATAATTTTTCTGAAAATTATATTCAAAATCTACGAGATGAAATCTTGAATTTTCTCTTTCATTATGAAAATATAATCCAATAGATCCGAAGATTCACATTTCAAAGAATGTCGACTTAAATTGGATCCTATACATCCAATTACACGTCAAATCGGGAAATTACGCACTATCGCTATGCAACGAGCTCGATTTAATTTAATTAATTTGTTTGAACTTCGTTAAAATAATAAATTATAACCATATCCTCACATATTTTCATATGAACTAAGCTATGATTCTAAATTCAACATGGAAATTTCAACCATCCAAAAGTGTCGGATATTGCATTTTGTTTACAAATAAATCTATGAAACCTCGTATCAAGTGAAACGCATAATCAACCAACTATTATACTTACAATATATGCATCCATATCAAATTTTGGTTCGAAATTTCAGAACCAAACTCCCGGATTTCAAAATCATATTTATTGGATTCAAAAAAAATTCGTTTTAATCCTAATGATTTCCATGGAAATAAGTTTTTACTTAGAAATTTGAAAATAAACATTGATGATGTTGCAGTCATTATCAGATTTGTTTTCCAGCGACTGAAGTAAGATCATTCTTTTAGAATATTTTAAAATCTTTTTATTTTCATAAGCACTTCCAAATAATCTGAATATTCCTTCTAAGTCTTAAAAAATCATTTTTAAATTCACCGGAAGTTCAAATCCTTCCATTCTCAAATAAAATCCAATTTCTATTTATAAATTAAACTTATATAATTCTAGTTTCTATATAAGATTACTCCACATAACTAAGGTTAATCTTATCAACGTCATCGTCAAACGTCATATAGTAAAATCATAAAACAGAATTCACAACATGTTCATTTCCAATGTTTTTCTAATTATAAATCTCCCTAACCTATTCAAAAGAGTGATAAGATTGCTCTTGTCTAAGCGATTAGTTAGTATCCATAAACTGGTCGCAACTACAAATCAATCAATATTAGTCTAGACTCAAAAGTGAGCACCACTAGTCAAACCATAAATGATACTAATTAAATATCAACTTTTCCTATCAAAATAATCGTCCATAAAACTATATTTAGTTTAAAATTTTACTATATATATACATGATATATGAAATCTGGATAAATTATTTCATTTACCAACTCTTTAAAATAATACTACGTCAATTTGCCTTGTTTAATTGTTAAATCCCCATCGACAACGTCGGCCAAACGCATCAATTTGGAATTATATATCATCAACAAATAAACATACATAATATAAAATATTTTATAACATTAACAAATATGTGCTCTTATATATATACACCTGAACTCATAATAAGACATTCCATTACCTTCTCTCTTATTGAGTTTACTACATAGAGCTTAGGTTCTCGCTTAACATTGTGCTCTAATACCAACTGTAACAACCTGAGAAATTCTACCCTTGAATTTCAACACTAATACATACTTATATTCACGTGCCTAAACTCAAGTACCGAAAACCCATAAGTTAGAAGTTAGAGGGTGAGAAAGAAGAAAAAAAGAATGGTTAAAATAGAAGAAAATACATCAGAATCAGAGAAGTTCAGAATCTCAAAGTGGAATGAATAAAATATAATATTCCAGTAATCTTGCATAAAAGAAAAATTATATATATGTGTGAATAAATAATCAACATAGGCAAATAGATCAGCCTATACAGTCATAACAATTTGTCTATACAATGACTGATAAATACAACACAGACAGTAGAAATAAGATAATACAAGAAATACAAGAATAGGTCTCGACTCCAGCTCAGCTCCAAGCAAATCCAAAGCAAATACGGAAAATAAAACTTGGTCTGACTAGAACATATTTAGGGGAAAAAACCTAGATCAATCTGGAATACCAAAGTGAGAAAACTCACTTCACAAACAACTTGCTTAATTTTAGAAATCTTTTGAAAGAATGGAACCATCCTAGGAAACAACCACACATAAATATGGCCCGTGTTTTTCCCTTACGATAACAAAACACTTTTATATCAAATCAAATGATATTATTATAATGTCTATTAAATCATCTTAAATAAAGAAATAAACATATGGAAGTTGTCATCCATAATTAGATTCCATGCACTAGTGGGTTCTAAATAAAAAAATACAGCACATATTAGGATTTGGATTTCATATAATGACTAGGCACTTGGTACCACCTGACACAGTATCTCTTTATATCAGTCATACCAAGAGTCAACCTATGACTCTCTAGAAATACAGAACCGATCTACCACTTAACTCGATAGTACCGAATATGTCACCACTGTGGTCATAATTAGCAACCACCTCAGATAGGGTTGTAAACGGATGTAGTCAGATACAGATAGTGTTGTATCTGTATCCAAAAATAAAAATCTACATTCGATATTCGTGGATACCAGTGCAAGAATATCTGTGGTCGTATCCACGGATATATGAAAATATTCAAAAATATTTGTATCTGCAAATTAAAAATGCACATTCGATGCGGTTATTCGAAAATATCCGAATAATATCCAAAAATATTTGTATCTAAAACTTAAAAATACACATCCAATGCGATTATATGAAACTATCCAAAAAAATATTCGAAAATATTTGTATCCAACACTTAAAAATGCACACCCGATGCGGTTATCTGAAAATATCTGAAAAAATAAAAAAAGTTCGAAAATAAAACAATAAAAATTTACAAATACATCATTCACATGGAAATTTGACTCACAAAATATTAATAAAAAAACTATTACATCCAATTAAAAATTATAACGAGGACATCAAACATATAAATTTCTTACAACAAATATTTTAAGAAATAAAGTGCAAAATATGAAAAACACAATCTTAAGACTA
Organism: Allium sativum; assembly: GCA_030737875.1. NCBI lineage: Eukaryota > Viridiplantae > Streptophyta > Magnoliopsida > Asparagales > Amaryllidaceae > Allium > Allium sativum. Next base: position 1,029,343,315 of record CM060916.1, on the reverse strand, counting down.
AACTAAAAAAAATCACAGAAGCACATAGATATCCATGCCCTAATTTGTGACCATACCACGAAATAAAATGAGCACGTGACTTAAATTGTTGCATAATACCAAATACAAATATAACACTCGATTTTGCGGTATGGGTACGTAGTCCAATAGTTGAGATTAGCTTAGCTATTTAAGGAAATTTATATATCAACTTAAGCATAAGTAAATTAAACATTATATATACATGCATACATACACATAAACAAATCAGAATATCAGACGGGTATTTTTCGGATACGAATAGTGCTATAACCATATCCGTAGGCGGAAGGGTTTTCGGATATCGGATATCCATATCGGCATCTCGAATAACAGATATATTCCATAATTTCTGATATGGATGCGAATGGATATCGAAATTTTCGGGTACCCATTGACAACCCTAACCTCGGCATACAATAATCAAAAGCTAATCTTTCTAAATTGATAATGAATATACCCTAATGGGTACAACCTACGTAGCCATGTTGCATCTCCCCTGTTTCAATCACTATTTATGAGGTCTGAGACTATGTTTTTACCTTCCGTACATGACACATACACATGTTTGATTGCCACATCACCATTTTATCGATTAATAATTGACATCCATAAAAATACAACCTCCGAGCTCATATGTCTCAGAGATGGGTGTTATGCTAAGAGAAGTTGTCTTTTCCGCCACTAACAGATGTACGTTTGTAAAATTCAATATACGTAATCTAAGATATGCAATGTCAGACATCCATCCATATAAGTTGTCCATCGACAGGACAAACCAGAGGTACTCTTTACCACATCATATTGATAGTAATCCCTAGGTATACTAACAAGTACGTCCTCGCTTTATGCAGAACTCCAAAACATACGGACTATTGCTACAAGTATGATCCTGGTAGCTAATAAGACATATCAACAAGTAGTTCTTACGACTTTAAAGATCTACATCTTTAGGTCATAGATGTAATCATAGGTATGCATACAGTTCCAGTTTCGAACGCAAAGCCAACTCGAAGTTGTTTTAGATCAAGCTCCAATCATGGTTCCTCGAACGAAGACGTTATAAATTAAATGGGAATTTATTAATAGTCGATTCTTCAACTATCAATCCATAGTTGTACAGCTAAGTACTTTATCAACATAGGCCCTTTTTATTTAATCACTCATGAAAACATTTCATCGATACTTAATAATCGATTTTATATTCCTATCTAAACGAAATAAGCATATTTACAAATTTCTTGTTTTATTACTTTAAAAATCATAGCCATACACTTACGTCTTCGAAGTAAGTGTTTTACTAACAATATTACTTTCACTACTAAAAAATAGTGTTATATACTTGACCAAAATAGTATAAGTATATTTACAAATCATATATGGGCCAAAACAATGTTATGTGATACATTATTTAAAAGTCATATATACAGCCAAATCAAATATATAGTTTAGTATATATCACTATTTTTTAGTTGTGAAAGTAATATGATTGGTGAATACACTTATTCCAAAGATATAAGTTTATGACTATGGTTTTCAAAGTGCTGAAAACAAGCGATTAGTGAATATGCTTATTTTACTGAGACAAGCATATAAAATCGATTTTTAAGAATCGATGAAATGTTTTAATGAGTTATTTAATAAAAATGGCCTATGCTGCTAATGTTTTTAACTATACGACTATAGATTGATGGTCAAAGAACCGACTGTCAATAAATTCCCTTTTAACTTATGACGTGTTGGTTCGAGGAACCGGGATTGGAACTATATCAATAACCACTTCGAACTGGCTTTACATTAAAAATTGGTATTGCAAATATACATATGCTTATCTCTATGATTCAAAGGCGTAGACATTTAGAGAAGAAAGTACTTCTTGTTGATATCCCTAGTTAGTTACAAGGAACATACTTGTAGTCGTAGTCCCTACACTCTGGGGTTCTCATGATGGGAGGACTTCTTATTAGTAATCCTAGAGATTATTCTTGATAGGATATAACAACCAGGATTTTTCAATTGGAATATTTAATTAATTTAAATATTTAAAATGATTAATTTTAAGATTTAATGAGTTGAAATTAATTTAAATGTTATTTTGTTTGTCAATTTAACTTGAAATTATAAATATTGAGTTTATGATCCAGTTAAATCTATTTTGAAGATGTATGAAATTCTTTGGGTTATGAATGATAATAATAATTTATTGTCAATGAATTTGAGTGTTTGAAAATCGTTTTATATTTTATCGATTTAAATTAATACATGAAACTAGCCATTTTCAAATAATTTCGATGAAATTAGTTTCATCAGATCCAGAATAGAAAACCATTGTAAGAATTCAAGTTTCGTACCAATCGAAGTTGTTGTGTGAGCGTGCATGATAAAAGCACGTATCGAAAATCGATTAGAAACTTTAAGAATAACTATTAAAAAAGGTCGAATTGGATTCGTAAACAAGTTCCATTATGTTTGGTACGTGGCTTATTAGCTATAGATGATAGTGAGCATGTTTCATTTCATGTTCAGACATTTTTGACCTTGTGAATAGTGTTCTGGAAAAATTTCCAATTTAAGGACCTCAACATCTTTAATACACAACAAATCCCTAAACTAAAGTTGCAGCCGCCTCCCTCTTTCTCCATAACCTTTTATCCAATGGTTGATATTCTTTGAAATAATCAAAGCTTTTTCAGCCGTCACCTTCAACTAGTGAACTGAGTGCACAATGAAGACGAGCTCAACGAACTTTCTGATGGTTGATCAAAGCACTGGGGAGGTGGGGATTTGTCTATGAAGTCATGGCTAAATATGCCATTTTCTAGCAATCTCTAACCAAGCTGAGCACGACCGTTGTTAGCGAATGTAGAAAGGGAGGTGCGGCGTCGGTTTGCTTTGGTTTAGTGATCTCTGGTGATCTATGACGACATGTTGTTGGAGTAGATCAGAATTTATGTTGCTTCTACATTTGGGGATCTCACTAAAGGATAGGGTTGATCAGAGAGCTCGAGGTGGCGTCAAGGGGTAGGTCGACAGTCGGGGAATTATCTGGTGGGATCGGCTTAGGTCCAAGCAGCATGGAGGATGTGCGAACGTGAATTGAATGGAGGCTATTGACTCTGGTTTTAATTCGACATGGATTTGAATTTTTACATGTATAAATAAGGGATTAGACTCATGTTAATTTAATTAATTAAGGTAATTGAAGTCTTAATAACAATAGTTATCTTATCTTAAGTTATAAATAAACTTGTAATGAATGTATTTATATCGTACATGATCAGATTGGGACGAAATAAGTCATGTTGGAATCATACCCGTGAATACTACACATATGAATTGGATTGGATATATTTGGTGCTGTGTGAAATTTTGTCTAATTTCAAATGTCTAGTTGAAATTAGATAAAACGATGTAGAACATCGACTGAAATGGATGGTGAGTAAACACTCACAAATTCTAGATTACTGCTGAAAAATGTTATACCATATAATTATATTCATTGTTGATTTTATATCAAATTGTGTGTTTGGATGATTGGATGATTTATTGCTTAATTGGTTGGTTGTGGTTATATATTCCCGTTTCTTAACGGATGACCTTTGTCACTACCCATTTATGAGCAGAAATTCATCATAAATGAATTAGATTAGATTATCTAATTTATATGCATATATAAAATGATATATGGTTGTGATATAACACCTAACATTTCTTAACAAGACACGTATGAGGATATTTTTTGGGCAAAACCGACCGGTTTTTAAGGTGATCACAAACACTTTTATTATAACTATAATAAAAAAATCAATATAGTATAGGTGATTGTAAGTTGACAATCAGCTACTCAGTTTTTATTGTGGACCGTCCACCACCTACAGAGTTTAAAGTATTCCGTCCACTCTACCTACGCAGGCTTACAACACGTATGAGGATTTTATTAAGAAATATAAAGTATAGGTAGAAAATAACATCACAAAGGCTAAAATTCACAAGACAACAGTAAATAAACACGGCGGAACTTAAATTTTCACTTATACAAAATAAGCAGTGCCATTACATGATAAGTCATAAAAGAAAAACCATAGCTGTCTCAAAAACAACAACAAATAAGAGTACCAAAATAAAATGTATCCACCTCATCATCAAGTACAGAAAGTATATAAAAAGTAGGAAAAGTACATGTAAGCATAAAGAACAAGACAGGTGATAATCTCCAAAGAACCGAGCTGGGTCGGAGCTCTCTTAAGTGTTAGATCCTCCAACTTGAGAACCTTGGGGAAGGGGTAAAGGAATAAAAAGAGAAAACAAACTAGTCAGACATAAAGCCTGGTGAGTCCAGTAATTACTATCATGAGTGAAAAAAGGAATTCTAGAAAGGATAATAAACAGAAACTCAACAGAGTAATTAAGAATGCGAATGCATTTCTAAAAGATAGTCGATTGCCAAATCATTAGATTTCTACACCAATTGCTACATTTCATAAATTAGGATAAAACCCAATTCTATCCATTGATCGACTCTTAAACCACAGTTGTGATAACCTATGTCGACTATGTCCCCGAGTTTATCAGACCTGACCCACCAGCTCTAAGGACATAGCTAAATGTCACTAGCATCATAACATCTTATCTTCCATAATCGGCACATGCACGCTCATCGCTCCGCCCAAACGCGCCCGTACCCACCATGTTTGGACCTCTTACTACCCAGTTGAGTATAAGCGTGCTTCGCCTCCTCGTGAGACCTCGGTGTAGTGATAAAAAAAGGAATACTAGCTAATATAGATACCCAACCAAAAACATTCAATTCGACATAAGTCTCCCTAGACTTGTTCCCCCATTTTAATTGGTCTCTTATTTTCCCTAACCAATATACTGTCACTCCCGAAGCGGACCAATACTATGAGCCACTTATTTTCCCTAATCAGTCGTTGCTTCCAAAACAGACTCGAACTAACCTTCTTATTAATTTATATAATTAAACTTAATGTCAATCTTAAGTTTATTAATAAGCCTACTTTCGTTCATGTTACTTTTCCGTCATTTCCATAGATTGTATGTAAACTTTAATTCACGGGTTGTAAATAAACATCTCTTTTTATCTTTTTAATGTTGAGTATACACCCAACCCCCATCATTTGCCTCAATCCAAATGTCATTCATTCAGTTATCAAATTTATAGTTCAATTCATCTTTTATTGCACAGTTCCATTTTAACCCAATTTATCATTCTTATACATATTTCCTATTATTCTCTAATTGTGCTATTATTGTTCAATCTCGTGTTTTAATCTAATTTGCGCAAAAATAAGAAATAATGAAAGGTACAGGCTCAAAAATGCCTAAACTCAATATCAAAAATAAAAAGGAAATGGCTTAGTCCCTCGCATGGCCTAGGCTCAGATAGACAGAAGTACATCTAAAATAAAGATAGGGTTGATACAGAATTGTAACAAATTACATACGAAGAAAAAAGATATAGACAACTGAATAAAACTATAGTAATAAATTTACTGAAAACAAACAGAAGGAAATAGAAGCAGATTCAGATTTAGGCAGAAAAGAGAATAGAAAGCAAAATCTATTACTTACTATATAGTAAAGAAGAAACCTCAAATTTTACAAATCTTACAATCGCTGAATATACTCATAAATTTTATGCTGTCCAAATCAGCCCCTGGTAGAAAATCTATAGCAATGAATATTCTCCAAAAATATATACAGAATCAAGCCCAGTACTCCATTATAATTTTATCTGAAAAGAGGGTTATTTGAGAGGGAGACTATTTATAATAGAGTTAGGGTGCTTAGATTCATTAGATTTTAGGATTAGATTTCAGGCCATTAGATCTAGGAACACTCTAGAGCATTGCACCTAGAAGCCACGAAAAACTGACCGACAACGTGTGTATAAGGTGCGCATGTTGCCGAGGCTGGGTCGACCTACTTGGGGTCTGGGTCGACCCACTTGTGGTCTGGGTCGACCGAGTTGAGCGCTGGATTGGCACCAATTTGCGTGATTTGTTCTGAATTTAATTTTGATTATTTCAAACGTTGTTGCCTTTTGAAATTCAAATTTCAAACTTGTTTCTTTTATATTTTATTCGTTTTAAGTCCGATTTTAATAAACTAAAAGTCTATCTTAGCTGGAATTTTGTAATGGACGCAATGGCACAACCCTTATTACCCATTTACCAATATTTTCTGATTAATATTTACTTTTTTAATCTTTTAATTAGTTTGCTTTATTAAATTTTTGAATCCTTACATTTTCCGCTCCTTAAAGGATTTCGTCTCCAAAAACTCCAAGGTTAGAAGAATGTTACAAATATTATCAACCATTATCTACACCCATCAGCTCAACCCTTAACCACTGGCATTCATTGTTCTAAGATTTTCTAATGCTTTTTATGAACATATGCAAGAGGTGTAGTGTATATATCCTTAAGAGAACGCAAAAATTAGGCGGTCTACTGATTCAGTTGACCTCCTTAATGCAATTTCATATATGTGTTATGCATCCAATACACATGCAAAGGAATTAATAGTACATATAATTCTATATGTGAGCGCAATCATTCACCAAAATGCAACATCCAAGTGATGATTTGACAATTTTTATCCATTTTAAAATAAATTAAAATTGCACACACATCCATATGCAAGTATGAAAGCGTCTTAGTTTTCCAATCTCTAACTAGTGACTAGTGTGTTTTTATGCATCCACTAGCAAACACTTGCATCCACGTGAATCCATTCAACCATAACATGTTCTATTAACATGATTTAAACCATTTCCCACTGACCATAGGCTTCTACCTGAGATATATAATTCAGATGATAGGAAAATTAGACTTAAATTCAAAGCTTAGGAAAGGAATAAAAGTATATTGTTAAAGAGAAACGAAAAAGAAGCGCGAATCCTATCCTCTGGTTTCTAAGTCGCATCGTCGTTACCTTATTCCCACTGAATCGTAACAAGCTTGATCTCATTATTCCGTAATTTCTTCAACTCAGATCCTAGTGTCCGTGTAGGAACTCGCCCGACCGATGCTTCACTCTCTACCTCGATCTCCTCTAGAGTGTTCGGCTCTACTACTATCGCGGAATCATGTAAGCACTTTCACAAGTGCGAAACAAGGAATACATCAAAAACTCTAGCCAACCTCTCCAGTAGTCTAACTCTGTAGGCCATCAGACCTATCCTCTCCACTATAGGGAATGGACCTACAAAGCTGGTCACCAACTTCCCAATTGAGCCGAACCGAACCACATTCTCAAAATCTAGGTCTGACCTCCATTGATCTGCATACGACTTATGCATGTCTTGAGCTGCCTTTGTCCTCTTCCGAATCAGATTTGTCTTCTCTGAGGTCCCCCTAACCATCTCAGGTGCAAGTAGAAGTCTATCATGGACTCCCACCAACAAGTAGGTGATCTGCAAGGTCGTCCATATAAGGCCTTGTAGGGGGCCATACCTATGCTCGTCTGGTAGCTATTATTATATGCAAACTCTACCAATGGAAGATGCTCCTCCTAAGTCCCTCCAAAGTCTTAGATACAAAGCCGTAATTAATCCTTAAGAATCATATTAACCCTCTCCATCTATCCATCTGTCTGAGGGTAATAAGAAGTGCCAAGTTGTAGTCATGTCCGCAATGCCTCTTGCAGGCTCCTCTAAAACTCGCTAGTGAAGATGAGGTCTCTATCACTAACAACACTGGAAGGAACTCCATGAAGTCGAGCATTCTCTCTAAGATACACTGATGCCAACCAAGCTGTCGTTCCCTTACTCTTAACTGGGATAAAGTGAGCTCTCTTAGTCAACCTATAAACTATGACCCAAATACTATGTTGCCTTTCCTTGATCTGGGTAAACCATCTATAAAGTCCATCGAAACACTCTCCCACTTCCATCGTGGTATGTCTAGGGGTTGAAGCAATACACCAGGCTTTCTATGCTCAGCCTTCACTCTCTGGCAAGTCATACATCTAGCCATGTGCACTGCCACATCCTTTTTCATCCCAACCCGATGAAAAAATCTCCCTATGTCTCGATGCATTTTATCACCTCCCGGATGGATGTTGAGAATGATGATCCTCCACTAAAATCAATCTCAATAAATCATCAACTCGCGGAACACATAATCTCTCATCATAATGTAGCCACCCTCTCTCATCATAAAATATCTAGCAAGGTGATGAGCGGTCTCTCCTCTACTGAGTCAGTCCATGATATCCGCAAACCGCTAATCCACGTGTTGACTGGATCTAATGCGCTTTAAGAGAGTAGGTCGTACCTCTAACGATGCCAATAATCCTGGTTCATTGTTTGTAGATGGTCTAAAATCGAATAATGAGATAAACTCCAAACTCTGCCACTCTATGAACAATGGACTCAGAGTCATCTTCTGCCTGATCAATGCATCTGCTACTACATTCCCCTTCCCCGGGTATAAGAGATTTCAAAATCATAAGATGCAAGAACTCCATCCAGCGTTGTTGCTGTAAATTTAGATCCTTTTGCGAGAACAGATACTTGAGATACTTATGATCTGTGTATAGCTCAAACCTACCCCTAATAAATGATGTACCAAGACTTAAGTGCAAACACAATCGCTGCTTGATCCAAATCATGGGTAGGGCCATTCTTCTCATGCACCCTCAACTACCTACTCCTATAAAGACAACCTTACCCTCCTACATAAGCACCGCACCTAAACCCGTGCCCCAAGCATCCGTATATACAGTGAACATCTTCGTACCATCAGAAAGAGTCAATAATGGAGCTGATGTGAGGGCCCTCTTTAGTCTCAAGAATGCTCCTCGCAATCCACATCCCAAGCTAATACTGGGTTTTCTCCATAAGGCGGGTAAGAAGAGCTGAGATTCGCGCAAATTCCTTGAAAAAATTCAATAAAGTCCAGCCAAGCCCTTTCCAATCTTGCACTTCAACCACTTTAGCACGATCCACCGCTATACCACCACCTGGAACTACGTGCCCCAAGAACTTTACTTCCCATTGCCAAAAGTGACACTTTGAAAACTTTACTTCCCATTGCCAAAAGTGACACTTTGAAAACTTTACTTTTAACTGATGAGAGCACAAAGTATGGTGGACCTATCCCAAGTGAAACGCATGCTCATCCTCGTCTCTAGAGAATATCAAGATGGCATCGACGAACGCTGCCACAAACTTATTCAAGAACTCTCTAAACACATTGTAACAACCCGGAAAATCAGAACCAATTTAAAAAACTTAATTTGGCTATTTTAGTGAATTTTCAATATTTAAAATAAATTATTTTAAATATTAACGATGGAAAGTCTATTTGAATCGATGTTGGAAAGTAAATATATTTATTTTAATTATAAACAAGGACTGAAATGGCACGGCAGTTTGAAAATTTGAATTCGAACTTTGACTGACTGTATCGGGTGCAAAATAAAGCGGATTTTAGTGAAACCAAAAATATTTAAATCTGTTTATGAATATCTTTCTAACGAATCTGAAAATTCAAAATTTCGTAGCGGGAATCAAAAGTTATGGCTAAATGAATTTTCAGAAAGGTCGCTATGGAGTTTATATAGCCATTGAAAATAGCCATTTTGCAAACGACCTCCGTTTTTGACGAAAGCACTTTTGTTGGATCCGGGATGTCAAATTATTGCTAGGTTTCAAATTCCATAATTTTTGAAGTTCATATGTGAGCGTGGCAGGGGAAATGTGTTTGGTTGATTTCAGTCAAATTGGATCGACTAGAAAATGGCCATTTTACAAACTGCCTCAAAATTTGACGAAACTAGTTTTGTTGAGACCGTATCGTCAAAACATGGCTAGATTTATTTTTCTGGAATTTTTAGGATTAGTATGTGGTCCCGGCAAATTGAAATGTACGTTCAAATCAAATATTGAATTTTTTATATTTTAATTTGAAGAGAAACTGACTGAAACAGTCGAATGGGCTTATGAAACATATTCCATTATGTTCGGAATGGGGGTATTTAGCTAGGGACGGTAGTCATTGGGTTTGGATTGGAGTTCGTATGTGAAGAGGGGTATTTTCGGATTTAAAATAAATTAAATATTTAAATATAAGGCTGGCCAATCACATTCCTTCTCTCCCTTCCGCGTTGACTTAGAAACCCGCTGCCTCTTCTAAACCCCAACGGCGGAAACCTCTTGATCCATCTCTCTTCGTTAACTCCCGATTCACGCATCAAAACACATTGCTCATTTGGAGTAATTTGTAGATCCTCTCACGAGCTCCACATCCGTACCAGCCTCGCCCTCTCTCGCCTCGTCTTCATCGAGAATCACGCCTGAGAAGGTCCACCGTTCGCGCTAGGATTGCACCCCCGATCTACCGCCGACTTCAGCCAGAGAACCATCGATCTGCGCGCCGCTCTGAGCACTATGAGGTGGCGCGACCTGATCTGAACCAAACTTCACGGATCGAGAGAAAATTTAAACCCTAGTTTCGAACAGTAAAACGAGGTAACGAGTTTGGTATTTTTGAACTGATTTTAACATTTAAAAGTGTTGCAAACTTATAAAAATCATATCTTTTTCATGTGTGGTTGAAATCCAGTGAAACAAGAGACATCGGGACTGTGAGGACGTCTTCTACACTCTAGAAGAGACCGGAGAATTTTTAGAGGCTTCTACGATTTTTGGCATCGCGTAAACCAATGTGAAATTTCTGAATTATAAACGATATGGAATGACGATGTATAAATTATACGATCGATATATGAGTTATATAAGCATTGTACACCTCATGTATAAGCGTTGTATAAGTTGTATGTGCGATGTATAAGTTATAAATGCATTGTAAAAATTATATATGCGTGGAATGGAATTGAAATGAAATCGAAATATATTTATATACGTATATATTTATATACGTATATATATACTCCCCTCGTCCACAGACCATGGACGATATATATTGGTTGTGATATTGTTTGGATTTTGGTTGATATTAAATTTGGTTGAATATCACGAATGGTTAATTTGATATGATTGATTGTGGTTAAAATCCTAATAGGATTAGTGTATGGAAAATTCGTCTGCGTACGAAATAGATATTGAAATCCCGATTTCAAAAGCTGTGAGGCTTTAAGGTAGAGCGAGCAGCCGTACTCGGGACGGTGTTGGTTTTAACTACCCTGCCGTTATGCTGTCGAAATTTTCTGAAATATTTATGTGTTTGATTTATATTCATGTATTGAAATATATTCATGTGATGGAAATAATATGGTTTAAACGATAAAAATAAATTTTTTGTCAAATGAATGAGATAAAATGGTTTAATCGATAAAAATAACATTTTTATCGAATGAATGAAATATAACATTTTTATCGAATGAACGAGATAAAATGGTTTGAACGAAAAAATAAAATTTTTATTGTATGTACGAAGCATAGAAAATATTAATTTATGAAATAAAATTGATTTACAAATAAAAATTATATTTTTATAATATATATGAATTTCTAAAAATCTTCTTTTTTGAAATAAATTGTTTTAACAATAAAAATCACATTTTTATCATCTATATGAAGTATATAAAATAATCGTGTTTGAAGTAAATTGTTTTAACAATAAAAATCACATTTTTATCATCTATATGAAGTATATAAAATAATCGTGTTTGAAGTAAATTGTTTTGACAATAAAAATCACATTTTTATATATATATGAATTGTTAAAAATACCCAGGTGTTGAAATAAATATTTGTTGGATAAAAATATCATTTTTATCACATGTATGAAATGAAATGGTTTGGAAATCGAAGAATGGATTATATTTATATATATTTATATAAATATAATCAAAATAAATCGAAAAACGAAGCTGTAGTTCGTATTTTCAAACCATGATTTCAAACGATTATTGCGGGAGATCCGACCATCGGATTTTCCCGAAACCGAAACCGTTGGGTTCGCTTTGGAAATATCTTTCCAACGATAGCAACTTTGCAAAGATCCAACGGTTGGATTTTCTGGAATGTTTAATTCAAATCTGAATGAAAACAGCGCAAGAATGGATTATATTTATATATATAAACATAATTAAAATAAATCGAATAACGATGTTGCAGTTCGTATTTTGAAATCGTAACTTCAAACGATTGTACCGGGAGATCCGACCGTCGGATTTTCCCAAAACTAGAATCGTTGGGTCCGCTTTGAAAAGATCTTTCTAATGATATAAAATTTGTAAAGATCCAATGGTTAGATTTTCATATATATGTAAATCAAATCTGAAGAAAAACAGCGCCATGGCCGCGTTATGGCCTGAAGCGTCATTTGAATAAATTGGCTATTTTTAAATAAATAAAAATAGCGATAAATCGTGATAAAACATTATAAACGATATGGAATGAAAATAAACTGAATTTACTCGGTTTATTGGATATTTGATGGTTGAATGTGTTTGACGTGAAATTACATTAACGAACTGAATTATAGACGTTGAATAATTTAACCATTGAAATGAATTGATTTGAATTCTAAATATGTGTGGATTATTTGAAAAGGCCGAGTTAATTCTCATTTTAAATAATTGATCGACGGTTAGAAGTCGAAGATATGAAGACGGTGCAAGACCGATGATCTTCAGGTCGGATGGATGGCTACTGATGCCTTGGATGCGAGTTGCTGCCCTGAAGGGGTTACAGTGGTGGTTGTGCGGACGTACTTGTTGATCGTTCGGATGTGCAAGGAATAAAGATCCTATGGTTTCGTTCAGACCCAGAATGGTCTTGTCAATGGATGTGTGTCTGACGCTGTAGATTGACAACGTGGCATACAGAGATGCAGTGATCAAAGCATTTGTTGAAAAGCAGAGCTTTGTGGTTGATGATCAAAGCAGGGCTTTAAATAGCTAGCTTTGTGTTTTGCGTTGTTTCACGAGCCTCACGCCCCGGTATGAGCTAGAAACGGGAGAGGACCTCAGGGAGGAACTGCGTTTCCTTCTAGCTAGGAGTGGTGTCAGTGTTTTACAACCCTTGACATTTTACTTATGTGGATGATGGATAGCGAAGCGCCTCGGTTATATCAGCCACTACTGGGACGATCTTTTGGTCGGATATGACTAGTTGACGCCCCATAGGGCGGGGAAACACAGTGTTCAGGCATTATAATCCACTCCGTGTGGACCGGCCCTGACGATCCAAGGCTTGCCTGCGCACTTGCCTAAGACTCGGGCAGCCTTGTATTCAGGTTTTAGCAGGCTCTTTCTGGATAGCTGGAGCTGGATTCTATCACTTCTTTCTTTTTATGATGTTCAGTACCTATTGTACATATTATGTTTTGATTCCGTTGTATACATTTATGTAAAGCTGAACTGTATTTTGTACTAATTATGATCCTGTATACTGTGTAACTCTGATGATTATGTTTATCCAGTGTATTTTGATGTACATTATCTAGTGTATTTATTTATTTCTGTTCTGCTGTCATTTGTTTATGTGTTATATTCCAAAGATTACCCTTGCCACCGTGGAATGGGGGTTTGGGGTCGTCACACACATGGCTCATCAGATAAACAAAATACGTCGGTGCATTGGTTAGCCCAAATGACATAACCAACTACTCGAAGAATCCGTCTGAAGTCCTTAACGTTGTCTTATCCACACTGTCGTCTATCACTCAGAGCTAATGACATCCAATCGCCAAATCTAACTAGGAGAAAATAGATGCACCCACTAATTGATCAAAGGAGTCGTCTACCCAAGGGAGTTGGTGTCAATTCTTCTTTGTGAGCTTGTTTAATTCTCTATAGGCCACAAATAGATGGAGGGAGTCATCTGCCTTAGTAACAAATACGACCAGTGCTCCGCACTCAGAGATACTCTGCCTAATAAAGCCTTTCTCCAATAGCTTACCTACTTGCTTACTCAATTCTTTCCTTTCCCTGTGTGTCATATAATGCACAGGCAATGCAACGGACTTAGCATTCTCTATCAAGTAAACTTGGAAATAGATCTCTCGCCTCAAAGGTAGCCCATCTCCTCCTGAAATACATCTAGAAAATCTCTCACCATTGTTATTGAGCTAAGATTGCTGATAGAATTATCTAGGTACTTTAGGAAGCTCAACATGACTGACCCCTACGGATAGTAAGATATCTCGAGGGTTCTACCATGACAAGACATCAACCTTAGGCCCTCCTCTTGCAGTCAAGAATGACACCATAAAAAGCCATCCAATCCATCCCAGAATAATACCATACCCAGAAAATTCCGATGCATATGTGCATCACAATCAAACTCGATGCCTAGAATAGAAAGCGTCAAATCCTTGCACATCATAGATAAATGAGCCAAACCTTCTATTGGGTTTGAAACTGCTAATGGATTGGAAACAAGAGAGATATTAAGATGTAGACCATTGAGTAATAAAGTAGAAATGAAAAAAATGTGAAATGCTAGAATCAAACAAGGTCCTAACAGGAAAGTCATAAACAGAAATCAAAACTTCGATTATGACCTTCCTTCCCCTATTTAGACCAACATCAGTCTTCATCACCTCCAAAGCATGCATCTGCGCACCAGACGAACCATCTTCATGCCCTTGCTTGTGAGGACACTGCCTACTATAATGACTCGGTTTTCCACAATTATAGTAGATCCCTTTCCTAGGTGCATTCTTGTAGTCCCTCACAAAGTGTCCTGTCAAGCCATAACCATGCGTTTAACATCCTTCTTTATTTGAGCTTTGTAAGGTTTCTCACCTTTCTTCTTGTTAACCTTCTTGGGCCACCACTTTTCTTCTCAGTGTTTTCCTTAGCCAATTTAGTTTTGATTTCCATAAGATCACCTTTTCCTTCTTCGTGCATGAGTTCCATCTCCATAAGATTCACATATATGGCACCCATCAGAATATGTGTCATAGCTAATCCCTGTAGAGGTCGGTTCAAATCTTTAGCAAACCTCACTGTTTTTTGTAGATGGTATTCACCAAATCTATCCCAGTTCTTGTTGGGTCATTAAACTGATTGACATGCTCCTTAATCGAAAGATCGCCCTATTTCAACACTAAAAACTTTTCCAACTACATGACCTCTTGTGCTTGAGGTAGAAATTTTCTCCCAAATCTCTCTATAAAATAATTCCAAGTCTCAAAGTGATGCTTTGCCTCAGCCATTTCCAACCAAAATGAAGCCTCGTACTTCAGTTGCCACGCAGCTAACAGCACCTGCCTCCTTTCACCAAGCTCTAAAAGTCCCAAAATGCGCTCGGATTTCCTGAGCCAAGCGCAGGCCTCAATAAAAGTCTCTCTACCATGGAAATTCTTGTCACTAAGAGAAGTAAAATCCTTGCAAATCTTAGGGAAGTCAGCCGCTGGTTGTGGATTAAGGGAAATTACCATGGATGGAGGAGGAGCTTGGGCATTTCCTTGCCTTTAGCTGGTGTCGTAGCCTCTATATACCTACGAAACAAACTAGGAATAGGGTTTCCCAAGGGTTAAATTAGGAGCCTCGGACATGCCGCGATCAGAAAAGAGAGAAAGGTTCAATAACGAAACCAAGGGAATATTGTAACTGACTTGAGGGGATGATTGTCAAAAATAACGTTTTAATTTGAAAATGTCATTCTTTAAAAGACTTTTCCTTTAAAAACAATTTGTTTTACTGATCTTGTAACCTTAGGCTATGATACCAAATATAACACCCCACATTTCTTAACAAGACCATATGAGGATTCTATTAAGAAATATGAACAGTATAGGTATAAATTAACATCGCAGAGGCTACAACTCACAAGACAACAATAAATAAACATAGTGGAACTTAATTTTTCACTTGAACAAAATAAACAATGTCATTACATCATAAGTCATAAAAGAAAAAACATACTTGCCTTAAAAACAGTAAATCAGAGTACCAAAATAAAAGTATCCACCTCATCATCAAGTACGGAAAATGGATAAAACGTGGGAAAAGTACATATAAGCACAAAGAACAAGACAGATGATAATCTCCAAAGAACTGAGCTAGGTCAGAACTCTCTCAATTGTTAGATTCTCCACCCCGAGAACTGTTTTCACCAAAAAAAAATGGCTTAAACACCAAAGGTACTAGAATTGTACTTCACCGATACAGTAGGAAAATAAATTGAGTTGTACCTAATAACAATTGAAAGTAAAAATGCGAATAAGGAAAAACAGAGATGATATTTAGAGTGGTTTAGCCTTGCGCCAGGCCTACATCCACTATGAAGATTACTTGCATTCTTAAAATGGAGATTACAAACTACACTAACTCTTTTTTTTTCATACATCTCTATATTCACTCAGCATACTCTCATTTATACATATTAATCCTTGGATTTTATGAGAAAATAGAAGAGTTTGAGAAGGAGAAGGACAGATGAAAGGAAAAGGACAGATGAATGATTGAGAAGGAGGATATCTTTGATTTTCCGATTATAAGGTTGTACTAGGCGCCATGGCCAAACTGGTGATGAACCTTTGAATGGAGAAGATGGTCCAAATCTTTAAGGAATAATTGAAGATAAAATTTAGCAGCACTTCATGGTTCCTAAGATCGGATTCTCTTTATGCTGGTAGCCATGGCCTATTCATAGGTGTCTCTCCACAGAGAAACAAGTTGAAGTTCATATATGCAAGCGATGGATCATTTCAGCCGGTAATTAACAAAATGCTACTCCCTAGTTGTTGCCAGCTGTCTGTATCTGTATCCCGCTGTCATGCGCGAACGGTTTTGTAGGAGCAAGTATTTTGAGTAGTCGAGTGAGCGACTTTAGTCAATGCCCTTTGGACGTGGCTATATCTGACAATTGGTGAATAGTTACTAAGATCATACTTATGGTCGAGCAATTTTATAAGAGCAGAGCATGGGACTGGAATCAATTCTTCTTTGTATTTTGCACGACTAGTCTCCTTGGCTCAAGGACGTTCGACCTTCACCGTCTTTGTACCGTGCCATTTTTCTGTATGGCTATGCTATATGGTCGCCTCCGCTTATGATAGATGGATGACTTGTCTTGTTTTGGTATTTGCGTAGCTTCGTTCTGATACAAACGACCGACCTGTGATTTCGCGCCCGAGTTACAACTTGCATCCGGCTCTGGTTGAAGACATCGGCTCATAAAATGTTGCAAGTGTTTGTTTTGCAGTTCTAACCTAGGCTCGGTCTTTTAACGAATAAACATTTGCCCCTCAAAGTTTGTAGTTTTTTTAAAAAAAAAACTATAAGCTTCGAAATAGCGAGATACAGCACCAATAGGTGGATTTAATCCAATTTTCTGTAAAACAGGCACTCTTATCAATAGCCTATGTTTTTAGAACTTAGACACTCGTTTACCTACGGACACCTGATAGGCTGTTTTTCGGGTATGTTAAATCAGGTCACCGGGTTTCGAATAAGCTTTCCTATCATTTTAATTTTTAAAAAGGGCCTTCTAGTCCTCTTTAAATATCGTCTCTTCATTTTCCCTCTTTTTATATCCTTCCGATAAACCTATTTTAATGGCGATTCTGCTGTAGAAGACTCCGTCGTTGCCTCTTGAAACTCTGATTTTCTTTGCTCGGTTGATCGTTTCGCCTGATACTTTTAGCTGAAGTTTTTTAACTTCATCTCTAGCTACAACACTCCTTCTTTCAAATTGAATCTATCTATTTGTCTATAAGTGAATTTTCTCCTTTTAAATCCTGACTTTATGTTAATTCATTTGGTTTCATAAAAAGGTTCCCAATTAGTAAAAGAAAGGCCAAATCGCTTGAACATGTATGGCTGTGATGTTTGGAAAGTGTCAATTTGACTTAGTATGTACTTGGATCTCATGTGAAATCATTTGGCAGTTCTGATTTATCAAAAAATAAAAAACCTTTGATTTCTTTTTAATTTCAATAGTATGCCTGCAAGTTGCTTACTAAAATGCCTTTGAAACGACATTTCCAATCCTCTATGCCTTTACTAGATGTCTGATGGAATACTTATGCCATAGAAATATTTCTTTTCTTTTTTCCTTTTGTTGTTGCTGGTATTCTTTTAGCATGTGCGACCAGTAGTTCTCTGTAATCGATCGGACCAGAGCCTGAGTTTCTTGTACTTTTGAATTTGTGATTCTTCCTTCATATGATTATATTACAAGTAAATCTTATTGCTGGGTGTGATTAATGATTTTTACTCAAATGGCATATCTGCCCGGTGTTGCTTCTTTTTAGTTATCAGCAACTGGAGTTGCAGCTTATTTTCTGAACTTACTTGTCTGCGTTGAAATGCAGACTAAGCATCAATTCAGTCGAAACCCCAGCAAAACCGTCATGTCTGCAGAACAAAAGGGCTCTGGTCAGGAAATTGAAGTAGCTCCTGCCGCTAGTTCTGAATTGAACGCTAGCCAGATTTATCCTCAACATCGCTTTCTTGAAGGGGTGCCTTCTTGCCGTAATTCGACATTCTCTTTTGATCTATACTTACAAATGTGTGCTCGCTTTGAATTTTCGAAAGACGAAGCCAAATTTCCTAGGAAAGAAGATTCGGCCGATCGTCTGCCTCCTGGGTATGTGACAGTTAATTATCACATGTTGTCTAGTGGGGCAATTCCTCCTTTTAACCCTTACCTAGAGTCTGTTTTGCGGCAACTGGCCATTGCCCCATATCAGTTGCATCCCAGTGGGTACCAAATTTTACTCAGGCTGTACATACTTTTCAGGAAAGTTCGGCAGCAAGAACCTACGTTTGCAAATATTTGTTCCTTACATGCTTCTAAAAGAAGGGAAATGGATGGTCCTTCTTTTATTTTTATGGAAGCCGGGCATGGTAGAATTATTACTGGCTTGACGGATGGTGCCAAGGGGTTTCCGGATCAATATTTTTACGTCTGGTGCCCTTGTATGTTCTACGGGCGATGGACGGAGGGCGGTAATTACACCTTGGCCCTGGAATTTTTACTTCTCTTTCTTTCTCATTCGACTTTCTTTCTGACTTTGTAGTGATCCCTTCTGTTGTGGGCCTTACTCTAGACCATGCTCTCCTTAATTCTTTAGTTGTTGTTGATAAAACTGGAAGAAGTGGGCAAGCATTGTTTTCAAAGGAAAACCTTTGTAAATACCGGGTGATTCATTCTACACAATCTCTTAATAAAACTCTGGCCCATCCTCAACGTTTCATTTGAAAACCCCCTACTAAAAAGAAACGCTTAACCCGTGGTGATAGTAGCTAATCTTTACCTTTAATCTTCGAAGGGAGTGATAAGGGGGGCAAACGAGAACATAGATGGCTCGAAGGTTGGTATTATTTCTGGAAAGATCGTTGAAAACTCCACTCCCTTTATTACTCAGGAAGGGGGTCTCGCAGGAACTTCCGGAGGCTCGAGGGATTTAGATACTATCAGTTACTTTGATCAGGGTGACATTATGATTACTGGTCCGGTAACATCCGATATGGAAAGAACTCGAGAGTCTAGTCAGCATCCTGGGAAAGCTTCTGACTTAACAACTCCCCTTGAAATCGGTTTGTTATTACCACTCGCACGGCATGATTTCTCATAACTCTCATAATTTTCGACTGCTTGCTAAAATCTTGTTCTGTTCCTTAGGTATAAACATAGGACATTCGCTATTGGACAGTTTCGCCTATCAAGCCGATTTTACTGATCCATAAAATATGTTATAATCTCTCCTTTCTCGCCATTTGAAATGCTCCCAACCGTCTTCAAATTCTCAGACCCAGCATACCCCTGACCTCCCAGTGACTGATTCTTTAAGGAGGGGAGGACCTGATTGTGCAAAGACACTGATCAAAGACAATAAGAGTCGATACCTCATAAAAGGGGAAGAAAGGAAAAAGAGTAGGATCCACCGAGGCAAGAATGAGATTCAGAAGCGTTCCTCATCACTTGAATCCCCTGAATGATCCAACATCCCAACTTCTGCTCAAACTCAGATGATACGCGACCGCCCCCATATAAGGTTCCACCTGGAAATTCGATACTTAAGGATCGCTTCAATGGCTGGGATCTGTAGGGAATGTATTTTGACCTAGATTTACATCCAGATGACAGGCGGGATGCTGTTAATAATCTAGACACCATAAAGAGTTGTATGATTGCTCAATTTAACACCACTAAGGATCAGCTTGAAACATAGTTGAATTTCGCCATGAGTAATGTTGACAAACTGCTAGAACACTGGGCCAAATTTGGTTATGAATTTCAAAGATTAAATGCTCAGCACCTTGACCATATTGATATCTTAGAAAATGATAAAACTGGACTGGTTTGCTTGGTTAAATCTCAAGAATCTGAAATTTCCTCTTTAAAGAGTGGGAATATCAAAGTGAGCAACCTAGAGGACAAAAATGACAAGCTTAGGAAGGAGATGGAGGTTGTGCGATGGTGACTTCGAGAAGCCCAGTCCGCTTAAGAACTTTCCGAGTGCCACCTGGCCTTAGAAAGACGGGCTCTGACTTCTTCTAAATAGGAAAAAATGGTTCTCGAGGGCAAGATTACCTCTCAAAATGAAACCCTTAGAATTCTTGAAGAAAGAAAAATCAAGTTGCGTAAAGAACTTGATGAAGCCAGAATCAGGACTGACAATACTTTGTTCCAATTTTATATTTGCAGTGTCATGAGTTGTGGAAGTCTAAGCTATTTGAACAAGGAATTTCGGCGGACTTTGGCCCTGATCTGGGAATAGGTGCTTCTATATTCCGATAATGCTGATGATGAATACCTTCAAGAGCAGCTCTTGGAAGGTGAAGATCGTAGGGCTTTGGTAGAGGGCAGGAAGATATTGGCGTACGAGCGAGCTCAATCTTCTAGGGGAAAAGATCCAGGTGTTATCATTACTTGTGACCCATCCAGTTCCATTGGGATTGAAGTTTCGAGTTCTCATATTCCTTCTGAAGATCACTCTACCCTAGATGTTGCCGGAATTCACCCTGATACCGAGCATTCAATTCAAGAAAATGTTGTTAAACAGTGCGCACGCCATGACAACACTTCTTTAAATGTGAACGATTACGAGGTCGACCTTGCATACCCAGTAACCCCAGGTAAAATGGATATCTATTAGTCTACCCTGGATTTGGATTTCCTTACTTCTTCACCTTGGTTTGCAGAGTTTTGTCCTTGTTATTCACTTGCATCAAGTGTGCTCTCGCCACCTCCCTTGCCTGCTTGTGGTACTATTGTTCAAACTGTCGTCGTTGATTCTGTCTTATAATCTACCAACACTAACCCTCGCATCACACCTTCACCATTATTAATTGATGTGTCAGATCCAGAAGATGAGAACGGGATTTGGAATACCAAGGCTGTGTCTACTCTGGTAGGCAAAAGGAAACCAATTTGCAAGTAGTCCAGCTTTATCATTAACCTGTCCTTTCCCGATAGTTCTTTGTGTAAACAGATCAGTAAGAGATGAATGTCAAGGGTCAGTCCATCCTTTGCTTCTTTGTTAAGCAACAGCATTTATGACTTTCGTACTCTGATTTGTTATGCATTTAGACCGGTTGTATATGCGAATGCCGACCCTCGCTTAATATTTTTATGTTCGCACACTCACGTTTGTGTCGCTTGGTTTTATAATAGTTTTACCATTTTGCTTTTATGAGTGACAACACTCCATGGGGAATTATTCTCGTCAGTCGCGCGAACTTATCGTTCGTTTATTTTCCGGGGTAAAGTTATAACGAGTCTGTGGTATGTTTTGAGTGGGCATTGTTGATTTTTACACAATGGTGATGTCCCCATACCAAAGCTCTTTATAATTTTATAGATTTTCTTAATTTTAGTCATAATTTCAATTGATCAGTTCATGACTTTTGATTTGATGTTTAACCACATCTCGTGCTAACTTGGCTGTATAAGTTTTTTTTCCAAGGACTAAGTTTTTTTTTTAGAGACGCGCGGGTCATTATGTGTTTTTTTTAGGTGCCCCCAAGGGAGGTCTTGGGTTTCAATTTTCGACCCAAGTTTGGTCTTGTTTGTCCTGATTTCTCTAGAACTGAAAAGACCTCGTTGGATACCCTCTTTCGGTTAGGATTTCTACTAGCCCCTTTCGGCTAGGATTTCTGATTTGTGCTGGTCCTTCCAGCATGTTTCACCGGTCTTTCCGGCACTAGAAATGGTGTTTCCAGCCTAGGTGTTTTATCCGTGGGACAATTTTAATATTACCCTTGTACCTTTCTCAAAGCTTGATGTCAACTCCTCCAGTGGACGCTTACCGAGAGTTTAGTGCCTTTTGTAGCATCAAAGTATAGCCTTTTCTTGAGGCGATATCTTACTTATTTTGCTTTACTTTGCATGATACTCCTTGCTTTCATATTGCTTTTCCTGGAAACGCGCTTTCGGAAGTCTTCCATTATGGCTTAACTGTAGATGAGTGATTGCCTCTATATTATGCCTACATTTGAGAAATTGGCTTTTAGTATGAACCCATAAGTATGTCATCTTAGGCAAGCACCTAACCTTTAACTTGTAAAACATTTATTTATATAAAGAAGGTGAATCATTGTATGTTGCTTACAAGAGTATATTAAGTAATGTAACATAATTAAACAACTACTAGTTCTTGGATAATAAAGTAACATGAAGTAACGAAATGGAACAAGATAACGGAGGTTGCTGGTTCAGATCTCTGGTTACTGATCCTTAAGCAGGCGTTGGCCTCGGGTTGATTTGGGCGATTTCCTCAAAGCTCGCTACCCCTTGTTCATAGAGAATTGGGACAACATCCACAGTCTAGCACATATTGTTGCAAATGATTCTCCCTGACCAGCTCCTCAATTAATGACTTTAAATGCCTACACTCATCAGTATCGTGTCCTGATTGGTTATGGAATTGACAAAACCTTCCTGGTTTTATGGTGACATCTCTGATTTTCATTCGCTCTGGAACTGGATACTTCTCAGTGCTCTTAGTTGCCATGAAGATATTCTTATGGTGTCGTTGATGGTGGGGTAAGGTCAGAACTCTTAAAAAAGCGTGACTACTTTTTAGGCTGGTTAGTTCTTCTTTTGTTGCTTCTTCTTGAAATTTCGCCTGCCATTCCTAAGATATGCTTTTGCTTTTCACTCCTGTTCATGAATCAAGCGCCTTCTTCCCTGCCAGATCTTCGCCTGGGCACGTAATCATGATTTGGAAATGAGGTATTTAAGCCTTCTTCCGAGAGAGACGCCCCTTTGATGGGATCATTTACCCATTGTAGGGTTCGGTCATTGGAATGATCACGCACAGGTGTTTTAACTTTTCCATGGTCCAGGTTAACGTGACATGTAGTTTTCTAAGTAGAATTCTCTCGTTCAGCAGAAATTTTGTCTTGTTTACATGATCCTCTTGAGCGAATAGAAGGTTAGTGGCCCTTAGCGCTGTTTTTACGGTAGTGGCCTGAATGACGAGCATCGACTCAATCTTCTTTATCACCGCATCGTTTGCAATAGTTATTTGTAATGACCCGGATATTTGACGGTGTAATAATTAACTTATTTAATTATTTAAATAACGAATATATTATTTAATCGATGACGTTAGAACGTATAATTATATTATAATTAAAACCGAGCTCGAAATGGCGTTGCAGTTCGTAATTTGGCGATTCAAACTTCAACTGAGTGTATAGGATTCGTTTTAAATCAGATTTCTGTGAAACAAGAAACGTACGGAGCTAGTGGAGTATATCTTTCTAGTGGAAGAGAAAAATCAGGATTTCGTCATGTAGATTTTGAGATATGTCCAAACCAAATTTTAAAATAGTCGCTATAGAATCGTTTATCGACCGTAACGGATTATTAGATATAACTAGAGATCGGGTTTGAATTTAGACAAGGTTCTTTTGAGGCGTAGCGATAATTTAATTTTTAGAATTTTATGGTAATTTTTAATTAATTAATTAAGCAACTTTTTATTTGGAGTATTTTGCACCCTGTAATCAACATTTTGAGGTTTCACAATATGAGTTAAACTACCGGTATTATTATATTTTTGGGATCGTGACACCGAGCTCATCACAATGGTATTTTTATTTCTGTCCATAACAATCTGTAAAACAAAGGAAAATGTTGTATAACCTGAGACCATGAATACATACGTACCATCATAACGGATACAAGCACATTTTGATAAATGTATGAGCAAATGATAGGAAACACAAATTGGTTTACAGTAAGTAAACGTAGGTAACCCCAAAACCATACATATCTGAAGCCGCACCAGTAACCACGTCCTCCCTATATGCTTTATACCAAAGTAACCTACGTGCCCTATTATTTTAACCAACAAAATTCCTAACGTTGTATAATGAACACGCAAACCCTATCTTTCTTAACTACTAAGAAGTCGTACGCTATATATATAAAGGGAGGCCATCCCCTTTTCTTTTTTTAGTAAACTTTAAACTGAGTCTATGGCCTCTAGATAAAATCAAATACAAAATGAAAACTCGCATTCCACTACTTCAAGAAACCTTATGAAGACCTATACTCCATGTAAAACTCTAAACCATATATATAAATAACAAGAGTCGCACCTGAATGGGAATGGTGCAAATGGTTTAGGCTGAGGAATCTGGATGTTCCGAAGGTGAAATGAAATAGCGAGACTTGCTGAGTTGTGGCGATACCAAGGAGCAGGGGTTAAATCCATGACATCGAGTGCCGGAAAGTGTTAAATGGTGGAGATAAAAGCCTAAAGCTAGCAGGAAGAAGGCCATGTTGGGTTACGGACAATTGAGATGCGGATGGAGTTTGAGGTGTGAAATGGCAGTGATGGGGTTGGAGTTGGTGTACTCGAAAAGGAGAGAGTTGCGGTAATGGTGTTAATGGGAGCTCGCGTTCAATTGTTGGAAGGAGATACTGTACATATGCGGTGAAATAAAGTCAGTATTTTGCCTAATGGGGAGGTTGTATTTTCGAACTGGAAATGGAGATATGTATGTACAGTGGTCTATAGGGTGTAGTGCGGTTTGTTAAAGAATAGAAGAGGAGTTATGGCGTGAGACAGAAATTTTGGGATGCTTTGTATATATTATTTGGTGTGAGGACGAATAATACTACGTGCAAAATGCCAGGAGCTGGCGTTAATGGGATGGAGGAAACTGAAGTGTACTGTTGCCAAGTTGTAGGGGGTTGGCAGGGCGTGAGGTGTTGAGATGGTTGTGTTACTGAAAGTTGGAGTTAGATGGTGTTTGAACTGAGGATTTTGGTGACAGGCGCATGCCTCTTGTGAGGAGGTGAGGCGCTGCGTATATGTGGGGTGCGATGGGTGTGGTTTGCAGTTGCGTAGCGTAGAGAAAGTACGTGAGTTTGATGTGAAGAGGGGAGAGGAACGTGTTTTCTGGAGAGTGTGAATGTTACATGAAGGGGACCTAGAAGTGAAGCTTTCAAGTTCAATACTGGTGTGGGATGTATGTGTGCAGATCTGTTCTGAAGTGGTTAACGTGATTGAGTTGACGTTGTTAGATGCTACGGCAGTTCTTGTATCACCTGTAGCCGTGTGAGGATCTGAGTGATTAGGGTTTAAATGCTTTGTTGATGAAGGATCTGAGGAGTAAGTTGATCTCAGTTGGTTGAGTGGAGGAGATAGGAGTAGTTGCGGTTGAAATCATTTGATGGGGAGGGGCGAAGCTGTCTGTCATTTTAGGTGGAGTTGGTTTCATGAATTGCTGAAGAAATGTATGTGTTGGATGGAAGAAATATAGGGACAGTTCGATCTTTTAAGTTGAGAAAGAACGAAGCACAATATTGGGTAGTTCGGGTGATGAGCGGACGTGAAATAAGGGAAAATGAATTCAGAATGGAACGAGACCAAAGAGACTGGAATCACGGTGACAAATGGAATTTTCTGGATCTGATCAGGACTATCGACGCAAACTGTTATATAACGATTAACGCGCAAAAGTGAGTAAAACTCACTAACTCTCCTCAATTTATATTTTAATATAAATTGTACTTTATTTATTGACTGTTGTGTATTGATTGACTGGACTGTTAAATAGATTTGATTGAAAACGTAGTTATAGTTAATCTATGTACTGTTAATCAAATATGGTTCTGTACAGCAGGATATTTCATTTCAAAATGAAATATGATATATATATTATACTGTGTTACATCTGTGGATGCAGGGAGACAGGTTGGAGGAATCCGACTGGATTCCTCAACAATTATTTTACTGTTTTCATATATAGTGTTATATGATGTGTTATATAATCTGTTCTGGATTATGTGTGTTAGAATGATATTAATCATTGTTATTCGATATTTTACATATCATAAGAAACCCTGAGTTGTAAAAGGAATATTTCAACAATATTGAAATAAAGGGATTTTATAAAATCACAGGATTTTATAAAAGGAAATATTTATAAAACGAACACGGTTTTATAAAAGGGATATTTATTTAGAAAATAAATAGAATTGAAAAGGAGAATATTTATTTAGAAAATAAATAGAAATAAGAAATATTTATTTAGAAGATAAATAGAAGTTGTAAATAGGAAATATTTGTAACGGTAAATAGAAGTTGTAAATAGGAAATATTTGTAACGGTAAATAGAAGTTGTAAATAGGGAATATTTGTAACGGTAAGTAAACGTTGTAAAAGGGAAATAGTTGTAACGGAAAACGTAGTTCATCAAAAGGAGTTAATCAAACGTAGTTTATCAAAGGAGTTAATCAAACGTAGTTTATCAAAAGGAGTTAATCAAACGTAGTTTATCAAAAGGGGTTAATCGAATATAGAAATTTAGAAGTGAAGTTAAACAAAAATTAGAAACTGACTAGAGATTAGTAAGTTGAATAGTTTTCTGAGTGTTGATCTGATGTTGGTTTCGGCCTTCGGGGTTTATACTTAGAGAATTGTTCTCTTACTAGTTTACAGTTAGGGACTAATAGTTGTGGAATGTTAGTGATGCGTAAATGAGCATTGGATATGTTTTCCAATGTTGAAAATGTATATTTTCTAGTTTTAGAAAATAAGGAAATATGAATATGAATATATATATATATATATATATGATTGATGATTGGATCGATAATTCCATTTGGAATTAAGATCGTTGTTTGTACACCGACATGTTTTCATTTGATAGTTAAATCACAGACTATCAAGTTTTGACCATTTTCGTTGTTAATATGGAGAGACCGGTTGGATTATTATCCAAAGAACCACTCCGTATTGACATAAGCGTTGTGATCAAATACGATGAAGATAATTGAAGACGGTGTTAAGCAAGGGCTGTCCTGTTTACAGAATAGTGCCTTCGGTTTCGTTCAGTCCCAGAACGAACGTATATGGACGAATGTCTGACAGAATAGTTCCAATGATCGAAAGAGTTGGACTGTACAAATATATATGGTGGCCAACGGATTTATTCCCTTCGCATAATATCCAGAATCTATTTGTGCAGATCCAACTAATGATTAACGGATCTGATAATGTGGCATTCAAAGTGATCGTGTTATCAATGAATGGAAAGTAAGCGTAGTTTCTAGCCTCACATCCGGTAAATGACAAAAATCGGGCAGGCAGCATGGCTAAGTCGGTCGCACCGAAGTAGGGTGTATAATCACCTATCTAGAGAATATTCATTTGCTTCTTTAATCTATCAATGCTGTCCCATATATATACGGGAAACGGTTGCTGATCCCAACCGTTGGTGATGTACATTCGATACACTCAAGCGAAATGAGTGGTCGGTCATGTGTGGCTGAGTTGCAAGATGTTCTTGTTGAACTCCAGTGTATCGTTCCTAGAGTACACTAATCGGAAGGTGATTCCATACCTTGTCATAGTTGGAAACCCAATCATCCAATACGCACCTGCGGTTTTGATTGTATACTATATATGTAGAACGTGAGATGCAAGCGTTTCTACTAGACTGATATCTATTTGTATTTAGACATTAACATAATATCAGAATGATATTGCTTTTCAAAGATGTTTGGATTCTCATAAGGGAAAAAACCCGTTCCGTATTCACGGCGTGGTCTTATGAGATATCATATACCTGTTTAAAATGATTGAGTTTACTCACACCAGTCACATGACTGACCCAGAGTTTATTTGTTTTGTCTTCCTTAAACTCTTGGGTGCCTAAATTTGTACGGGCAGTCAAGTAGTCGGGATTTGTAGATGCACTTGGAGAGCTTGGAGCAGGAGGCTTCAGCAGTCGATAGCTATTATTTATTCCGCTGTGATGTTATATGTTGTACTCTGAAAATGGTATGTATAAACAATTATA
Organism: Allium sativum; assembly: GCA_030737875.1. Classification (NCBI taxonomy): domain Eukaryota; kingdom Viridiplantae; phylum Streptophyta; class Magnoliopsida; order Asparagales; family Amaryllidaceae; genus Allium; species Allium sativum. The sequence continues at coordinate 1,029,315,076 of CM060916.1, read as the reverse complement.
GATTTATATTTCAAAGTTATGTTATGAAGTATATTTATTCGTTCCGCTGTGAGATTCGTGTTACTCTGATGTTGTGTTCTTCTTCTTCTTCTATTCTAATTTTCTATCTTATCTTTCCTCACCCTCTATCTTCTTCCTATTAGTTTCTTGAATTTCCAGTGCAATTTGTGGTTGGACTTGTGTTATTTAGTCAGCTCAAATTTGACCGGATTTTCGGGTCACTACAGTTGGTATCAGAGCTTAAGTTAAGCGAATTACCTTGGCTCTGTGGCGTTACTCAGTAGAGATGGGGTTAGTAATACCCTAGACTGAGATTGAGTGTATATATACGAGTGAACGTATTTGTTATTTGATATAAAATTTGTTTTATATTGTGGAGCTTTATTGGTTGAGTGGCTTATGAATTCTGGTCGATAGTGGGGCACCACAATATCGATAGGGGTTTCTAAACACTCGAATACGATGAACCAACATGATATGCTTTGAAATTAACATAGTATAATTGGTTGTATTGGTTGTTATTATAATCGAATGAGATTATAAAAAGTGAAATTGGTTATATATAACCAAGTAGAATTCATATAAGTAAAGAATATGAATTAAGAGGAATTAAATCTGAAAATTTAAATCGGATTTGGAATTATAATAAGGAAATTTTAAGTTCCTGGGAGAGTTTGAAATTTGTTTTTCAAATTGAAAGAGAAATATAGTATTGAACTCACTTCGATCGCTGGGAAATAATTCTGATGATGGTGTACGCATCATCAGTGTGATTTTCAAGTTTCAAAGTGACGGATTACTACCAAATTTTTTGTTTTGAATTGTTTTGATAAAACAAGTTGTTAGAAATTCAAAAGTTTTGAATTGGTGTTATGATTTCAAAATTGATTTGTAATAAACCCAGGAATTTAAATTCTGAAAATTTTAATTTAACTAATGAAGTTAAATGGATTAAAATGGTGAAGGTGAATAAGTAAATTAGGATTTAACTCTAACTAAGTTAAACAAAATGGAATCAAATTGTTAAATAATGATTGTGGGATCAATAATGGATTTGAGTTTGAAATGTGATTTGGCTTGGATATAACCAAATGATTTAGTTGAGAGTAAACTGATTGGAGTTGATTTGGATGGCCTGGTATATGCAGAACTGGTAACCGATGGGAATGGTATAATGATATGGTCAGCAAAAAGGTACAAGTTTATATTTTATATAAGTTGGAATTTATGAGCCGATTTGGCAAGCCGCTTGGAGTTTTGATTTTCTTTTGGGTTGGAGAAGGCCTAGAGAGGCGAGTTGTGGTTTTACCGATAGGGTTGTACAAAGGAGGTTATGGCAAAATTTTCCAGAAATTCCGGGCGTTAGAAAATTTTCAAAATTTTTGAAAATTTAGTAAGTCGAAATAAATTAATTTTTTAATCGAAATTTAAGTGGTTCAGTGAAACTGAAGTTAAGGGATAAACCGATAAATATTTACCCAGCAGATAGGGTCGTCCTCTAACTTAGCAATTTCGAGGACGAAATTATTTTAAGTGGGGAAGAATGTAATGACCCGGATATTTGACGGTGTAATAATTAACTTATTTAATTATTTAAATAACGAATATATTATTTAATCGATGACGTTAGAACGTATAATTATATTATAATTAAAACCGAGCTCGAAATGGCGTTGCAGTTCGTAATTTGGCGATTCAAACTTCAACTGAGTGTATAGGATTCGTTTTAAATCAGATTTCTGTGAAACAAGAAACGTACGGAGCTAGTGGAGTATATCTTTCTAGTGGAAGAGAAAAATCAGGATTTCGTCATGTAGATTTTGAGATATGTCCAAACCAAATTTTAAAATAGTCGCTATAGAATCGTTTATCGACCGTAACGGATTATTAGATATAACTAGAGATCGGGTTTGAATTTAGACAAGGTTCTTTTGAGGCGTAGCGATAATTTAATTTTTAGAATTTTATGGTAATTTTTAATTAATTAATTAAGCAACTTTTTATTTGGAGTATTTTGCACCCTGTAATCAACATTTTGAGGTTTCACAATATGAGTTAAACTACCGGTATTATTATATTTTTGGGATCGTGACACCGAGCTCATCACAATGGTATTTTTATTTCTGTCCATAACAATCTGTAAAACAAAGGAAAATGTTGTATAACCTGAGACCATGAATACATACGTACCATCATAACGGATACAAGCACATTTTGATAAATGTATGAGCAAATGATAGGAAACACAAATTGGTTTACAGTAAGTAAACGTAGGTAACCCCAAAACCATACATATCTGAAGCCGCACCAGTAACCACGTCCTCCCTATATGCTTTATACCAAAGTAACCTACGTGCCCTATTATTTTAACCAACAAAATTCCTAACGTTGTATAATGAACACGCAAACCCTATCTTTCTTAACTACTAAGAAGTCGTACGCTATATATATAAAGGGAGGCCATCCCCTTTTCTTTTTTTAGTAAACTTTAAACTGAGTCTATGGCCTCTAGATAAAATCAAATACAAAATGAAAACTCGCATTCCACTACTTCAAGAAACCTTATGAAGACCTATACTCCATGTAAAACTCTAAACCATATATATAAATAACAAGAGTCGCACCTGAATGGGAATGGTGCAAATGGTTTAGGCTGAGGAATCTGGATGTTCCGAAGGTGAAATGAAATAGCGAGACTTGCTGAGTTGTGGCGATACCAAGGAGCAGGGGTTAAATCCATGACATCGAGTGCCGGAAAGTGTTAAATGGTGGAGATAAAAGCCTAAAGCTAGCAGGAAGAAGGCCATGTTGGGTTACGGACAATTGAGATGCGGATGGAGTTTGAGGTGTGAGATGGCAGTGATGGGGTTGGAGTTGGTGTACTCGAAAAGGAGAGAGTTGCGGTAATGGTGTTAATGGGAGCTCGCGTTCAATTGTTGGAAGGAGATACTGTACATATGCGGTGAAATAAAGTCAGTATTTTGCCTAATGGGGAGGTTGTATTTTCGAACTGGAAATGGAGATATGTATGTACAGTGGTCTATAGGGTGTAGTGCGGTTTGTTAAAGAATAGAAGAGGAGTTATGGCGTGAGACGGAAATTTTGGGATGCTTTGTATATATTATTTGGTGTGAGGACGAATAATACTACGTGCAAAATGCCAGGAGCTGGCGTTAATGGGATGGAGGAAACTGAAGTGTACTGTTGCCAAGTTGTAGGGGGTTGGCAGGGCGTGAGGTGTTGAGATGGTTGTGTTACTGAAAGTTGGAGTTAGATGGTGTTTGAACTGAGGATTTTGGTGATAGGCGCATGCCACTTGTGAGGAGGTGAGGCGCTGCGTATATGTGGGGTGCGATGGGTGTGGTTTGCAGTTGCGTAGCGTAGAGAAAGTACGTGAGTTTGATGTGAAGAGGGGAGAGGAACGTGTTTTCTGGAGAGTGTGAATGTTACATGAAGGGGACCTAGAAGTGAAGCTTTCAAGTTCAATACTGGTGTGGGATGTATGTGTGCAGATCTGTTCTGAAGGGGTTAACGAGATTGAGTTGACGTTGTTAGATGCTACGGCAGTTCTTGTATCACCTGTAGCCGTGTGAGGATCTGAGTGATTAGGGTTTAAATGCTTTGTTGATGAAGGATCTGAGGAGTAAGTTGATCTCAGTTGGTTGAGTGGAGGAGATAGGAGTAGTTGCGGTTGAAATCATTTGATGGGGAGGGGCGAAGCTGTCTGTCATTTTAGGTGGAGTTGGTTTCATGAATTGCTGAAGAAATGTATGTGTTGGATGGAAGAAATATAGGGACAGTTCGATCTTTTAAGTTGAGAAAGAACGAAGCACAATATTGGGTAGTTCGGGTGATGAGCGGACGTGAAATAAGGGAAAATGAATTCAGAATGGAACGAGACCAAAGAGACAGGAATCACGGTGACAAATGGAATTTTCTGGATCTGATCAGGACTATCGACGCAAACCGTTATATAACGATTAACGCGCAAAAGTGAGTAAAACTCACTAACTCTCCTCAATTTATATTTTAATATAAATTGTACTTTATTTATTGACTGTTGTGTATTGATTGACTGGACTGTTAAATAGATTTGATTGAAAACGTAGTTATAGTTAATCTATGTACTGTTAATCAAATATGGTTCTGTACAGCAGGATATTTCATTTCAAAATGAAATATGATATATATATTATACTGTGTTACATCTGTGGATGCAGGGAGACAGGTTGGAGGAATCCGACTGGATTCCTCAACAATTATTTTACTGTTTTCATATATAGTGTTATATGATGTGTTATATAATCTGTTCTGGATTATGTGTGTTAGAATGATATTAATCATTGTTATTCGATATTTTACATATCATAAGAAACCCTGAGTTGTAAAAGGAATATTTCAACAATATTGAAATAAAGGGATTTTATAAAATCACAGGATTTTATAAAAGGAAATATTTATAAAACGAACACGGTTTTATAAAAGGGATATTTATTTAGAAAATAAATAGAATTGAAAAGGAGAATATTTATTTAGAAAATAAATAGAAATAAGAAATATTTATTTAGAAGATAAATAGAAGTTGTAAATAGGAAATATTTGTAACGGTAAATAGAAGTTGTAAATAGGAAATATTTGTAACGGTAAATAGAAGTTGTAAATAGGGAATATTTGTAACGGTAAGTAAACGTTGTAAAAGGGAAATAGTTGTAACGGAAAACGTAGTTCATCAAAAGGAGTTAATCAAACGTAGTTTATCAAAGGAGTTAATCAAACGTAGTTTATCAAAAGGAGTTAATCAAACGTAGTTTATCAAAAGGGGTTAATCGAATATAGAAATTTAGAAGTGAAGTTAAACAAAAATTAGAAACTGACTAGAGATTAGTAAGTTGAATAGTTTTCTGAGTGTTGATCTGATGTTGGTTTCGGCCTTCGGGGTTTATACTTAGAGAATTGTTCTCTTACTAGTTTACAGTTAGGGACTAATAGTTGTGGAATGTTAGTGATGCGTAAATGAGCATTGGATATGTTTTCCAATGTTGAAAATGTATATTTTCTAGTTTTAGAAAATAAGGAAATATGAATATGAATATATATATATATATATGATTGATGATTGGATCGATAATTCCATTTGGAATTAAGATCGTTGTTTGTACACCGACATGTTTTCATTTGATAGTTAAATCACAGACTATCAAGTTTTGACCATTTTACGTTGTTAATATGGAGAGACCGGTTGGATTATTATCCAAAGAACCACTCCGTATTGACATAAGCGTTGTGATCAAATACGATGAAGATAATTGAAGACGGTGTTAAGCAAGGGCTGTCCTGTTTACAGAATAGTGCCTTCGGTTTCGTTCAGTCCCAGAACGAACGTATATGGACGAATGTCTGACAGAATAGTTCCAATGATCGAAAGAGTTGGACTGTACAAATATATATGGTGGCCAACGGATTTATTCCCTTCGCATAATATCCAGAATCTATTTGTGCAGATCCAACTAATGATTAACGGATCTGATAATGTGGCATTCAAAGTGATCGTGTTATCAATGAATGGAAAGTAAGCGTAGTTTCTAACCTCACATCCGGTAAATGACAAAAATCGGGCAGGCAGCATGGCTAAGTCGGTCGCACCGAAGTAGGGTGTATAATCACCTATCTAGAGAATATTCATTTGCTTCTTTAATCTATCAATGTTGTCCCATATATATACGGGAAACGGTTGCTGATCCCAACCGTTGGTGATGTACATTCGATACACTCAAGCGAAATGAGTGGTCGGTCATGTGTGGCTGAGTTGCAAGATGTTCTTGTTGAACTCCAGTGTATCGTTCCTAGAGTACACTAATCGGAAGGTGATTCCATACCTTGTCATAGTTGGAAACCCAATCATCCAATACGCACCTGCGGTTTTGATTGTATACTATATATGTAGAACGTGAGATGCAAGCGTTTCTACTAGACTGATATCTATTTGTATTTAGACATTAACATAATATCAGAATGATATTGCTTTTCAAAGATGTTTGGATTCTCATAAGGGAAAAAACCCGTTCCGTATTCACGGCGTGGTCTTATGAGATATCATATACCTGTTTAAAATGATTTGAGTTTACTCACACCAGTCACATGACTGACCCAGAGTTTATTTGTTTTGTCTTCCTTAAACTCTTGGGTGCCTAAATTTGTACGGGCAGTCAAGTAGTCGGGATTTACAGATGCACTTGGAGAGCTTGGAGCAGGAGGCTTCAGCAGTCGATAACTATTATTTATTCCGCTGTGATGTTATATGTTGTACTCTGAAAATGGTATGTATAAACAATTATAGATTTATATTTCAAAGTTATGTTATGAAGTATATTTATTCGTTCCGCTGTGAGACTCGTGTTACTCTGATGTTGTGTTCTTCTTCTTCTTCTATTCTAATTTTCTATCTTATCTTTCCTCACCCTCTATCTTCTTCCTATTAGTTTCTTGAATTTCCAGTGCAATTTGTGGTTGGACTTATGTTATTTAGTCAGCTCAAATTTGACCGGATTTTCGGGTCACTACATTATTAGACTCATTAGCCCTATCATTGCCTCTTTTAATTCTCTCTTGGTTACGGCTACTTCAATCTTTAATGGTTTCTCTGCTTTGGAGTGGATGGTAGGCGATGTGACATCATTGAAGACGCCGTCAAATTTGCCAGTGACTTCCTTTGGCGTGTTCATGATTTCAAGCACAGTTTTTCTTAGAGAATCTCATCGGACCTTAATAGGGAGAGATGCAAATACGGACCCACGGTGGACGCCAAATATTTTCACCAAAAAATAGCTTAAACACCAAAGGTACTAGAATTGTACTTCACCGATACAGTAGGAAAATAAATGGAGTCGTACTTAATAACAATTGAAAGTAAAAATGCGAATAAGGAAAAATAGAGATGTGATTTAGAGTGGTTAGCCTTGCGTCAGGCCTACATCCACTATGAAGATTACTTGCATTTTTAAAATGGAGACTACAAACTACACCAACTCTTTTTTTTCATACATCTCTATATTCACTCAATATACTCTCATTTATACATATCAATCCTGCGATTTTATGAGAAAATGGTAGAGTTTGAGGAGGAGAAGGACGGATGAATGATTGAGAAGGAGTATGTCTTTGATTTTCCGATTATAAGGCAGTACTAGGCGCCATGGCCAAACTAGTGATGAACCTTTGAATGGCGAAGATGGTCCAAAACTTTAAGGAATAATTGAAGATAGAATTTAGCAGCACTTCATGGTTCCCAAGATCGGATCCTCTTTATGCTGGCAGCCAAGGCCTATTTATAGGTGTCCCTCCACGGAGAAACAAGCTGAAGTTCATATATGCAAGCGACGGATCGTTTCAGCCGGTAATTACCAAAATGCCACTGCCTGATTATTGACAACTATCTGTATCTGTATCCAGCTATCATGCACAAGCGGATTTATAGGAGTGAGTGTTTTGAGTAGTTGAGTGAGCGACTTTAGTCAATGCCCTTCGGATGTGGCTATATCTGACAATTGGTGAATAGTTATCTGATTCTTTTGATTGTGAAATGAGCGGGAGACTAAGATCATACTTATGGTCGAGCGATTTTATAAGAGCAGAGCGTGGGACTGGAATCAGCTCTTCTTTGTATTTTGCATGATTGATCTCCTTGGCTCAAGGACGTTCGACCTTCACCGTCTTTGTACTGTGCCATTTTTCTGTATGGTTGTGCTATATGGTCGCCCCCGCATATGTTAGATGGATGACTTGTCTTGTTATGGTATTCGAGTGGCTTCGTTCTGATACAAACGATCGACCTGTGATTCTGCGCCCGAGTTACAACTTGCATCTGGCTCTGGTTGAAGACATGGGCTCATGAAATGTTGTAAGTTCTTGTTTTGCAGTTCTAACCCAGGCTCGGTCTTTTAACGGATAAACAAGAACCTTGAGGGAAGGAAGGAAGAAGAGAAAACAAACTAGTCATACATATAGCCTGGTAAGTCCATGCATGGGTGAAAAAGAGGAAATCCAGACAGGATAATAAACTGAAGCTCAACATAGTAATTAAGAACACAAATGCATTTCTACAAGATAGTCGATCGTCAAATCGTAAGATTTTTGCACCAATTGCTACAATTCATAAATTAGGATAAAACCCAGTTATACCCGTCGACCGGCTCATAAACCACAGTTCTGATAACCTATGGCGAATATGGCCCCGGGTTTATCAAACCGTCATCTCTAAGGACATAGTGAATATCACTAGCGTCACAGGGCCTTATCTTACCAAATCATCGCACACTCACTTCCCCGCTGTATCTCCCCCGTACCTAACACGTTTGGACCTCTTACTACCCAGTTCTGTATAAGCTTTCTTCGCTTCCTCGTGAGACCTCGGTGTAGTGATAAAGAAGGAATACTGACTGATACGGATCTCCAACCAACAATATGCAATTCGACATAAGTCACCACTAGACATAGTCCCCAATTTTAACTGATCTCTTATTTTCCCTAATCAATCTACTCTCACTGTTGAAACAAACCAATATTACGAGTCGCTTATTTTCCCTAACCAGTTGTCGCTGCTGGAACGGACTCCTACTACGCTTGCTTATTAATATATATAATTAAACTTAACATCAACCTTAAGTTTATTAATAGGCTTACTTTCCTTCTTGTAACGTTTCTGTCATTTCATTGGTTGTATGTAAACTTTAATTTACAGGATTTAAATAAACATCTCTTTTGATTAATTTAATTGTACAACCCAACCCTCGTCATTTTCCTCAATCCAAATGTCATTTATTTAGTTATCTAATTTATAGTTTAATTTCTCTTTTATTGCACAATTTCAATTAAGCCAAATTTATCCTTTTTATAAATATTTCCTATTATTCTCAAATTATGCTATTATTGTCCATTATCATATTTTAACCCTTCGAGCAAAAATAAGAAAGAAAGAAAGGTTTAGGCTCAAAAAGGCCTAGACTTAACGTCAAAAATAAAAAGGAAATGGCCTAGGCTCAGATAGAAAGAAGTAGATCTGAAATAAAAATAGGACTGATACAGAACTGTAATAAAATTACAAAGGAAGAAAAAAGATATAACAACTGAATAAAACTATAGTAATAAATTTACTGAAAATAAATAGAAGGAGATATAAGCAGATTCGGATTTAGACAAAAAGAGAGAATAGAAAGAAGAATCTATTACTTATTATATCGCCTAGAAGAAACCTCAAATTTTACAAATCTTGAAATCACTGAAATATACTCACAAATTCTAAGCAATCCAAGTCAAGCCCTGTAGATAGTCTCTAGCCATGAATATTCTCCAAAAATATATATAGAATCAAGCCCATTACTCCATTATAATTTTATCTTTAAAAAGGGTTATTTGAGAGGGAGGCAAAGGAATGGAGTAGTGAGATTTGGTTAGGTCTTGGAGTCTATTTATAATAGAGTTAGGGTGCTTATATGCGTTAGATTTTAGATTTAAATTTCAGGCCATTAGGTCTAAGAACACTCAAAAACATCGCACCCAGAAGCCATGAAAAACCGACCGACAACTTACGTACTGGGTGTGCACGTTGCCCAGGCTAGTCGACCCATATACCAGGTGACCCGTAAAAGTTGGGTCGAACCTGGGTCGACCCACTTGGGGTCTTGGTCAACCCCTTGGTCGACCCAATTGAGCATTGGGTCATCCTCGACTTGCATGATTTTCTCTGATTTTAATTCTGATTATTTCGGATGTTGCTACCTTTTAAAATTCAAACTTGTTTCTTTTAAATTTTCTTCGTTTTAAGTCCGATTTTAATGAACCAAAAGTCTATCTTAGCTAAAATTTCATAACAGACTCAAAGGTGCAACCCTTGTTTCCCATTTCCCAATATTTTTCTAAATGATATTTACTTTATTATTCTTGTAATTAATTTTCTATATTAAATTCTCGGGTGGTTACGTGATGCGGGGGGACATGTTGGAGAATTCAACAAGGTTTCTCAATGTTTGGATGTTACTTGCTTTCATATTATATACATATATGAACTGTCTAATATAAGTAACATTAAAATCTGATTTGGATGGTGATTGTTGAATTAGATTCAACGATGATGTGTTATTAATCAATAAACAGTATGAGTTAAGTGAATTTGATTCAATCCATGTCTCGGGCTCCTAAATCCACGAAAACTCCCCACTTAGGCGTCGTGGGAGGCGATGCGATTTCGTGGAAGTAATCAAGTTCCAAGGAATCAAAATTATGGTAGGTAGAGGCCAATAGATTTTGCATCCAGTAATTTATATGGAGGAGGGAGAAACTAAGAAAGCTACGAGTTACATATCCCACTAGGATGCGATTTCTTACCATGTTGAGGTACGAAATTTCGCATCCCCTCGGGATACGAAAATTACCCACATGGATGTGATTTAGTATCTCATTGGGATACAAAAATTCGCATTCCCTCCGGATGCGAAGTTTTCGTATCTCTTCAAAAAAGGGGGAATAAGGAGAAGAAAGCATCCGAGAACTCCAAAGTTGGCGAACTATTTCTAAACTCGAACAACGATGATCACGCAGACTGGATTTCGAAACTTCGATCGTCGAAACCGGCTTGAATCGTCGAGTAATCAAGTACCAAAAAATTCGAGCGATTCCACGAAACAAGCACAATGGTTAAATTGCAAATCAACGACGTTTCAATCACTACACCAGAAATGCCAATTAGGCAGTGCTCATGGTCGTATCTAATTCGATTTGGTAGTGCTATGGGCCGTACCAAATTTTGGTGTATTTGTCAATTTGATATGGTCATTAGCCGTATTAAATTGAGATTTTGATACGGCTAATGGCCGTATCAAATTTAAAAAAAGATATCTGTATCAAATTCTCAATTTGACATGGCTAAGTGCTGTATCAAATTTAAAAAAGATAAGGCCAATGGTCGTAGCTTTATTTAAATTAGATACGGCCATTAGTCGTATCTAATTTTAAAAAAATTCATTGTCCTACTAGAATATCAATGATCAATATAGGCATTTATTTTAGAACATCAGTGATCAATACAAATACGGTTATGCATTTAACTTCATAACTGGGAATATATAAAAAAAATTGCTCAACACTTTGCTGATTTTGAACAAACTGTTGTTTGTTCAATTCTGTTTCTCAGTTTACACTATATACTTTTACTCAATTCTCAATTTACGGTTTCACTTGATACTTTCAACTAATCAAACCATTCTGCCAAGCTTCATCCCTTACGACCTCAACTGCCTTACAACCACAAGACAAACTCAAGCAACCTGTCCATTTTCACCATTCAAACCAAACCCCAAAACCACCACTGTCCTCCACACCAGTCACTGTGAACCAAACAAATAGCCAAACAGATCCCTCACCTCAATCTGAATCCAATCAGTTCCTCTTGCATTCACAGCCCGCAACACAAGCCATCCTACAATCCCCTACAAACCATCAGTCACCAACAACAAGAATCCGCACACCTCTCTTCACCATCAAACAAAACTGTTAGTCAAAATCCCCTCTGCCATTTGCCATAACCATCATCTCCCTTTATTATTCTAGTCACCTCTCCTCTTACCAGTTCGCACCTGAACATCACACTTCATCTTCCCTACAAGACCACTTCAAGTAGACCAAAACTCATCAACACAGTGTCACCAAACAACTATCCACACAAAACATTTTCAAAATTTCTAAAAACAACTTTTGCATGCCACCTACCATCAATGCAGTTCAACCAATAACCACACTTTACCCGGATTGTCTACAACACTGCCTTCGATTGCCAACATAAACCATACAACATACCCCACCTATACAACCCTCTTCAAACTGTTCTGCAACATACACAACTTCACACCAATCCCCTCGAACCTCACAAAACTACATCCACATACTTCATAAACCATCAACTTCTACCATCAACACGGCCAGTTCATCCATCTCAGCACCTTTCATTAGACGTTTCGTCTGTTATTATAATTAAGAATTACAGTCAGAATTAAAAATAAAATGTAATTATAAAATTAGTTTTACAGAAATATAAATGGAACCTACATCGATAGGCTGCAAGGAAATATGAGTAGGTCAATTTTCCATTTCATACACATGCTTGCATGGAAATATGAGTAGATCATTTATCCCTTCACCTTTTTGCCATTGGCTTTATGCTCGTCAGAACTATCGAGAATAGACATAAGGAATGACCACTCCCATTATTAACAACAAAAAAGTACTGATGATAAAATAATAGGGCGTCACCTGGCAAAGCATGCTATAAGTTTTCCATATACATGTCGGTGTAAACCAAATTAATTAATGAATCTAAGTGTCTTTTGATGTTCAAAATTCCAGTCAAATAGTCATCAGTCAAATAGTCATTATGTTTTACTAAACTTAATTAATTAACTCATCAAATTCTATGTACTCATCAACCAATATATATATATGGATGTATGCTATGTAGTTTATGAATGAATGGAAAACAGTCCAAAAATAAAATAAAAGCAAAGTTGTAGGCTTTCCATATTACACTACACTTTGTTATCTCTCATTTCTCTATTTTTTATCAATCTGGTATCAGAGCCACTTGATAGCAAATATGTCAAACAATATTGTGCCAAACAACCTTGTCTCTCTTCTTCCTTGATTCAATCGTGAAAGGTTTAATTATTGGAGCAATTTAATGAGGCTCTGTTTTGAATCTCAGGACTTATGGAGTGTTGTTGAAGAAGGTGTTGGTGCGCCGGCAGACGAATCACAACTCACAAATGCCCAAAGGGATCCTTTGAAGAACAAAAAGAAAAAGGACAGAAAGGCTCTCTTTCAAATTTACCAAGCACTAGAAATTCCTGTTTATGAGAGAATTCCAAAAGTTAATGGTGCTTATGACGCATGGAGAATATTAGAGACAACATACTCCGGACATGATCAAGTAAAAAAGTCCGTTTACAATCGTTGCGTGCCGAATTCGAGAAGCTTGAGATGAAAGAAAATGAAAAGATCTCAGAATATTTCATTCGTCTCTCCTCCATTATATATCCAATGGCTATGAATGGTGAAGTTATGGAGACTCAAAGGACGGTGGAGAAAGTTTTACGAAGCTTGCCAGCTAAATTTGATCATATTGTGGTTGCCATCGAAGAATCAAGTGATCTTTCTTCAATGACAACTGAAGGTTTGCACGGAAGATTGGAAGCTCATGAGGCTAGAATCTTGCAGAGAAGTAATCAGTCTAACGCATCTCAAAATCAAGCCTTGAAATCTCAAATTTCATCTATGGGAGGCCGAGGTTCTTTTCATGGTCGTGGCAGAGGGCGTAGTCAAAAGAAGTGATAGGCACTCTTATGGTCAACAAAAGCAAGAGAAACAGAACAATGAATTCAAAAGAGATGAGAGACAACCATTCCACAATAACCAAAGAAACAAAGGTCGAGGCTCTTACAAAGGTACAAAACTTTATTTTGAATGCGATTATTGTCATAAACCAGGCCATAAAGCTTCTGCCTGTAGGGCAAAATATCCAAAAAAAAAAACGTGAAGCTGGATATGTTCATCAAAAAGAATCTGAACCCTCTAAATCTTTTGAAACTTTATTAATTGCTTCAAATGGTAACTTTGAAGATATATGGTATTTGGACAGTGGTGCAAGTAAGCATATGACTGGAAACAAAAATTTGTTTTCACATATTATAGAAACTAATCATGGGCAGGTGACTATTGGAGATGCCAAATCATTAAAAATTGAAGGAGTGGTGACATCACTTTTAGAACAAAGGCTGGAAAAACAGAGAAGATATCTGAAGTACAATATGTACCAGGTTTGAAATGTAATTTGTTGAGTCTTGGTCACTTATTAAAGAAAGGCTTTAACTTTCACTTTGCTGAAAACACTTGCACCATGAAAAAAAGAAATCTTCATGTTGCAAATATTGATTTGGGCTCAGATAATTTGTTTCCTGTCAAACTTGATAGGATAAAATATTCTTGTTATTACAATAATAATGATCATGTTTCAAAGTTATGGCATGACAGATTTGGCCATTTAAATTTCCGAAGTTTGAAGGAGTTATGCACGAAAGAGATTGTTCAAGGATTGCCCAAAATCGATGTAATCAATGATGTATGTAAAGAATGTCAGTTGGGAAAACAACATCGTGAATCCTTCCCATTTAATCTAAATGGAAGTCAAAATCTCCTCTGGAGCTTGTGCATACTGACCTTTATGGACCTATGCAAGTTGCATCACTTGGAGGAAGTAGGTATTTTATGTTGTTCGTTGATGATTATAGAAGAAAAATCTGGGTTTATATGGTAAAAGAAAAATCTGAAGCTTTGTCTCGCTTCAAAGAATTCAAGCTCCAAGTTGAAAAATCGTCTGGCTTTCAAATAAAAAATTTGAGAAGCGATCGCGGAGGAGAATATACATCTACTTTATTCGAAGATTTTTGCAAAAATCATGGAATCAGGCATGAACTTACAGCTCGTTATACACCACAGCAAAATATTGTCGCAGAGCGTAAAAATAAAACAATCATGGACATGGTCAGGTGCATACTGCGAAAGAAAAATTTGCCATTAGAATTTTGGGCTGAAGCAGTGTCTTGTGCTGTCTATTTGTTGAACAGATTTCCAACAAAATGCATACAAAACTCAACTCCAAATGAGGCTTGGTATAATAAGAAACCAAGTGTTTGTCATCGTAGAACATTTGGTTGTCTTGCATACTCTCATATCCCTGATGCCATGAGATCAAAGCTTGATAACAAATCTGAAGCATGCATTTTTATCGGCTAAAGTCAAAAGACTAAAGCTTACAAGTTGTACAATCCAAGGACAAAGAAGATTGTGATTAGTAGAGATGTTCGTTTTGATGAATGCGCATGTTATGATTTTTCATATTCTCAAGGGACATCAAACCAAATAATCTTTGAGAATGAAGACAATGAATCACCATCTTCGCAACCTGATGTTGTTGAACCTCCTCAAAATTCTCCAGCAATTTCACCATAAAGAAGAACAAGAAGTTTGAGAGATATTAACGATACGACCGAAGAAATTGGTTATGGAGAGCATGTGTACTTTTCCTTCTTTGCAGGAGAAGATCCAATCTCTTATGGAGAAGCTATACGAGAAAAAAAATAGAAAGATGCTATGGTTGAGGAGATGGAATCAATTGAGAAAAACAACACTTGGAGCTCTATGATTTACCTCCAAACAAAAATGCAATTGGTGTGAAGTGTGTGTTCAAAACAAAGACCAATTTTGATGGATCTATCAATAAATACAAAGCGAGATTAGTTGCTAAAGGCTATGAACAAACCGAAGGAAAAGATTTCAATGATGTTTTTGCTCCCATCTTAAGACTTGACACTGTTCGATTGATTATTTCTCTTGCAGCTCAAAACGGATGGGAGTTGTTCCAAATGGATGTCAAATCAGTTTTTTTAAATGGATCTATTCAACAAGAAATCTAAAGCAACCTCCTGAATTTGTACGAAAAGGTGAAGAAGAAAAGTTTACAAGTTAAAAAAGGTGTTGTATGGTCTGAAGCAATCGCCTCGTGCTTGGTATGCATAAATCAATGACTACTTCATGAAATCTAGCTTTGAAAGATGTACATATGAACACACCCTCTACACAAAAAGAAATTCTAATGGTAGTTTCATACTTGTAAGCGTCTAAGTTGATGATCTTCTTTTCATAGGAAATGACTTGGAGATGTTATCAAATTTCAAGAGATCAATGATGAATGAATTTGAAATGACAGACCTAGGAAAACTACATCATTTCTTGGGAATTAATGTTCAGCAAACACAAGGAGGAATTTTTATTTCTCAAGAAAAATATGCAAGTGAGATCCTAAAGAAGTTCAAAATGGAAAATGCAAATCCTATGGCAACTCCATGTATTACTAGACTGAAGTTAAGTAAGGAGGGTGAAGG
This sequence comes from Allium sativum, assembly GCA_030737875.1. Taxonomy (NCBI): domain Eukaryota; kingdom Viridiplantae; phylum Streptophyta; class Magnoliopsida; order Asparagales; family Amaryllidaceae; genus Allium; species Allium sativum. The sequence continues at coordinate 1,029,299,093 of CM060916.1, read as the reverse complement.
AAAACTTGTGAATGCAACTAAGTTTCGCAGTCTTGTTGGAAATCTGATGTATCTTACGGCAACAAGACTTGACATCATGTTTGTTGTAAGCATGAAAAGTCGTTTCATGGAAAACCTTATTCAAATCATTGAGAGGCTGCCAAAAGAATTCTTCCATATATCAAAGGTACCATTGATTATGGTATTTTCTATAAAGCTTGTGTGCCTACAAAGCTTGTTGGTTACACTGATAGCGACTTTGGTGGAAGTATTGATGACTAACGAAGTACTTCTGGCTATGTATTTAATCTAGGAAGTGAAGTGATCTCTTGGTGCTCAAAGAAACAACCAATTGTGTCACTCTCAACCACCGAAGCGGAGTACATTGCAACATCTTTGGCTGAGTGTCAAGCTTTGTGGTTAAGAGGAATTCTTGAAAATCTCAAGTTCAGACAATGTGAACCAACAACTTTGTTCTGTGATAACAGTTCAGCCATTTCAGTTTCAAAGGACTCTGTTTTGCATGGAAGAACAAAGCAAATTCGCTTAAGATTTCATTTTCTAAGAGAACTTATCAACAATGGAGAAATCAATCTCACATATTGCCGAAGTGATGAACAATTTGCTGACATTTTTACTAAGCCACGAGAAGGTCCTGTTTTCACGAAGAACGTACAAGCTTTGGGAATACAAAGAAAATTTGGTTTACATGAGACAATGTTGGTGTAAACCAAATTAATTAATGAATCTAAGTGTCTTTTGATGTTCAAAATTTCAGTCAAATAGTCATCATATTTTGCTAAACTTAATTAATTAATTCATCAAGTTCTGTGTACTCAACCGATATATATATATATATATATATATATAGATATATATATATATATATGGATGTATGCTATGTAGTTTATGAATGAATGGAAAACAGAGTCCAAAAATAAAATAAAAGCAAAGTTGTAGGCTTTTCATATTACACTGCACTTTTTTATCTCTCATTTCTCTATTTTTTATCAACACAATTATCGATCATGGAGTGTTATCATATCACGATGCAATTTTTTCATGACCTCAAAATATAGTAACAGTAGTAGAGATATTCTAGGCCTAAAACAAATGGATGAAGCAGCTGTTGGGAAAGGAAATAGATTGCATAGAATGAAAATTTGAATAGGTTGGTTCTATATAGAAAATGCAGGTTTTGTGTCATCCACATCGGCGAGGAGAGTTATTTAAGTTTAAGAAAAAACACGATTAACAGTAGCATAGACAACTCAATCAGAAGCGGATAGATTTTCAATGACAGAGAACGGAGTTCTATACCTTTATCTTTCAACCTTATTTTGTAATTTAGTTCTTCCACCTTTCACACATGATAGCTTAGATCCCAATATGGCTAAGGCTTTCATTTGCTTGCGGATGCAACTGGTACTTCACATAGCAGCGGTGAACATGCGTTGATCGAACAAAATCAACATATAATCACATCTGAAAATAAAAAAACAATTATCAATATGAAATAAAAATGGTTTGAAATAAATGAAATTAAACTCTCAGTCAATATTAAGGACATGAGAAGTGCTACTGAATTTTACAGCAAAACGGATGGGTTTATACCTAATAAATATATACCAGAAATCGATATTCTTCAAGTAATTTTGTTAGAAAGAAGTATAGTCAAAATAGAATAAAACACAATATAACAAAAGGATTCCATATATGTATGCAAACTGAGGTTACTGCATAAAAAGTGGTTATATTTAGACAATTTTGGTTTCCACAAGTATACATGTACATCAATTTGGTATATGGATGCAGGGGAAAGTATTCATATATTATATGTGTTTTAACCATGCACTGATAGGCAAAATAATCAAGTTATTATTTATGGTAAAGAATTAATAAATACAACCATGTTGATACACCAAACGGTAGAAAATAAACTTACAGCAACATGGAAATTTTATTGAATAAATTATTATTATCATTATTATTATTATTATTATTATTATTATTATTATTATTATTAAGGATAGTGACGTATCAGTTGGTTTGCCAAACTTGGAAAACAACAGAAATATCATTGGTATTGTTTAGTTTAACGCGGCTTATTTGACCAAAAAGATCGCCTTCTTCATCCAACAAAGACCATGCATGTCCAAGCATAGTGAAAACAAAAGTTAAGTTCTCAATAACAGCTATGTCATAACTGAGTTACAAAATAGAATTACAAAACAGAATTACAAAATTAACAATTGCATAAAACTTAATTACAAAATAGAATCTATTGCTTATTAGCTTTCAAGCTTATGAAATTTTGATTTCATTTGAAAACTATAAACTGAGATGAAATACTGTTCCTGCAAATTTTTTTGTAAAGATTAAAACAATGTGAATGCATTTCATTAAGAAAAAAGTGTAATAAAACATCCATAATAGAAACAAAAATATAACAGAATAACATTTTTATTACAATCTTGTGACTTACCCATCGAATGGTTAGTTTATATTTGTTTATCTATGGCTGAGTTAAAGACTTTGCATTTCTATATATTAAACAAAAAATGTGACAACCATATCAATTATTCGACCATCTACTCATTCACATTCATATATTGGCAGCATAAATTGTTTACTAGGCATATCATAGTTCTACCATCGAGCAGCAGGAAAAAATGTTTTCAACAATTCTTTTATTCGTTGATTGTAGAAACCTACATGCAGCAATCTAATGAAATAGTAGACTGATAAATCAAACGAGATTAAGTTGCAGCTGGCTATCAGCATGTACAAAAGGAACTCAATGATAGGGATAGCGCAAATAAATAGCACTGATAAAAATTGCTGGTAAAAGAGCAAAGTAGAAGAAAAATTAGGTCGGGTAACAAAGTAATATTTTTACCTCACTTGGAACAAAAGCCCAAATGTAAAATTTAGCATGGCCTATTCCCCTTCACAACCTGATGTAAGTTAAATTATAGTTAAATTAAAATAAATGGAATATCAACATCTTTGCAGTTAAATTTACATATTCTAAGCCATAAGCATTCTTAAGTAGTTCAATTCAAAATCTGTCAAGATTAAATTCCAAAAATTGAATAATTTAGGACCATGCATTGTGATTGAATTGCACAAAATATCTACCATTTAATCTTTTCCAACAGAAGTAGAAAAAAGTGTAAACTACTATGTCTGGATCAAAAATCAAACATAAAAAACACCTATAGATATTCAATTAGACCACTCTAACACGTCCGAATCCAACCAAGTTTAGAAGTTGTATAGCAAACACCTATATGAAATAATTATATATTGAAAATTCATATAGCTTCATGGATTGATTAGAAAACTTACCTTTAATTTCTTCAAGTAGTCTTCCTCCAGCGTAGATCGACAACGGAAAGTTGTATCGATCTTTCTGTTGAATAAATAAGCATAAATAAGCTATATCACAAATCATAGTTTAATAAGCAACAAACGAGATTTAAGGATTTTTCTTTTCTTTTCACAAAGTTCGGATGTAGAAGAAATAAACGAGAGGAGTCATGGAGTTGCCCGAAAAACTGGTACGATTTTACTCCCTTTTGATTCCAAAAAAAATAAAATCGATGAAAGGGAAAATGAAAACTGACAAAGAGGGAAATGAATTTGGCACCCATTGGGAAAAATAAAAAAAAAAATAGCGGAAACGAGAATTGATCCAGATTTGATACGGCCCAGAGCCAGATCAAATGAACTAATCCATAGTTTTTAAGATGTAGGGTTAGATTTTAGTTGTTGGAGGATGTGTGGATCGGTTGAGCTGGAGCAATGAAATTTGATACGGCTTAAAGCCGTATCAAATCTCCACATCCTGGTGTTCAAAATTTGTTGTTTTGGTGCAGTGAATAAGCGAATTGCACGATCATGCTTCTGGCCCATTCCAACGGTCGTGCATACGCTCTTTCAGAATTCCAACTATCCAAACTGACTCGAGTCGTTGACCAATCATGTACTCATGAACTTAATGGCTTGAGGGTGCACATCAAAGGATCGAGCCCAACCACTGACTATTCGAAAGCTAATTTGCATGATTGCACGCCCATGGCATGTCACAAAAACACTATGATTACTTATTTCAAACATTGGCCATATTGCACAAAACCGCACACGAACGTGTGTACGACTGCTTGTGTCGACTCAACCCATTGCGTTCCAATGTAAGCGGGTGTCGACAACTAATGTTTAATTTCTGGATTCTATAGGAAATGTTTGTTCTCTTGAACAACATGATATTCCAGTCCAAGCAGTCAGAATCCTCTACAACCATGGAACTCTGTGTTATCGTAGTTAAGTCTCAGCGGAAAGGTCACGACCAATCATCCAACATGCTTGGAGATTCCTCTGGACAACAACGATACCTGACTCTTCTCAAAGCACGTCATGCTATCGCAAGACATCCTTTACGGGGAAAGTGCTAACTGCTTTTTGGATCAGTTCCCAAGAATAGTCAAAGCCAACACGACTCAGGCCATCATGTGGAACAACAGCCCAGCCAAATCATCTAGAGCCCGAGTGCGAATAGAATCGCATAAGGATATTCAATTTGACTCGACTGAAAACTCAACAATAGACCAGTTTTTTGGGATTGGCCTCTGGCCTTGCCATCATCTCAGCATCCAGCATCACATCTTCCTAAATCCCACATCAATATGAATCTCGTATCCTTTGTAAGATGAGAAACAAATTCATTTCCCTCAATGGGATACAAAATCGTATCCGCTATAAGTCAATGGATGCAGATTTGCATCCCTTCATGGGATACGAATTCGTATCCGATGCACTTCAGGGGATACGAATTCGTACCCACAACACTTTGAGGGATACAAATTTTTATCCCTTCATGGGATACAGCCTTCGGGTATAAATCGTATCCCCCCGTGGGATATAGTTGTGTCCCTTTCGCACTGCGATCTCACATCCCAATATGGGATACGAATTCGTATCCTATCCACAGAATACAAATTCTTGTTCGACCACTGGAATGCAAAATTCGCATTTGACCTATGGGATACAAAATGTTGTAGTGGACCACTCCGGCTCACTTACTCCATTTCCAGCTCATTCCTATAAATACACCCTTATTTCCAATATGAAGAGGGTTGGTTCTTGCTTACCTCAATGTCGTAATGGTTGCCTAAGAAGGAAATAACCTTCCCAAAGCCTAACTACCACCTTCCATTATCCAAGGAAGGAGAAGAACTGTATTCTTGGACATTTGACCATATCTTTGGATATTAGACCATTTTGGGATTTTTGGCATTCAAGAAGAAGATAAAGAAATCATCTTTGGGCCTCCTTTCCACCCTGGCCATAGTGACTTCATGAAAGCTCCATAACCACGTCATCCTTACTCAACTAAGCTTGGGACTCACGGACACTCGAAGTGTTGTCCTTCCACTTCCAAACATTTGGATCACGAAGAAGAGACTTCCTCCTCCCTCAAGCATAGCACTCGGAAATTACTCAATTGTGTATCAAAAATCATCGAGACTCATGTATACTCGGAAGGATTTCGATCCTATGTTGTAAACTTGTACAAAGAGCATAATAAAAGAGCAAAACTATTCAGAGCGGACGTAGGCTCCAATGAGTCAAACCACTTAAATTTTGTGTGATTGTCTACTTGTGCTTTTCCCATACACATTACATCGTAGCTTGCATTTTTTCCAATTCTGGATGTTTATTTTAACTCATACGAAAATCATGAGGGTTGTCGACCACTTTTCTCCGTCAACCGTAGCAAAAGATGATTTTTGATTATTATCATTTATGGTTCGACTAATCATGCTCACTTTTGAGCATTGACTATTATTGATTGATTTGTAGTTGTGATCAACCTGTTTATAGGTAATAAGTACTTTGTTTTGATAAGGGCGATCATGTCACTTCTTGCATGAGTTAGGTAGAATTATAATTAAAAACATTAAAAACGAATACTGTGTGACTTCAATTTCATGATTTAACCATATGACATTCGATGATGATATTGGGTAGGAATTTAACCTCTATAAGGTTTTTTAATATGAATTTAAACTAGGATGACCTTATGCGGAGAATCTTATATAGGAACTAAAATTATGTAGGTGTAATTTATAAAGGAGGTTGCTTTGCCAAAAAATTATAAACGAGGTTCATAATAGAAAATGGATTTAAGTTCAAAATGAAAGGATATTGATTTCCAATGAATTTGAAAATGGATTCTCAAGATTTACAAATGATAATTTAAATTATTTCCAAATGTTTATGGATGTAAATGAATTTTAAAGGATTTTTAAAATCACTTATCTTAGTTCGATCGCTAGAAAATGATTTTGATGATGATTGCAGCATCATCGGTGTCCATTTCGAGTTTTTAAGTAAGAACTTTCTACCATGGGTATTTTTTGGATTAAAATGAAATGTTATTTTGAATTCAAGATTGATGATCTTGAAATTCCAGAGTTTGGTTCTGAAATTTTCAATCAAAATATAATATGGATGCATGCAGTCTATGTATTAGATTTGCATGATTTTTTATTTTCCTTGATATGATGTTCATAGGTTAATGAAATGGAATATTCGACGATTTTGGATAAATGAAATTTCTTACTTAATTTGTAAGAATAACCTTATGTGTTATATGTTAAAACAAACTTAAATTTGTTAAAATAATATGTTAAGTAAATGAAGATGTTATTGTTATAAGTTTAAGAAATTGAAGATTATGATGAAGTTGAAAACTTAGTTAAGTTTATATGGAAATATAAGTGAATATGGTTATAATTTATTAATTAAATGAAGATTGAACGTATTAATTAAAACAAGATCATCGCGCAGCGGTAGTCTGTTTTTAGGTTTGAACTTTAAATGAGTGTGTAGGATCCGATATAAGTCAAAATTCTTTGAAACAAGAATTTCTCGGATATATTAGATTATAGTTTCCTAAAGAAAAAATAAAAATTAAGGTTTCGTCTTGTAGATTTTGAGTTATGTCAAAATTAAAAAATCGCAGTTTGGTTGTTAATAAACTAAAACGATTAGTTTAATTAAATGGAAGAATTAAAAAAAAATTAAAATTTTCATTAATAAAATATACATGCTTACTATATTGACTTGTAGTGAATTTAGAATAAACTTTTTGAGTTGTTTGAGGTAGTATGAATGATCAGTTAAGTAATAACTGAGGCTGTTGACCCGACACTCCAAGCTCAGTTGGTTAGAGGCAGGCGAATTGGGATGAGACATAGGTCTCAGGTTCGAGGGCCGCCTCTGCCAATTTCTAGGGTGACTATCTTGGTGATACGAAGACGTTGAAAATCGGGATATACACCACCCGAGGGGTTTACTAGGACTGACAAGTCATGGCTTTAGTGAAGTCTTAGGTTCCACACGAAAAAAAATAACTGAGGTTGTTGAAAGAATGGTAATGCTTAACAGATTGTTTATCATCTTGGTGCAATGATGAGACTTATAATCTGAATAGTCTCTAAGTGAAAATTATTCGTATTTGAGCACTATTGATAACGATATGAGTTGATTGATTGTGGTTGGATGTAGCGTTATGTTACATTTATGCCGATGCTAATTTGTGTCATTCATTCCAATTGCATCGTATTGGTTATTGCATATGATGGATGTGTTGTTTGTGCATGTGTTAGTTATTGTTGTGTTACTTGTTATTTGCTTAATTCTATTTTGGGTCACGTAAGTATATACAACTAAATGGAAGCAAAAGCTTGCTAGCTTACTTATAGCTTTTGGTTTATGGTAAAGATATGTTTTCCCGACAAAATGGTACGTATACTTACCATATGTTGGTTTTATATTGCTTCTCCATGATTTGGGATGCTTCATCACTGAGATGAGATGCATAGTGTCGTATTTTGATGTTGTCTGTCCTAGGTATGATGTGTGACTATAGTTATACTATTTGGTTAAGTATATAGCGTTATTTTCAAAGTAGTGAAATATATTTCGAATTTATGTGCATACTTATTCCATAGAGATATGTGTATGGCTATGGTTTTCGAAGTAAAAATACAAGAGATTTGTTAATATGTTTATCCCGTTGAGATAAGTATATGGAATTGATTTTTAAGAATCGATGAACTGATTTGAAAGTGTTATTTAATTAAAAGGGATTATGTTGCTAATGTACTTGACTGTACAACTATAAATTGATAGTTAAAGAACCAAATATCGATAAATTCCCTTTTAACTTATAACATATTGGTCAAAGGTACCGAGATTAGAACTGGGTCTACATCCACTTTGAATTGAATTTGCGTTCGAACTTTAATTTGTATGTATGATTGTGCAAAGACAAAGTATTGAGAGTGCAAGAGTTACTTGTTGTTAATTCTATGGATGTAGTAAAGGTAACACTTTCGGTTCGTTTTGTTCTAGAATGACTTGTATGGATGAATGTTATCAATACATTACCATCGAAGGGCGATGAACATTCAAAGATGAAAATGTGCCATGCATGAAAGGTAAAAACGTAGCGTCTAACCTCATCAACCGGGAATGATTAAAACAGAAGATATGATGGGGGATATGTGGGTCGCTCCCATTAAGATATGATCATCGCCCTTCTAGTTATATACATCTATCTTTTAATAGTGTGTGAGCTCCAAGGGAAAGGGTTGCAATGCGACTGGGGTAATGACATATTTAGTACTATCAATTTAGTGGTAGGTCGGTCCCGTGTTTGCAGGGGATCTAGGCGAGGTCCTCGGTATTGCTTTCTAGATGTGTACCTTGGTAGGTAGTACCCCAATGCACGGTCATTTTATGGAAATCCAAACTCCAATACCATCCTTTTACAGTTTTAGTTGTGTACTTAGTATGTTGGAATTTAATTAATCAAACAATTTCGGCTAGACTGATAAGTATTTTAAAAAAATAGATGGATAAGTATATGTATTTAGACATTATTATAATACCATGGGATATTCCAGAAAGTATTTTGGTTATCGTAAGGGAAAATCACGTGCCATGTTTATGTGTGGTCGTGTCTTAAGAAGAGTCCCATTCTTTTGAAAACGACTTCCCAAAATTAAGCAAGTTGTTTGTGATGTGAGTTTTCTCATATAAGTATTCCATACTGATCTGCATGTTTTTGCTTTCCCTCAAAATGTGCTTGGGTGAGACCAAATATATTTTTCCAAATTTTCTTGGATTTGCTTGGAGCTATAAGAGATGAGCTAGAGTCGAGACGTATTCTCGTATTTCTCACATTTATTTATGTTCGCTATGTGTGTTTATTTATTAACCGTTGTACATATAGATTATCGTGATGGTATTGGTTGATCTAGTTGTGTACTCTGATTATTTTTTCATGTATATATAAAGTTTTACTTTGTGTAAGGAGTATTGGTATACTACAATTTATTCATTCCGCTGTAAGATTTTGATCTTTTCTGCTTTTGATGTGTTTGTTCTTTTTTCTTCTATTTTAACCTTTCTTTCTTTCTTATTTCTCACCCTCTAACTTCTTTCTTCTAACTTCCGGGGTTTTTAGTATTTGATTTTAGGCATGTGAATACAGATGACGTATTAGTGTTGAAATTTGGGTGTTGAATTCTCCGGTTCATTACATATGATGTGGTAAAAGAGTGCCTCTACTTTGTCTTGTTCCTGGACAACTTATATGATGGATGTCTAACATTGCATTTCTTTGATTACATACTTTGATTTTTATAAACATACATCTATTAGTGATGAAGAAAGCAACTTCTCTTAGCATAACTACCATCTCTGAGACGTATGAGCTTGGAGGTTGTATTTTTATCGATGTTAATTAGTGATAGACGAAATGATGATGTAGTATCCAAAGATGTGTATGTGCTATGTATGGAAGGTAAAAATGTAGCCTCAGACCCCATCTGTTGGTAATGACTTAAACATGAGACATGTAGTAGGGCCATGTGGGTCACACTCGTTAGGGTATGTTGATCACTAATCTAGAACGGTTGACCCTTTGATTATTGTATGCTGAGGTGGTTGCTAATCACACTTAGGGTGGTGACATATTTGGTACTATCAAGTTAAGTGGTTGGTCAGTTCTTTGTTCGCAGGGAGTCATAGGCTGACTGTCGGTACAACTCTTATAAAGGATGATTGTGTCGGGTGGTACCTCAGTGCCCAATCATTATACAGAATTCAAATCCCAATACATGCCACTTTTTGGTACGTCGAGCTATTAGGGTGTGAAATTTAATTATGAATAACTATTTCACTTATATTTATCATTTTATGTTACGATGATTTAATAGACATTATAATAATATCATTTAATTTGATATTAAAGTATTTTGCTTATCGTAAGGGAAAAACATATGCCATATTTATGTGTGTTCGTGTCTTATAAGTGTTCCATTCTTTCAAAAGATTTCTAAAATTAAGCAAGTGGTTTATGAAGTGAGTTTTTTTGCTCTGGTATTTCAGACCTGGGCGTTTTGTTTCTCCAAATATGCTCGGGTCAGACTGAGTATATATTTTTCAAATTTGCTTGGAGCTATAGGAGTGGAGCTAGAGTCGATACGTATTCTCGTATTTCTTGCATTATCTTATTTTTGTTGTGTATGTTGTATTTATCAACCATTGTATAAATAAATTGTTATGACTTTCTAGACCGATCTATTTGTCTACTATGATTATTTATTTATATACATAAATTGTTTTCTCTTATGTAGAGAGTATTGGTATATTATATTTTATTCATTCCACTGAGATTCTGATCTTCTCTGATTATGATGTATTTCTGTTATTCTTATTCTTCTATTATGACCATTCTTTCTTTCTTCTTTCTCACCCTCTACCGTCTTTCTTCTAATTTCTGGGTTTTCGGTATTTGAGTTTAGGTACGTGAATACAGAGGATGTGTTAATGTCGAAATTCGAGGATTGAATTTCACCAGTTGTTATAAATTCTTTAAAACATTTGTAATGTTTATTTCCAAAATTGGAATTTAGAACCATTTTCAAAATCAATTTGAGATGATGGGATTTCCATTTTGAAATTATTTATAAACTTTAAATTCAAAACAAAATACATATTCAAAATATCATAATTTTCCAAATCCCTTTTTAATATTAAATATGATTTTTTTTTCCTAAAAATATATATTCAAAATCTCATAATTTATAAAGTCTAATTAATTTTATATACCACGAATCCAAAATATAAATATTTAAATCTAAAACTTTAAAAATTCTCTCCTTTGATTTCTTAAAATTTTATTTTATGTAAACACCAACTTTGAGCATTTCTAGTATACTAAACTTACCGCCGTTGACTAGTGATGGAAGCACCAATAGACTTTTATCGTAGTAGAGGTGCTTCTTGACGTCACACCTTTGACCACTGCATTCCCACGTGTGGTCATGACATCTAGTGTAACATCCCAGATTTTTCAGCCATTTAAAAATTCGAATATGTAATCTGTTTATATATTAGTCAGAAATAAAAAGAGGTTTTAATCGAATTTATTTATTCATTTAAGTTAAAATTAGAATATATGTATTTATATATTATTTAAAACTAGAATTTTTGGATGTTGAGTTTTGAATTATACGCTATTTGAAATTTGAAACTGTTACTTTAATTATTACAATGATATAAAATTTTACATCATTGAAATTTGTTGTTTAGTATGATACGACATTTATGAATAACCCACTTAAAACTTGTGAAAAACCATACACTTTATACAAAGAGCATATTCATATACTTCAGTCTGTACCAACGCAAGATTTAAATGACCACAAAACAACTCGATGTAAATTCAAAGCACAAGATAGCTCAGCTGCATGTGTATTTTGGTAAATAAAAATAAAAAGAAAAAAATGCACTTTTATGTCTAAGACAGTAAGAATTAAAAAGATAAAAAGGAAAAGTCCTTTCTTAATCTAGTCTATTAGTTCGATTCTTGAAAGTGCCATCCACGTTTAAGTGAACTGTGATTCCTATATTGAACATATATGAACATATAAAGAGATTAACCTGTTAATGCAAATCATTCCTGATTTGTGGTAAAATGGTTGAGTGACTTAGAATTGAGTGGACTGTGATTGTGTGATCCTACAAAAATATATCTTAAGATTAGGAAGAAAAAGAGGAAAATAATAATTAGAATTCAATTAAAACAAGAATTTCATTCAACACATTCGGAAGTAATAAAACACAAATTTTCTCCAATATATACACATCATGAACTGCTAAAATGAATTGAACATCAAATACAGAAAATTACAATTTCAAATACATAAACAGTAGGCTTCATAAAATATAGGCCAAAAGGGTGTTGCGCTGTTCATCTCGGTCGGTGTGATCTGCGAAAAGAAAGAGGAAGGAACCCATTAAATGGATATTTCATGACATCATTGAACAACAAAAGAAAAAAAAAAAACACAACTGCACATCAATATGAACAGCTAGGAATGGACAAGGCATAGCCGATACATGTGCATCTACGGCCAGTGTAAAACAATACCAAGACAGCTAAACAGTAATGCAAAGATCTCCCATGTGCACAGATAAAAAGGAAATCACATATATGAACCTATATTTTATAACATCAAATCTCATAAAAAAGGTGGATGGGAAAAGAGAAAATAGTACCAAAAAGAAAACAGCTAAACTTATAGACACTACACAGCTAAGATATATGTGTATTACTATAAAATGAAACATACACATACTTGAACAGTGCTGGATAAAATGGACAGGACAATTCATTTCGGCAATGTACCAATAAGAAGAAAAAAATAGCTAGAGTAATGCACATCAAATCTCTTTAGACATAAACAGCTAGAAGAAATATAGCTGAACAGCTATATATAATATGAACAACCATAAAAATCAATAAACAAAATCAATGTACAAATTCATACGGCTGACTAAGACAAAACAATGAACAGCTAAGACAGCTAGAGTAAATAGCTGAACCTAAAAATATATTGTCTAATCTACAAAAGGGAAATGTGATAGCTAAGGACAGCTACTTCAACAACTAAGACAGGACAATACCAGATTTTCACCACCAGTAAACAGCTAAGAAGAACTGAGGCGTATACCAAATCCTTATCGAACAACAAACCCACATGGGTAAACCAGTTAAGTCCAGATACCAAAAATGAACTATTCATATATTTAAAGATGGAAACAGAAATCTGCAATACAGGTTAAATCTCTAGATTGAATGGACATTTCACAGCTAAGAATTTAAATAAGTATATGTATGCTTTACAGCAAACCTACAGACAAGTCAAGGCAGCTAATGTAGACAAGGACCGTTGCAACACAGGATTGAACAACCACATCACAGTTTGCCTAACCTATACATCTAAGATCAACCCATGTTCCTATTATAGCAGACCAGTAAATGAAAACACAATCTAAATCAAGGATCCAAGTACAGGTTCGAACATGGATTGATAGAACAATTCGTGGATGACGTTTATTTTGTCCCAACCTAAACCGCAAGTATAAATATGCCATCACAGTAGTGTTCAACAACCTCATTCGAAACTAGAAAAATTCCATTCGACAACAGTAGAAAAGAAAAAATATATCAAACAAATTAAACTGAGATCGAGTGAAAACTTAGCTTAAAGATGAAGGGATGTCGGTCGGGTGCTCGTCGTCGGTGGAGTGGTTGTCAACGTTGAAGCGGAGGGGATCGGGTGCGACGCCAGGGATTTAGGAATTGGGGGATTAGGGATTGCGGTTAGGGTTTTCTCTTGATTTGAGAAAAATAGGAGGCGGCCGATTGAAAATGAAATGAAGAGGATCGGTTAGGGTTTTAACTTGTGAAGGCGGGTCGGGTAGTGGGCTTTGGGTTGATAAATTAAAGGTAAAGGCCCAACCTTATTTGTTTTTAATTTCAGTTTAAATAATTTAATTACTTCGTCAAGTTCGTAATACGGGTTCTCACTCATACGATCTCGGATTCAGGCGCGGTCAGTTGCGTTGGGACTGTGGAGACGAGTACTTCGAGATGGAGCAGTTCTGGTCAGGATCTGAAGTGACTGGGATTTTTATTCAAATTAAACGTCAGTTTAATTTGATTAAACAGACTGTTGATCAACAGATCCAAATCAAGGTGAGTTAAACTCACTCAGCCTTCCCGTTTATATTTTATAAACTGGGTATTTTATTTTTGTGTGTTCTGATCTGCTAGTGGTTGACCGTTTGTTAGTTACATATATTTTATTGTGAATTCAAATTCTGAAATTTAAACGGTCGTTTAATTTTAGAAAACACCGATCGTTCTGATCTGACCCGAATAAATTAATTCCCCTGATTTGGTCACATTCATAGGCGTGGTTGAAATTGTGTGGATTGTTTGAATTGTCTATTGGTTGATTGATGATTGTTATGGAAGTTTTTAGTCAAATCAATAAAAAGAAATGACTGACTATTGTTTGTTGAACCCTGTTTCAACAATTGTTCTAATGGGAAGTGCGGTTAGGGAATTGGCATCACCTGGCTTATAAATCAGTTGATTTATGAAATATGAATTTTCTGGCAGTGATTCGATAATATTTGATTTATAAATATGTTTTATAACGGAAATGGAATTTGAAGGTTATTACAATGAAATGTTATTTTAAAAAGGAAATAAATATTAAAGTATTATTTATTTAAAGTTTGTATTGAAATGATGAAAACTTGTTTTATAAGATGAATTCTTATGTCGATATGGATTTTAAATAAAGAACAGGGAATAACCTAGTGACTAGGTATTTGGTTAATCGTAAAAAATTAAAAAGAGTTATTTAAATTAATTATATTTAATTTAAAAAAAGAGGGATTAAACCGGAAGGGTTTAAAGAAATGGTTATGGGTTGAATTAACCAAGTGAGTTTGAAAGAAGTGATGAACATGTATATATTTGAACTCGGGTTTTTATATAAAGAAATAAAGGGGTTCAAACCAAATACAATAGGTTGAAGGGGGGTTTTACTTAACATATGAATTAAGTAAAGGGAGGTGAAGTTGTAAAACGTTTATATTAAATCTAAAAGTTAAAAACAAGGTTTATAAATGTAATGTGAGTTAAACATTGTTTTGAAATACTTAGTAATGGGATTAAGTTAAACCAGAAAGAAGATTTCCCAAGGAAGGGTTTTAAATGTGAGCTTGGAAACAAGGTTGGAAATAGGAATTGAAATATTGATATCGGTTTTTTTGAATTACGGCTCGTATTTATATGAAGGTAAGAACGTTGTTGGTCAAGGTCTGAGAGGTAATTGAAATACCCCAACTTGAACGACTTCGGGACGACCCAAAGATGATACCAGTTGGTAATGGCGAGGGTGTGTGATAAGATTTCCAAAGTAGTGGAAATGAGATGAGATGATATTTACCATAGTAACAGAATTAAAAGGAAATTGGGCGATTAAATTTAAAAGCCAAGTGATGCTGAGTACCAGACCAGTAAATATATTTTTATGATTTCATGGATGTTTACTTGATAGTAAATAACCAACTATCAAGTCTGACATTTACGATTATTGGTATGGAAAGACCGGGATCGAATGAATATTCGAAAACCATTCCAACCAACAAATACGAATATATAAAGGAGATCAAGCGATGATCGAGATGGAGCATGTGAAGACCATAGATTTTCATAAAGCGGAAGAACCACTTACAATCTCTGATTCGACCCGGAGATATACTGGGGTTCTGTCGTGGTTGGAATCTATGGAATGCAAGGACTACTCGCTACTGATCCATGGGGTGATTCCTATATGAGATGCAGTAGGAGAGTACCTTCGGTTCATCCTGTTCCTGGATGACTTGTATGGACGGATGTCTGACAGAGTATTTCCAAAAGGATTTACATGCGTTGATTTCTCCAAACGTACCATAGTTGATGGCGGAGAAATGGTTATTCTCTAGCCAGATAGCTAGAGTATGTTTGTGGACGTCAATCAAGTGTGATCTGGCGGATCTGACGATGTGGCATTCAAAGTGTATGATGATCAGATGTGCTCTGACTTCAGGCCTCATCAACCGGGAAATGACAAAAATCGGGCAGGCAGCATGGCTATGTGGGTCGCTCCCATTAGGGTGTATAATCACCTATCTAGAGAAATTCCTTTTGTTTCTAAATCTATCGATTCTGCCCATTCGGGAGACGGTGGTTTGAGTCCAACCGTCGGTGATATACATTCGATACACTCAAGCGAAATGAGTGGTCGGTCATGTGAGGGCCGGGTTGCAAGACGTTCTTGTTGAACCCTGTGTATTCGCCTCTAGAGATACACGTGCGGAAGGTGGTCCCATACCTTGTCAAGTTGGAATCCAATCTCCAATAAGTGCCCTGCGGTTTTTGATTGTATACTATATATGTAGAGCGTGAGATGCAAGCGTTCTACTAGATTGATATGTACTTGTACTTAGACATTATCATAATATCAGACAAGATATTGGTTTCAAAAATGTTTGGGTTATCGTAAGGTAAAAACCGTCCGTGTTTATGTGTGGATTGGTCTTACGATTATCTTTTTCTTTCGAAAGGATTTTAACTTTAAAATCAAGTGGTGTGATACCTTAATGCTGTGCAAGTTTATCTCACTCTGGTCCACCAGACTGACCCGGTGTTTTGTAAATGCTCGGGTTAGACCGAGGCGTACAGGTTCAGGTTATCAGATACTGAGAAGTCCGGAGACGAGCTGAAGATGTTCAGATGAATGATATTCCGCTGTGTGATTATATATATGAGGACAGATTATCAAAACTGTCCAGATGTGTGTTGTACTCTGATATTGTAAGTATTTTCAAAAGCTCTCAATAAATGTGGTTTCTATATTATATTTTGTTCCGCTGCGATGTGAGACTCTGTGTTGTGGTGTTTTTCTTCTTCTTCTATTCTAATATTTCTTTCTTTCTTATCTCACCCTCTAAATTCTTTCTAATAACGTCCAGTGTTTCGGTGTTTGGAGGATCGGTATAAGATACGGTAAAGGTATTTATATCGATTTTCGAGGCCGAAAACCGCTGGGTCGTTACAGTGGTATCAGAGCTATTGGTTTAGTAATAACCTTGGCTCTGTGGTGTGACTCGATAGAGATTGGGTTAGTAATACCCTAGATCGAGACTGAGTGTATATATGAGAGCGTATTTGTAAATTTTATTTACAAATGTTTTGTATTGTGTTTGTTGATCGGTTCAAGTGTTGAAAAGCATATAACTGACAATGGATACAGTATCATTTTGAAAAGAGGGTAAATGAAATAATTTTACCCGATGTATATAAAAAAAATATATATATATATAAAAAATTATTTTCTGTATTATAGTAATGTGGGGTATTTGTTTGATTGTTCTGACTGATTTGATTTGAAATCAAATTTGAATTATGAAATAAAATTGAATTGATTAGAAAATCAATTCGTCGATTGAATAGAATATGAGAAATGAAACTGAACCTGGTTAAGTAAAACCAATTTAAGAATAAATTCAAAAAGAGTGAACTTGAATGCATCGGGTTTGGAATTTATTGAATAAATAATTTGGGATCCAAATAAAATGGATTTCCATTGGAAATTTGAATATTTCTTTTCGAAGAAATTGAGGCCAGGGTGGCAGTGTAGTCGTACCAGTCGAGCCATGCGGAGGAGGTGATGGAAAAAAAATTATAGAAAATTTTAAGGTTCGAATTTATTTTGAATTTAATTCAAAAGTAATGATTTTAAAATAATATGGTTCGGAATATTCTTCTTACCTTGCAATTTCGAGGACGAAATTATTTTAAGAGGGAAAGAACGTAACATCCCAGATTTTTCAGCCATTTAAAAATTCGAATATGTAATCTGTTTATATATTAGTCAGAAATAAAAAGAGGTTTTAATCGAATTTATTTATTCATTTAAGTTAAAATTAGAATATATGTATTTATATATTATTTAAAACTAGAATTTTTGGATGTTGAGTTTTGAATTATACGCTATTTGAAATTTGAAACTGTTACTTTAATTATTACAATGATATAAAATTTTACATCATTGAAATTTGTTGTTTAGTATGATACGACATTTATGAATAACCCACTTAAAACTTGTGAAAAACCATACACTTTATACAAAGAGCATATTCATATACTTCAGTCTGTACCAACGCAAGATTTAAATGACCACAAAACAACTCGATGTAAATTCAAAGCACAAGATAGCTCAGCTGCATGTGTATTTTGGTAAATAAAAATAAAAAGAAAAAAATGCACTTTTATGTCTAAGACAGTAAGAATTAAAAAGATAAAAAGGAAAAGTCCTTTCTTAATCTAGTCTATTAGTTCGATTCTTGAAAGTGCCATCCACGTTTAAGTGAACTGTGATTCCTATATTGAACATATATGAACATATAAAGAGATTAACCTGTTAATGCAAATCATTCCTGATTTGTGGTAAAATGGTTGAGTGACTTAGAATTGAGTGGACTGTGATTGTGTGATCCTACAAAAATATATCTTAAGATTAGGAAGAAAAAGAGGAAAATAATAATTAGAATTCAATTAAAACAAGAATTTCATTCAACACATTCGGAAGTAATAAAACACAAATTTTCTCCAATATATACACATCATGAACTGCTAAAATGAATTGAACATCAAATACAGAAAATTACAATTTCAAATACATAAACAGTAGGCTTCATAAAATATAGGCCAAAAGGCTGTTGCGCTGTTCATCTCGGTCGGTGTGATCTGCGAAAAGAAAGAGGAAGGAACCCATTAAATGGATATTTCATGACATCATTGAACAACAACAGAAGAAAAAAAACACAACTGCACATCAATATGAACAGCTAGGAATGGACAAGGCATAGCCGATACATGTGCATCTACGGCCAGTGTAAAACAATACCAAGACAGCTAAACAGTAATGCAAAGATCTCCCATGTGCACAGATAAAAAGGAAATCACATATATGAACCTATATTTTATAACATCAAATCTCATAAAAAAGGTGGATGGGAAAAGAGAAAATAGTACCAAAAAGAAAACAGCTAAACTTATAGACACTACACAGCTAAGATATATGTGTATTACTATAAAATGAAACATACACATACTTGAACAGTGCTGGATAAAATGGACAGGACAATTCATTTCGGCAATGTACCAATAAGAAGAAAAAAATAGCTAGAGTAATGCACATCAAATCTCTTTAGACATAAACAGCTAGAAGAAATATAGCTGAACAGCTATATATAATATGAAAAACCATAAAAATCAATAAACAAAATCAATGTACAAATTCATACGGCTGACTAAGACAAAACAATGAACAGCTAAGACAGCTAGAGTAAATAGCTGAACCTAAAAATATATTGTCTAATCTACAAAAGGGAAATGTGATAGCTAAGGACAACTACTTCAACAACTAAGACAGGACAATACCAGATTTTCACCACCAGTAAACAGCTAAGAAGAACTGAGGCGTATACCAAATCCTTATCGAACAACAAACCCACATGGGTAAACCAGTGAAGTCCAGATACCAAAAATGAACTATTCATATATTTAAAGATGGAAACAGAAATCTGCAATACAGGTTAAATCTCTAGATTGAATGGACATTTCACAGCTAAGAATTTAAATAAGTATATGTATGCTTTACAGCAAACCTACAGACAAGTCAAGGCAGCTAATGTAGACAAGGACCGTTGCAACACAGGATTGAACAACCACATCACAGTTTGCCTAACCTATACATCTAAGATCAACCCATGTTCCTATTATAGCAGACCAGTAAATGAAAACACAATCTAAATCAAGGATCCAAGTACAGGTTCGAACATGGATTGATAGAACAATTCGTGGATGACGTTTATTTTGTCCCAACCTAAACCGCAAGTATAAATATGCCATCACAGTAGTGTTCAACAACCTCATTCGAAACTAGAAAAATTCCATTCGACAACAGTAGAAAATAAAAAAATATATCAAACAAATTAAACTGAGATCGAGTGAAAACTTAGCTTAAAGATTAAGGGATGTCGGTCGGGTGCTCGTCGTCGGTGGAGTGGTTGTCAACGTTGAAGCGGAGGGGATCGGGTGCGACGCCAGGGATTTAGGAATTGGGGGATTAGGGATTGCGGTTAGGGTTTTCTCTTGATTTGAGAAAAATAGGAGGCGGCCGATTGAAAATGAAATGAAGAGGATCGGTTAGGGTTTTAACTTGTGAAGGCGGGTCGGGTAGTGGGCTTTGGGTTGATAAATTAAAGGTAAAGGCCCAACCTTATTTGTTTTTAATTTCAGTTTAAATAATTTAATTACTTCGTCAAGTTCGTAATACGGGTTCTCACTCATACGATCTCGGATTCAGGCGCGGTCAGTTGCGTTGGGACTGTGGAGACGAGTACTTCGAGATGGAGCAGTCCTGGTCAGGATCTGAAGTGACTGGGATTTTTATTCAAATTAAACGTTAGTTTAATTTGATTAAACAGACTGTTGATCAACAGATCCAAATCAAGGTGAGTTAAACTCACTCAGCCTTCCCGTTTATATTTTATAAACTGGGTATTTTATTTTTGTGTGTTCTGATCTGCTAGTGGTTGACCGTTTGTTAGTTACATATATTTTATTGTGAATTCAAATTCTGAAATTTAAACGGTCGTTTAATTTTAGAAAACACCGATCGTTCTGATCTGACCCGAATAAATTAATTCCCCTGATTTGGTCACATTCATAGGCGTGGTTGAAATTGTGTGGATTGTTTGAATTGTCTATTGGTTGATTGATGATTGTTATGGAAGTTTTTAGTCAAATCAATAAAAAGAAATGACTGACTATTGTTTGTTGAACCCTGTTTCAACAATTGTTCTGATGGGAAGTGCGGTTAGGGAATTGGCATCACCTGGCTTATAAATCAGTTGATTTATGAAATATGAATTTTCCGGCAGTGATTCGATAATATTTGATTTATAAATATGTTTTATAACGGAAATGGAATTTGAAGGTTATTACAATGAAATGTTATTTTAAAAAGGAAATAAATATTAAAGTATTATTTATTTAAAGTTTGTATTGAAATGATGAAAACTTGTTTTATAAGATGAATTCTTATGTCGATATGGATTTTAAATAAAGAACAGGGAATAACCTAGTGACTAGGTATTTGGTTAATCGTAAAAAATTAAAAAGAGTTATTTAAATTAATTATATTTAATTTAAAAAAGAGGGATTAAACCGGAAGGGTTTAAAGAAATGGTTATGGGTTGAATTAACCAAGTGAGTTTGAAAGAAGTGATGAACATGTATATATTTGAACTCGGGTTTTTATATAAAGAAATAAAGGGGTTCAAACCAAATACAATAGGTTGAAGGGGGGTTTTACTTAACATATGAATTAAGTAAAGGGAGGTGAAGTTGTAAAACGTTTATATTAAATCTAAAAGTTAAAAACAAGGTTTATAAATGTAATGTGAGTTAAACATTGTTTTGAAATACTTAGTAATGGGATTAAGTTAAACCAGAAAGAAGATTTCCCAAGGAAGGGTTTTAAATGTGAGCTTGGAAACAAGGTTGGAAATAGGAATTGAAATATTGATATCGGTTTTTTTGAATTACGGCTCGTATTTATCTGAAGGTAAGAACGTTGTTGGTCAAGGTCTGAGAGGTAATTGAAATACCCCAACTTGAACGACTTCGGGACGACCCAAAGATGATACCAGTTGGTAATGGCGAGGGTGTGTGATAAGATTTCCAAAGTAGTGGAAATGAGATGAGATGATATTTACCATAGTAACAGAATTAAAAGGAAATTGGGCGATTAAATTTAAAAGCCAAGTGATGCTGAGTACCAGACCAGTAAATATATTTTTATGATTTCATGGATGTTTACTTGATAGTAAATAACCAACTATCAAGTCTGACCTTTACGATTATTGGTATGGAAAGACCGGGATCGAATGAATATTCGAAAACCATTCCAACCAACAAATACGAATATATAAAGGAGATCAAGCGATGATCGAGATGGAGCATGTGAAGACCATAGATTTTCATAAAGCGGAAGAACCACTTACAATCTCTGATTCGACCCGGAGATATACTGGGGTTCTGTCGTGGTTGGAATCTATGGAATGCAAGGACTACTCGCTACTGATCCATGGGGTGATTCCTATATGAGATGCAGTAGGAGAGTACCTTCGGTTCATCCTGTTCCTGGATGACTTGTATGGACGGATGTCTGACAGAGTATTTCCAAAAGGATTTACATGCGTTGATTTCTCCAAACGTACCATAGTTGATGGCGGAGAAATGGTTATTCTCTAGCCAGATAGCTAGAGTATGTTTGTGGACGTCAATCAAGTGTGATCTGGCAGATCTGACGATGTGGCATTCAAAGTGTATGATGATCAGATGTGCTCTGACTTCAGGCCTCATCAACCGGGAAATGACAAAAATCGGGCAGGCAGCATGGCTATGTGGGTCGCTCCCATTAGGGTGTATAATCACCTATCTAGAGAAATTCCTTTTGCTTCTAAATCTATCGATTCTGCCCATTCGGGAGACGGTGGTTTGAGTCCAACCGTCGGTGATATACATTCGATACACTCAAGCGAAATGAGTGGTCGGTCATGTGAGGGCCGGGTTGCAAGACGTTCTTGTTGAACCCTGTGTATTCGCCTCTAGAGATACACGTGCGGAAGGTGGTCCCATACCTTGTCAAGTTGGAATCCAATCTCCAATAAGTGCCCTGCGGTTTTTGATTGTATACTATATATGTAGAGCGTGAGATGCAAGCGTTCTACTAGATTGATATGTACTTGTACTTATACATTATCATAATATCAGACAAGATATTGGTTTCAAAAATGTTTGGGTTATCGTAAGGTAAAAACCGTCCGTGTTTATGTGTGGATTGGTCTTACGATTATCTTTTTCTTTCGAAAGGATTTTAACTTTAAAATCAAGTGGTGTGATACCTTAATGCTGTGCGAGTTTATCTCACTCTGGTCCACCAGACTGACCCGGTGTTTTGTAAATGCTCGGGTTAGACCGAGGTGTACAGGTTCAGGTTATCAGATACTGAGAAGTCCGGAGACGAGCTGAAGATGTTCAGATGAATGATATTCCGCTGTGTGATTATATATATGAGGACAGATTATCAAAACTGTCCAGATGTGTGTTGTACTCTGATATTGTAAGTATTTTCAAAAGCTCTCAATAAATGTGGTTTCTATATTATATTTTGTTCTGCTGCGATGTGAGACTCTGTGTTGTGGTGTTTTTCTTCTTCTTCTATTCTAATATTTCTTTCTTTCTTATCTCACCCTCTAAATTCTTTCTAATAACGTCCAGTGTTTCGGTGTTTGGAGGATCGGTATAAGATACGGTAAAGGTATTTATATCGATTTTCGAGGCCGAAAACCGCTGGGTCGTTACATCTAGTAAGCATCTCCACACAACTAATACTCGTTCAAACATCAATGCAAAAACTAGACCTTCACCATACAAAGGGATACCTATAAGGGTTCAAAATGGCGATTCAAGGTTTCGGCTCATTAAGAAATAGAAAAAAAAATTAAATCGACCAAATCATCAACTACTTATCCAATAACACGTGTTTCACTCCACTTTATGAGTTACCAAGGCAATTAAAATTTATAGCCAATGTTTAACTCACCTTTGTTGAAGGGAGACATAAGCAGTCCCGAATGCAAAGATGTTGCTCGTTTCTCTAAATCAAAATAAGTCCAAACCAAATTTCATCCTTACGCTATGGTAAAACGGAAACAGGGAAAAAGAGCTGTAGTACGAATTTTATTAAAATTTCAAGATTTTCTATATATTTAAAAATTGAAGTTTTTGAAGTTTTTTGGTTATGGAGAATTTGATGTTTTACTATCTTTGCGAAATGAGAAAATGGTGGAAGAGATCGAGTAAAGGTGTTAAACAATGAATAATGTGGGGTGGACAAGTTTGTTAAGGCATAAAACATTGAATTTATAAATTAGCATTTATCATATTAGTTTATTCAAAAGTCCAAACAAATTAATATGAATTTCAATTCGGGTGAAAAAAAGATTACAAAAAATTTTCAAATTATTTTATTAATTTTAACTTTTTTTACGAACCCAAATTTATATAAATAAATATTTACCCATACAAAAAATCTGTTTTGATCTATGTATTATAAAAATGTGCTTTCAATTTTTAG
Source organism: Allium sativum (assembly GCA_030737875.1). Lineage (NCBI taxonomy): Eukaryota > Viridiplantae > Streptophyta > Magnoliopsida > Asparagales > Amaryllidaceae > Allium > Allium sativum. The sequence goes on along the minus strand of CM060916.1, from coordinate 1,029,274,914 downwards.
TCTAATTTTAAATACATTTATTATTACAAAAATTACTGCTACACTTAGTCACAATTTTAAATCACAATAAAATTTATTTCATTGATTATATTTATTCTACATGTTGAGTCTCATAAAGATCAAATTTCCCTTTAGTGAGTCATAAATCAAAATTTACGATTTAGAAAACATTCTTTTCCCAAAGCAAAATTATAAAATTCTCATTTTCATTTTTAAATCACTTTAAAATTTTCTTTTACAGTTATTTGAAAATAAACCACTAGCAAAATCAAATTTTTGTTTTTAGAAACGAGTAGATCTCTGTAAGAGTTCCACTTGATGGACCTAAAAATGGAGTTTTCGTGTGTATAGAGTTACCTAATAACAAGCATGCTCTAAATCATTTTTTCATGGGTCTGGCCCAAATGTTTTGTCCCATTTAAGCTGAAGTAGAATTTGTAAATCTTAGCCGAAATGAGGTGAGAGTTCTCATCGCTCGTTATGTCATAAATGAGATGGAAGTAAGCCTCGAAGTATTTCTGCCTCTCTCTCCCTTATGCAGCTACAGTGGGTAAAACTATTTCTCAATCGACTAATGAATTCAGCACGTACAGTATTTCTTCGTTAATTTTTTACTTTTAATCTCAAATGGTTAAAATTTTCAATCGTTCTGTTTACTTACATATGTGACTGTTTTAAAAACTAATTAGATGGATACCAAAGGAGGTTATTAAGAAAAATCATGCAATCAGGCGTCTACAACCTAGGTTTTCTTCCTCTTATGTGATTTTAACAGTGTGGCTATAATAGTTACTTTCCTCTTTAGCATTTCACAAGAATTGTAATAAATCGAGACCTCAGTGCTATTGCTTGAATTTACAACTAATAGGGTTTGGTTATGAATAAATTGCTTGTTGATAGTAGAGATCCCAACACTTCCATATTGTATTATTTTCTTCTCAATATAGGCTATGATAACAGACCGTTGTTTATTTTAATCGGCAATTTCAGGTTCTTGGGTTGTATTGGTACGAGTTATAATCACGGGAGCCCTGTTGACCACATAACAATACACAAAGGGCACGTCAGTGGTAGACGAGAGCGGGGTATTTGAGCGGGGTAGAGTGATGAGCGGAGTATGCATTTGCGACTATGACGTATTTGACCGGGGACATTTGATTGTAGTATTTGATTATGATTTTAATTGATTCATAGTTAGTCAATTATTTGTTGTGTGATATGCGCTTAATTAAGAATGAAATAACAGTACAATAATCGTTAAAATGAAATACATGCAAATTAAATTACAATATTAGTAAAATGCAAATAAATTGACACAATTTAGGCTTTGAAGAGGGGAAGAAGCGAGCAAGAGAAGATGAACATAGATTGGCGAGGAATTGGGGGAAACAAGAAGAATTTGTAATAGGCTTGGATATTACTGATAGTGTTGACGTGTCCAACGCATCAAATGCCAACAATTTGATTTCCTTCAACGAGCTGAACAGGGTTGGGAAAGAAAATGAGAAGTTCGGGCTTTCAACGTGCCCAACGTATCAAAAACGAAAGCATGCCAAAAGTTAGCTACGAACGGTACCAAAATTAACACAGTAATTATTAAACATGGTTTTCACCATTATTTTTCATATGGTGGAAGTGAGCAGAAGATCAAATCAGTCTCCCACCCCCACACTGGCACACCCCTACACAAAAAACACATAAATACATTCACACTTATAAAGAGCTCCACTTCAACCCTGTTCATCGCACCCTATCTACATCCATATTATCTTTAGCTATACAGTTTGAAATTATATAAAAAAAAAATTGTGCATATGCTCTTACATGTGTCGACACAATCTTCATAATGATTCATTTAACTTAGATAATCTTAGCATATCCAAAATATTTTTCATATCGATGGTGAAAATAAAGTGCTTGAAATTGACTTAACATTTTGAACAAGCTAAAAGTTGCAACTTGCAAAATAATCTCATTTTGTTTAAAATAATGTTCGTGGTATATGTTGAATATCTGTTTAGATTCATTTGATTTTGAATTATGTAGATCTCAAATCTCTAGTGCCATAGAATGTGGTGTAGCGATAGTGAAGTATAGTAGATCCTTGCACTACAGATAGAGGATATTTGTGTCCGTCCCTTAAAAACTTCCAAAAATAACTTTATCTTTTCAAGCAAAACTTTTTTATTCACAACATATTTTTTAGAACTCATACAAAGCATAAGAAAATATTGAAAACAAATTTGGAATGCCATCATCCATTTAAATTTATTTATTTTCTTCATGCATATTTCAACTATTTTTACAAAAAAGGATAAAAGATCAGAACGATAAACAAAAAATGCAGTATAAATTGCAAGTTGTTGCAGTAAAAAGAGAATATATTTATATTTATAGTAAAAACTAAAATGTACGTAAGAGTGAGAACGATAACACAGTAGGAGGGGGATCTTATTAAATTCAATGAGTGATTTATTAAATTCATATGGTTGGGTTACAAAGCGACTACAATAGTGGGGTTATGATTCTGCCTCCTCCTCCTTGTAGCCCCTTAGCACTCCATTTATATTGACCATTTATATAAAATTGTGATACAACTTTAATATAAAATAATGACACTAATAATATTTCAACAAATCTTTTAAAAGAATATTTCAAGCGTTTGTAAACATAAACATTCATATCACATTACATAGAAAATGAATGTAGATTCCTCAAATAAATTTAGATTGATCACCACACATTACTTTTAAGTGACTTAGCAAAACTAAATAGAATTATTCCAAAATATTATATTCGAATACGATGAATAAACCTGGTGAAACTCATGGTATCAAATTTATTATCTTATTTGTGTACTTATTGAAAGTATAGATTAAAACGATAATAATTACTTAAAATATATTATCTAAATTCAATTTATTTATAATTCAAACCACAAATTATCATTTATAGATACGTTAATATATTTTTATTTATACTCTAATATATCAGAAAAATAGACAAGAAGTTCCATAATTATTTCGAAATAATAAAATCTATCAAACACCCAAAAATTAATAATATACGTTATACAATGTGAACGAAATAATTCAAAATAAGTTTCACAGTTTAAAATAAAAATGAATTCATTATGCTTTTAGCATCAGACAAACTCAAAACTCAAATTTTCACACAGTAGATATGATTAAAAAAACAATCATTCAAGCAATTTAATTTAATCCAACATCACGTAGTTCAATTCAAAGCTACCGATTAATTTAGCACAATATCACATAATCCAATTCAACAACTAAAAGTCATTTCATCCAAACAATTCAATCAATCAATAACAATTAGCCCAAACAATGAAGTGGCACCATATCAATCAGGATAATAATATACGTATACGAATGCAATGAATTTAAGTAAAGTTGTGAGTGAGGGTTTTACTCACCTAATTGAAGCTTCATACCCCAAATAGTTATCAATCTTATCACAAGCATACACCTTCACAATTTCTTCTTACCCACTGCCAAAACCCAACCAATACCAATTCTTTTGTCATCACACCGTAGCATCTTCAAAACATCAATACTACTTCCAAGTCTCCAACCATCCTTTCAGCTTCGTCTCCAAAACTAATTCGATCTCCCCTTTTCAACACGTGAGGATAACAAACACCACGGTTTTCACAACCCTACTCCGATGTACAACCCCTTCCACCTGCCTTTGGTTGATCGCAAGTGTTTAGTACGAGGTGTGTAGTCTCTTTTTTATTTCTTTCATCCAGATCGCAAAACCCTTCAAATGACAGCCTCCAGGTTGATAATGCGTTTCACTATGTTGTAGATCGTCGTAGCCGAGCCCTCGATCATCGATCCACATATCACAATTATTTATTTATAATATTGCATGATGGCCTATTGATTTAAGAACTAGGGTTGAGCATTGATTTTTTTTTAAAGGACCACCATTTTGTTTTGAAGCTAAGAAGCTTTCCAGAGAAGAGTTGATGAATATAGTTAGCATTTGGGCTTTGAGTTGTTTAATTAAGGTGGCTTGATTCAAATTTTAATTCAATTAAAATTTCTGTTAATTTCACATGTATTCAAATTTAAATCTAAATCCTTGAATAATTTCCTATCATATATAAATTAATTCATATCTCATGGTTTAACTTATGGCTTAATAATTGTTAGTTTATTTAATTCAATGCTTGTCTACTTTATTTGTTAGTCCAATGTTCAATTAAAATATATTTTTTCCTTATTTTATTGTATAAATTAACTCATCCAATTAATAAATTGTCAAAATTTTAATTTGAACCATTTTACCTTAGTTAAACACACGTATAATTACAACGTAAAAACAAGGTTATTGCAAACACACACTCTCTCCCCCCTCTGTGTGTGTAGGGTAATGGGGCAATTTTAGAATTGAAAGGTTGAATGTGGGAGATAAAAGCACTTTTCAATGGCCAGTATATTAATAACCACATAAAAATTATTATTTCAAAGTATCATAATATAAAAAACAGGAGGAAAAATAACATGCAAGGGTGACCAAGTGGTAAAGGCATTAGAGTGGCAAATGCTCCTTATAATTTACTCAATTAGTTCTCTGGATTCAAATAAATAAATAATAAGTTCTCATTAGACCTGGAAGAATTGGTACTTTTTCTTTTCAGTTTGTTTGTAACAGTCCAGAAATTTTAGTGTTGTAATGTACGAGTATTTAATTTATATCCATTAAATGGATTAGTTAAATAATTTCTTTTAATTTATAAGCAATAAATTGAAATTTAATCTTATAATTTGATTACTATGAATAAATTGACAGTTTGAAAACCGAAAATATAAGCCTAAACTTATTTCTTAGATTTTCAGCTTTTATTCAAATATAAAATTTATTTTTAATTTTGAAAGTTTAGTATAATTGAAGATGATATTCATAAGGAAATATGTCATTCTGATTTGATTTTGAAGGATAATATATGATATTTTAGTTGTGTTAAGGATTTGAAATGCGATAAAATATTTCTTTAAATATGATTTCAAAGGGTAAGAGAATTATGTTTATATATGCACATGTTGTATGCATATACATTTTCTAAACGTATCTTATAATAATTTAAGTTAACTTGAGGGTACATCTTTTATTAAGCAATTTTTTTCCAGTATAATGATAATGGCAAGTTGTGTTGTATGAAAAGCTTAAATAAAATAAAATGAAACATTTTTTTAAATAAAAAGTTTTATTTAAAATAAAAATAAAAAGGTGATTTGACATATAACTTACTTTAAAGCTGGTGAACAAATAGCATTTGGATTAGACATGGCATTTAATGTTTTGTACCATGGAGCTTATGATGGAATGTTTGAATTATGATTTGAGGGCATAATATGAATTTGTGTCTATTTTTCTTCTTTTATAAGCTTTTGTTAAGCTCTCATTTTCATCATTTTCACATTTGACTTCCTTTTCTTCATCTTATTAAAAATCAAATCTTTTCCAAAATTGTTTGAACCAAACAAGAAGAAAAACAAACCAAAGCAAACAAACTAAAAGCTTTAAGTGTGAAGTTTATGAAGGCAGATGTGTTTAAGGGTAAGGAAACTCACTTTTGCTTGATTATTGTTATATATATTGAAATAAGTAAATTTATGTTATAATTGATGAATCTTTTGTTTGTTTTATTTTGTGTGTTCATGCATGTATAAGGTATTAGAATGTATACCGAGTATGCATATAAACATAAAAATTTAGGAAAAAGGGGCCTCTGTTTAAACCTGCAAATGAACAAAAAGGCATTCTTTGGTTGTTGAAAAACTTCTGATTGTTTTTAAGCCTTAAATTATACATGATTTCCATTTTGTTCATGCATGAAATCTATGGAGTGTTTATATGTTCGAACTGGGTACATAACTAAATGAAGTCTGGTTCTAGTAATCGGCATATTCTTTGCTGAAATCTTAAATAATATGAGCACATGCTCTTTTATAATCCATAATCCCAAATCTAATTAATTTTAGCAAAAATTTCCAAATAGAAACCTGTTAGAAATGTTATCTAGCTTATTTCAAAAATAGTTTTCAAAGATTTAAGTCAACTACTTTGAGAGGAAAGTTAAAATAACTTTAAATAGCTCATGTTATATTTCAACGATCTTAGATTGAGAATTTGTTTATACCAGTAGGTTACCATGGAGGATTGTGAATTTTAATGGAGTTGGGATTTTTAATCATGTGGATAGAGAAAATTGTGGAGTTGAACTATTTTGGGTGTTTGGTGAAATTTTAACGCCTCATTTGATTGGAATAGGGAGTGATTGGACTGGGAGTGAGTTCGAGTGATAGTCAAGCATGGTTGAGGTTGCATGATTTTCTATGGTAGGTGTTGCTCTAGCGTAGATGAGTTAAGGTTAGGTCTCTTTATGTTGGTTAGCACGGGATTTTGGGTCGTAGTGGCGAAGGGCGGCATCGAGTGGGGCAAATCTGGGCTTCGAGGACAGAGGTGTGGAGGAGCTATGAGTGATAGTGAATTTGGTCAGCGGCGATCAGAGGCTGCGATTTGATTGATTTTAGGTGATCATGTTATGTTGGTTTTGTGCTGAGTTCGATCATGGAGTCAATATCGATTGTGGTGATTAAGGAATAAGGATGGTCGAGCTAAGGTGAATGGTTGGAGATGTCTAACTTGGGGAAGGCGACACGGTTTATGGCCGCCGACGGTGAAGTGCATGTGCACGGTGCACAGATAATGTGTAGATGAAAGAGGGAGTTTCATTTTGTAAGAATAGGAGTGAGTTAAATTCTTTTATGTGATGCCTGATGATATAGTAAGAAAGGATGGATCAGTACTTAGTATATGGGGTTTGGCACATTTTTATATACAAAAATAATGCGGGTTTCAAGTGTGACATATATATATACACACTTATATGTATATGAATTGGTAGTGTTTAAAATCCAGAAAAAAGGAAGGGAATAGGAGTAGTAAGCTGGGCATATTTGTTAGGAAAGGAAGAAGTGTTAGCTTGGGGTTTAGGCCAGCATTCAAGCCTGTTGGATTTAAATGTTTAGGGTTAAAATTTAAGTTTTAAGTTTTAAAAAAGGAAAATAATCATATGGAAGTTGATTGCGTTCTACCTGGGAATGGGATGTAGGATTGTAGTACAGGTTTAATTTATAGATTATGAGCCGATGGCCTGTAGAGCATGTTGCGTTGAACTAAATACACATATATAAAAACGGATTTCCAAACATAAAACTTTGGAATATCATAACTCCCGCTTACGGAATTCAATTGAGTTGTGTTTTATGGTGCTAGGTTCATAAGAACATGTAGAATACAATTATATAATCACCTGACCCATTAATGATAGCATGATTTAATGATGTTTTAAAAGGGTCGAGTATTACTACGTCGTTCATAATAACATGTAGAACACAATTACATAATCATCTGACACATAAATGATAGCATGATTTAATGATGTTTTAAAATGGTCGAGTATTACTACATCGATTCTTAATTATAAAATTTACAGCACATGTTAGCAGGAAAAAAACCCTTTTTCACTATAATTAAGTTGAATTGATTTGATATGACATTTAATTAGCAGAATAAATCACTATTCTGCTATTTTTGTAAATTTGGACTTGTATTAATCTATCAGTTGATTATATCGAATGTTATCCATCAATTGAAAGTATAGTTATTAACAAATATGTTAATTATGTAAAAACGTGTGTCAGGACTTCAATTTTATTATTGAATTTAATGGTAGCATTTTAAAGTACCATTGGTAATTGCTAAGCTTCTTTTAAGAATGAGATAAGTTATTGGTTTTGAAATTTATCTAAATGTTGATATAGAAGTAAATCATAATTTTGTTAAGAATGTTTTTAAGTGTTAGATGTATTAAGCAATGTTTTAATTGATTACTATTTAATTAATAATTATTTTAAATGGCAATTTTTATTTTAATTAATAATAAGTTAGCTAATTATCTTCTAACTAGCAATTGATTTAAGTTAATTATGGTTTAAAGGATATTTAATTTCTGATTCAACAATGATTTGGAAGTTAATTATCATTTAATTAACAAATGTTTTTTGAGTTAATTTTTGTTGAATTAACAATTGTTTTTAAGGTTAGTTATTATTTTAATTAATAACAATTTAGCTAATCATCTGTTGTATGGTATTTAACTTATGTTAATAAATTTTGTAAACAAAGATGGTTTGGAAGTTTATGATTATTATAAATAAAGCTCTTTAAGGTAATTAGTTATTAGTTCGACAAGGTTTAATTAAATTAGTAATTTTGTTATTAAAGTTTTAAATTGATTAATTATTTATAAAGAATGTTTAAACTTAGTTAATCATTTACATAATTAAGGTTAAGTAAATTAATTAATTTACTAATGATATTTAAGTTAATTAAATTAACTTAAGAAGTGCTTAAATAATTATTATAAGCAAAGGATGTTGGTTGTATAGAAGAGATTTACTTAAAAATTAAATAAGGAAAAAAGTTTTGTAAATAGAAAGGGATTTGAGAAATCAAATAATGTATAAAACCTTGTTTAAAAGGAACTATATATAGAACTTATGAAATCATTTATTTGATACCTACATTTGAAATAGCAAGCTTTTATCGATCTTGAAGATAAAAATGTTGTCCAGTCAAGGTCTGAGTGGTGATAATATCCCAATTTTAACGGCTTCTTCATTATTATCAGATGGATAGTATTAGCTTGATATCGAGATTGGTATTTTGGAATTACATATAATTCCATAAACAAATTTGTGAACATAAGAAAATCAAGTTAAAGGGTAGTAGCCAATGTTTTCAAATGACATTTGTTTGACCCATCTAATTTAGTTTCAGATAAGAACTTGTTTTAGCTGTATATTAATGTATACTTATATATCATAGGGTTAAGTATATGAATCATTTTGAGAGGTTTAGTTAATAAGAGATTAATTATATGAGGCTTAGTAATTTCCTTTAAGAGGTCTAACGATAATACCATAGATGGGGATCTCTTATTAATTACATATCGAATTTAGTAATTATTATTATTCATTTTTTTAAGAAAGAAATATATATACCAAAAGGGAGAAACTAGCCTTTCTCCAACGGCTCACAAAAACTGATTTCAGCAAGAGAAACCGTGCACACACAAAACTGATCAAAGAAAAAATGAAAATGCAAACACGGTTAATGTGAATAAAGTAAAAATCCAAGCCAAAGGCAGGACAGAGCGACTGCCAAAGCCAACTGTGCTGCAAAGCATACCAAATCTCCTCCACGCAGGGCAAAGACCGGCACAAAGGTCAAGGCCTCCAAATGAGAAATGGAGGGACGGACTAGTAGTACCCAAGATGACTTCCCAGCAGCAACCCTCTAGCTCTACCATGATCCAGAGTTGCTCCTGCATCACTGTGGAACCTCGAGACCCATCCCAATCTCCTGTCCAAGCAACCCGGTACCTAAAAATGCGACCTTCAAACTAGGAAACAATATAAGTCCCCCGGGGGGGTGGTAGGGGCAGAGGGAGACAAAAGAAACAAAAAGAGCATAATGCAACAAAAGGCAAGAAAGCCAATAAAACCTAAGAACACGAAAACTAGAACTCAACCAATGCCTGCCCTAGGAGTGCCCCCCATCGACAGAACGTCGAATGTAACAGCTAACCTCCTAGAACGGGTACCAATGACACCTCTGAATGGCCTACCACGGAAGGCAAGGAACACATCATTCCTCACTTTCCGGGTAATGGTAGGAGGATCCATCGGCACATCGTTAAAAATAGCCTTATTCCTGGCACATCAAATGTGCCAGCAGATAAGATAAGGAATAAGGCGCAGAAGGATAGAATGTAAAGTCTTGCTTAAGACTCCGGACCACCAGAGTCTTAGAAATTTTCCCATCGAATTGGCATTACGTCGGCATCCCATAAGGTTCCCGAAGTAATTCCAGACATCCCAGGCACAAGAGCCAGCTAATAAAAGATGAGAAGTGGATTCAGAACTTCCAGCTCTGCAACACTTGCATCTGGACACTAGATGGATACCAATACGTTGGAGATTCTCGTCGATCAACAAACCTTCATGTAAGGTTTTCCATATAAACAGAGAAGCCTTCGGCGGGATACAGACATTCCAAATCGAGCAGAAAACTGGAAGACGTGGGTTAGGAGTCCTAATCGAATTCCACGCCGCCTTCAGCGAGAAGGGATTGCCGTCCCAAAGGGTTCCACCCCCATGAGCATCCATTATGCCTTTTGCAGATTGCATCCATTTCCACGTCTCACTGGCATAGGATGAGATACCGGTGTAATTCGCATTAGCAAGCGTACGGTACTTGGCATGGAGGAACGACGCCTATAGGGAGTTGTTCACTCCAAACCTTGCCCATATCTTGCAAGCAAAGGCCAAACAAATGTCTTTAAGGTTACGGAGACCAAGGCCTCCCTCATATTTGGGACGACAAATAGTGTTCGTGGAAATCCAGTGATGGCATGAAGAACCTTCGTGCATCCCCAGAAGAACACGGAAACTAAGGACTGGTAGGAGCGAAAGAAAGCGGCTGTGGGAGTCATAGCTGCAATGAGGACGAGTTTTCTAGTCTGGGAAATGAGGGAAGCGTTCCACCGAATAATCTTGCCCCTGACTTTATCAGTGAGGGGATCGAAGATGGCCTTTAGCTTCCTACCGCGGTAAATAACAATTCCCAGATATAGAAGAGAGCGGTTGGCCACATTAAAGCTAGTTGTGGACTCAATCCAAGAGGACCTAATTGCAGAAAGATCTTTTGCAGCCACGAAGCAACTTTTAGTAGAGTTACGATTTGCCCCGAGCTACTCTCATACTGACGAATAAAAGCAAGAAGGGACCGAACTGAACGACGAGAGCCATTCGTGAAGATGACGATGTCGTCAGCGAAGGACAAGGAAGAGATAAGCAGGCAACGCCTAGGAATGCTGAACCTATGAAGCTGCCCTGTTATCGTTAGGGAGTGAATCCAACGAACGAATACTTCGGCAGTGATGACGAAGAAGGAGGGGTACAAGGGGTCACCCTACCTCAGACCTCTCCTGGATCTGAAATAACCAGATGCAGAACCATTGATGTGGATGGAAAACCAGCAGTTGGAGATGAGCCTCCAGACCACATCAATAAATGGTTTAGGAAAACCAAAAGCCCTAAGAACCTTAATGATAAAGAACCAAGACATGCGATCATAAGCTTTAGCCATATCAAGATTAACGACCACATTAGAGCCATGAACCTTCTTATCTAACCGAGAGATCAACTGCTGGGCTAGCAGAACGTTATATGTGATCAAACATCCTTTCACAAACCCGGCCTGAGAAGAAGAAATAATGAGCTAAAGAAACGGTGCTAACCTCAAGGCTATGACCTTAGAAATGACATTGTTAGAGAAGTTACAAAGACTAACCAGTCTGAAGTCCCCACAAGAGATAGGCTGATCACATTTTGGGATTAGGACCAGGTTGGTCGAGGTCCAACCCGCTGGGAGACCAGCTCCAGAGAAAAAGGACTGAATTGCAAGACAAAGATCATCTTGAATAATTGGCCACACTGCTGCAAAAACTACATTGAAACCGTCCGGCCCACTCGCACTGTCTTTACTCCGTGAAAATACGCAAGCGCGTATTTCTTCCGAGGTAGGCGGTGCGGCTAGGTCGGCGATATCTGTTGGAAGTATGAGTCTAGGGATGTAGGCCAACGAGGAAGGGTCAGAAGCAGGAACAGAAAGAGTGCTAGGGAAAGACTGAAAATGGGAAAGAATAGCTTCTTTGATTTCAAATGGAGTCGAGGCCAAATAATGATCAGATCTATGGATCTATCAAATAGTAAAGAGATTGTCCTTCTTACAGATAGACGAATGAAAGAATTTGGAGTTCGTATCTCCATCTACCACCCACTTGATCCTAGCCTTCTGGCGAAGATGATCTTGCTCGATACGAAGTTCCGAAGAGAAGGCAAGTTGAGCCACCGCCCAAGCCTCCATGTTGGCAGCATTGGGAGATTCATCAAAGGAAGCTTCTGGCAGAATAAGAGTTTCTTAAGCCGCTCTAACACGGTCGAAGATATTCTTGAAGACAAGGTGTAAGGACCCGTAACTTCCCCGTGAAGGAAAGAGCGGATACTTTGAGAACACACAAATAAACGCAGACGGAAGAACATTTCATTGCTATTACAACAATTCCATCAGATACAAGAATATACAGAGTATAATTGAATAAATTACATTCGACAAATATCAGCGATTACAATAAATTACATAGCAGCGGAAAATAATACAAAGCACAACTGAAGGTGATATACGGATACAGAGCTTTCCGGATATCATTCCAGTTGTAAACCAGGATCCTGTGAATATAAATCTGCAAAACCAAAACTACTAGCTGCCCGTGCGGAAAATAGGGGCACCCAGAGTTTAGGTTAAAACAATAAACTCCAGGTCAGTCATGTGACTGGTGTGAGAACTAAAACAGTTATTTAAAAATTTACTTTAAAAGAGAGTAATTCAAGGGACCACGCTGTATAACACGGAACGGGTTTCCTCCCAAGAATACCAGTGCATTGAATAAACAACGCAATGTTTTTTTTTTGAAAAATGAAGCTATTATAAGACCCAGGTCCCATCACACAATGCAACGCAAGCCGGAGGATAGGGTTTTCCCTTATCATAGCCAAACATGCTTGGTACGTTTAAAACAAATCATTTGATACTATAATAAGTGTATAGTGTCAAAACAATTTCAATCATAAATATAAATCATAGACGGCATAGCATCCCATGCTACTATGTCGCCATACTAGGCTCTACAAATAAAGCCGAAATATCTCGTATTGGAAATTGGATTTCCGTCATGAGTCGAGGCAAGGGGCAAGCTCCTCTCCGCGTTCGAGACACTCTAGCAAATGCCTCAGGGCTACGCACTCTGGGCAACCCTGGATTCGGCTGGGCCGGTCCTCACTTACGTTAGAGGATTAGTTATGCCTGAACACACGTTTCCCGGTCCTTACAGACCTATAATCGAGGCGCCTCATTCCAACAACCACAAAGGTGAAAAGTATATAAATGTCAGGGCTGGTATGTCACTGACACCACCATAGCTAGAAAGAAACGTCGTGCTCTCCCAGCGGTCCGTATCCCGTTTTTAACTCATACCGAGGTGTGAGGCTCGCGAATTCATGTTATACACAAAGCTTCCACGTAGGCGTGCTTTGATCATCAACCTCAAGACTTTGCTTTTCAACAGAAGCCTTTATCCATGTAACTCAGTATGCCACACAGGCAATTCATGCCGTGCGATTGATATCTATCGATATATAACCTCTAAGCTCGTACGTCTCAGAGAAGGGCGTTAAGCAAAAGAATAAATTCTCCGCCGCCAAAAAGATGTATATTTAATAGAAATCAATCAACACAGAATAAAATCCAATGTCAGACACACAATCCATTTACAAGTTCGTTCTGGGTCTGAACGAAACCGGAGGCACTTTCCTCGCATATCCATCCATCTCCAAGTACGTCTGGACGACCACCAACTATTTCCATCATCTTGGGTGTACAGCCCAATCAGGATCGTCAGTAATTACCCAAACGATGTGAATACTTCTGGTCTTCGACCACCGTCTTCATCTTCGACATATCGTCGAATCGGTTATTCAGAATGGGTATAAACCCGGACTTTCCGAATAACCCGCGTATATTAAAAACGAATGTTACACAAACACAACATACGCCTCATTCCAACTCAGAATATTCTTTTATTCATAAAATCGCATTTTTAGGGAAAGGTTCCCATTAATTTTATCCAAGATAAATTCTTTAAAATTTATCCTTTAATCTTCCTTTGGATGACATTTCAAACCAAATTATGGTTTTCTAAACTAGTCGAGATTAGCGAACAACACCGAAGTAATTACTTATTTTATTTCCCAATCCCAACCTATTCATCCCATGAAGCAAAACTGGCAATACTCCATATTTAGCACCACAGTGTTATCGGTAAAATTGATTACCATTTCACGTTCAAATCTAATTAAAGATTTAACTATCGCTTTGGAGCAAAACTGGTGATACTCCATTCTCGCTCGTTTTCTAAATTTGATAATTTAGATTGTAAATTCACATTTCAATCTAATTGCAGATTCGTTAAAACTCCTTTTATTGGGTTAAAGAACTAATGTCATTTAAAACACCGTTCGCGACAAACCCAAATCACATTCTATTTATCATCGGGTTAAAGAACTAGTGTTGTTTAAAACACAGTTCACGATAAACCCACAAATCAATTCTAGTTCAAATCAAATATATTAGGAATTCCGATTATTTAAAACCCCTTTTTAAATCTAATTTATTTATTTAAAAATAAAAAACCCGGGTTTTAAATTGAGTTCAAACTAGTTCATTTCGATAAAAAATTATTTTTATCTTTTCAAATATGGAGTTTTTCATCCCAAATTTTCCCAAATCATTTCTTCTGATTTTACACAAATTATTGATATTTTTAATAATTTTATCAAGGCCCGTACAGTCGATTTCCAACAACGGCCATCGAACTGCACTTACAACGACCTTTTCCAAATTTGATTTGGACGTATCTCCAAATCCAACCGTTAGATTTTGAATTTCTAATATTCATTAGAAAGCTCTTTTCGATATGAACCCAACGGTTCCGGTTTTAGGAGAATCCCACGGTCGGATCTCCTCCCGTAATGTCCGTTTGAAATAAACGGTCGAAATTTACGAACTGCCGCGGCGCGGCGCGTTCTATTCAGGCCATTATATTATATATATAATATATATAATTTATATTTCGTCGATTATTATTCAAAACGAATTTTATAAATCGTTTTAATTTCGTTTCAAAAACAATTTCAACTTCCATTTCAATTCAAATCAAAATTGATTTTTTCCTTATAAATTCGTTTAAAAATTCATTTCTATTCAATTCAAATTTCGATTCAATTTGAATTCATTTCAATTCGTTTTCAATTCAATTCGAATTCGTTTTCAAGTCAATTCGAATTGGTTTCATATTCAATTCAATTCAAATTCAATTCAAATCAAATTCGTTTTCTATTCAAATTCAATTGATTTTTCTATTCTATTCAAATTCAATTGATTTTCTATTCGTTTCAATTCAAATTGGTTTTCTATTCGATTCAATTCAAATTGGTTTTCTATTCGATTCGATTCAATTTAAATTGGTTTTCTATTCAATTCAATTCAAATTGGTTTTCTATTCGACTCAATTCAAATTGGTTTTCTATTCGATTCAATTCAAATTGGTTTTCTATTCGATTCAATTCAAATTGGTTTTCTATTCGATTCAATTCAAATTGGTTTTCTATTCGATTCAATTCAAATTGGTTTTCTATTCGATTCAATTCGAAATCGTTTTATATTCAATTCATTTCGAAATCGTTTTATATTCAATTCATTTCGAAATTGTTTTATATTCAATTCATTTCCGTTTTCTATTTGAATCAAATTCATTATATATTCAATTGAAATCAAATTCGTTTTATATTCAATTCGAATTCAATTCGTTATAGATTCAATTCGAATTCGTTTTCTATTCAATTTGATTCAAATTTCATTTCAAAATATGCGATTTTGAAATCACTTTTCAATATTCAAGTCAAAATGAATAAAATCGATATAAATATCGTTCACGTCAAAATGGCGTCAATTTAATCAACACGGCTTCATATATTTCTATTTTCAAATATTCTATTTCAAATATTTCTTTTTCCAAATATTTCCTATTCAAATATTTCTATTTTCAAAATGTTTCGTTCAAAACATGACTAATCTCAACGGATGAGTACTGTCAACACGTGAACCTTTATTTTATATTGATAAAGAAGTAAATTTTATTATTAAAATATTTCGTTCAACACATGACTAATCTCAACGGATGAGTACAGTCAACACATGAACCTTTATTTTATAATATTCTTTATTTTCTAAATTGGAATGAGGTCCAATCAATCACCATATAATGTTAATTATATGGATTTTCATACATCACACGTATATAATAGCATTGAAAAATAATCAACCATCAACCAAAGTGCACTACACTGTATAAGCATCAAATATAGATATCTAACGCTTATAACAGCCTGTCAATCAATCGATCGACATATTTAATCAATCAGGATGAGTGAACTTCAAATTTCATCCCAACACCCGTGTAGGGTTTCAAACAATCAAACACAGATTTTAGTTGTGCAGTTGGGCGATGTGTAAAATTTATCGTCCCAATCAATGTTAGTCAAATCAGTGTACATAAACAAACCGTCCGGTTTGTAAATGAGTATTTATTTATTCACATTCACTATATTCATATTCACGTTAAAAATTATATTTTTACTGATAAAACATTTTATTTTAACACATGAATTTCTATTCAGTTCATTTATTCAATAAAATTGATATTTTTATTTTTCTAACATATTTTAGAAAATTTCGGCGGCATAACGGCACGATACTAGAAACGGGATGAGGCATAGCCTTATCCCCGGTCTAGTGAAGGCCCACGCCATTCACACATCAATCAAATCAATTTCATTTCACCAAACAACTCAAATTCCAATCAAATAATCTAACTAATTTTTGCAATCAAACAAACAAGTCCCTGGTCTGTGGACGATTGTGTCGGGTGCTACTAAACACCGTCTGCATCCTAGTATATATATAACTAGAAAATGAAATTGAAAGGTGAGAAATTCTCACCAATAGCTATCCAATACCATGACTCTTCATTTATAAAAATCTTCATTGCCCGTATTCTCTACATATGTAAAAATAGAATTTTCACTTCGCTATTCAATATATAAAAATCGAATTTTTATTATGCTATTCAATATATAAAAATCAAATTTTTATTATGCTATTCAATATATAAAAATCGAATTTTTATTATGCTATTCAATATATAAAAATCGAATTTTTACTTTTGCCTCATATGGATAAAATTCTATTTTTATCACGCTATTCTTCATATAAAGATTTCGCCTTTTCTATTTTTAAAATCTAATCTTTTCTATTTTAAAAATATCGTCTTTTCACTTTTAAAAATATCGTCTTTTCACTTTTAAAAATATCGTCTTTTTCTAAATCAAAGATATAATCTTTGTTTAAAAATCAAATTTTTTTCTACTTTAAATATCAATCCTTTTTCCGCTAACTTCATATCAAAAACTAATTTTTTTTACATCGCCACTTTAAAATAAAGATTATATTTTTAATTCTCTACATAAACAAAAATCATATTTTTACATCGTCTATATAGTAAAGACTATATTTTTAATACTTTAAAAATATAAAAATCATATTTTTAATTCTTTAAAAATATAAAAGTCATATTTTGATTATCTTCCTTATATAAAAATTATATCTTTATTCTTTCTATATAATAAAAATTATATTTTTATTTCGCTAATCTTTTTTATTTTATTTTAAAGGCCTAACCCTTTTATTTTAAAAGAAAATCAGTTTTGCATAACCAAATAAAAATCAGTTTTAACATAACAAAGAAAATCAGTTTTAACTTTATTGAATAAATAAAGTTATAAAAGCTCACCTTTGAAATCGTTGGTGAATGGGGGGGAAATCGGATTAGAGGAGGAGGAGGCCAAGGAAGAGGACTTGGAGGCTGAAGAGGGCGCAGGAGGCTTCGGTTTCGTGGCAGGAACTGGCGGAGGCGGCTTCAGGTGGCTCCGGCGCTGAGGGGTGGTGACTGCGGTTGTCGCAGGGGGGGTGGCGAGGTGGTTTAGGGCATGAGGGTTTTCAGAGAAGGGAGGGAAAGGAGGAGATCAAATCGAAGAGGGGGGGGGAGGTGTTCGATGAAGGGGGCGGCGACACTCAAGGAGGAGGAGCGGCGGCTACTCTGCCCCGTCCTTCTATATTTTTTTTTTAAAAAACTGAATCGGGAATAATGAAGTGGGGGGGGGGGGGGGGCAGATAAAGGAAGGAGAGAGTGGAGGGTTTTAAATTTCAATTTATTTAATTTATTATTTTAATTACAAAAAGTTGACTTTTACATACGACCTCGAAACGAGGCCCACCGCCTGTCGTCTATAGCGTTTTACCCTCATTCCGAACACAATGGGATATGTATCGTAGGCTGATTCGGCTGTTGCAATCAGTTTCCGTTAAATTTACATTTAAATCACTATATTGAATTTTAAACGTACATTTCAAATTACCGGGGTCACATACTAACTCTAAAAATTCTCGAAAAATATTTTCTAGCTTCGTATTGACGATACGGTCCTAACAAAACTAGTTTCGTCGAATTCTGAGACCGTTCGAAAAATGGCCAATTTCCAGTCGATTAAAATCAACTGAAACTGGTCAAACGCGTTTTCCTTTGCCACGCTCACATATTGATTCGAAAAATTATGAAATTTGGAATCTAGCAATAATTTGACATCATGGACCCAACAAAAGTGGTTTCGTCGAAATCTGAGGTCATTTGCAAAATTCCCATTTTTAAGGGCCTGAATTCCATAGCGACTATTCAGAATTTTCAACTGGACATATCTTTTGATTCCCGCTATGAAATCTTGATTTGTCGGATTCGTTGGAAAAATATTCTCAATTAGATCCTATTGTTTTTGGTTTCGTTAAAATCCGGATTGTTTTGCACCCGGTACATTCAATTGAAGTTTGAAATCGAATTATCGAACTACCGCGCCATTTTCAATTCTATTTATAATTATATATAAATATTTATATTCTAACGACGCCGTATATAAATATATACGTTCTAAATATATTCAAAATAAATTATCGTCGATATTATTTAAAATAATCTATTTTAAATCTTCAAAATTCGCTAAAATTGCCAAAATAAAAATTTTAAACTGGTTCAGAATTTCCGGGTTATTACAATCTCCCCCACTTAAAACTTTTCGTCCCCGAAAAGGAACAAAGTCGAAAGTGGTTTGATCAATCAACTCTACGTTTGATCTGGCTTTCATTCTCCAACTTTTCAGTTTCTGAGAATTTTCAAATTTTCAAAAATTTGGCTAACACCCTAAATTTTCGAAAAATTTCTCCTTAACCTCCCCTGCACCGGGAGCTACGGGAAAATCCCGAAATTGCCATATAGGCCTTCTGATCTCAAAAAGAAAAAGAAAAAGCCAAGCGGCTAGCCAATAGGCTCATAAAATCATCATCACCCAAACAAAACAGTAAATTATATAGTAAACATGTACCTATTTGTTGGGCAAACAAATTTTATTCTCTGCTCTAGCCTCCTTGCTATGACCTGTTCAATGTAAGTATATGTATATGCAAGCAAATGTGACCAATTTTCAATATAATTCAATATTTGATTCAATTAGGCATAAATGGTTCAAAAATTACCAAACAAATAAACAAACAACACAAACATCAATCAATTAGTGAATTAGAGTTTCAAATTCATAATTTTGATACATATACAGAAAATCATGTTTTTGATGCCAATTCACAACAATAAATCTATCTATATTAGTTTTGGTTCTCGCACCAGTCTAATGGAAATATATAGATGTCACACCTTCGAAACACGAACATAAATATTGGTGATGGAGCTCCATCATCAAAATCATCTCCAAGCGACTAGAGCGTGATTCTATATCTATCTAATATATTAAAACTTCGAATATACGTTCATGACGCGTATATGCAAAACCTTTATATATTAGATTGTCCAAATTCAAAGTAAATAAATATTCAAATACGTATAAAGCGATTTAAATTTTCAAAACAAAATTGTTTTCAATTGGAAAATATACTCTTCACACTCGTTCTAGGATACTACTGATCTTATCTCTAACGAGTCATTCTAATTGGATATTACTAATCCAATATCTGATGAATTCTTTCGTATGGTTCTAATGTGCCTTGTTCTCGAGCTCTGTAAACCAAAGCTCTGATACCACTGTAAGGACCCGTAACTTCCCCGTGAAGGAAAGAGCGGATACTTTGAGAACACACAAATGAACGCAGACGGAAGAACATTTCATTGCTATTACAACAATTCCATCAGATACAAGAATATACAGAGTATAATTGAATAAATTACATTCGACAAATATCAGAGATTACAATAAATTACATAGCAGCGGAAAATAATACAAAGCACAACTGAAGGTGATATACGGATACAGAGCTTTCCGGAAATCATTCCAGCTGTAAACCAGGATCCTGTGAATATAAATCTGCAAAACCAAAACTACTAGCTGCCGTGCGGAAAATAGGTCACCCAGAGTTTAGGTTAAAACAATAAACTCCAGGTCAGTCATGTGACTGGTGTGAGAACTAAAACAGTTATTTAAAACTTTACTTTAAAAGAGAGTAATTCAAGGGACCACGCCGTATAACACGGAACGGGTTTCCTCCTAAGAATACCAGTGCATAGAATAAACAACGCAATGCTTTTTTTTTTGAAAAATGAAGCTATTATAAGACCCAGGTCCCATCACACAATGCAACGCAAGCCGGAGGATAGGGTTTTCCCTTATAATAGCCAAACATGCTTGGTACGTTTAAAACAAATCATTTGATACTGTAATAAGTGTATAGTGTCAAAACAATTTCAATCATAAATATAAATCATAGACGGCATAGCATCCCATGCTACTATGTCGCCATACTAGGCTCTACAAATAAAGCCGAAATATCTCGTATTGGAAATTGGATTTCCGTCATGAGTCGAGGCAAGGGGCAAGCTCCTCTCCGCATTCGAGACACTCTAGCAAATGCCTCAGGGCTACGCACTCTGGGCAACCCTGGATTCGGCTGGGCCGGTCCTCACTTACGTTAGAGGATTAGTTATGCCTGAACACACGTTTCCCGGTCCTTACAGACCTATAATCGAGGCGCCTCATTCCAACAACCACAAAGGTGAAAAGTATATAAATGTCAGGGCTGGTAAGTCACTAACACCACCATAGCTAGAAAGAAACGTCGTGCTCTCCCAGCGGTCCGTATCCCGTTTTTAACTCATACCGAGGTGTGAGGCTCGCGAACTCATGTTATATACAAAGCTTCCACGTAGGCGTGCTTTGATCATCAACCTCAAGACTTTGCTTTTCAACAGAAGCCTTGATCCATGTAACTCAGTATGCCACACAGGCAATTCATGTCGTGCGATTGATATCTATCGATATATAACCTCTAAGCTCGTACGTCTCAGAGAAGGGCGTTAAGCAAAAGAATAAATTCTCTGCCGCCAAACAGATGTATATTTAATAGAAATCAATCAACACAGAATAAAATCCAATGTCAGACACACAATCCATTTACAAGTTCGTTCTGGGTCTGAACGAAACCGGAGGCACTTTCCTCGCATATCCATCCATCTCCAAGTACGTCTGGACGACCACCAACTATTTCCATCCTCTTGGGTGTACAGCCCAATCAGGATCGTCAGTAATTACCCAAACGATGTGAAGACTTCCGGTCTTCGACCACCGTCTTCATCTTCGACATATCGTCGAATCGGTTATTCAGAATGGGTATAAACCCGGACTTTCCGAACAACCCGCGTATATTAAAAACGAATGTTACACAAACACAACATACGCCTCATTCCAACTCAGAATATTCTTTTATTCATAAAATCGCATTTTTAGGGAAAGGTTCCCATTAATTTTATCCAAGATAAATTCTTTAAAATTTATCCTTTAATCTTCCTTTGGATGACATTTCAAACCAAATTATGGTTTTCTAAACTAGTCGAGATTAGCGAACCACACCGAAGTAATTATTTATTTTATTTCCCAATCCCAACCTATTCATCCCATGAAGCAAAACTGGCAATACTCCATATTTAACACCACAGTGTTATCGGTAAAATTAATTACCATTTCACATTCAAATCTAATTAAAGATTTAACTATCGCTTTGGAGCAAAACTGGTGATACTCCATTCTCGCTCGTTTTCTAAATTTGATAATTTAGATTGTAAATTCACATTTCAATCTAATTGCAGATTCGTTAAAACTCCTTTTATTGGGTTAAAGAACTAATGTCATTTAAAACACCGTTCACGACAAACCCAAATCACATTCTATTTATCATCGGGTTAAAGAACTAGTGTTGTTTAGAACACAGTTCACGATAAACCCACAAATCAATTCTAGTTCAAATCAAATATATTAGGAATTCCGATTATTTAAAACCCCTTTTTAAATCTAATTTATTTATTTAAAAATAAAAAACCCGGGTTTTAAATTGAGTTCAAACTAGTTCATTTCGATAAAAATTTATTTTTATCTTTTCAAATATGGAGTTTTTCATCCCAAATTTTCCCAAATCATTTCTTCTGATTTTACACAAATTATTGATATTTTTAATAATTTTATCAAGGCCCGTACAGTCGATTTCCAACAACGGCCATCGAACTGCACTTACAGCGACCTTTTCCAAATATGATTTGGACGTATCTCCAAATCCAACCGTTAGATTTTGAATTTCTAATATTCATTAGAAAGCTCTTTTCGATACGAACCCAACGGTTCCGGTTTTAGGAGAATCCGACGGTCGGATCTCCCGTAATGTCCGTTTGAAATAAACGGTCGAAATTTACGAACTGCCGCGGCGCGGCGCGTTCTATTAAGGCCATTATATTATATATATAATATATATAATTTATATTTTGTCGATTATTATTCAAAACGAATTTTATAAATCGTTTTAATTTCGTTTCAAAAACAATTTCAACTTCCATTTCAATTCAAATCAAAATTGAATTTTTCCTTATAAATTCGTTTAAAAATTCATTTCTATTCAATTCAAATTTCGATTCAATTTGAATTCATTTCAATTCGTTTTCAATTCAATTCGAATTCGTTTTCAATTCAATTCGAATTGGTTTCATATTCAATTCAATTCAAATTCAATTCAAATCAAATTCGTTTTCTATTCTATTCAAATTCAATTGATTTTTCTATTCTATTCAAATTCAATTGATTTTCTATTCGTTTCAGTTCAAATTGGTTTTCTATTCGATTCAATTCAAATTGGTTTTCTATTCGATTCAATTTAAATTGGTTTTCTATTCGATTCAATTCAAATTGGTTTTCTATTCGATTCAATTCAAATTGGTTTTCTATTCGATTCAATTCAAATTGGTTTTCTATTCGATTCAATTCAAATTGGTTTTCTATTCGATTCAATTCAAATTGGTTTTCTATTCGATTCAATTCGAAATCGTTTTATATTCAATTCATTTCGAAATCGTTTTATATTCAATTCATTTCGAATTTTTTTTATATTCAATTCATTTCCGTTTTCTATTTGAATCAAATTCATTATATATTCAATTGAAATCAAATTCGTTTTATATTCAATTCGAATTCAATTCGTTATAGATTCAATTCGAATTCGTTTTCTATTCAATTTGATTCAAATTTCATTTCAAAATATGCGATTTTGAAATCACTTTTCAATATTTATTTTAAAATGAATAAAATCGATATAAATATCGTTCACGTCAAAATGGCGTCAATTTAATCAACACGGCTTCATATATTTCTATTTTCAAATATTTTATTTCAAATATTTCTTTTTTCAAATATTTCCTATTCAAATATTTCTATTTTCAAAATGTTTCGTTCAACACATGACTAATCTCAACGGATGAGTACTGTCAACACGTGAACCTTTACTTTATATTGATAAAGAAGTAAATTTTATTATTAAAATATTTCGTTCAACACATGACTAATCTCAACGGATGAGTACATTCAACACATGAACCTTTATTTTATAATATTCTTTATTTTCTAAATTGGAATGAGGTCCAATCAATCACCATATAATGTTAATTATATGGATTTTCATACATCACACATATATAATAGCATTGAAAAATAATCAACCATCAACCAAAGTGCACTACACTGTATAAGCATCAAATATAGATATCTAACGCTTATAACAGCCTGTCAATCAATCGATCGACATATTTAATCAATCAGGATGAGTGAACTTCAAATTTCATCCCAACACCCGTGTAGGGTTTCAAACAATCAAACACAGATTTTAGTTGTGCAGTTGGGCGATGTGTAAAATTTATCGTCCCAATCAATGTTAGTCAAATCAGTGTACATAAACAAACCGTCCGGTTTGTAAATGAGTATTTATTTATTCACATTCACTATATTCATATTCACGTTAAAAATTATATTTTTACCGATAAAACATTTTATTTTAACACATGAATTTCTATTCAGTTCATTTATTCAATAAAATTGATATTTTTATTTTTCTAACATATTTTAGAAAATTTCGGCGGCATAACGACACGATACTAGAAACGGGACGAGGCCTAGCCTTATCCCCGGTCTAGTGAAGGCCCACGCCATTCACACATCAATCAAATCAATTTCATTTCACCAAACAACTCAAATTTCAATCAAATAATCTAATTAATTTTTGCAATCAAACAAACAAGTCCATGGTCTGTGGACGATTGTGTCGGGTGCGACTAAACACCGTCTGCATCCTAGTATATATATAACTAGAAAATGAAATTGAAAGGTGAGAAATTCTCACCAATAGCTATCCAATACCACGACTCTTCATTTATAGAAATCTTCATTGCCCGTATTCTCTACATATGTAAAAATAGAATTTTCACTTCGCTATTCAATATATAAAAATCGAATTTTTATTATGCTATTCAATATATAAAAATCGAATTTTTATTATGCTATTCAATATATAAAAATCGAATTTTTATTATGCTATTCAATATATAAAAATCGAATTTTTACTTTTGCCTCATATGGATAAAATTCTATTTTTATCACGCTATTCTTCATATAAAGATTTCGCCTTTTCTATTTTTAAAATCTAATCTTTTCTATTTTAAAAATATCGTCTTTTCACTTTTAAAAAGACTTTTAAAAATATCGTCTTTTCACTTTTAAAAATATCGTCTTTTCACTTTTAAAAATATCGTCTTTTTCTAAATCAAAGATATAATCTTTGTTTAAAAATCAAGTTTTTTTCTACTTTAAATATCAATCCTTTTTCCGCTAACTTCATTTCAAAAACTAATTTTTTTTACATCGCCACTTTAAAATAAAGATTATATTTTTAATTCTCTACATAAACAAAAATCATATTTTTACATCGTCTATATAGTAAAGACTATATTTTTAATACTTTAAAAATATAAAAATCATATTTTTAATTCTTTAAAAATATAAAAATCATATTTTGATTATCTTCCTTATATAAAAATTATATCTTTATTCTTTCTATATAATAAAAATTATATTTTTATTTCGCTAATCTTTTTTTATTTTATTTTAAAGGCCTAACCCTTTTATTTTAAAATAAAGTCAGTTTTGCATAACCAAATAAAAATCAGTTTTAACATAACAAAGAAAATCAGTTTTAACTTAAATGAATAAATAAAGTTATAAAAGCTCACCTTTGAAATCGTTGGTGAATGGGGGGGATTCGGATTAGAGGAGGAGGAGGCCAAGGCGGAGGACTTGGAGGCTGAAGAGGGCGCAGGAGGCTTCGGTTTCGTGGCAGGAACTGGCGGAGGCGGCTTCAGGTGGCTCTGGCGCTGAGGGGTGGTGACTGCGGTTGTCGCAGGGGGGTGGCGAGGTGGTTTAGGGCATGAGGGTTTTCAGAGAAGGGATGGAAAGGAGGAGATCGAATCGAAGAGGGGGGGGAGGTGTTCGATGAAGGGGGCGGCGGCACTCAAGGAGGAAGAGCGGCGGCTGCTCCGCCCCGTCCTTCTATTTTTTTTTAAAAAAAAAAACTGAATCGGGAATAATGAAGTGGGGGGGCCAGATAAAGGAAGGAGAGAGTGGAGGGTTTTAAATTTCAATTTATTTAATTTATTATTTTAATTACAAAAAGTTGACTTTTACATACGACCTCGAAACGAGGCCCACCGTCTGTCGTCTATAGCGTTTTATCCCCATTCCGAACACAATGGGATATGTATCGTAGGCTGATTCGGCTGTTGCAATCAGTTTCCGTTAAATTTACATTTAAATCACTATATTGAATTTTAAACGTACATTTCAAATTACCGGGGTCACATACTAAATCTAAAAATTCTCGAAAAATATTTTCTAGCTTCGTATTGACGATACGGTCCTAACAATACTAGTTTCGTCGAATTCTGAGACCGTTTGAAAAATGGCCAATTTCCAGTCGATTAAAATCAACTGAAACTGGTCAAACGCGTTTTCCTTTGCCACGCTCACATATTGATTCGAAAAATTATGAAATTTGGAATCTAGCAATAATTTGACATCACGGACCCAACAAAAGTGGTTTCGTCAAAATCCGAGGTCGTTTGCAAAATTCCCATTTTTAAGGGCCTGAATTCCATAGCGACTATTCAGAATTTTCAACTGGACATATCTTTTGATTCCCGCTATGAAATCTTGATTTGTCGGATTCGTTGGAAAGATATTCTCAATTAGATCCTATTGTTTTTGGTTTCGTTAAAATCCGGATTGTTTTGCACCCGGTACATTCAATTGAAGTTTGAAATCGAATTATCGAACTACCGTGCCATTTTCAATTCTATTTATAATTATATATAAATATTTATATTCTAACGACGCCGTATATAAATATATACGTTCTAAATATATTCAAAATAAATTTTCGTCGATATTATTTAAAATAATCTATTTTAAATCTTCAAAATTCGCTAAAATTGCCAAAATAAAAATTTTAAACTGGTTCAGAATTTCCGGGTTATTACACAAGGAGATTCCACGCCTTAAGACAAGTCTTACGGCTTTTCAGCTTGCTAGAGAAGGACACACAAGGGGTACTAGATAAGGGAGAACTCCAAGATTCTTCGACTACTAAGTGGAAGGAGTGGTGCGACCTCCACATATTATGGAATCTAAAGGAAGAAGGCCCGGAAAGGGAAAGGGGGGAACAACTAGGAAGAAGGGGAGCATGGTCGGAAAAGGTACGATGCAGGTGAGAAATAGAGAAAGAGAAAGGAAGGCTAAACCAACCTTCGGTGGCAAACACGCGATCGACTCTAAACAGAATTCGGTTTGAGCCTTCTTGGTTGTTACTTCAAGTGAACATAGAACCGGCGAATGAAGTATCAAAAAAACCAAAGCTAATGATAAAAGAGTTGAAATCTGCAACCACCAGGCAATTAATAGCATTTCCATCCTGTTTTTCTGCTTGGCTGGAGAGAACATTGAAGTCGCCACCCAGGATAGAAACAGAGAAACCCAAGTCCGACAGAGAGAAGATGTCAGCCCAGAGACCAAGTCTCTCAATCCAATCATACCTAGCGTAGACCGTTGAGAATAGAAAGGAAGAAGAGAACGAGGGAAGCGAACAAGCTACCGAGAAGATATGACACGAATCGAAGATAGGACATACGACAACGTCTTTGGACGGCAAAATTCAAATCTTGTCAGACACGTTTGCAAGAGCACCACCGAAGCCAAGGGATAAGTCAGTTGAAGAGATTGCGTCCAGACCCATAAGAGGTTCCCGAAGCGCAATAAGACAAATAGAGTGTTTCCTAATGATGTGTTTAAGGTGAGCAACCGACGCATCATTCCCAATACCCCGCACGTTCCAAACAGAAAGTTCGCCATAAAGATCACAAGCAAAGAAACAGAAACCAGACAGGGGGAAGGACATAGAAGAAACCATGCGCCAACACAAATAAGTTAGAGGGTATGTCGAGTATATTTGATGATATGCTCGGACACCGCTATAGAGCGCGTACGAATGGTGCGAGAGGTGCGAGTGGCCTCACGTCGGCTACGACGATGAGGGCCCGCAGGCGAGGGCCTGGAAACAGGGCGACGACACGAGGACCGGGAGCCAACGCGAGAGGGATAAGAGTTCTTAGCGGGCCTAGACAGACGATTATTGATGATCGTTATTTCATGCCTTACTACGAAGAAGGAGCGAAACAGAAACAGAAGACACAGAAGGCGCAGGGCAAGAAGAAACATCAACGGAAGAAAACAAAAAATGTGTGGAGTTGCTCAACAGAGCCAACCCCGGATGCTGTGTGAGCTTCACCTGAGCCGATCTGTCGTCAACTTGATAGAACCGCGTAATAGGTAAAGTTCGACCGACGGAGCACAAAAAACTAGCCGAAAGCCTGAACAAGCATGAGAGGTCACTTCCCCAGTAATTCGTATAGTGCACCACTGCTGTGTCCACTATACGCCAACGTGAGTGAAGCCACATATCCCAATATGTCATGGCCTCGAGGGGGTGCCAATGGGGGACCCGAAAACAAAAGAATCTAACATGACACGAGTGAGTCACTAACGACACAAAGAAGGCCTCGTAGTGACTTGCAAGGCAGACGAAACCCAAAAAAACGCAATGGCCCAGAAAAACCAAACCGGGCTAAGGATCTCAATCTAGTCCAGCATGCCAAAAAAGAAACCAAACACATGCCCGAAGGTGCACCAACCGATAGCTAAAACATGGCTACCTATCCAAACGAAAAAAAGGCCTGCAAAACCGAACAGGTAGCCACTGAAAATACACCCAAACACAGCCGAAGGAAGAAACGAGAAAAGAGCACGCAGGCTAATCAACAAGAAAGGAGAGTCACCTACAAAAACATGCCAGCAAATACACACATGATAAGACATTACCACATCAAGGATCGACGTAGTCATGCCATGGAATAAACACATAGCAGTGTTAACGCTCATAGCATCACACACAAAGCCCAAAGCAACACAAAAAGAAACAGGGCGAGCAATCGAATTTAATAATTAGCTAGCGTTTAAAATATGAGATTAATTGTTAGTTAACAAGAGATTTAGCTACCGAATTTGGTTTAAGAGAAATAAGTTTCTTGTTATTTAAGTTTTCTCTCACTAGTTTTCTAGATTGACGTGGACATTATTTTGCGATAATACTGGGGTTGGACCGAGCATATTTCAAATTAGGTTGGGATTGCTTTGGAGTTTTAGGAAAAGTGCTGGGATCAGAGATGTATTCTCGCATGCTATACTATTCCACTGTGTTTTTCATTCTTTGAGACTATTGGAGTTTGTGGAGACAAGTTGTTATAACTATACAGATTTGTTTTGTAATTCGGTACTCTAATGTATTTATATAAAATTTTATTTTTTATATAAATATTATTGTATATTATATATTATCCGTTCCGCTGTGAGTTTTTGTTCTATCTTTTCTTTCTTTTCCCCTAACTATTTGTCTTTCTGGCATTTGGTTATCCATTATGTGAATATTGTAGATGCACTAGTATCAATTTCTAAAGGTCGAAAAACAGAGTTGTTACTGTAACAACTCACCTGGAATAGGCCTAAATTTCGATCTAAAAAGGAAAATCGAAACTTAAAGTCAATCTAAACGGATCATTGGTTCCTATAAGGAAATGGTATAATAGACATAACATAGCAAACTAAATTAAAATCAGAATCTCACACAGCGGAAGAGATAAAATATGATAACTTAAAATAGATGTACCTTTAATTAAACCTATCTTAAATGTCGGTTACAATGCTCTCATGCAATAATAGGTACATTAATAATAATTATCCCAATATAATAATACTACCATAAATGATAACTAACAAATATGGATCCTCCATCATCAAGCTCCATCTCCAAGATATCACTGATCCAAGCATTTCCACCTACTATCCTGTTTATATTTTTAAGAGGAGGGAGGTTAGAACATAAAGTTCTGGTGTTGAAAATCACTTAAGTTTTAAGAAATAAATATCTCCTATATTTGGCAGTATAAATTCTTCACGATATGTCTACGCAATCAAATACACACAATCAAACATATGAGACAGACATCCTAACAGTCACTTAAGGCCTATATGTAAATCTAAGGGCGGACAACCCTACAGTCACTTAATACTCCACAAAGTAATTTAAGGGAGGGCTTACTTACAGCCAATTAATACCCCTATAAGGCAGGCTATTCATAGCCACTTAAGGTCATATCCTAATTTATTTAGGGTGGACATCCCTACAACCACTTAATACCCTATGGTTGACCCCTAACCACTTAAGACCTAATTGTAACGTCAACGTCACAAATAATAACTCTTCTTGTAGGTCGAGAAATAGTAACGGCCACTTACTCCCAGGTATAGATAGGAACTCAATTTTATTTAAGGCCCTCTTGGAGGACCCTCCTGTTATGATCTAGTTGTCCTTACAGGTGAAATCCTAGTCATTTAATAATTCCTTAGACGGTGGTTCCTTTAGGCCATTTTGTATTAACCGTCCCTAGGTCAACCCTTACATAGCCCCTAGATAAGAACGGACAACTTCCAGAACTACATTACTCATGCGCTATCGTTTTACTAGGATCATTTAATATCTTTTTAGAGTAAGATGCCAATGACCACTAAGACCTTTATTAGGGCAGGCCCAACGACTTAGCCTTTCTAAAGAATAAACGTTAGAAGAGGCCTAATGTCCTAACCACTTAATACCCAATCAAGGTAAGTTAGCCACTTAATACCTTTTCAAGGCAAACTTATTTCACACATAAATACATGTATATACACATACACACCAGCCATCTCACATTAGACCGATCACTTGTAGATGCTGGATTTGCCGGGATGTTCCGGCCAGACTTCTACTACAAGTTAGGCTTAACCTCGTATCATAGTGTAATAATTATAATGACCATTGACACCTAGACCTCTCACATTAACCAATACTATTTGTAGATACTGGATATGCCGGTCGGTTCTGGGCAGGCTTCTACTACAAGTAATGGTTATGTGACATTAATTTTAATTAAGGTCATTAACTCAAATACATACAAATTCCTGTGGGGACATTTAAATTTAAAATTCCTAACTACCTAATTTATACGCATTTAATATGCATTAATTATTACGTTAATTACACTACTAGTATATAAAAATAAATATAGGTAAATTAAATGTTTGAATTTAAACGTTCTTAATTCGTTGAAATGTCAATCCCTAACCAAATTAAATGCATACAAGTTATTTTCCATATTTCCCTTAATCATGGCATAAATATGCATATGAACATGTAACAATTAAAATGGGAAAACAACAATACTAACACAAAACTTACAAACTAGGTTTGATTTAATTATCTCAATAATAGAAGATAAACAAAGTGCCATATATCCAATATGTATAATTCCTATTTTGGATCAGATTCATTTTTTTTGTACGTTTGTATGTAAAACATTAATACTTGAATATTTTGTAAACAATACGTCCAAATACTCTATTTAGAAAAATAGAGATTTAAACCTATTCAAATCTACAATCAGTCCAAGTCTTAACCTTTTATAACAAAATTGTACATATTAGTTTACAAAATAATGAAATGAGATAGCCTGACCAATATAGAGAATTATACAACACCAATATGTTTCTCTTTTATTATTTCAACAATACAAACCCTCATGTACAAACAGATTGACCATTTTTGCAAAGATATCTTTTAAATTCCAGAATATTAATCTAAATCTAATCCTAAATCAAAATATAGTAAATAAGAAATATGGATTAAGGATTTAAAAGAAAACCAAAAATTTTATCTGGAATTTCTAATGGCAGAATGGATGCGTGAAGAAAAAATAGAATAGGGTTTGGAAGAGGGTAGGTGGGTGGTATAT
This sequence comes from Allium sativum, assembly GCA_030737875.1. Taxonomy (NCBI): domain Eukaryota; kingdom Viridiplantae; phylum Streptophyta; class Magnoliopsida; order Asparagales; family Amaryllidaceae; genus Allium; species Allium sativum. The sequence goes on along the minus strand of CM060916.1, from coordinate 1,029,243,227 downwards.
ATAGTTGTATGTGCAAATAAGGACCGTATGATTTATAAGATTAAATCCTGACTGTCCGTTGTATGCAACTATATATAAAACAACCCAAAACACAAGCCAAATCCCCCTTGCTCCACCAAGGCGGTCGACCATCCAAAAGGAGGGCGTTCAACCCCTTCGATCAACATTCGTCCATGGAATTTATTTCCCTCGCTAATTGGTCAGTTAATTTAAACGTTTGTTAATAGATTGATTCCTTTCGTTTGCTAGATTATTTTCTCCCCTCTTGTATATGATATATACATACAATTTGAACTTTCATGGAATATTTTTTCAGCCAATTAATAGGTTATCAAATTTCATATATTTATTGATTTCATTCGAATTTCAAACGTTGTGTATAAATAGTTTAAGTACAAGTATTTTATTGACGACTTTTTCATATAGACTCAGTTTTCAGCAAACTATATATGAAAACGGATTAGAATCTCGCCACGGATACAACTATAATATTTTCGTGGTCAAATTCTTAATTGTCCAAAATCTTATTTTTCAACCTACTAATATTTTATTAACTTATTATTGTTTATATTTAATTTAATCATCTATGTCTATTTAGGGTATATTTTACTGGGTGTTACATTCTTTCCATTGAAATTTCGTCCAGAAATCTTTCCGATGGAGCAAAAACACAACCTGCTCTAACAAACATGTTATGCATCCAAGTTATTTATCATCCAATAAACATCCATAACCCGACGTGATTATGCACTGTAGACTTGCTATAGTGAGCTCAGTCGTTGCGTGTATGTGTAGTAAGTGATGCTGAATGTATGCAAAACATCCTAATATGCATATAATTTCTACATGAGTGCTTGGTGCATTTGTGTTGCAAACATCTCCAACCATCCAATCAAGCACCCACAACGCAACCATATAATCTTTTCAAGAATGGCTACAAACCTTTAAATTTTCATATTTATTCTCGAATTTTCTCCTTACTGTACTCGAACCTATCTAACTAAATAATGCAGAGTCTTGAAATCCTGTGCTCCAAAATATCTGTGGTGGCACAAGATTTCTAAGGTTCCGTCTCCATCCTCGATTCTTGATTAGGCTCTAACAAGATTCGTTGTACTCTGAAGGTATCTTATCAGACATAAAACTGTTATGAGCTCCTATCCTTAATAATATCTTTTATCCCCTAACCTAGGGAAAGCCCAAAATATAATATCGACTCTTTATCCTTCATAAGTTGCCTAATCAAATTAGACCCCTCCCCAAAGTCTAACCACAAATTTGGTTCGAGTAGAAATTTGTCAATGGTTATTCTGTCAACACTTCGGTATTTTAGATGGCCTCCTTGAAATTCTTTCAGAGCATCCACTAATTACCAAAAAGATAACCACGCTACTCCTAAAAAGATAAATATTATTCCTATTGTCTAAAAGATCCAAGATGCAACTCTTCCTCTTATTCCCAAAGCTCTGGTTGTCTTCAGTTTGTCCTTTAGTCTTCGAATGAGAGGAAACTCAATAATTTAAAATTTTGCTAAACCAATTTTTCTAAAACTAATGTTCTAGTTTATACTAATAACTAGAATATATTGCTATTCTTCAATTTGCTGGAACTTAAATTCCACTAAAGGTCTTTTGCTATAATTTCCATAAATTTGCCTAAACATTGATATTGACATATTTAAAATTACAAAGAATGAGTAAGAACGGATAGTATAATCTACGTGTTAATACATAAAATTACACATCACATCCTTTCATTTTTCATGTATATTCCTTGTAATTCCAAGTATAGTACTTTTTCTGAAAAACAACAAAAGGACTAATTTATAAAAATTAAATGAATACCCTTAAGCAAACTAAACATGGTCATATTCAAACTAGAATGACTAATAAAAATTCAATGCTTAAGCATATTCCTTATTCTCAGCCCTATGTTCTAATTCTCAGGGATGACATTTTCTAAGCAAAACTTTTTCTATACTAAATATTCCGAAAATCACCAGACCATACACCTCATTGTAGGCTACAACTCTAATTTCATTATTAATTTTCAAATCCCATAGATGGTAGATCTCTAAGTTAAGTATTACGATGAATTCCTCTCTTACTCATTTATCTTATAATTTAGTAAGGGCTTCATATCTCAACATCACAGGCATAAATAGTGTAACAACCCGGAAAATCAGAACCAATTTAAAAATTTTATTTAGCAATTTTAACATATTTTGAATATTTAAAATCATTTATTTTAAATAATAACGACTAGAAATTTATTTTGAATAGAAATAGAAGTAAAATTTTATTTTAATTATAAAAGGGATTAGAAATGGCGCGGTAGTTTGAAAATTCGATTACAAACTTTAACTGAATGTACAAGATTCAAAATAAATCGAATTTCAGTAAAACCAGAAATATTTGAATCTATTGAATTATATCTTTCTAACGGATGTGAAAAATTGAAATTAAATAACGGGAATAAAAAGTTATGGCCAGTTAAAAATTCAGAATAGTCGCTATGAAATTTAATTATATTTTAAATTAAATAAAGTCCTTAAAATAGTCGTTTTGCAAACGACTTCCGTTTTTGATGAGACCACTTTTATTGGATCCGAAATATCAAATTATTGTTAGACTCCAAAATTCATAATATTTGGAATTAATATGTGAGCACGACAAAAGAAAACGCGTTTTGACAGTTTCAGTCAATTTGGATCGACCAGAAAATGGCCATTTTTCAAACGGTCTCCAAATTTGATGAAATTAGTTTTGTTAAGACCGTGTTGTCAAAACAAAGTTAGAAATATTTTTTCTGGAATTTTCAGGGTTAGTATGTGGCCCCGGTAAATTAAATTGTATGTTTAAAATTCAAAATATAGATTTATATTTTAATTTATACCGAAACTGATTGAAACAACATAATTGGCTTACGGGTCATATCCCATTGTGTACATAATAGGGGTAATTAGCTCGGGGCGACAATCGTTGGGTCTCATTTGGAGGTCGAACAAAAACGTCACCTTTTGGGGACAATTAAAAATAATATAAATTATTATATAAAGATTTCCCCCCTTTCCCTCCTCCACATCGTTCACGATAGGAATAAAAAAAACCTAAAACCTAATCGCGCCGCTGCACCACGCAGTAGCCACCCACCACAGCCAGGGACCATCCCACTCACCGCACCGCCACCAGCGTGAGTCACCGCACCCCTCAGCCCCCTCCTCCGTTCAAATCCGCCTCCAAAACCCTACCACGCCAGAAATCGACCGTAGCCGCCACCAACGACCTGTCGCCGCCACCTGAGCCAACTTCCGACCATCTCCGACCCCACACCACCCTCCTCCGCCACTTTAGCATGTCATGGGGCCCCCGCAAAGAAAAAGGGGTAAATAACATTTAATTTTGATTTATTTTCAGTTTTTTTATATATAACATTAACAATACAAAGTTAGGATTTTTTTTACAATATGAAGAAGTGATCTCTATATACATGACAACAATATAAAGAATGTGATTTTTATATGAATGGTATGGAAATAAAAAAAATATGACTTTTATTTAAGTAACTTTGTTTTAAAATATGGTTTTTTATATAAGTGAAGCGTTATAAAAATGTGATTTTCAGCATTATAAAAATATAGTTTTTATTATATGAATAGCAATATAAAAATGTGATTTTTATATAAGTTGTAGTGAAATAAAAATTCGATTTTTATATATATATGATAGCTAGATAAAAATGTGATTTATATATATATATATATAATGGAGATATAAAAATATGATTTTTACATATGTGGTAGAGATACAAAAAATGTGATTTTTACATATATAATATAGATATAAAATATGATTTTTATATAAAAAAACTTTTAATGAAAAAAAATTGATTTTTAGTTATATGAAAATTCGATTTTTAGTTATATAAAAATTCGATTTTTGGTTATGTAAAAATATGATTTTTATATGAAAAACTGATTTTCAAGAATGCGATTTTAATATATAAACATCATATTAAAAATGTGATTTTTACTATGAATAGCGTGAAAAAGATTGTGTTGGAATTTCCGGCAAATCCAGACTATTCAGAAATTTAGAAACAACGGAGTAGAAACTAAAGGTGAGAACTCCTCACTCAAATTATTTTTTAGTTAAATATCTACTGGGATGCAGACGGTGCTTAGTGGCACCCGACACCTTTGTTTTAAACCATGGATGTTTGCTTGTTTGTTTTGATTGATTCATTTGTTTAAATTTGGTTTGGGATGTGAATGGAATTTGTTTGAATTTGGTTTGTGTATAGCGCGAGCCAGTATTAGGCGAGGGATAAGGCAAGACCTTATTCTGGTTCTAGTATCGTGTCGTTATGCTGCCGAAATTTTCTGAAATAAAATGTGTTAGTTAAAAATAACATTTTTAATGCGATTATGAATTAAATAAAATATTCAAGTGTTGAATAAAATGTTTGAATTATAAAAATATCATTTTTATTGTATGTATGAGTTATACATAATATTCGTATACAAATTGGAAGATTTGTTTATGAACACTCATTTAACTGATATGGATTGGGACGATAAATTTTACACATCACCCAACTGTACAAATTAGATTCAGTATTTGTTGGTTGAAACCCCACACGGGTATTGGGATGATATTTGACATACACTAGTCCCAATTGTTTAGTTGAATGTCAATCAATTGGTTGACAGACTGTTGTAAGCATCAATTATTTATATTCAATGCTTATACAGTTGTGTAATGCACTTTAGATGATGGTTGATTGTTTATCATTGTTGATATATACATGTGTTGTATGAGACCCATATAAATTGAATTATATGGTAGTTGATTGGGTCCGATTCCAATTCAAAAATAAGGAATATTTTAAAATAACGAATATTTTATGATAATATCCAATAAAAGATAAAAATGTGGATTTGATGTCTGATTTTGGATGGACACGAAAATATTTAAATATATGAAGCCGTATTGAAAAGTTATGCCTATTTTGATGCGAACGATATTTATATCGATTTTATTCATTTTTATAATGAATATCAAAACGGAAATTATTTCAAAATCAGATATTTTGAAAATATTATCATCTAATTATAATGGTATAGAATATTCAATTTTGGTTTAAAATTGAAAGGGAAGTTGGAATCGATTTTAAAACGAATTTATAAAATACGTTTTGAACGAAATATATATATATATATATATATTATGTATTAATGGCTTGAATAGAGCACGTCGCGCTGCGACCATTCGCGAATTTCGACTATTGACTTCGAATTGACATTACGGGAGATCCGACCATCGGATTCTCCTAAAACCGGAACCGTTGGGTATGTACCGAAAAGAGCTTTCCAACGAATACAAGAGAGTTGAAATCTAACGGTTGGATTTGGAATTATGTCCAAATCAAATTTGAAAAAAGGTCGCTATGAATGCAGTTCGGTGGCCATTAGGGGAAATCGACTGTACGGGCCTTGATAAAATTATTAAAAATATTAATAATTTGTGTAAAATCATAGTAAATGATTTAGAAAGAATTGGGATGAAAAATTGCATATTTGAAAAGATCAAAATGTATTTTTATCAAAACGAACTAGAATTATAATCCAATTATTTTTTTAATAAAATAAATTGGATTGAGAATGAGTTTTAATATAACCATAATTTCCAATATATGAATTGGAATGGATTTGAATCGAAATTATCTTTGGAATATTTCGATATTGGATTCCGTGACTATACGGATATTGTGGAGGAATTTGGAAGATATATATATCGTTATTCCCAATACGATACTTGTTGATTTCAGAATTTGATATTGAATATAAGCCGATATAAATTCTTTTCAGAGCCTTGTATTTAATATTAAATTGGATTTTGGGTTTGTTGTAAACGGTGTCTTAAATAACATTGCTTTTTAAACCCAGTTGAGAAAAGAATAAATCTTTTAATTAAGATTTAGTGAAATTTTCCAATTAATTAATATTTAATTGGAATTGAATAAAAGGATTGTAATTTTGGGTTTGTCGTGAATGGTGTCTTAAATAACACTATTCTTAAACCCCGTGTGAGAAGAATAAATATTTTATTCAAGATTATTAGAATTTCCAGTTATATTTTGTAATTGGAATAAAATGGAATGTGAATCGGGTTTATCGTGAACTGTGTTTTTAACGACATTCGTTCTTTAACCCGATTAACAGTGAAATATGATTTGGAATTTATAAATCTTTTAATTAAGATTTAGGGGAATTTTCCGAAGAAAAGTTTCCCAATTTAATAAAATAAATTGGAATGGAATGGAATTCGATTTGGTAATAATCGAAGTGAACTTCTGTGGAGGAGGACTGTTACTATATATGGAATTTAAAAGGCTTTGTCATTATTCCATTTATATTATCGGTTGGATATGGAAGTTTATATCGATTATATATATTGATTTGTCTTCCGTGAAGATTCCTTTGTTAATGGAATATGATTTTGGGTTTATCATGAACTGCGTTTTAAACGACATAAGTTCTTCAACCCAGTTAAAGATAAGATTAATTTCTTAACTTTGAATAATCATTAAGTAATGATTTATGAAGATTAAAATTGAATTAGAGTTTTAACGAATCTTTAATTATATTGGAATGTGAATGGGATAATTAAATTTATCGAATTCATGAAATGATCGAGAATGCAGTACCATCAGTTTTACTCCAAGCGATGGTTAAATCTTTAATTAGATTTGAACGTGAAATGGTAATTAATTTTATTGATAACACCGTGGGTGTTAGACATGGTGTACTACCAGTTTTGCTCCATGGGATAAATAAGTTGGGATTGGGAAATAAAACAAATGATTACTTCGGTAAGGTTCACTAATCCTGGTTAGTTTGGAAAACCTTAATTTGGTTTAAATTGTGAAAAGAATATTTGAATGAAAGAATATTCTGGATTGGAATGAGGTGTATGTTGTGTTTGTGTAGCACTTGTTTATAATACACGCGAGTTATTCGGAAATCCCGGGTTTATACCCATTCTGAATAACTAATTCGACGATAAGTCGATGATGAAGACGGTGATTGAAGACCGGAGATCTTCACATCATTTGGATTATTACTGATGACGTGATTGGGCTGTACACCCAAGACAAGATAATAAGTGGTGATCGTCCAGACGTACTTGGAGATCGACCGGATATGCGAGGACCTCTCTCCTGTATTGGACATATGGGACAAGGAATAAGGTGCCTGCGATTTCGTTCAGACCTAGAGCGGACTTGTAAATGGATGTGTGTCTGACATTGGATTTCATTCTGTGTGATTGATAAACATTAGTTGCATGGCGTGAATTGCCTGTGTGGTATGTTGAGATGCAGATGATAAAGGCTTCTATTGAGAAGCCGAGTCTTGTGGTTGATGATCAAAGCATGACTTTAATATAGCATAGCTTTGTGTATAGCGTTAATTCACGAGCCTCACACCTCGGTGTGAACCAGAAACAGGAGAGGACTTCAGGGAGGACATTCATTTCTTTCTAGCTAGGAGTGGTGTCATGCTATGGAGCCCAGACATTTTACTTATGTGGATGATGGATAGCGAGGCGCCTCGGTTATATCGGTCACTATGGGGTCGATGGATGACATGGTCGACATACTGACCAGATTTACGCCTCATAGGGCGGGGAAACGCATGTTCAGGGATTATTAGTCCACATTGCACTTAGGTGGACCGACCCTGACGATCCAAGGTGCAGTTGCGGCTGACCCTGAGGCTCGGGCTAAATAGTCTTGAAGCGGTAAGGACGATCCCTTGCCTTGGTTCACAGATGGAATCCAATTTCCAATAAGACATTGTGCAATTTTAATTGCAAATCTAGTATGGCGACACAGTAGCATGGGATACTATGCCGTCTATGATTGATACATTTATATTTGAAGTGGTTTGATACACTATGTACTTATAGTAATATCAAAAAGATTTCTTTTAAACGTACCAAGCACGTTTGGCTATTATAAGGGAAAACCCTATCCTTCGGCTTGCTTTGAATTATGTGATGGGACCTGGGTCTTATAATAGCTTCATTTTTCCTAAAATCATTGCGTTATTTGTTTTATGCACTGGTGTTCTTGGGAGAAAGCCCGTTCCGTGTTATATGGCGTGGTCCCTTGATTTACTCTATTTTAAAGCAAAATTTTAAATAACTATTTTAGTTCTTACACCCGTCACTTGACTGACCTGAAGTTTATTGTTTTAACCTAAACTCTGGGTGCCCCTATTTTCCACACGGGCAGCAAGTAGATTTGGTTTTGCAAATATATATTCACAGGATCCTGGATTTACAACTGGAGCTATATTCAGAACGCTCTATATCCGTGTATTTCTTACAGTTGCGCGATGTATTATTTTCTGCTGCTATGCAATGTATTTTAACCTCTGATATTTTTCTTATGTTTATTATTTAATCATGCTCTGTTATATACTTGTACTCTGATGTAATTGTCATGATAGTAATGAAATGTTCTTCTGTTGTGTTCTGATATGTTGTATTCTCAACTCAATTAGGGCTTTCCCGTAAGGGCGAGTTTGGGTCGTTTCACCATGGTATCAGAGCTTTGGTTTACAAAGCTCGAGAACAAGGCACGTTAGAACCAAATGAAATAATTCATCAGAGATTGGACTAGTAATATCCAATGAGAATGACTCGTTAGAGATAGGATAAGTAGTATCCTAGAATGAGTAGGAAGAGTGTTATTTTAAAAGAAAAAACAAATTTTGTTTTGAAAATTTAAGCCATATGATATGTATTTGAATATTTTATTTTATTTTAAATTGATTTGAATGATCAAGTATATAAAGATTTTGCATATACGTCTGATCCACGTGTATACGAAGTCTCAAATATACTGGATAGATATAGAATCACACTCTAGTCGCCCGGAAATAGTTCTGGTGATGCGGCCGCATCATTAGTATTTATGCTCGAGTTTCGAAAGTGAGGTATCTATATGATTCCAATTGATTGGTGTGAGAACCAAAATTTAAACAGGGTTATTATTGTGATTTGGCATTAAAAATATGATATTCGACTATGTATTAAAGTTTTGTGTTTGAAACTTTAATCAACTAAATGATTGCTGATTGTTTTGTGTGATTATTCAGTTAAACTAACTTGTGAAGGAAAGTAAAATTAGCCAAATTGAACAAATATTGACTGAATTGAAATTTGATTGAAATTGTATATATGTGCATATATTTAATTTGAACAGGTCATAGCAAGGAGGTTAAGAAGAGGCATAAAATTGCATGCCCGACAAACAGGTACATGTTTACTATATTTCTTAGGTTTGGATGATTTTATGAGCCACTTGGCTCTTTCTTTTTCTTTTTGGATGATGAGGGCCTTGCGTGGCTAGTTGAAGTTTCAAATGTCTCCCCGTACAAAGGAGGTTATGGCGAAAATTTTCGAAAATTTAGGGTGTTAGCCAAATTTTTGAGAATTTGAAAATTCTTAAAAATGGAAAAGTTGAAGAATGAAAGCCAGAAAGAAAGTTGAACTGGTTAGTTAAACAACATTCAGCTCCGTTCCTTTTCGAGGATGAAAAGATTTTAAGTGGGGGAGATTGTAACAACCCGGAAAATCCGAACCAATTTAAAAATTTTGTTTTGGCAATTCTAACGGATTTTGAATATTTAAAATGATTTATTTCAAATAATGACGACCATAAATTTATTTTGAATAGAATTAGAACGTAATTTTTTTTTAATTATAAAAGGGATTACAAATGGCGGCAGTTTGAAAATTCGATTTCAAACTTTAACTGAATGTACAGGATTCAAAATAAATCGGATTTCAGTAAAACCAGAAATATTTGAATCTGTTTAATTATATCTTTCTAAAAAATGTGAAAATTTGAAATTACATAACGGGAATAAAAAGTTATGTCCAGTTAAAAATTCAGAATAGTCGCTATGAAATTTAATTATATTTTAAATTAAATAAAGCCCTTAAAAAGAGTCATTTTGCAAACGACCTCCATTTTCGGTGAGATCGCTTTTGTTGGGATGCCAAATTATTGCTAGATTCAAAAATTCATAATTTTTGGAATTAATATGTGAGCATGAAAAAAGAAAACGCGTTTTGATAGTTTTTGTCAATTTGGATCGACCAGAAAATGGCCATTTTTCAAACGGTCTCTAAATTTGACGAAATTAGCTTTGTTAAGACTGTATCTTCTAACCAAAGCTAAAATCAATTTTTTTGGAATTTTCGAGGTCAGTATGTTGCCCCGGTAAATTAAAATGTACGTTTAAAATTCAAAATATAGATTTATACTTTAATTTAAATGGAAACTGATCGAAACAACCAAATTGGCTTACGGGTCATATCCAATTGTGTTCAGAATAGGGGTAATTAGCAAGGAGCAACAATTGTTGGGTCTCGTTTGGAGGTCGAATAAAAAGGTCAACTTTTGGGGATAATTAAAAATAATATAAATTATTATATAAAAGGTTTTCCCCCTTTCCCTCCTTCACATCATTCACGACAGGAAAAAAACTAAAACCTAATGCGCCAGCGCACCAAGCAGTAGCCACCCACCGCCGCCAAGGACTGCCCCCTCACCGCACCGCTACCGGCGTTAGCCAGCGCACCCCTCAGCCCCTTCCTTCATTCAAATCCGCCTCCAAAACCCTACCGCACCAGAAATCGACCGTAGCCGCCACCACCGGCCACCAACGACCTGTTGCCGCTACCTGAGCCAACCTCCGACCATCTCCGACCCCACACCACCCTCCTCCGCCACGTCAGCGTTCCGTCGGGCCCCCTGCAAAGAAAAAAGGGTAAATAACATTTAATTTTATTTTATTTTTAGTTTTTTATGTATAACATTAACAATATAAAGTTAGGATTTTTTTTATAATATAAAGAAGTGATTTTTATATACATGACAACGACATAAAGAATGTGATTTTTATATGAATGGTATGGATATAAAAAAATGATTTTTATTTAAATAACTTCGTTTTAAAAATATGATTTTTTATATAAGTAAAGCATTATAAAGATATGATTTTTAGCATTATAAAAATATGGTTTTTATTATACGAATAACAATATAAAAATGTGATTTTTATATATGTTGTAGCGAAATAAAAATTCTATTTTTATATATATGATAGCTAGATAAAAATGTGATTTTTATATACATAATCGAGATATAAAAATATGATTTTTACATATGTGGTAGAGATACAAAAATGTGATTTTTACATATGTAGTAAAGATATAAAAATATGATTTTTGTATAAAAAAACCTTTGATGAAAAAAATCAATATTTTGTTATATAAAAATTCAATTTATAGTTATATAAAAATTCGATTTTTAGTTGTGTAAAAATATGATTTTATATGGAAAACTGATTTGCAAAAATGCGACTTTTAATATATAAACATCATATTAAAAATGTGATTTTTACTATGAACAGCGTGAAAAAGATTGCGTCGAAATTTCGGGCAAATCCAAACTGTTCAGAAATTCAGAAATAAAGCACGGCGGAGTGGAAACCAAAAGTGAGACTCCTCACTCTAATTATTTTCTAGTTAAATATATACTAGGATGCAGACGGTGCTTAGTAGCACCCGACACCTTTGTTTGGAACCATGGATGTTTGGTTGTTTGTTTTGATTGATTCATTTGTTTGGATTTGGTTTGGGATGTGAATGGAATTTGTTTGAATTTGGTTTGCTTATGGCACAAGCTAGTATTAGGCGAGGGATAAGGATAGACCTTATTTCGGATCTAGTATCGTGCCGTTATGCTGCAGATTTTTTTTGAAATAAAACGTGTTAGTTAAAAATAATATTTTTAATGTGATTATGAATTAAATAAAATATTCAGGTGTTGAATAAAATGTTTAAACAATAAAAATATCATTTTTATTGTATGTATGAGTTATATATAATATTCACATACAAATTGGACGATTTGTTTATGAACACTCATTTAACTGATATGGATTGGGACGATAAATTTTACACATCGCCCAACTGCACAAATAAGATTCGGTATTTGTTGGTTGATACCCCATACGGGTATTGGGATGATATTTGACATACACTAATCCCAAATGTTTAGTTGTATGTCAATCGATTGGTTGATAGACTGTTGTAAGCGTTAATTATTTATATTTAATGCTTATGTAGTTGTGTAACGCACTCTGGATGATGGTTGATTGTTTATCATTGTTGATATATACATGTGTTGTATGAAATCCAAAAAATTAAATTATATGGTAGTTGATTGGGTCTGATTCCAATTCAGAAATAAGGAATATTTTAAAATAACGAATATTTGATGATAATATCCAGTAAAGAATAAAAATGTGGATTTGATATCTGATTTTGGATGGACACGAAAATATTTAAATATATGAAGCCGTATTGAGTAGTTATGCGCCATTTTGACGCAAAAGATATTTATATCTATTTTATTCATTTTTATAATGAATATCGAAATGGAAATTATTTCAAAATTAGATATTTTGAAAATATTATCATCTATATTATAATGGTACAGAATATTCAATTTTGGTTTAAAATTGAAAGGGAAGTTGGAATCGATTTCAAAAAGAATTTATAAAATACGATTTGAACGAAATATAATATATATATATATATATATATATTAATGGCTTGAATAGAACGCATCGCGCTGCGACCGTTCGCGAACTTCGACCATTGACTTCAAATTGACAATACGGGAGATCCGACCATCGGATTCTCCTAAAACTGAAACCGTGGGGTTCGTATCGAAAAGAGCTTTCCAAGAATACAAGAGATTTGAAATCTAACGGTAGTATTTTTAATTATGTCCTAATAAAATTTGGAAAAAGGTCGCTACGAATGCAGTTCAGTGGCCATTAGGGGAAATCGACTGTACATGTGTTAATAAAATTATTAAAAATATTAATAATTTGTGTAAAATCATAGTAAATGATTTGGAAAGAATTGGGATGAAAAAAATCTATATTTGAAAAGATCAAAATGTATTTTTATCAAAGCGAACTAGTTATGAACTAGAATTATAATCCAATTATTTATTTAATAAAATAAATTGGATTGAGAATGGGTTTTAATATAACCGGAATTTCCAATATATGAATTGGAATGGATTTGAATCGAAATTATCTTCGGAATATTATGATATTGGATTCCATGATTATGCAGATATTTTGGAGGAATTTGGAAGATATATATATCGTTATTCCCAATACGATATTTGTTGATTTCAGAATCCGATATTGAATATAAGCCGATAAGCCTTGTATTTAATATTAATTTGAATTTTTGGTTTGTTGTGAACAGTGTCTTAAATAACACTGTTCTTAAACCGAGTTGAGAAAAGAATAAATCTTTGAATTAAGATTTAGTGAAATTTTCCAATTAATTAATATTTAATTGGAACTGAATAAAAGAATTATGATTTTGGGTTTGTCGTGAACGGTGTCTTAAATAACACTGTTCTTAAACCCCGTGTGGAAAGAATAAATCTTTTAATTAAGATTATTAGAATTTCTAGTTATATTTGGTAATTGGAATAAAATGGAATGTGAATCAGGTTATCGTGAACTGTGTTTTTAACGACATTCGTTCTTTAACCCGATTAACAATGAAATATGATTTGGAATTTATAAAACTTTTAATTAAGATTTAGGGGGATTTTCTAGAGAAAAGTTTTCCAATTTAATAAAATAAATTGGAATGGAATGGAATTCGATTTAGTAATAATCGAACTGAACTTCTATGGAGGAGGACTATTACTATATATGGAATTTAAAAGGCTTCACCGTTATTCCATTTATATTATCGGTTGGATATGGAAGTTTATATCGATTATATACATTGATCTGTCTTCCGTGAAGATTCCATTGTTAGTGGGGAATATGATTTTGGGTTTATCGTGAACTATGTTTTAAACGACATAAGTTCTTTAATCCAGTTAAAGATAAGATTAATTTCTTAACTTTGAATAATCATTGAGTAATGATTTATGAAAATTAAAACAGAATTAGAGTTTTAATGAATCTTTAATTAGATCAGAATGTGAATGGGATAATTAAATTTATCGAATTCATGAAATGATCGAGAATTGAGTACCACCAGTTTTACTCCAAGCGATAGTTAAATCTCTAATTAGATTTGAACGTGAAATGGTAATTAATTTTATCGATAACACCGTGGGTGTTAGATATGGAGTACTACCAGTTTTCCTCCATGGGATAAATAGGTTGGGATTGGGAAATAAAATGAATGATTACTTTGGTAAGTTTGCTAATCCCGACAAGTTTGAAAAACCTTAATTTGGTTTAAATTGTGAAAAGAATATTTGAATAAAATAATATTCTGGATTGGAAGGAGGCGTATATTGTGTTTGTGTAGCACTTGTTTATAATATACACGAGTAATTCGGAAAGGCCAGGTTTATACCCATTCTGAATAACTGATTCGATGATAAGTCGACGATGAAGACGGTGATTGAAGACCGGAGATCGTCACATTGTTTGGATGATTACCGATGTCTTGATTGGGAAGTACACCCAAGACAAGGTAATAAGTGGTGATCGTCCAAACATACTTGGAGATCGACCGGATATGCGAGGACCTCTCTCTTGTTGTGACGGCCCGCCTCGCACCAGCCTGCATTTCCTCCAAAAGTGCGCTGTACACATGCCCGACTAGCACAAGACGGTCGTCATAAGAAAGGAAAGAAGGGAATGAACTAATCAAGAAACCCGTAGAATGTCTCACAGCGCATGGAATAAAATATAATAATAACATACTTGACACAAAACAGGCGAGACAGTGCATAAGCTGATAACTAAAATCAACATCAATCATCAAAGCAGCGGAAATCCAAATACATCTTATTACAAATTTTCCAAATTTACTGTCTCTAAACAAAAGAAAGCTGAAATAGAAGATACACCAACAATGCCCAAGCAGTGATCTTCAACAATACAGGGAGAATACTATATATGTTACGTGGAAGCCTCCTGCTCGTCTCCGGATCATCTACCCGTGCATCACCAGCTAACCTGTCTCTAGTCTGCTCGTGTGAGCACCCAGAGTAATAAGAGGAGACATAAAACTCTGGGTCAGACATAAAGCCTGGTATGAGCGATAAGCATCTAAACAGAGTAATAACAGGTATACTAAACCATACCTGAACCTGGACCTACAACCAAAGAGTTAGTACCACATACCGTACAATACTCCAAGGTGCCATAATAAATGGTGTAAGAATACGGGGTGGGGTGTGCATGTCATAATGATAGCAAGCAAATCATCCATAGCAACCATCCTCACATCTCTCATTCAGTGCGTAAAGCATACGACATCCACCACTTTGGAACACTAGACAAACTGAGGTAACGGCGAATCCCGACTTGTAGAAACCCTGCTGTGACCAAGCCAAACACTTGGAGTCATGACCAAACATTTCAATGACCCACTTCATTGGTCGTAGCCCTTGGTTCTACCGATGCCATAATGGCCCTGAATCCGCCTTCGTACCTCCTACCTGTAACGTCTGGAATTTTCGACCCAGAAAATCAACATAAAAACACACTGTTGACTATTCGAGCATCGAAAATACCAGGACATTAGTAGAAGAATTTAGAGGGTGAGAAAGAAAAGATAGAACTAATAGAATAGAAGAAGAAGATCACAACTGAACAGAATCAGAGTAAGCACGAATCTCACAGCGGAACAATAAAATGTACTATATAACATAACTTTGAAATACAAATCTGAATTTGTATATACATACCATTATCAGAGTACAGTACATCATACCACAGCGGAAAATAATCTCTATTTACTAACAGTGGAGCCTTCTGCTTCGAGCTCCTCCAAGTGAATCTGCAAAGCCTGAAACACTTGACTGCCCGTACAAATTTGGGCACCCAAGAGTTTAGGGAAAACAACAAAAATAAACTCTGGGTCAGTCATGGGACTGGTGTGAGTAAATTCCAACCATACTGTTTAACTTTGAAAATCCTTTTCAAACGAGAAGGTAATAGTAAGACCAACCCACACATAAACATGGACGGTTTTTACCTTACTATAACCCAACATATTTTTATATCAAACTTCAGTGATATTATAATAATGTCTACTCAATTAAATCATCAAGTAGCAGAACGCTTGCATCTCACGCTCCACATATATATAGTATAAAATCATAAACCGCAGGGCACTTATTGGAGATTGAATTTCAACAAACAAGGTATGGGAGCACCTTCTGAATAGTGTACTCTAGAGGGGATACACTCAGGGTTCAACAAGAACGTCTTGCAACCCGGCCACACATGACCGCTCACTCATTTAGCTTGAGTGTCGCGAATATATTGCCACCACGGTTGCAGGCCATCCAACCGTCATCCGAAGATACAGAATCGAAAAAGAAGTATAAATATGAATTTTCTCTAGATCGGTGACAATACACCCTGCTTGGGTATGACCCAACTAGCCATGCTGCCTAGCCCAACTTCTGTCATTCTCGGTTGTGAGGCTAGAGGCTACGTCTATCTTCAAAACATCTGATCACCATTCTCTTTGAATGTCACATCGTCAAATCTGTAATCACATATTGATTACACAAATGCACACTGGGTGTAGAATAAAGAGAAGTTACCTTCTCCCCACCAACTTGGTATATTCGTAAAATCAACGGCGTGACCGTTGGAAGTACTCTGTCAGACACTCGTCCATACAAGTTATCCTGGGACTGGACAAACAGAAAATACCATTCTGGAACTGGACGACCCTTGCATTTAACTCCGTCTTCAATTATCTTCAACATATCTAATTCGCAGCGCTTATGCCTATACGGAGTGGTTTTCGGATAATATATCCAACCGGTCTCTCCGTATTGTCAACGATGGTCAAAACACTTCGATAGTCGGTTATTTAACTATCGAAGTAAAAATAAACATCCATTCTAATGTATAACTAAACATCATACAATCACGGCCACTTTTTATTTGACATTCGTTATAATTTCAAATTCCCATATCTCACTAGATATTTCTCAAACTCTGTTTTTGCCTTTAACCCTTTTTGGAAAACAATTTCCAATTATTATAAACTTTTATTCTTTCCTGTTCCAGAAAATAAACGATGTTAACGTTCGAACTATTTCCCATTAATTTCACATTTCTTTATTCCTATACTTGGATAATCTACCTTATTTACATTGGAAAATATTTCCAATTTCACTTTAACCTTTTAATCGGCCCAACGTCCACTTTTAAACACTTATTCACTTTAAATGCGAATATCACTTCTAAATACCGAAATCTGAACACCCTTATCGGATAACTCTTTATCCATGTAATAATTACCCTTATCTTGTTTTTCCGAAATCTCTTTCTTGCTTTTATATTCCTACTCCACTTTATAAACTCTATTTCTAAGTCAACTTCTTATCAAAACAATATCCAGTAGATAACTAAATTCTGATTCCTATCCTATTAACATTTATTTGTTTAAACTAAATGTTAATTATTCTATCAGATTATAATCCCTAAAAATAGTTTACTTTTAATACATTCGACATCGTCGAATTCTAGTTACAAATCCTAACGGTTTAATTCTAATCACATTTCGAACATCGAAATGCTGCCATCAATTTCTAATACGATTCCCCAATTCTTTTTCTAAACTCTTTCTTATATTTCTTTGAACAAACGTCGTTACTTATTACTCTAGAATAAGTGGATTTCAAACCAAACTGTTACATTTCCTAGGAAGTGCTGCTCTATATAAAAGTCACGCTTAAGTTTAATCAACAGCAGTTAATTTGTCGCTATAGTTCTAAACTTGTCATATGCTGTAATATTCTCCTTATAACAAATCTCAACATTACAGTCACACTTACCTTATCAACAGCATTATTTTGTTGCTATAGTTCAACTTGTCATATGCTGTAATATTCTTTGTTATAACTAATCTTGACATAACAGTCACACTATCTTATCAACAACGTTATTTTATCGCTATAATTCTAAGACTGGCAATACGCTGCCATATTCCTTTTATACTAATCTTGACCTAACAGTCGCGCTTAAACTTAGGTAACAGCGTTTATTTTATCGCTATAGTTTAAGACTTGCAATACGCTGTGATACTAATCTTGACATCTTTTTCCGTTACAAACTGATATCGTTCCTCGATAATAGTGAAGCCGTTCAAGTTGGGGTATTCTATTTACCTCTCAGACCTTGATCGACAACGTTCTTACCTTAGAACCGATACAAGTCTGCACTCTAATCCCTTATTACTTATAATATCTATCCGATCGCATTTTCATGTTTATTTTTAACTATGGTTTTATAACACCATATCGTTACTTTGAAATCTCTGGTGTTTGATTATTTATATTAAACATTTACTCTTCGCTTTCTCCATTCCACAGTTCTATTTATAACTTCTTAACCAAAAGGTAATTAAATCTTATTTCTTTAGATTAATTTATTTCTAAACTGTTACATTAGATTAATTAAAGACCAATTAACCTAATAATTATTTTTCCAAATAACAGTTGATTTAATCAACTTCATTCCATCAGTAAATTCGTTAACTAAATTTTAATTACTTCTTAACATTAGATTAAGATAATTAATCTAATAATATTATTATCCAAATATTTAATCGCCGGATAATTTCTGCTTTATAAACTTATTTAAATGTCAACAATCGTTTTTATTTATTTTATAAAACGAACTCTAAAATACTGGTTTATAATAGAACTTCTATTATAAATTTAAATCTTCTTTCTAATTATAAAAATATAATTTTTATAATTAACCTCGTTGATTTGCCTGACGGCCAAATCAACTTCTTAACAAAACGATGGTTTTACGGTCGACTGTTATCACTTTCTAAATTGATATCGTTTATTGATTTATCGAAACAGATGTTGAATTTCCGTTCGACATCAATATTCACATGGGGTTTTAAATAAAATTCGGGTTCGAACAGTGCATACAAAACAAATAGTACATATAAATATCAAGGAATCCGGTCGGATTCCTCCAACCGGTTTCCGCATCCACAGATGTCAGTCAACACAATTTACACTAACTCTATACTATGGGATATTCTAATTGGTGGAATCAGTGTCCAATCGATGATGTGTACATATGTAACGGTACATAATATTCAACCAAATTAATGGTAATCTATCTAATCGACCCTCACACAGCATTTAACCAATATTAAAAATATTTTAAAATAGATCAGAGTGAGTGAATTACTCACCTCTTTAAATTTCAATTGTTCAATTCACTGTTCTTCACCCACGTGCCTTCAACATATACCGCTTATCTTCACCTCAGCGAGCTTCCACTTCCTAACACCGCTGCTTTTAACTCCTGTCAGCTACCCTCAATCCATCGCCAGTGGTTACTGCAGCAAATGCTATAAGCATGAATGCTTCTTAACATCGAATTCACGCATTTCCATTCTCTGACTCGTCCAACCACCTTGATCACCTTCATGACTTACGATCTTCATCCTGTCGTTGCAATGAACAGCACCCCCCTGTTATAAACACGCGCCTACATACGGCCATCCTCACGTGTGCACTCAAACATGGCATCAACACCTTCTTCTAACATGTCTCTCCTAACTCCAGTAAACATCGTGAATGGCCATTGCTCCAAATTCCGCTCCTGGCTGCTACTCCTTCCTTTCACTATACTTCAAACTAATCACCTCATTATCTCTCTCTTTAGGCGGTCAACACAGCCGTCACCAAGGTATACCATCCGATCCTCTGCCCCTTCCAATCGTCACTTCAGACTTGCGTGTAACCCATGGTGAACATCACCGAGTTCGTCAGTCCCCACGCCATGTTATCAAGCTCACACATTCACTTCTCCTTATTCATACTTCCGGGTTTGATGCGAGCTTGAAAACTGAGTATGCTGGCATGAGGTTTATACTAGAACGGGATTGATGTTAAATTTCAGAGAGATTGGAAAGCTTGGATTTGCTCCAGCGAAAAGATTGAACGGTTATATATATATAGAGATGAAAGGTTGCATTAGATCAAAGCAACTTTATATTATATAAATAAATATGGCAGATATTTTCTTACTTAGACTTACCTTAGGCTTACCTTAGTTCTTTTTTAGAGTTATGGTCATATAGGGTAGGTTAGGATACGGTTTGGGATTACTTTGTTGGTAAGGCTTCGGTTTCCAAGGTTGGCCATACCTATAGCTTCATAGCATGTGCGGTAACTACTTTGATTTTGATATAATAGGCTTGAATCAGTATGGGTTGGAGATGTGAAGGCTATGTATGCCTGCATTGTAGGAGTATGGTTTGTGTTTGTTTTCAGCTTAGGGTATGGTTTATTGCTCAGTAGGATAGGCTCTCTCTTTCTTCTTTTGATTTGAGTTAGGCCATCCCATTGAAAGTAATTTCTACTGTGTTCTTTGCGTGAATTCAAAGTAGGATAGTATAGGGGTTGACGTTTTTTAAAACTATGGGCGTTCTTTGACTGACTTTGTGAGGTATATTATTTTTTTCTTTATTTCCTTTTATTTGAATTTGTGAAGACTAAGTTAAATATACCATATGATATAAAATTATATACATGTATGAATGGTCACGGACAGAAATAAAAATATCGTTGAGACGAGCAATGTATCACGGTCCCAAAAATATAATAATACCGGTAGATTGACTCATATTTTGAAACCTCGAAATATCGATACAGGGTGCGAAATACTCCAAATAAAAAGTTGCTTATCTAATTAATTAAAAATTACAATAAAATTCTAAAAATTAAATTATCGCTGCGCCTCAAAAGAACCTTGTCCCGATTTGCAACCGATATCAAGTTATATTCAAATAACCGTTATGGTCGATATACGATTTCATAGCGACTTTCTGAATATTTGATTTGGACATATCTTGCAGTCTGTACGACGAAATCTCCATTTTCCACTTCCGTTAGAAAGATACAGTTCAACAGATTCCAACGTTTCTCGTTTCGAAGAAATCCGATTCAAAACGAGTCCGGTACACTCAGTTGAAGTTCAGAACGTTAAATTACGAACTGCAGCGTCGTTATGGGCTCGATTATAATTAATATATATCTTTATACGTTCAACTTCGTTTTAATTAATATATAAATCCACTTATATTTCGAATTCAATATTTAAACTGTTTTAAATATTCAAATACGAACCGACAAAATGCGGGACGTTACAGTCCTTCCCCCTTAAAATAATTTCGTCCTCGAAATTGCTAAGATAGGGAAAATGCTACAATCTCTGTTATAACCTGGTTAAAAATCTTTTTGGTTTACTTCATAATTCCAGTTTCCACTGAACTGATTATTTCCAATTAAAATATTAATTCCTTATTATTTCGAATATTTTCAAAATTTCTGAAAATTTCCTAACAGCTTAAATTTTTAGAGAATCTCGCCAGCATCTCCTCTGCACGGCTCACTCGGTACTACAACAACTTGCCACTCCGGGCCTTCTTCAATCCAAAAGAAAATCAAACAGCCAAACGGCTTGCCCAAACTGACTCATAAAAAATCTCATACTCGTATATAAACGTGTACCTTCTCTGTTGGGCATTCAACTCTGTCTCTGCCATCTGCTATCAAACCAGCATATCCAAGCATCCTTGGTTGATCTCCCATCAATCCGTTCTCAAACCAGTCTTTCGCTTTTACTAAGCCAAATTTCTATTTCAACTCCGATTCCACTCTCAGTTCTTAACCTTGTTAAGTTTTATTACGACATTCCATTTACTGATTTATTTCTCAAATCAGTTATCTCCATCTCTATTTCAAAATTCGATTCTTATTCTCCAAGAATCAATTCATTTTTAATAACTCGAATCTCCAATATTTTTCTTTTATAATTTTCATTCCAGATCTTTCCAAATTCAGTCCAGTTTTGTTATCTTTGTTTAAATTCCCTTTTTTTTACCATTTTAACTCCATAAGTTAAATTTTTATTTCAGAATTCAAATTCCTGGGATTTATTTCAAATCAGTTTGAAATCATTTATAATTCAAAACATTTGAATTTCTGACAACTTGTTTCTCAAACAATACAAAACCTTTGGTAGTAATCCGTCACTTACCAGCTCGAAAGTGAACACCGATAATGTCACGATCATCATCGGAATTTATTTTCCAACCATCGAAGTGAGTTCAATACTATATTGCTTTAAAAACTCATTTATAATCACTCTATTTTTGAAATTACTTCAAAATATCTTTCATAGCACTTGGAAAACAAATTTTCAAATCTCCCAGGATTTTAAAATTCCCTTATATTTAATTCAAATTCAATTTCAATTCTTTTCCAAGTTTCTAGAGTTTTATTTCAATTCTGGTTTTTAATTCAGATTCAGCTCATCTGATTTTGCATATCATACTTATAAAATATTTCGATTGGTAGTTTATATAACTAACTCAATTATAATCCTGTTCGATCATAATAATGATCACATATCCAATATATTATATTAATATCAAGATATACACTTCTTTTTATATCAAAATATACTTTGGGTAAAATTATTTCATTTACCCTCTTTTCAAAACATACTGTGTCGAATTACTCTGTTCAAGAGTTTAGAAACACCTATCGACTAAGTTTGCATTACCGTTTCGACCAAAATTCATAAACCACTCGACTGACCAATCAACACAATATAAAATAGTTTTTATATTAATCACAAATATGCGCTCATATATATACACTCAACTCAATCTAGAGTATTACTAACTCCATCTCTATTGAGTTACGCCACAGAGCCAAGTTAACCACTTAACCTTCAGCTCTGATACCAACTGTAACGGCTGGAATTTTCGACCCAGAAAATCAACATAAAAACACACTGTTGACTATTCGAGCATCGAAAATACCAGGACATTAGTAGAAGAATTTAGAGGGTGAGAAAGAAAAGATAGAACTAATAGAATAGAAGAAGAAGAAGATCACAACTGAACAGAATCAGAGTAAGCACGAATCTCACAGCGGAACAATAAAATGTACTATATAACATAACTTTGAAATACAAATCTGAATTTGTATATACATACCATTATCAGAGTACAGTACATCATACCACAGCGGAAAATAATCTCTATTTACTAACAGTGGAGCCTTCTGCTTCGAGCTCCTCCAAGTGAATCTGCAAAGCCTGAAACACTTGACTGCCCGTACAAATTTGGGCACCCAAGAGTTTAGGGAAAACAACAAAAATAAACTCTGGGTCAGTCATGGGACTGGTGTGAGTAAATTCCAACCATACTGTTTAACTTTGAAAATCCTTTTCAAACGAGAAGGTAATAGTAAGACCAACCCACACATAAACATGGACGGTTTTTACCTTACTATAACCCAACATATTTTTATATCAAACTTCAGTGATATTATAATAATGTCTACTCAATTAAATCATCAAGTAGCAGAACGCTTGCATCTCACGCTCCACATATATATAGTATAAAATCATAAACCGCAGGGCACTTATTGGAGATTGAATTTCAACAAACAAGGTATGGGAGCACCTTCTGAATAGTGTACTCTAGAGGGGATACACTCAGGGTTCAACAAGAACGTCTTGCAACCCGGCCACACATGACCGCTCACTCATTTAGCTTGAGTGTCGCGAATATATTGCCACCACGGTTGCAGGCCATCCAACCGTCATCCGAAGATACAGAATCGAAAAAGAAGTATAAATATGAATTTTCTCTAGATCGGTGACAATACACCCTACTTGGGTATGACCCAACTAGCCATGCTGCCTAGCCCAACTTCTGTCATTCTCGGTTGTGAGGCTAGAGGCTACGTCTATCTTCAAAACATCTGATCACCATTCTCTTTGAATGTCACATCGTCAAATCTGTAATCACATATTGATTACACAAATGCACACTGGGTGTAGAATAAAGAGAAGTTACCTTCTCCCCACCAACTTGGTATATTCGTAAAATCAACGGCGTGACCGTTGGAAGTACTCTGTCAGACACTCGTCCATACAAGTTATCCTGAGACTGGACAAACAGAAAATACCATTCTGGAACTGGACGACCCTTGCATTTAACTCCGTCTTCAATTATCTTCAACATATCTAATTCGCAGCGCTTATGCCTATACGGAGTGGTTTTCGGATAATATATCCAACCGGTCTCTCCGTATTGTCAACGATGGTCAAAACACTTCGATAGTCGGTTATTTAACTATCGAAGTAAAAATAAACATCCATTCTAATGTATGACTAAACATCATACAATCACGGCCACTTTTTATTTGACATTCGTTATAATTTCAAATTCCCATATCTCACTAGATATTTCTCAAACTCTGTTTTTGCCTTTAACCCTTTTTGGAAAACAATTTCCAATTATTATAAACTTTTATTCTTTCCTGTTCCAGAAAATAAACGATGTTAACGTTCGAACTATTTCCCATTAATTTCACATTTCTTTATTCCTATACTTGGATAATCTACCTTATTTACATTGGAAAATATTTCCAATTTCACTTTAACCTTTTAATCGGCCCAACGTCCACTTTTAAACACTTATTCACTTTAAATGCGAATATCACTTCTAAATACCGAAATCTGAACACCCTTATCGGATAACTCTTTATCCATGTAATAATTACCCTTATCTTGTTTTTCCGAAATCTCTTTCTTGCTTTTATATTCCTACTCCACTTTATAAACTCTATTTCTAAGTCAACTTCTTATCAAAACAATATCCAGTAGATAACTAAATTCTGATTCCTATCCTATTAACATTTATTTGTTTAAACTAAATGTTAATTATTCTATCAGATTATAATCCCTAAAAATAGTTTACTTTTAATACATTCGACATCGTCGAATTCTAGTTACAAATCCTAACGGTTTAATTCTAATCACATTTCGAACATCGAAATGCTGCCATCAATTTCTAATACGATTCCCCAATTCTTTTTCTAAACTCTTTCTTATATTTCTTTGAACAAACGTCGTTACTTATTACTCTAGAATAAGTGGATTTCAAACCAAACTGTTACATTTCCTAGGAAGTGCTGCTCTATATAAAAGTCACGCTTAAGTTTAATCAACAGCAGTTAATTTGTCGCTATAGTTCTAAACTTGTCATATGCTGTAATATTCTCCTTATAACAAATCTCAACATTACAGTCACACTTACCTTATCAACAGCATTATTTTGTTGCTATAGTTCAACTTGTCATATGCTGTAATATTCTTTGTTATAACTAATCTTGACATAACAGTCACACTATCTTATCAACAACGTTATTTTATCGCTATAATTCTAAGACTGGCAATACGCTGCCATATTCCTTTTATACTAATCTTGACCTAACAGTCGCGCTTAAACTTAGGTAACAGCGTTTATTTTATCGCTATAGTTTAAGACTTGCAATACGCTGTGATACTAATCTTGACATCTTTTTCCGTTACAAACTGATATCGTTCCTCGATAATAGTGAAGCCGTTCAAGTTGGGGTATTCTATTTACCTCTCAGACCTTGATCGACAACGTTCTTACCTTAGAACCGATACAAGTCTGCACTCTAATCCCTTATTACTTATAATATCTATCCGATCGCATTTTCATGTTTATTTTTAACTATGGTTTTATAACACCATATCGTTACTTTGAAATCTCTGGTGTTTGATTATTTATATTAAACATTTACTCTTCGCTTTCTCCATTCCACAGTTCTATTTATAACTTCTTAACCAAAAGGTAATTAAATCTTATTTCTTTAGATTAATTTATTTCTAAACTGTTACATTAGATTAATTAAAGACCAATTAACCTAATAATTATTTTTCCAAATAACAGTTGATTTAATCAACTTCATTCCATCAGTAAATTCGTTAACTAAATTTTAATTACTTCTTAACATTAGATTAAGATAATTAATCTAATAATATTATTATCCAAATATTTAATCGCCGGATAATTTCTGCTTTATAAACTTATTTAAATGTCAACAATCGTTTTTATTTATTTTATAAAACGAACTCTAAAATACTGGTTTATAATAGAACTTCTATTATAAATTTAAATCTTCTTTCTAATTATAAAAATATAATTTTTATAATTAACCTCGTTGATTTGCCTGACGGCCAAATCAACTTCTTAACAAAACGATGGTTTTACGGTCGACTGTTATCACTTTCTAAATTGATATCGTTTATTGATTTATCGAAACAGATGTTGAATTTCCGTTCGACATCAATATTCACATGGGGTTTTAAATAAAATTCGGGTTCGAACAGTGCATACAAAACAAATAGTACATATAAATATCAAGGAATCCGGTCGGATTCCTCCAACCGGTTTCCGCATCCACAGATGTCAGTCAACACAATTTACACTAACTCTATACTATGGGATATTCTAATTGGTGGAATCAGTGTCCAATCGATGATGTGTACATATGTAACGGTACATAATATTCAACCAAATTAATGGTAATCTATCTAATCGACCCTCACACAGCATTTAACCAATATTAAAAATATTTTAAAATAGATCAGAGTGAGTGAATTACTCACCTCTTTAAATTTCAATTGTTCAATTCACTGTTCTTCACCCACGTGCCTTCAACATATACCGCTTATCTTCACCTCAGCGAGCTTCCACTTCCTAACACCGCTGCTTTTAACTCCTGTCAGCTACCCTCAATCCATCGCCAGTGGTTACTGCAGCAAATGCTATAAGCATGAATGCTTCTTAACATCGAATTCACGCATTTCCATTCTCTGACTCGTCCAACCACCTTGATCACCTTCATGACTTACGATCTTCATCCTGTCGTTGCAATGAACAGCACCCCCCTGTTATAAACACGCGCCTACATACGGCCATCCTCACGTGTGCACTCAAACATGGCATCAACACCTTCTTCTAACATGTCTCTCCTAACTCCAGTAAACATCGTGAATGGCCATTGCTCCAAATTCCGCTCCTGGCTGCTACTCCTTCCTTTCACTATACTTCAAACTAATCACCTCATTATCTCTCTCTTTAGGCGGTCAACACAGCCATCACCAAGGTATACCATCCGATCCTCTGCCCCTTCCAATCGTCACTTCAGACTTGCGTGTAACCCATGGTGAACATCACCGAGTTCGTCAGTCCCCACGCCATGTTATCAAGCTCACACATTCACTTCTCCTTATTCATACTTCCGGGTTTGATGCGAGCTTGAAAACTGAGTATGCTGGCATGAGGTTTATACTAGAACGGGATTGATGTTAAATTTCAGAGAGATTGGAAAGCTTGGATTTGCTCCAGCGAAAAGATTGAACGGTTATATATATATAGAGATGAAAGGTTGCATTAGATCAAAGCAACTTTATATTATATAAATAAATATGGCAGATATTTTCTTACTTAGACTTACCTTAGGCTTACCTTAGTTCTTTTTTAGAGTTATGGTCATATAGGGTAGGTTAGGATACGGTTTGGGATTACTTTGTTGGTAAGGCTTCAGTTTCCAAGGTTGGCCATACCTATAGCTTCATAGCATGTGCGGTAACTACTTTGATTTTGATATAATAGGCTTGAATCAGTATGGGTTGGAGATGTGAAGGCTATGTATGCCTGCATTGTAGGAGTATGGTTTGTGTTTGTTTTCAGCTTAGGGTATGGTTTATTGCTCAGTAGGATAGGCTCTCTCTTTCTTCTTTTGATTTGAGTTAGGCCATCCCATTAAAAGTAATTTCTACTGTGTTCTTTGCGTGAATTCAAAGTAGGATAGTATAGGGGTTGACGTTTTTTAAAACTATGGGCGTTCTTTGACTGACTTTGTGAGGTATATTATTTTTTTCTTTATTTCCTTTTATTTGAATTTGTGAAGACTAAGTTAAATATACCATATGATATAAAATTATATACATGTATGAATGGTCACGGACAGAAATAAAAATATCGTTGAGACGAGCAATGTATCACGGTCCCAAAAATATAATAATACCGGTAGATTGACTCATATTTTGAAACCTCGAAATATCGATACAGGGTGCGAAATACTCCAAATAAAAAGTTGCTTATCTAATTAATTAAAAATTACAATAAAATTCTAAAAATTAAATTATCGCTGCGCCTCAAAAGAACCTTGTCCCGATTTGCAACCGATATCAAGTTATATTCAAATAACCGTTATGGTCGATATACGATTTCATAGCGACTTTCTGAATATTTGATTTGGACATATCTTGCAGTCTGTACGACGAAATCTCCATTTTCCACTTCCGTTAGAAAGATACAGTTCAACAGATTCCAACGTTTCTCGTTTCGAAGAAATCCGATTCAAAACGAGTCCGGTACACTCAGTTGAAGTTCAGAACGTTAAATTACGAACTGCAGCGTCGTTATGGGCTCGATTATAATTAATATATATCTTTATACGTTCAACTTCGTTTTAATTAATATATAAATCCACTTATATTTCGAATTCAATATTTAAACTGTTTTAAATATTCAAATACGAACCGACAAAATGCGGGACGTTACACTACCATAGTGGTCCAAAGCTATAGACGTCGATAGCTCCTTAACACGCGTCCCGCAGCAAAGCCCAACCACGAAGCGAACTCGTTGATTCCCATCTAAATCTTGAGCTCTAACTTCTCATTTGGACTTCCTTTGCATCTCGGGTTTGGTCGAATTGGAGTGGGTCTTCAGAAAAGTTGTCGTGCAGTAACAGCTCTAGAATTCGGTTCGGTTCGGTCACCCATGCTCGGTTCGGTTCGGAGTGCCACCTTCCTCTGGGTTCGGGTCCTTCTCCTTGTCTTCTTTCATTCGGTTCGGGTCGGTTACTTCGCTCCGGGTCGGGTCGGGGTCCTCCTCTGGGTCGGGTGTCCTTCCTTCCAGCGCTCCGATCCGCCTCCTTATTTCTTCACGTATTCCGATCCGATCCCTCCTTGCCATCTGATCCGTTTGGGCTTCCCTCTTGCTAGTTCTCCCAAGTGTTTGCTTCCGATCCGAGCCCCGCATCTCCAAGTCGATCCGATCTGGCCTCCAACCACTCTTCCGATCCGATCCCCTTGTCCACTCCAACTCTAAGCAAAAGGTCTTCCTTCTTGCCGAGCCTCCTCCAGTGACAAGTTCCAATCCAGTTCGAATCTCCTTGGTCAGTTCACAATCCGATCCGACCCCCTTTCTCCGATCCGAACCGGTTCGGAACCTGCACACTTCTGCAACTTTCCAGCAAGCTTTCTACGCCATTCGACGACGTTTTCGAGCAATTTAACTATTCTACTCAATCATGAAACATACCATAGATTCATAGCAACATGTAATAACAACCACAAACAACAAACAACCATTCAAATGAATCAAAATGGATCAAAAGTGGTCAAAACTCCTTATTTTCCCTTAAGCACTCTTAATCATGTTTTAAGCATACAATTAGCAAAACACATCGAAATTAACCCAAATTTCTAACAGAGCCTTAAAACATTATTTTAGAATTTTAAGAATTTTTCCAGAATTTATTTACGTATAAATTCGCTAATCTTCACTAATTACCCTTAATCACCGTAATTAGTGCAAAAACTATGCAAATCACTCACCTTGGCCACAAATAAAATTCTCAGAACTGAAACTCCTCTGATTTGGGGCGAATACTAATGTCTAACAGCAGCTCTAACCTTGCTTTGGTGCTTTTTCTCCTTAATTTGGTGTTGCTAAGCGTAATCTTCAATTAGAGAGTGATTTGGGGTGTTTTAGATGTAGGAAGCCATTGTTAGAGTGTCTAAGGATGAAAGTGGCGGCTGAAAACTGAAATGAAAGTGATAACCTAACCCTAATCAGTCTCCCTATACCTCTAAACCCGAAATTTCCCTTGGGCCTAGTTGTTAATCACCCGGTTAAGCCCAATTAAGCTGTTTTTCTCCATCTGAAACTTGTTTCAGCCATATCTCCCAAACGGTAAGCCCGTTTGGCTAATGTGACCACTCTACGGAAAGAGAAACCATCATCCGAAGCCAATGGAAGTGGTTTCAGGTCAAAATTCATCTCCAGTCAAAAGTTATGGCCAAAACAGTGATAACTAGGGGTAAAATGGTCATTTAAAAATCGGGAAAAATCATGAACGTGGGAAATGACCACAATAGTCGTCTCCCAAAGTTACATGACCATACGACTTCGTATGTGAAAGAAATAAATATTCTACGATCCTATGATGCGTAGAATGCGGGTCGTTACACTCTCCCCCCCTTAAGAAATTTCGTCCCCGAAATTCCTCAATCCAAAACATACAAAAGATCCCGCATGCCTAACAACCACATACAACAATCAAACATGCAAAACAAGCAAACAAGCCTACCCTAGCATGCGGAAAGCTAAATTGCTAATAAAACCTTACCAGACAAAGAGTTCTGGATACTTCTTCCTTATGTCCTCCTCTGTTTCCCAAGTACAATCATTTTCGTCCTCGCCCCACTGAACCTTGACTAGCTTCACCGCCTTCCTTCGAAGTTGCTTCATGTCGTACTCGACAATACGGGCCGGCTTGCGGTTCCCAACCGCCTCGGGTTCTACTTCGAAGTCCTCTAACTGATCAGGTGAGATAGTCATATCTGAGTTGTGAACGAACTTCCTTAGTTGGGAAACATGAAATACGTTATGAACTCCCGCCATCTTCTCTGGTAAGTCAATTCTATATGCCAAATTCCCGACTAGTTCAAGAACAGGGAATGGACCAACAAATCTCGGTGCTAATTTGCCTCTCCTGCCAAATCGTATTACTCTCTTCAACGGAGAAATCTTGACAAACACCAAGTCACCAACGGAGAATTTTAGGTCTCTTCTTCTCTTATCAGCATAACTTTTCTGCCTATCTTGGGCTGCCTTCATTCGTTGTTGAATGATCTTGATCTTATCTGAAGTTTCCCTCACCACATCTGGTCCAAGCATAAACTTCTCGCCAGTCTCTATCCAACATGATGGTGAGTTACACGGTCTTCCGTACAAAGCTTCAAACGGAGCCATACCGATACTGGATTGGTAGCTATTATTATATGCAAACTCTACTAGATGCAAATGGTCATCCCATGATCCACCAAAATCCAATATACACGCTCTCAAGAGATCTTCCAAAATACGATTCACCCTCTCCGTCTGGCCGTCGGTCTGAGGATGATATGCGGTACTGAGATGTAACTCTGATCCTAGCGCCTCTTGCAAGCTCCTCCAAAACCCACTAGTGAACAACGGGTCTCGGTCGCTCACAATGCTTTGAGGTACTCCATGAAATCTCACTACCCACTTCATATACAATTCTGCTAACTTAGCTGCCGTTCTAGTCGATTTGACTGGTATAAACCTTGCACTTTTAGTCAGTCGATCTACAATTACCCAAATGCTGTCATATCCCGATCTAGTCCTTGGTAAACCATCGATGAAATCCATCGAGACTTGCTCCCATTTCCATTCGGGAATTTCTAAGGGCTGTAACAACCCACTAGGCTTCTTTTGCTCGGCTTTAACTAGCTGGCAATTCATGCACTTGGATATAAACTTCCCAACGTCTCTTTTCATCCCTTCCCAGTAGTAGGTCTGCTTCATATCTCGATACATCTTGTTACCACCGGGGTGTATGGTCAGCTTTGAGTGATGACATTCTCTAAGCACTTCATCTCTCAATCCATTGACATTGGGTACAACAAGCTTTCCATTCTTTCTAAGCCATCTATCTCGATCAAGCCCATACTTGTTCATCTCCTCATCGATACCCATCTCTATCTTGGAGATGATCTCCAATAGGTTAGGATCGTCCCTCTGACTAGAGCCGATCCGTTCAATCAAAGTGAGTCTGATCGTCAAACTTGCTAACATTTCTGGATCCAATTCGCACTTTGGTCTGAAATCAAACCCCGCGATAAACTCCAGTTGCTTCCATTCAAGGAACATAGCCCCTAAGCTGGCATGTCTTCTACTCAATGCATCAGCCACCGCATTTCCCTTTCCCGGTGTGTATGCGATGTCAAAATCATAGGAAGCTAAGAACTCTAACCACCTTTGTTGCCGGAGATTTAGATCCTTCTGGGAGAAGAGATACTTCAACGACTTATGATCTGTAAACAGCTCAAATCTTTCTCCCAAGAGATAGTGTCTCCACATCTTTAACGCGAACACGATCGCTGCCAATTCTAAATCATGGGTAGGGTATCTTCTCTCGTGCGGTTTCAATTGCCGACTTGCATAAGCTACCACCCTACCGCCTTGCATCAATACAGCACCCAGTCCGGTACCACAGGCATCCGTGTATACCGTCATCTCTTCATCCCCCTTCGGAATGACTAACACTGGTGCGCTTGTCAACTTGTCCTTTAGACTTTTGAATGCATTCTCGCACCTTTCATCCCAGACAAAAGCTTGATTCTTCTTGGTCAACTGGGTCAATGGTGCTGCTATCTTGGAGAAACCTTGGATAAACTTACGATAGTATCCCGCTAATCCCAAGAAACTCCTTACATCTGTTGCATTCTTGGGCGTAGGCCAATCCTGTACCGTAGCCACCTTCGCCGGGTCCACGGCAATACCATTCTCTGATACAACATGGCCCAAGAACCTCACTTCCCTCTTCCAGAAGTGACACTTAGAAAACTTTGCTTTCAATTGGTGTTTTCTCAACACCTCCATCGCTACTCGCAAATGTTCCTTGTGTTCTTCCTCTGTCCTCGAATAGACCAAAATATCATCAACGAACACAAGGACAGACTTATTCAACTGATCTCTGAATACCCTATTCATAAGATCCACAAAATATGCCGGGGCATTAGTCAGCCCAAATGGCATAACCAACCATTCATAAAATCCAGACGGCGTTCGAAATGCCGTTTTAGCTATACTCTCAGCTTCCACTCTAAGCTGATGAAAACCTGTTGCGAGATCCAACTGAGAAAATATTCTCGCGCCACTCAACTGATCGAACAAATCATCTATCCGCGGTAGATGATACTTGTTCTTCCTCGTCACTTTATTCAACTCGCGGTAGTCTACACATAAACGAAGGGAACCATCCGCCTTGGTAGCAAACACAACTGGTGCTCCCCATTCAGAAACACTCCTTCTGATAAATCCCTTCTTCAAAAGATCGCTGACTTGCACCTCGAGCTCTCGCTGCTCTCTTGGTGCCATACGACGAAGTGGCATCACTATAGGTCTGGCATCTTTCACCAAATCAATACGAAACTCAATCTCTCGGTGTGGTGGAAGTCCGGTCACTTCTTCGAAAACATCCGGATACTGGCCAACCACGGGCAAACCTGACAACTCACTATGCGGAATGTCGAGGGAGTTTAGAAAACTAGCCAATACCCCCTTACTGGGTAGACCACCAAACACTATCCTCCGCCCATCATCCGCTCTAGCTGTCACCAAAAAGCCCTCACAGTCTACCACCACCCCATACCTTCGGAGCCAATCTACTCCCAAAATAATGCCAAACCCAGTAAAGCCCAAAACAAAGCAATCACAAACAAACATGCATCCATGACTCGATAAGACCACATTACGACAAATCATGCTAAGGCTAGTCGAACCACCAATCGGGTTCGTCACTACTAAAGGTCTATCGACAATCTCGGGTTCCAATCCTAACCTATCTACCAGGTCACTAGATATGAAAGAACTGGAAGCTCCGGTATCAAACAAAACTCTAACAGGAACATCGTAAACAGAAAGCATACCTTGAATGACGACATTCTTTCCCTTCTCCGCCGCAGTTGGGGCATTCGACGAAGAAGGAATAGCATTAAGGGCATATGCTTTCACCATTTGCTTTTCTTTAGGGGGCTGTGGACACTTGTCCTTGTGATGTCCCAACTGGCCACAGTTGAAGCACTTCCTATCCGCTGGCTTGGCCCGACAATTACTAACATAATGGCCCTTCTTACCACAGCTGAAGCACTCCACATCTTGCTTATTCTTTTTCTTCTGGCCATCCTTAGCCTGATTCTGCTTTCTCTTATTTTGGGAACTACCTTTGCCTCCACCACTAGCTTGTGGCTTTGACTCATCTGCGGATACAACCTCAGTCTTCGGCTTAGGGTAAAGACTTTCTGACCTTAACGCTTTCCCCACAATCGATTCAAACGTCTCATCGATGTGGTTAATAAGTTTTTCCCCCAAGTACTGATCCAAACCAGTTATGAATTTCTCATTCTTTTTCTCGGCAGTATCTATAAGAGATACACCATATTTTGACAAAGTGTCAAATTCAGCAATATACTCCGAGACAGCCCTGCCATTCTGCTTGAGCTCCAAGAATTTCTTAAACAACATTGACTTCTGAGCAGCTGGAATGAACTTCTCACTAAAGCGAGCCTTAAACTGCTCCCAAGTAATCTGGTCTTCGGTATAGCATTCCACCAATTCATTGCCTGCCCTTGCAGCTGACGGGACGCTAGCTTCCTCTTCATCGCATCCTCGATACCCAAATCCTCGAAGATACGTTCACAACTATCCACCCAATCCTGAACATCCGTAGCCCACTCCGTTCCATGGAACGGCTTCCCACCAAGGCTAGTATAATCCTTATTCAGCTTGGCGAAATCAACCCTCGGCGCCTGCACTAGTGGACCATCACCATTTCCATCATTGGGAGCTGCCCTCCGAACATCTCTAAGCATCTCTCTCATGAGGTCAGTAAACATCGTCCTCATGTCAGCAGCATTCCCATTATTGGCCCCTCTACCGGTACCTCTAACATATCGGCTCATTGTCAATCTGAAAAAGGAAATGATTAACGACTCCATAGCGGTGCTAGTGCAGTACGATTCATTCTTATACTACTAATAGTATATATATAGCTTTTGAAAACCAAAATAATTACAAATACGCTCTCTCGTATACGTATACTATCTCTCCCTGATTACTTCCCTAGGTTAACTACGCAACCTAGAGCTCTGATACCAGGTGTGACGGCCCGCCTCGCACCAGCCTGCATTTCCTCCAAAAGTGCGCTGTACACATGCCCGACTAGCACAAGACGGTCGTCATAAGAAAGGAAAGAAGGGAATGAACTAATCAAGAAACCTGTAGAATGTCTCACAGCGCATGGAATAAAATATAATAATAACATACTTGACACAAAACAGGCGAGACAGTGCATAAGCTGATAACTAAAATCAACATCAATCATCAAAGCAGCGGAAATCCAAATACAGCTTATTACAAATTTTCCAAATTTACTGTCTCTAAACAAAAGAAAGCTGAAATAGAAGATACACCAACAATGCCCAAGCAGTGATCTTCAACAATACAGGGAGAATACTATATATGTTACGTGGAAGCCTCCTGCTCGTCTCCGGATCATCTACCCGTGCATCACCAGCTAACCTGTCTCTAGTCTGCTCGTGTGAGCACCCAGAGTAATAAGAGGAGACATAAAACTCTGGGTCAGACATAAAGCCTGGTATGAGCGATAAGCATCTAAACAGAGTAATAACAGGTATACTAAACCATACCTGAACCTGGACCTACAACCAAAGAGTTAGTACCACATACCGTACAATACTCCAAGGTGCCATAATAAATGGTGTAAGAATACGGGGTGGGGTGTGCATGTCATAATGATAGCAAGCAAATCATCCATAGCAACCATCCTCACATCTCTCATTCAGTGCGTAAAGCATACGACATCCACCACTTTGGAACACTAGACAAACTGAGGTAACGGCGAATCCCGACTTGTAGAAACCCTGCTGTGACCAAGCCAAACACTTGGAGTCATGACCAAACATTTCAATGACCCACTTCATTGGTCGTAGCCCTTGGTTCTACCGATGCCATAATGGCCCTGAATCCGCCTTCGTACCTCCTACCATAGTGGTCCAAAGCTATAGACGTCGATAGCTCCTTAACACGCGTCCCGCAGCAAAGCCCAACCACGAAGCGAACTCGTTGATTCCCATCTAAATCTTGAGCTCTAACTTCTCATTTGGACTTCCTTTGCATCTCGGGTTTGGTCGAATTGGAGTGGGTCTTCAGAAAAGTTGTCGTGCAGTAACAGCTCTAGAATTCGGTTCGGTTCGGTCACCCATGCTCGGTTCGGTTCGGAGTGCCACCTTCCTCTGGGTTCGGGTCCTTCTCCTTGTCTTCTTTCATTCGGTTCGGGTCGGTTACTTCGCTCCGGGTCGGGTCGGGGTCCTCCTCTGGGTCGGGTGTCCTTCCTTCCAGCGCTCCGATCCGCCTCCTTATTTCTTCACGTATTCCGATCCGATCCCTCCTTGCCATCTGATCCGTTTGGCCTTCCCTCTTGCTAGTTCTCCCAAGTGTTTGCTTCCGATCCGAGCCCCGCATCTCCAAGTCGATCCGATCTGGCCTCCAACCACTCTTCCGATCCGATCCCCTTGTCCACTCCAACTCTAAGCAAAAGGTCTTCCTTCTTGCCGAGCCTCCTCCAGTGACAAGTTCCAATCCAGTTCGAATCTCCTTGGTCAGTTCACAATCCGATCCGACCCCCTTTCTCCGATCCGAACCGGTTCGGAACCTGCACACTTCTGCAACTTTCCAGCAAGCTTTCTACGCCATTCGACGACGTTTTCGAGCAATTTAACTATTCTACTCAATCATGAAATATACCATAGATTCATAGCAACATGTAATAACAACCACAAACAACAAACAACCATTCAAATGAATCAAAATGGATCAAAAGTGGTCAAAACTCCTTATTTTCCCTTAAGCACTCTTAATCATGTTTTAAGCATACAATTAGCAAAACACATCGAAATTAACCCAAATTTCTAACAGAGCCTTAAAACATTATTTTAGAATTTTAAGAATTTTTCCAGAATTTATTTACGTATAAATTCGCTAATCTTCACTAATTACCCTTAATCACCGTAATTAGTGCAAAAACTATGCAAATCACTCACCTTGGCCACAAATAAAATTCTCAGAACTGAAACTCCTCTGATTTGGGGCGAATACTAATGTCTAACAGCAGCTCTAACCTTGCTTTGGTGCTTTTTCTCCTTAATTTGGTGTTGCTAAGCCTAATCTTCAATTAGAGAGTGATTTGGGGTGTTTTAGATGTAGGAAGCCATTGTTAGAGTGTCTAAGGATGAAAGTGGCGGCTGAAAACTGAAATGAAAGTGATAACCTAACCCTAATCAGTCTCCCTATACCTCTAAACCCGAAATTTCCCTTGGGCCTAGCTGTTAATCACCCGGTTAAGCCCAATTAAGCTGTTTTTCTCCATCTGAAACTTGTTTCAGCCATATCTCCCAAACGGTAAGCCCGTTTGGCTAATGTGACCACTCTACGGAAAGAGAAACCATCATCCGAAGCCAATGGAAGTGGTTTCAGGTCAAAATTCATCTCCAGTCAAAAGTTATGGCCAAAACAGTGATAACTAGGGGTAAAATGGTCATTTAAAAATCGGGAAAAATCATGAACGTGGGAAATGACCACAATAGTCGTCTCCCAAAGTTACATGACCATACGACTTCGTATGTGAAAGAAATAAATATTCTACGATCCTATGATGCGTAGAATGCGGGTCGTTACACCTGTATTGGACATATGGGACGAGGAATAAGGTGCCTCCGGTTTCGTTCAGACCTATAACGGACTTGCAAATGGATGTGTGTCTGACATTGGATTTCATTCTGTGTGATTGATAGACATCAATTGCATGGCGTGAATTGCCTATGTGGCATGCTGAGATGCAAATGATTAAGGCTTCTATTGAAAAGAAGAGTCATATGGTTGATGATCAAAGAACAACTTTAATATAGCATAGCTTTGTGTGTAGCGTTAATTCGCGAGCCTCACACCTCGGTGTGAACCAGAAACGGGAGAGGACTTCAGCGAGGACATATGTTTCTTTCTAGCTAGGAGTGGTGTCATGGTATGGAGCCCAGACATTTTACTTATATGGATGATGTATAGCGAGGCTCCTTGGTTATATCGGTCACTACAGAGCCGATGGATGACATGGTCGACATACTGACCAGATTTACGCCCTATAGGGCGGGGAAACGCATGTTCAGGGATTATTAATCCACTTTGTACTTAGGTGGACCGGCCCTGACGATCCAAGGTGCAGTTGCGGCTGACCCTGAGGCTCGGGCTAGACAATCTCGAAGCGGTAAGGACGATCCCTTGCCTTGGTTCACAGATGGAATCCAATTTCCAACACGACATTATGCGATTTTAATTGTAAATCTAGTATGGCGACACAGTAGCATGGGATACTATGCCGTCTATGATTGATACATTTATATTTGAAGTTGTTTGATACACTATGCACTTATAGTAATATCAAAAAGATTTGTTTTAAACGTACCAAGCACATTTGGCTATTATAAGGGAAAACCCTATCCTCCGGCTAGCGTTGCATTACGTGATGGGACCTGGGTCTTATAATAGCTTCATTTTTCGAAAAATCATTGCGCTATTTGTTTTATGCACTGGTGTTCTTGGGTGAAAACCGGTTCCGTGTTATATGGCGTGGTCCCTTGATTTACTCTATTTTAAAGCAAAGTTTTAAATAACTATTTTAGTTCTCACACCCGTCACATGACTGACCTGGAGTTTATTGTTTTACCTAAACTCTGGGTGCCCCTATTTTCCACACGGGCAGCTAGTAGTTTTGGTTTTGCAAATATATATACACAGGATCCTGGATTTACAACTGGAGCTATATTCTGAACGTTCTATATCCGTGTATTTCTTACAGTTGTGTTATGTAATATTTTCCGCTGTTATGCAATGTATTTTAACCTCTGATATTTTTCTTATGTATATTATTTAATCATGCTCTGTTATATTCTTGTACTCTGATGTAATTGTCATAGTAGCAATCAAATGTTCTTCTGTTGTGTTCTGATATGTCGTGTTCTCAACTCAATCCGGGCTTTCCCGCAAGGGCTAGTTTGGGTCGTTTCAAATAGAGATTCATTTCTTATACCACTTTAACCCTTGTCCAATACAGGGGACCATTAGTGATCACAACCTAAACATATTCTTTTGGAAGTTCTATCCTACAATTACGTGGTTTAAATAGTGCTGAGGTCTTAGTACTTTTATTCCAATTCCTTAAGATGCCAACCCATTCGTAAAATTTTCCACCTTTGTCTTTCTCGTAATCGTGGTCCATCCCACTCTCAGAACCAGACCATTCTAGGAGACCCAGTTAACTCTTTCACACTCTTTTAAGCTTGAAACTATATCCATTTTCTCCAAAATAATTTGTTTTTCTAAATCGGTCCCCAAAATCCTCTTTTGATCTTATTAATTACATATTTACAAGTGCGAACCCGTGCTACACACACGGATGTTTTTAAAAACGTTAGTAACATAAATATGTAATAAAACTCAGTATGGTTGAAAAAATATATCAAAGATAATGATGACACCGGCTTCGAGTAATGCACTACTTTAATATTTGATGCTACATAAGGGGACTTGTTTAATATTTGACCCAACGTTGGCTTCAAATTACAGAATATTTGAGCATTTAGTATGACATAAAAAGTACATAGCATTTCGAATGGTAACATCATTTATTTATAGTTGAACGTACGGAACAAAACATGTACATCTAAAAACGCAAAACTTACACTTATTTGCAAAGTCAATATCCGTTACAATTGGTTGCTATACATATGTGTATGCATTTGAAATTGCCACCAGGAATCTTGTGCCTTGAATAAATCCAAATTGTAAAAGGTTCCCCAAAATTTCATCTGGCTTTGTTCTTGTGATCTCTTTGATTGGTTAGATCTGCAAAAATGTAAAAGTTTTGTTATGTCTATGCAGAAAAACAGCTGGTTAGTAACATGGACAATCATAGCTCCATGAGATACTCATTACATATTAGGGGCCCTATATTCTGAGTTCATGAAAACAGCATGTTAATATTGAAATAGCCTATTATATAAGTAGACTATAACATACTGATAATACAAAGCTTCCGTCAATCTATACTCATATGATAAATTGTTCAATAATGCATCCAAAATACAAGTTAATGCCAAAGATAAACAGGTTTCAAGCAAAGCAAGTCATTGTTAGTTCAAAATTTCATTAATTAGGTGTTAATGTGAAACAATAAACATCTGAATCCACAAATATGAAATAATGTCAATTGGCGACACATTTCACAAATATTAATAGGATTCTAGTTAGTTGCGAAAGATTTTATTTATAACATTAGGTGCAATGAAAGAATTAACAATAAATTATGAACACAGTAAGCAATAGCAAATTCACCTGAAAGGTCAAATCTTAAGTCCTATTATTTGATAGCTAATATACCTTTATAATGATAGTTATATATAAATATACAATTGACCACAGACATATAGCAGTGACATAATATGCTGAATTGTAATGGTAATCCTTGATAATGTCCGATTTTTATGAATGCAGTTAGCATTTCAGAATTAAGAGGGAAGTTCACACATGAGGTTTGGGTTTGTTGCATGGTTAATAGATTAGTTATCACATGTTTAATGCTAATTTGTAGTGGTCAGTTCTTACAAATAAATTTGCTACCAAACTGTCATACCATTTCAACACTTTGTATGAAATGCGCATAATAAGTTTTAAAAAGCAATATCATTTTAAAGCCAGTTTACATATTTGCATTGTAGCACATCAATATATGCAAATGTATGGTGAAGCCAATAATGATAGAACTATCTATCTTGCTACTGGAAGTTGACCCCGTTTATCCAACTGCACAAACTGCGTGGTGCAGCATTGCAACAATATAGTTTTTTTAGTTGTCGAAAACAAAATCAATGTTATTGAGGCAATATTAAACTAATCAATGTAATCGAATCATGGAAATGCTGACATACCAACTCATTTAAATGGGAACTTCTGCTCAAACACAAACTCTTTAATTGTGCCATCATATTTTTGCATATTCTATCGAAATGCTCTAGTTGTCATTTGAAATTTCTATGTTCCAGAAATAGATACAATTAAAACTTTGAAGAAAATGCAGTATTGAATCATAAAAGATATGCCATTTCAAATTCCATATAAGCTGCATTGATCATGTTCTTCATTTCACAATTCATATTTTGTTAATTATTTTTTATATGTTTATTGTCTGGTTTAATTCCCGACTTATTATGTGTATGCGCATTTAGGCAAAAAAATATTAACTAATATAGTTTGAAGCATTGAAAATAACTTGTATACTCTGTTTGCATATTTTGCTCATGATAAAAGAAAGTTTCCTTTTCAAAGGATACAATACATTAATTCATCATCCACTTATATCATCTGTACATTCCTGGTCATACTAAGATGATTTTTATCTTCAGGAGTAATTTCATATGAAAGGGGTACAAATGTAACTTTAAATTCAATACATTTGTAACCTGTCATATGAAATGGTTACATATGTAACCTTTAATCCAATACTTTTAGTTCAATGAAGGCAAGACAATTTATTTATTAATTTTGACAGCATTTTGTTGCTTTTTAAAGGAAATAAAACTTTAATTCACCAACCACCTTCACCGTTTTAGAATGTTGGTCTAGTTATGAATAAATTTTAGCTGTCGATCTTTTTCTAAGGTATGATTTGAGAAGAATTTTATTCTCGCCTCCCAACGTATTTATTCTGTTATAATTAGGAAAAAGTGGAAAGCAATCTATAACATACCTTTTTACCTTTCAGTTTCCCTATCAGTCGGTGGAGCAACTACTTTCCTACCTGCACAAACATAAATATACATTGTGTATAATTTTATACAACAAATCCCCATAACCGAGTCTTCTTTGTCGTCCACTCCATATTTGCCTCCTTACTCCTATCATTCGTGAAAATACTTAGCTAGTTTTTTTGGGCAATTTTATGTCAAAATTTACATAACATAAGGTATCACATGTTTATAATCATATTCTAAATACGTGAACTTCACATTTCTTACCATGACAACTATGTGATGCTAATAAATATGGAAGACCATAATTTTGGGAAGGACGTATATATTTCAATCTGTCTTTAGATTTTCCGCATTTGAGATGTCACGTCATAAAACATATAGATAATGATCAAAATCCAATGCTTGAAAATTTACAAAGAAGAAGAAGAAGAAGATATATATAATAGCAACAAAATATTTAGAGCACTTCAAAACAAAATATCTTAGAGCAGTTCAAAATAAAATATCTTACAACACTTCAAAATATACAAAAATTGTTACATGTCCAAGGTTTGACCAACTTTTGTCATCTTTGGTCACAAAATAATTTTACCAGTAATCTGGTATCTGAAGCTCTGATCATGATGCCCATCTGAGAAAATATTCATGATATTAGGAATCCACAATCTCATAAGAGAGACCATATATATGTAACTTATAATTTGCATGAACCGTCAACTATGGAAAAACATGAGGCGGTATATATCAAATAGCTAGGTGAAGTAGAAAACTTAAACTTCTTATTTGTATAAATAAGTGTTCGTAACCTGTTTAAACCTGTACACCTGTTTAAACCTGTGCATGGAAATTATTTTAATGATAAGAGTAATGTAAGAAGGATAGTTGCGATTTTCATTTGAACCCATAGGCACTTGCAGTTTTCAAAAGTTATCTTAGTTCCATATCGACTGAAAATTTTCCACATTTTTTATACTCAGATTTCTTCTACAATATTTATATTAACTCAACTACAAATTGATGTGTCTACTTTTTCCAAAAACATCAACATTTATATCTTTCTTGTGAGATATTAGATTCAGAATTAAATTATATTATCTCAGAAATGTATGAAATGGGGAAGAAGAAAAAAAATGTCATGATAAGAAATTGAATCACTTTGACATCAACAATTCAATGTGCCTTTGGTTATTACCAATAGTCGAGTTCATCCAGTCATCATGTTTCTACTAATCTTTAAAATTTGAGTGTAAAAAATATATTCATATTACGACTGATTTATAACCATACATAAAAGGAGACTACTGAATTAGTTTAGGGAAAAAGGTAGAAGTGTTAACTTCAGTACATTTGTGTTAACAAAACCGAACCCTTTAAAACTTCCTATTTCTGTTAAATCACGAACAAAGAAATATAATGACTATACCTTTAATCAATTGAAAACTGAGAGTAATAACAATTAAACACTCAAATGTAGTTGAAGCCTTGAAGGTTTATACCTGACAAATTGGGGACCTTAAAATTGAAGATTGTAATTATTGTTATTCTTATTGTCATTTTTATAGAGATATTCATAAAAACCTCAATCCGACTTCATCCTATATTTATCATATATTAAAAACATAAATAGAATCCTGACCATGTACAACAAAAAATAATGAGGAAAAAATCTTTAAATCTTAAGATGAGAGGGAAAGTTACACAAATGCAGTATATAATAAGGTGTATTTTACTTTGGTTCCAAAGGATAGATTAGAAACATTTTGACAGCAAATTATCTTCATGAACTATTTATCACAGTGATAACTAATATGTCATACAATATAATAACACAGTTTATCACCATTTTATTTATATAGAGCTTTACATAAATTTTATATAATAACACAATTTCTTTTTATAATGGGGTTGTGTACTTAAATCTTTATAAAAGTTGTACTCAAAGGACAAAAATCTAAAGTTTACTTTATTACAACAGGCGACTCCATATTGACATATTTGGAATTTGGGCTACCATTGCAATTGATTTTTGCTAATATATCCTTGGGTCTTTACATAGGTGATATAAACCGACCCTTGCTCCATAGCATTTTGCAATTAAGTAGTCATGTTGTGTATTGAATTAATATAAGTTGGACATGCATTGCAATTAATAAAAGAACATTAGACTTCCTAAAAAAACGACACACTTTTATTAACCACTAAATAACAACAGTACATAGCCAAAATAAACATAAAACATTCATGCGAAATAAACCAAAGTACATAAAACAAAACTAAAACAAAGAAGATACAAAGATAGTAAAGCTAGTCCTTTAATAATGCCTCAGCTCCAAGCTTGAATGTGTGCTTCTCTCTTGGACTACATATCACAAATGACGTTTCTATGTTTGGACAGTTATCCACTTAAATTATCCCACTTCATGCGC
This sequence comes from Allium sativum, assembly GCA_030737875.1. Lineage (NCBI taxonomy): Eukaryota > Viridiplantae > Streptophyta > Magnoliopsida > Asparagales > Amaryllidaceae > Allium > Allium sativum. Next base: position 1,029,199,061 of record CM060916.1, on the reverse strand, counting down.
CAGTATTTCCAAAAAGAAAGGAATTGGATCAAACTTGCTTCTATCACATTCGTATGGTACTGCCAAATGCCTTTCTCCACAGTAACAGCCCATTTAATTGTAAAACATCCCACGTTCTATTATCAAATACAAATTAGCAGTATACTTATAATAACTGATTTCAATTCGGATATCTAGTACAGATTATAACCCATAGTTTCTTAATGCTCCATTCATGAATAGAAATTGGGTGACGCATCAAAATAACAATCCCTTAACAGTCCCTTTAGTTCACCTTTCTTGTAGCAGGCAACATCAATGAATTCCTAAATAGAAACCCTTTTATTCACCGATTTAAAAATTGCATGATACCCTTACAAAACCATATCAAAAAACCATAAACACATTTCCAAATCCTGGTTCTCAACATCATTGTTTGGTACACATGAAGTTAATAACCAGTAATAGAAACAGCCAAAATAGTAATGTAGAGTCTGTAATGAATATCGACTTTGCTGGAATTCATCTTCAATCAACACAGAAAATTGATATTTCTAAGACTCGGTGGGTTATCCAACCAACTACTCATCCAAAATCTTTTAGTTTATAGCCAGTAGCAAGAATCTTACTGTACGAAAATCAAACAGAAACCAATAATGGTGGTAGATCCGATCAGCCATAAGATCGGTTATGAGAACTTGAGTTTCAGCATGAGATATAGGAAACTGAAATATATTTACGTTGAAACACTTGGTTTCTCTGGAGTCTTGATCCCGTATAGATAGAATTGCACCTTCGATTATTCCAGGTCTGATCTGCAGTAAAGCCAATGTAGGGAAATGGGAACAGTAGAAAGTGGCGCGATTTGATTGAAGCCCCCATTTCTCATATTCTTAAACTGCAATGAGATTTTGCATATTGACCTGTTTGGGAAAGGGAAACAATGATTCATTGAGTTCTGTAATGCAAATGGCTTGGTAGCTTTGCTCCCCATAGGAGAGAAACTCCCTTTTTTTGCAATATAACATTAGACTTTATGTATACTTATGCGTGTGTATATATATACACATTCTAAAAATCTAATTATTACTCATTACATAATTTTGAATTAATTGACAAAACATTGACATAACAATAAAGCCAAAGTATGCAAATTTATTTGAAATCGTTTACTTTTTCAAACAAACACAAAATCCTGGATATAATTAACACATCTAAAATGTGAACATGTTTATTTGGAAAAAATCTAGTCAAAAACTAAATATTAATAATTTCAAAATAGAGGGACACGTAAGGCTAAAGAATCGTATCAGATTTGGACTTATTTGTATCTTTACATAAGAAAACTATCCTTATAAAATGTCTCTCTTTTTAACTATAAGAACGTAGAATTTGTGTACAATGTCATGTTTTCAAACATCAACGAAATTTCAAGGAAAACAAATCAAAGAGAACATGTTGTGGTGTAAATACCAGATGTTTAGAAATTAATGTATGCAACAACGCAAACTATACGATCTTATATCACATATTAAAATGCATATATTGGCAACTAATATATGGGGAATAATAATCATGGGATTACCTCAATTGATGACTAATGCAAAATACCTCTCATCATGGTTCCTCTTGCATTGTCATATGTTGCACCATAAAGGAAAAATACGATGCCAACTTTTTTATTAATCAGAATAGTTTTCAACCAAAATAAATGAAAAAGGTTATATTATGCATATCGTACTATCTTCATACAGTTTATGTATGTCCCGCTCAGGATTATGCATGATTGGCATGGATTTTTATATTATGGATCTAACAAAAAGTTTGAAATTTTAATCTTTCGAACTCAATTGTAATGTTTTCTGAAACTTCTACACAGAAATTTTATTTCTCTCTGAAATTTTGTATCATTTTCTGCTAGACTATTAAAAAGAAAATAGTATATGAGCGTTTTGGTCAATGGAAAAATAAAGACAACACAACAACCTAGTATTTTCCATTTACCATAAATTATATCTTCCAATTTTCCCACTTAGTCGATCCAATTTATTTATCCTTTCGCTAATCCGCATAATATGCTAATTTTTCAAGCTTAGTAAAATTTGCACATAATGCAAACATTTGTCATAACAAATCCCTTATTAATGCTTACATACTCTTAAATTATGTCTAAAATATAATACGAATCCAAATATTTACCATTTAGTGTGCATGCTTTACATAAGTTGTAAGATTTTAAGTAAAACCAATAAGAAGAAAGAAGAAAAGGTTGTACTTAGATGTGATGTGGTTTAAGCTCTTAATGATGTTGAAATTGAATTAATAAAAGTGAACATATTGAAATCTATTTGCTAACGAAGATATTATATAAACCTCACAGACCAAACAAACTTATTTTGAGGAGAATGATTTTGAAAAACCAACTTTGAATTCAAGAAAATTTAAAGTATTAAAATAAAATAAATTATCTGAAGTAATTTCTTTGAGTTGACCAATGATTTTTATTTCAGACAATGGTTCACAACGACTGAATAAACAATGGATTCAAACAAAAAATGTAAATAAAACTCAAGTGAAACTGCAGTATTAAGTACTTGCAGCCTAATAAAACAAAATACTAAATTAAAGTACGTTAGTACCTGATCAATAAATATTGCAATTACACTTCCCTTTTTTTTGTCTTGAATGAAGAGTCAAAAGGAAAGAAAATTGTGGCTGGACACGGGAAAAGGCATATTCATTTCGGATTGACCAAAGAACTCGTTTCAATGGTTATTTTAGCCCTTTCTCGAGGCCGTTCTGAACGTTTTGTTTTTTAGAAATACTTGAAGCTTGGCAGGCTAGACTTCTTTCAGACCCGTATGATGTGGTTGCTTTCTAGCTTTACCGAATTTGGATGTCCATCTAATATAGAATAAGAAAATTAAAAAATTTCAGGTGTGTATCTAACATAATTGCAACAATGTTGTAAGTGCAGCATTCACTCGTACATGAATTATAAATAGTACTTTGAATCCATTGGATGTAAACTTTAAAAAAATGATTTTCAATGGCCAACCTGTCAACATAGTAACAATTGTCAAGATAAAGCACCTTCACAGAATAACTCACAGTAGCAAATATACGGTAAAAAGAAAATAGTAAATTCAAGGGTACTTTTGAACAATGATACTGAAACGATCCGAACTTCCCCGGTCTCCGAAAAGAAGAGAAAGAATGGATTGCTTTGAGAACACGAAAAATTGGAACGCAAATAGAAGAACATTTCATTGTTATTACAACAATTTACATCAGAGTACAAGAATATAACAGAGTATGAATAAATTATATACATTTGATAAACATCAGAGATTTACAAATTACAATTCAGCGGAAAAATAATACATAACACAACTAAAAGAAATACACTGATACAAAGCTTTCCGAATATAGTTCCAGCTGTAAACCAGGATCCTGTGAACATAATATCTGCAAAACCAAAACTACTAGCTGCCCGTATGGATAATAGGGGCACCCAGAGTTTAGGTTAAAACAATAAATCCAGGTCAGTCATGTGACTGGTGTACGTGAGAACTAAAACAGTTATTAGCTTGATTTCTAAGTTAGGTAAATCAAGGGACCACGCCGTATAACACGGAATGAGTTTAACCCCAAGAATGCCAGTGCATATAATAAACAGCACAATGCTAAATAAAGAAAATAAAGCTATTATAAGACTCAGGTCCCATCACACAATGCAACACAAACTGGAGGATAGAGTTTTACCTTATAATGGCCAAATATGCTTGTTATGCGAAATTTCATCTTTTATTATTACTATAAGTGAAGAAATCAACTTCAAATATAAATGTATCAATCAAAGACGGCATAAGCGCCTCATCCCACTATGTCGCCATACTAGGCTCTATAATCAAAACTGAATTGTCGAGTATTTGAAGTTGGATTTCCGTCTGTGAACCAAGACTAGGGATCGTCCTTACCGCTTCGATACAATCTAGCCTACCATGTCTCAAGATCAGAACGCATCGACCCTTGGAGCGACAGGGCCGGTCCATACGGAGTGGATTAAAATGCCTGAACCATGCGTTTCCCCTCTCTATTGGGCGTAAGTCTGGTCAGTATGTCGACCATATCATCCATCGGCACTGTAGTGACCGATATATCTGAGGCGCCTCGCTATCCATCATCCACATAAGTAAAATGTCTGGGCTCCATACCATATATCACTTCTAGCCAGAAAGAAAAGCATGTCCTCCCTGAGATCCTCTTCCGTTTCTGATTCACATCGAGGTGTGAGGATCGTGAATTAACGCTATACAAAAGCTATGCGATATTAAAGCCGTGCTTTGATCATTAAACACAAGACTCTGCTTTTCAACAGAAGCCTTGATCACTGCATCTCTGCATGCCACACAGGCAATTCACACCATGCAACTGATGTCTATCAATCACACAGAATGAAATCCAATGTTAGACACACATCCATTTAGAAGTCTGTTCTGGGTCTGAATGAAATCGGAAGCATCTTATTCCTCGTCCCAAATGTCCAATACAGGAGAGAGGCCCTCGCATATCCATCGATCTCCAAGTACGTCTGGACGATCACCACTTATTACATTGTCTCGGGTGTACAACCCAATCAAGACATCAGTAATCATCTAAACGATGTGATAACCTCCGGCCTTCAACCACCATCTTCATCGTCGATTCATCGTCGAATCAGTTATTCATAATGAGGATAAATCCGAACATTCCGAATAACTCACGCATATTATAAACAAGTGCTACACAAACACAACATATGCCTCATTCCAATTCAGAATATTCTTTTATTTAAATATTCTTTTCACAATTTAAACCATATTAAGGTTTTCCAAACTTGTCGGGATTAGCGAAACTTTCCGAAGTAATCATTTGTTTTATTTCTCATTCCCAACCTATTCATCCCATGGAGCAAAACTAGTAATACTCCATATCTAACACAACGGTGTTATCGGTAAAATTAATTACCATTTCACGTTCAAATCTAATTAAAGATTTAACTATCGCTTGAAGTAAAACTGGTGGTACTCCATTCTCGATCTTTTCATGATCCCATTCACATTTCAATCTAATCGAAGATTCATTAAAAAACTATTTCAGTTTTAATCTCCAAAAATCATTACTTAATGATTATTCAAAGTTAAGAAATTAATCTTATTTTAACTGGGTTAAAGAACTAATGTCATTTAAAACACAGCTCACGATAAACCCAAAATCACGTTCCATTAACAATCGGATCTTCACGGAAAATAGATCAGTATATATAATCGATATAAACTTTCATATCCAATCGATAATATAAATGGAATAACAGCAAAGCCTTTTAAATTCCATATATAGTAACAGTCTTCCTCCATAGAAGCACATCTCGATTATTACCAAATCGAATTCCATTTCATTTCAATTTATTTTATCAAATTGGAAAATCTTTTCTTTGGAAAATTCCCTTAAAACTTAATTAAAAGATTTATATATTCCAAATCACATTTCATTGTAAATCGGGTTAAAGAACGAATGTCGTTAAAACACAGTTCACGATAAACCAAATTTACATTCTATTTTATTCCAATTAAATGTTAATTAACAGGAAACTCCAATAATCTTAATTAAAAGATTTATTCTTTTCACATGGGGTTTAAGAACAGTGTTATTTAAGACACCATTCACGACAAATCCAAAATCCATTTCTTTTGTTCAATTCCAATTAAATATTAATTAATTGGAAAACCTCACTAAATCTTAATTAAAAGATTTATTCTTTTCTCAACTGGGTTTAAGAATAGTTTTATTCAGGACACCGTTCACGACAAACACAAAATCCAATTTGATATCAAATACAAGGCTCTGAATAGAAATTATATCGGCTCATATTCAATATCAAATTCTGAAACCCACAAATATCGTTCTGGGAATAACGATATATATATATATATATATATATATATATATATATCTTCCAAATTCCTCAATAATACCGGTATAATCATGTAATCCAATATCGAAATATTCCAAAGATAATTTCGATTCAAATCCATTCCAATTCATATACTAGAAATTCTGGTAATATTAAAACCCATTCTCAATCCAATTGATTTATTTAAAAATAATTGGATTATAATTCTAGTTGATAACTAGTTGATTTCAACAAAAATATATTTTTATCTTTTCAAATATGAAATTTTTCATCCCAATTCTTTCTAGATCATTTATTATGATTTTACAAAAATAATTAATATTTTTAATAATTTTATTAAGGCCGTATAGTCGATTTCCAAAATTGGTCATCAAACTGCATCCATAGCAACCTTTTCCAAATTTGATTTGGACATAATTCCAAATCCAACCGTTAGATTTTAAGTCTCTTATATTCATTGGAAATCTCTTTTCGATACGAACCCAACGGTTCCAGTTTTAGGAGAATCCGACAGTCGGATCTCCCGTAACGTCAATTCGAAGTCAATGGTCGAAATTCGCGAACGGTCGCAGCGCGGCGCATTCTACTCAAGCCAATAATATATATATATATATATAATATATATTTCGTTCAAAACGTATTTTATAAATTCGTTTCAAAATTGATTCCAATTTCCTTTTAAATTTTTAAACCAAAATTGAATATTCTATATCATTATACTATAAAAGATAATGTTTTCAAAATACTTGATTTTGAAATAATTTCCATTTCGATATTCATTATAAAATTAAATAAAATCGATATAAATATCGTTTGCGTCAAAATGGCGCAAATCAAATCAACACGGCTTCATATATTTAAATATTTTCATGTCCATCCCAAATCGGACATCAAATCCATATTTTAATCTTTTACTGAATATTATTTTAAAATATTCGTTATTTTAAAATATTCGTTCTTTCTAAACTGGAATCAGACCCAATCAATTACCATATAATATTATTTATATAGATTTCATACAACACATGTATACAACAACAACGACAAACAATCATCCATCATCCAGAATGCATTACACAACTGCGTAAGCATCAAATATAAATAATTAATGCTTACAATAGTTTGTTAACCAATCGGTTGACATACAACTAAACAATTGGGATTAGTGTATGCCAAATATCATCTCAATACCCGTGTGGGGTTTTAATCAACAAACACTGATTTTATTTGTACAGTTGGGTGATGTGTAAAATTTATCGTCCCAATCAGTATCAGATAAACGGGTGTACATAAACAAATCGTCCGATTTGTTTATGAATATTCAAGTCTTTTTAGGAGAATTTCATGTCGTTCATTTATACGTTAAAAATTATATTTTTAACGTTAAAATATTTATTTCAACACTTTACTATTTTTAACAGTTCAGTCATGCAATAAAAATGATATTTTTATTGAATACATTTTATTTCAGAAAATTTCGGCATTATAACGGCGCGATATTAAAACCGGGTAATGTCTAGCATTACCCTTCTCCTGATACTGGCTCGCGCCATACACATATATCAATACAAACAACAAAACTCCATTCAATCAATTCAACCAATATGGTCAGTTATACCACAATTCAATTCAACCAAACATCCATGGTTTGTACAATAAATAGTGTCGCGTGCTACTAAGCACCATCTGCATCCTAGTATATTTTAACTGTAAATTAATTAGAGTAAGAATGGGTTCTCACATTCGTTGCCACGCTCACATATTAATTCCCAAAATTATGAAAACTGGAATCTAGCAATAATTTGACATTCCGGATTCAATAAAAGTGGTTTCGTCGAATACGGAGGTCGTTTGCAACATGACTATTTTTAAGGGCTATATCTATTACATTGCGACTATTCTGAATATTTAACTGGCCACAACTTTTTATTCCCGTTACGAAATTTCAATTTTTCAGATCCATTAGAAAGATATAATTAAACAGATTTAAATATTTTTGGTTTTACTGAAATCCGATTTATTTTGAATCCTGTACATTCAGTTAAAGTTCAAAGTTGAATTTTCAAACTATCGCGCCATTTCAGGCTCGTTATATAATTAAAATAAATTTATACATTCTAATTCTGATTTAAATAAATTTTTAGTCGTTATTATTTGAAATAAATCATTTTAAATATTCAAAATTCATTAAAATAGCTAAAATAAAAATATTAAATTGGTTCTGAAAATCCAGGTTGTTATAGATATTGTAGCAGGTAAAATGAAGAAAATATGGCTAAAATAATCAGTAAATAGCAAATGACTGTAAATATCATAAATGAAACAACCATACAATTTTATACACCTGCTGAAATTGTGATCAGAATTAAGGTTTCCAATATCCCGAGATACCAAAGGAGGAGGAAAAAACAAATTAGTAGGTACTTGCGCGATGAATCATATAGTATATTGTCGATTTAATTTATATGATACAACACAGCATATTCTAGTGATGAATTGGAAGTGAAAATTATAAAAATTTGAATAGAGAAAAAATATCATTACTAGAACAAATGTCAATATTAAGAACGCATGATTACCAGATAGCATAAGCTAACATTTAACAATGAATAAAATGTTGGAAGAACTCCATACTAGTAGAAAATAAACTATCTAGGATAGATGTAGATTTCTAAACAAAATTAGAAGGTCTAAGGACGACAACTAATAGAAATAAATAATTATGCCATGAAGTATGATGTGTTTCATTACGAAATATTTCCTTGTTGTACATGAACTTGTGTTCATGTTATTGGCTTCAGCTGATTTTTTAGAAGTTAATTATTGAGACAAAAAATACAACGAAATCGTAAATTATTTTTAATAATCATGCCATACAGAAATTCATTTGAATACATGAAACTGTTCTATAATGGAGATAGTTGACATTTCCAGTAAGTCGTAATATACATAACTAACATTATAGCGGGTTATAATAAAACTTATACACAGTAAACGAACCGTTCAAACAAAGCTAGAAAATGTACAGTAATAAACCATTTAATAAACAGGTAGGTTTTTTTTAAAGCATAAAGATTATCTTATTAATGAAATCAATATTGATATAAAATGCATTACAATTTACAAATGGGATCACTCTACTTGAGCACAAAAAATAACGTTTTGCAGGATTCCAAAATATTACCTTTATAGTATGTGTCTAGTATTGCCATTTGCATAAGAGCATTCAAGCAGAAATTTGAATAAAACATAGAGTATTTTGTCAACAATACTTAGATATTAAACATACAGAACCTAGTATGGCAACACACTCTAAAACATTAGTTTCAAAAAAAAAAATTGATTAAGTAAATTGAACCATATTACCCACATTGCAGCATTTGCCTAAAACAAATGTCTCGAGCAAGAATATTGACGTGCATGGTCCATGCATCATTTTGACGTGAACATGGCTTAAGTGAATAAACACTTTTGTGGAATAAACCACCAGCAGTGTAAATGGCTTTGTTCCGCAGACTGAGAGGAAACTCAAACCCCACTGCATTTCTGGAGTACTCACATATTTATCAACTCTCTGACTTCATTCATGTACTAAAACATCATCTACAGTTAAAATTACTCAAATTTTGTTAGAAAATGTAAGGGAATTTGTGAAATAGAACAATCCAACATTTACGTTGACATTGTATAGGTAGAATGAGCGTTCTCATAGTTTCACAAAACAATGGAGAGAACCAGAAATAACAGATAGTTGAATATATAAGAAAATTGTACGAAATTGGTAGGATTGTAATAGAGCATTTTCTTTTAAAGGACAAACCTTGCAAAAAAATTGGTCAAAAGAATGGAAAGTTTCAAAATTAGGCATAAGTCCACATTTGCACTAAACATGGAATTCAAGGGGCCCACAATCCTTTTCCCACTTGCACTAGCATTTGTCCTTTTGCCTAATTTCTAAACTTTTCATTCTTTTCACCAAAAATTTTGTTAAGTTTGGACTTCTCACTATTTTCCACATTGTAATATCTGAGGTTAGCCCTGAAAAAGAGTGAAATACAAAGGACCTATTAGAAAATTTTATAATAAAATGTCCAACAACTGAAGCATAGGAAACAACGTGAAAAAACAAATTAATTTGAATATCCTACCAAATAAATATCAAAATTTGAATATTCAATATTTAACAGAATAAGTGAAAGAGGCAATATTACAAACCATGTAATTCTATTATAGCAACCTTGATTAACGTTGTATCAATGCAACCTTGATTAACGTCACATCAATGCACTTGCGGTCGTTGCTTGCAATTTTGAATCTAGAAAACGATATAATACATACAAAAATCTTACAGTAAAGTTGAAATTTTCCTGAAGCCACTAATCTGATGAAAGTTGGAGGTTATAGTTCTGTATTAACATAAGAAGATTACATTATAGGTCTAACAAATTTGAACAAATAATCAGCAACACTGAACAAAGTTACATTGGAAATAATGAAGATCAAAGCGAGAAAATTTCGTATGTTAGATCCAACCCATGTAAATTCCAAACCAAATTTATACATAAACGTGGAAGAGAAAAAAAATCAAAAAGAGGAAAAAACTGTTGGGGTTTTGTACGCAGCGGAAGTTTTGACAAAACACCCAAAAATAAAATGAATCTTTTTCACCCAATCACTTGAAGATGAATGTGATTGAAAAACAAACAACAACACAAAAAAATAATATCGGAAATATGAACACACGATATTCCACCCAACCACCCTCTTTATTGATTCACCAAAATATTGTTTACAACCGATCTCTACTATCGTTAAATAAACACAACTTGAATCAATAATCTTATTGAGAAATAGGTAGAGAATATCTAATGGCTAAATAATTTGAGGAGAAAGATAATGAAGAACAATGGCAAATTTTTCCACCACATAATGAAGATATCATGTAGGCCTTTTATAGAGTAACTTGTCACCCAAATTATCCTCATATATCTCAAATATATCCTAATATATCTCAAATATATCTATTTGGATAAGCACCAAATAATCCTTGCCTTCATTTTAAAATATCTCACAAAAGTAGCAACAAATATCTCCATCAAAAATAGATCCACATAGAAAATTTGTTGCCTACAATTTTGTGATTTGCGTATCACAAATCTCAACACTCCACCTTGATACCAAATCACAACATCTCCTCCACTCAACACTAGCCAACTTAGCTCTCACTTTCAACCTTCTTTTCTCAATTAACATCATTACAAACCTCCACCGTCGCCCACAAATGGTGCACCTCCCTCATCGTGCACCACGCCAATAGTGATCTTCAAAAGCGTTTGTAATACCACAAAGACCTCCATCTTGTCTTTGTGGATTTCACAACTCGACATCCGTCTTCCGCTTAACATGATCTCTTCATCTCCGGGATCCCTCGAGCATCATCAACATCTAGACCCTTGTCGATACCATGATCCTCCACCTTAGGACCATCAGCAGTGACCATATTAACCTCTCCACCTTGCTGTGGTCTAGGTTCTTCAACCGTCACCCGCCTTCCACTGTTGACCACTGAACCGACCAAACTATATAGGTTTCCCTCCTCCAAAACTCCTCGCATCATCACACGACCACCCTTCTTCACTCTCAAAACTCCACCTCGAGTCTCATAAGTGTAACCGCGGCGATCTAACTGACCGAGAGATATGAGGTTATGCGAACAAGTGGGTATGTGCCTCACACCGGCAACTTCTCTCTCCACTCCATCATGCATCTGAAACCTAACAGCTCCAACTCCACAAATTGGTAGCTCTACTCCATTGGCCGTCTTTATCATGCCAACACTCTTCTCATACGAAGAAAAACTTTTCACATCTCGACATATGTGAAAACTGGCTCCTGAATCCATCTTCCAAGGCTCCACAACACTAAGTAGGACATCACATGAAGAATTGCCTTCGGTACCTTCAGCAAAGCCTGCCTGTGCCTCATCACTATTATTATCACCTTGCGCCTTCTTCTTCTTCATATCTCGTATATATGAATAGCAACCATTGCGCTTGTGGCCTTTCTTACCACAATAATGACAAGAGATAGCACCTTTCTTCTTCCTTGTATCTTTACCCGAGTCCCTTGCTACCATCGCCTCAGTTTGAACCGATTTCAACTCCGACCCTTTTCTCCTTAGCTCCTCATTCAAAAGACTGCTTCGAACCGTTTCCAAAGAGATAGTTCCATCAGCATTGGAATTACTCAATGAAACAACCAAAGTCTCCCAGCTTTCCGAAAGAGAACTCATCAACAAAAGAGCCTGCAACTCATCATCAAAATTGACCTTAATGTTTGCCAATTGATTGATGACATCTTGAAACTCGTTCAAATGCTCTGCAACAGACTTCTCCTCATCCAATCGAAGTTGCACCAACTTTCGAACCAGAAAAGTCTTGCTTGTAGCACTCTTTGACTCATACAGCGATATTAATTTGTCCCACAACACCTTTGCAGATTCACAACTAGCCACATGGTGGAACACAGAATCATCCAAATATTGGCGAATCAACGCAATCGCCTTTTTGTCCATTTTCTTCCACTTTCCCTTATCCATATTCGAGGGCTTCTCCTCATTTCCATCAATGGGATCATGCAAATCATTGAGATATAGAACGTCCTCCATCTTCGGCTTCCATATACCCCAATTCCTCCCATTCAAAATATCCATCTTCGACAACGTCATCATCTCCGACATAAAAAAAACAATTTTTTTTAAAAAAAAAATCATTTTTTTTCAAATCCAACAAACACTCCAAGCTATGCAGTGATCTGAGCTCCGATACCAACTGTTGGGGTTTTGTGTGCAGCGGAAGTTTTGACAAAACACCCAAAAACAAAATGAATCTTTTTCACCCAATCACTTGAAGATGAATGTGATTGAAAAACAAAAAACAACACAAAAAAATATATCGGAAATTTGAACACACGATATTCCACACAACCACCCTCTTTATTGATTCACCAAAATATTGTTTACAACCGATCTCAACTATCGTTAAACAAACACAACTTGAATCAATAATCTTATTGAGAAATAGGTAGAGAATATCTAATGGCTAAACAATTTGAGGAGAAAGATAATGAAGAACAATGGCAAATTTTTCCACCACATAATGAAGATATCATGTAGGCCTTTTATAGAGTAACTTGTCACCCAAATTATCCTCATATATCTCAAATATATCCTCATATATCTCAAATATATCTATTTGGATAAACACCAAATAATCCTTGCCTTCATTTTCAAATATCCCACAAAAGTAGCAACAAATATCTCCATAAAAAATGGATCCACATAGAAAATTTGTTGCCTACAATTTTGTGATTTGCGTATCACAAATCTCAACAAAAACATATGATGAAAGTATCGTCGTGGTCTTTATTCCTCAACCATAAGACTTGGTTTGAAGATGGAATGATTAAAATAAACAAAACAACTCAAAAATCATACAAATCTCATCAAATTAGAAATCATAAATCAAAATCAGTAACTGGGAAAGAAAACACATACTATATATATGCAATCCATACTTGCAGCGAGACTTGATACTTCGTTGCCTTTTTCTCGAAAGGCAATTTGGGGTTTTTGCAGACGTAGATGAAGGTCAGAGCTGGAGTGTGAGATGACAAATTTGACTAAAAGATTTGGTTATCGATTGTAGTATGTAGATATCTAAAACAAAAAATACGTTTAGTAAGCGATAATTAAATTATGGCATTCATGTTACAAAATAGATATTACTTAAGTTACAACATGATTTCAATGCTAAGATAGGATAAAAGACATAACGATGACACATTTGATTCCTGAGTGACCTGGACCTACAGACTAAAAGTGTACTAAAAGTGTACTAGCTGTTAATATTATATTTTTCAGTATGAAAATTCTCAAATACAAAAATGGTAAAATTATATTTATCCTTTTCTTTTGTAAGTTTGGATCATATGTAAACAAATGATCCATTTTGTTTGCATCAAGTCTAGTGAACCTTTGTGTAAGTCAAAAAGGGTTAGTGTCGGTTTTTGCTACAACTCGAAGTAGAACACAAAATTAGGGGAAGAAATTATTGTTTTTGGATGAATAAGCCAAGGTTCAGGATAATCAATTGTTCCCACGCTATGTAAATGGGATGCGTGTAGATTAACTCCATTTTAAGGAAGGAATAAAATTTTAATGGATTTCTTAAATAAGATATATGGCTACTATTAGTTTCAAATTGATGATATATGGCTACTATTAGTTTCAACTTTGAAATTACGCTATACGTGTTTATAATAAATTCAGAAAGGGTTGGAAGAAAAATAACCGTAAGCTATTTGAGTACTTACCAATGTGCTGTAAAAAAAAAGAAAAAAAAATAGATAGTGAAACGTTGTAATAAAAGGCGACATCAAAGCTTTAGCCATGGCTAAAAAAAAATAAAAAATTGTAAACGCTCTACTGTGATAGTGTGTTTATTCAAACACAAATGTGACTATGCAGCTACAAAGGAATAACAACAATAAAAAATGATATAAATGAAGTGATAAAAACTGCACATTAAGGTCGAATAATAAGCTTCTTTTGGCATAATTTATAGTCTCTTCTTACATTGAAACAAATCGACCCAGCATTTCTTTCCAACTTGGACACTAATAGATTAAATCGTCGTTTTGAAAGAGTAAATGATTTTTCTACCATTATTCGACTGCAAAATTTAGCCATGGTACAATTGTGAATATTTAATGTGAAAATCTAAAGCTTAGATCGATCAACCTATTTAATACCTAATTTTTGGAAATATTCAGTATTTCATTGTAGAGCAAATTATAATGGTAGACTGTAAAAACACATAAATTGCAAGAAGAAATGTACCTCTTTAATCGCAATGCACAAAGTACAGGATTAATTGTTTGATGACACCTAGAAGTGGGCCTGTAACATATGAATAGATGAATATATATTAAATAATGTTCATTCCCTTCATAACTTATATGAAAATGATGATTAAAATTATGCAGAGTAGCATGAGCAGCATGAATCATGTGTATAACTTATCACTTGGTATCTCTTTGGGTTTCCAATATATAAAATACCATAGTACTTTCTATAACATGAAAAAATAGGTAACTACATGCAAATTGCCCAAGATAATCCAGTGAAATAAGCTTATGCCAATAGTTGTCTAGCCAACGGAAATGAGAAAAAAATCAAGATAGAAAACTAATCAGATCTCTTTTTAGAGCAGTTGGATCTTTGGTTAATAGATGATACTCAAATGATTAATAAGTATTGATTTGTTTGTTCCTTACTGGACATATCACTACATCATGAGGATTCAGTTCGTTGATTGTAATATTGAGACTAAAATAATAAGTGAATGCATGAAATAAAACAATGGAAAAATATTTCAAAAAAATGACATAGAACAATGTACTTACTGAACTGTAGAAGGAATATGAGTGATTAAAGTTTAATCTCGATCAGTGATAATTTAATTTTTGTTCCATAAACTGAATATGAAGTATAAAGTTAATAAAGTGATATTTTAATGAATGTAATTTAAGAAAATAGTGTTGAAATAATGGTGCTCAATCTGTCAAAATAGTTCAAGAACAACTTAGCATGAACAATAAAATAGGGTTTAACTTTAAGAAAGTCAATCATCAAATTTTTAGTAGCAGCCAACTTTGATCTGCAATGAAATACATTGAATTTGTCTATTGTTTAAAACATGTAAAATAAGGAGACATATTATTCGCACTTGATTGGAAAAGAACATATTATTTATTATAACCATGAATAGTTGCACATCATAATGGGCAAGATGGTAACAATTCAAATATGTATAACATTTTAATTTTTAATCATTATCAAACGATCATTGCGTATGACATATTTTTATGCATAGAAAAAAAGTGAAATCAGGCATCATGCTCTTAGACTAAAGTCAGACTACATGTTCAATAGATCTGGTTACATTTACAATAGATCTAGTTATATTTACAGATTACAATGTCCGGAACAAAAGCTAGACTGTGTAATCTTAGAGTAAGGTCCAAATATGATAAAATTTGCTTTTAGTAATTTGTGTTGTAATAGACAGGATCATCAAACTATAAACTACAAAGTAGACAAATGGATAAAATTTCATATAAGAATATATAATATTTGATTCATTGAATTCTCCAGAAATATTAAACAAACATTAACTATATTTCAAATACAAGCATTTTTAAACTAAATAGCATAGTGAAGTAAACTTAATTATTATTATTATTAAACTTTAGCCAACAGTGTCTGCTTTGTTCAAAGTACCATGACTTTACAAATGCATAAACTCGATATGATAAGAAAGTTATCATTTTATTTATATACTGATAATAGGAGATGAACATCATAGGAGGAAAAGGGTAATGGATGATAAACTAACTCCTAGGCTAATATGTAACTAACCTGACAAAATTAAGTTTAATGAATCAATTTTTCCAGCAAACAATAGAGCCATTTTTTCAGTCAATACACAGATATCAACATTTTCCATACCCCAGAACACTCAAAACAAAGGCAACAGTCGTCGATAATATGTAACTTCATACCAAACAGCAAAAATTAACAAACCATTTGTTTACCTTTTTTACTTTAGGATCGAAGAATCCAGTCGGCTCCATGATGACAGACGATCAGCGATGCTTGTAAGGTTAGAGGTCTGGCGATTTGTGGGGAAGAGGAAATAATGAAAGATGTCGATGGTGATTTGATAAGTGTAACGACCCGGATTTTGAGCGACTTTGGTTATCGACATAAGCACGATGTCGATAACCAAAACATCAAAAAATCCCGGTAATTAATGAAAGAAATTAGAGGGTTAGAATAGATAAGATAGAAACTTAGAATAGAAGAAGAAGAAGAACACAACATCAGAGTAACACGAACCCCACAGCGGAACGAATAACATATAATAGATAACATAACTTTGAAATATAACAGTTATGTATACAATAGCACTTATCAGAGTACAGCACTTACAACACAACGGAAATAAACTATAGCTATATGATCTTGAAGCTTCCTGCTCCAAGCTCTCCAAGTATATCTGTAAATTCCTGACTACTTGACTGCCCGTACAAAATTGGGCACTCAAGAGTTTAGGGAAAACAAAACAAAATAAACTCCGGGTCAGTCATGGGACTGGTATGAGTAAAACAATTTAAACTGGTTCGAACAAGTAAACGATATCTCATAAGACCAAGCCGTATAACGGAACGGGTTTTCCCTAATGAGAATCCAAAATATCTTTATATCAAAAACCTTTTGATATTATAATAATGTCTATCAACCACAATATAATAATCATCTAGCAGAAACGCTTTCATCTCACATTCTACATATATGGTATACAATCAAAACCGCAAGCACGTATTGGGTAATGGATTTCCAACTATGACAAGGTATGGAACCACCTTCCGATCAGTGTACTCTAGGAACGATACACCAGAGTTCAACAAGAACATCTTGCAACTCAGCCACACATGACCGGCCACTCATTTCGCTTGAGTGTATCGAATGTACATTACCAACGGTTGGGATCAGCAACCGTTCCCATATATATAAGGAACAACATTGATAGATTAAAGAAGCAAATGAATATTCTCTAGATATGTGATTATACACCCTACTTCGGTGCGACCGACTTAGCCATGCTGCCTGCCCGATTTCTATCATTTACCGGTTGATGAGGCTAGAAGCTACGCTTTATCATCACATCAGATTCACTTCGAATGCCACATTGTCAGATCCATCGAAAATCACTAATTGACGTCTACAACAGTACATTATGTGTCAGGTAAAGAAGTTTCCTTCTCCGCTTCCACTCTTGGTACAGTTGAAGAAATCAAAGTACGTGACCTTTCTGGAAATACTCTGTCAGACATTCATCCACACAAGTCATCCTCATTCACTTAGAATGTCACATCGTCATACCCGCCAAATCACAAATTGATTTATCCAAAAATAACACAGGTATACAGCTTAGAGAAAAGAATTACTCCGCCACCAAACGTGAATACGTTTGAACAGATCAACTTACGCGATCCATTGGATATACTCTGTCAGACCTTCGTCCATACAAGTTGTCTTGGGACTAGACAAACCGAAGGCACTATTCAGTATATCCATCTTAGTCACTGTTATCTAAGACTTATACAACCGCCCTTGCACTTTACTCCGTCTTCAATTATCTTTGGCATAAATGATTCGCAACGCTTATGCCAATACAGAGTGGTTCTTTGGATAATAATCCAACCGGTTTCTCCATATTAACAACGTTAAGATGGTCAAAACTTCGATAGTCTGTGAGTTAACTATTGAAGTAAAACAAGTGTGCAAATAACGATATTGTTTCCAGATGGAAATTATATCGATCAAACATCATTTAACATTTATCTCCTTAGTTCATTTTCATCTCTTGTTTCCCTACATTCAATATTTCTTATTTTCTAAATTTAGAAAATATATTTATTAACACTGGAAAACATTTCCGTTCCTTGTTTTCTATATTAGAAAACATTTATGATTCTTGTTTGGAAAACATTTCCAAAGCTCCTACGTTTGGATTAAACAGATGTTTTAGATAAAACATCGCTATGCCAACTCAAATCATTTCCTTTAATTACTAAATTCACTTAACCATCCTTTACTACCGAACCTTAACCATTCCTTAGTTAAAACGAAGCCAATCAAGTTGGGTTAGAACTACCTCTCAGACCTTAACTGAACAACATTTCTAACCTTGAATTAGGCAAAGTTCAGTTTATATTTCTTTAACTAACTTACTTACCTAACCTTTCTTTCGAATAACTATATTCGATTAACTCTTTTCAATTAACTCTATTGGACTAACCCTATTGGATTAACTCTAATTGATTTAACTTTTTTTCACTTAACTCCTGTCGAATAAACTATATTCGATAACTCCTTTAACTCTATTCGAATAAACTGTATTCGATTAACTCCTTTAACTCTATTCGAATAAACTATATTCGATTAACTCCTTTAACTCTATTCGAATAAACTATATTCGATTAACTCCTTTAACTCTATACGAATAAACTATATTCGATTAACTCCTTTAACTCTAATCGAATAAACTATATTCGATTAACTCCTTTAACTCTATTCGAATAAACTATATTCGATTAACTCCTTTAACTCTATTCGAATAAACTATATTCGATTAACTCCTTTAATTTTACTAGATTTGATAACTCCCCTTTCGAATAACCAATATTCGATTAACTCCCTTGGATTAACTAACTTCGACTAACTCCTTTGGATTAACTAACTTCGAATAACCAATATTCGATAGCTCCTCTGGATTAACTAACTTCGACTATCTCCTTTGGATTAACTAACTTCGAATAACCAATATTCGATAACTCCTCTGGATTAACGAACTTCGAATAACCAATATTCGGTAACTCCTTTGGATTAACTCTTCGACAAACTCCTTTGGATTAAATAACTTCGAATAACTCCTTTGGATTAACTAACTTCGAATAACCAATATTCAGTAACTCCTCTGGATTAACTTTTTGACTAACTCCTTTGGATTAACTAACTTCGAATAACTCCTTTGGATTAACTAACTTCGAATAACCAATATTCGATAACTCCTCTGGATTAACTAACTTCGACTAACTCCTTTGGATTAACTAACTTCGAATAACCAATATTCGATAACTCCTCTGGATTAACTAACTTCGAATAACCAATATTCGGTAACTCCACTAGATTAACTCTTCGACTAACTCCTTTGGATTAACTAATTTCGAATAACTCCTTTGGATTAACTAACTTCCAATAACCAATATTCGATAAATACTCTTCGAATAAATAATATTCGATAACTCATCTCAAATGAATAACATTTGATTTCTCCACTCGAATAAACTATATTCGATAACTCTACTCGATTAATTCCATTTGGATAACTATAACTGATTAACTCTAACTCTAATCGATTAACTCAAATTCTAATAACTCCTATTTGATAACATTTATTCATTTATAAAGATTTACTTTTAGTAACGGTTCTTCACTTTATAAATGTTCTCTTTAATAACGTTACTTCACTTATACAAATGTTGTGTACATATTTCATTTAAACTATCGGTGTTAAAACCAATATCTCTTCTCTCTATAAGTTCAGACTTATAGATTCCATTTATCGAATGATAAATATTTTATTTAATTTATAAACTATTATTTATAAATTAGATCTTTTCTATTTATCTGTTAAAAACAGATATCCATTTTCTATTCATTTTCTAAATAACCCTTTGGTTTAATTCTATTTATTTATCTAATAAATATTCCTTGATTTAATCCTATTTATTTAACAAATAAATATCTCCTTTATCTTTTATTTATTCTAACAAATAAATAATCCTTTTACTTTATTTATTCTAACAAATAAATAATCCTTTTACTTTATTTATTCTAACAAATAAATAATCCTTTTACTTCTATTTGTAAATGGTTTACAAATATCCCTATTTCTATTTGTTTGACAACATTTTCCTTTATATATATTGTTTTACAAATATTTTCCTTTATACTTGATTTCATAAATATATCTCCTCTATATTTGTTTTTATAAATAAATCCCTTTATATCTGTTTAACACATATAATTACTTTATATTTGATTAACAAATATAATTCCTATATATATTTGATTAACAAATAAAATTTCTTTTTTTACCTTTTATATATATTTGTAAATAAATTATTTTCCAAAGATACTTTGAAAATCTCCTTTCTACATTCTGTTATTTCTTATGGTATTTAACACACCATATAACAACAATGAAGATCGTCCAAACACACATAATCACAATAGATTATATATATCACATCATCTATCACAATATATAAATCGCAGATAAATAAATGTTGAGGAATCCAGTTGGATTCCTCCAACCTGTTTCCCTGCATCCACAGATGTTAGACAATACGATTAACATCGATTTCACTTCACCGTGAAATATCCTGATAAACAGAACCGACATATAAATATTTAACGATTTATATATATATACATATATATATACATATATATATATATATGTATATATATAATTTCTACTAACTAACTAGCAGTTCAATCAAACAGTCAACACACAGTCAAACAGACAATTTTTTACAGTTCTAAGAATACACTGTAAAAATAGAAATATTCAGAGTTGGTGAGTTTTACTCACATTTGCAGTTCATCGTTAAAGAACAATAAATTGTTATTTGATTTGAATCAAACAATTTATTTCGCCATAAATTCATACGAGCTCGTATCCATTTCCAGTCAGTCACATTGGGTCGCTCTCGTCTGTACGATCCCAACAGATCCTGTTTTGCTGAATTTAGTTTACGTATGACCCAGTTATGACTTACACAAGTTAATACATTAAATTTAAAATAAAACACGGATTGAAAATTTAAAAATGGGCCTTACTTCCTTTTCAGCCCATCACCCCTTTATAACCGTGACCGCTCCTCTCTGGTCTTCTTCCCCAAATCAAAATCCACGATTCCAGTAAACAAACTCCACCACCAAACTCCCTCAAGCTATCAATTCTTCCATCCTTGTTGAGTTTAAAATCCAACAAAAATTACCAAAATTCCTATCTCCACACTCTCTTCCTCCCTACACCCTTTTCGTCGAACTCGGCCTCATCTTTCTCTTTGCGTCGTGAGGCCTCCCAACACAGGCACCGTTCGAAATCACCAACGCAACCCACACAAATAGCACACTAGGTGCGGTTTCCAACCCCAAACCCAAATCCAACATCAAAATCTCGAATTATTGCTTCTATCGCCAAACTGATGGAACCCTAGTCTCACGGTATAAATTTTGAACCGATGATGGGGGCATCGCACTCCCCAAACACTATCTCAGATCGAAGAGGATTCATCCGTGAATGCAAATACAGATGTTTTATAATTTATAGAAATATATTGTAATTGTTTTGATTTTTCTTTTGAACGAATGTTTGCTGTGAAGAGGAAAAACAACGGCGGAATATCTCATTGACTAAAGAAGAGAGTTGAATTAGGTTAGAACAATAAGGGGGGTATTTATCGGGGTTTAGATTTAGATATTTTGAAGTAGGGAATATTCTCGGTATATACTCCATCGTTTATTCGTCTTCTAAAAATTCGTGTGATCACAGACAATACCCAAAAATCACCAAACTGGACATACTGCTAGAGTTTGACAATACGGTCCCAACGAAACTGGTTTCGTCGAATTCGGACTTCGTATGCTCACACAACGTATTTTTAACCGTCAAAATACTGACTGATCTTCACATTAAAATCTCGTACGGCCACACACTGACTCTAAAAATCACGGAACTTGGAATCTAGCAACTATTTGATATTGCGGATCCAACAAAACTGGTTTCATCGAATTCCGACTTCGTATGAAAAACTGGCTATTTTTAAAGCTCTAAGTGACCCATTTAAATATATAAATATATTTAAATAAAATTAAATTAAATATTAATAAATTAATATTATCTTATATATCCACATACGATGTTGTATAGCTCCAGAATATCATATCAGAATTTACAGCTTGATATTTCAGATTTCAGATTATCTCGGTATTCAGTTTATACTGAAAAATCTATTTATAACGTATATAAAGCGTTGCAAAATATAAAGGAATTCCACAGCGACTTTTCTGAAATTTGATTTGGACGTAAATCAAAATCTACACGATGAAATCCCGATATTTCTCTTCCACTAGAAAGATATACTCCACCAGCTCCACACGTTTCTTGTTTCATAGAAATCCAGCTTAAAACGAACCCTGTATATCCAGTTGAAGTCTGAATCGCCAAATCGCAAACTGCCGCGCCATTTCAAGCTCGGTTTTATTTATAATATAATTATACGTTCAAACTGTCATCGATTGAATATATTCGTCAATATAATTCAACTCTAAGCTGAATTAAATCTAAGGGACGACCCCGTTCATCGAATATTGTGATTTCCAATATTTTTGATTATTTCTGAATTAAATATATTATTTAATTATTTAATTAAATTAAATATTCACTAAAATTTAATTAACGATAATTTAATTCCCTAAATCACTATTTATATAATTAAATAAATTAATTATAATACCTCTGACAATGCGGGTCATTACATTCTTCCCCACTTAAAATAATTTCGTCCTCGAAATTGCTAAGTTAGAGGACGACCCTGTCTATTGGAATTCGTAAGATTTGTTTACCCTTTATTTCTGATTTCAACTGAACCAATTAATATTGACTAAAATATTAATTCCTTCCGACTAACTAAAATTTTCAAAAATTCTGAAATTTTTCTAACACTTTAAATTTTCGGAAAATTTCGCCATAACCTCCTTTGTACAGCCCTATCGGTAAAACCACAACTCGCCTCTCTAGGCCTTCTCCAACCCAAAAGAAAATCAAACAGCCAAGCGGCTTGCCAATTTCGGCTCATAAATCTCATGCTTATAACAAATATAAACTTTTACCTTTTTGTCGGGCATATCAACTCCATCACTTTCACCTGCTGTCAATTCAGCATATACCAATGTATTTCTAATCAAATTGCAATCAATTCTTATCCACAAATTCAACCATTCGCTTATACCTAAGTCAAATTTCATTTCAAATCAAAGTCCAATTCTTGATTTCAAATTCTTAACTCATCAATCCAATTGGTCTTGATATCATTCTAACCCAATTTAATTCAATTTTCACCTAATTGATTTCAATTTTAATTCCAATTGCTTTTCCAACCTTCAATTCAAATTGGTTTTAATTCAACAATCTTTTCCTGGGAATTTGAAATTACTTTATCATATCAAAAATCAAAGTGTTTATTTCAAAGTACCAAAACAATTTTTTTTCTCAAACAATTCAAAAACAAAATCCTCGGTAGTAATCCGTCACTTATCAACTCGAAAATGAACACTGATGACGCTGTAGTCATCATCAGAATTAATTTCCAGCTATCGAAGTGAGTTCAATACTATATCATTTTTAAAACCATTTCTAAACCTTTCCACTTTGAAATCAATTCCAAATACCATTTGAAATGCTTTAAACAAATTTAAAATCTCCCAGGATTTTAAAATTCTCATATACTTAATCCAAATCCATTTCCAAACACTTATTCCAATTTCCAGAGTTTGAATTTCAATTCTGATTTAAATTTCAGATTTAACTCCTCTGATTTCACATTTTTCACCTATATGAATTCTGGTTGGTTATATATAACCATTTCACTTTATAATCTTGCTCAATTATAATTACAACCAATATATCTAATATATGATAATATATTACATATCCATACTGTGTCGGTCCATCGTATCCAAGTGTTTATTTATTCCTACCGATACAGTGGATCAAACTGATCGACCAGAACTCATAAACAACTCAGCCAATGAATCTCCACAATATAAAACCACTTTATATCAAATACACATACGCACTCGTATATATACACTCAAACTCAATCTAGGGTATTACTAACCATATCTCTAACGAGTCACGCCACAGAGCCAAGGTAATTCTTAACTTAAGCTCTGATACCAACTGTAACGACCCGGATTTTGAGTTAAGTAGGCTTTGCAACCGTCCTCTCCCCATCCTCCAAAGCAGCAGGTAAAACCCACTGTGGCTTACACTGGTACCCCAGCACCACATTTTACGGCCATCCTTTCGACTTCACAAACAACCCTACCAAAGGGACAAGTAGGGGTAAGAGTCTCCCGTTCGCCACCTAACGAAAAGCGAGAACCCCCTATCATGCGACACATGCAAAGCACGCAACATGGACTGGTATGAGTAAAACAATTTAAACTGGTTTGAACAAGTAAACGTTATCTCATAAGACCATGCCGTATAACGGAACGGGTTTTCCCTTATGAGAATCCAAAATATCTTTATATCAAAAACCTTTTGATATTATAATAATGTCTATCAACCACAATATAATAATCATCTAGCAGAAACGCTTTCATCTCACGTTCTACATATATGGTATACAATCAAAACCGCAAGCACGTATTGGGTAATGGATTTCCAGCTATGACAAGGTATGGAACCACCTTCCGATCAGTGTACTCTAGGAACGATACACCGGAGTTCAACAAGAATATCTTGCAACTCAACCACACATGACCGACCACTCATTTCGCTTGAGTGTATCGAATGTACCTCACCAACGGTTGGGATTAGCAACCGTTCCCGTATATATAAGGAACAACATTGATAGATTAAAGAAGCAAATGAATATTCTCTAGATAGGTGATTATACACCATACTTCGGTGCGACCGACTTAGTCATGCTGCCTGCCCGATTTCTGTCATTTACCGGTTGATGAGGCTAGAAGCTACGCTTTATCATAACATCAGATTCACTTCGAATGCCACATTGTCAGATCCATCGAAAATCACTAATTGACGTGTATAACAGTACATTACGTGTTAGCTAAAGAAGTTTCCTTCTCCGCTTCCACTCTTGGTACAGTTGAAGAAATCAAAGTACGTGACCTTTCTGGAAATACTGTCAGACATTCATCAACACAAGTCATCCTCATTCACTTAGAATGTCACATCGTCATACCCTCCAAATCACAAATTGATTTATCCAAAAATAACACAGGTATACAGCTTAGAGAAACGAATTCGTCCGCTACCAAACGTGAATACGTTTGAACAGATCAACTTACGCGATCCATTGGATATACTTTGTCAGACCTTCGTCCATACAAGTTGTTCTGGGACTGGGCAAACCGAAGGCACTATTCAGTATATCCATCTTAGTCACTGTTATCTAAGACTTATACAACAACCCTTGCACTTTACTCCGTCTTCAATTATCTTTGGCATAAATGATTCGCAACGCTTATGACAATACAGAGTGGTTCTTTGGATAATAATCCAACCGGTCTCTCCATATTAACAACGTTAAGATGGTCAAAACTTCGATAGTCTGTGAGTTAACTATCGAAGAAAAACAAGTGTGCAAACAACGATATTATTTCCAGATGGAAATTATATCGATCAAACATCATTTAACATTTATCTCGTTAGTTCATTCTCATCTCCTGTTTCCCTATATTCAATATTTCTTAATTTCTAAATTTAGAAAATATATTTATTACCACTGGAAAACATTTCCATTCCCTGTTTTCTGTATTAGAAAACATTTCTGATTCTTGTTTGGAAAACATTTCCAAAACTCCTACGTTTGGATTAAACAGATGTTTTAGATAAAACATCGCTATGCCAACTCAAATCGTTTCCTTTAATTACTAAATTCACTTAACCATCCTTTACTACCAAACCTTAACCATTCCTTAGTTAAAACGAAGCCAATCAAGTTGGGGTAGAACTACCTCTCAGACCTTAACTGAACAACATTTCTAACCTTGAATTAGGCAAAGTTCACTTTATATTTCTTTAACTAACTTCCTTCCTTAACCTTTCTTTCGAATAACTATATTCGATTAACTATTTTCAATTAACTCTGTTGGACTGACCCTATTGGATTAACTCTAGTTGATTTAACTCTTTTTCACTTAACTCTTGTCGAATAAACTATATTCGATAACTCCTTTAACTCTATTCGAATAAACTATATTCGATTAACTTCTTTAACTCTATTCGAATAAACTATATTCGATTAACTCCTTTAACTCTATTCGAATAAACTATATTTGATTAACTCCTTTAACTCTATTCGAATAAACTATATTCGATTAACTCCTTTAACTCTAATAGAATAAACTATATTCGATTAACTCCTTTAACTCTATTCGAATAAACTATATTCGATTAACTCCTTTAACTCTATTCGAATAAAATATATTCGATTAACTCCTTTAATTTTACTAGATTTGATAACTCCCCTTTCAAATAACCAATATTCGATTAACTCCCTTGGATTAACTAACTTCGACTAACTCCTTTGGATTAACTAACTTCGAATAACCAATATTCGATAACTCCTCTGGATTAACTAACTTCGACTAACTCTTTTGGATTAACTAACTTCGAATAACCAATATTCGATAACTCCTCTGGATTAACTAACTTCGAATAACCAATACTCGGTAACTCCTCTGGATTAACTCTTCGACTAACTCCTTTGGATTAACTAACTTCGAATAACTCCTTTGGATTAACTAACTTCGAATAACCAATATTCGGTAACTCCTCTGGATTAATTCTTCGACTAACTCCTTTGGATTAACTAACTTCGAATAACTCCTTTGGATTAACTAACTTCAACTAACTCCTTTTGATTAACTAACTTCGAATAACTCCTTTGGATTAACTAACTTCGAATAACCAATATTCGATAACTCCTCTGGATTAACTAACTTCGACTAACTCCTTTGGATTAACTTACTTCGAATAACCAATATTCGATAACTCCTCTGGATTAACTAACTTCGAATAACCAATATTCGGTAACTCCTCTGGATTAACTCTTCGACTAACTCCTTTGGATTAACTAACTTCGAATAACTCCTTTGAATTAACTAACTTCGAATAACCAATATTCGATAACTCCTCTTCGAATAAATAATATTCGATAACTCTTCTCAAATGAATAACATTTGATTTCTCAACAAGAATAAACTATATTCGATAACTCTACTCGATTAATTCCATTTGGATAACTATAACTGATTAACTCTAACTCTAATCGATTAACTCAAATTCTAATAACCCCAATTTGATAACGTTTTTTCATTTATAACGATTTACTTTTAGTAACGGTTCTTCCGTTTATAAATATTCTCTTTAATAACGTTACTTCACTTATACAAATGTTGTGTACATATTTCATTTAAACTATCGGTGTTAAAACCAATATCTCTTCTCTCTATAAGTTCAGACTTATAGATTCCATTTATCGAATGATAAATATTTTATTTAATTTATAAACTGTTATTTATAAATTAGATCTTTTCTATTTATCTGTTAAAAACAGATATCCATTTTCTATTCATTTTCTAAATATCCCTTTGGTTTAATTCTATTTATTTATCTAATAAATATTCCTTGATTTAATCCTATTTATTTAACAAATAAATATCTCCTTTATCTTTTATTTATTCTAACAAATAAATAATCCTTTTACTTTATTTATTCTAACAAATAAATAATCCTTTTACTTTATTTATTCTAACAAATAAATAATCATTTTACTTCTATTTGTAAATGGTTTACAAATATCCCTCTTTCTATTTGTTTGACAATATTTTCCTTTATATATATTGTTTTACAAATATTTTCCTTTATACTTGATTTCACAAATATATCTCCTCTATATTTGTTTTTTTAAATAAATCCCTTTATATCTGTTTAACACATATAATTACTTTATATTTGATTAACAAATATAATTCCTATATATATTTGATTGACAAATAAAATTTCTTTTTTACCTTTTATATATATTTGTAAATAAATTATTTTCCAAATATACTTTGAAAATCTCCTTTCTACATTCTGGTATTTCTTATGGTATTTAACACACCATATAACAACGATGAAGATCGTCCAAACACACATAATTACAACAGATTATATATATCACATCATCTATCACAATATATAAATCACAGATAAATAAATGTTGAGGAATCCAGATGGATTCCTCCAACCTGTTTCCCTGCATCCACAGATGTTAGACAATACGATTAACATCGATTTCACTTCGTCGTGAAATACCCTGATAAACAGAAACGACATATAAATATTTAACAGTTTTATATATATATATATATATATAATTTCTACTAACTGACTAGCAGTTCAATCAAACAGTCAACACACAGTCAAGCAGACAATTTTTAACAGTTCTAAGAATACACTGTAAAAATAGAAATATTCAGAGTTGGTGAGTTTTACTCACATTTGCAGTTCATCGTTAAAGAACGATAAACTATTATTTCATTTGAATCAAACAATTTATTTCTCCATAAATTCATACGAGCTCGAATCCATTTCCAGTCAGTCACATTGGGTAGCTCTCGTCCATACGATCCCAACGGATCATGTTTTACTGAATTTCGTTTACGTATGACCCAGTCATGACTTACACAAGTTAATACATTAAATTTAAAATAAAACATGGATTGAAAATTTAAAAATGGGCCTTACTTCCTTTTCAGCCCATCACCCCTTTATAACCGTGACCGCTCCTCTCTGGTCTTCTTCCCCAAATCAAAATCCACGATTCCAGTAAACAAACTCCACCACCGAACTCCCTCAAGCCATCAATTCTTCCATCCTTATTGAGTTTAAAATCTAACAAAAATTACCAAAATTCCTATCTCCACACTCTCTTCCTCCCTACACCATTTTCGTCGAACTCGGCTTCATCTTTCTCTTTGCGTCGTGAGGCCTCCCAACACAGGCACTGTTCGAAATCACCAACGCAACCCACACAAATAGCACACTAGGTGCGGTTTCCAACCCCAAAACCAAATCCAACATCAAAATCTCGAATTGTTGCTTCTATCGCCAAACTGATGGAACCCTAGTCTCACGGTATAAATTTTGAACCGAAGATGGTGGCATCGCACTCCCCAAACACTACCTCAGATCGAAGAGGATTCATCTGTGAATGCAAATACAGATGTTTTATAATTTATAGAAATATATTGTAATTGTTTTGATTTTTCTTTTGAACGAATGTTTGCTGTGAAGAGGAAAAACAACGGCGGAATATCTCATTGACTAAAGAAGAGAGTTGAATTAGGTTAGAACGATAAGGGGGGGTATTTATCGGGGTTTAGATTTAGATATTTTGAAGTAGGGAATATTCTCGGTATATTCTCCATCGTCTATTCATCTTCTAAAAATTCGTGTGATCACAGACAATACCCAAAAATCACCAAACTGGACATGCTGCTAGAGTTTGACAATACGGTCCCAACGAAACTGGTTTCGTCGAATTCCGACTTCGTATGCTCACACAGCGTATTTTTAACCGTCAAAATACTGACTGTTCTTCACATAAAAATCTCGTACGGCCACACACTGACTCTAAAAATCACGAAACTTGGAATCTAGCAACTATTTGATATTGCGCATCCAACAAAACTGGTTTCATCGAATTCCGACTTCATATGAAAAACTGGCTATTTTTTTAAAGCTCTGAATGACCCATTTAAATATATAAATATATTTAAATAAAATTAAATTAAATATTAATAAATTAATATTATCTTATATATCTACATACGATGTCGTACAGCTCCAGAATATCATATCAGAATTTACAGCTTGATATTTCAGATTTCAGATTATCTCGGTATTCAGTTTATACTGAAAAATCTATTTATAACGTATATAAAGCGTTGCAAAATATAATGGAATTCCACAGCGACTTTTCTGAAATTTGATTTGGACGTAAATCAAAATCTACACGACGAAATCCCGATATTTCTCTTCCACTAGAAAGATATACTCCACCAGCTCCACACGTTTCTTGTTTCATAGAAATCCAGCTTAAAACGAACCCTGTATATCCAGTTGAAATCTGAATCGCCAAATCGCGAACTGCGCGCCATTTCAAGCTTGGTTTTAATTATAATATAATTATACGTTCAAACTGTCATCGATTGAATATATTCGTCAATATAATTCAACTCTAAGCTGAATTAAATCGAAGGGACGACCCCGTTCATCGAATATTGTGATTTCCAATATTTTTGATTATTTCTGAATTAAATATATTATTTAATTATTTAATTAAATTAAATATTCACTAAAATTTAATTAACGACAATTTAATTCCCTAAACCACTATTTATATAATTAAATAAATTAATTATAATACCTCTGACAATGCGGGTCATTATAATAAGGTTCGACAACAATAAAGAGGAACGGAGAGGGATTATTATAGTGGGGATTGAAACGCGTTGCTTGCGATGAAGAACAGCTTTCGAGGAGTAATTTGATGTGAAAGACCTAATCGAACTAAGGGTTAGCAAATGAAAGAGGAGGCGGAAGCAAAACAGGATTTATGTCTACGGCCTTTCATTTTTATCAATCGGAAGGGGAAATAGCTTACGGTTTCGTACTTGGTAATTATAAAATGAACAGAAGCAAAACATATTTATATCGTGACTTTTCGATTTTATCATTGTGGAAAGGCCTGAGAGCTCTCCATTTCTTACTCTGTAATTATAATATAGTATTGATTTCCCACTAGTTTGCAATTAATACCCATGAATCTTTTCTCTAAAATTGTGACCTACGGTAGGTTACGTTATGCTCATTTATATATTTTAAGCACTAATTACGGTTATAAACGTACTAATTTCTAAACAAAACTACAATCTAATACTCAACCAACCCTTGATTCTGAAAATACTATGCCTTGCCATCCTTTCAAATAGAAATTTCTAGGACTAACGCTGAAATTTCTAGTAGATTAGGTTGTGCAACTTATCCTTAGTCCTAGAGCCTAATTCTAACTTACCTAATTAGCAACCCTTGTTACTCTAGAGTTATCTCTTTTTATAAGGTAATTTTTTAGTGATTACACAAGATATATTCTCTTGAACATCGTTATATCTGTATTATTCTTCAACTTGCACAAATTCAAAATCGGTACTTAATGTCTTGTAAAAACGTGAGGTGTTAAACTTTTGCGAGGATTTAATTCTTACTGAGATAATACACGTCTTTTAGAATTTATTCCAAAATGTTACATTGAGGATTCAAATGCTCCTTTTCAAATGTTAACTTAATTGTTTTAAAATAAGTGCAGAAATATTTTTTTTTCTTTTTAAACACTTAACTTAATTAACTATTTGGATGTCAACCATCCATACTTTGAAAACGGTCATTAGTAACCTATTAATTGCTAGTAAAACAAATGTTCATTCTATTTTAGAAATAGAGTTTTAACTAAATATCCCTGATTGGATTAGGCGACAATTAAGTCTCCCAAAATGGCGTTCATTTCTTACGAAATGTCCCATTGAAAATAATATCTTAATCTAGAATTCATAACATTTTTAAACATTTACCGCTAAATTTTCAAAATTCATCATTCTGATACACAATACCACTTTAAAGCATTACTCGGGGTTTATATATCTTTTAACAATACAACTCAATAACTTTCTTACAAAACGTTTCAAATAAATGCCCCATTTTCTAAAATTATAACATTTATCAAATGTTTGAGATTTATAGATTAGTTGTTGTTGTTGTACAACATTTATCAAATGTTCATAAATTCTTAAATCAAGAGTAAATTAACCTCTCTTATTTCAATACTTGTTTTTTATTTGTATTCTGGATGTCAGTCTTTAATGTCCTTCAAAACAACAAATATTTTGAGGTAAATGCTTGTTTTTATTAGAAAATAAGTCTTTAATAATTCAATATAAAATTAAGTAGCAAAAAAGGTAATTATGGCGGCAAGTCGAGTCGATAAAACTCCAACTAGTCAACTAGTCGGACTAGGCATAGACTAGTCGATAAATAAATATGTACGTATATATTAATACATGATAATTGCAGTTCTTATTCCACTTCGGGTAACTTCTTCTCGAGGTCGTATTCCACTTCATGATTTGCGATTGATTTTGAGTTAATTAAGATGAGATCCTAAGTATAAATAAATCGACTTTGGGTTAATTCTTCATCAGTTCGTATTCGACTTCGTGAGTTCAGGTGAATTCTTCTCGATTTCGACTTCAACTTCGTGATTTAGGGTGAATTCTTCTCAATTTCGACTTCGTGATTTAGGGTTTGATTTCATGATTTAAGGTTCCAATTCGGGTGCGACTTCGTGATTTAGGGTTTGAGTTCGACTAATGGCAAGTCGACTCTTCCAGTCGATGCTCCGGTTTCGACTAATCGACTAGTCGCTAGTCGCGACTAGTCAGGACTAATCGAGCGCCGTAATAACACTGGTAGCAAATAATCCTTTTTAACACATTTATTTCTATATTCGCAATTTATGTTGTTATTGCCAAAATATGTTTTAAAATAATAATTCGACACCGTGTTCATTCTAGCAATACAGTTTGAAACGTTTGCTATTCTCCATGAATACTCCTATCAAATTTCATATTGATGGTGCATTTTGACTTAGGAAATCCTTAATTACGCAGTACCCTTTGTTTGCCCAATAAGGGTGCTTTTCAAAAATTGAATTTAAGAGTCATAATTCTTTTAAATTGATTTCTTGGAGTAGTCGTTTCCCATTTGTTCTACACCTAGTATTGTTACACCCTCATATGCTCCTTATCATATGAGAATTTTACTATTTTAAATTCTTCCTAAATTTTAGTAGATAAATTTACTATCCACTCTTTCTCAAATGAGTATATCTATGACGTTTTTTCTACCAAACTTATATATGACTTTTTTTCTTTTTGATTGAACATCAAAATTGTTGGCATAACTTATGTAGGATTTTTAAGAAAAAAATTCTTTCAAATTCATTTCAGTATTAAAAGCATGTTATATCAAAGCAGTGATAATTCTAAATTTGCCATTATAGTTGTTTAGTGCCCAATACTTACATTTTTTATCTTTTTAAAACTCATAACTATAAATGTTTGCTATTACTCTTTAATTAAGGAATCCATCTTTTGTTTTCCTTAAATTTTAAATTATAGCTTGTCTAACAGAAGAAACCGTAAAATTTTCAAATCCCATCACAAACATTTATTTTCTCAAAAAACATATTTCAAATTTTCTTTCCTTAAAGGGATTTCTATGCAACTTGAGCTTATAAATGAAATGTTAAAATTTCCTTTTCAGAATAATTCAATAGTATGTCGAAAATCATTTTATAGCTTTCTTATCGACTTTTGACTTTTTTGTCTAATCCTTCTGACACACTATTCTGAAACACTATTCTACGAAAGTTTTATCTCTTTTATTAAATCCTTTCTTCTGTATTTCTATATTTTCAATTCTTAACATAACTGATTATTGCCATTGTAAATGTCTTTTATGCCATTATATCCCATTAAACAACGCCCATTTTTATGGACATTTAATTCAAAATTGAATATTTATACCTTCACACAAATGACCTTAATTACTTTCCTAATATTGTCCATTTTTATATCCTTTCTCTTACTGAACATTCTGCGCTCTTTCAAATTCAAAATTCCATATTTATTAATACAGAACTTTTATCTTATTAATAAAAGGTATTCTTCCACTTTTCCAGGAACCTTCACATTTTATTATGATATGGACTTCGATTTGTCCCATTCCAAATTCTTACTCTTATTTCTCCTTTGTCTTTTCCACGAATGATAATTAGATCACCCGTTTATTCTCATTAACTGCCTATTAAATTAGGGAGTTTTATGCCTTTCACTTCTTCAACTTTTATTTCTTATAGGCTACTAAATCGACAAGGGAACTACTGAATTACTGCGTGACTTCTAGGGATTTTCTAGAAATCAAGGTTAATCCTTTTCTAGAAGGAAATGCAGATAATGTTTTCTAAAGATATGTGTACTATAAATATATATACTTATATATCTAGTTAAACTTTTGAAACTTCTTTTTCAAAATAACAAGTATGCCTCTCATACGTATATATTTCCCCGTAATCTGATAACATATGCTCTGATACCACCATGTAACAACTCATCCGGAATGAGCCTAAATTTCGACCTAAAAAGGCCAAACGAAACTTAAAAGCCATTTTAAACAGATCGTTGATTCCTATAAGGAAATAGTATAATAGACAAACCGAACATACTAAACGAAATAAGAATCTCAGACAACGGAAGGGATAAAATATAATAACTTAAAATATATGTACCATTAATTAAAACCATCTTAAATGTCGGTAACAATGAGTCTCATGCAATAATACGTACATCAATAATAATTATCCCATTATAATAATACTACCATAAATGATGACTAATAACTATGGATCCTCCGTCATTAGGATCCATCTCCAAGATATCACCGATCCAAGCACTCCCACCTACTATCTTGTTTATATGTTAAGTGGAGGAATGTTTAAACATAAACTTTTAGTGAATGAATATCACATAAGTTTTAAGAAATAACTATCTCGTATATTTGGCAGTATAAATTCTTCATGATATGTCTATGCAATCAAACACACAAAATCAAACATATGAGGCGGACATCCTAACAGTTACTAAAGGCGTATATATAAATTCAAGGGCAGAAATTCCTACAGCCACTTAATACTCCATAAAGTAATCTAAGGGCGGGCATACTTACAGCCACTTAATACCCCACGAGGCAGGCTATTCCTAGTCACTTAAGGCCATATGCTAATTTAGTTAGGGTGAACATCCCTACAACCACTTAATACCCTATGACGGACCCCTAACCACTTAAGATCTCGTTCTAACGTCAATGTCACATATAATAACTCTCCTTGCAGATCGAGAAATAATAGCGACACTAACTACCAGGTTTAGGCAGTAGCTCAATTTTATTTAAGGCCCTCCTTTGACTACCTGGTTGTCCCTATGGTGAATTCCTAGCCACTTAATACTTCCTTTAGACAATGGTTTCTTTAGACTATTTTACATTAACCGGCCCTAGGTCATCCCTCATATATCCCATCGATAAGAAGTGAACAACTTGCCGAGAACTACCCTACTCATGCGCTATCGTTTTACTAGGACCATTTAATACACTTTTAGAGTAAGGCGAACCCAATGACCATTTAAGAACTTTATTTGGGTGGGCCCAATGGCTTCATCCTTTCTAAAAAAATATACATTACAAAAGACCTAATGTCCTAACCACTTAATACCCAACCAACGTAGGTCAGCCACTTAATACCTTCTCAAGGCAAGCCTATTTCACACACAAATACATAAATATATACACACTAGACATCTCACATTAGACCGATCACTTGTAGATGTTGGATTTGTCGTTTCCGGATAGATTTCTACTACAAGTTAGGCCTAACCTTGTATTACAGTATAATAATTATAATGGCTCATGACACCCAGACCTCTTACATTAAGCAATCATACTTATAGATGCTAGATATGTCGGTCGGTTTCGGGCAGGCTTCTATTACAAATAAGGGTTAACATTATGTCTTTGTTACATTAAGGTCATTAACTCACACACATACAAGCATACAAATTCCTATAAGGACATTCAAATTTCAAATTCCTAACCTCCTAATTTATACGTATTTAATGCGCTTTAATTATTATGTTAATTACACTACTAATATATAAAAATAAATAAACGTAAATAAAACGTTCAAACAGACATACAAATTCCTATATGGACATTCAAATTTCAAATTCCTAACTACCTAATTTATATATATTTAATACGCATTACTTATTATGCTAATTACACTATTAATATATAAAAATTAACAAACCAAAATTAAATGTTTAAATTGAAACTTCTTAATTCGTTGAAATGTCAATCCCCAACCAAACTAAAGTGTACAAGTTATTTCTGTTGAATATGTGATTTTTTGTTTGATGATAACAAACATATTTTCCATTATAAATGTGTTTGAACCTGTACTATTCTATATTCCATCTCATACATGAATAAAATTTATTATTGACTAGTAATACTGCTACACAGAATTTAAATATTCGCACAAGTATTTATTAATCACCCACTCGAGGGTTAATCTAGATCCAACAAGTGGTATCAGAGCCAGTGTGTAACGTCCCATAATTTTCAGTATATTTAAATTTCAATTTAAAATAAATAAATTGGAATATATTTAGGGAAAATCAAATTTTGTTAATTCTAATGTTGACAATTGGTTGGATTGAGTACAAATAGATTTTTAATTTAG
Organism: Allium sativum; assembly: GCA_030737875.1. Classification (NCBI taxonomy): domain Eukaryota; kingdom Viridiplantae; phylum Streptophyta; class Magnoliopsida; order Asparagales; family Amaryllidaceae; genus Allium; species Allium sativum. The sequence goes on along the minus strand of CM060916.1, from coordinate 1,029,162,208 downwards.
TTTGTACTTAGGATGGTTGTAATTTGAAAATTTAATATTTAAAGAATTAAATTTATTTGAGTATGTTAATTCAGAAGTAAAATTTAAATTTAAATTGGAAATGGAAATTCTCAGTTGTTAATTTTAGTTGAAACACAAATCTAAGATTTAGATAATCAAACCTGAGAACTTAAAATTCACGGAATAAATTTATAGAATTTATTTAAATTGTAGTTTGATTCAAATTTGAATTTTACGAGTATTTGATTTGAATTAAACAGTTAACTGAATAATTGAATATTTTAATTATTTATTTAACTGTAGAATTTAACAATTTTGGCGACTGTCTCAGAATTCGACGAAACTAGCGCCATCAGAACCGGAACGGTGAATTATTATAGGATTTCAATTTGCGTTACAATCCGACTTACTGTTTGATCGTACGAGAGAAAATGCGAACGAGGGCATTGTAAATGGATAAGTGGGTATTTCTCATGTTCGGGCCTTATAATTATATAAATAAAAACCCACTTAACACTCAACCAGCCCATTCTTCATTTATACGTATACCTTCCTCCATCATTTTATCTCCAATGGCTGAAAATGAAATTTCAAAACCCTAGAAAATAAAAATCATAACTTGAAAATGAAATCTCTTCAAACCCTAGAGTATTATATATCAAATTAAAGCCCTTGACGAGACGAAGCTATGGGTGCATTTGATTTCGACATGCAGTGAGTAATTTGGTCAGAAATCGCGGTCAAACCATCTGATTTTCGAAACCCTAGGCTAATTTGGGGCTTTCTGATTTAGGCTTCAATTGAAGAATCGACGATATGGGTTTTGTGGAGATCGTTCATACGAGTTCAAGGGTGGTTGTTGCAGGTCGTAATTTGGTCAGAGGAGATCGGAATTCGTGTTTTTGGGTGGTAAAAACCGTTTGCAACCATGGCCACGCAGTGCGATGTGGTTCACCGGAGGTGCTGTGCTTGGGGGGTTTAGGTTCGCCTGGGGAAGGGCTTCTGAACGCCGGTGGTCGGAGGCTCTCAGGTGGTCGGAGTTGGGAGTTGTGGTTGGTCAAAGTAGCGTTGAAAATGGGTTATAGGTGCGGTGAGGTTCCTGTAGCGGAGAGAGGCATGAGCAGGAAAACGGGGTAGAGAAGAGATGACGTGTCGAAATCTGAGTGGTGAGAATAATTATTTTGTTAATTTCTATGTATTTTAAATCCAGATAGTAAAACGCTTATAACTTTCTCATTTTAACTCGGAATTTGACGCGGTTTGTTGCATTGGGATCATGGCGGAATTGCGGACGTTTTGGCACTAATCCGGCTGTGTTTAGAGACTGTGAAATTTTGGCCTTCAGTTGGACGTACGATCAACAGAAGACTCAAAGGTGAGTGATTCTTCGCTCACGAAATACTGAATTATTCCCATATTTATCGAATTAAATTATGAAATAGTTTGGTTGTGATTGGCTGTTGAATTGGTTGCTTAAATTTATATACTAGTGTGTTAACATGCAAATTAGATCGATGATTAGTTATTTGATTTAAATTTAAATTTCTAGTAGAAATTCTAACCCTTGATAAATCCTGAAACATTTTAATGTTGATCAATTGAATGGAATGATGGTGATGGATGTTGGTTGAAATTTATTACTGAATTGATATTTACATTGCTGATGCTCCTTATTGCAGTATATTGTAGTGCATGTTGATTTGTGACGATAAATCCCATTTACCCTTGATGTTACGGGCATCTAATGAACCCGGGATTTATCGATAAAATAAATTAAGAACATAGAGTGAAATGATAAACCTCTGTGACCCTGATTTGGATTGAAATGATAGATCCATCCCTGAAACATCGAGAAATTAAAAATTTAATCACTTGGCCATTGGATAGGAAATTCTATACAGACATCGGTTGGTTAAATGATTTTCAAATATTTGGGATTTTATTTGACAGAAATTTCAGTTAAAGAAATGAACCGATACTCGATAAACCTGTTCCTGTAAAGGACCTGGATCGCAAGTGTTATTTGAGTGGCTAAGAAATTGTTTCCAAATGAAGTGGAATTCTAAAAATGAGGTTTGGATAATATCTGAAACTTTCAAATTAGGTTGGATTTGAATGAAATATTTTATTTGAATTTAAATTTGAAAAGAAGAGAGGATCGAGGAATATGGGTTGAATTTCCCTAAATCGAAGATTTGGGTTGAATGGAGTTTGAAACAAGTTATTGAATTTTATAACTCCATTGAGACTGGAGTGTGGGTTCAAGTATTTGAAGTTCGGAAGAAAGAAGAAATTTTGATTTAAGAATTTATTATATATATGTATATAAAATGTTTGGGCTCAAATAAGTTATTCTTTCCTTAAAATCTATCATTTAACTTTTACTTATAGACTATTTATTCTAGCTTAAAATTTTTTTCTTATATTATATTATTTAAAAACTAATTAGAAATTTTTATTATATATATATATTCGTAATGATTTAAATTATCTTATTTTGTTTTAACCATTATTTCCATACATATACTTTATAGAAAGATTTTTTTTTTAGAGCATCTGTTTTCAAATTTTGTCAATGATCGTAAATTTTCTTCCGAATGAAAATGCTGGATTTAAACCCCAGTTTGAGATGGAGTCGAAATAAAGTGTTCAAATATGGAATCGAGGTTAACCAATTTTATTTGGAAATGAAATTGATATTTTTATTTGAATATAATGGATTTCATAAATGATATGAATGAGGGTTATGGAGATTTATACTCTTTTGAATATGAACGGATTTAGAATTCAAATCGATTTGAGATAAGTATAACCTTTGAGGTAAAATATATTCTGTTTGAATATAAGCCGTTTTGAAATATTATATGATTATAATATAATGATATGAAATATATTCTAGTTTTAGAATATAATCGGTTTGGGTATGATTATGATATGTCGATATGAAAATTTTATTCGTTGAATATAAATTGGGTTCGAAAACAGAAGATGATATTTGATATGAAAGCGAATCTTTATCAAAAAATAAAAGAACCAACCAATGTGGAAAATGTAAGCGTTGGTTGTCAAAGAGACCGGAGTCGGCATAAGGCATACTCTCTGTCAGTGTCGATACCACTTTGACAACTGTGAACGTTATGACGTATCCAGAACGAGTATGATGACTTGGAGGCAAAATTCTGGATTTGATGAAGATGAACGATGACGAAATAGCCCTGACCTTCGGGACAGAATTGAAATGACTAAAACAGGAGCTATACCGTGACTAATTGAGGTTAGCGCCTTTGATCGGACACACTTCTTCGATGCTATTTATATGACTATGATGATGATGATTTGGGCCCATTTGATTTGACATGGGAGTGTGTTCCGAGGTGGGCGGTAGTGACTGCTATGCGTTACCACCGGTCCGGGAGTGCAATTGGTAGAATCCTACCCTGGGCATTGCCTCGAGTGCCTTGTCATATTTATCCTTATCGAGCCCCTACGATTTTGATTTAGCATTGCTTTCTATGGAGTGCCCTCTGATAACACCAGTACGGTGAATTTACGGTACTGTATAGACTGTTGGTGCCTGTAAACGGCGTAAGGGTAATATGGTAATCCCGCTTACGCTATTTTCAGTATTTATACTTTACTGAATAGACATTATAATAATAGCGTATTATTATATAGATATTAGTTTAACGGATCCTCGAGAGATGGAAAAATCCCGTAACATCTCTTGAGTTACTGCACCTATGACACTGGTATTATTTCGTATTTTAAATTGACTAATATGAGAATGATTTAGTGCTGATCTGCGTGTTTGTTGTGTCTTATTTTATGCAATACGCTCGGGTCAGCAGGCGTTTGCAGTTAACAGGGATGACTGTGACTAGGAGATCGAAGACGAAGATTTGGTATATCTATTATCTATACATATGTATTCCCGCTGCATTTATTCCGCTGCTTATTATGTACATTCGTATGTATATGTAACTCTGATAATCATTGAATGTTATAATCATAGTATACATTTCAACTGTTTTTAACTGCTATTTGTTTATTATATGTTGTCCTTCTGCTGTGAGATTCTGTTATTGTCTTTCTCTTCTTTCTTTCTTTTCCTTCTTTTCCCAATAACTACCTGCATTTGCGATTTGTTTGGGTCGACATGTGTGGCTTATTGTCGATTTTAAACGGTCAAAAATTTGGGTCGTTACAGTTGGTATCAGAGCGATGGTTGGCGATAACCCTGGCTCTGTTTGGGAATTAACTCATTAGAGATAAGGTAGTAATGCCCTAGAATGAGTCTGAGTGATATGAGAGAGCGTACTTGTATTTTGATATAAATTGGTTTTCATTGTGTTGACTTGTTCTGTTGAATATTTATGGATTTTGGTCGATATATGGGACGCCATAGAATCGACAGAAATTTCTAAATAATCGAATAGAATGATCGACATAATATGGTTTTCGATTATATTTTTAAAATATATTAAATATATTTTTGGTTCGAGTATATATGTGTTCGTTGGTAGGTAATAATATTAAGATATTACCTATTGCGATTTGATTCGATAATAAATTTCATAAGGAAAAATTGAAATTGTCTATGAATATATTTGAAAATAAAATGATATCTTTAAGAATAATTAGATGAGAAAGGTTGCGATAAAATAGAATTGAACTTAAAAAAAAACTTGATCCTGGGGTACTTATGAAATAGTTTTGTCGAATTTTGAAAATAATATCGTATTATAAGTATGATTGAAAAGGATATGGTTTTTAAAAGATTTTAAATGGAATGAGTGTGATCCCTTCTTGGACCTCAGAGATAACTTCGGTAATGAGTGCACGCATTATCGATGTTTATTCTGAAGAGTTTAAGTGGGGGAGAGACCACTCAATGATTATCTTAATTGGTTTTTCAAAGGATTTTGAATTTAAATCCATGTGGTATGAAATTATATATATATAAGTATTGAAATATGTTATTTAGAGTTGGGTTTAAAACTTACCCAGGTATTGGAATTCCTAGGTCCCTTTACAATTCAGGGTGGGATTTAGATTTATGTATCGTGTGAGGTATGTGAGTGTGTGTGTGTGTATATATATATATATATATATATATATTATTATAGACTTTGTATATAAACCTAGAATCTAAGTTTTGAGTACAGTTGGCATATGTATTATTCCCAACTTAGTTTATAAACCCAGAATCTAAATCTTGAGCTCATTTCTAACAAACAATATCACTTTTATGTAATAAAATACTCGATTCATTGAAATTCTTGATTTTTGAACTAAGAATTGGACATAAGTGTTGAGAATGGAACCATCGTTTAAACCCATAAACGTGGATGACAATTAAGTTAAATAAGCTACAAATTTAGTTGATATAAGTGTTAGATAAAGTAGAAATGAAATGAGTATAGAAACGACAATGATTAACATTAGTTCTTGTTAAGAGATTCTGATTTTATTAAATAAACAAGGCAATCAGATGAACTGAAGTTTAGAAGTGAACCTAGTTTGGTTATTGGAATCGATGTAAGAAATAAAGATAAAAGCCATTTGAATTAAATGAATTCTAGTTTGGAAATTTGTAAAAAAAAAAAAGGTTTGAGAACCGAGTATAAAACTTGAGGTATAGACAATCCTTAATTAAATTCTTGATTTGGCAAGTCGAGCAAATTTAATTTAGTAAAAAGGAATAATAATTAATTTAAAATGATAATAAGGAAAAAGAAGGATAAGAAATGGTTGAAGGTATGAATCGAGATGCGAGACGAAGAAAGTGAAATGCAAATATAATTTGGCTTATTCGGAATGACATAAAAGTTAAACGAGATTTAAATGGAATGGTATGTATCAAACCATAACCGACCTTAATTCATTGATACAGATTCGAAGTTAACTAAGTATGAGGAAGAAATTAAAGTGTCAAAAGAGTCTGGAACTAAGCGAATCCAAATAAGTCAAGTGAATTTAAGCTAATGAAAGTAAACTTGGAAAAAATTAATTGGGTCGATTTAGAATTTAATATAAGTGGATTCAATTAAGTTGAAAGAATAGCGATTTAACACTTATAAAAAGAACAAACCATTGGAATATGGAATAAGGAAATATATAAGGTGTATCGGAATTTGGTAATCAAATTTAAACTTGAATCCATTTTTCCGAGTGAAGAAATAATAACAACTCTGAAGTATCTAATTTTAGAATTGAAGTTGAAAAACTTCAAACATAATAAATCGGTGTTTATGTAAGAATCTGAAATAGTCAATAAACTGAAACGGAAATGAACATAACTTTGAACGGATGATCGGAATCGGATGATTCCGGACTTTTCAGAAACCTTAGAATCTGAACTAAAACTTTCGTATATAGCACCACGTCAAAATTCTTATGTTTGCTAAACCAAATTCATGTTGTAGTTATGGTACATGTGCAGGAAATTTTAAAACCAAAGCGAATACCAATATTGTTTTGACCATAACTCCCTAACCGAGCGTCGGATCATGATGTGCGAGTACAATTCGGAAAGGCCAGAATGTAAACTATTTTTTTTTTTAAATATGTTGAGTCAAATTCTGATGTTTAGAAGGCTAAAAACATGGTAGAACAATTCAGACCTGCATTTACAGTGTATGGGCTGAAGCGTTCGGTTTTACTAAAACAATCATAACTTTCAAACGGAGTATCCGAATTCGACGAATCCAGACAATTCGAAAAGCCTGAAATGAATACTACAAATTTTGCCTAGGGTGTCTTAAGAATATTCCATCATTTATTAAGTGATAATTGATGATTTGTTCGCTGTCCTGTTATGAAATCTTGATTTTGTAGTTGAAATGTTCTAGTTATGTTGTGTAAGTCATATGGAATTGCTATGTATGGTTATATGTTGATTCTTATGCATGTTTGAGTGTTTTAGTAAGTGCAGGGAATGGTGGTATACTTGGAGCTCACTTGCGCTAAAACTAAAATGCGAAGGTAAATAAAAACCGCAAAATAAATGCTAAAAGAGGTACGTAATTAGTGTCATATTGGTTTTGGGTTTTTATTTTGTGTTTTCCCCATTTCTGGGATGCCTCATCATGTGATGGGATGATATTTGAGTTGTTGGTATGTAGGGATTTTTCCTCGGACCTCTCCGTACAAAGGAGATGTTGCCGAAATTTTTCCGTGATTTCGGGAGTTAGAAAATTTATGAGATATACAAATATAACTTACTTAATAAAGGCTATTTTTGTGTATGAATTTAAAATAGATATGTGCTTAACATCGTTTCGTTCTCTTTTCGAGGACGAAAAGATTTTAAGTGGGGGAGAATGTAACGTCCCATAATTTTCAGTATATTTAAATTTCAATTTAAAATAAATAAATTGGAATATATTTAGGGAAAATCAAATTTTGTTAATTCTAATGTTGACAATTGGTTGGATTGAGTACAAATAGATTTTTAATTTAGTTTGTACTTAGGATGGTTGTAATTTGAAAATTTAATATTTAAAGAATTAAATTTATTTGAGTATGTTAATTTAGAAGTAAAATTTAAATTTAAATTGGAAATGGAAATTCTCAGTTGTTAATTTTAGTTGAAACTCAAATCTAAGATTTAGATAATCAAACCTGAGAACTTAAAATTCACAGAATAAATTTATAGAATTTATTTAAATTGTAGTTTGATTCAAATTTGAATTTTACGAGTATTTGATTTGAATTAAACAGTTAACTGAATAATTGAATATTTTAATTATTTACTTATCTGTAGAATTTAACAATTTTGGTGACTGTCTCAGAATTCGACGAAACTAGCGCCATCAGAACCGGAACGGTGAATTATTATAGGATTTCAATTTGCGTTACAATCCGACTTACCGTTTGATCGTACGAGAGAAAATGCGAACGAGGGCATTGTAAATGGATAAGTGGGTATTTCTCATGTTCGGGCCTTATAATTATATAAATAAAAACCCACTTAACACTCAACCAGCCCATTCTTCATTTATACGTATACCTTCCTCCATCATTTTATCTCCAATGGCTGAAAATGAAATTTCAAAACCCTAGAAAATAAAAATCATAACTTGAAAATGAAATCTCTTCAAACCCTAGAGTATTATATATCAAAATAAAGCCCTCGACGAGACGAAGCTATGGGTGCATTTGATTTCAACATGCAGTGAGTAATTTGGTCAGAAATCGCGGTCAAACCATCTGATTTTCGAAACCCTAGGCTAATTTGGGGCTTTCTGATTTAGGCTTCAATTGAAGAATCGACGATATGGGTTTTGTGGAGATCGTTCATACGAGTTCAAGGGTGGTTGTTGCAGGTCGTAATTTGGTCAGAGGAGATCGGAATTCGTGTTTTTGGGTGGTAAAAACCGTTCGCAACCATGGCCACGCAGTGCGATGTGGTTCACCGGAGGTGCTGTGCTTGGGGGGTTTAGGTTCGCCTGGGGAAGGGCTTCTGAACGCCGGTGGTCGGAGGCTCTCAGGTGGTCGGAGTTGGGAGTTGTGGTTGGTCAAATTAGCGTTGAAAATGGGTTATAGGTGCGGTGAGGTTCCTGTAGCGGAGAGAGGCATGAGCAGGAAAACGGGGTAGAGAAGAGATGACGTGTCGAAATCTGAGTGGTGAGAATAATTATTTTGTTAATTTCTATGTATTTTAAATCCAGATAGTAAAACGCTTATAACTTTCTCATTTTAACTCGGAATTTGACGCGGTTTGTTGCGTTGGGATCATGGCGGAATTGCGGTCGTTTTGGCACTAATCCGGCTGTGTTTAGAGAATGTGAAATTTTGGCCTTCAGTTGGACGTACGATCAACAGAAGACTCAAAGGTGAGTGATTCTTCGCTCACGAAATACTGAATTATTCCCATATTTATCGAATTAAATTATGAAATAGTTTGGTTGTGATTGGCTGTTGAATTAGTTGCTTAAATTTATATACTAGTGTGTTAACATGCAAATTAGATCGATGATTAGTTATTTGATTTAAATTTAAATTTCTAGTAGAAATTCTAACCCTTGCTAAATCCTGAAACATTTTAATGCTGATCAATTGAATGGAATGATGGTGATGGATGTTGGTTGAAATTTATTACTGAATTGATATTTACATTGCTGATGCTCCTTATTGCAGTATATTGTAGTGCATGTTGATTTGTGACGATAAATCCCATTTACCCTTGATGTTACGGGCATCTAATGAACCCGGGATTTATCGATAAAATAAATTAAGAACATAGAGTGAAATGATAAACCTCTGTGACCCTGATTTGGATTGAAATGATAGATCCATCCCTGAAACATCGAGAAATTAAAAATTTAATCACTTGGCCATTGGATAGGAAATTCTATACAGACATCGGTTGGTTAAATGATTTTCAAATATTTGGGATTTTATTTGACAGAAATTTCAGTTAAAGAAATGAACCGATACTCGATAAACCTGTTCCTGTAAAGGACCTGGATCGCAAGTGTTATTTGAGTGGCTAAGAAATTGTTTCCAAATGAAGTGGAATTCTAAAAATGAGGTTTGGATAATATCTGAAACTTTCAAATTAGGTTGGATTTGAATGAAATATTTTATTTGAATTTAAATTTGAAAAGAAGAGAGGATCGAGGAATATGGGTTGAATTTCCCTAAATCGAAGATTTGGGTTGAATGGAGTTTGAAACAAGTTATTGAATTTTATAACTCCATTGAGACTGGAGTGTGGGTTCAAGTATTTGAAGTTCGGAAGAAAGAAGAAATTTTGATTTAAGAATTTATTATATATATGTATATAAAATGTTTGGGCTCAAATAAGTTATTCTTTCCTTAAAATCTATCATTTAACTTTTACTTATAGACTATTTATTCTAGCTTAAATTTTTTTTCTTATATTATATTATTTAAAAACTAATTAGAAATTTTTATTATATATATATTCATAATGATTTAAATTATCTTATTTTGTTTTAACCATTATTTCCATACATATACTTTATAGAAAGATTTTTTTTTAGAGCATCTGTTTTCAAATTTTGTCAATGATCGTAAATTTTCTTCCGAATGAAAATGCTGGATTTAAACCCCAGTTCGAGATGGAGTCGAAATAAAGTGTTCAAATATGGAATCGACGTTAACCAATTTTATTTGGAAATGAAATTGATATTTTTATTTGAATATAATGGATTTCATAAATGATATGAATGAGGGTTATGGAGATTTATACTCTTTTGAATATGAACGGATTTAGAATTCAAACCGATTTGAGATAAGTATAACCTTTGAGGTAAAATATATTCTGTTTGAATATAAGCCGTTTTGAAATATTATATGATTATAATATAATGATATGAAATATATTCTAGTTTTAGAATATAATCGGTTTGGGTATGATTATGATATGTCGATATGAAAATTTTATTCGTTGAATATAAATTGGGTTCGAAAACAGAAGATGATATTTGATATGAAAGCGAATCTTTATCAAAAAATAAAAGAACCAACCAATGTGGAAAATGTAAGCGTTGGTTGTCAAAGAGACCGGAGTCGGCATAAGGCATACTCTCTGTCAGTGTCGATACCACTTTGACAACTGTGAACGTTATGACGTATCCAGAACGAGTATGATGACTTGGAGGCAAAATTCTGGATTTGATGAAGATGAACGATGACGAAATAGCCCTGACCTTCGGGACAGAATTGAAATGACTAAAACAGGAGCTATACCGTGACTAATTGAGGTTAGCGCCTTTGATCGGACACACTTCTTCGATGCTATTTATATGACTATGATGATGATGATTTGGGCCCATTTGATTTGACATGGGAGTGTGTTCCGAGGTGGGCGGTAGTGGCTGCTATGCGTTACCACCGGTCCGGGAGTGCAATTGGTAGAATCCTACCCTGGGCATTGCCTCGAGTGCCTTGTCATATTTATCCTTATCGAGCCCCTACGATTTTGATTTAGCATTGCTTTCTATGGAGTGCCCTCTGATAACACCAGTACGGTGAATTTACGGTACTGTATAGACTGTTGGTGCCTGTAAACGGCGTAAGGGTAATATGGTAATCCCGCTTACGCTATTTTCAGTATTTATACTTTACTGAATAGACATTATAATAATAGCGTATTATTATATAGATATTAGTTTAACGGATCCTCGAGAGATGGAAAAATCCTGTAACATCTCTTGAGTTACTGCACCTATGACACTGGTATTATTTCGTATTTTAAATTGACTAATATGAGAATGATTTAGTGCTGATCCGCGTGTTTGTTGTGTCTTATTTTATGCAATACGCTCGGGTCAGCAGGCGTTTGCAGTTAACAGGGATGACTGTGACTAGGAGATCGAAGACGAAGATTTGGTATATCTATTATCTATACATATGTATTCCCGCTGCATTTATTCCGCTGCTTATTATGTACATTCGTATGTATATGTAACTCTGATAATCATTGAATGTTATAATCATAGTATACATTTCAACTGTTTTTAACTGCTATTTGTTTATTATATGTTGTCCTTCCGCTGTGAGATTCTGTTATTGTCTTTCTCTTCTTTCTTTCTTTTTCTTCTTTTCCCAATAACTGCCTGCATTTGCGATTTGTTTGGGTCGACATGTGTGGCTTATTGTCGATTTTAAACGGTCAAAAATTTGGGTCGTTACAGTTGGTATCAGAGCGATGGTTGGCGATAACCCTGGCTCTGTTTGGGAATTAACTCATTAGAGATAGGGTAGTAATGCCCTAGAATGAGTCTGAGTGATATGAGAGAGCGTACTTGTATTTTGATATAAATTGGTTTTCATTGTGTTGACTTGTTCTGTTGAATATTTATGGATTTTGGTCGATATATGGGACGCCATAGAATCGACAGAAATTTCTAAATAATCGAATAGAATGATCGACATAATATGGTTTTCGATTATATTTTTAAAATATATTAAATATATTTTTGGTTCGAGTATATATGTGTTCGTTGGTAGGTAATAATATTAAGATATTACCTATTGCGATTTGATTCGATAATAAATTTCATAAGGAAAAATTGAAATTGTCTATGAATATATTTGAAAATAAAATGATATCTTTAAGAATAATTAGATGAGAAAGGTTGCGATAAAATAGAATTGAACTTAAAAAAAACTTGATCCTGGGGTACTTATGAAATAGTTTTGTCGAATTTTGAAAATAATATCGTATTATAAGTATGATTGAAAAGGATATGGTTTTTAAAAGATTTTAAATGGAATGAGTGTGATCCCTTCTTGGACCTCAGAGATAACTTCGGTAATGAGTGCACGCATTATCGATGTTTATTCTGAAGAGTTTAAGTGGGGGAGAGACCACTCAATGATTATCTTAATTGGTTTTTCAAAGGATTTTGAATTTAAATCCATGTGGTATGAAATTATATATATATAAGTATTGAAATATGTTATTTAGAGTTGGGTTTAAAACTTACCCAGGTATTGGAATTCCTAGGTCCCTTTACAATTCAGGGTGGGATTTAGATTTATGTATCGTGTGAGGTATGTGAGTGTGTGTGTATATATATATATTATTCTAGACTTTGTATATAAACCCAGAATCTAAGTTTTGAGTACAGTTGGCATATGTATTATTCCCAACTTAGTTTATAAACCCAGAATCTAAATCTTGAGCTCTTTTCTAACAAACAATATCACTTTTATGTAATAAAATACTCGATTCATTGAAATTCTTGATTTTTGAACTAAGAATTGGACATAAGTGTTGAGAATGGAACCATCGTTTAAACCCATAAACGTGGATGACAATTAAGTTAAATAAGCTACAAATTTAGTTGATATAAGTGTTAGATAAAGTAGAAATGAAATGAGTATAGAAACGACAATGATTAACATTAGTTCTTGTTAAGAGATTCTGATTTTATTAAATAAACAAGGCAATCAGATGAACTGAAGTTTAGAAGTGAACCTAGTTTGGTTATTGGAATCGATGTAAGAAATAAAGATAAAAGCCATTTGAATTAAATGAATTCTAGTTTGGAAATTTGTAAAAAAAAAAGGTTTGAGAACCGAGTATAAAACTTGAGGTATAGACAATCCTTAATTAAATTCTTGATTTGGCAAGTCGAGCAAATTTAATTTAGTAAAAAGGAATAATAATTAATTTAAAATGATAATAAGGAAAAAGAAGGATAAGAAATGGTTGAAGGTATGAATCGAGATGCGAGACGAAGAAAGTGAGATGCAAATATAATTTGGCTTATTCGGAATGACATAAAAGTTAAACGAGATTTAAATGGAATGGTATGTATCAAACCATAACCGACCTTAATTCATTGATACAGATTCGAAGTTAACTAAGTATGAGGAAGAAATTAGAGTGTCAAAAGAGTCTGGAACTAAGCGAATCCAAATAAGTCAAGTGAATTTAAGCTAATGAAAGTAAACTTGGAAAAAATTAATTGGGTCGATTTAGAATTTAATATAAATGGATTCAATTAAGTTGAAAGAATAGCGATTTAACACTTATAAAAAGAACAAACCATTTGAATATGGAATAAGGAAATATATAAGGTGTATCGGAATTTGGTAATCAAATTTAAACTTGAATCCATTTTTCCGAGTGAAGAAATAATAACAACTCTGAAGTATCTAATTTTAGAATTGAAGTTGAAAAACTTCAAACATAATAAATCGGTGTTTATGTAAGAATCTGAATTATTCCCATATTTATCGAATTAAATTATGAAATAGTTTGGTTGCATGGTTGTGATTGGCTGTTGAATTGGTTGCTTAAATTTATATACTAGTGTGTTAACATGCAAATTAGATCGATGATTAGTTATTTGATTTAAATTTAAATTTCTAGTAGAAATTCTAACCCTTGCTAAATCCTGAAACATTTTAATGCTGATCAATTGAATGGAATGATGGTGATGGATGTTGGTTGAAATTTATTACTGAATTGATATTGACATTGCTGATGCTCCTTATTGCAGTATATTGTAGTGCATGTTGATTTGTGACGATAAATCCCATTTACCCTTGATGTTACGGGCATCTAATGAACCCGGGATTTATCGATAAAATAAATTAAGAACACAGAGTGAAATGATAAACCTCTGTGACCCTGATTTGGATTGAAATGATAGATCCATCCCTGAAACATCGAGAAATTAAAAATTTAATCACTTGGCCATTGGATAGGAAATTCTATACAGACATCGGTTGGTTAAATGATTTTCAAATATTTGGGATTTTATTTGATAGAAATTTCAGTTAAAGAAATGAACCGATACTCGATAAACCTGTTCCTGTAAAGGACCTGGATCGCAAGTGTTATTTGAGTGGCTAAGAAATTGTTTCCAAATGAAGTGGAATTCTAAAAATGAGGTTTGGATAATATCTGAAACTTTCAAATTAGGTTGGATTTGAATGAAATATTTTATTTGAATTTAAATTTGAAAAGAAGAGAGGATCGAGGAATATGGGTTGAATTTCCCTAAATCGAAGATTTGGGTTGAATGGCGTTTGAAACAAGTTATTGAATTTTATAACTCCATTGAGACTGGAGTGTGGGTTCAAGTATTTGAAGTTCGGAAGAAAGAAGAAATTTTGATTTAAGAATTTATTATATATATGTATATAAAATGTTTGGGCTCAAATAAGTTATTCTTTCCTTAAAATCTATCATTTAACTTTTACTTATAGACTATTTATTCTAGCTTAAATTTTTTTCTTATATTATATTATTTAAAAACTAATTAGAAATTTTTATTATATATATATTCATAATGATTTAAATTATCTTATTTTGTTTTAACCATTATTTCCATACATATACTTTATAGAAAGATTTTTTTTTTTTTAGAGCATCTGTTTTCAAATTTTGTCAATGATCGTAAATTTTCTTCCGAATGAAAATGCTGGATTTAAACCCCAGTTCGAGATGGAGTCGAAATAAAGTGTTCAAATATGGAATCGACGTTAACCAATTTTATTTGGAAATGAAATTGATATTTTTATTTGAATATAATGGATTTCATAAATGATATGATTGAGGGTTATGGAGATTTATACTCTTTTGAATATGAACGGATTTAGAATTCAAATCGATTTGAGATAAGTATAACCTTTGAGGTAAAATATATTCTGTTTGAATATAAGCCGTTTTGAAATATTATATGATTATAATATAATGATATGAAATATATTCTAGTTTTAGAATATAATCGGTTTGGGTATGATTATGATATGTCGATATGAAAATTTTATTCGTTGAATATAAATTGGGTTCGAAAACAGAAGATGATATTTGATATGAAAGCGAATCTTTATCAAAAAATAAAAGAACCAACCGATGTGGAAAATGTAAGCGTTGGTTGTCAAAGAGACCGGAGTCGGCATAAGGCATACTCTCTGTCAGTGTCGATACCACTTTGACAACTATGAACGTTATGACGTATCCAGAACGAGTATGATGACTTGGAGGCAAAATTCTGGATTTGATGAAGATGAACGATGACGAAATAGCCCTGACCTTCGGGACAGAATTGAAATGACTAAAACAGGAGATATACCGTGACTAATTGAGGTTAGCGCCTTTGATCGGACACACTTCTTCGATGCTATTTATATGACTATGATGATGATGATTTGGGCCCATTTGATTTGACATGGGAGTGTGTTCCGAGGTGGGCGGTAGTGGCTGCTATGCGTTACCACCGGTCCGGGAGTGCAATTGGTCGAATCCTACCCTGGGCATTGCCTCGAGTGCCTTGTCATATTTATCCTTATCGAGCCCCTACGATTTTGATTTAGCATTGCTTTCTATGGAGTGCCCTCTGATAACACCAGTACGGTGAATTTACGGTACTGTATAGACTGTTGGTGCCTGTAAACGGCGTAAGGGTAATATGGTAATCCCGCTTACGCTATTTTCAGTATTTATACTTTACTGAATAGACATTATAATAATAGCATATTATTATATAGATATTAGTTTAACGGATCCTCGAGAGATGGAAAAATCCCGTAACATCTCTTGAGTTACTGCACCCATGACACTGGTATTATTTCGTATTTTAAACTGACTAATATGAGAATGATTTAGTGCTGATCCGAGTGTTTGTTGTGTCTTATTTTATGCAATACGCTCGGGTCAGCAGGCGTTTGCAGTTAACAGGGATGACTGTGACTAGGAGATCGAAGACGAAGATTTGGTATATCTATTATCTATACATATGTATTCCCGCTGCATTTATTCCGCTGCTTATTATGTACATTCGTATGTATATGTAACTCTGATAATCATTGAATGTTATAATCATAGTATACATTTCAACTGTTTTTAACTGCTATTTGTTTGTTATATGTTGTCCTTCCGCTGTGAGATTCTGTTATTGTCTTTCTCTTCTTTCTTTCTTTATCTTCTTTTCCCAATAACTACCTGCATTTGCGATTTGTTTGGGTCGACATGTGTGGCTTATTGTCGATTTTAAACGGTCAAAAATTTGGGTCGTTACACAGTGTCTACTTAACTTTAGAGTCATGAATTCAACAAATAATGCTTAATACGAGGGGCAATCCATTGCTAAGCCTCCTATGTTCAATGGTAGTGATTACGCTGGCTGGAAAGCTAGGATGAAAATTTATTTAGTATCTGTTGATTACGATGTTTGAGATATTATTGAATCAAGGTATAAAACTCCCACTGTAATTATTAATGATGCTGAGTTTCCTAAAACAATCGATAGATAGGATGCTGATGAAAAGAAGTTGTACTCAACTAATGTTAAAGCAATGGTTGCTTTAATTTGTGCTCATGACAAAACTGAATTTAATATAATTTCTCATTGTAATACACCGTAGGAAATCTGGCATACTCTAGAGGTCACCCATGAAGGAACGTCTCAAGTGAAAAATCTCTGTCTTGTCTTTTTCAACAATGAATACGAAAACTTCACAATGCAAAAAAAAACTGAATATAAAAGACATGTATGGTCATTTCTCAGTACTAGTATATAATGTTAGAGCTCTTGGAAAAGTTTATAACTGAAGTAGAACTTGTAAGGAAAATCTTACGAGTTCTACGAATGAATTTTAAGGCTAAAGTCACGATACTTCAAGAATCAAAGGGTCTGAGCAAGCTGAGCATGGAGGAGCTGATTGGAAATCTGTTGACTTATGAAATGTTGTTGAAGGCACAAGAAGAACGCAACAACTCAGAATCAAAGAAGAAGTCAATAGCTTTGACTAATACAGTTGACATCGATGACGAAGATCCTATCGAGCAACTTGCTATGGCTGTCAGATATCTCAACAAATGAAGAAAAATTCAAATCCCGAAGGAACAAGCCAAAAGCTAACAAGTCAAAAAACTCTGACAATTTAGACGAGGAACCAATCTGCTTCAAATGTAAGAAGCCCAGGCATATCAAACCAAACTTCCCACTGCTTCAAAACAATAAAGGAAACAAAAAGAAGAAAGCTTTTGAAACAACATGGAATAATGAGGAAGGAGAAGAAGCCTCTGACAGCAGCGAGAAAGAGGCTGCTATTCTATGTCTTATGACACAATCTGATTCAGAAGATAGTAAAGAAGACACTAGTGAGGTATATAATTATAAAGATCTTCCCGGAACTATTGATGCTTTAGAACTAAAAGTGAAGAAGCTAAAATCTAATAGATTGAAGCTAGTTCATGATAACAGTAGGTTAGAATCTGAACTTGAAACGGTCTCAAATATTCAAAACCTAAAATGTGAAAAATGAAGCTATCTGAATCTAGAGCTATAAAAACTTAAGTTTAACATTGAAGATCTTAAAAAGGAAAATATGCTTTTGAAAGACATTAAAAGGAAGAATTTCATGAACAGATGCATCTCATTTGTGACTGAAAACGCAACACTAAGAACCAAAGTTCAGGATCTTGAGACTACTTTGAATATATTTTCAATTAGTGAAACATCTTTTAAAATGTTGTCAAGAAATCATTTGTTCGCTAACAGTAGAAAGGGACTGGGTTTTGGAAAGACACGGAATGATGTGAACGATAATGCTAAAGGGAGGAGTGTCTTTCCTAAGTGTGCAAAATGTGGAGGAATTGGGTAGTTTTGAAAATTTTATGAGTAGAAACAAAAACAGAAAATTAACTCAAGTTTGGATTCCAAAACCATTGGAACACAAATAAAAAGACAAAACAAAGCTGGATTTCAAAAGGTTCTTTCATCCATGATGCTTCAGTCACTGATACTCTTGGACCTAAGAGCTTCTCTAAGTCATATTCTTCTTTTTTATATAGGTATATTTGCAGGCTAAGAAGCAACAAAAATGGTATTTGGATTCAGGTTGCTCTAGACATATGACAGGAGATAAAAGACCGTTCCTTAGTATAGGAAAATATAGAGGTGAGAATGTGACATTGAGCGGCAACAACAAATGTAAGATTATTGGTAAACGTAAAGTAGATAACAGTACATTTGCCTTAACTGATGTCTTATACGATGACAATTTACATCATAATCTCATTTCTATAAGTCAACCGTGTGATAAAGGAATGAATGTGGTCTTTGAGAGTGAGATTTGTAAAATGATAGAAACATCCACCAACAACATTTTTTTCACAGGGAAAAGAAAGGGAAATGTTTACATACTTTCATTTGATGATTTTGGTAGCTACAGAAGAAAAGGCAATTTTATGGCATAGGAGACTAGCACATGCTAGTATGAGTCTCTTGAAAAACTGGAATCAAAAGAGCTTGTTAAAGGTCTGTCATGTCAGAAGTTTAAAAGTAATAAAGTGTGTAAAGCATGTTTCATGGGAAAATTTAATCGTTCATTATTTCGCCCTAAAAATGTTTTCTGCACTTCTCTGGTTCTTGAGTTAATTTATATGGATTTATTTGGACCAAAAGATATTGCAAGCTTGAATAGAAAACGTTATCGTTATGTATTGGTTAATGGTTATTCTAGATTCACATGAGCTTATTTTCTAGCCAAAAAGTCTGAAACGTTTAATTATTTTTCAAAGTTTTCAAAACTATTTCAAAATGAAAAGGAGTTTCAATTAAAATTTTGAGAAGTGATCATGGAGGTGAATTTGAAATTTTAGACTTTGAAATTTTTTGTGAAGAAAATGATTTTAAACATGAATTTTCCATTCCTCAAACGCATCAACAAAATAGGTTGGTCGAAAGGAAAAATAGTACATTACAAGAACTGGTTAGATCCATGCTGAGTGAGTATAAATTGCCTCTAACTTTCTGGGCAGAGGCAGTTAATACTTCTTGTTATGTAATGAATTGAGTTATCCAATACTTAATAAAACGTCATATGAATTATGGTCCGACAAAAAGCACAATATCTCATATTTTAGAGTTTTTGGATGCCTATGTTATATTCTCAATACAGGAGATCAACTTGGAAAATTTGAATCAAAAGCTGATGAAAGAATTTTCATGGGTTATTCTTCATGGAGCAAAGCCTACAGAATCTTCAATAAGCGAACAAGAATAATTGTTGAAACCGTTAATGCGAAGTTCGATGAATCGGACTTGGAGAAGGCTTGTGGAAAGGAAAAAGATGATGGCGTTGTGCAAAAAGGTGAAAAGGAAAGCAATGAAGTTGAAGCAAGCAGTGATGAGGTCACAGAAGCAATAGCTGAAGTTGAGAAGTTAAAATTCAGACCCAACCATCCTCCAGAATTGGTAATTGAAAGTCCAACAACAGGTGTTTGCACTCATTCCTCTCTCAATAAGAATGTTCTTTCTGTATTCACAGTGCTTTTATTTCTGAATTTGAACCAAGTTCTTATCATGTTGCTCTGAACGATGAATGTTGGATTTTAGGAATGCAAGATGAACTCAACCAGTTTGAGAGGAATAAGATTTGGAGATTGGTCCCTAGGACGAATGGCTATCCAAATGTTGGAACGAAATAGGTGTTTAAAAATAAACTTGATGAATGTGGAAATGTAATTAGAAACAAAGCTAGGTTGGTCGCAAAAGGATACAATCAAATTGAAGTCATTGATTTTGATGAAACGTTTGGCATAGTTTCTAGGTTAGAAGCAATTAGAATTTTGCTAAGTTTCACATATTTTAAAGGTTTCAAACTTAAGCAAATGGATGTTAAGAGTTCCTTTCTGAATGGAGAGCTAAAAGAAGTTGTTTTTGTTAAACAATCCTCTAGTTTTGAGTCACGAGTTTCCAAATCATGTGTAACACCCCACGTCCGTTAATGTCACTCACTAAGGGAATGCATTAACTTTCATGGAGTACTATAAGAGTATAGAACAGAATATCACAAGACAGATATATTATATAGTACTTAAGAAAATTCAAGATTTATTCATTGCAGCGGAAAAACAAAACGTGTCTGGTTACAACATCAAAACCACATACTAAAGCCAAGTACACAAATATCCATCTAGTACAAAATTATTATCAGAGTACATAAAAGTAAAACCATGATCCCACTCCAAATAGCCATAATGAAAAAGAGATAAAGCTGAGCATTACTCTCAGCACTTCCAAGCACTTCAAGGAGAAAGAAATCCAAGTCAAACTCCACTAGTCCTACCCTGAGGACCTGGGGGGAAAGGGAAGAAAAGAGGCGAAACAAAAAGAGTCAGACATAATGTCTGGCGAGTCCAGTAACTTTAACAATATAATCAGTAAAGTAACAGGATATGAACATAAACTGGATATAAGAGATGACTGTAACATAAGCAGATATGACAAGGTAAACAAGATGAACAAGATATAACGTTGATTGCGCTTCTAAACACTATAAGATAACTCCAACACCACACCAATACTAGTCCCATATTGAAAGTTGATCCCTCTTACTAAGCATAATAATAGAAATTATGATGATGGTAGTTTCGTGTACTTCTAGCTGCTACCTTAGGTGCCGCCTGCTCCTATCTCCACTAGTTGTACCCACTACCCTCCCCATTCGATCGGCTCCCTAACTCGTAGATACCTGTGTTGGTCCCACAGTAGGGTGTATCACTCCATAAAGTGGCGACCCGATAGTACCAAAATGCACGGCTTATACCTACACGATGTAACAACGTCTTACCTACCAGCCCACCCACGCACGCACATGACTCCGTTGGACTTGTGTTGCCATTGCTAACTTTTTATTGACCTCTTGCAATCAAACCAGTAAGCGTGTCCCGTCCATGATTATAATAACCCGGAAATCTGGGCCAATTTAAAATTTTTATTTTGGCAATTTTAATGAATTTTGAATATTTAAAATGGATATTTTAAATAAAAATGACGAGAAATTATTTTGAATAGAATTCGAACGTATATATTTATATAGATCATCATTAGAATATAAAAAATTATTTATATGTATAAAAGGAATTGAAAATGGCGCGGTAGTTCAATAATTCAATTTCAAATTTCAAATGAATGTATAGGATTCAAAATAAACTGGATTTTAGTGAAACCAAAAATATTTGAATCTATTTGAGAATATCTTTCCAACGAATCCAAAGAATCGAAATTTCATGGCGGGAATCAAAAGATATGTCCAGTTGAAATTTCTGAATAGTCGCTATGGAATTCTGGCCCTTAAAAATGGCCATTTAGCAAATGACCTCGGTTTTCGACGAAACCACTTTTGTTGGATCCGCGATGTCAAGTTATTGCTAGGTTTCAAATTTCATAATTTTTCGAATCAATATTTGAGCGTGGCGAAGGAAAACGCGTTTGACCAGTTTCAATTGATTTTAATCGACTGGTAAATGGCCATTTTTTCAAATGATCTCGAAGTTCGATGAAATTAGTTTTGTTAGGACCGTATCGCCAATACGAAGTTAGAAAATATTTTTTAGGAATTTTTAGAGTCCGTATGTGGACCCCAGTGAAATGAAATGCGCGTTCAAATTCAATATATAGAGTTATATTTTGATTTTGACGAAAACTGATCGAAATGATCGAATCAGCTTACGAAGCATATCCCATTGTGTTCGGAATGGGGTTAATTAGCCGGGGACGACAGTCGGTAGGTTTGATTTCAAATTCAAAATAAAAAGTAACTTTTTGGATTATAAAATTAAAATTAAAATAATATATTTATTTATAACCCCTCCCTTCTTCATTCTCTCTCCCTTCAGAAGTCAACCCTCCCTCTTATTTGAAAAAAAAAACCCTCGTAATCTCCTTCCCCAATCGCTGCCTCGTCGCTGTCGAGCCCACTGGCCACCGCGCCTCACGCGCAACCACCCCCTACCTCCTCTCTTCCCTCGCTCCTCCCTCCTCTTCTCCAAACCGCCGCCGATCCCCAAATCGACCCCAAACCTCCCCAGGCTTGAAACCCACGCCGCCGCACCCCTAAACTCCATTGCCAACGACGCCCGCGCTCCACAACCGCCTACAGCACCTCCTGCTCGCTTCGCGACCCCCCCTTTAGCGCCATCATCCCCTCGCCGTAGGTCAACGCCGTGCTCCACCTTCGGATTTTGCACAGGAAAAGGTTTTACTTCTTATTTATTTATTTCTTTATAAAGCATTGTGTTAAAAAGAAATAATAAAATAAAATTTGATTTTATTTTAATTATAAAACATATTTTAAGGTCAGTTTTTATTTATATATAGATTATAAAATCAGTTTTATAGAGATAGGAAAATAGATTTTTATAAACAAAAAGGCGAAATCTTTATATTTGAAAAGACGAATTCTTTATATTTGATAAGGCGAAATTTTTCTATGGAGAATAGCGTGATAAAAATATGATTTTTATATTATAATAGCGGTAAAAATTCATTTTTTATACATTGAATAGCAAAGTAAAAAATTTGACTTTTATATATGTAGTGAATACGGATGACAAAAGTGGCGAAAGAAGAAACAGCGGAGATTTTCTACATATGAAGTGTCATGGCGTTTGGTTTAGCTAGTCGGTGAGAACTTCTCACTTTAAATCTCGTTTTCTAGTTATAAATATATACTAGGATGCAGACGGTGTTTAGTAGCACCCGACACCCGTCGTCCACAGACCATGGATGGCTTGTATGCTTGTTTGTTTGATTTTGATGTGTAGTTGATTGTGTGATGTGATGTGAAATGAAATAAAATATTCATATAGTAAAAAATATTTTATAGTTGAAAATAGAATTTTTAACGTGTATTTAAAATAAATATATATAAACAAATCGGAGATTTGTTTATACACACTGATTTGATTGATACTGATTGGGACGATAAATTTTACACATCGCCCAACTGCACAAATAAAATCGGTGTTTGATTGTTTGAAACCCCACACGGGTATTGGGATGGTATATGACATACACTAATCCCAATAATTAGTTGTATGTCGATCGATTGATTGGCAGACTGTTATAAGCGTTGAATATTTATATTTGATGCTTATACAGTGTAGAATGCACTTTGGATGATGGTTGATTATTTTTCATTGCTGATATATACATGGTTATATGGAAATCCATAGAAATAAAATCTATGGTAATTGATTGGGCCTCATTCCAGTTTTGAATAGAAATAATTGAAAAAAAAGTATTTCAAATAGAATATTTGAATATAGAAGTATATGAAGCCGTGTTGATTAGATTGACGCCATTTTGACGTGAATGATATTTATATCGATTTTATTCATTTTTCAATGAATATTGGAAGTGATTTCGAAATTCGAATTAAATTGAAATTCAAATAAAATGGAATAGATTTGAAATTCGAATTAAATTGAAATGAAGTGAAATTCGAATTAAATTGAATTGAAATCGATTTGAAATTAAAATGAATTTATATTGAAAAATTCGATTTTGATTTGAATTGGAAACGGAAGTTGAAATCGTCTTGAAAACGAATTTAAAACGATTTATATAATACGTTTTGAAAGGAAATCGACGAAATATATATAATCTATATATTATATATAAATAATGGCCTGAATAGAACGCACCGCGGCAGTTCGCGAATTTCGACCATTGACTTCGAATGGATATTACGGGAGATCCGACCATCGGATTCTCCTAAAACCGGAACCGTTGGGTTCGTATCGAAAAGAGCTTTCTAATGAATTTTAGAGATTTGAAATCTAACGGTTGGATTCGGAATTATGTCCAAATCAAATTCGGAAAAGGTCGCTGTAAGTGCAGTTCGAAGGCCATTGATGGAAATCGACTTTACGTACCTTGATAAAATTATTAAAAATAGTAATAATTTGTGTAAAATCATAAGAATTGATTTGTGAAGAATTGGGATGAAAAACTCCATGTTTGAAAAGATAAAAATAGATTCTTATCGAAATGAACTAATTTTGAATTAGAATAATAATTTATTTATTTTTAAATAAATAAATTGAATTTGAAAAGGGTTTTAAAAGTAACCAGAATTTCCAATAATTAAATTGGAATGGATTTGAATTGAAATTGTCTTTGGAATATTTCGATGTTGGATTTCATGATGATACAGGTATTGTTATGGGAATTTGAAAGATATATTTATATCGTTATTTCCAATACGATATTTGTTGGTCGTAGAATTTGATGTTGAATATTAGCCGTTATATTTTCTGTTCAGAGCCTTGTATTTAATATCAAATGGGATTTGGGTTTGTCATGAATGGTGTCTTCATTAACACTGTTCTTAAGCCCAGTTGAGAAAAAGATTAAATCATTTTATTTAGATTTAATGAAGTGTACCAATTAAATAATATTTAATTGGAATTGAAATGTGATGTGATTTTGGGTTTATCGCGGACCGTGTTTTAAATGACACTGATTCTTTAACCCAGTTAAAGAATAAAACTAAGTGGAGTTTTAATGAATCTTTAATTAGATTGAAAAGATCGAGAATGGAGTATCACCAGTTCTGCTCCAGGCGATAGTTAAATCTTTAATTATATTTGAACGTGAAATGGTAATTGAATTTGCCGATAACACCGTGGTGTTAGATATGAAGTATGACCAGTTTTATTTCATGGGATGAATATGGTGGGATTGGGAAATAAAATAAATGATAACTTCGGTGTGGTTCGCTAATCCTGTCTAGTTTGAATTGATATTCAAAGAAGATTAAAGAATAAATTTAAAGAATTTATCTTTGATAAAAAATTAATGGGAACCTTTCCCAAAGTATAAGAATATTTGAATAAAAGAATATTCTGAATTGGAATGAGGCGTATGGTGTGCTTGTGTAACACAAGTATATTATATACGTGAGTTATTCAGAAAGATTGGGTTTATCCTATTCTGAATAACTGATTCGACGTGGTGTCGAAGATGAAGACGGTGGTTGAAGACCGGAGGTCTTCACGTCGTTTGGATAATTACTGATGATCTTGATTGGGCCGTACACCCAAGAGGAGGGAATCAGTTGGTGGTCGTCCAGACGTACTTGGAGATCGATGGATATGCGGGGTACTAGGTGCCTCCGGTTTCGTTCAGACCCAGGACGGACTTGTAAATGGACTATGTGTCTGACATTGGATATCATTCTGTGTGATTGATGGATATCGGTTGCATGGAGTGGTTTGCCTGTGTGGCATGCTAAGATGCAAATGATCAAGGCTTCTGTTGAAAAGAAAAGTCTTGTGGTAGATGATGAAAGCACAGCCTGTGTGGCACAGCTTTGTGTAACGTTGATTCGCGAGCCTCACACCCCGGTTGTGAACCAGAAACGGGAGTGGACCTCAGGGAGGGCATGCGTTACCTTCTAGTTAGAAGTGGCATCAGTGGTTTTACACGCCCTGACGAGTTTGACTTATGTGGTTGTTGCAGTAGCTAGGCGACTCGGTTAGATCGGACGATCCGAGTCCGGTGGAGTCATTTGTTGGCTCATTTACGCCCCAAAGGGCGGGGAAACGTAGTGTTCAGGCATAATAATCCACATCGGTGGACCAGCCCTGACGATCCGAGGGCCCACCTGATTCTGGTTCCTGAGACTTGGGCTAGATTGTCTCGAATCAGTAGAGGACGATCTTTTGCCTCGGTTCACAGAAGGAAATCCAATTTCCAAATACGTGATTTTGCGGTTTTAATTGTAGAACTAGTATGGCGACATGATATATGGTACCCATGCCGTCTATGATTGATACTTATGATTTGAAGTTGTTTTATACACTACGCACTTATAATAGTATCAAATGATTTGTTTTAAACGTACTAAGCATGTTTGGCTATTATAAGGGAAAACCCTATCCCCCGGCTTGCGTTGCATTGTGTGATAGGACCTGGGTCTTATAATAGCATCATTTTTTCAAAAAGCATTGTGCTGTTTTGTTATATGCACTGATATTCTTGGGAGGAAACCCGTTCCGTGTTATACGGCGTGGTCCCTTGATATATCTGATTTAAAGTAAAGTTTTTAAATAACTGTTATAGTTCTCACACCAGTCACATGACTGACCTGGAGTTTATTGTTTTAACCTAAACTCTGGGTGCCCTTATTTTGACACGAGCAGCTAGTAGTTTTGGTTTTGCAGATTTATATTCACAAGATCCTGATTTACAGCTGGAATGATATCCAGAATGCTCTGTATCCGTATATTTCTTCTAGTTGTGTTTTGTATTATTTTCCTCTGTTATGTAATGTATTGTAATCTATGATATTTATCGAATGTATAATATTGATTTATACTCTGTATATTCTTGTACTCTGATGAATTGTTATAATATACAATGAAATGTTCTTCAGTCTGCGTTCTAATTTGTCGTGTTCTCAAACAATCAGGTGTTTCAAACGATCTGGGTCGGTTTAGCGACTGATTCGAATCGAGCGGAATTCCCAGTCGTTACACTTTGGTATCAGAGCTTTGGTTTACACAGCTCAGAGAACAAGACACGTTAGAACCATACGAAAGAATTCATCAGAGATTGGATTAGTAATATCCAATAAGAATGACTCGTTAGAGATGGGAACAGTAGTATCCTAGAACGAGTGTGAAGAGTATATTTTAAATTGAAAACAAATTTTGTTTTGAAATTTAAATCATTTTTACATATTTGAATATTTATTTGTATTGAATTTGGACAATCCGATATATAAAGATTTTGCATATACGCCTTGCAAACGTGTATTCAAAGTTTTAATATACTGGATAGATATAGAATCACATTCTAGACACCCGAAGATGATACTGATGATTGAGATCTCGTCATCAGTATTTATATCCGAGCTTCGAAAGTGTGACATCTATATATTTCCATTAGACTGGTGTGAGAACCAAAATTAGATAGGGCCTATTGTTGTGATTTGGCACAAAAAATGTGATTTTTGACTATATATCAAAATTATGAATTTGAAACGTTAAATTCACTAGTTGATTGATAGTTGTGTTGTTTGATTATTGGTTTGATAATTTTTAACCATTTAGGCTAAATTGAACCAAATATTGAACTGTATTGGAAATTGTTTGAAAATGCATGCGAATACATGTACTTACATTGAACAGGTCATAGCAAGGAGGCTAGAGCAGAAGAATAAAATTGTTTGCCCGACAAATAGGTACATGTTTACCATAATTTACTGTTTTGTTTGGGTGATGACGATTTTGTGAGCCGATTGGCTTTTTCTTTTGGATTGAAGAAGGCCATGGTAGGCTATATGAAATATCCCGAAGTCCCCGGTGCAGGGGAGGTTATGGCGAAATTTTTGAAAATTTAGGGTGTTAGCCAAATTTTTGAAAAATTAGAAAAGTTCTTAGAAACTGAAAAGTTGAAGAACTTAAGCCGTAATGAAAATAATGAAATTTGAGTTGATTAGTTAAATAAATTTCGGCTTCGTTCCTTTTCGGGGACGAAAAGTTTTAAGTGGGGGAGATTGTAATAACCCGGAAATTTAGGCCAATTTAAAATTTTTATTTTGGCAATTTTAATGAATTTTGAATATTTAAAATGATTATTTTAAATAAAAACGATGAGAAATTATTTTGAATAGAATTCGAACGTATATATTTATATAGATCGTCGTTAGAATATAAAATTTATTTATATATATATAAGGAATTGAAAATGGCGCGGTAGTTCGATAATTCGATTTCAAATTTCAAATGAATGTATAGGATTCAAAATAAACTGGATTTTAGTGAAACCAAAAATATTTGAATCTATTTTAGAATATCTTTCCAACGAATCCGAAGAATCGAAATTTCAAAGCGGGAATCAAAAGATATGTCCAGTTGAAAATTCTAAATAGTCGCTATGGAATTCTGGCCCTTAAAAATGGCCATATTGCAAATGACCTCGGTTTTCGACGAAACCACTTTTGTTGGATCCGTGATGTCAAGTTATTGCTAGGTTTCAAATTTCAAAATTTTTCGAATCAATATGTGAGCGTGGCGAAGGAAAACACGTTTGACTAGTTTCAGTTGATTTTAATCGACTGGAAAATGGCCATTTTTCAAACGGTCTCGGAGTTCGATGAAATTAGTTTTGTTAGGACCGTATCGTCAATATGAAGTTAGAAAATATTTTTCAGGAATTTTTAGAGTCCGTATGTGAACCCAGTGAAATGAATTGCGCGTTCAAATTCAATATATAGAGTTATATTTTGATTTAGACAAAAACTGATCGAAACGATCGAATCAGCTTACGAAACATATCCCATTGTGTTCGGAATGGGGGTAATTAGCTAGGGACGACAATCGGTAGGTTTGATTTCGAATTCAAACTAAAAAGTTACTTTTTGGATTATAAAATTAAAATTAAAATAATATATTTATTTATAACCCCTCCCTTCTTCATTCTCTCTCCCTTCAGAAGTCAACCCTCCCTCTTATTTGGAAAAAAACCCTCATAATCTCCTTCCCCAATCGCTGCCTCATCGCCGTCGAGCCCACTGGCCACCGTGCCTCACGCACAACCACCCATACCTCCTCTCTCCCCTCGCTCCTCCCTCCTCTTCTCCAAACCACCGCCGATCCCCAAATCAACCCCAAATCTCCCCAGGCCTGAAACCCACGTTTCCGTGCACCTAAACTCCATCGCCAATGACGCCTGCGCGCCACAACCGCCTACAGCACCTCCTACTTGCTCCGCGACCCCCCCTGAGCGCCATCATCCCCTCGCCGTAGGTCAACGCCGTCCTCCACCTTCAGATTTTGCACAGGAAAAGGTTTTACTTCTTATTTATTTATTTCTTTATAAAGCATTGTGTTAAAAAGAAATAATAAAATAAAAACTGATTTTATTTTAATTATAAAACATATTTTAAGGTCAGTTTTTATTTATATATAGATTATAAAATCAGTTTTATAGAGATAGGAAAATAGATTTTTATAAACAAAAAGGCGAAATCTTTATATTTGAAAAGGCGAATTCTTTATATTTGAAAAGGCAAAAATTTTCTATAGAGAATAACGTGATAAAAATATGATTTTTATATTATAGTAGCGGTAAAAATTCGATTTTCATATATTGAATAGCAAAGTAAAAATTCGATTTTTATATATGTAGTGAATACGGATGACGAAAGTGGCGAAAGAAGAAACGGCGGAGATTTTCTACATATGAAGAGTCGTGGCGTTTGGTTTAGCTAGTCGGTGAGAACTTCTCACTTTAAATCTTGTTTTCTAGTTATAAATATATACTAGGATGTAGACGGTGTTTAGTAGCACCCGACACCCATCGTCCACAGATCATGGACGGCTTGTATGCTTGTTTGTTTGATTTTGATGTGTAGTTGATTGTGTGATGTGATGTGAAATGAAATAAAATATTTATAAAGCTAAAAATATTTTATAGTTGAAAATAAAAATTTTAACGTGTATTTAAAATAAATATTTATAAACAAGTCGGATATTTGTTTATACACACTGATTTGATTGATATTGATTGGGACGATAAATTTTACACATCGCCCAACTGCACAAATAAAATCTGTGTTTGATTGTTTGAAACCCCACACGGGTATTGGGATGGTATATGACATATACTAATCCCAATAATTAGTTGTATGTCGATCGATTGATTGACAGGCTGTTATAAGCGTTGAATATTTATATTTGATGCTTATACTGTGTAGAATGCACTTTGGATGATGGTTGATTATTTATCATTGTTGATATATACATGGTTATATGGAAATCAATAGAAATAAAATCTATGGTAATTGATTGGGCCGCATTCCAGTTTTGAATAGAAATATTTGAGAAAAATATATTTGAATATAGAAATATATGAAGACGTGTTGATTAGATTGACGCCATTTTGACGTGAACGATATTTATATCAATTTTATTCATTTTTCAATGAATATTGGAAGTGATTTCGAAATTCGAATTAAATTGAAATGAATTGAAATTTGAATTAAATTGAAATGAAGTGAAATTCAAATTAAATTGAATTAAAATTGATTTGAAATGAAATTAAAATGAATTTATATTGAAAAATTCGATTTTGATTTGAATTGGAAAAGGAAGTTGAAATCATCTTGAAAACGAATTTAAAACGATTTATATAATACGTTTTGAAAGGAAATCGACGAAATATATATAATCTATATATTATATATAAATAATGGCCTGAATAGAAATCGCCGTGCCGCGGCATTTCGCGAATTTCGACCATTGACTTCGAATGGATATAACGGGAGATCCGACCATCGGATACTCCTAAAACCGGAACCATTGGGTTCGTATCGAAAAGTGCTTTCTAATGAATATTAGAGATTTGAAGTCTAACGGTTGGATTTGGAATTATGTCCAAATCAAATTTGGAAAAGGTCGTTGTAAGTGCAGTTCGATGGCCGTTGATGGAAATCGACTGTACGTGCCTTGATAAAATTATTAAAAATAGTAATAATTTGTGTAAAATCATAAGAAATGATTTGTGAAGAATTGGGATGAAAAACTCCATGTTTGAAAAGATAAAAATAGATTCTTATCGAAATGAACTAATTTTGAATTAGAATAATAATTTATTTATTTTTAAATAAATAAATTGAATTTGAAAAGGGTTTTAAAAGTAACTAGAATTTCCAATAATTGATTTGGAATGGATTTGAATCGAAATTGTCTTTGGAATATTTCTATGTTGGATTTCGTGATGATACAGGTATTGTTATGTGAATCTGAAAGATATATTTATATCGTGTTTCCAATACGATATTTGTTGGTCGTAGAATTTGATGTTGAATATAAGCCGGTATATTTTCTATTCAGAGCCTTGTATTTAATATCAAATGGGATTTAGGTTTGTCGTGAATGGTGTTTTCATTAACATTGTTCTTAAGCCCAGTTGAGAAAAAGATTAAATCTTTTTATTTAGATTTAATGAAGTGTACCAATTAAATAATATTTAATTGGAATTGAAATGTGATGTGATTTTGGGTTTATCGCGAACCGTGTTTTAAATGACACTGATTCTTTAACCCAGTTAAAGATTAAAACTAAGTGGTGTTTTAATGAATCTTCAATTAGATTGAAAAGATCGAGAATGGAGTATCACCAGTTCTGCTCCAGACAATAGTTAAATCTTTAATTAGATTTGAACGTGAAATGGTAATTGAATTTACCGATAACACTGTGGTGTTAGATATGAAGTATGACCAGTTTTACTTCATGGGATGAATAGGGTGGGATTAGGAAATAAAATAAATGATAAATTCGGTGTGGTTCGCTAATCCCGTCTAGTTTGGATTGATATTCAAAGAAGATTAAAGAATAAATTTAAAGAATTTATCTTTGATAAAATTAATGGGAACCTTTCCCAAAGTATAAGAATATTTGAATAAAAGAATATTTTGAATTGGAATGAGGCGTATGTTGTGTTTGTGTAACACATGTTTATTATATACGCGAGTTATTCAGAAAGACCGGGTTTATCCTATTCTGAATAACTGATTCGACGTGGTGTCGAAGATGAAGATGGTGGTTGAAGACCGGAGGTCTTCACGTCGTTTGGATAATTACTGATGATCTTGATTGGGTCGTACACCCAAGAGGAGGGAATCAGTTGGTGGTCGTCCATACGTACTTGGAGATCGATGGATATGCGGGGTACTAGGTGCCTCCGGTTTCGTTCAGACCTAGGACGGACTTGTAAATGGACTGTGTGTCTGACATTGGATATCATTCTGTGTAATTGATGGATATCAGTTGCATGGAGTGGTTTGCCTGTGTGGCATGCTAAGATGCAAATGATCAAGGCTTCTGTTGAAAAGCAAAGTCTTGTGGTAGATGATCAAAGTACTGCCTGTGTGGCACAGCTTTGTGTAATGTTGATTCGCGAGCCTCACACCCCGGTAGTGAACCAGAAACGGGAGAGGACCTCAGGGAGGGCATGCGTTTCCTTCAAGTTAGAAGTGGCGTCAGTGGTTTTACACGCCCTGGCGAGTTTGACTTATGTGGTTGTTGCAGTTGCGAGGCGCCTCGGTTAGATCAGACGATCTGGGTCCGGTGGAGTCATTCGTTGGCTCATTTACGCCCCAAAGGGCGGAGAAACGTAGTGTTCAGGCATAATAATCCACATCGGTGGACCGGCCCTGACGATCCAAGGGCCCACCTGAGTCTGGGTCCCGAGACATGGGCTAGATTGTCTCGAATCGGTAGAGGACTATCTTTTGCCTCGGTTCACAGAAGGAAATCCAATTTCCAAATACGTGATTTTGCGGTTTTAATTGTAGAACTAGTATGGCGACATGATATATGGTACCCATGCCGTCTATGATTGATACTTATGATTTGAAGTTGTTTTATACACTATGCACTTATAATAGTATCAAATGATTTGTTTTAAACGTACTAAGCATGTTTGGCTATTATAAGGGAAAACCCTATCCCCCGGCTTGCGTTGCATTGTGTGATAGGACTTGGGTCTTATAATAGCTTCATTTTTCCAAAAAGCATTGCGCTGTTTTGTTATATGCACTGATATGCTTGGGAGGAAACCCGTTCCGTGTTATACGACGTGAGTAAAGTTTTTAAATAACTGTTTTAGTTCTCACACCAGTCGCATGACTGGCCTGGAGTTTATTGTTTAAACCTAAACTCTGGGTTCCCTTATTTTGACACGGGCAGCTAGTAGTTTTGGTTTTGCAGATTTATATTCACAGGATCCTGATTTACAGCTGGAATGATATCCGGAAAGCTCTGTATCTGTATATCTCTTCTAGTTGTGTTTTGTATTATTTTCCTCTGCTATGTAATGTATTGTAATCTCTGATATTTATCGAATGTATAATATTGATTTATACTCTGTATATTCTTGTATTCTGATGAATTGTTGTAATATACAATGAAATGTTCTTCCGTCTGCGTTCTAATTTGTCGTGTTCTCAAACAATCAGGCGTTTCGAACGGTCTGGGTCGGTTTAGCGACTGATTCGTATCGAGCGGAATTCCCGGTCGTTACATCGACCTACTTAAAGCTCACACAGATACTTAAATGGGTTACTGGTTGAAAAGGGTCCACCCACTTGGCACAAGCTTCCCCTCCTAAGCTTGGTCCCCACTAGGAATTCCCTCTTAACCCCTCTTTATTCCTATATCTAATCACGTGTTTCACCTTGGTTAAGTGCTTCTAGTTATATTTCACCTGTCACCCACTTAACCCCCATGTCTTACTACATGTCATATCTTGGTTAAGTGTTTATTAATTCATTATAACCGTAATCTTGCAAGACCTCCCACATTAGATTGCCTTTTTGTGGTTGCTGGATTTGTCGGGCAGTTCCAGGTAGGCTTACACCGCAATCCGAACCTAACCTCGTGTCTTTGCATTATTACGCATCTAGTTTATGCCTTTGACCTCTCACATTAGATTACCAAATTGTGGTTGCTGGAAATGCCGGGCGGTTCCTGGCAGTCTTATACCGCAATTCGAATCTAACCTAGTGTCTTAGGCATTCAATATCACTTTCTTAGTTCATACTCAAATTATGGATTATAGTGATTCCCAGTTACCCATAAATTCCAATCCAAATTTATGTGAAAAATTCTAATCCAATTTATACCTATAATCCCATGTATACATGTTATACCAATTTATGCCCAAACTCATTTTCATTCCAAACCTCATGTATACTCAGTTATGCCCAATCCATAGTCATCAACAATTTATGCCATATTACTCACTATTTCCCCAACTTTTCCCACAATGTTCCCATGTTATTCGTACGTATAATTAGATGTAATATGTTAGGCTCAAAGTTAGCCTGATCTCATAAAATAAAAAGGAAGAGAGGTAGGGAAGAGAATCAAAGCATCAAAACTGGCATAAACATAAGAACAGGCATATGAACATAAACATGCATATAATGATAAAATAGATCAGAAAGGCATATGACAGGTTTATAAGTATGAATCTAAAGATGATGATTTAAAAACTTGATAAGATTCATCTTATTTACAAGCATACACATTAAATCCACTTTACAATCCTATAACAATTACTTTGTACTTAATTATATGTGAAAGTGAAATAGACTCACAGCGATAGGATTATGAAGAGAGAATAGTTCTGAATTCTGATTTCTGAATTTGATTATCTAAACCGTTGTTGTAGATTCTTATCTTCCAATTTGATTGTTGAAGAAGAAATATCTCTAAACCTCTACTTTGATTTAGGTAGCTAGGTTAATTTAGATTCTAGCAGCATGGAGGCGCCATGAATTGATGTAATGAAATTAGGGTTAGGTCTAGGTGTGTATTTATAGGAGTACTAGGTGTATTTGGGCCTTTAGATTAGCTTAGGAACCATCTGAACCATCAAAACCAGAAAAACATGTCATCCAGCCAATCCCGGAATGACACATCAGCCCTAGACCTCAAAAATTCATCACGGCCAGATCTGAGCTGAGGGGTCGACACCCCTGTGACAACCCCTATGGGGGGTTGGCACCCATGTCGACACCCGCTGGAGTGGTCGACACCCATTAGCGGGAAAATTCCCGCTCAGCCCACTTGGTCTGATTTTGAATTTCGAATTTGATTTTTAATTATTATTTTAATTCTGATTTAAACTGAAATCTTCTAAGCTTCATAACTTCTTCATACTGTATCCGTTTTACGCAAACTCGTACTCTATCTCAACCAAAATTCCGAGAAGAACGCAATGGTGTAACCCATTTCCCTTAATTTTTCTTTTAAAAATTAAGTATCCTTTAATCTGTTAAATTTAATATTATAAAATTACGGGGTGTTACATTCTCCCCTCCTTAAAGGATTTCGTTCCAGAAATCCTCAAGTTAAGAAGAATGTATATCCTACTATCCAACCATCCATCTACTCATCCATCATCCACAAGTATTCATTGTCCTTAAAAGATTTCGAATGCTATATGAACATATGCATAAGTATGTGTATATGTTCCTTATCTAATGCAAAATCAGGCGGTTTACTGATTCTGTTGACCTCCTTAATGCGAACTATGTTAGTGCCATGAGTCCAACATGTATGCAATTAATCCTAATGCACTTTATAACTTCTATATGAGTGCACAATCATTCACTCAAATGCAACATCCACATGATAACACATCAAATTTCAATTAATATGCAAATATATGTAATATGCAATATGAAAGTGGCTGAGCCGATCTTAGTTCCTAAAGTGTGTGTAAATGCATCCACGAGCAACCACTAGCAACCACTTGCATCCACAAAACATAACATGTTTCAAAATCATGTTTACAAACATAGGATTTTCTACCTAAAGATCGAAGATATACTCGAGAGGATACACTAAACGATAGAACAAGTATAAACAAAGCGGTAGAAAAAGAGAAGTTAAGAACATACCCTTAAAAAGGAAAGGGTACGACGCGCGTATCTTGTCTTCAGTCTCCCAAGTCGCGTCTCCTTGATCATCTCCCCATTGGACTTTGACTAACTTGACCTCTCGATTGCGTAACTTCTTGACCTCTGATCCGAGGATGCATGTAGGAGCTCATCTAATCATGGCTTCTCGCTCCATTTCCACTTCCCTAAGCATGCTCGGCTCTACTACTTCTGCAGTATCATGTAAACACTTCCGCAAATGCGACACAAGATATGCGTCATAAACACCACTAAGCTTATCAGGCAACCTCACTCTGTAGGCCATCTGTCCAATTCTCTCTGTAATGAGGAATGACCCTACGAACCTTGGTGCCAATTTCCCTACAGACCCAAAACGAACTACATTCCTTAACGGTGATACTTTAATAAAGACCATGTCTCCAACACTGAACTCATCATCGTTCCTTCTGTTATCAGCATATGACTTTTGCTGGTCCTGTGCCGTCTTCATGCGTATTCAAATCAAGTCTATCTTCTCTAAAGTCTCCCTAATCATATAGAGTCCAAGCAAAATCTTATCTGTAGATTCCCACCAATAAGTCGATGATCGGCAAGGTCGCCCATATAAGTCCTCAAAAGGTGCCATGCCAATACTAGTCTGGTAGCTATTGTTGTAGGTGAACTCTACTAATGGAAGGTGTTCTTCCCATGTCCTTACAAAGTCCAAGATGCATAACCTCAAAAGATCTTCTAGAATTCGATTCACTCTTTCTGTTTGGCCGTCCGTCTTAGGGTGATAAGCGGTGCTCAAACACAATTGTGTTCCTACCTCCTCTTGCAAGCTCTTCCAAAACTCACTAGTGAAAATGGGATCTTGGTCGCTTACGATACTAGAAGGTATGCCATGTAGACGAACTATCTCTTGGAGATAAACAGATGATAACCATGCCGCTGTTATTTTACTTTAACGGGAATGAAATGGGTGTGCTTGGTAAGTCTATCTACAACTACCCAAATCCCCGTATTACCCTTCTTGGACCTCGGCAACCCGTCAATGAAATCCATGGAAACACTTTCCCATTTCCACTGCGGAACCTTTAAAGGGTGAAGCAAACCAACAGGCTTCTTTTGCTCAGCCTTAACTTGCTGGCACATTAAGCATTTAGAAACAAACTCAGCCATATCCTTCTTCATTCCGGACCAAAAGAAAACTCACTTCATGTCCCTATACATCTTGTCACCACCGGGATGTATGGTCATCTTAGATCGATGTGATTTTTCAAGGATAGTCCTTCTCAAACTCTCATCTTGTGATAAGCAAAGTCTTCCATCCCTGCACGACCAACCTCTCTAATCTATAGTATAACTACTAAGATGGCTCGAAGACTCACCTCTTATGAGCTTGTCAACTATCTCTATCAACTGTGGGTCATCCCGCTGTACCGTAGCTATCTGTCCCAAAAGCGTAGGTCGCACCTCTAATGATGCCAACAAACCGGGTACATAATCGACCGAGGGTTTAAAATCAAAGGCAGATATGTACTCCAAACTCTGTCGCTCTACGAACAAAGGACTCAAAGTCAACTTATTTCTACTCAAGGCGTCAGCCACAATGTTACCCTTGCCAGGAGTATATGCAATCTCGAAATCGTAGGATGCTAAGAACTCCTTCCACCTTTGTTGTTTTAAGTTTAAATCTTTCTGAGAGAACAAGTATTTAAGTGATTTATGGCCTGTATATAACTCAAACCTCTCACTAAGCAAGTAATGGCGCCAAGATTTAAGTGCAAAAACAATGGTAGCTAATTCTAAGTCATTAGTAGGGTAATTCTTCTCATGGAACTTCAACTGTCTTCCGCCATAGCATATCACCCTTCCCTCTTGCATCAAAACTGCGCTAAGCCCTGTCCCGCAAGCATCTATATACACTGTGAATGGCTTACTCCCATCCGACAAAACTAAAACTGGAGCTATCGTCAAAGCCCTATTCAAACGTTGGAAAGCATCATCACAGTCAACATCCCAAGAAAAAGTCAAGCTCTTCTTCGTCAACCGTGTAAGTGGGACTGATATCTTCGTGAAGTCCTTATGAACTTCCTATAATAGCCCGCCAAACCAAGAAAGCTTCTTACTTCTGTAGTGTTCTTAGGAGTCTTCCAATCTTGGATTGCTACCACCTTTGCGGGATCCACAGTTATCCCTTCCTTAGATACCACTGCCCTAAGAACCTCACTTCCTTTCTCCAAAAATGACATTTGGAGAACTTAGCTTTGAGTTGATGTGCCTGAAGAGTCTCTAAGACTTCCCTAAGATGTAGGGCATGCTCTTCGTCACTTCTAGAGAATATCAGAATGTCATCACAAAGACTCCACAAACTTGTTTAGAAACTCCCTAAACACCCTACTCATCAAGTCTACAAAATATGCGGGTGCATTCGCCAAACCAAAAGACATGACGAGCCATTCAAAGAAACCGTTGGGAGTCCAAAAAGCAGTCTTATCTATACTATCCTCAGCTACCATCAACTGAGGAAATCCTATAGCTAAGTCCAACTGCGAGAAAACCGAAGCACCAACCAACTGATCGAAAAAATCATCTATCATCGGCAATGGGTGTCTGTTCTTCTTCATGAGCTTATTCAGCTCCCTATAGTCCACGCATAATCTAAGCGAACCCTCAGCTTTTGTAGCCAAAACAACAGGAGCACCCCGCTCCGAGATACTTCTACTTATGAACCCTTTCTCAAGAAACTCTTTCACTTGTTTACTAAGCTATCTCCTTTCTCTTGGAGCCATGTGGCACACAAGAAATGCAACTGGCTTTGCATTGTCCATCAAATATATACGGAAATCTATCTCGTGTTTTGGAATTAAGCCCCTAACCTCCTCAAAGACATCTGTATACTCACGGATTACTCGAACGGATTACAAATCATCAGTAGATGTGCCAAAAGATTCTAGGTAGCTAAGCATAACCGAACCCTTAGGGTCACATGAGATATCGAGAGTATTACCCAAAATAGTCAACAGTCTAATTACCCTCTTTTCACAACAAGAATGGCACCATACTTGCTAGCCAATCCATTCCTAGAATCAACCCATAGCCCGTGAAACCAAGCACATAAGCTTTGCATTCGAACTCAATGCCATACACAAATATTCTCAAATCCCGACATAACATAGAAAGATGAGCCGTACCCCCAATAGGATTTGAGACAGCAATGGGATCCATAACTAGACTAGCATTTCGGTACAGTGTTTCAACTAATGAAGCAGATATAAACAAATGTGAAGCGCCAGAATCAAACAAAGTTCGAACATGATGATTAAAAAGGAAAATCAAACTTTCAACAGAAATGTTTCTACCTCTCTCTTGCAGAGCTGCCATGAGAGCATGAACCTGCCCTCCAGAAGTAGATCCTATCCTCTTCCCCTGCCCTTGTCCTTGCCTCCTCGAGCATTCTTTAATCATATGTCCTGCCTCACCACATTGGAAGCAACCCGTCTTCTTGTTCTTCCTACAGTCCTTGCTTAAGTGGCCCGGTGTTCCACAATTAAAATACCTTTCCGTCCCTTGGCCCTTGTTATCCTTACCCCCTTTCTTTTGATGTTGTTGTTCTTTCTTTGGATCCACCTTCTTATCCTATGCCTTAACTACACTAGCTCCTTTCTCCTCTTCATGAATCAACGCCATATCAACAAGATTCTCGAAAGTAGCCCCCATAGGAATGTAGGACATAGCCAACCCGTGTAATAGTTCATTCAGACCCTTGGCAAACCTCAAGGCCTTCTTATGTGGTGTATTAACTGATTACATCCCAAATCTTGCTAACTGGTTAAACTTGTTAGCTTACTCCTTCACAGACAAACTCCCTTGTTTCAAAGCCAAGAACCTCTCTATGTATAAACTCTCCTCTGCTTGTGAAAGAAATTTCAACTTGAACCTTCGTCTAAAGTCCACCCACGTCTCCACTAGACGTCCTCTATTAATTACTTCCCACCAAAAGGAAGCTTCGTCCTTCATTAACCAAGCAGCTAGCAGAACTTTCCTTCACTTCCTTGAGCCAATTCCGAGCCTCAACAAACTTCTCAGCCCCTTAAAACGGCTTTCCGCCCATCGCACGGAAGTCTTTGCATATCTTAGAAAAAGTATCTACCCGGGGAGGAGGAGGAGCGGCTGCAGTTGGGGGAGGAGGAACGTCTGCTGGGCCTGCGGCAGTAGCCCTAGCCTCCAGATACCTTCTGAAACAGCCAAGTATCTGTACGCCCTTGGGTATAACAGGTTCCCCAGACATACTGAAAGGAAAAAGGAAGAGATTCAAAACAGAGAATCGAAAGATAGATATATGGATTTTGGGGATTATGTTATTCATAATAAATTTTTCACTTGAAAATATCATCTTTAAGACATGTTTTTAAAAATACTTCTTTCTAAAAATGCTTTTGAAAACGACTTTCAAAATCTTTTATCTGTTCCGGTAACCTTCAACTCTGATACCACGTGTAACATCCCACGTCCACACTAACTAAGGGAATGCATTAACTTTCATGGAGTATTATAAGAGTATATAACAGAATATCACAAGACAGATACATAAAATGGTACCTAAGAAAATTCAAAATTTATTAATTGTAGCGGAAAAACAAAACATGTTTGGTTACAACATCAAAACCACATACTAAAGCAAAGTACACAAATATCCATCTAGTACAAAATTATTATCAGAGTACATAAAAGTAAAACCATAATCCCACTCCAAATAGCTATAATGAAAAAGAGATAAAGTTGAGCATTACTCTCAGCACTTCAAGAATAAAGAAATCCAATTCCAGCTCCACTAGTCCCACCCTGAGGACCTGGGGGGAAAAGGGAAGAAAAGAGGTGTAACAAAAAGAGTCAGACATAAAGTCTGGCGAGTCCAGTAATTTTAACAATATAATCAGTAAAATAACTAGATAAGAACGTAAACTAAATATAAGGGATGACTGTAACATAAGCAGACATGACAAGGTAAACAAGATGAACAAGATATAACGTTGATTGCACTTCTAATCACTATAAGATAACTCCAAAGTCGCACCAATACTAGTCCCATACTGAAAGTTGATCCCTCATACTAAGCACAATAATAATAATAATAACAATAATGGTAGTTTCGTGTACTTCTAGCTGCTATCATAGGTGCCACCTGCTCCTATCTCCACTAGTTGAAACACCCCACCTCCATTAAAGTCACTCACAAAGGGAATGCCTTAATTTTGGTGGAGGTTTATAAGTAAAAGCCACAGATAAAATCAAGATAGATATAAATACACATATTTTAAACAGCGGAAACCAACAGACTTTTATTTCATCAATACGTGTTCAAAACAAAACATTCCATGATTGTCTCAAAATACTTCCATCATTACAACCTCATAACTGTCTTGATTATTAAAGAAGCATAAAACATAAATAAAGTGACAAAAATCCCCATAGTGATATCCAAAGCCATAGTCCGAGCAAAAGAGACCCAATTCATACATCTACATTCTTGGAGCTTGTACAGAGCCTGACTGAGCTGAGCTGTTTCCTCCCTGCGGACTTGGGGGGGAGACGAAAGAAAAGAAGACGAAAAGAAAATAGGGTCAGACATAAATCCTGAGTAAATCTAGTAACTCTTCAGTATGTGAATAAGAAAAGGGCATGATAGATATGTACTAAAAAATAGGATGGTGTCACAAGCTAAGGGAGTGTCGAATGTACTATCGCACCCATATTATATCTCTGCATCTACTTGAGTTTATTCTAACTGGCACCCCATGGTGAGGGTGAAGTGATCCCCAACTTT
This sequence comes from Allium sativum, assembly GCA_030737875.1. Taxonomy (NCBI): domain Eukaryota; kingdom Viridiplantae; phylum Streptophyta; class Magnoliopsida; order Asparagales; family Amaryllidaceae; genus Allium; species Allium sativum. The sequence goes on along the minus strand of CM060916.1, from coordinate 1,029,120,693 downwards.
ATTCAAAGATCAGCTCCTACACGCGTTAACATGTGTCATACGGCCCCCAAGAATTGCAGATACCTATGCTGGTCCCACCATGGGGTGTATCAAGACCCATGGTGGCGGCTCCGACACAACTTCTAGAAGGCATAGGCTATACTACTGGTGTCCCTAGTGCCCTGGTTGTCTGCTCCGGAGTGTGTGCACGCCCGCCCCCCGTGAGACCTACACTGTGCACCCACCACCGTCGTTTTGTCCGCTTACAATCAGCCCAGTTATCGTGCCCCATCCTGCCTAGTTTCAGGGTACCGTTGATACCTAACTTGGGTTACTGCTGAAACGGGTCCCTCATTACCAGGATTTTCTAGTCAAACACGGTAAGTGGTTAAGTGTCTGTATTTACCTAACCCCAACCATCAATGTTGAATTTGTTTAAGTGTTATAGTTGACTAAAACCTACAATCTGTCCTTAGCCTCTTAGGAGCACCTGACCACTCACATTAGACAGGTATTGCTACGGTTACTGGATATGTCGGTCGGTTCCGGGCAGGTTTACACTGTAGCTCAGTCCAACCTCGGGTAATTATTGGGCTCAATGCTTAACCACCCACATTGGATAGGTATTGTTGTGACTACTGGACAGCCGGGCGGTTCCGGGCAGGTTTACGTCACAACTCAATCCAACCTCGGGTTAAGCATATCGTGTTTTCTAAATTTACATATTTTATTACTTCTCAATTATATATGTAAATGTCATATCTTTTATTTTTGGGTATAACAATTCATACCGCTTTAAATATCATTGTCGTTGGCATGTGCCAAACATGCCAACATGTATTTTCAATGTTTTACACCCAACGTTATTACCCCCGTTTATACGTTCGCAACGTTATAACAAATATTGGGCTCGACACAATTCAGCCCAACTTTATAAGCGTAAGAAAAGGGGAAATCAAGAACATGTAATATTTTACAACATATAAGGGTGTGTGGCGCATGAACTTGCAATTTAGCAATACTAACATAAATGATGGGTCATGTGAACTTGCATTCAACTCAAAGTATAACTAAGTAGGTGACATATGAAATGGCATAGTTTAGGCTAATACAAACTAGTGTTTAAACATGTTTAACTTGGCATAATGTCAAACACAAAACTAGCATGATATATATCCACCAAAAGGTCCAATTATAACATCTAATCACCTAACCTTTTTCAACATGAACTTGCAACGTTTATAAAACCCAAACGATACTTAACATAGATCCAGTTACACTTGCAAATAAACTTGAACTTGCATAATTTATGAAACCCAAACGATACTTAACATAAATCCAATTATACTTGCAAATAGACATGAAAATGATATCATAGGTTTTGCGTCATGTAGGCATAACAGGTTTCAAATCTAGAACATGTTTACATAAATTCTAATTTAGACTAAGGGAATATACATAGTCCATGCCATTAACATATACATAAAAGGATCAATTTCTAATTTTTGCCACAAACTTGCAAGTGCCATTGTTTTCATATACAATTGTTCAATAGGCTTGCATCAATCAATTTATGCCACAAACATCAATACACAAGTCATGATAGAACCATCACAATACATAGAATTTTATACAATACAATAACACAATTCTATTTTCATTCACATCGAATCACATCACAATTCTTATTCATATTCTGAAAGGTCACTATACTTATAACAAATGCAGAATCTTGAATTCTGGATTCTGAATTCTGAAATTGAGATGCGCTCCTTTGGGTAGACTAACTTTGCGTTGGTAATTTTGATTTAAACTTTAATCTTCTTCTTAGTTTGATTCGTCTCTAGGCTTTTCTCTTGATGGCTATGTTTAATTCCTCCCTAGCAGCATGACGACTCCTTTCTCATTTTTTTGTGTGAATTTTCAGTTGATACTTAGAGTATATTTATAGATTTTTAAGTTGTTTTGAGCCGTCAGATGAAGACAGGAGGAATCTAGACCATTCAGAGTTCAAAGAGCCAATCAAGACGTGACACGTCAGCCCTAGTGACACACAGAGCCATAGAAATTCAAGCCAGAGCCAGACCTGGCCAGCCAGGTCGACACCCAGGTCAACACTATGGTCGACCTGAGGGGAACCAGGTCGACACTGTGGTCGACCTGGGTTGACCAGGTCGACACCATGGTCGACCCTATGGTCGACCTGGTCTCTGGACGGGAATTTTCCCGCCCAGCCCAGTTTGAACCTGAAATTCGAATTTTGAATTTAAAACTGAGCTCTTTGAATTTTAACTTTATTCTGAAACTTTCGAAGGCCATAACTCCTTCATACGGAGTCCGATTCGCGCAAACTCGGACTCTATCTCAAGCAGAGTTCCGAGAAGAACGCAATGGCGTAACCCGGTTCCCTTAATTCTTTCATTTAGGATTAATTATGCTTTAATTTATGAAGATTAGCGTTATAGAATTCACGGAGTGTTACATTCTCCCCCTTAAAAAGATTTCGTCCCCGAAATCTTCAAGTTAGGAAGAATGTATATCCTACCATGCAACAGTCCATCTACTCAACCAACAAACACAGGCATCCGCTGTCCTTAAAAGACTTCTAATGCTTCATGATCATATGCATAGTGTGTGTAAATGTCCTTATCTAATGCAGAAATCAGGCGGTCTACTGATTCAGTTGACCTCCTTAATGCGAACCATGTAAGTGTCATAAATCCATTATGTATGCAAATTTTTCCTACTCATAATTCTACATGAGTGCACAACCATTCATACAAATGAAATGACCATATGACAGCATATCAAGTTTTAACCATATACAAATAAGAATACATATATATGCATATGCAATATGAAGTGACTGAGCCGATCTACAACCTAGGATGTGTGTGTATATGCATCCACGAGCAACCACTAGCAATCACTAGCAACCATTTGCAGCCATCATCCATAACATGTTTTCAAACGCATGTTTGCATCCATTTGTTTTCTACCTAAGGAGTTAGGAAAAGGACCGAGGAGATATACCTAAAAAGATAGATAAAGCATAACTTAAGGAAAAAGAGAGATCAAAGATGTACCCTCAAAAAGAAGAGGGTAGGTGGCGCGTATTCTGTCCTCAGTTTCCCAAGTCGCGTCTTCCTCGGCGTCGCTCCACTGTACTTTAACGAGTTTGACTTCGCGGTTGCGTAGCTTTTTCACTTCAGTTCCTAAGATGCGGGTTGGAACTCTCCTCACAGTTGCTTCACGTTCCACCTCGGCTTCTTCTAGAATGCTAGGTTCCACCACTTCCGCAGACTCATGCAAACACTTCCGGAGGTGAGAAACATGAAAGACGTTGTGAACTCCGGCCAGTCTCTCGGGTAGCTCTAATCTATAGGCCATCTTTCCAACCTTCTCGATGATAGGAAACGGTCCTACAAATCTTGGTGCTAGCTTTCCTGTGGATCCAAAGCGAACGACATTCCTTAAAGGAGATACCATAAGGAAAACCCTGTCCCCAACTTCAAACTCAAGGTCGGTCCTTCTTTTGTCGGCGTAGGATTTCTATCGGTCTTGGGCAGTCTTCATTCTCCTACGTATCAAGTCCACTTTCTCCGAAGTCTCTCGAATCATATCTAGCCCAAGTATAAGCTTATCTGTAGACTCCCACAAACAAGTTTGTGATTTGCACGGTCTTCCGTACAAGGCTTCGAAGGGTGCCATACCGATGGTAGCTTGGTAGCTGTTGTTGTAGGCAAATTCCACAAAAGGAAGGTGATCCTCCCAAGTCCCTCCAAAGTCAAGAACGCAAAGCCTCAAAAGATCTCTAAAACTCTATTCACCCTTTCCGTCTGGCCATCGGTTTGGGGGTGATAGGCCGTGCTCAAACATAACTATGTGCCTACAGCTTCTTGCAGACTCCGCCAAAACTCGCTTGTGAAGATAGCGTCTCGGTCACTAACAATGCTGGAGGGTATCCCATGGATTCGAACTATTTCCTTGAGATAAAGAGATGCTAGAGATGCGGCAGTCCTTCTACTTTTGATAGGTATGAAGTGGGCGCTCTTAGTAAGCCTATCCACTATTACCTAAATGCTAAAGTTGCCTCTTCTCGACCTAGGCTGTCCATCAATGAAGTCCATTGAAATGCTATCCCACTTCCACTGTGGGACCTCTAAAGGATGAAGCAGTCCTCCAGGTTTCTTCTGTTCCGCCTTGACCCGTTGGCAGGTCATGCACTTAGAAACGAAATCTGCCACGTCTTGTTTCATACCGCTCCAAAAGAAAGTCCTTTTTATATCCTTGTACATCTTATCACCGCCAGGGTGTATGGTCATCTTGGAATGATGTGCTTCCTCGAGAACCTTCTTTGTCAACTCCCTTGCTTGTGGGACGCATAATCTTCCATCTCGCCTCAACCAACCCTTATCATCAATGGCGTACCTACTGAGGTGACTAGAAGTCTCACCCCTAATAAGTTTATCAATCACATCAACAAGCTGAGGGTCTTCACGTTGTGCAGCCCCTATTGAGTCCAAGAGAGTAGGGCGTACTTTGAGAGATGCTAGCAAACCCGGTACAAAATCTGAGGAGGGCCTAATGTTAAAACTGGCTATATACTCCAAGCTTTGCCTTTCCACAAAGAGCGGACTTAAGGTCAGTTTCTTTCGCCTCAACGCGTCTGCTACTACGTTGCCTTTGCCGGGAGTATAGGAAATTTCAAAGTCATACGAGGCAAGAAACTCCATCCATCTTTGCTGCCTCAAGTTAAGATCCTTCTACGAGAAGAGATATTTCAACGATTTATGGTCAGTGTATAATTCAAACTTCTCACCTAGGAGATAATGGCGCCAAGACTTAAGTGCAAAGACGATGGCGGCTAACTCAAGATCGTGGGTTGGGTAGTTCTTTTCATGAACTTTTAATTGTCTCCCACCATACGCTACTACCCTTCCTTCTTGCATTAGAACAGCGCCTAGTCTCATTCCACATGCATCCATGTATACTGTGAACATTTTGCTTCCAGCTGGCAAGGTTAGAACTGGGGCTGTTGTGAGAGCCCTTTTTAATCGTTGGAAAAAAAAACTCGCAGTCCAAATCCCAAGTGAACGCCAGATTCTTCTTTGTTAGCCTTGTGAGTAGGGCCGAGATTTTCGTGAAATCCCTAATAAATTTTCGGTAAAACCCGGCTAGCCCAAGAAAGCTTCGAACTTCGGTTGCATTTCTTGGTGTCTTCCAATCTTGCACTGCCACCACTTTCGCGGGGTCCACAGCCAACCCCTCTTTGGACACTGTATGCCCCACAAATCTTACTTCTTTTCTCTAGAAGTGACACATGGAGAATTTGGCTTTTAGTTGATGAGCTCGAAGAGTTTCCATGATTTATTTCAAATGCTGAGCATGCTCTTCCTCACTCTTTGAGAATATTAAGATATCATCTGCGAAGACAACCACAAATTTGTTGAGGAATTCTATGAACAGCCTGCTCATTAGGTCTACGAAATAAGCGGGTGCGTTTGTCAAGCCGAAAGGCATGACAAGCCACTCGAAGAAACCGTCTGGGGTTCTGAACGCTGTCTTATCAATACTATCTTCAGCTACTCTTAGCTGATGGAACATAGTTGCCAAATCAAGTTGGGAGAAGACCATTGCACCAACAAGCTGATCAAACAAATCGTCGATTCGGGGAAGAGGGTCCCTATTTTTCTTGGTCAATTTGTTTAACTCCCTATAGTCGACGCAAAGGCAAAGCGAACCGTCCGCTTTTGTTGCGAACACCACTGGAGCACCCCATTCCGAAATGCTCCGTCTAATGATCCCTTTTTCGAGGAGTTCTTTAACCTGCTTACTGAGCTCCTTTCTCTCCCTTGGAGCCATGTGTCTGACAAGTAAAGCTACAGGCTTTGCGTTATCCACAAGATATATGCAGAAGTCTATTTCTCAGCTCGGAGGTAAGCCTTTCACCTCCTCAAAGACATCCGGATATTCCCGGACTACTCTTACTGATTGCAAATTCTCATAAGAAGCATCAAGTGACTCTAGATAACTTAGCATAACAGCATTCAAGGGATTACAAGAAATTTCTAGAGTGTTACCAAGCCGAGTCAAGAGCCTAACTACTCTTTTCTCACAATCAAGAATAGCACTATTACTATATAACCAGTCCATACCTAAGATCAAACAATATCCCGAGAAGCCTAAGACAAAGGCATCACAACTAAACTCAACGCTGAGAATAGAGATTTTCAAACCCAAACAAACCATTGACAAGTAAGCGGAGCCCCCAATTGGATTTGAAACTACTAAGGGATCTTCTACCATACTAGTGTCTAGATGCAGAGATTCTACTAAGGCAGATGAAATAAAAGAGTGTGATGCGCCAGAGTCAAAAAGTGTACGAACTGGATGATCATAAAGATAGACTACACTTTCTACAGAAATATTACTACCTCTTTCTTGCTGAGGTGCCACTAGCGCATGAACCTGACCCCCTGAAGTGGATCCAGTTTTTTGTCCCTGCCTTTTCTTCTTTGGGAAGTCCTTAGCTTGGTGCCCAGTCTCTCCATAATGAAAGCAACCACCCATCTTCGCCTTTCTTTTCCGACAGTCTTTCGATATATGGCCCACAATGCCACAGAAATTGCACATTCTCTTCTCATGGGGCTTATTGTTCTTCCCTCCTTTCTTGAAGTTTGTTTTCTTTGCTTGTAGACCCACTTTCTTCTCTTCCACCTTAGTTTCTTTCTTACACTGGTCTTCCTCGTGTAGCAACGCCATGTCCACCAAGCTTTCATAAGTCGCTCCCGTGGATACATGGGTCATGGAAAGGCCGTGTAGAGGCTCATTCAAACCCTTGACGAAGTGAAGTGCCTTCTTGTGTTGGGTGTTTACTAAGTCTAACCAAAATCTGGCCAGCTGATTAAACTAATTAACATATTCCCTAATCGTCATGCTCCCCTGTTTCAGAGTTAGGAACTTCTCCATTTGCGGGCTTCTTTCAGCTTGGGAGAGAAATTTCATTTCAAACCTTGTCCTGAAATCTTCCCATGTTTCCACCGCCCTCTGAGCATTGGTAACTTCCCACCAATAGGAAGCTTCATCCTTAAGCAACCATACCGCTAGTTGTATCTTTTGCCTGTCATCAGCCCCAAAGATGACAAACAAATCCTCAGTCTCCTTTAGCCAGTTTCTTGCCCCTTCAAAGGATTCTGTCCCATAAAAGTTATTTCCACCCATTGCCTTGAAGTCTCTACATGTTTTTGCGAAGGAATTTCCATGAGGAGGAGGAGGAACCGCGACCACTGGAGGAGGGATGTCTGCTGGGCCCGCGCCATTGGTCCTTGCTTCTAAGTACCTCCTAAACTAGCCGAGAATCGGCACTCCTTCCGGGAGGTTAAGGTCTCTAGACATGCTGAAACAGAAAGGAAAAAATTCAAAACGAAGGATAGAGAGAGATAGATAGGGCACATGGCTTTGGGGGATTTTGTCTTTTTATAAATATAACACTTTTTCTTGAAAAATGCTTCTTTAAACTTTCTTTTTGAAAACGATTTCAGAAACTTTTATCTTGTCTGGTAAACCTATGCTTTGATACCAAGTGGAACACCCCACCTCCGTTAAGGTCACTCACAAAGAGAATGCCTTAATTTTGGTGGAGGTTTATAAGTAAAGCCACAGATAAACTCAAGACAGATATAAATACACATATTTTAAACAGCGGAAACCAACAGACTTTTATTTCATCAATACGTGTTCAAAACAAAACATTCCATGATTGTCTCAAAATACTTCCATCATTACAACTTCATAACTGTCTTGATTATTAAAGAAGCATAAAACATAAATAAAGTGACAAAAATCCCCATAGTGATATCCAAAGCCATAGTCCGAGCAAAAGAGACCCAATTCATACATCTAGGTTCTTGGAGCTTGTATAGAGCCTGACTGAGCTGAGCTGTTTCCTCCCTGCAGACCTGGGGGGGAAACGAAAGAAAAGAAGATGAAAAGAAAATAGGGTCAGACATAAAGCCTGAGCAAATCTAGTAACTCTTCAGTATGTGAATAAGTAAAGGGCATGATAGATATATACTGAAAATAGGATGGTGTCACAAGCTAAGGGAGTGTCGAATGTACTATCGCACCCATACTATATCTCTGCATCTACTTGAGTTTATTCTAACTGGCACCCCATGGCGAGGGTGAAGTGATCCCCAACTTTATTCAAAGATCGGCTCCTACTCGCGTTAACATGTGTTATACGGCCCCCAAGAATTATAGATACCCATGCTGGTCCCACCATGGGGTGTATCAAGAACCATGGTGGCGGCCCCGACACAAATTCTAGAAGGCATAGGTTATACTACTGGTGTCCCCAGTGCCCTAGTTGTCTGCTTCGGAGTGTGTGCACGCCCGCACCCCGTTAGACCTACACTATGCACCCACCGCCGTCGTTTTGACCGCTTACAATCAGCCCAGTAATCGTGCCCTACCCTGCCTAGTTTCAGGGTACCGTTGATACCTAAATAGGGTTACTGCTGAAACGGGTCCCTCGTTACCAGGATTTTCTAGTCAAACACGTTAAGTGGTTAAGTGTCTGTATTTACCTAACCCCAACCATCAATGTTGAATTTGGTTAAGTGTTATAGTTGACTTAACCCTACAATCTGTCATTAGCCTCTTAGGAGCACCTGACCACTCACATTAGACAGGTATTGCTACGGTTACTGGATATGTCGGTCGGTTCCGGGCAGGTTTACACCGTAGCTCAGTATAACCTCGGGTCATTATTGGGCTCAATGCTTAACCACCCACATTGGATAGGTATTGTTGTGACTACTGGACAGCCGGGCGGTTCCGGGCAGGTTTACATCACAACTCAATCCAACCTCGGGTTAAGCATATCGTGTTTTCTAAATTTACATATTTTATTACTTCTCAATTATATATGTAAATGTCATATCTTTTATTTTTGGGTATAACAATTCATACCGCTTTAATTATCATTGTCGTTGGCATGTGCCAAACATGCCAACATGTATTTTCAATGTTTTACACCCAACGTTATTACCCCCGTTTATACGTTCGCAACGTTAAAACAATTATTGGGCTCGACACAATTCAGCCCAACTTTATAAGCGTAAGAAAAGGGGAAATCAAGAACATGTAATATTTTACAACATATAAGGGTGTGTGGCGCATGAACTTGCAATTTAGCAATACTAACATAAATGATGGGTCATGTGAACTTGCATTCAACTCAAAGTATAACTAAGTAGGTGACATATGAAATGGCATAGTTTAGGCTAATACAAACTAGTGTTTAAACATGTTTAACTTGGCATAATGTCAAACACAAAACTAGCATGATATATATCCACCAAAAGGTCCAATTATAACATCTAATCACCTAACCTTTTTCAACATGAACTTGCAACGTTTATAAAACCCAAACGATACTTAACATAGATCCAATTACACTTGCAAATAAACTTGAACTTGCATAATTTATGAAACCCAAACGATACTTAACATAAATCCAATTATACTTGCAAATAGACATGAAAATGATATCATAGGTTTTGCGTCATGTAGGCATAACAGGTTTCAAATCTAGAACATGTTTACATAAATTCTAATTTAGACTAAGGGAATATACATAGTCCATGCCATCGACATATACATAAAAGGATCAATTTCTAATTTTTGCCACAAACTTGCAAGTTCCATTGTTTTCATACACAATTGTTCAATAGGCTTGCATCAATCAATTTATGCCACAAACATCAATACACAAGTCATGATAGAACCATCACAATACATAGAATTTTATACAATACAATAACACAATTCTATTTTTATTCACATCGAATCACATCACAATTCTTATTCATATTCTGAAAGGTCACTATACTTACAACGAATGCAGAATCTTGAATTCTGGATTCTGAATTCTGAAATTGAGATGCGCTCCTTTGGGTAGACTAACGTTGCATTGATAATTTTGATTTAAACTTTAATCTTCTTCTTAGTTTGATTCGTCTCTAGGCTTTTCTCTTGACGGCTATGTTTAATTCCTCCCTAGCAAGTTGAGACTTAGTGTATATTTATAGATTTTTAAGTTGTTTTGAGCCGTCAGATGAAGACAGGAGGAATCTAGACCATTCAGAGTTCAAAGAGCCAATCAAGAGGTGACACGTCAGCCCTAGTGACACATAGAGCCACAGAAATTCGAGCCAGATCCAGACCTGGCCAGCCAGGTCGACACCCAGGTCGACACTATGGTCGACCTGGGGGGAACCAGGTCGACACTGTGGTCGACCTGGGTTGACCAGGTCGACACCATGGTCGACCCTATGGTCGACCTGGTCTCTGGGCAGGAATTTTCCCGCCCAGCCTAGTTTGAACCTGAAATTCGAAATTTGAATTTAAAACTGAGTTGTTTGAATTTTAAACTTCATTCTGAAACTTCCGAAGGCCATAACTCCTTCATACGGAGTCCGATTCGCGCAAACTCGGACTCTATCTCAAGCAGAATTCCGAGACAAACGCAATGGCGTAACCCATTTCCCTTAATTCTTTCATTTAGAATTAATTATACTTTAATTTGTGAAGCTTAGCGTTATAGAATTCACGGGGTATTACACTAGTTGTACCCACTACCCTCCTCATTCGATTGGCTCCCTAACTTTTAGATACCCGTGCTAGTCCCACAATAGGGTGTATCACTCCCTAAAGTGGCAACCTGATACTACTAAAATGCACGGCTTCTACCTACACGATGCAACAACGTCTCTCCTACCAGCCTGGAGCCACGCACGCACATGACTCCGTTGGACTTGCGTTGCCACCGCTAACTCTTTATTGACTTCTTACAATCAAACCAGTAAGCGTGTTCCATCCTCGACCTAGCTCGAGCTCACACATATACTAAAAGGAGTTACTGGTTGAAAAGGGTCCACCCACTTGACACAAGCTTCCCCTCCTAAGCTTGGTCCCCACTAGGAATTCCCACTTAACCCCTCTTTATTCCCATGTATAATCGCATGTTTCACCTTGGTTAAGTGCTTCTAGTTATATTTCACATGTCACCCATGTCACCCACTTAACCCCCATGTCTTACTACATGTCTTATCTTGGTTAAGTGTTCATTAATTCATTATAACCGTAATTTTGTAAGACCTCCCACATTAGTTTGTCGTTTTGCGGTTGCTAGATTTGCCCGGCGGTTCTGGGCAAGCTTATATCGCAATTCAAATCTGACCTCGTGTCTTTGCATTATTACACATCTAGTTTCTGCCTTTGACCTCTCACATTAGATTACCAAATTGCGATTGTTGGAAATGCCGGGCGGTTCCGGGCAGTCTTATACCGCAATTCAAATCTAACCTCATGACTTAGGCGTTCATTATCACTTTCTTAGTTCATACTCAAATTATGGATTATAGTGATTCCCAATTACCCATAAATTCCAATCCAAATTTATGTGACAAATTCTATTCCAATTTATACCTATAGTCCCATGTATACATGTTATACCAATTTATGCCCAAACCTATTTTCATGCCAAACCTCATGTATACTCAATTATGCCCAATCCATAGTCATCAACAATTTATGCCATATTATTCACTATTTCCCCAACTTTTCCCACAACGTTCCCACATTATTCGTATGTATAATTCGACATAATATGTTAGGCTTGAAGTTAGCCGAATCTCGTAAAATAAAAAGGAAGCGGTAGGGAAGAGAATCAAAGCATCAAAACTGGCATAAACATAAGAACGGGCATATGAACATAAACATGCATATAATGATAAAATAGATCAAAAAGGCATATGACAGGTTTATGGGTATGAATCTAAAAGGTGACGATTTACAAACTTGATAAGATTCATCTTATTTGCAGGCATACACATTAGATCCACTTTACAATCCTATCACAATTACTTTGTACTTAATTATATGTGAAAGTGACATAGACTCACAGCGACAGGATTATGAAGAGAGAATAGTTCTGAATTCTGAATTTGATTAGCTAAACCGTTGTTGTAGATTCTTATCTTCCAATTTGATTGTTGAAGAAGAAATATCTCTAAACCTCTTCTTTGATTTAGGTGGCTAGGTTAATTTAGATTTGAGTAGCATGGAGGCGCCATGAATTGATGTAATGAAATTAGGGTTAGGTCTAGGTGTGTATTTATAGGAGTACTAGGTGTATTAGGGCCTTTAGATTAGCTTAGGAACCATCAGAACTATCCAAACCAGAAAAATACGTCATCCAGCCAATACTGGAATGACACATCAGCCCTAGGCCTCAAAAATTCGTCATGGCTAGATCCGGACTGATGGGGTCGACATCCCCATAAGGGGGTCGACATCCCCATAAGGGGGTCGACACCCCTTGTGGAGGGTTGACACCCATGTCAACACCTCCTGGGTGCCCGACACCCATTAGTGGGAAAATTCTCGCACAACCCGCTTGGTCTGATTTTGAATTTTGAATTTAATTTTTAATTATTATTTTAATTCTGAGTTAAACTGAAATCTTCTAAGCTTCATAACTTCTTCATACTTTATCCGTTTTATGCAAACTCGGACTCTATCTCAACCAGAATTCCGAGATGAACGCAATGGCGTAACCCCTTTCCCTTAATTCTTCTTCTAAAAATTAAGTATTCTTTAATCTATTAAATTTAATATTATAAAATTACGGGGTGTTACAGCATATGTACAAACTAGAAAAAGCATTACATGGTCTTAAGCAAGCTCCTAGAGCTTGATATGACAGTCTCTGTACATATCTCTTGGAAAATAGTTTTAAAAAGGGATACGCTGACACAACTTTGTTTTTATTACATGATGGCAATGATTTCTTGATTGTTCATATTTATGTTGATGACATCATTTATGGTGCTACTAATGATAATTTGTGTGAGAAATTTGAAAAAAATATACAGGACAAATTTGAGATAGCTTGGTAGGTGAACTGAAATACTTCCTTGGGTCTCAAATCAAATGGAGTAGCAAAGGAATTTTCATTTTTCGAACAAAGTACATGATGGAGTTGCTGAAAAGATTTGGAGTTAAAGATGCAAAACCAATGAGAACACCAATGAGCCCAACAACCAAAGTTGACAAAGATGAAAAATGCGTTGCTATTGATCGAAAAAAATATCACGGGATAATGGTTCACTTCTCTATCTCTCTGCTTCTAGGCCTGATATTATGTTTTCTATCTGTTTGTATGCTCGTTTTCAGTCTAACCCAAAAGAATCTCATTTAAAAGCCACAAAACGAATCTTGAGATATTTATTACACAAAAAATTGGCTTGTGGTACCCCTTTTGTGGTAATTTTGATTTATTTGGATTTTCTAATGCTGAGTATGCTGGTTTGCTCACTGATAGGAAAGCACTAGTGGAACTTGTTTCATGTTAGGACACTCTCTAGTTTCATGGTCAAGTCGAAAACAAAATTGTGTTGCATCGTCCTCCACTGAAGCGGAATATATTGCTCTAGGAAGTAGTCGTGCAGAGATTTTATGGATGATGCAAAATCACTCTGATTTTGGCCTAATATATAAACAAGTACCTTTGAAATGTGACAATAAGAGTGCAGTGGATTTATCAAATAAGCCTGTCCATCATTCAAGCATAAACAAGGTTTTAAATCTCGGGTTTCAGTCACTTTACGTTCGGAGAATTTTTGGGATCCAATCTTGTATCGGGTGAGATCTCGGGCGAGATAGATGTATATCGGTGTTCATCTCGGAATTATATCTCGGACCTTAAAATACATCTTGGAATGATCTCGGACTACAAGATATTTTCCACATTTAAGCATGCAACTAAAGTTGTAAATATAAACTGCAAAAATAAGTTAACCTGCTTGGTTTCCACTGAGAAAACACAGGTTTTCAATGATTTGTAGCTCAAAAATCCACCAATGCTATAATGGTAATAAATAATGAGAATTTTAGAAAACGATGCATAATATCACAATTAGATGAACAGAACTTGAAACATACCATCACATAAGCACCTCACTTGAAACATACCATCACATAAGCACCTCACTTGCATTTGTTCAAATCTTCAGCTAGCTTCCCTACACATTAAACAAATAATTGAAAGAATGTTAGTTGCTTATATCATATACATTAATACATATACAATGGTTCAAAAATAGCTCTTCTAAGAACTTTGACTAATGGTTCAAAAAATTTAACTTCAAGCTCCACATTGTCCCAAAACGTTGGACTGCTAATGATTCTTGTAACCTGAAATGTTACTATGTAAACAACAAACTTAATAAAAAAATTAATACTAAAACGTTGGGCTGCTAGTGACACATTCTGAAGCTATTCAATGTTAACAAACAACACGTCATGTCCTTTAATGACACATATTAAACTTTTTATTAGTAAACAAGTAAAAATTTCTATTAATTACTAGCAGGTCAGACTAAAACATTCTAAACCTACTATTTATTAATACAGCTAGATGTTTTTCAGTAACACATTCTAAACATGACCTGCTACCTATTGTCTTAAAACTAAAAGAAGTAAATAAAGAAGTAAAAAAAAATTAAAGCAATAAATAAAGCAGAAAACAACAACATGTCCTTTTCCAGCTGAAAGCAAGAGTTCTGTTGTAGCCTATAAAGTTGATTTTTTTTTCAATTGAATTTTTGTTTGCAAAGATATGAACATGGAAGAGTCAAGAATAACAAAAAGAAGAATTAAAAAAGCAACAAAGTGGGTGAAAAAGAAATAGAAGCAGATAGAATCTCAGAATTGGGGATTTAGGGTTCAGCCAAAAAGTAAGACCCGAAGATAAAGACTTACCGAATTTGAAGAAGAAGCTTCACGAAGAAGAAGCTTCAAGAGGACGAACATAATGTTGTCCTGGAAGAAGAAAAAACCCTAACCGGAGAATAGATAAAAAAAATGACGTGAAATGAGTAAAGCGACATAACATTGGTTTGTTTATATTGAAATAACAGAGAATTTTGGCCGAAATTATAAGTTACCCAGCCCAATATAAAATTAAAATTCAAAATTTACCTATTTCGGACAAAATCTCGCAAATAAATCTCATTTGGGAGTTCGTCCGAGATTTGTGAATCTCGGCCGAGATTCCACTTCAACAAGATATGCTCAGTTTTCGCTATTTAGAACCGCCCGATGTTGAAATCGAGTTCTCCACCGAAATTTCTGAGATTTAAAAGCTTGCACACAAAACACATTAATATAAGACACCATTTAATTAGAGATCATATTGCTAGTAAGGATATATGTATTGAATTTATTCCTACTGAATCTCAACTTGCAGATGTTTTGCCAAAACCCCTTTCTGAGATAGATTTTCCAGATTACGTTTGGATTTAGGGATTATAGAAATTGATTAACCCGTCTGCTTTTTGTTTAAAATTTTCTTAGGTGTTTTCTTATCTAACTGATTTTCTAACAAGTCAAACCATTTTTTTGGAAGCCATCAAGGAAAGGATAGTTTATTTGAACATTTTGTGATAGAAGTTTGACTATATTATTTTTCGGAATATGAGATAGTTGATAATTCTCAAAAATCCTAGTGTGATTGAATACATATTTCATAATATGTTTAATTTAGAAATTTATTTCACAACCATTTCTATTTCTATCATAATTCTATCATCCATTATGGTTTTATATATTAAGGGGATTTTGTATATACATGGTTAAAGATTACTTATTTTTAAACTGCGACTAATCCCATTTAAAAGTCCTAATAGGCTATGTATGGTTAGTGTGTTCTTAATAATAATAATAATAATAAATGTGAGGTCCTCCTTGGTATGTATTAACTAACTCTTTGATCCACCTTCTGAATTGTGAAATGTGTTTTTATCTTACGATTTATTATAATTTTTTGTTTGATTATTTTGGGATTTCTGGTATTTAATTATGTCACTTGATTTGAATTTATAATTATAGTCCAAATTTCCTAATTCTGTCCATCTTTTGATGATAACAAAAGGGGGAGAAACGTTACGATTTTGATAAGTTTGCAGACATATATTGATTATTTTTTCTAGATTTGTAAGTGTTTAATTGATTTCTATGTTTCTTAGATTTCATACAAATTTGTTATGTGTGTTTTTCAGTCGTAGGGGGAGTTCTGTTATAGGGGGAGCACATATATAGGGGGAGTTCTCATATTTCACAGTCAAACAAATTTGTTATATTCAAAATCTTACGTGTATGTTTGTCATCATCAAAATGGGGAGATTGTCGAATATGTGATTTTCTGTTTGATAATAACTAACATATTTATTTTATAAATGTGTTTAAACTTGTACTATTCTATATTTCATCTCACACAAGAATAAAAATTATTATTGACTGATAATACTGCTGCATAAAATTTGAATATTCACATAGGTATTTATTATTCAATAATAAATTTTATTTCACATTCAGAATAGTATATCTTTTCAGAACTCACTTATATACATTCATTCTTCACATTCACTTACATTTAATCCTCACTACAATTCACTCTCACTCAGTTATACACACTCTCTCTCTCTCACATGCATCCACTCACTCCTACTAAATCTTCATATGCTTTAGATCTTGTCCAGTCACCTACATACCTGCCACAAAAACACATACACAGTAAATAAGAACAAAACAGATATAAATTTGAGCAAATATAAATTTATTTTAAATTTTTATTTGCTTCAGAATTTTTGGTGTGTTTTTCATCATTTTTCTAGACTTGGTCTGATATGTGTGTGTGTGTATATATATGTAATTGATTCTATACAATTTGTGATATTTATAGTGTTTCACTGTAAATACCACAAGGTTAACTATTGTTCCTGTGCACAATATATGTATACACATACGCGTGTATATATACACATGTTTTCCCCAAGTATACATGGGCAATTTGGTCAAATACACTTCAGCATAAAATTAAATATTTCTGGCAGCACTTATATACATATATATATACAAACATATATATATATACACACACAAACATATGTGTATATATACATGTATGTATACATGGGAGTACAAGGCAGCATGCATGATACATACACAAGCTTTCAGGAAACTCATGCACACACATGTATGCACAAAATAAAGAGGAGAGTTAATGCATACATGGTGACTCAACACAACAGTAAAAGACATGAAGAGACAAACGTCAACAAGTGCACATAATGGTCGAGCCAAGGCAGCATGTACAGGTCCAACCAATCAATGCATTATTTTCTAAAATGGGTAATGTCATTCAAGAATGCAAACTAGGTTCAACAAAGCACTTAAATGGAGCAGCAATGTGTACACAAAACAGGAAAAGTGACATGCACAATTTTATGACCAAGTAAATCAGTGTCAAAGCAAAAAGGCAAGTGAAAAACATGGCGCAACAT
The DNA here is from genome assembly GCA_030737875.1 of Allium sativum. Taxonomy (NCBI): domain Eukaryota; kingdom Viridiplantae; phylum Streptophyta; class Magnoliopsida; order Asparagales; family Amaryllidaceae; genus Allium; species Allium sativum. Next base: position 1,029,103,300 of record CM060916.1, on the reverse strand, counting down.
GAATGTGCAGCTGCACATGTTTCTTTTAGCATACACAAGACAAATCTGGAATGTCAAAGTCCAGCCAAGGCTCAATAAACACAACAAGGTCAAGACTCAAATACACAAGACAATGGCACACAAGTGGTTCAAATACAGAAGCAAAGGGATGGGAAGTAAAACTGCAAGCTCATCATACACAGTGGAAAAATGCAACAGTCCAGACATAGTGAAACAAAATACAAGGCACTATATATTGGAATGAAACTGCCTAACCCACATAACTTTCTAGTGCAACATTTTAGTTCAGGAGCAAGATTGTGTGCAAGTGCAAAAATACAAGGAGCAGATGCATGGCTGTACACACTGATGGATCAAGCAAGAGCACATAAAACTTGTGAAGTAACACACACATATACATACATACATGTATATATATACATAATATATATATACATGTGTGTATATATATTGCAGTGCCTCAAGCAAATTTATGTGTACCAAATGGATATACAGACATAATCAAGTAAAGTCACAGAGTGCCAAAGCAGCGCTCGAGTAATTGCAATTAGAAAGAAAGACAAATAATTTTTCCTAAACTCACTGGTTCAAACAAATGGTATGAATTCATTTTTACACTTCTGGCATGAGTTATTTTTGGGCAATCGAATATTGCAAATCATTTCACCAAATTCAAAGAGGGATCAGAAATAGACCAGATACATCACGAAACTCACGCAAGTGCTCATCAACAAATCAAAGAATAAAATTTCTGGAAAGAAATCAATTCGAGATTCTAAAGTTTTCCAAGAATACACATGTGTAAATTTAAGGGGCATAAAAGCAGTTCAAAATCTTTCCAGAAATCATCAATATCAAACATGGCAAGTCGTAATTGAAATAAGAGGATTGAGGGCACAAAAACCCTATATATATCACCTATTCCTCATCGGCAAAATCATCCCAATAGAAAAGAAAACAATTCACATATTCGAACGAACAAAAATTCAGAGATCTTACTTTTGTTCAATCGAGATTGGAGAGTTCAAGACAAGCAATCGAAGATCGTTAGAGATTTCAAAGCAGCCCTGATTTTGAAGCCGATTCAAAGAAACCCTAGCTCTCGAATTTTTGGTCACCATTAATAAAAGAGAGGCAACTGAATTTGTACAAGGACAAAGAAATAAAAAGGGGACACTTCTTTTATTCTTGGTGTTTTTAATTTAAGGTGCTACTATTCACACCACGATTCACACTTTCAGTCACCTTTCTAAATTTAATACAAATGATTATTTTTTTATATTCTTCAAGCCACCATATATTATTCTTTCACTCAGTTATTCACCCCCTTCAAACCCTAAACCCTAACAAAAGCAGATATTCTTTTGTGTCTAATAGAGATGGAAGATAAAGATAAAAGGTTAGAATTGCATAATTTTTATTGTTTTCTACTATGTTATTGAACATGTTATTTGAGTTTTTTTAATGATTAGATTTTTCCATTGGTTTTAGGATATTTTTTCCGCTTAGTTGGATATTTCAAGTTTGGAGGACATTAAATTCGACGACGTTGTAATAGAGAATGACAATGTAAGTTTGACTTGTAGGGCTTTTATCTGTATAACTTGTGTTTCTTCTTTTAAAAATTGATACACTAACTTTTCGTTGTTGTTTGATAAATGGAGTATTTAAATGATGATAATC